>CM034148.1:146712191-148017191 GCA_019776745.2 Taxus chinensis
TATTATAAATAAAATTTCAAAAATATTTAATAATTGTAATGCCCACTTCTCTTTGACACTTAGTTTACTATGATTTTGATTACTATTGATTAGAAACATGGACATTATTATATTTTCATTATCCTATTGATAAATATTATTGATATTTTGGTCATTGATATGTTGTGACTCATATTGTGGATTATATGGACTTCTAGAGGCATGGATAGATATATTTGTACTAATGATGATCTAGTTTTGTTACTTTATATATACTAACACTTTGGATTCCTTAAGTATTCATTTTTTTAGATGATCGAGCTAGTCTTGTGACCTCGTTGTTGCTAAATTTGTAGAATTGAAATATATAGAAACTGTAAGTAATTATTAGAATTGATAGATTTGATGATGATTTAGCTATGTTATATGATGATATGAATTGAGAGATATACATGTGTTATATTATTTTTATGTTATTAATATGGCCATGTGGTGAAAGAGGTATTGTTATAATTGTTGTAGGGAATTATATCATAATGAACAAGAAGGGGATAGGACACCAACCATGAAAGAATATTAGATATTGGCAATAAGGTCACCTTGGAAACTTGTGTTCATGTGCATTGTTATGTTATTGTTGAATTTCTTAGGAGGTCCCCATTGGGGGGTGACCTAAAATGTAACCATGGATTTATGTGTTACTTTTTCCATCTTTCATTTTATTTATTTTGTTAACATGTGATTTCTTCATTGTAATGTATTTTCACTTTACTATTGCTTAATTAATGTGCTTTGGTTTATTTAATTAAACATCTATTTAATTTAATTTGAGATTTCACTAAGGGGGCACTAATTTTGGTAGATAGTCCTTATTACCTTATATATTTGAGATGAATTTTATTGTTTTTGATGTTGTGTACTCATCATCACTTTTCAAATATCGAATTTGGGCTTAGGATCCACTTTTTGAGGCTTGTGGGACAAGTTAAGTTTTTCCCATACCTCTTAACATCATCCGCCAAATATACTTATGATGTGATGGGTTTATTTTAGGCTTGGTGTTTGACTTGGTGAATTGGATTGGAGGATAAGTGGATTGGCATCATACATAGATCCACATAACCACCCTCTCCTCTTTTTCTATGTATATAAGTTATTTTGGAGTTTTGGGGGCTACTTATTTTTATTTCACACGTGAATTTTTAGAGGTGATTTCTTGAGTTATTGTTGGGAGCTTGGGAGATTGTTTTGTGCTTTAGATTTGACTTAAAAAAATATTGGAACTTGTTGTTTGAAATGGAATAGTAGGGTCTTTACCCTTGTATTTTTTATTTTCTTTTTATGTGTTGTATGTAAAATGAATGACTTTTTTATTGTTTTGTATTTCAGGTAGTATGAACTTAAGGATGTGTGGGAGAAGGAAAATTGGGATATTTTGAGGAAACTCATGTATTTTGGGTAGTTGAATTTCTTAGGAGGTACCCATTGGGGGTGACCTAAAATGTAACCATGGGTTTATGTGTTGCTTTTTCCATATTTCATTTTATTTATTTTGTTAACATCTTATTTCTTCATTGTAATGTATTTTCAATTTAATATTTCTTGATTAATGTGCTTTGGTTTATTCAATTAAACATCTATTTAAGTTTATTTGAGATTTCAATAAGGGGGCACTAATTTTGGTAGATAGTCCTTATTACCTTATAGATTTGAGATGAGTTGTTTTTTATGTTTTTTACTCATCATCACTTTTAAAATATCGAATTTGGGCTTAGGATCCACTTTTTGAGGCTTGTGGGACAAGTTAAGCTTGTCCCATACCTCTTAATATCACCCACCAACTATACTTATGATGTGAGGGCTTTATTTTAGTCTTCGTGTTTGACTTGGTGAATTGGATTGGAGGATAAGTGATGTGGCATCATACATGGAGCCACAGAACCACCCTCTCCTCATTTTCTATTTATGTAAGGTATTTTGGAGTTTTGGGGGCTACGTATTTTTATTTCACACTTGAATTTTTGGAGGAGCTTTCTTAAGTTATTGTTGGGAGATTGGGAGATTGTTTTGTGCTTTGGATTTGACTTAAAAAAGATTGGAACTTGTTGTTTACAATGGAACGGTAGGGATTTTACCCTTGCATTTGGTATTTTCTTGTTATGTGTTGCATGTAAAATGAATGAAGGTTGTATTGTTTTGTATTTGGGGTAGTATAAACTTAAGGATGTGTGGGAGAAGGAAAATTGGGATAGTTTGAGGGAGGGATAAGAATTTTGTATATAAATTTGGATGGAGATTGGGTTGGGTGTTCCATCTTGTGATAATAAGAAAGATTTATCAGTTATCTTGATATGTTTCTTTTGAGGAAGTGATAAGAGATTGAGGGAGAGATAAGAGATTAAGGGAGAGATAAGAGTTTGGTTTTGGTTGTGTAGATGAAGATTTTGGAGACTTTAAGATGGACACTTAACCCATTAGGAAACATAAGGGATTCTCATTTCTCTTCTCCCTTGGCTTATTTTTTAAAGCCTTATTCTTGGGAAAATTGTATGTGGTTACCATTTTTGTTATTATGTTTATTGTGTTGAATTTTTTTTTGCATGAGTGTATGTATTGTGGAATCCTTTGTAGTAAGCTTCCATGGTTTCTTGATATCCCTTATTGATTCATTGTTGGGGTGCACAGTCTAATGAGAAGGATGGATTTTCCTTCTCATTGGAACAAAAGTTGGGATGTGATTTTGACCTATAATCCCTTGCTTGTTGTTCTGATTGGATTATGAAGAAATGAAGGAGTTCAAGTTGTCATATTGGAAAGAGTTATTATAGAGAATATCAAGAAAGAGAAAGTTTTTTATGTAATTTTGGCCATGTTATTTCCACCTTTTAGTGGAAGGATTGCATATACATGTATTTTGAAGAGAGTATCTTGTAAATTTAATTATCAAGCTATGTATTGGAGATAGTTGAAAGAATGACTTTTGTAAGTTGTATTTAGTGGAAATGTAATTCCTTTCAAAAATGGAAAAGAATAAAAGTTTTCTTTGTACATTTTATTTTGACAATGGTTATTTGTATTGGAAAATATATGGAAGCTTATACTTGTTTTCCTTGTGGAAATGGATATCATTCTTCTTTGTGAAAAGGAAAGAAAATTGCACTTAGTAAATGGTTAAATTCATTTATCTCTTTTAAAATTAAATGCATTTTGGTTGGAAATGAACTCTTGTAGTAAAATTTTAAACAATGTTGCAAAGGAAAAAATACTCATTTAGTGTATTTAATAAAAAAGGATATTGTCTTTTTACACTTATGTAATCTGTTATAGAAGAATGATTTTGAAATATTTTTTGATATATATAAATTTATATATTGTTCAAAATATATGTTTATATATATAATTTTTAAAAATAAACTACATTTCCACAGTGACTGATGTTGGTTAGCCAACTGGCATCAACAGAGAAAAAATCAGCATCGGTCTCTGTAAATTGTATGCAATCCTATAAAATCAACTTTTCACTTAGTTGCATGAATTCTATTTCTTAGAAAATGTAAAATAGAGCTTATTATAAACGTGAACTTATGTAAAAATATGTAGATGTATATATTTGAGAATATATACATTTGTGTGCATTTTTATAAATTGTGTCAGATTCATAGTAACTAGTACTGACAGCCCGACTGGTGTCGGTAGTATACTAAGAACTGTGACCGGTTAGGTGACTGGCACCGGTCGCCTGTGCATAAAATGTTTTTTCAAAAAACATGATTTTTAACCCAAATCTGTATTTTTATCAAATATTTGTAAACAGAATGTAGATTCATCTTAGATATGGATATATATACATGTAGATACATATATACATGCATGTATAAGTGTATATACACACTAGAACAAATAGATGGGATTTTCCCCAAATTTTGAAGTAAAGGAAATGTGAGAAACTAAATGTGCAAAACCAGATTTATGGTGGGATATCTACAACAAAACAAATAGATAACTTTGTTATGCCAAACCTAAGAACAAACTAACCTTAATAAAGAGTAAAATAGACGATGTTTCCTCCCATTTGCAAAACTATAACTCAAGACATTTCTCCATGGTTTCCCCTCATGCTTCCATGGATTCCACTCCTCGAATCTGTAGATCACAAAAGAAAAAATTAATGGATTAGGGTAAAGGGAAGAATAAAAAGGAATCATAAGGAAAACTAGGGTTCTTTGGGAAAAACCTAAATCTAAGGGTCCGTATTAATCTAATCTAACTGTAGAGGATTGTCCTTGCATATTTCAAGTTATGGCATTATATGGGAATGGGTATTTTTTTTAAAATAAAGGTATGGGTATTAAATGAATGGAGCCACTTAGTGGTTTAGGGTAATTTGAGACCCTTTGCTTTAGATTTATAAATAAACAATTGAAATTGTGTTATAAGGATTAAATAAATAATATAGAGAATGGGTATTATGGATAATGATTTAAAAGGATTAAAGTAATTAGCATTTAAATGCATAGTTAGATTACTATATAATGGAATTGGATATTAGGTTTAATCAACTTAGGAAATAACCCTTGAAAAAATTTAAGAATATTTTAATTAAGGTAAAATAACAGGATTCAACCTAGCAATAGTTTAAATAAGAATTAATGGAAACCCTAGAAGAGGATTTAAACCCGAAATAATTTTGGAATAAATTAATAATATTTAATTATTATATTAGTCAATACTACTTCAAAAATATGCGGAATTTATTAAACAAGAAATAATTAAACAAAGTTGATGTTTATTTCCTTGTAATCCTGTTATCCCAAATTTTCCCCCAAGAAAATTTGGTTAAACATGACCCTGAAAATGAGAAAATCAAAAGGAGGTGTTTTAGTCCAGCGGGATCTCATTCAAATCCAATGACCAAGGGACAAGCGAGCTTGAATCAAGAGGTGAAGGGTCAAAAGAGGCCAACAACGTCAAAATAGTCTAGAGTGCATAGAAAAGAGTCAGAGAAAGAACTCAACGTTTAGCACTTGTCCGCATACGATCAACTTGGGGCCGAACAATAGACTTGCTGAAACTTCTATGCATCCTAACGACGTAATTCCAAAAGACACACCCAAAGTGGGAATTCCAAATGAGCACAAGTATTCCATGTAGTCAGGGGTTAGAGTCAAAGTCTTGGTGATAGTTGAAAAGTCTCACATCAGATGAAAGTCTCTATGTGTCCCAAAAGTGCATCTTCAATGGTCACAGTTCAAACAGGCTCCATGGATGAGAACAGGATCGCCATGTGGTCAGAATCCAAATGGGGGCAGAGAAAATTGAATATTCAAAATGGGGCAAAGCCAGTGGAAGGTGCCACGTGTTAACTCGACGCAACTTTAAAGACCAACTCCGAAGGTGCAACCCCAAACAACCATGGAGCTTCTGCATGTCCCAAGTCCGAACAAGGGATAGAGCCATCCATTTAAATAGACTACATATTGTTATCCAAAATTTACCCCTCAAGGTAATTTCAATAACATGCATCAAATTCTTTAGTCCCAAGCAATTATATTGATTCAAGGCAAAAAATCATGTTTCTAGGGTCCCCTCGGCTTCTTTCTAACTCTCCTATCCAAGAAGAAAACCCAGCAAGTTTTAAAAATGTGAAAAGTTGCAGAAAACAAGCTTGGGCCAGGAAAAATCAGGAAAAATGGCTAAGTCCTAGTCCTCGCAACAGTCGGGACATGAGGGACATCTGGGCGCGAATCAGCCGAAAGGCTGCCAGGCAGTCTGCAGAGCAAAGGGACATCCGGGACATCGGGACATGTGTGACGTGAACCGGATGAATCGGCTGAAATAGGAGACTTTCGTCCTAGGTAATTTGGGACATCTGGGCCAAAAGTACGCGTGGGACGCGAAAAGCTGAAAAAGCCGCCAATGAATGGAATCTCGCCACGTGTCTTCAACGCAAATAGGAACAAGGAAGCCCGAATCGGCTCAAGCAAGAGCTTTTTGTCTGGGACAGCCAGGACAAAGATACGCGCGGGATGCGAGGGACGCGAAAATATGAAGCGGCTGAAGGCAAAGAAGAAAAGTCAACGTTTGACTCGTGAAACTTCAAACGGCCATAACTTTTGACTCCGAGCTCCGATTTTCACAATATTGGACTTTCTGGAACGAGCACAACGCCCTCTACGCCACAAAAACTAGATTTATTATTTTTAATGAGGGTAGATATATTTAATTAAGAGAAACATATTCGGCTCCAGTCAGTTAATGCTCATTCCCGTCAAATGACAGAAAACGCCTGCCAGACCCAAAATATCTGTCCGCACTCAGAAGGCCATAACTTTTGCATTTCTCAACGAAATCACACAAAATTGGTATCTTTGGAATCGTGGCTCCGAGCCCGATGCATAGAAATCAATAAATTCTAGATTTAGTGAGAGATAAATGGATATTTTTTATAAAACGTGGCCGAGTTCATAACAGTGTTTTATTTGGTAGTTGGGAGTGCAATTAAGAGGCATGGTCATCATTCTTTCTCTACTGCAGCAAATGGGACAGTATGGGGAGCCTTTTACAAGTAATGCATTTCACTCCATTTAATGCCTTTTATAAGTGGTTGAAGGACAGATTTCGGATTTACATTTTCCCTTCTCTTTTTCTTCTCATTTTTTCTATAAATGGGAGTGTTGGGCTCATTGTAAAGGGATATTTTTTAAGATAGCAAAGCTCTGTCAAAATTGCTTTGTAAAGCCAATGTGCTGCAGGCCCTTATAGTGGACTCCTTGCATGGTGATCTAGGCCCTTATCCTGTAATAGATTGAACTGTGCATATAATGAAGCAATAAAATACCAGTTTGTGGATGTATCTTCCCCTGCTGTGTTTTCTTGCATTCTTCTTTGCCCCTTTAATCTTTCTACAAGAATATTGTGTCTATTATTATGTTCTTGCAGGGATCCATTATCATTGTGTATGCTTGGAATATCCTTGTGAATGCATTTTGCTAGATTATGGAGAACTCTTATCATCTCTTCTAGTGTGTACTTTGCCTCTGTATTTCACACATTTGGAGATTACTCTCACACCCTCCTTTTCTGGTGTATCACCGCTTTAGTGTAGGCTTTCATTTTATGCATTCTCTCTCTTTGGTCCCTTGGAAATTTAGATTAGAATAGTTAGTTTCCCCTGCATTAGAGTAGATTGTGGCAGGTAGTTTAGGAGCAAGAACCAGCTTTCTCTGGAGGTCTATCTCAAGTAGCAAGTCCCACAACTTCGAGATAGTACCCATGTTATCCAATCACATCATGAGTTCAAGTATATGCACTTGTATAAACACAGGGGTGCTGTGATTCAGTGATAACAGTTCTGGCACGCCCGGTGGGACCTTAGAGGTCTTCACTTTCATTGCAACAAGATCAATGTGCACTTGTTGTAAGTTCCAGCTTTGAAGGAGCTTTAAAATTACACATCTGGCAACTCCAAAAAAGGCATAATCCGCTATTTTCAGTTGTCCAAGCCTGGAAAATTTATGAGAAGAATACAGACCAGATCAAGAACTAGGGAGGAAGGATTATTTGTTTAGCTACACCTATCTCCAGGAAGAGAAAGAAGGGGAAGAAGAGCTCAAAGATCTGCGTCTCCACCTAACCAAACTTTGTCTACACCTCCACCTAGTAGACCGTTTCTCGCATCAACAAGGGTTCTCAGTCCAATCAGAATGGCGCAACCACCGAATCCCTTTGTCAATTTCACCGGCAGCAGTCCACTTGCTCTCAATGCATAGAATCCAGTTCCAATTGCAGCATTGAAGAACATTCCATTTTTCACTGGAGAAAATCATACCACTCCTGGTGATCATGTCAAAGACATTACTAACGTTTGTGCAATCCATGAGATAAATGAAATGGATGTGGCTATCAAATTACTGGCATCTTTTTTCAAAGGGAAGGCTTTACAGTGGTTTAGGAGCCTTGCAGTTAGTTCTATCACAAATGGGAATCAGTTATGCATAGTTATCCATGAGCAGTTTGGGGAAAAGGGAGACAATTTTTCTCTACTAGAACAATTGACAACTATCAAGAGAGCTCCCAACGAGTAGCTGACCGACTTCAACTTCAGATTTCAAAGGTCTTGGGAGAGGATTCCTGGTGGCAGTAAGGCTAGCAGCAGAAGGTTCTTTTCTATACTATCTTAAGGCTTTGAATTTTGATATTTCTATGTTAATTCAATCTATGGGAGGCACAACCTTACTTGCTACTTATAGCATTGCCATTAGAGCCGAAAAATGTCTTATTCAAGCTAGTAAACTGGCTCCTAGGCCTCCCATGCCCTTGTATCCAAACTTAGAAAATCCAAGCACTAGTCAAGCACCCACTTTGGCTCTTATTCCCACTCCTAGAAATCAAAGTTCAAATGAAACTTCTACTTCATCCTCTAGTGCTTCAAATGAACTCAAAGAGGTCATGAAACAATTGCAAAATTTGGGAAATGAGCCGGTTACTATCAAAAGACAACAAGCTCAAAGTGCTAGACCGTATCAACCTCAAGCGCCGTACCAGGCTAGGCTCTCATACCAACAAAATAGGTCACCAAATTAGGCTGTATATCAAAATCAAAGCCAAGTAAGGCCTCCCGCTAATAGACCATTTCAGCCCTATAACCCCAATGTCGTATCTGCTTCTAAGGCATTAGTGCCAATCCAAAATAACATGGCCCAAGAATATGATTGGTGTTTCCCGTGTAGTCAGCCACATAACCAATCAATGTGCTTTAACGGTGCATTAAATCAGGCTCTAATATTGCAAACCATTGGTGGGTCGCAAGATTCCGGCCACGAAGAAGATCAGTAACAAGAAGCACCTCAGCAAGGAACATCTCCGAACGAAACTACTCTTGTCAATTGGCAGGCTGAAGATTTCTATGGTATGAATCAAATACCCTCTCAAAGTGTTACAGCCAACACAAGGTCAAAGAGAAGAAATTTGGGTGAAGGAAAGCCATTGGCTTCAAGTAATCCACAATCTTCTACCCCTCCACAAGCCATTGGCAAACAAAGTGTAGTTCCAAACATGCAAGGAGCACCCAAACCAGCTCTTAAACCAACTCAAATATCAGTTGCTGCCGCTCATTTGCAAGGAATGAATGTGCAAGCTAGAGGATAGTAGAGGGATGCTTCATCCCCATTCAACATCATTGATCAAATGAAGAAGACAAATGTAAACATATCAATGTGGGAATCACTATCCATCCCAGGCTAGAGAGATTTGCTACAAGCTGCCATGAAAGACTGGCCAACTTCGAATCAACAGGTCCAAATGCAAGAGAAGGTACTTACAAATGCTGCCCATCCTGAAGGAAATCATGGAGGAAAACAAGGTAAAATGTTGAAGCCCCCTCCATTTTATGTTTCATTGATCATAGGAGACAAGTTGGTGCATAATTGCATGATCGATTCGGGAGCAAGCAGCTCAGTCATACCAAAACAGATAGCTGATCAACTAGGACTCCAATATGAAACCATCTCCAAGGGTGTAGTGCAATTAGACGGGACAGCAGTGACAACGGTTGGAGTAATCAAAGGTTTGAGCCTCATACTACACGCATGTCCCAACGTAAAAGTGTTACAAGATGTGTCAGTCATAGATCTGCCACCACTCTTTGCATTGTGCTTGTCAAGAGATTTCACAGCCAAAATTAGAGGCTATCTTTCTGCTGATTGGTCACACATGTTGTTCAGAACAAGATTTGGAACCAAAGCCACAATCAGGTCTGAACCTATTGCAAACTTTCACATTGAGCCTTACACTCCAACCCAAATCAATACCAATTGTTCAGCGTTCGATCAAGAAGATTATCCAAGCACTGATGAAGCTGACACCAAGGTTGGAAGCATCCCAGATTTGACTCTTGATGAATGGGCAAGCAAGGTGCATGCTTTTGATCCTTATCAAGAAATAGAAGAATCTGAGCTAGGAGTTTATTGTTTACATGAAGAGAATCAACCTCTCCCCAGCATCACCAAGCCAGATCATAAGGACAAGAACGAAGTATGGCAATTGTTCTTTGATGGGTCAAGGAGTAGACAAGGTGTAGGAGGAGGAGCTATGCTCATTTCACGACAAGGTATAAAGTATTACTCAGCCTTCCGTTTTTAGTTTTCTTGCTCAAACAACACATCTGAGTATGAAGCCTTAATTCATGGATTGCAGTGGGCAAAGAAGAAAGGCATCAGGAATTTACAAGTATTTGGTGATAGTGAGCTGATCGTAAACCAAGTCAAAGGAAAAAAATGCTGCCAAAAATGATCTTTTGAAGAACTACAAAAATTGGGTATGGGATCTTATTGAGGATTTTGAAGATTTTAGCATCAATTCCATCCCAAGAAAAAAGAATGAAGCCGCTGACAGGCTGGCAGCAATTAGGGCTGCGTTTGATGTTGTAGAAAGTATCAAAAGTGAGAAAACTTAGCCTCATATCAAATTTGTTTTGAGACCAGCTATCCCGGATAACAATACAAGTTGGAAAATCTTCGAGATTGATCAGCAGATTGTTAATTTCCTACAAGAAGAAGCTGAGTTCTCCATGAGAAATCAAGACAAGTTGAGCAGCAGTATGGTGACCAAGTGGTGCAGCTGAGAACTAACAAATTACCAAAAGGCCTCATAACCTTAGAGTCAATCTTCAACCCGAATGATCAGTTCCGGAAGGAGAAAGCAAACATTCAAGTAAAGGGTGAAGATTCAGAACCTATCTTAGTAGATGAAGGCAAGACATTGCAAATTGGTAAAGTACTCCACAAGAGAAATCTGATTTTGTTCAGCTTTGTCAAGAATTCCTAGATGTCTTCGCTTGGAATTACAAAGATTTAAGAGGTTTAAACCCAAAGTTGGCACAACATACTATTGAGCTAGATCCAGATTCCAAGCCTGTCAGGCAAAAGCAAAGGCCAGTAAATCCTCATATCGAACCTCTCATGAGAAAAGAGTTAAGCAAGCGTTGAGGCCAGTATCATCTTCCCCATCAAACACTCAAGTTGGGTTGCAAACTTGGTGCCGGTAAGAAAGAGAAATGGAGAAATAAGATTGTGTGTGGACTTTCATGATCTAAATAGAGCATCACTCAAAGATCATTATCCGCTTCCATCAATGGAACAAATATTGCAGGTTGTAGCTGGTTCAGAAAGGTTTTCATTGCTAGATGGATATTCAGGCTATAATCAGATAATGGTGAAAGAAGAAGATCAATTCAAGACAGCCTTCACTACAAAATGTGGCACGTATGCTTACAAGAAGATGCCATTTGGACTGTCAAATGCTGGAGCAACATTTGAGCGAGCTATGGATATGACATTCAAAGGCTTAATCAACAATATAGTGCTGGTATACCTAGATGATATCACTGTCTTCTCAAAGAATGCAGCAGACCATCTCTTTCACCTCAGACAAGTCTTTCAGAGGTGTAGAAGGTTCGGAGTTTCGTTGAATCCAAAGAAGTGTATATTCCTGGCAGACGAAGGCAAATTGTTGGGTCACATTGTCTCTAGGGAAGGGCTAACAATTGATCTTGAAAGGGTTGAATCCATCCGAACACTTCCATTGCCACACCAAAAGAAATCTCTTCAAAGCTTCTTAGGAAGGATAAACTTTGTCCGCAGATTTGTGCCTAATTTTGCCACTCTTGTGAAGCCTTTAACAATGATGTTGAAGAAGAGTTTGGAATTTAAATGGACAGCAGAAGGCAAAAAGAGTTTTGAAAACATCAAGCATGCAATATCACAAGCTCCAACTCTTATCAACCTAGATTTCTCAAAGGACTTCATGTTGTATGCGTTTGGAGGATCAGATACAATCTCAGCTTTCTTGACACAGCTGAATAGAGAAGGTTCAGAATAGCCCATAGCATTCTTCAGTAAAACCTTGCAAGATTACGAAATAAAGTATTCTTTCATTTAAAAGCATGTCCTTGCTGTCATCAGGAGCTTGAAGAAGTTCAGACATTTGGTCTCAAACAATAAGATTCAACTGCTGGTGTCTCATGCTGGTGTCAAAGACTTCCTCCTAAACAAGGATTTAAACGAGAAGAGAGTAGGTTGGATCACTCGGGTGATGGAATATGATATTGAAATCAAAGTGACCAAGCTAGTTCATGGCAAAGGCTTGTGTGAGCAGCTCGCTTCCAAACAACCATAGACGAGTCAAAAAGTGAAGAGGATGTTGTCTTGCTACTACAGAATGATCAAGAACAACCAGCTGATGATGCACTCATTCCATGTTGGACTCAAGACTTGGTGCATTACCTCCAAATAGGCTTGTGCCCTCCAGAAGTGAGCAAGGCAAAGAGGAGATAATTTAGATTACAAGCTATCCCGTATGTACTCATTAATGGTATCTTGTTCAAGAAAGACATCCATGGTGTTCTATTAAGATGCATTGGAACAGGTCAAGTTGAGAAGATCTTGAGCGAGTTCCATGACGGGGAAGCAGGAGGCCACTTTGCTCCGCGAGTGACAGCTCTCAAAATCATGAAAGTTGGTTACTATTGGCCTACTGTGTTCAATGATTGCTACTCACGGGTCAAGAAATGCAGGAAATGTGCATTCTTCATGGGGAAGGAAAGGTTAGCAGCGCTGCCCCTTCGTCCAATTTCAGTAAATCATCCATTCATGCAATGGGGATTGGACTTCATTGGGGTTATCAATCCCAATTCAAGTCAAGGTCACAAGTGGATACTTGCAGCAACAGACTATTTCACCAAGTGGACTGAAGCAGTGGCACTAAAGGAGGCAAATGAATCCAATATCTTAGATTTCTATGAAGGGATAGTCACGAGGTTTGGTGCCCCTACCACTATCATATCTGACAATGCATTGGCATTCCTTGGCACAAAGATCACTAAATGGGCTGTCAAGAATTGTGTGTATCTCAGCACTTCATCGAACTATTACCCTCAAGGTAATGGCCAAGCCGAGTCTACAAACAAGAACCTACTAAGAATCATCAGAAAGACTCTGGATGAAAATCAAAGAACTTGGCACACAAAGCTCAAATCAGCCCTATGGGCTGATAGGATCACACCCAAGAGGTCTACAGGAAGCTCTCCATACAAGCTTGTGTACGGGAAAGAAGCAGTTCTACCTATATCACTTGAGTTGCCAGCATTAGAGCTCATGAAACAGTTGGAACTAGTTGAGTTCGAACCTATGGAGATCAGGTATGCAGAGCTAATGGAATTAGAAGAGACAAGAGAGCACGCAATGTAGACCATAGAAAAGGATAAAGCATTGGTCAAAAAGAGTTTTGACAAGAAAGCTAAGGCCAGGATATTGCAAACTCGAGATTTGGTACTGAAGTGGGATGCTGATCGTGCAAAACCGGGAAAGCACTCCAAGTTCGATGCCATCTGGAGTGGCCCATACATGATCATTGAATGCAAAGGTAGCAATGCTTTCTGACTGGCTAAGTTGGATGGTGAAGAATTGCAGATTCCGGTCAATGGGATCTATCTCAAACGTTGCTACTAGATAGATAGATTTTCACCCTTGTAAATATTAATTTAGAATTTCCATTCCTCTAAGTGCTTATGCACATTGTACTACTGTTAGAGTAGTTTTTATTTCCCTAAGTGCTTGTGCACATGTCCTATTGCTTCTAGTATGTGCATGTTTGCAGTTCATCAAGATCCTGGAAAATAATTGCAGCCATAGGAAAACCAAATCAACGAATGTTTCAATGGCTCAAGGACACAGGTTTTCAAATTTCAGATCAGCTGAGAGGTTATCAAACAGACTCCATGCCCAATGGATTGCTACAAGCAGTTGGCCGTTCTTCATCTAGCAAGCAGATGACCCCGCTGAGTCACCAAAATTGTTATCCAAAATTTACCCCTCAAGGTAATTTCGATAGCATGCATCAAATTCTTTAGTCCCAACCAATTATATTGATTCAAGGAAAAAAATCATGTTTCTGGGGTCCCCTCGGCTTCTTTCTAACTCTCTTGTCCAAGAGGAAAACCCAGCAAGTTTTAAAAATGTGAAAAGTTGCAGAAAACAAGCTTGGGCCAGGAAAAATCATGAAAAATGGCTAAGTCCTAGTCCTCACAACAGTCGGGACATGAGGGACATCTGGGCACGAATCGGCCGAAAGGCCGCCAGGCAGTCTACGAAGAAAAGGGACATCCAGGATGTTGGGACGCACGTGACACGAACCAGACGAATCGGCCGAAACAGGAGACTTTCATCCTAGGTAGTTTGGGACATCCTGGCCAAAAGTACGCGTGGGACACGCAAAGCCGAAAAAGCTGTCAGCGAATGGAATCTCGCCACGTGTCTTCACCGCAAATAGGAACAAGGAAGCCCGAATCGGCCGAAGCAAGAGTTTTTCATCTGGGACAGCCAGGAAAAAGGTACGCACGGGACGTGAGCGACGCGAAAATCTAAAGCAGCCGAAGGCAAAGAAGAAAAGTCAACGTTTGACCCATGAAACTTCAAACGGCCATAACTTTTGACTCCGAGCTCCGATTTTCACAAAATTAAACTTTCTGGAATGAGCACGATGCCCTCTATGCCTATAACTATTTCACTCCATTTAATTCCTTTTACAAGTGGTTAAAGGACATATTTCGGACTTACATTTTCCCTTCTCTTTCTCTTCTCAATTTTTCTATAAATGGGAGTGTTGGGCTCATTGTAAAGGGAGAGTTTTTCAGATAGCAAAGCTCTGTCAAAATTTCTTTGTGAAGCCAATGTGCTGTAGGCCCTTATAGTGGACTCCTTGCATGGTGATCCAGGCCCTTATCCTGTAATAGATTGAACTGTGCATATCATGAAGCAATAAAATACCAGTTTGTGGATATATCTTCCCCTGCTGTGTTTTCTTGCATTATTCTTGCCCCTTTAATCTTTCTACAAGAATATTGTGTCTATTATTATGTTCTTGCAGGGATCCATTATCATTGTGTATGCTTGGAATATCCTTGTGAATGCATTTTGCTAGATTATGGAGAACTGTTATCACCTCTTCTAGTGTGTACTTTGCCTCTGTATTTCACACATTTGGAGATTACTCTCACACCCTCCTTTTCTGGTGTATCACCGCTTTAGTGTAGGCTTTCATTTTATGCATTCTCTCTCTCTGGTCCCTTGGAAATTTAGATTAGAATAGTTAGTTTCCCCTGCATTAGAGTAGATTGTGGCAGGTAGTTTAGGAGCAAGAACTAGCTTTCTCTGGAGGTCTATCTCAAGTAGCAAGTCCCACAACTTCGAGATAGTACCCATGTTATCCAATCACACCGTGAGTTCAAGTATATGCACTTGTATAAACACAGGGGTTTTGTGATTTGGTGATAACAAGTATAAGAGCGTCGGTGGAAGCCTCCACATGTCTCCTCAATGCAACACCAAGGCTGGGTCCAAAGTGTGGAGACTCAAATGAGCGCTAACTCTCCACGTGTTTAGGGTCCAAGAGAGTCAAAAAAGGAGAGATAGAGTGGGCCCAAAATGACTAAGTATAGAGAGCCATCAGAAAGAACCATGTGTCTCATTAGTGTAGATTCAAAGGCGCAACCCAAGGCAGAGACTCAAATGAGTACGGGCCTTCCACGTGTCTCAAGCCAAAAGGGGGCATACTCAAATCAGCTAATTATAAAAGGTAAGTGGAAGGAGCCACGTGTCAGTATAGCACAACTTCAAAAGTATAATTTAGAGTGGGTTCGCAAATGTGCACTAAGCCTCCATGTGTCCAGAGTCAATCATAGGGCCCCACCAAATGAAATGAGACTTAACCAAAATACAAAAGGAACAATAGCGTCAATGGATGAGGCCACGTGTTTCACTGTCATAATTTAAGAAACGAGATATGAGGGTCCCACCCGTAAAGGTAGTATTCATTAGACCTGAATCGGTTAAGTATAAAGGGCCTACGGAGGGATCCATGCATCAGCTCGACGTAATTTCAAAGGCACATTTCAAAGGGAAGTTTCCGAACGAGTGCTAAGCCGCCATGTAGCCAAAGTCTGAAAAGGTAAGAATGGGCATTGAAAGGTCCAAAGGCCTGCAGAGGTCTACATGTGTTGTATCCACACAACTTCAAGGGAAAAATCTAGGTGCAGTTTCTAAATAAGCACAAAGCCTCCACATGTCTCGAGTCGAACATAGTGCTTCCACCAGTAGAAAGGACTCAAGTAGAATACAAACAACACAAAGGAGCCTGTGGAAGCCGCCACATGTTATTATAGTGTGAAAAAAAGAGTGAAAAGAAGGATCCAAATCTTTAAAATGTGTGAGGGTGCCACTTGGACCTGGTACAGACAGACTATTTTAAATGTTGCGCCCACGACCCTGATCTATAGACAGTCATATCTTTTGACTGGAAACTTGGATTTTGGTGGGAGAAGAATTTTTGGAAAGATCTCAACACCCTCTATGCCATAGAGGCCTGAAACCCTAATTTTGAGAAGGTTAGGTGGGTAAAAAATAGCAAAATGTGTTGCATTCCATTAATGAAGGATCTGATTGCTTCAACCACCCAGATTTGATTTGATCCACTGTTCTTCTTTCTTCAACACGTAAAATAGACATGGAGTGGTAGAATTGACAGATTATAGGTAGATTTGTAGGGGCATTAATGTTAGGTGGTTGAGCTGTTAGAGTAGAGTTTGAATTCTTCCCTCCTCTCTCTCTTATTCTTCCTATATATTGTAAAAGAGGGTCATATTCAAAGGGTTGGTCATTATTTTCTCTCCTTACCCCCTCTCTCCTTATTCTTAATGGTAGAATTTGGAGTCTAATCCTCTTCTCATTGCTCTGTAATGGAATTTTTCTTACCTCTTACACACTGATGATGTACCGTGTAAATTTTGGAGCAATAGAATCTGTTTCATGATGCATATATCCATCCTTGGCTCATTTTATTGTCTCTTCTTACCTCTCATCATTGCAAGGTATATTGTACATACTCTAATGTTCATTGTAGGTTTTGGGAGTTGTGCTTAATGGGTTTTGAGGTGGTGTTATGTGTGACCTTTATCTTTGGTCTATGGTGCATCTTATCCACCTTCTCCTATGCTCACCTATCTCCACTTCAAGCGATTTGGATTCGTGATCAACCACTTACTTTTCTAGTGTATCACTCCTTAGTGTAGGCTCTTTCATCCTCTCTCTCTCTCTCTCCTTGTCCCCTTGGATGTTTAGATTAGGATAGATTAGCTCTTCCTACACTAGAGTAGCTTATGGCAGGTAGATTAGGAAGTAATAACTAGCTTTCTTTGGAGGTCCAACTCAAGTTTTCAAGTCCCACAGTTTGAGAGTTGGTCCAATGTCATGCAATCACACTGAATTCCCCACTCACACAAGATTCCATTTGGCGGTGTTGTGATTCTGCACTAACAAATCCTATTTTAAACAAAAATACATTCACCCCATAATTTTTCCTAAGTAATTAATGAGGTTTTAGCATGGGTTTTGGTGCATCAAAATTTTGGGCATTACACATGGTATCAGATTCATGGGTTCAACACTTGGACTCTTGGGAAAACATGGAAACACCACAAGTAAAATTAGCAAAACTTTACATCTAGGACACACTACATTGTTGATAACTAAAAATGTTGGAATAGAAAAATAAAACAAACTTAGATGATGATGAACTAACTCTCACCTTATTATTTATAGGAGGTGTGGATTAGACGAGGAATTATTCCACATTGAGTTAGATATACCGCCCTCAGAGTAGGTAGTTGTTATACTGTCGCAGCTTTAACAGACCTTATGGGAGGTTAATGTTGTTATACGTTGAGGTTCAGTTAGGGGACAACCTAGCTAGCATGATAGGAATCCATCAGTGGAGGATCATGTATCTCCACGATATAGTGAGGAGTTAGACTAGATTCAACATCGAGATAGCACAAAGATAGGGTTGGGAGATCTAGGAGCCCTAGACAGAGAGATGGTCTTGAGGAGAGATCTATAGGTAGATAGATGATATTGGTAGATCACATCCAAGAGATTCTAAAGCTTCATCAATCTCACTTCACTGGGGATATAGGAGGATTTCAAAAATAGGTTTTGTTATTCATCTCGAGTGAATGATTTAAGAAATTTCTTTGTTTTAGCAACATGAACACTCATGTCATGACTCATCTTCTGAGGGATTAGGCAGGAGTTTCATGGAGGACTAAGGAGCAACAAATCCTTGTAGATTCTGAGACTATGACATGGGAGCTCTTTGAGGAGTGATTCAGGTGTTGATACTTATATAGAAGTTTTATCTAAAAGAGGATTTATGAGTTCCATGATCTATGATAGGCATCTATGATAGTGGCTGAGTATGAGAGTCATTTTTTAGATATGTTGTAGTATGTTGACTACATGTAGGATGAGTAGGTTAGGATTAATGGGTTCATCAGGGGCATGAATCTAGATCTAGGAGCGGTAGTGCATATTAATTTCCCATAGACATTAGCTGAGGTCATTGATAAGGCCTATATTATAGAGGATAACTTAGGGAAGACACAACAGGCTAGAGATAGAGTAATGATCCACATTCAATAGATGTAGGATAGTTGGTCGATGGGGACAGCTCCTCCTCATGTTGAACATGGTTCAACATATTATTATTTCAATATTCTCTAGCAATCATATCAATAGCATCAGGAGTAGACCTGACCACAATTTAGAAATCTACAAATATTTGATGCATAGAGAGGGCAGAGTATGGGGCCTCCTACTAGAGTACCCTTCAGGACACATGAAGCACCTCAAAATAAATCAGTTGAAGTTCATCCATAGCAGTCACAATAGTCCATGGCAGGATCATCGGGATGTAATCCATGAAACACTAGAGAACCAAGGGAAGACACTTCTCATTGGAGGGATCTTGGTAGCTGTTATGGTTGTGGTGTACTTGGATACCATCTGAGAGAGTGTCTATAGAACCCTAATAACAAGGGTAAGGGACCTATTTTAGTTCCTACAGTTGGTGACATGGCATGCATTCATGGGATTTATGAAGCAATTGAGAACCTCCAGGTAGAGCACCAAGGCACAATGATAGAGACTTCAGGTAGCATAAGCGGTATTTCTACATCTATCTTATTTGATTCAAGTTCTTCTTATTCCTTTATTTCTCTATCATTAGTAAAGCGATGTAGGCTAGTGGTAGTTAGGAAGGGCCTTAGTTGGGATGTTGAGATGGCTTCTAGAGAAAGGCTCATAGTGGACTCCTTAGTCAAGGAGTGTGTAGTTTAGCTAGGACCCTTTGCCACAACTTTGGATATTCACATCCTTCCCTTGGATTCTTGTGGATTCATTTTGGGTATGGATTGGTTATCTGCACCTAGAGCTAGAGTGCACTACTACAGCAATGTAATCACTTGTGCAGATGATTTGGGAGTTGCGTAAGTGATAGTTGGGGTTAGGAGGCCCATATCTATTCACAATATATGTGATATGAAACTTAAGTGGTGTTCATGGCGAGGATGTCACTTGTATGCTATTAAAGCTATTGATAGGTCAGGGGACGAGGCTAGTGGTATTTCACTTCATGATCATCATATTTTGATGGATTTTTCATATGTATTTTCAAGCAAGTTACCTAGCCTACCTCCCCAACGTGATATATATTTTAATATAGATTTTTTTCTTGGAGCATAACCTATCACATGTGTGCCATATAGGATGATTACACATAAGATTTGTGAGCTCAAGTTACAGTTGGAGGGCCTTCTTGAGAAAGGCCTAATCTATCCTACTATATCTTGTTAGGCTCAACCAACAATTTTTGTGAAGAAGGAAAGATCCCTGCATCTTCGTATTGATTTTAGATAGCTGAAAAAATTAACGATCAAGAATCGTTAACCCCTTTTACACATTAATGATTTACTTGATCATATGAAAGGGTCCACTGTGGTTTCCAAGACAGACCTTAAGTCAGGTTATCACCAGCTGAGAATTAGGAAGACTAATATTCATAAGATAACATTCCACATGAGATATGGCCATAATGAGTTCACAGTTGTGTCATTCGGTATAACAAATTTCCTCAGAGGTTCCCTTTAGGAAGGTGGCCTCAAATGTGAGCAAAGGTAAAAAAACAAATTCCCCTTTTCATTTTAATTATTTTTTGAGTATTTGATTTATTATTTTAATGTGATTCACCTTGTTATTTTTATTTAATGTTTTCTTATTTAGGTTGATTAATCTTGTTAATTAAATTAATTTGGGATGTGACCAAAGGGATATTTGATTTTGGTAGGTTTTCCATGACTTTATTATTGATTTGAAAAGTATTTTATTTGTTTTAGTGTTGTGTACTCAATCTTCCATATCTAACTCGGATTTTGTTCGATTGTCTATTTTTTTAGGCTTGTGGGACAAGTTAAGTTTGTCTCACACCTCTTAAATTCACCTACCAACCATACCTATGGGTTAAGGTGTCAATATTAGGCCCCATTATGTGATTTGAAGGCTAAAAAGGTGAAATCATTACACCTTCTTACATGAGCATTTAATTTTTTCCTTTAGAGTATAACTATTGGTTTGTGTGTGTAAGGAGAACTTGTCACATTCTCACCCACTAATTTACGAGATTTTTGTTTGGTGTTTGACCATGTGATTTTGAGTTGAGGAGAAGTGATTTGAAATCCTACATGGAGCAACCTCACCCTCCTCTTCTGTTTTTCTATTTATTTTAGTTCATTTGATTGTTTTGGGGTTACATGATTTATTTTCACTTTTGCATTCTTGGAGGAGTTTACTTTTGGAGCCTTTTTATGAAGCTTGGAAGATTGGATTTTCCTTGTTTTGGACTTGGAAAGTTTTGGATCTTATGCTTGTGGATTGGATACTCTTGCAATGGCAAGGTAGGAACTTCACCCATGCATTTTCATTCCTATTTTATTGTGCAAATTGTTGTAAATGGATGATTATACTATGTTTTGGTATTTAGGGATAGAATGGCCTTAAGGGTGTATAGGAGAAAGAAATTGCGGATCTATTGAGGGAGGGATAAGATTTATGTTATGTATTTGGAGGTATTTTTGGGTTGGATGTCCCATCTTGTGATGATAAGAAATATTTCTTATTTATCTAGTTATGTTTATTGAGGGATGCATAAGAGAAATTGAGGGAGGCATAAAAATTTTGAGGGAGGCATAAGAGTCTTGTTGGTATGTGATTTAAATTTTTTGGAGGCTTTAAGGTGGACACTTAATCCCATTAGGAGGCATAAATAAATCCCCATGTTTCTTCTGTCTCTCTCCTGGCTTGGATATTGAGCCTTTGTGCTCAGGAAAATTATATGTTTGTTGTTATTTTGTATTGTGCTTTTGTGTGAAAGTTGTGTGAATGGTTGTTTTTAAAGCCATATAATAGTTTCCCTAGTTTTTTGATACCTCATATTGCTTCATTGTTGGGCCTCGGGGGCCAATGGGGAGGATGGCTTCTCCTCCTCGTTGGATTATAGGTTGGGTGGAGAGTGTTTCCTACTCCCCTTATTTTGTTGTTGTTACTAGTTTTTTTAGAAATGGAGGATCTCAAATTTTCATCTTCGAAGATATGTTTTGTGGAAGATCAAAAGAAAAATAAATAGTTATTTTTGTAAGTTTGGCCATGTTGTTTCCACTTAAGTTGAAGGCTTATATACTCTTCTATTTTGAAAGAGATTATTAGGAATTTTATTATCAAGTTATGTATTGGATGTGAATGATGAAAGACTCTTGAAATTTGTATTTAATTCAAAATGTATATCCTTCAAATCTAGAAATGAAATCAACTTGCTTTTGCTTTCACCTTGTAAAATAGTTGTGTTTGTGTTGGAAAGCTATAGGGAAGTATACTTGGTTCTCTTAAAATGGATGTCATTTTTATCGTAAAAGGGAAAGAAATGTGCCTATAGAAAATGGTTAAATTCATTCTCACTATGAAGTTCAATGTATTGTGGTTAAAAATAAACACTTTCTCATTTTATTGTAAAAGTTAGTATGTTGGGATGTTGAAATCATAGTCAAATATCATATAATGGTATAAGAAAAGAAAATAGATATTTAGTGTTTTCAAACAATGAATACATCCTATTTATTAATTGTATTGGATTGGATAAGAAAAGCCATTAGTTTTACTATTCCATATATAAATAAATAGATCGAAAAATTTACGACTACTTTGCCTTATATTTTGATATACAACTAAACTTATTGTACTGCTTAAAATAAAGTAGAACTCAAATATACAATTATAAATATATATACCTATATAAATTTACTATATATATTTATATATATTATAATTATATATACTTAAATAATATTGTTATGTTATATATAATATATACATAAACTAAACATTTTAATATTGAAAAAACTACATACTTAGCCAGATGGCTTTATTGGAACATAGTTTATATTATACAAAAAAAAGTGGGTTGCATTTTTTTTGGGCCGAATGGGCCACATTTGGAGCTTAGTTAAACTAAATAATAGTTCAGGTGGGGTGTCTCCCCACCCCTATGTTTATTTTTAAATTTAAAACAAATGGGGTGGGGCAGCGTCCCACCCCTAATCCTCTATACCGTACTTATTATACTCATTCCGCAGCCCTCAATAACTGTGTTGGTTTTTTTTAATATATGCGTCTGAATCTTTATATATATATATCTCGATGAATACATAAATCAAGGCCATTTTATCAGGTCACTGCCCTAAAACAAATCGGGTTTATTTAAAACCATTTACAAAATAAACAAACATATATATATATACAAAACCCTCATCTTTGTTTATATATCATTTTAAACCAAAAATAAAATAGGTAAAAATGCCCTTACCCGAATAGAGTAAATTCACAAAAAAAACACAAATAACAAATAATAACCTTGGCAAACCTTAAGAGAGGGATGCAAATGAAGATAAACAACCAAAAAAAGGGGTGTGTATATCCTTCAAAACCACAAGAAAACCCTTCACAAAACTCTCATTGACTTCCATCCTCCAAGAACTTGCAAAACCAAATGGAGCAAATGAATGAGTCTAGGGTAAAGGAAGAATAAGAAGACCTCATAAGGAATTTTTAGGCATTTCTAATCCAAAGGCCTAGAATGATTTAATTTAATGGATGAGAGTTCACCCTACAACTTTAAGTGATGTGATTTTTTTAGGAATGGAGAATTAATTAAAAGTTATGGGTATTGGGTTGAATGGGGCCACTTAATGGTTAGGGTAAGTTGATACTTTATTAATTAAATAAATGACATTGGAATTATAAGGATGAAATCATTAATTGTGAAATGGGTAACATAGATAATGTTTTACAAGTGTTAATTATTGGAATTTTAAATGTATAGTTAGATGACCTCATGTGGGGCTTTGCTATTATGTTGTTATCAAAAATAAGAATTAAACTAAATTAGGAAATATGGACCCAGATGATATTTTAAACAAGGTGGATTAATGGAAACCCTATAAGGGGATTTAAACCCAAAATGGTTGGATTGAGTAAATAATAATTAATTGTTAATTTATTTACGACAATCGTGTGAATATGTGGAATATATTAATCCTGAAATATTTAAACATAGTTGGCAGTTATCCTGTTGCAACCTTTTTAAACAAAACAAAATTATTCCATAATTTTCCTAATTAATTATTAGGTTTTATATTGGATTTTGTACATGGAAGATGTGGGCGTTACACCCAAAGTGTTCATGAATTTGATGGTTGTGGTATTTAGAATTTTTTTAAATTTTTTCATTCTCATATTCCTTGATGCCATATTGATATACTCACGTACATGTGAAGAGCATGAGGAGAACCTTTGATAGGTTCTGCAATGTCTTCAAGAGCAATAACTTTATAAGAATTGGGAGAATGGTGTGTTCTTTCAGTGTGAGGTTTAGTATCTAGGCCACATTATTTGTGGGGAAGGTATCGCAGTCGATCCTTCCAAGATTAGAGATATCATGGATTTACTAGAACCTACCAGCGTAACTGAGGTACGTAGCTTCATGAGATTAGTACGGTATTACAGGATATTTTTTCAAGATTTCTAACCTATTTCGTATCCCATCACTTCCCTATAATGGGAAGGGAAGAAGTTTATTTGGTTAGAAAGTTGTGAGCAAGCCTTTAGGACTCTACAGGAATGCCTTACCACAACACCTATCCTAGCATTGCTATATCCGCAAAGGGATTTCTTTATGTGTACAAATGCTTCTTTGGCGGCGATAGAAGGATTCTTGATACAGGATGGTCAAGTAGTTACTTTTGAGTCTTGCAAACTCAATCATTTTGAGTTGAATTATCCTACTCCTAACCTTGAGCTTCTAGTATTTATGCATGCTTTAGTTCAATGGAGACGTTTTCTACTGAGTAGAAGATTCATTCTCACAACAAATCATTTCATCCTATAACACCTCTTCACATAGCCTAATCTCAATTCTCGTCAACAAAGTTGGATGGAGCTGTTATGTGAGCATGATATGCAGATAGAGCATGTGAATGGGAAAGAGAATGTGGTTGCAAATGCTTTGAGACATTTGATGCATTTGGTCATGGCTACATCCATGGGTAAAGATTTGAGGAGTAGGATCTTATAGAATCTTCCACATGAAAGCTTCTACCTTTCAACTAGAGAAGATATTGAGTCTTAAAGACCCCTTGAGGGGAAGTTTGAGGGACTGATACTAGAGCTAGATGGAATTATCAGACATAGAGGTTGAATTTATGTACCTAGAGATGGAGGGTTACGGTAGGACATCTTAGTATAGCCTCAGCATGCACCTTATTGAGCCTACCTAGGGGCGAAGTAGATTCACACAACATTGAGATAATTGTATCATTGGAGAGGAATTCAGAGGGATATAGCCCAGTTTATGTCTCAATATTTACAGTGTCCCAGGGTGGAGGTTGAGCATCAACATCCAGTAGTCCTTATTTACCCGTATGTTTTATTGGAATGGAAATGGGACACCATTTCCTTGTATTTAATAGTGGGTCTACCTACGTCAAGGTACCACCATCACACGATCATGGTAATGGTGGATAGATAGATGAAAGTGGCTCATTTTTCTCTGGTGAAGACAACCTATATAGCTAGTTCGGTTGAGAGAGTATACTTGGATGATATAGTTAGAATTTATGGGATTCCAAGAAAGATTATTTGTGACGATGATCCTTTTTACACCTCACATATTTTTACTATCATGTATCATGCTCTTGGTATGACGATTAGTATCAGTACAACTTACCACCGAGAGAGAGATGGATAGACTGGGTGAGTGAACTAGATAATAGAGGATATACTTTTTATGAACATTAGGGACCATCAATCATGATGGGAGGAGTACCTATATCTATTAGAGTTTTCATATAACAACTTCTATATTTCCATCGGCATGGCACCATTTTAAGATTTGTATGGTAGAGAGTGTAGGACTCCTTTTATTTGGGAAATGTTAGAGGAAAGAGTTACTCTTGAAACAACTATGTTACAGGACATGGAGTAGCAGATTATCTTGATCAAACAAAGATTGCATAAGGAGCATGATAGACAAAAAAAGTAAACACATCAGAGGAGAATCTACTGGAGTTATGACGTGAGATCAAAGGTGTTAATGAGAGTCATACCTCATAATATCCTCATCAGTTATGTAAAATTCTCTAAGCTAGCTCTGAGATTTATGGTTTCATTCGAGATCTTGAAGTAGATCGTTCCCTTACCCTACCGCTTAGCCTTGCCACCTAGATTGTCTCATGTCCATGATGTTTTCCATGTTTCTTTGTTATAGATATACATTCCAAATCCTTCTCATATATTAGATTGGATGACATTATAAGTACACGATCAGGAATAGGTGATGGTGGAGCCCATGCACATTATAGATTGCAACACCATTGACCTTCGAGGGAGAGAGATTAAAAAATGTATGTGTTGACTGGGATTTTTATGACGAGACATCAACTACTTGGGAGGATGCCACTTTGCTGAGATCCCAATTCCCACACTTGTTCTAGTGACTTATAGGAAGAAGTCGATTCTAAGGGGAGGGGAATCTAATGCCCAATTCTCTTCGACACTTAGTTTACTATGATTTTTATTATTGTTTATTAGAGACATGGATAATATTATATTTTTATTAGAATATTGATAGAGATTATGGATATTTTGATCATTGATATGTTGTGACTCATATTGTGCATTATATTTATTTTCAGAGGCATGGATAAATATATCAATACTGATGATGATCTAGTCATGTTACTTTATATATACTAACACTTTGGATTCTTGGCATATTTATTTTGTTAGATGATCGAGTTAGTATTGTGACCTAATTACTATTGACGAAATGGTAGAATGAAAATATATAGCAATTGTAAACAATTAATAGAATTGCTAGATTTGATGATGATTTAGCTATGTTATATAATGATGTTAATCGATAGATATGCATGTGTTCTATTGTTTTGATGTTATTAATATGGCCAATAGAACGAAGAGTTTTTTTTTTTATTGTTCTAGGGAATTACATTAAAAAAAAAAACAAGAATGGGATGGAGACCAACCATGAAAGAATATTGGATATTGGCAAAAAGGTCACCTTGGGAACTTTTGTTCATGTATATTGTTATATTATTGTTGAATTTTTTAAGAGGTACCCATTAGGGGGTGACCTCAAATGTAACCATGGTTTTATGTGTTTCTTTTTCCCTCTTTTACTTTATTTATTTTGTGAATATGTGAATTCATTTTTATAATGTATTTCCACTTTACAATTTATTAATTAACATGCTTTGGTTTAGTCAATTAAACATGTGTTTAAGTTATTTTGAGATGTGACTAAGGGGGCATTAATTCTGGTAGCTAGTCCTTATTACCATATGTATTTAAGATGCATTTTATTGGTTTTGATGTATTTTATTCATCCTAACTTTCCAAATCTTGAATTTGGGATTAAGAGACACTGTTGGAGGCTTATGGGACAAGCTAATCTTGTTTCATACCTCTTAAACTTGTGCACAAAATATACCTATGATGTTGAGTGGTTTATTGTAGGCTTCATTGTGTTTTTTTTGAAAGGAAAAGTAGAACTAGTTGCACTTTCTTACAACTCCTTTAATTTTTTCCATAAAAGTATGGAATAGTGGTTTGTGTGTGGAACAAAACTTGTCATATTATCACCCACCAATTTATGTGTCTTGGGCGTGGTGTTTTATTTGGTGAATTGGATTGGAGGAAAAGTTATATGGCATCTTACATGGATCCATGTCGACACGCTATCCTAATTTCCTATTTATGTAAGTTAGTGTAGAGTCTTGGGGGTTACTTGTTTTTATTTCACACTTACATTTTTGGACGAGCTTGGAAGATCATTTTGTGCATTAGATTTTGTACATGGAAAATTTTGGAACTTGTTTTCTTGTGGATTGAAGATTCTTGTAATGGCAAGGTTGGGTCTTTACCCTTGCATTTTTTATTTTACTTCTTGTATGTAAAATGAATGATTGTTGTGTCATTTTCGATCTGGGGTAGTATGACCTTAAGTATGTGTGGGAGAAGAAAAATGGGGATATTTTGAGGGAGGGAAAAGAATTTTGTATATGAATTTAGAGGGATATTGGATTGGGTGTCCTATCTTGTTATAATAAGAAAATTTTCTTACTTATGTTCATATGTTTCTTTTAAGGGAGTGATAAGAGATTGAGGGAGAGATAAGAGATTGACGTAGAGGTAAGAGTTTTGTTTTAGTTGTGTGGATGAATTTTTTGGAGGATTTTATGGTGGACACTTAACCCATTGGGAGGCATAAGGGATTTCAAGTATTTCTCTTCTCCCTTGTCTTATATTTTAAAGCCTTGTGCTTGGGAAATTTGTATGTGGTTTCCATTTTTGTTATTATACTTGTTTTGTTGCAATTTTGTTGGCATAATTATATGTATTGTAGAAGAATTTGCAGTAAGTTGTTGTGGTTTCTTGATATCCCCTATTGCTCCATTGTTGGTGCTTAAGGGCCAATGAGAAGGATGTCATCTCCTTCTCATTGGAATAAAATTTGGCAGGTGAGTATTGCCTACACCACCTTCATTGTTGTTGTGATTAGATTATGAAGAAATGAAGGATCTCAAGTTTTCATCTTGGAAAGAGTTATTTTGTAGAAGATCAATAAAGATAAATTTTATTTTGTAAGTTTGGCCATATTTTTTCCACCTTTGAGTGCAAGGCTTGTATATACTTGTATTTTAAAGAGAGTTTCTTGTAAATTTAATTATAAAGATATGTATTGAATATGGTTGAAAGAAGGAATTTTGTAAGTTGCATTTAGTGGAAATTTAATTCCATTCAATCCTGGAAATGAATCAAAGTTTTCTTTGTGCCTTCATTTTTAAAATGGTTGTTTGTATTGAAAAATATATGGAAGCTTATACTTGTTTTCCATGTGGAAATGGATATCATTCATGTTTGTGTAAAGGAAAGAAATTTACACTTAGTAAATGGTTAAATTCCTTTCTCTCTTTTAAAGTTAAATACGTTTTTGTTGGAAATGAAATATCCTAGTCAAATTGTAAACAATGTTGCAAAAGAAAAATTTACTCATTTAGTGCATTTAATCAAGAAGGAAGTCATCTTTTTGCACTTAAGTATTTTGTTATAAAATAGTGATTTTGAACTCTTATTTGATATATATAAATTTATGTATTGTTTAATATATATGTTTATATATATCTTGTTTTTAGACAAACTTCTTTTCCAAAGTGATCGACATTAGTCGGCCAATCGGTGTCAGTAGATTAGTAACCAACATCAGTCTCTGTAATTTGTATACAGTCCTACAAAATCAAATTTTCACTTAGTCGCATGAATTAGGTTACGTAGAAATTGTAAAAAATATTTTATTACAAACATGAACTTCTATGAAAATGTATACAAATGTATATATTTTAAAATATATACAATTGTGTAAATATATAGAAATTGTTCTATATTTACAGTAACTAGCACTAGTACCCCAAACGGCTTCGGTAGCACAGTAAGAACCGGCATCGGTCGCCTGTGTGTGAAACTCTTTTTTAAACAACATGATTTTCAATTGGAATCTTTATTTTTAACAAATAATTTTAAATAGAGTGTAGATCCATCTTAGATATGGATATATATACATGTAGATACATATATACATCTATGTATATATGTATATAAGTGTATATAAACACCAAAACAAATAAATGAGATTTTCCCTGAATGTTGAACTCAAGGAAATGTGAGCAACTAAATACCCAAAACCAGATTTATGGTGGGATCTCTACAACAAAACAAATAGATAAATTTGTTATACCAAACTAAAGAATCAAATAAACTAAATAAAGAGTAGAATGCAGGAATTTTCCTTCCATTTTCAAAACAAGAACCAAAGATATTTCTCCATGGTTTCCCCTCATACTTCCATGGCTTCCAATCCTCCAACCTAGAAATCACAAAAGAACAAATGAAGAGATTAGGGAAAAGGGAAGAATTTAAATGCATCATAATGAAAATTAGGGTTCTTTGGGAAAAACGTAAATCTAAGGATCCATATTAATCTAATATAAGGGTAGAGAATTGTTTCGACATATTTCAAGTTGTGGCATTATATGTGAATGGGTATTTCTTTTTAAATAAAGGTATGTGTATTAAATGAAAGGGGCCACTTAGTGGGTTAGGGTAAGTTGAGACCCTTTGCTTTAGATTTATAAATAAACAATTGAAATTTGTTTATAATGATTAAATAAATAATATTGAGAATGGGTACCATGGATAATGATTTAAAAGGATTACATTAATTAGCATTTAAATGTATAGTTAGATTACTATATGATGGAATTGGATATTAGGTTTAACTAACTTAGGAAATGAACCTTGTATACACTTAAGGGGATTTTAATTAAGGTAAAATAATGGGAATTTACCCAATTAATATTTTAAATGAGAATTAATGGAAACCCTAGAAGAGGATTTAAACCCGAAAGAATTTTGGAACAAATTAATAATATTTAATTATTAATTTAGTTACGAATACTTCATGAATATGTGAAATTTATTAAATGGAAAATAATTAAAAATAGTTGATTTTTATTTCCTTGTAATCCTCCTTTAAATAAAAAAAATTACCATGTAATTTTTCCTAAGTAATTAATGGGGTTTTAGCATGGGTTTTTGTGCATTCTAATTTTGGGAATTACATAAATTGAGAAAAATTCTACTTTATACATTTTATATAATATTTTGGCTTCTTGCATCTTTATATGAAATGCATAGATACATAATTTTGGTATTAAATATTTGAAGGTCACTAATAATACAAGGCTATAAATGGTATATCTTGTTGAAGTAAGGGTTAAATAAGAGAACAAAGATGAACAAAATGACTATTTAAGAGGGATGATTTAAAAGATTTGTGATACAATGAGTTAAGTGTTTATTTTATCGGTAATTTGTAAAAGGTTTATTCATCTGTCAACATCATGTGTTGAGATTCGTTTGGATTTATCTTTTAATGGTTTGAACAGATGGTCAACATCAAAGTGACCTCATAAAAATAATTAATTGAATCTATATGACAACACAAGATTTTAGAATCATGAGAGATCATTTTACATGGTGTCAAATATTGAGTAGAGAGTTAAATGCATGTAAATGGTGATTGAGGGTGAAATTTTGACAAGTGTTGGATGAGATTTCGTCAACTTAAATCAAAAAATTTCATGTGGTACAAAGAATATATAGTTACATGATGAAGGTTAGACGTGGCACAAAGTGGTAATAAATAGGTTTTTAGGAACTATTGATTACATTTTCAATTTAAACTTAACTTATATGCCTAAAATTCTAATATCTGATTTCCAATGTAATTTGTAAAATATTGAAGTTTTTTTTTTAAAATATAACTCTATAGAAAATAATTTAAATAATTGGATTTTCACGATATATAGTTTACATAAATAATTTTTAAAAAATCATCTTCAAAAATTGTGAAAATATTTGAATTTTGAATTATGTGTTATTTCAATGTGGAGTTCCAATTATTATACTATTTTCTTAAAAGTGACGAGAATTGAAATCTATTTGTTATGCTCCAAATAACACACACATAAAAAGAAATCTAATTTTACCAATGTTTGGTTATATATATAAGTATTCTTACATATGTAAAATAAATAAAAAAATTATTCTGGAATTTCCACAATATTATTATTTAATATCAATCTTCATAAAATATGCTACAAGTATAGGTGTGGTGGGTAATATTTATAATAAACTCTAATATTATTTTAGAAAAAAAATGTGGAATTTCTATAATGAAGGTTTTAATATATGAGTTTTCTACAAAGTATTAACAATATAAATAAACTATAGAAAATATACAATAATTAAAAATCAATAACTAGATTATTATATAGATGCCATAATTATTCTACAATTATAATAAAATTTGCAACTTTTGTAGAATAATTGTGGCAAAAAGTGATTTTTTGTTGTACTGATGTTTTTAATTTCACTTTCCAAATTTTAATAAATCTCCTCCAACTTAATTCATTTTCACCTATATAAGGCTAAGGTATGAGGAGATTTCAATGGCCATTGGATTATTTTAATCCTCACCTTAGGATCTCACATGCCCCAATTTACTCAAACCCTAATCCTCTTTTTCTTTTATTTACCTATAATGTTTCTCTCAAAAAAATTTAGTCTTCTCTGCAGGTTGACTACATTGGCTCAAGAAAAAATGGGGGATTTTGTAAATGTACTTCTACCCAGGGTGGCCATACAAGGAATCATACCATTTTATTCTTATTATTTTATTGTAGATGTGGAAGTTATAGATGGGGACAACACAACCCAGAGAGGTTTTTCTGATCTATTTCGAGTCTAAGCTAAAATTCCTCATTTCTTATCTATGTCGAAAAGTGCTAACAACCACACAGGGAAGGCCAACTACAGGATAGGGTTGAGTTTTTTTATTTAATATGTGTGTATGTGTGCGTGTGTATGTGCGCGCGCACGCGCGCGTGTGTGTAATCCTTAGTGTAGGGGGAGGGGTGCATGGTCAAGCCATGGCCCCTCCTCTTTGGTAAAACCTTAAGATGAGTGAGATTTACATGGACTAGGAAAAATGGATATAATCTTGAGTGTAGGGGGAGGGGTGCGTGCCAGGCCGTGGCCCCTCCTCTCTAGTAAAATCTTAAGATGTGTGAGATACATATGAACTAGGATAACTAGTTATGCAAGATTATTGATTTTCTTATTTTTTAATATAAACCAAAATAGAAAGTGTGTGCGTGCATGCGTGCGTGCGTGCGTGCGTGCGTGCGTGCGTGTGTGTGTACATTAATATATAACCAAGCATTTAAATTGCAAGTGAATTTAATGAAAATTAGGTTAAATGAAATATTTACTATGTTTTATTTTATTCAAATAAAAAATCTTAAATTTTGATGCAGCAACCTTGTGGGTTGGACAATGAAGGAAATATAATTTCTGAGAGACATTGATAAGAGAAAGAGAGCTATATTTTCCAAAGAATACTGTATATTTCATTCGTTAAATTTATTTCGAAATAAGAGAAGAACAACATTTTTATAAAAATAATCTTCTGAGATAGTATTATAAAATTGTATTTCCATTTTCCTTTTACATTTCAATGTAAAATAACGACACAATATAACATAAATCCATTCTTACATCAGCCAAATTTCACTTTTATTTATTTGTAATAAATGCTAATTGAATGGCTCCATGCCTTCTAAAATATTATTAATGTTGGATTAATCAAAGGAAAGAAATAACAACTTCTTTCTTTTAAATTAAATCCACTAAACATAAGTAAGGAAATAATCACTTGAAATCCATAGCATTCCTCATCTTCATCCATGAGCTTATACGAAAAATAAAAGTGTTCTCTCATTTTTTCATTGAAATACCAATTTATCATAAAAGAAAAATACGTACAAGAGCTAATTATAGGGCAATGAAAATCTATTTCAAATCCTTTTAAAATATTGGTTATTTTATAAACTTGTTTAAATGCAACACGTTTATAATACAATTTACCACACTAAAACACAATAGTAAAAAATAGATCTTCATCACATCTCAACTTGACTTACATTATTCCTCCTTTTACAACTAACAAGAAACCAAGCAATATTAAAATGTAAGAGGATAAGCCTCCCTAAATACAGAACAACATGTCAAAATTTGAAACAATCCTTTAAGTGAAAACAAATGCCATAACAAGGTTCTCTAAATGATCTCCAAGCCTTCACTCTAGCCAAATTTCAATAACACCACCAAAATAAGGGCTTGCTTTACCACCTAACCTATAAACATCATTGCATGTCTTCTCTCCTAAGAATTTACATGTTATCTAGCACCAAGACCATGGGAAAGAGGCCTAGCATGCTATCCTAACATTCAAAGGATAACAAGAACAACAAGAGGACTTCCAAGCAAGGGAAAACCTAGTAAAACATAATATCTTTCAACAACTAAAAAACACAAGGATCGCTAAGAAAAACTAGGAATATGTGGATTTAGGAATAGGTCAGAGGGACCTCCAAAGTATTCCAAAACTTATGAAATTTATATACAATTTTTTTTTTTTCACCGAATCATAGCACCCTATGGTTTTCACAAGTGTGTGTGCTTGAGCTCACAGTGTGATTGGATAACATGGGTACTATCTCCAAGTTGTGAGACTTGCTACTTTAGATAGACCTCTAGAGAAAGTTTGTTCTTGCTCCTAAACTGCCTACCATAATCTACTTTAATGCAAAAAAAAACTATCTAATCCTAATCTAATTTTCCAAGGGACGAAGGAGAGAGAGTGTAATTAAAAAAAGGCTACACTAAAATGGTAATACACTAGAAAAGGAGACCGTGAGAGTAGTCATCTAATGTCTGAAAAGTAGAAGCAAAGTGCATACTAGAAGGCGTGATAACAGTTCTCCACAATCTAGAAAATGCATTCACAACAACATTGCATACATACACAATGATAATGAATCCTTACAGTAGCATAAGGTCGACATAATATATCTACAATGAGTTTGAAAGGGAAAGAAGAATGCAAACAAACACAGCACGGGAAGAAATATCCAAAAACTTGTATCTATTGCTTCATTGATATGCACAATCCAATCTATTACAGAATAAGGGCTTGGACCACCATGCAAGGACTCCACTACAGGGGCATACAACACTTTGTCTTCAAAAAATAATTTTTAAGAGTTTTGCTACTTAAAAACTACCCCCCTTTATAATGAGCCCAATAATCTAATTTATAGATTTCTAAGAGGAGAGAGAGCGAGGGAAAATGAAAATACTGAAATTTGTCCTTCAACCACTTGCAAGATGTAGTAAATGAAGTGAAATGATTTTCTATTGCTTGCAAAAGGCTCCCCATACTATCCCATGACTTGTAGTAGTGAGAAATGTCAGCCCATGCTCCATTGAATGCATCCCAACTACTAAATAAAATCGTTGTTCCAGACTGGGCAAGTTTTCTTAAAAATTACAATCGATCTCTTGCCAAATTCTTGATTTTTTGGTTTTTTTTGCATTGGGATTTGAACTATGATTCCAACGGTACCAATTTTGTGCATTTTTTTATAATTACAAAAGTTATGGCCTTATGAGTGCGGGCAACTATTTTGGGTCTACTAGGCATTTCTGTCACTTGACAGGAATGAGCATCTGATTGACTGGGATTGAAGATGTTTCCTTTATTTTCATATATCTACCCTCATCAAAATTTATGTGGCATAGAGGACATTGGTCTCATTCCAGAAAGTCCATTTTTTTGAAAATTAAAGCTAGGGCTCTAAATTTATGGCCTTTTGAAGTTTGGGAGGGTTAGACATTGAATTTTCCTTTGCATGCGGGCATTTCAGCTATATCAGGTCCTTATGTCTGGAACAAAAACCTCTGATCCACCTGCAAGCCTCCTTTCATGAAAAAATCAGATCCTGACATCCCACATGTCCCAATGTTGACCGTTTCATGAGGGTCATTGACTGCCACTTCACTTGCATCCCTTCGACCCGCCTTGCAAATCAGAAAAATTGACATTTTGGGTCCCAATTGTCCCGTGTCTACCTGTGCGGCTTGGGCCACTTTGACCTAATTTATCCAACTTAATCTTGGACTGTGGCCTTTTTGGCTTTTCGGTTCCCAGGTGTCCCCCACGCACGAGTGTGGTCTGGGCCAAAAAAACCTGATTTTGCCGAATTGTATGTGAATTAGACATTTCGGCTCTGCAGGTCCCGTGTATTGCAATGTCCCGTAGACCGCATGGGAAAAAAATGTCTAATTTCTCTACATAACAAAGGAATGCGGCCATTTTTGGTTTTTGGGTCCCACCTGTCCTGCACGTACCTGTGTGGTCTGGGCCCCAAAAACTTTATTTAACCCACAATACACTAGCACATGCCAAATTTTTTGCATTTTTTGCAATTTTTCCATCTTTTTACTTGCTTAAGCCCGAGGAAATCATGAAATTTATCCAATTTATCTCAAGGGTTGAAATTGGGATAACAATACCTCCTAGTTCCATTTCCAAAATGCCAACTACATGTTCCACCTTATCTCTTCAAATCTCCTCCTTACCAAGCCTTTTCAAGCCTTGATGGCTTCCTTGGTAAGGATATAAGAATAATTTTAAACCCAATGAAAAATCTTTCTACTCTAAACAAGGAAGGGAGAAAAAAAAACATCCACTTAGTATCTAATAATCCTTCCCATTACCATACCAAAAATAAAACCAAATCAAGAGGAAGGAAAGCAACCCACAATAATCCCCATAAAAACACAAGAAAATCACCAAAATAAAACAAACACTTAAAATAAACATGCCTTCAATAATTTAGAAAGTAAATAGAAAAGGATATGAGGTCCTACCTTAACAACCCAATCAAAAATCCAAGGTCCAAGATTTTAGTCTCTAAAGCTCCCCAAGTCCAAGCTCCCAAGAGTCCACTCCAAGCTCTCTATAAAATTAGAGAAGATAAAAGAAGAACCCCCCAAACTCACAACCCATCAGAGTGTGAAATTTTTCACCTGTCCAACTACACAAACTATCCATATCAACAAGTCCCTTTCCAAGATACCCAAAAAAATAAAAATAAAAGGGGGACCAAATTTGAATTAGCCTCCAAAATTTTAACCTAAAATCCCAATGCCGCCAAGTAAAAAAAATGATTTATTAAGATAGTGACAATAAAGAGGTGGAGTGGGGAAGAGGTCTTTTGGGCTCACAAAATGTTCCCCCACCCCTAGGTTAGGTCTCAAGGACCATTTTTAGGGTAAGGGAGACCTTCCCTTTGACATACAAGTCTTCACAAATTCCTTTTTTGGGAAAATTCAGAATGTAAAGGATGAGTGGGATAACGAAGGTGGGATATGGTCCCTACCCACATTATTAACAAGTTCCAAAGTATCCGTAAACAAGATTAATATAAATAAAACACACTTTAACCCTACTTAGCCCAAAAGACCAAATTAGAAAAATTAAACCCAATTTGGTGAGTGATCAAGTAAAACTTATCTCACCATGGTACCTGAGGGAAAAAGGATATAAAATTAAAAAAATTCAAGACTAATTCATACCCAAAATTTCAATAAATGACCGAAAAATGAGCCAATGTGCAAAAATTTCTTGGACAAGATAACTTGGCATCTTCATTAGTGCTAACACTGAGTCCCACATTCGCCAAGTGGTGTCACTTGAAACTGGCACACTCAAGGAAAACCTCAAATCTGCATGACATAATAAATCTCCATATAAAATCATAATGAGAAACTATAATATATTAACTATAACATATCACCACATATCCATCTATCAATGATACATAGAACATAATTTTATAAATAATATATGAAATGTAACCAATATCATCAACAACTCTATAATGAAACATTATCAATCACATAATAATTACCATAACATCATCATCACCAAATAAATATGTAATTTATATGCCCAATCGAATAACAATATCATATATCATATGAAGGTAAACAGAAGTAATAACTAACCAAAACTAGCAAGATCAAATACAAATAATATCATGCAAAATATAACTATAATCAAATGATGATACAAAATGAATAAGCATGTATTGATCTTTAATACATATCATGCATATGGTTATATAGATGCTTTGATAGAGAGGAAACTAAACGTCCTGAATAGACAAAGAGGCAGGGGTGTGGAAGGTTACCAAAAACATTAAATAATGGAATATGTCAACATTCCCCCCTTATTTCATTGTTTTTATAAATGTGACCCCGAACTAATAATCATCTTTTCTAGATTCATATTCTTGTTACATCCCGATGTGTCCTATCTGTTTCATGTGGCAAGGAATTTTGTCTAGATATCTATGAATCTTTGTGATAGACGTGCTCTCATTTGTAAAAAATAAATAGATGAAAAATTGACCTCAGATGCTCATGTGGTGCAACACATATGTGCCTGAGGTAATTTGATTTCATGTTCGTCATTTACATAATATATTTCTAAAATCTTAACACAACTCTTCTCTGTCTTGACGTCTAACAGGACACTATCCATTATGTCCTTGAATTGGAATTTTTGGAGACCGGCAAGGAGTATATACTGACGCTATTGTGGACTTGACTTTGGCTCTCTCAAATGTTACACATCTCTATGGTTTCTTGAAATGTTGCTAACATATTTGGGCACAATTTTCATGCCCTCAGACTATTCAATGGGATCATAGGCTGGTTATTCACGCTCATATTTGATAACTTTAGAGAAAATTTGATGAAAAATGAATGAAGGGGTTAGATCTCTTTTTTTCTAATTTATTTCAAAATAAATTTACACATCACTTGATATCTTATACGCACACGTATTACATCATTTCTCCATCTACAACAACAAAGAAATGACAAATTGGGTTTTATATCCTCCACATATAGGCTCTAGGAAAGTCTAATTTTCACTAGAGATGTTGGTCACTTCGTTGGCTAGATCTTCCACGTTCATTCCTTGGATATTTTTGAGTTTCTGTAGGTTTGAGTAATGCCTCATCTTCATCCACCATGCTGGAAATAGGTCTAAAAAATACCAACATAGGGTACATTTATATATGCAAATGTCAAGATTGACACATAGGTGAACAAGTCATTTCCAGTAAAGGTGTCTATTTTTTCTAGGTTGTTTTTTTCTCAAAACAATAGCCACATTTTCAAATTCCTTATCATACCTTTACCAAAAATTCCCACTTAGATTCTCAATAGCCATGATGCTTACTCTATCCACGTAGGAGGTGAAGCGGTTGTTCCAACTGACTTTGACAGTTTTGTAACGAGGTAAAAAAAAGTAGTTTTAAAACTAAATACTCCCTCCATTAGTGTTCACATATGTCAATGCAAGAACAGAAATTCTCCCATGCTCTTGTTCTCATACCACTGATAAAAAATTAATAATCATGTATTGATATTTGATTCATATCATACATATGGTTATATATGTGCTTAGATACATTGGAAACTAAACATCCTGAATAGATGAAGAGATAGGGATGTGGAAGGTCACTAACAAATTAAATAATTAAATATGCCAACAAATGATTCAACAGATGCTAAAAGCGGTATGAAAACTGGGGACACTTCAAAAGTATAATGACAACCCAAATATTGTACACATGATTTTTCTAGGTATGTCAAGGTGACCTAGAGAAATGGTTATGTCTAGGATTATTGTAAATTAAATCTACATGTGCATGTCTTTTAGTTGGATTGTTCTAGTTGATAATTGCATATATAGGTGCATATCTTTTACGATGCTGAAATTGATTTATTTTAACTTGATAATACAATCATGAAAAATACTTGATATTATCTTAAACCAAAAATGTGTAAGGACACAAATAATATTCTCATAAATTGTGTTTGACTATTATCTACAAGCGATTGATATGAGTTTTTGTAACGCCACGAAATCGACGCACCAAAACCATATCAAACCTCATTAATCACTTAGGAAAATTATGGTATTTTTTTTATTAAAAGGTTTCCAAGGTTTTAATCATTAAATGATATTTAATTGAATTCCTGTTAATAATTTCTACAAATTCATAATGTGGTCGGAACCAATTCAATAAATAAATATTATTACTTACTTTCCTAAATCCATTTCGGAACTTAATCCGCTTCTAAGGTTTTCAATAATTTTTATTTAAAAACATTAACTAAGTTAATCATGTTATTTACCTCATTTAAGATCCTCTTAAGTTGATTAAATGTTATTTCCTAAGTTGATTTAAAATTTACTTCCCATATTAACATAATATCCATACCCATATTTTAGTGGTTTAACTATACATTTTAATTTTAATTAATTTAATCCTTCTATAACATTATCCAAAACACCCAAGGACAATGTTTATTATTTAATCCCATAGTCAAATTTCATTTATTTATTTATTCATCTAAATAAAAATGGATCACAACTTCTTAAAAGTTAATAATGTACTAGGCGGCCCCATTCACTTAATACCCACACCTTTTTATTTAAAACTAATTACCAGACAAATGTCAACCACTTAAAATTGTAGGATTAAATCTCTACCCTACTATTGAATCAATATGGGCCCTTAGATTTTAGGTTTTCCATAAAATCCCTAAATAGCCTTATGAATACTTTTTATTCTTTTCTTATCCTTAATGTCTTCATTTTTTCATTTATGTTTTGCAGGTTGAAAGACATGGAGGTAATGGAACTTGAGGGGAAACCATGGAGAATTTATTTTGGTCCAAGTTTTCAAATAGGATGAAATCCTTTCTCCATTTTTCACTCCATTCCATTATTTACATTAGGATTATATTGTGTATAGATAAATCCTTGTTTTGTTGTAAGGACCCAATCATAATCTGATTTTCGATATTTGTTTGCTCACATTTTCTTGGAGTTTCAAAATTTTGGGTAAAAATCCATTTTGGTTGAACTAAGAATTGATAGATATATATATATTCATGTATATCTACATGTGTGTGTGTGTGTGAGTGTGTGTGTGTGTGTGTGTGTGTGTGTGTGTGTGTGTGTGTGTGTGTGTGTGTGTGTGTGTGTGTGTGTGTGTGTGTGTGTGTGTGTGTGTGTGTTAGATATAGATTTTATTCAAATGTATTCATTTAAGTCATTTTTTTGGATTCAAAAACAAGATTTTTTTTCCAAAATAATGTTCACACACAAGTGACCGGTGCCGGTTACTTAACCGGTCACATTTTTCTCTGTGCTAGCGACGCCAATCACTTTGTCGATGCCACTCACTATGAATCTGACACATTTTATATGGATATATGTTCAAATGTATATTTTCTCAAATATATACACATGTGTACATTTTTATTAAATTTAATATAAATTACCATCTCTATCTTCTTCTTTTTTAAGAAAAGCCCGTGTCACTATATTGAAAAGTTTAAAATATAAAACTGTAACCATGTTTCAGAAACCAATGCTAGTTTTTGTTCTACTGATCCTAGTTTTTAATAGAAGACTCCAATGAAAATAAAAAACTTATTTTTTGATTTAAAACACCAAATGTATAATTTTTCCATTGTAACCTTGTTTAAAATTTGACTACAAGGGTTAATTTCAACCACAATGCATCTATTTTAAAAAGAAAGGAATTACTTTAACCATCTATTAAGCATAATTTCCTTTTCTTTTTACAAACAATAATGAGAAACATTTCAAGGGAGAAATAAACATGTATTTTCAATTATTTCCAACCTTCAAGGTAGCCACATAAAAAATGAAAAAAAGATGTAAATTTTTTTATTAATTTATTGATTTGGAATGAGTTATAATTCCAATAAAATACAACTTGCAACTTCTTCTTTCAACCATTACAATACATATTTTTATAATTAAATTATGAAGAAATTTTCTTAACAATACAAGTATACAAAATCCCTTTAATCAAAGGTGGAGACAACATCGAAAAATTTACAAAAATATCTTTCTCTTTCTTTATCTTCTATATAATGTCTTCATCTCAAGAACTACTTGCAACTCCAAAGCTTTTCTTCAACTCCAAATCACAACAACAAGGGAGCATAGGAAACACTCACCTCCCAACCTTATTATAATGAGAAGGTGAAGCCACCCTTCTCATTGGCGCCCAAGCCCCAACAATGGAGAATTAGGCAATGTTTGTAACCATGGAAACTCTTTAATAAGGATTTAGAATATATACATTCATGCCAACAAAACTTCCAACACATACAAGAAAAACAACAATAATAACAATAATGTACAACTTTCAAAAGAAAAAGGCTTATAATACTAGACAAAGGAGAAGAGAAATACCCGAAACCCTTTATAGCTCCAAATTGATTTAGTTTCCATCCTATAACCTTAAAAAATTCATCTATAAATACAAACATACTATCCCTCCCTCAATAACTTATCACTCCCTCAAAACTCTTATCACTCCTTCATGTAAAACATACAAGGATAAGGAAGAAATCTCCTTTATCTTCAAAAATTGGAACACCCAACCAAATATCCCTCAAAAATACACATACAAAACTCTTATCCCTCCCTCAAATGGTCCCCATTTTCCTTATCCCCACACCATCCATAACGTCATACTACCCCAAAACCAAATACAACACATACATTCATTCATTTTACTAAACACCACACTACAAGTAAAATAAAACACAAGGGTATAGACCCTACCTTACTATTGCAAGAACATTCAATCCTCAAGAAAAAATAGCAATATTTTCCCAAGTCCAAGCCAAACCCAATGCAAGATCCCAAGAAAAACCCCAAAATATTCAAGTGTGCAACTAAACTAATTAACCCCCAAAACATCAAAATAACTCAAATAAATAGAAATTATGGAGAGGATGGTGAGGTGGCTCCATATAAGATGCCACATAACTTCTCCTCCAATCCATTACACCGAGACAAACAAAAAGACCAAGACCCATAAATGCGTGGATGAGGATATGAAAAAAAAAATTCAACACAAAAATCAGTACTCCATACTTCTAAGGACATCATTAAAAGTGTTTGTAAGAAATTTCAATTAATTAGCTCTTTTTCCTTCAAAAACACATAATGATGCCTATTTTTTACCCTTTACATCATAGGTATCGTTGGTGGGTGATTTTAAGAGGTATGAGGCAAGCTTAACTTTTCCCACAAGCCTCCAAAAGTTGCTCCAAAACAAAAATTCGAAATTTGAAAAGTACAGTTGAGTACACAACTCCAAAATCAATAAAATGCATCTCAAATAATTAATATAACAAGGAACATATACCAAAATTAATGTCTACATAGTAACATCACAACTTAGCTTAATTAACATGATTAATTAACTAAATAAGAGAACACCAATTAAGAAATAATAATGTGAGAATTATATCACAATAAATAAATCACATACAAAACTAATTAATAAAACAAAAGAGGGAAAAACAACACATAAACTCATGATCACATTTGAGGTCACCCCCCCAAGAACCTCCTAAAATAATCAACAATAACACACAATATACATGAAAAAAACATTACTAATGTGACCTTTGTTGTAAACATCTGATATTCTTCCATGGTTAGTCTCCTAGCCCCTTCTTATTTATTATAATATAAGTTATTGAAATTAATAAAAATAATACCTCTTTGGCCTCAAGGCCGTATTAATAAATTCAAATAATAAAACTCATACATATCTACCAATTAACATCATCATATATAATAACTAAATCATCATCAAGGTTAAGTAATTCTAACAATTGTTTATAATTTCTAGATATTTCAATTTTAAAAATTTCAACAACATCAACAAGATCACAATACTAGCCCAATCATCTAAACATAATCAATATGTCAAGAATCCAAAGTGTCAATATATATAAAGAAACAACACTAGATCATCATCAATACTAAAATATTTATCCATGCCTCTAGAAGTCCATGCAATCCACAATATGACTGACAACATATCTATAATGAAAATATCCATATTATGTATCATTTTGCTAATCAATAGACTCGAATTCCTCCTTGAAGTCACTAAAATAAGTGCAGGAACTACGCTCGCAACAAGGTGGTGTCCTCCCAAGTAGTTTATGTCTGATCATAACAATCCCACTAGACACACACCCGATCAATCACCCTTGAAGGCCCAAGGTCCTAGACTCTATGATGTGTAGGGGTTCCAAACTCACATCTCTCTACTCCTATACCTATAAAGCAATCTAATCCAAGAAATCAGAAGGATTTTGAATGTATATTCGTAATAAAAAAAGGGAAACATCATAGACAATAGTAAAGCTGGGTGGCAAGGCTAAGAAGTAGGTTAAGGGACCAATCTACTTCAAGCTCTCAAATAGATCCACATGTCTTGTAGCTAGCTTAGAGACTTTTCCATAATGGATGGGGCTCTTATGGGGTTTTACTCTCAGGAACACCTTTGATCCCACCTCATAATTGTGGTAAACTCTCCTATGGTCTGCATACTTCTTCTGCCTATCTTGAGCCTCTGAAAATCTCTATCTGATAAATATGACCTAATCCTCCATGTCATGTTCAAAATAATCCCTATCCTCTAACCTATCCCAACTCAATGGAGTTTTTCACTCTCTACCACATAATTCCTGAAATGGTGCCATGTCGATGTAACTTTGAAAATTCTTATTATATGCAAAATCTACCAGATATAGGAACTCCTCCCATCATGATAGATGGTCCATAATATACATGCAAAAGAATGTCCTCTGATATCTTGTTCACCTGATTAGTCTACCCATTTTTCTGCATGTGATATTCTATACGTAAATTAATGCTTGTCCCAAGAGCATACCGCATGGTAGTCCAAAATGGAGAGGTGTACAAAGGATCGCAGTCACAAATAATCTTCCACAGAATCCCATGAATTCTGACTATCTCATCCAAATACACTCGCACCACTACACTAGTTGTGTAGGTATTCTTAACCAAATAAAAATGAACCACTTTCATCAATATATCCACCATGACCATGATCATTTCGTGGTGATATCTTGACGTAGGTATTCCCACTATGAAATCCATGGAAATAGTGTCCTATTTACACTCCGGTATAGCATACAGGTAAATAAGGTAATCTGGATATTGACGCTCAGCCTTCACCCTCTGACACTCAAGACAATGAGATGTAAACCAGGATACATCCCTCTAAATTCTTCTCTAATAAAATAATTTTCTTAATGTGGCTTGCATCTTCTTCACCACTAGATGGGGTGAATAAGGTGCATGACGAGCCTCTGCTAAGATATCATGCCAAAACCCTCCATCTCTAGGTACATAAATCTGACATCTTTTTCAAATAATCCCATCTGAATCTGATGAAAATCCCTCAAACTTCCACTCAAGGGGTCTTTGTGACTCAATTTCTACCCTAGCTAAAATATACAATCCGTCATGTGGAAGTTGTTGTAAGATCATAGTCCTCAAGTCTGTATCCATTGATGTAGCCATAATGAGATGACTCCAATGGCTCAAAGCATTTACAACCATATTCTCTGTCCCATTCACATATTTTATCTCCATATCATACTCACATATAAGCTTCATCCAACATCATTGATGGACATCTATATTGGGTTGTGTGAAGAGGTATCAAAGGCTCAAATGATCTATCAAGAGTGAGAACCTCCTTTCTAACATAAAATTATTCCAACTAAAACATGAACCACTACTACAAGCTAAAGGTCATGAGTCAGGTAATTGAGCTCATAATCCTTGATTTTGTGCTACTCAAAAGCTACAACTCATCCATCTTACATCAATACTCATCCTATCCATGCCAATGAATAATATATACATACAAAGAATTCCCTCTGCAAATCCCAAAGGCTTGTTCACAATTGTCTGACAAAACAAACTTCTTCCCTTTGTGTTATAGGGAAGTGATGGGATGAGAAATGAATGAAAAGTCCTCGAAACATCTCCTCTAGTATCTTGTAAATCCCATAAAACTACATACCTTGGTCATACTGGTTGGTACTCCAATCTTGGAAGGATCGACTGCAATACCATCCCTAGAAATAATGTGACCTAGATATTGAACCTATAAATTTATTGCTCTAGAAGACAATGTAGAAATTGGCGAAGGTGCTCCTTATGGGTGCATGAGTCTATCAATATATCATTTAGGAATATAAGCATGAAGTGGTCCAAGAATTTCCTGAATACCCCATTCATAGAACTCGTAAACATTTTGGGGGCATTCGTCTCAAAGAATGACACAACTCTGAACTTGTAGTGACCATATCTCATGCGGAAGGATGTCTTATGAATATTTTCCTCTGTAATCCTCTATTGATGATACCGTAACTTAAGATCTATCTTGGAAAAATTTGTATCCCCTTCATCCGATCAAACAAATCATCAATGCATGGATAGGGGTAACGATTATTTATCATTACTTTGTTCAACTATCTATAATTAATAAAAAATCATAAGGATCCATAATTTTTCTTCACAAAGATCATCAGTGCACCCTAAGGAGATACACTAGGATGGATTAGGCCCTCCTTAATAATTCCCTCTAGTTATAGCTTGAGCTCACAAAGGTTAGGGGTAGTCATCCTATATGACGAGTGTGAGATAGGATCTGCTCTAAGAACCAAATCTATATGAAAATATATCTCAGGTCAGAGAGGTAGGTCAAGTAACTCACTGGTAAATACATTTAAAAAATCCCTCAAATTTTTATGGTCATCAAGTGAAGGCCCACTACTCTCATCATTTGAACTATCTCTAACTGTAATAGCATACAACTTCCATCCCCTCCGTGCACACTGCTTAACCTGTATGAAAAATATAGTATGAATAGATATAGGTCTCCTAATCCTAATTATGATTGATTCCACTCCCAAATCATCTACATAATTCATTACTTTGTTTTACCAGTCCACTCTAGCCCTATGTGCAGAAATATAATCCATACCCAAAATAATCCCATAAGATCCCAAGGGAAGGATGCGAATATCTAAGTTCGTAGTGAAGGTTATTAGGTCTACTACACACTCCTTAACTAAGAATTCCACTGTGTGTTTGTATTTATAAGCCATCTCTACGTCCTAATTATGACCATTCCTAATTGTCACCAACCTATATCACTCTACTAATTATGGAGAATGAAAGAATCTGAAGATCCTAAATCAAATAAAACAGGGAGAGAAATACAACCGATGTTACTTGTGGTCTTAATCATAGTTCGCTAAAGTTGTGCCTTACAGTTCTCAACCACTACATAAATCTTGTGACTTTGTGTCATGTCACCAACTATAGGCTCAGAAATAGATCCCTTACCCTTGTTATTAGGGTTCTCCAGACGATCTCTACAATGGTGTCAAAGGACACAACATCCATAACAACTACCAAGCTCCCTCAAATGATAAGAAGCTCCCCCTGGTGCTCTAGTTGTCTTTTTTGAAGACCTAGATGATCCTAATATAGACTATTATGGATGCTATGGATGATCTCTAGTTGACTAAGCTCTAGGTAATGCCTATGTCCTTATGGGTCATCTAGGAGGAGACCCCATACTCTGTCCTCTTTCTGCATCATATCTATGTAGAGGCCTAAATGGTGGATGGGTCTTTTGCTTCCTATGATGTGGCTAGTTTGGTGGCCTGAAGGAGGACTATGTTGATCTATGTCCACTATAATGAGGAGGGTTTTTACCCCTCCATCGACTATCCTGCATCTTCTGAATGCAAATTCTCATTGTATCTCTATCCTATTATATCTTGGCCCTATTATCCTCTGCGATATAGATCTTCTCCATGACCCTCTGCAATAATGACCCTATGAATCCTGATTAGCTCATCCTGCATGTAGTCCACATACTGAAGAAATTCCAAAAATGAACTCTTGTAATGAGCCACAATAACAAATTCCTATTATAGGTCTTGAGAATTGTTAATCCTCTACTGAATTAATTTTCTAGATAAATATTAGCTTCTGCATCGCTCCTCAAAGATCTCCCATGTCTCATTATTTAAATATATATGGATCTTCTTCTCTTCTATCCTCCACAAAACTCCTACCCCATCCCTCAAAATTTTTATCGCAATATGATCCTTCATGTTGTTAGATCACAGGAATAGCTTGAAGCATCTACTCAAGCTAACTACTGAAGCCTCAGCTTGGAATCCTCATGTCTCTCTAACATAGTGAGACGGATGAAGCTTCAACATCTCTCGTACATGATCATTTGATGTCATCTATCTACCGTTGGGTCTCTCCTCATGACTATCCCTTTGTCGAGGGCACCTATATATCTCACTTGATCCCAAAACTCTATTTTTGAGCTCTCTCAGTGGTGAATCTGGTCTATCTAGCTCAACATGGGAGTTATCTACCATATGATCCTCACTATGTTATGTATGTTCATGATCCTCCACTAACGGTTCCTTGTCATATTGGCAAGGACGTCCCCCAAGTGAACCCTCACATATAGTGGCATTGACCTCTTGTAAGGTCTATAAAATCTATGCTAATATAACATATACTTCCTTCTCTTGGGATGGTACCTCTAACTTAACGTGTAACAACCCATCTTCTATTTTTCACCTCCCGCATAGACCAAGGCAAGAGTTAGTTCATCCTCATCTAGGTTTGTTTCATTTAACTAAGTTTTTTATGTTTTAAGTTATCAACAATGTAATGTGTCCTAAGTTTAGAGTTTTGTTAAGTTTATTATTGTGTTTCATGTTTTCTCAAGGTCCAAGTGTTGAACCCATGGCTCTGATACCAAGTGTAATACCCACAAAATTAACACACCAAAACCATGTCAAACCTTAGTAATTACTTAGGAAAATTACGAAACAAAAATAAGTATTAAAAGGTTGTCTTGGTGTTAAACCTTAGATTATGTTTAACTAAATTCTTGTTAATAATTTCTACACATCCATAGTTTTGTTAGAACCAATTCATTAATTTAATAATATTTTTTACTTTCCTAAATCCATTTCAGTACTTATTTTCTAAGGTTTTCAACAAATATTTATTTAAAAACATTGGCTAAGTTAATCTCGTTATTTACCTCATTTAATATCCTCTTAATCTTATTAATTTAGGATAATTCCTAAGTTGATTTAAAATTTACTTCACCTATGCATAAACCATTTTTTGAAAAAAAAGTGTTTGTCAATCCAAAATAGTAAGTTAAATGAATATATTTATACATAATAGAGATCTAACATATATATAGATATATACAAATGTATATGAATATATACATGCATGTATTTATGTGTGTGTGTGTGTGCACGCATATACTCTTAGTTTAACCAAAATTTACTTCTCACATTTAGTGGTTTAACTATACATTTTACTTTTAATTAATTTAATCCTTTAAAAACATTATCCAAAACGGCCATGCACAATGTTTATTATTTAATCTCATACTCAAATTTCATTTAATTATTTATTCATCAAAATAAAACACGTTCACAACTTATTCTAACTCAGTAATGCACTAGGTGGCCCCATTCACTTAAAACCCAGACCTTTTTATTTAAAACCAAATCCCATAAAAATTTCAACAAGTTAAAATTGTAGGATTAAATTTCTACCCTATGATTGAATCAATATGAGCCCTTAGATGTTAGGTTTTCCCTAGAATCCATAAATATCCTTATGAATCCTTTTTATTCTTTTCTTTTCCCTAATATCTTCTTTTGTTCATTTGTTTTTTACAGGCTGAAAGAGGTGGGGGACATGGAACTTTAGGGGAAACCTTAGAGAATTTATTTTGGTCCATGTTTTGCAAATGGGAGGAAATCCTTCCTCCATTTTTCTCTCCATTCCATTATTTGCATTAGGATTGTAGTGTGTATAGTTATCTCTTTTTTTGTTGTGAGGATCCAACCATAATCTGGTTTTAGGTATTTGTTTTCTCACATTTTCTTGGAGTTTCAACATTTGGGGAAAAATTCATTTTGGTTAAACTAAGAGTATATGCGCGCACACGTACACACACACACACATAAATACATGCATGTATATATTCATATACATTTGTATATATCTATATATATGTTAGATCTCTATTATGTATAAATATATTCATTTAATTTTCAAAAAAGTGTTCATGCATAGGTGACCGGTTCTGTTCACTTAACCGGTCATGGTTATCTTTGTGCTACCGACACCAGTCACTCTGCTGACACCGGTCACTTTGAAGTCAGCACATTTTATATAAAAAAATATTCAAATGTATAAATTCTCAAATATATATACTTGTATACATTTAAATAAAATTTCATATATATTAGCATCTTTGTCTTATTTATTTTCAAAGCAAACCCCATGTAACTAAGTTGAAAAGATGAAAATATAAATTGTAGCCATGCTTTAGAGACTGATGGAAGTTTCTGTCTTACCAACACCGGTTAAGAAACCGTCATCGGTCACTGTGAAAAATAGTTTGTTTTACAATTAAATATATAAACAATATATATTTATATATATCAAAATAGAGTTGTATCATATTAGTTTTTAACAGAACACTCCAATGAAAATAAACTAATTCTTTCTTTCTTAAAATAACTAAATGTATAAATTTCCCTTTGTAACCTTGTTTAAAATTTAACTACAAGTGTTCATTTCAACCACGAGGCATATATTTTACAAAGAAGGGAATAAGTTTAACAATGTACTAAGTATAAATTCATTTTCTTTTTATAAACAAGAATGAAAAACATATCAACGGAGACACAACCATGTATTTTCAAGTATTTCCAACTTTCAAGAAAACCACTTTCAAAATGAAAACAGGATGCAAACATTTGATAAATTCCAAATTTGGAATGAGTTATAATTTCAATAAAATACAACTTAAAAGTTCTTTTAACCATCGCAATACATAGTTTGATAAATAAATTTACACGAAATTTTCTTAACCATCCAAGTATACTAGAGAAAACATGGCAAAATTTACAAAAACAAACTCTCTTTATTTGTATTTTATAGAATGTCTTTATCCCAAGAACTACTTATAACTCCGAATATTTTTTTCAACTCCAAACCACAACAAGAATGAAGGAAGCATAGGAAACACTCACATCCCAGCTTTATTCATACGAGAAGCTGAAGCAACCCTTGTCACTGGCTCCTAAGCCCAAAAAATGGAGAAATAGGGAATGTTTGCAACCAAGGAAAATTTACACAAAGGATTCAACAATACATACATTCATACTAAAAAAACTTGCAACACTTATAAGAACAACAACATAATATCAAAAATATACAACTTTCCAAACACACATGCTTAAAATGCAAGACAAAGGAGAAGAGAAATATGGGGAACCCCTTATGCCTCCTAATGGGTTAAGTGTCCACTTTGAAACCTCAAAAAGCTCCATCCACACATACAAAAATATTATCCGTCCCTCAATCTCTTATCTCTCCCTAAACACTCCTATCACTCCCTCATGTAAAACATATAAAGCTAATCAAGAATCCTTCCTTTATATTCACATGGTGGAACACCCAGATAAATCTCCCTCCAAATACATATAGAAAATTATCATCCCTCCCTCAAATGGTCTTGATTTTACTTCTCCCCACACCATCCTTAAGGTCATACTACCCCAAATTGAAACAAACACGTACATTCATTCATTTTACAAACAACACACAACAAGTAAAATAATATGCAAGGGTATAAACCCTTCTTCACGATAACAAGAACCTTTAATCCTGAAGAAACAACTTCAAGCCTCTTCCAAATCCAATCCAATTCAAAAAACCAAGCTCCCAAGTGCCAAAAATAGTAACTCTAATGAAATCCCCAAAATATGTAAGTGTGTAACAAAACCAAATAACCTCCAAAACTCAAAAATCACTCCAATAAATATAAAATGTGGACACGATGGTGTGGTTGCTCCAACTAGGATGCCACATCACTACTATTCAAATCCAACTTGCAAGTCAAACAAAAAGACCATGGCTTCATAAATGGTTAACATAAGGATATGAAAATTTTCCTTCGACACACAAACCACTATTCCATACTTCCAAGGACACAATTAAGAGGGTTTGAAAGAAATTGCAATTAATCACCTTTTTTTCCTTTAAAAACACATAATGAGGGCGTAATTTTTACTTAGCCCCTCACATCATAGGTAATGGTTGGCAGCTAATTTTAAGATGTATGGGACAAGTTTAAATTGTCCCACAAGCCTCCAAAAGTGGGGTCTCTAAAGCCAAAATTCGAGATTTGAAGGACTGTGGTTGAGTAAACAACTCCAAAATCAAATGCAATCCCTAAAAAATTAATAAGATAACAAGGACTATCTATCACAATTCAATTTCCACAAATTTACATCCCAAATTAGCATAATCAAAATGATTAAGTAATTAAATAAGAGCACATTAATAAACAAATAATAAAGTGAGAATATATATCAGAATTAAAGAAATCACTTACATACAACTAATGAATAAAACAAAAGAGGGAAAAACAACACATAAATGCATGGTCACATTTGAGGTAACCCCCCAAGGGGACATCCTAAAAAAATCAACAATAACACATAATATACACGATAAAAAAAGTTTCCAAGGTGGCCTTCGTTGCAAACATCTTATATTCTTCCACATGGTTAGTCTCATAGCCCCTTCTTGTTTATTGTGACATAAGTTATCCTGGAAACAATCAAAACAATACTTGTTAGGCCTGAAGGCCATTATCAAAAACTTACATCAAGCTATAAAACAAATGTATGATATCTATCAATTAACATCATGATATAAGGTAGATAAATCGTCATCAAGGTTAATAAATTCTGATCAATTATTTACAATTTCTAAATATTTTAATTCTACCATTTTCAGCAACATCAATGAGATCACAAGACTATTTCCTAATCATATAAACATAATAAATACGTCAAGAATCCATAGTGTCATAATATATAACAAAGTAATAACACAAGATCATCATCATTACTGAAATATCTACCCATGTTTGCTAGGAGTCCATATAATCCACAATATGAGTCACATAACATATCAGATAATCAGAATAACCATGTCATACTATATATCAAAATGATAATCAAAAATATAATAATATTGTCCATGTCTCTAATCAGCAATAATCAAAATCATAGTAAAATAATTGTCAAATAGGAGTGGGCACTACACTTGTAAACTACGTACATGTGAGGATAACAATGTTAAGTTTGTTGAGAGTTGGAATTTTCAGGATCCAATTAAGGATAGCTTGGAATTCTTAAAATGGACTACATATCATTGATGGAATAGAGGAGTGAAAAATGTCCAGTACAGCCTACAACAAATGGTTAATCTGATACAATGGGATATTATTGGTTGATAAGGAAGGTATGCGGGCATTGGATTTTGATGGGGAAGGTATGTGGGAACACCTCATTGACAAGATAGATCCTCAACCTTTTTCCTATCATCCTCGTGACTATGATGTAAGTTTTGAGAGTTGATGGGTCCTTGAGATTCATATATGTTTTCGTATTTAATGAAACAATCTCAATGGATCTTGAGAATGAGCATGTCTTTTATAAGTTGCAATAGCTCCAATGTGTATAATCAACATATAGTCTTGGTCCTGAGCAACATGTTTGATCCTATACTGATTACCATATTTTTTGCACTTCAACCAAACATAGGTTAAACTCAAATCTAAAATATAACCTTTTCAAATATTGAGTTATAGTATGTAGAATTTGAAGGTGAATATGGGTAAAAAGGTGGTGGATTGGACTGCCCAATGATGTTGAAAATGGTAGTATTTCATTGTTGGATGACCTCATAAAATGATGGAAGCTTTGTCATAGAGGGTAAAAATATTATGTTTGCGAGAGTTGCAAAATACACTGAATTAAGTATTAGCTTAAATAACTAGATCTTATATATATATATATAAACTACACATGACAACAAACAACAAAGAAATCCGATTTTTCCATGATGAGTTTCGATACCCTATTAGAAACCTCTTATTTTTCCATTTCTTGAGAGTATGTTAGCAAAGCTGATCTGATCAGGTTCCCAATTTTATTGTAGCATTTGATCAATATTTTGTATAAATCGCTCGATACAGGATTGCATGTCTAGAATACTATTAATAGCAGAAGTGCACCCTTTTCAAGGAATGAAATATTATAAACAAAGCTATTCAATCTATTCCTCACATCTATAGGATAATACACATTGAGACACCTGTAAATGGTTGTTGATGGTAATTACAAGATGTGAGTGGTGAATCTCCATAATTTAAAGGTCTCTGGTTCTCTTTCGGCGTATCCATGAAACTAGATTGGTGGGTTAAGGGTCAGAAATTAAACTAAAAATTCATAAAATTGGGTGATACAACCAAGGTATGATTGGGACATTTTCTTATAAATGGAACATGCAACAATACTGATGGGGACAAATTTATTTGAGACTTGCAGTAATACCGTAGGGTTGTGGGTGAGTTTCAAGGAGACAAATTCATCTTATTAAGATTGATTAATTACAAAAATAACACAAAATGCTAGAAAAAAATACACACACAAATTTACTCATTGAAGGATTAACTTGTTTTGTATTGAATGGCAGATGCAGCTTAAGCATAACATTAAAATTTTTAGGGAAAATAACTCAACATAGAATGGCTATCATCTTATACATCAACACTGTAAAATAATTTTTCCAAATACTGGAAGAAATATTGGGGGGTCACAGTCTCAATGGTCAACCTACTGTGGAAGATCCACTAGTACTCTGATTACATCAAACAGCTTCCTTCTCATGGCTTCGTATGCTTAGATTTCCTAGACTTGATCCCAGTCACATTTATTTGCATAAGCATTACGGTTTTTGCTATTTCCATCATAGGTTAGTGGTTTCATCTCAACTATGATGAAAATACTTTTCCATACTCGAGTTTGGGCATATTACTTAGGTTGTCAATCCTAGATTTATTATCCCAAAATATGCATATTGAACTCCTTTGATAGGTGCATGAGAACATGGGTCTAAAAGATTGAATTTGAAGGTTTTCCTTTTCAATGCCCTAGATGTTTCAAAATAGGACATTTGATAGCTAATTGTGAATGAACTAAACACACTGGATCTAAACTCATTTGGTGGAAAGACTCTCTACCTGATCGTTATATGATGTGTGCCCCTTCTAACATGGATGCATACTGATAGCTGTATCATTTTCCTTCTGTTTGGAAGAGCTCCTAACAAAATGATAGTATGTAGGTGGTTATTAAGACCCCCCAACCCACTATCCTAGAGATCCCTATTGTGTTGGCCACTTGTTATTTACTATGGCATCTCAAAACCATGAATCACATATCTCTTGAAGCATTTGTGTTGAGAAAACTTCATGGTTACTAAATATATGGTTATGTGCTTCAACGGATGGAAATTCTAGTGAAATGTTCCTCCCTATATTAAGGATGTGATCTGACTGGGGTTTTCAAAATAGGTTTCTTTGTAAGAATGAACATTTTATAATCCTTGGACCTCATAGAAACTTGGTGTTGTACCTTTTCTTTATTTCATATATCTGCCATTCATTACTCTTGTTCAAAATCATACTTGGCTTTGAACCCGTATCGATTCTTGTTGGTAGTTTTGGAGAGAGATTTTGCTGGCATTGTTTTGATGTAATGCATGACTTGATGGATTGATAGAGAAAAATAACAATTCTTGACTGTGAAAATCTCTTAAAACTTTCCTTCTCTAATGCTTGGCATACTTGTACTGAAAATTAATGCCTCTTAGATATGAAACATGATAGGATTCTAGTAAAATGTACTCATTGAGTATGATCCCATTTTTCCAATCTATCCCTATTTTGCAAGTGAAATAGTTTTCTTGGATCTTGTTAAGATATTAAACTACTGATGATGTATCATGGTAAACTATGTGACTATGCCTTAATTTTTTTTTGATGACGTTAAAATTTTATTTCTTTTCTGCAACCCTTAATGTGCATGAATGCATGTACATTTTCACCAATAATCTGGATGTAAAATGGAAAGACCAGGTGATCTTACATGATCTGAAATATTATCTACTTTCCTCTCTTAGGTCAAGCTACTCAGATAAATGGCGGATTAGGAAGATGTGGTAGCAACTAATGAGAGGAATCTAGTCATTATGCAATGACGGATCCTTTCTCTCCTCTTTAATTTTAAGTTTTTCAAACCTTATATGACTAATCATATTCATTTAGTTATTTCTCATTTCGATTGTCCTATTAGCTTAATGTCCATCTCATTAATTTCATAACACATACTAGTAAATGAAAATTTCCTTTGTGGAATGAGCATGTATGTTCTTTTATAGTTACTTTCAAGGAAATTACATAATCTGATATGACCCACCTAAACATACCTCAAGACACTAAGTAAAATGTTCACTTAAGTTCATAAAGGAATAAGATAATTAATTATACCTTTGATCCTGAGCTAAAACTAATAGAAAAATCAAGCTATCAACTCTGGCAACTATATCCTAGGATTCCTTCAAATCTGTAACCTTGATTATAGTTCCTTATGTGATGTTCTATTACATGATGCCCTTCCTACCTTCTGTAACCCACTCCTCTTCAAAATTTATTACATTTGGTAATTTCAATTACTGGTTACTATAGACGTTGGATGTTACTGTAGCCATTTTGGTTTAGCAATGAAGGTTAGACTGATAGAGGATATTCTCAAAGTCTGATGCGATTGTGATTCATAGTATGATTGTGTAGATTCTTAGATGCATAGTAGATTAAATTTTATATTGATGATTGATGATGTGTTTCCACTGGCATATCTGGAGTTATTACAAGTTATTTGCAGTTTGATTTCTCTATTTGGGGAAAATGCTACCTCCATAATATATATATATATATTATTATATATATATCGTGTTGAGTAGGATTTTGCATTTCAAATAATCTTGTATATATTGATAAAATATAAGATGTTGTTACACTTTTTAGATCAAATCCATAGCATTGTTTTACTTGCTAGAGATGATGATTTTTATATGCGATTATTTGTTTATTGGAGGTTTATGTCTGTATATTTTACAATCTTAAATTGATGTTTTGATTAAGTGGACATGAGGCTGAAGGCACAAATTGTATGTATTTCCACAGTCAGGTGATTAGAATCACACCCAATACAAAATAGGGGATCTAGATACCAACCATAGTTGATGAATCACAAACCACTGCCATGCCGATACTAGGAAGTTCACCACGACTACCACTTGTGCAATAACGGCGGTTTTTTTACCACCATTTTTTTTAGGGTGGTAGTCCCATTCCTTAGGGATAGAACCTCCAATTGTGACCATGGGTTTCTAAGTGTGTATGTAAACGTCAATCTGAACTTAATTTTATATGCCTAAAGTTTTCATTTGTAATATTTAAATTCATCTCTTCATTGTATAGTAATAATGTATTCAATTTAAATCATTTCCTATTTTAATAATAACAGTAATTAACATATTAGTTAAGAATCATGTTGGTCACTTTGGATTTAACAAATTTTCTTTCAATAGTGCAAGTGAGTAAAAAGTGTTGTACACTGCAGCTTCTTCCTTTAGAATTTCTTTTTCAAGTAACAAAAGGAAATTTTTGGAGGCTATGTGGGACAAGCTAAGCTTGTTCCAACATTCCTCTTAGGATTTCATATCACCAATTTTTCCTAGCTATCTGATTGGTAGTTCAAGAATAGACCCCATTATGTGTTCTTTGAAATAAGATCAACTACAATGAAATACATTTATTACACTGTTATTAAGTTCTTTGGTATTTTAACATTACTGTCCTTACAGCACAAATCCTGGGCTTTGTATCCTGTGTGTACATACAAGACAACTTGTCATATCCAATAATGAACCACAACTTTTATTGTGCAAAATTGGGGTATGATGTTTCCAATTCATGTGGGAAATTTTTGGATAAGAATGATACCTGACATGAACTGAAATATGGAGCCAGTCCTCCACCCTAAGTGGGAATAACAATAAAGAAGTTCTATCCTAGGTAAGGATTTCTTAAGGACACCAACAAAAGAGATCCACCATGCTTCATTTTGATCCATCAAAAAATTTTTGGAGTTGAGAGGAAACATTTTGGAGTGCAAAAAAAAATCTTTGGAGGTTGTTGGAGCTATGGATCGAGATTAGCCCCCAAGCCCCAATCTTATTGCCATGAAAGATGGATCTAACTCATGGAAACAAAACAAGGTAGGACATCATAAACCTTGTTTTCATTTTTTTTATTTTATATGTCATAATCATTTGTATGTTAGTGAACAAAAAAATATGCTTGTTGGGTTCTTGCGTGGAAATCCCAAGTATGGTGTAGGATAAAGCTATGGGGAGGTCACTTAGGCCTCCCAATGTGAAACTAGGTACCAATATTTTAGCCTCCAATACACATTTTAGGAGGGAGTACACACTCTGGGTGCCTCCACTTTGAATAAGAAAATGCTGGCATTCTCTTAATTGGTTCCCTTGAGGGAGACATAAGAGATTGTAGGGAGGTCCCTCAGAGAATTTGGGAGACATAAGTGGAATAGGGAGGCATAAGATTTTTGTCAAAGGTGAGGCACCCAGATGTATATTCCCTTTTAAGGTTGGCAAATAATCCCATTGGGATGCCTCCCTACATGTAATCTCCCCATAGTCCCCTCCTACATCACACTTAGCCAATCTACGAAAGTACCCAACAAGCATACCAAAACATTCAAACAACACATACATAAACACATTATAAAAGAAAACATTTAACAAGAGTGTAGCTCCTACCTTTCCATGGTAGAGCTTGATCCAAGAGTCACACACCAAGCTTCTTCAATCGCAAACAATCAAAAACAAGCTCCAAAAAGGTCCCCAAGCACTCCAAAATACTCCAACTCTAAGAAAATGCAAGAGCACAAAAGAATGAAGTAACCCCCAAACAAACAAAAGAACTTGCATGAATAGAAAAGGGAGAGAGGAGGGTGAGGTGTCTCCATGTAGGATGCCACATCACTCATCCTCAACTCCACCATACAAGTCAAACCTCAACCCCAATGCACAAAAAATTGGTGGGTGATAGGAATGAAAAATTAATTACAAACACAATCCAATCCCACACCCCCTAAGGACAAAATTTAAAACACATGTAAGAAAAGTGCAATAAATGTCACTTTTTGACTTAGAAAACACATAATGGGGTCTATTTTTGACCCCCTAATCCATAGCTAGGATTGGTATAGTAATTTAAGAGGTGTGGGACAAGTTCAGATTGTCCCATAAGCCTCCAAAATTGGCCCTTAAGGCCAAATCAGAATTTCCATGAAGGGGTGAAGGTGCAACCCTCAAGATCACAAGCACTCAACTTACAGTACATAACCCAAAGACCCATCTAATATAATAAATGAATTATTTTGTCATATCTATAATTATTTTAGTAACAAGGTTAATTAACTTAAATAAGATACTTAAACCAATTAAATATAAAAGGGAAATTACACCACAATCTACATAATTAATACACGGAACATACATCACTAAAATCACATACTAAAATTAAATAAGGGAAACTAAATAACAGAACAACACACAAGCCCGTTGGTCACACTTAGAGGTAATACCCCCATGGGGACCTCCTAACAACAATTCACAATACGCACAACAAAATACATGTAGCCATGGTGACCATTGCTTAATTTACCTAGCATTCCAAATTGGTTGGTCCCCAATCCCCCCATTGTTTGTTGTGAATATATTTACCTGCAAAACACATAATAACTTTGTGTGTAAGTATTTTTACATATGTAAAATAAATAAAAAATTTATTGTGACATTTCCACAATATTATAATTTAATATCAATCTTCATAAAATGTGTTACAAGTATAGGTGTGGTGGGTAATATGTCAAGATTGATGCATAGGTGAACAAGTCATTGCAAGAAAAGGTGTCCATTTTTTGTAGGTTGTTTTTTCTCAAAACAATAGCCACATTTTTAGATTCCTTCTCATGCCTTTACCAACCATTCCCACTTAGATTCTCAATATCCATGATGCTTACTCTGTCCACGTAGGAGGTGAAGTGGTTGTTCCAAATGACTTTGACAATTTTGTAAGGAGATTAAATAAAGTAGTTTTAAACTAAATACTTCCTCCTGTAGTCTCCACATATGTCAATGCAAGAATAGAAATGCTCCCACGCTCATGTTCTCATACCATTGATAAAAAATTACAAATCATGTATATATATTTAATTCATATCATACATATGGTTATATATGTGCTTAGATATAGTGGACACCAATTATTCTGAATAGATGAAGAGACAGGGATGTCGAAGGTCACTAGACAAATTAAATAATTAAATATGCCAACAAATGATTCAACAGATGCTAAAAGTGGTATGAAAATTGGGGACACTACAAAAGTAACATGACAACCCAAAGATTGTATACATTATTTTTCTAGGTATGTCAAGGTGACCTAAAGAAATGGTTATGTCTAGGATTATGGTAAATGACATCTACAGGCGCATGTCTTTTAGTTGAATTGTTCTAGTTGATAACTACATCTATTGGTGCATATCTTTTATGATGATGAAATGGATTTATTTTAACTTGATAATACAATCGTGAAAAATACTTGAGATTATCATAAACAAAAAAATGTGTAAGAACAAAAATACTATTATCTACTAGCAATTGATATGAGTTATTGTAACGCCACAAAATTGATGCACCAAAACCGTATCAAAACACATTAATTACTTATGAAAATTATGGTATTTTTCATTAAAAGGTTACCAAGGTGTTAATCATTAGATTCCATTTAGTTAAATTCCCGTTAATAATTTCTACAAATTCATAATGTGGTCGGAACAAATTCATTAAATAAATATTATTACTTACTTTCCTAAATCCATTTCGGAACTTAATCCGCTTCTAAGGTTTTCACTATTTTTTATTTAAAAACATTAGCTAAGTTAATCATGTTATTTACCTCATTTAAGATCCTCTTAAGTTGATTAAATGTTATTTCCTAAGTTGATTTAAAATTTACTTTCCATATTAACTTAATATCCATACCCATATTTTAGTGGTTAAACTATACATTTTAATTTTAATTAATTTAATCCTTTTATAACATTATCCAAAACACCCAAGCACAATGTTTATTATTTAATCCCATAGTCAAATTTCATTTATTTATTTATTCATCTAAATAAAAATGGCTCAAAACTTATTCTAACTTAATAATGCACTAGGCAGCCCCATTCACTTAATACCCAAACCTTTTTATTTAAAACTAATTACCAGAAAAATGTCAACCACTTAAAATTGTAGGATTAAATCTCTACCCTACTATTGAATCAATATGGGCCCTTAGATTTTAGGTTTTCCATAAAATCCCTAAATAGCCTTATGAATACTTTTTATTCTTTTCTTATCCTTAATGTCTTCATTTTTTCATTTGTGTTTTGCAGGTTGAAAGACGTGGAGGCAATGGAACTTGAGGGGAAACCATGGAGAATTTATTTTGGTCCAAGTTTTTCAAATAGGATGAAATCCTTTCTCCATTTTTCTCTCCATTCCATTATTTACATTAGGATTATATTGTGTATAGATAAATCCTTGTTTTGTTGTAAGGACCCAATCATAATCTGATTTTCGATATTTGTTTGCTCACATTTTCTTGGAGTTTCAACATTTGGGTAAAAATCCATTTTGGTTGAACTAAGAATTGATAGATATATATATTCATGTATATCTACATGTGTTTTTTTTTTTTTTTGTGTGTGTGTGTGTGTGTGTGTGTGTGTGTGTGTGTGTGTTAGATATAGATTTTGTTCAAATATATTCATTTAAGTCATTGTTTTAGATTCAAAAACAAGTTTTTTTCCAAAATAGTATTCACGCATAAGAGACCGGTGCCGGTTGCTTAACCGGTCACATTTTTCTCTCTACTAGCGATGCCAATCACTCTGTCGACACCATTCACTATGAATCCGACACATTTTATATGGGTATATGTTCAAATGTATATATTCTCAAATATATACACATGTGTACATTTTTATTAAAGTTAATATATATTACCATCTCTGTCTTATTTATTTTTGAAGCAAAGCCCATGTCACTATATTGAAAAGTTTAAATATAAAACTGTAACCATGTTTCAAAAACCAATGCTAGTTTTTGTTCTACTAACATTGGTTAACAGCCCAAATTCAGAAACTGTGGAAAACTATTTTTTACAAATAGATATATAAACATATATATGAAACTATACATACATACATACATACATGTGTGTGTGTGTGTGTGTGTGTGTGTGTGTGTGTGTGTGTGTGTGTGTGTGTGTGTGTGTGTGTGTGTCAAAATAGAGTTCTATCATACTAGTTTTTAATAGAAGACTCCAATGAAAATAAACAACTTTTTTTTGATTAAAAACACCAAATGTATAATTTTTCCTTTGTAACCTTGTTTAAAATTTGACTACAAGGGTTAATTTCAACCACAATGCATCTATTTTAAAAAGAAGGGAATAAATTTAACCATCTACTAAGCATAATTTCCTTTTCTTTTAACAAACAAAATGAGAAACATTTCAAGGGAGAAATAAACATGTATTTTCAAGTATTTCCAACCTTCAAGGTAGCCACATTAAAAATGAAAAAAAGATGTAAATTTTTTTATTAATTTATAGATTTGGAATGAGTTATAATTCCAATAAAATACAACTTGCAACTTCTTCTTTCAACCATTACAATACATATTTTGATAATTAAATTTTGAAGAAATTTTCTTAACAATAACAGTATACAAAATCCCTTTACTCAAAGGTGGAGACAAGATCAAAAAATTTACAAAAAAAAAAAATAGTCTTTCTTTGTCTTATACACAATGTCTTCATCACAAGAACTACTTGCAACTCCAAATATTTTCTTCAACTCCAAATCACAATAACAAGGGAGCATAAGAAACACTCACCTCCCAACCTTATTCTAATGAGAAAGTGAAGCCACCCTTATCATTGGCCCCCAAGCCCCAACCATGGAGAAATAGGGAATGTTTGCAACCATGGAAACTCTTTAATAAGGATTCAGAATATATACATTCATGCCAACAAAACTTGCAACACATACAAGCAGAACAACAATAATATACAAATTTCCAAACACAAAGGCTTATAATACTAGATAAAGGAAAAGAGAAATCTTGAAACGCTTTATACCTCCCAATTGATTTAGTTTCGATCCTATAACCTCCAAAAATTCATCTATAATTACAAAAATATTATCCCTCCCTCAATCTCTTATCACTCCCTCAAAACTCTTATCACTCCTTCATGCAAAACATACAAGGATAAGGAAGAAATATCCTTTATCTTCAGAAGGTGGAACACCTAACCAAAAATCCCTCAAAAATACACATAAAAAATTCTTATCCCTCTCTCATATGGTCCCCATTTTCCTTATCCCCACACCATCCTTAAGGTCATACTACGCCAAAACCAAATACAACACATACATCCATTCATTTTACTAAACACAACACTACAAGTAAAATAAAATGCAAGGGTATAGACCCTACCTTACTATTGCAAGAACGTTCAATCCTCAAGAAAAAATATCAATATTTTCCCAAGTCCAAGCCAATCCCAAAGTAAGATCCCAAGAAAAACCCCAAAATATGCAAGTTTGCAACTAAACTAATTAACCCCCAAAACATCAAAATAACTCAAATAAATAGAAATTATGGAGAGGATGGTGAGGTGGCTCCATCTAAGATGCCACATAATTTTTCCTTCGATTCACTACATCGAGACAAACAAAAATACCAAGACTCATAAATGGGTGGATGAGGATATGACAAGTTTCTTCCACACACAAAATCAGTACCCCATACTTCTAAGGACATTATTAAAAGTGTTTGTAAGAAAGTGCAATTAGTTCGCACTTTTTCCTTCAAAAACACATAATGAGGCCTTATTTTTAACCCTTACATTATAGTTATGGTTGGTGGGTGATTTTAAGAGGTATGAGGCAAGATTAACTTTTCGCACAAGCCTCCAAAAGTTGCTCCGAAACCAAAATTCGAGATTTGAAAAGTACGGTTGTGTACACAACTTCAAAATGAATAAAATCGATCTAAAATCAGTAATATAACAAGGAATATATACCAAAATTAATTTCCATGTAGTAACATCACAACTTAGCTTAATCAACATGATTAATCAACTAAATAAGAGAATACCAATTAAGGAATAATAACGTGAGAATTATATCACAATAAATAAATCACATACAAAACTAATTAATAAAACAAAAGAGGGAAAAACAACACATAAACTCATGATCACATTTAAGGTCACCCCCTAAGGACCTCCGAAAAAAAATCAACAATAACACACAATATACATGAAAAAAATGTTTCTAAGGTGACCTTTGTTGCAAAAATCTGATATTCTTCCATGGTTAGTCTCCTAGCCCCTTCTTATTTATTGTGATCTAAGTTCTTGAAAATTATCAAAATAATACATCTTCGGCCTCAAGGCCATATTAATAACTTCAAATAATAAAACTCATACATATCTATCGATTAACATGATCATATATAATAACTAAATCATCATCAAGGTTAAGTAATTCTAACAATTATTTATAATTTCAAGATATTTCAATTTTACCATCTTCAACAACATCAATGAGATCACAATACTAACTCAGTCATCTAAACATAATCAATACGTCAAGAATTCAAAGTGTCAATATATATAAAGAAACAACACTAGATCAGCATCAATAATAAAATATCTATCCATGCCTTTAGAAGTCCATGCAATCCACAATATGACTGACAACATATCGATAATCAAAACATCCATATTGTGTATCAGCATGCTAATCTAAATATAATAATAATTTCAATGTATTTAATAAACAATAATCAAAATCATAGTATAATAAGTGTCGAAGAGGAGTGGGAATTATATCCCCCTCCCCTTAGACTCAACTTCTTCCTCAAAGTCACTAAAACAAGTGCAGAAACTAGGCTCACAGCAAGATGGTGTCCTCCCAAGTAGTTCATGTCTAATCATAACAATCCCACTAGACACACACCTGATCAATCTCATGCCATCGAAGGCCCAAGGTCATGTGCTCTATGATGTGCATGGGTTCCACACTCACATGTCCCTACTCATGTACCTATAAAGCAATCTAATCCAAGACATGATAAGGATTTGGAATGTATATCCGTAATACAAGAACATGGAAAACATCATAAATGATAGAAAATTTGGTTGGCAAGGCTAAGTAGTAGGCTAAGGGACTGATCTTTTTTAAGATCTCAAATAGACCCACATATCTTGGAGCTAGCTTGGAACCTTTTCCATAATAGATGGGGATATTATGGGGTTTTACTCTCAGGAACACCTTCGAGCCCACCTCATAACTGTCGTAAACACTCCTATGGTCTGCATACTTATCCTGCCTATCTTGAGCCTCCTACAATCTCTATCTGATAAATATGACATAATGCTCCATGTCTTGTAACATGGATAGTTCAAAATAATCCCTATCCTCTAACCTATCCCTACTCAATGGAGTCTTTCACTCTCTACCATGGTACCATGTCGATGTAACTCTTAAAAATTTTATTATATGCAAAATATAATAGATATAGGAACTCCTCCCATCATGATAGATGGTCCATAATATACTTTTAAAAGAATGTCCTCTGATATCTGGTTCACTTTAATATTCTACCCATTTGTCTCCATGTGATAATCTATACTGAAATTAATCCTTGTCCCAAGAGCATGTTGCATGGTAGTCCAAACAGGAGAGGTGTATAAAGGATCGCTGTCACAAATAATCTTCCACATAATCCCATGAAGTCTTACTATCTCATCTAAATACACTCGCACCACTACACTAGCTGTGTAGGTAGTCTTAACCAAATAAAAATGAACCACTTTCATCAATATATCCACCATGACCATAATCACGTCATGGTGATATCTCGATGTAGGTATCCCCATTATGAAATCCATGGAAATGGTGTCCCATTTCCACTCCAATATAGCATATAGGTAAAGAAGGCTCAGCTGGATGTTGATGCTCAGCCCTTCACCCTCTGACACTCAAGACAATGAGACGTAAACTAGGATATATCCCTCTAAAGTCCTCTCTAATGATATAATTGTCTCAATGTGGTGTGCATCTTCTTCACCCCTAGATGGGGTGAATAAGGTGCATGATGAGCCTCTGTTAAGATATCATGTCACATGACCCTCCATCTCTAGGTACATAAATATTGACCTCTTTGTCAAAGAATCCCATCTAGCTCTGATGTCAATCCCTCAAACTTCCCCTCAAGGGGTCTCTGTGACTCAATTTCTACCCTAGCTAAAATATAGAATCCATCATGTGGAAATTGTTGTAAGATTATAGTCCTCAAGTTTGTATCCATTGATGTAGCCAAAATGAGATGACTCCAATGGCTTAAAGCATTTGCAACCACATTCTACTTCCCATTCACGTATTTTATCTCTATATCATACTCACATATAAGCTTCATCCAACATCATTGACAGACATTGATATTGGGCTATGTGAAGAGGTTTCGAAGGCTAAAATGATCTATCCAGAGTGAGAACCTCATTTCTAACATAAAAATATTCCATTAAAATAAAACATAAACCACTGCTACAAGATAAAGTTCATGAGTCAGGTAATTGAGCTCATAATCCTTGATTTTGCGTGACTCAAAAGCTACAACTCGTCCATCTTGCATCAATAATCCTCCTATCCCTGCCAATGAAGCATCTATACATACAAAAAATTCCCTCTGTAGATCTAGCATACTGCAAGGATAGGTGCGGTAGTAAGGACATTCCTTCAGATTCCCAAAGGCCTGTTCACAATTGTCTTAGACCAAAAAAACTTCTTCCCTTTCTGTTGTAGGGAAGTGATGGGATGAGAAATGCGTGAAAATTCCTCAAAACATATCTTCTAGTATCATGTCTAATCCCATATAGCTATGTACCTCAGTTCATACTAGTTGGTACTCCAATCTTGGAAGGGATCGGCTGCAATACCTTCCCCAAAAATATTGTGACCCAGATACTGAACCTGTTGTCTGAAAGAATGCACACTTCTTCAAGTTCCCATAAAGTTACTTGCTCTCGAAGACACTTCAAAACCTTGTCAAAGGTGCTCTCTTGTCCTCATGGGTGCATGAGTAAATCAATATGTCATCTAGGAATATGAGCATGAAGTGCTCCAAAAATTTCCTAAATACCCCATTCATCAAACTCATGAACACTATAGGGGCATTCGTCAAACCAAATGACACAACTGTGAACTCGTAGTGGCCATATCTCATGTGGAAGGTTGTCTTATGAATATCTTCCTCTGTAATCCTACAGTTGATGATAACCCGACTTAAGATATATCTTGGAAAACAAGGTAACCCCGTTCATCTGATCAAACAAATCATCAATGCATGGAAAGGGGGTAATGATTCTTTATCGTTACTTTTTTCATTTGTCTATAATTAATACACAATCATAGTCGATCCATCCTTTTTATTCACAAAATCATCGATGCACCCCAAGGAGATACACTAGGATGGATTAGGACCTTCTCAAGAATTCCCTCAAGCTGTAACTTGAGCTCAAAAATCTTAGGAGTATTCATTCTATATGGCACGTGTGAGATAGGATCTGTTCTAGGGACAAAATGTATATGAAAAATTATCTCACATGGGGGAGGTAGGCCTAAGTAACTCACTCGGGAAATACATTTAAAAACTTCCTCAAAATGGGGTGATCATCAAGTGAAGGCCCACTAGTCTCATCCTCTAACCTATCACTAACTATAATAGCATATAACTGACATCCATATTGTGCACACCGCTTAAGCTGCATAGCAGATATAGTGTGAATAGAAATAGGCCTCCTAACCACAACTATCAATGAATCCACTCCCAAATCATCTACACAAGTCATTACTTTGTTGTACTAGTCCACTCTAGCCCTCTATGCAGAAATAGCCAATCCATACCTAAAATAATCCCATAAGATCCCAAATGAAGGATGCAAAGATTCAAGGTCGTGGTCAAGGGTCATAGGTCTATCACACACTCCTTGACTAAGGATTCCACTGTGAGCTTGGCTCCAGAAGCCATGTCTACATCCCAACTACGACCCTGCCTAATTGTCACCAACCTGCATCACTCTACTAATGATGGAGAAATGAAAGAATCAGAAGAGCCTGAATCAAATAAAATAGAGATATAAATACCACAATGCTACTGTGGTCTCAATCATTTGCCTAATGTGCTCTCCTTATGGTTCTTGACCGCTACATAAATCCTGTGACTTTGTGCCATGTCACCAACGATAGGCTCAAAATAGGTCCCTTACCCTTGTTATTAGGGTTCTGTCGGACATCTCTATAATGGTGTCCATGTACACAACATCCATAACAAACTACCAGGCTCCTTCTAATGAGAAGCAACTCCCCCAAGTGCTCTAGTTGTCTATGTTGTAGACCATGATGATCCTACTATAGACTATTGTGGTTATTATTGATGAGCTCTAGGTGATTAGATCTCTAGGTGTTGCCTATGTCCTTGATGGGTCCTCTAGGAGGAGGCCCCATACTCTTCCCTCTTTGTGCATCATATCTCTGTGGAGGCCTAAATGGTGGATGGGTCTGTTATGCTGCTCTGATGTGGCTACTTTGGTGGCCTGAAGGAAGAACTGTGTTGATCCATGTCTGCCACAAGGAGGAGGGGTTGTCCCCCTTCGAATCAACTATCCTGCATCTTTGAATGTGACTCCTCACTCTATCTCTAGCCTGTTGTGTCTTCCCCCTATTCTCCTCTGTAATATAGGCCTTCTCCATGGCCTCAGCTAAAGTCTTAGATAATGGATGCACACTACCCTCTCCAAAATCTAATTTTAGGCCCCTGATGAACCTATGAATCCTAACCTTCTCATCCTGCATGTAGTCTACATACTGAAGCAAGTCCAAAAAATGACTCTCATACTTAACCACTATCATAGATACCTATCGTAGGTCATGAAACTCATTAATCATTTGCTGAATGAACCATCTAGATAAATATCAACTCCTGAATCACTCCTCAAAGAGCTCCCATGTCATAGTATCTGAATCTACATGGATATTATACTCCTCAGTCCTCCATCAAAATCTTGCTCTATCCCTCAAAAGATGAATCGCAACACGAGCCTTCATGTTGTTAGAACACGGGCATAGCTTGAAGCATCCACTCAAGCTAACTAACCAAGCCTTAGCCTAAATCCTCCTAGTATCTCTAACAAGTGAGGTGGATGAAGCTTTAGTATCTCTCACATATGATCAGTCCATTTTGTCATCTGTTTTGTGCCTCTAGGTCTCTCCTCATGGCCATCTCTTTGTCTAGGGCTCCTAGATCTCTCTCTTGATCTTGCAGCCCTATCTTTGTGCTCTCTCAGTGGTGAATCTGGTCTAACTAGCTCCACATGGGAGTTCTCTACCCTATGATCCTCACTATGTCATGGATGGGCATGAGCCTCCACTGACGGCTCCCTATTATGTTAGCTAGGTTCATCCCCCAACTGATCCTCTCACGTATAGTGGCATTGACCTCCTGTAAGGTCTGTAAAATATGTGGTAATATAACAGTGACTTCCTACTCTAGGGGGGTGGTACATCTAACTCCAACGTGTAAGAACCCATCTGTCTGTCCATGCCTCCTGCACAGACCAAGGTGAGAGTTAGTTCATCATCATCTAGGTTTGTTTCAGTTTACTAAGCTCCTACATTTTAAGTTATCAACAATGTTATGTGTTCTAAGTTTAGGGTTATGTTAAGTTTACTTGTTGTGTTTCATGTTGGCCCAGGGTCCAAGTGTTGAACCCATGGCTCTTATACCAAGTGTAACACCTACAAATTTCAATGCACCAAAACCCATGTCAAACCTCATTAATTACTTAGGAAAATTATAAAAAATTTTTTTTGTTTAAAAGGTTAAAGGTGATAAACATTAGATTACGATTTAATTAAATTCCGTTAATAATTTCTACACATTCATAAGGTAGTCAGAATTAAATTAATTAATTAAATATTATTATTTAATTTCCTAAATCCATTTTGGAACTTAATCCTCTTCTAAGGTTTCCATAAATGTTTATTTAAAAATATTGGCTAATTAATCTCATTATTTACCCATTTAAAAATCCTCTTAATTTATTAATTTAGGCTATTTCCTAAGTTGATTTAAATTTACTTTCCCATATTAACTTAACATCCATACCCATCATTTAGTGGTATTTAACTATACATTTTACTTTTAATTAATTTAATCCTTTAAAAACATTATCAAAAATACCCATGCACAATGTTTATTATTTAATCCCTATAATCAAATTTCATTTATTTATTTATTAATCCAAATAAAAAGGGTTCACAACTTATTCTAACTCACTAATGCACTAGGTGGCCCCATTCACTAATTACCCATACCTTTTTATTTAAAACTCATTCCCATAAAAATGTCATCACTTAAAATTGTAGGATTAAATCTCTACCCTAGGATTAGAATCAATATGGAGCCCTTAGTTTTAAGTTTTCTCTAAAATCCCTAAATATCCTTATGTTACCTTTTTATTCTTTTCTTTTCCCTAATCTCTTCATTTGTTCATTTGTGTTTTGCAGGTTGAAGGAGGTGGAGGCCATGGAAACTTGAGGGGAAACCATGGAGGATTTTGTTCTAGTTTTGCAAATGGGAGGAAACCCTTCCTCCATTTTTCTCTCCATTTTATTATTTGCATTAGGTTGTAGTGTGTATTTATCTCTTTATTTTTGTTGCAAGGATCCAACTCCAAATATGGTTGTGGATATTTGTTTTCTCACATTTTCTTGAGTTTCAGTTCATTTGGGTAAATCCATTTTGGTTATATATGGTGAGTATATACACGCTATCTAGGGAGTATATACACTTAGATTGAAAAACACATATACACACACACAGTGTCACGTATATCCATGCATGGTTATTATGCTAGATCAATTACATTTTTATATATCTATATATATGTTAGATTTCTATATTTCAAATATATTAATTTGTATACTGGTTTTGGATTGACAAATCTATACTTTGTTTATTCAAAAAATGGTTCACGCATAAGTGACTAGTTATTTTATTCGCTTAATAGGTCATGGTTATCTTTGTGCTACTGATGTCGGTTACACTTTGGTGCCTTGGTTTCTGTAAATCAGCACATTTTATATAAAAATATATTAAATGTATATATATTCTCAAATATATACACTTGTATACATTTTAATAAAAGTTATGTAATATATTAGCATCTTTATTATATTGTTTTTCAAAAGAAAAAAAATGCAATTAAGATTGAAAAGTTGAAAATATAAAGGGCATTGTAACCATGTTTTAGAGAATTTGATGCCAGTTTTTGTTCTACCGATGACCTGGTTGACAAACCATCATCGGTCACTATGGAAAAATAGTTTTTTTGAAAATGGATATATATAAACATATATATTAAACAATATATATTTTATATATATCAAAATAGAGTTCTAACTTACTAGTTTTTAACATAATACTATAATGAAAAATAAACTAACTTCTTTCTTTCTTAAAATAACTAAATGTATACATTTTCCTTTGTAAAATTGTTTAAAATTTGACTACAAGTGTTCATTTCAACCACTAAATGGCATCTATTTTTAAAGAAGGGAAAAATTTTAAATTAAATCTACTCAATTATAAGTTCCTTTTCTTTTTATAAACAAGAATGAAAAACATTTAAAGGAAGGAACAAGCATGTATTTTCAAGTATTTCCAAATTTCAAGAAAACCACTTTCAAAATGAAAACAAGATGCAAAACTTTTGATTAAATTCTAGATTTGAAAGAGTTATATTTCCAATAAAGTACAACTTATAACTTCTTCTTTCAACCATTATAACACCTAGTTTGGTAAATAAATTTACAAGAACTCTTTTTTCAAATACAAGTATATAAAATCCCTCCACTCAAAGGTGGAGAAAACATGGAAAAATTTACAAAAATAAACTTTCTCTTTATTTGTCTTTCTACACAATGTCTTATTATCCAAGGATTAACTTACAACTCCATAACCTTTTTTCTTCATCTCCAAATCACAACAATAAGGAAGGGAGCATAGGAAACACTCACCTCCCAACTTTATTCCAATGAGAAGGTGAAGCCACCCTTCTTCATTGGCCCCCGAGCCCCAACAATGGAGAAATAGGGAATGTTTGCAACCAAGGAAACTCTTTATAAAGTTTTAACAATACATACATTCATGCCAACAAAACTTGCAACACATACACAAACAATAATAATAATAACAAGTAACAATATAACTTTCCAAACACATAGGCTTAAAATCTAAGCCAAGGGAGAAGATAAATATGGGGAATCCCTTATACCTCCCAATGGGTTAAATGTCCACCTTAAAAACCTCCAAAAGCTTCATCCACACATACAAAACTCTTATCCATCCCTCAAACTCTTATCCCTCCCTTAAACTCTTATCATTCCCTCATGTAAAACATACAAAGATAAAGTAAACAAATATTTCTTATCTTGTAACGGTGGGACACCCAACTCAAAATCCCTCCAAATACACATACAAAACTCTTATCCCTCCATTAAATAGTCCCCATTTTCCTTCTCCCCACACCATCCTTAGGTCATACTACCCAAAAATCAAATACAACACATACATTCATTCATTTTATAAAAAAACACACAACAAGTAAAATAAAATGCACGGGCATAGATCCTACATTTCCATTACAAAAACCTTCAAGCCTCAAGCAAAAACTTCAATATTTTTCCAATTCCAAGACAAATAAAAACCAATCTCCCAAGAAAAACCCCAAAATATGCAAGTGTGCAACTAAACCAAGTAACCCCCAAAACTCCAAAATAACTCAAATAAATAGAAAATGTGGAGAGGATGGTGAGGTGGCTCCATGTAGGATGCCACATCACTTCTCCTCCAATCCACTCCACCAAGTCAAACACAAATACCAAGATTCATAAATGGGTGTATGGGGACATGACATTTTTCCTTCAACACACAAACCCCAACCTCATACTTCTAAGGACACCATTAAAATAGTTTGTAAGAAAGTGTAATTAATTAGCTCATTTTCCATCAAAAACATATAACGAGGCCTAATTTTTACCTTCCCTTACATCATAGGTAAGGTTGGTGGGTGATTTTAAGAGGTATGGGACAAGCTTAACTTATCCCACAAGCCTCAAAAAGTCACTCCAAAGCAAAAATTTGAGATTTAAAAAGTGAGGTTAAGTATATAACTCCAAAATAAATAAAATCCATATCAAACCAATAATATAACAAGGACTGTCTACCATAATTAATTTCCACATAGTCACATCCAAACTTAGCATAATCAACAAGATTGATTAACTAAATAAGAGCACATTAATTAAGTAATAATAAAGTGAGAATAATTCACAATTAAAGAAATCACATATAAAAAAAAATAAATAAAACAAAAGAGGGAAAAAAACACATAAACGCATGGTCACATTTGAGTTAACACCCCCCCCCCCAAGGTGTCATCCTAAAAAATCAACAATAACACACAATATACATGAACACAAAGTTGCCAAGGTATACCTTTGTTGTACAACATCTGATATTCTTCCATGGTTAGTCTCCTAGCCCATTTATTGTTTATTGTGATATAATTTCATGGAAACCAATAAAACAATACCCCTTCGGCCTAAAGGCCACATCAAATACATCAATACAATAAAACACATACATATCACATCGATTTAACAACATCATATAACATAGCTATATCATCAAAGTTAAGCAATTATAAATTTACAATTACTAATATTTGCAATACCATTTTCAACATATCAATGAGATCACAAGATAACCCGATCATCCAAAACATCAATAATATCAGTCAAGACATCTAAAGCGTCAAATATATAAGAAATCTAACAACATTAGTATCATCATCAATACGAAGAATCCATACTTAAACATCCTTTACTGAATCCATACAATCAATAACTATGAGTCACAAAATATCAACAATCAAAATATCCATGTTGTCTATCAGCATGTGAATCAAAATTTAATCTTACTGTCCATGTCTCTAATCAACAATTATAAAAATCATAGTATAATAAGTGTCGAAGAGGAGTGGGCATTACAATTGCAGAAATACGGTGAGCTGTAGGATCATCAAATGAATTTTAGTTTGATTTTAGTATTATATTTTCTTTGTACTAGTAAAAAACTAGTTTAAATTAGTTTTCAAATAATGAATCTGATGGGAAGTAGTGAAGTTTTCTAGGTATCAACCAGTGGGAATTATGTTGTTGTTTTATGTTACAGAGACTTTGTTCCTTTGTTCTTTGCATCATAGAATTTAATTCATTCATTATACATGGCGACATACATCTTGTCTCCAGCTAGATAAGAAACTGCAAATAACCCAAAAACGTGAAAACCCTTCATTATAGTTAGGTTGTGGGGTAATAGAATATATAGTGTGAGACAGTTGATGAAAGAATCCTTATAATGGCTATTGAGGATGAGTATGTCTTCTATGATTTGCAGTAGCTCCAATTATAATTCTATTGAAAAATGCAGGTTTACATGGATGTATTGAGGTTGGGCGAGGTAAGGTTTTTTCCACTTAAGAGGAGGAGCACTGTAGGTTAGTAAGCGCGGAGACAGCGAACCAGCATTGAGCAATGCAGTTTCAAATATTGAGCACAGTATGTAGAAGTTGTGCTTATCCGCATTGCTAAGTTGAACTTGCTGCAGCATCGTCCAAAGCTAGTATTGCATTTTTGAATTCAGGTTTATCATTTGAGGACTGCTTTGTCGGATCCGCCAGGGTTACAATGATCCATCTCCTTCGCCACAAATATTAACACAGTTTTACTAACAGTACTGTACTCACGCTGAACTTGTTTCCAGCCATCTTCTCTTCTGCACAATGAACAAACACAACCAAACCCACTTAACATATATATGTCCGTGCATTCAAATTGAAAACAAAAACTAGAAAGCCCTAAATTATTTATTACTTGAGAGCTCTGCTTAGCGAATGTTGCTCTGATCAGTATTCCCAATTTTAGGTCGTGGCCATTTGATCAATAGTATTTAAACTGGCTCAAAACAGATTGGCATGTCTAAATATTCTTAGCACCGTTTTTCACCTATCAAACTCATAACTAATTTTTATTTGAAAGCTTTTAAATTATTAATAATTTTTTGTTAACAATTCATTTTTACTGTTATATGTAAATGGGTTGTTGATGTTTAATAGACGTGTATGGAGTGGTGAGCACAAAGTGACATCTAACCATTCACTAAGGGGTACTAAGGGATACATGAAGGGATACCATTTGAAAAGACTTTGCATAGGTTATTTATTATAAATATATCCATGAATAAGGATTATAATTATGTTTTTTTATCAACAATTCTCGTAATAAAAATAATAAATTACACTAGCCATTTTTTATTTGAACTTTGAGTAAAGCCTATTATTCTTTGAAAAAATAAGACTTTGTGAATTATTTCTATCACATTTCACAAAGAAAATTATAGATGAACTCAAAAACTAAATTCATTATTCAAAATTTCATGAAATGAAGGGCCCTTGGTCTATTGGTGTTGATGTATGGCTTTCAATGAGCCCACCAAGGATCAAGTCTTGCTGAGTACAAGGCTGGGAGACACCCAACACAGAGAGTCAAATGGTTAAAACCAGGATTGTGGCTTGGGTGATTCAAAAGCCTCCTTTGATTCTCATTCCATCTGGGTTAGACTTCCTAGCTTTCCCATCAGATTTTTAAATAAGCATTACCTTGAAGCTATTGCCAATTGGTAAGGGGTTTAGTTCTAATATGATGAAAATACTTCTCATCATTTCCATATGGTTTTTTCTTATTCCCCTAAAGTTCAAGCTTTTGATAGGTGACAAAACATGGGTCTAAAAGATTGAAATTGAAGTTGTTCCTTTTTTATGCCATATATGTTTCAAAATAGGACATTTGATACCTGATTGTCAATGACCTAAACACACTAGATCTAAACTTTTTTGGTGGAAAGACTATCTACCTAATCATTATACTATGTGTGCCCCTTCTAACTTGGATCTTGATCAATTATCCCCCTTCTCAGAGAGATCCTAACAGAATGATAAAACACTGGTGGTTATTGAGACCCCCCAACCCACTATCCTAGAGATCCCTAATGGGTTGGCCACTGGTGAAACTCTAAGGATCAAAAAACACATAGTTATTTAAGCAGAAAGCATGAAGAGAGTAGGAGGAGGGTCTCTGTCATCCGGCTTGCCCGAACCACCATCTAACAAGTCAAGCCCCTTGAGGATGAGTTTCTAACTAATGGCTATGTGCTATGTAGCTTCAATGACATTTTCTTGTTCTAGGCCCTGGGTTAGAGAAATGGACAGGGCCAACTGAGAGACCTTGTATGTAGATCATTAAAGCGGAGCCCAATTGTTGCATTTTGATGACTGTAAGCACCACCCCCTATACTGAGGTTGTGCAGGAGAGAAGTGGTGAAGAAGAGAGCCCCACATTGAGCTTCTACGAGACCAATGTCAAGACCTACTATGGCGGTGCTCCTACCTCTTAACGAGGGATCACGAGAAGCATATAAGGTAGGACCTACATAATGGTATAAAGAACACTGCCCCAATGATCAAGAAGGTTATTGTAACACCCACAATTTTGACATTCAAAAACCACATTAAAACCTAACACTTATCTTGAAAATTGTGGCTAATTTTTTTTTATTATAAGTTAAAAGGTAACAAGGGTGGTCAACCCCCAGTATGCATTCAATTAATTTTCACCAACAATCTCAACTTTACAATTGATGGACGAGGTCTAGTTAAATTATTAAATATTCTTACTTTATCTCTAAGGTCGATTAATTAAAAATCAATTAGGAAGGTGTCATAATTTAACTTACTTGGTTAAGTGTTTTCTCCTCTTTAATTAATATTCAAACCTAAAATGATTAACCTTATACATAGTTATTTTAATTTCATTATCCTATTAGCTTATGTCCATCTCATTAATTTCGTAACACATACTAGGAACTAATGATGACTTTGCACACCAAGGAAATTACATGGCCCCATTCACCCATCTACACATACCTTTAAAAATATATTTAAAACATCCATAAAAATCATTCCTACCAACCAATTGTAGGGTTGATCCTCAACCCTTGGATCAATTCAATTGTGGCCACTAGATCCTAGAGTTCCAAACTAACCCTAAAAATCCTTATAAATTTTATTTAATCTCTTTTTCTTTACCCTAGTCTCCTCATTTGGTCACTTTTCCTTTGTTTAATTTGCAAGTTGGAGAGAATGGAAGCCATGAGAGAAATAAAGGAAGAACTATGGAGGATTCTACAAGAAACTCAACTTAGTTTAGTTTAGATTATAGATTTCATTATTGTAATCTCTTTCATTCAAGGATTGAAGAGGGTTTCCACTTCAAATCTAGTTTTATCAGATTCCATGGTTATTTGTATTTGGAGTTCTTTATTTGGGGAAAACCCTACCTCTTATATTAATATATATTTTTTTGAGTACTTTCAATTTACCATTTGTAGATTTAATTGCTTAGAACAATGAAGATTTAGCCATTATTTGTTTGCTAGAGGTTTCCTCTAAATATTTTACAATTCTTAAAATTTAGTTATTACCAAGTTAAAATTCGTAAAGACACGGATTTGTTTTTCCACAGTAAGTGAGAAAACTGCCACCCAAATTAGGACGACGGTCCTGGGATTGCCACCCCACCTAGGTGACAATTCACGAATCACCTTTCCTGAGCGGCGGTTCTGAAGACACCACCTTTCCTGAGTGGTGGTTGCCACCGCTCTGCACAAGGTGGCGGTCCTATTCCTTAGAAACAGAACCTTCAATTTATGATTTTTCTAAAAAACAAAAGTCGCTAAAGTGTTCTAAAGGTCATTCTGAGCTTAAAATTTATTTATGCCTAAAGTTTTTAGTTGCAATATTTAATTCATCTATTCATTCCATAGTAAAATTTACTCAATTTAAAATTATCTATTTTAATAATAACAATAACATCTACAAGAATCATTTTCACTTTGTTTAACAAACTTTCTTTCAATAATGCAAGAAAATAAAAAAAATAGTCTAGCTTCTTCCTATACATGTTTTTCAAGTAACATTTCAATGAAATAATCTACTTAACATTTTACAATTCATGCAATTTTCCAACATTCCTACTACAACTTTTCACACAACTACTAACAACTTTTCTAATTCAAGGTTATTAAAGCATACACCATTAGATATTACAATTTCTAGATTCTTTCAAAAAATAAATCTACTACAATGAAATAAGATATTTCAATGGTAATAAACTTTCTTTTCTATTTCAACAAAACTAGCTTTACAAACAAATTTTTTTCCTTCCCTTTTTTTAACATACAATACGAATTCTAATAGTCCAATAATGAATACAATTTTTCTTCACCAATATTAATACAATATCTTCCACTTAAAGTGGGAAAACTTACAAGAATGAAAGCTAAAATGAAATACAATATTACAAGTCTTCCACCCTAAGTGGGAATAACAATAAGAAAATTTTAGCACAAGGAAGGATTTCTTAAGGACACCAACAATGCTCCAAGTTTCACATCACCAACAAAAGAGCTCCTCCATGCTTTGCTTTGATCCACAACAAAAAAGGGGGGGAGAGGCAACACTCTCCACCCAACCAAAAATCCAATGAGGATAAGAAGCTATCCTCCTCATTGGCCCCCGAGCCCCAACCAAATTGTAATGAAAGATGGATCCAACTCATGAAAACAAAACAAGCTTCCACATCACAAAACAAAATATTTCACAACCATACCAAAACACAAACAAACACAACTACAATCACAAGAAGGAGAACAACCAAATATACAAGGCTTCAAAATGTAAAGCCCAAAGGAGCAAGAATCTATGGGGAGGTCACTTATGCCTCCCAATGGGAAATAGGTGCCCACCTTAAAATCCTCCAATACACATCTCAAAAACCCCTACACACTCTTATGCCTCCCTCAAGATCCTCTTATGCCTCCCACATTCTCTTATGCCTCCCTACAATCTCTTATGTCTCCCTCATAAAAAAAGCAAGTAAGAAATGCAAGAAATTTCTTGTCCAAGGTGGGGCACCCAACCCAAATCCCTCCAAAAATTGAAATAAAATCTTATTCCTCCCTATAAAAATATACCCATAGTCCCCTCCTACACCACACTTAGGCAATCTACCCAAGCACCCAACAAGCATACCAAAAACACTCAGAAACGAGCACATATACACAATATAAAAGAAAAAATTTAACAAGAGTGTAGCTCCTACATTTCCATGGTAGAGCTTGATCCAAGAGTCACACACCAAGTGTCTTCAAGCCCAAACAATCACCAAAAAAATCTCCAACAAATCTACAAGCACTCCAAAATCCTCTAACTCCAAAAAAAGCAAGAGCACAAAGAAATGAAGTAACCCCCAAACAAGCAAAAGAACTTGAATAAATAGAAAAGGGAGAGAGGAGGGTGAGGTGGCTCCATGTAGGATGCCACATCACTCATCCTCAACTCCACCTCAAAAGTCAAACCTCAACCCCAATGCACAATAAATTGGTGGGTGAGAGGAATGAAAATTACTTACACACACAATCCAAGCCCACACCCCATAAGGAAAAATTTAAAACCCATGTAAGAAAAGTGCAATAAATGTCACTTTTTGACTTACAAAACACATAATGGGGTCTATTTTTGACCCCCCAATCCATAGGTAGGGTTGGTATAGTAATTTAAGAGGTGTGGGACAAGTTTAACTTGTCCCACAAGCCTCCAAAATTGGCCCTTAAGGCCAAATTCGAATTTCCATGAAGGGGTAGAGTGTACAACACTCAAGATCACAAGCACTCAACTTACAATACATAACCCAAAGAACCATCTAATCTAATAAATGAATTATTTTTTCCCATCCCCAGTAACATGATTTAATTAACTTAAATAAGATTAATGATAAAGGGGAAAATACACCACAATCAAATAATTAATACAAGGAAAATACATCACTAAAAACCACATACTAAAATTAAATAAAGGAAACTAATAAAAGACAACATACAAACCCCTTGGTCACAATTAGAGGTAATGCCCCCCATGGGGACCCCCTAACAACAATTCAAACACACACACAACAAAATACATATTGCCATGGTGACCCTTGTTGAATTCACCTAGCATTCCAATGTGATTGGTCTCCAATCCCCCCGTTGTTTGTTGTGAATATTGTTTACCTACAAAACACATAACACCTCCTTTGGCCTCGTGGCCACATCAAAACATCCAAGATATAATATTCAATATAAATCCACAATCATCTACATATGAATCAAATCATCATCTAGGTAATTAACGATATCATTTACAATTTCTAACAACATCTTGATTCTACATTTTATCAATATCAATAGGATCATAAATTTAGTCTAATTGTTAAAGTCTACTCAATGTGACGAAAATATCACATATCAGAAATATATAGCCATGTCAACAACATAACATCATCAATATAAAATTGTTTCTAATAATCCACACACATCATATTATGAATCGAGTCCAACAATAGTCTCAGTATCTCTAACATCTAACATCATGCTAAGTCAAAATAATACAAAATGTCCATAAGTATAGTCAATAGTATCGAAATCAACAGTAATAAGTGTCGAAGGGAAGTGGGCACTACATCCCCCTCCCCTTAGACTCGACTTCCTCCTAGAAGTCATTGGGACATAGGTGTGGAAACTAGACTTGTAGCAATGTAGCATCCTCCCATGTAGCAAAGTCTCGTCATACCTATCCCACTGGACCCGAACTTGGTCAATATCTCTGCCTCGAAGGCCTAGGGTCCTACGCTCTAGTATACAGACGGGATCCACCATCACCTACCCCTGATCCTACACCTACAATTAGGTCCAATCTAATACATGAGAAGGATCAACAATGTATCTCCTAAGTACAGAAACATGAAACACATCATGGACATGAGACAAGCTAGGTGGCAACGCTAGATGATAGGCCAAGGGACCGATGCGCTCCAAGATCTCAAAGGGACCCAAAAACCTAGGAGCAAGCTTAGAACCTTTTCTGTAAATGAATAGGGATCTTATGGTGGCTGACACAAAGAAACACCTTTCATGCCCACCTCATAACTATGATCTATCCTATGCTGGTCCACATACTTCTTCTACCTGTCTTGTTCCTCCTGTAATATTTTCCTGATCATAATAACCTACTGCTCCATATCCTATAGTAATGTTGGTCCAAGAGAAACCCTGTCCTCTAACCTATTCCAACTCAAGAGGTGTCCTGCACTCTCTACCATAAAGTTCCTGAAAAGGAGCCATGCCTATCGAAATCTGAAAACTATTATTGTAGGAAAACTCCACCAAGTACAAATACTCCTCCCATCTTGACTGATGATCCATAACATACATCCTAAGCATGTCCTCTAAGATATGATTCACCCACTCAATTTTTCCATTTGTCTCAGGGTGATACGTTGTGATAAAATTGATCTTCATCCCGAGAGCATGTTGCATGGTAGTCTAGAAGTGGGAAGTGTACAAAGGATCTCAATCGCAAATGATCTTCTACGGAATCCCATGTAATCTGACAATCTCATCAAGATATACCCGTGCCACTGCACTAGCTGTGTAGGTGGTCTTCACCGGAGAAAAATGAGCCACTTTCATCAATTTATCCACCGTGACCATGATGGTGTCATGGTGGTATCTCGATGTTGGTAACCCAACCATGAAGTCCATATAAATGGTGTCCCATTTCCACTCTAGTATAGTGTGAGGAAAGAGAAGGCCAGTTGGATGTTGATGCTTGGCCTTCACCCTCTGACACTCTAAAAAGTGTGACACAAATAGATCCACATCTCTCTAAAGTCCCCTCCAATGGTACAATTGTCTCAAAGTGGTGTGCATCTTCTTCACCCCGGGATGGGCTGAATAAGGTGCACGATGAGCCTTTGTCAAAATGTCCTTGTCTCAAGCCTCCATCTCTAGGAACATATATCCGACCTCTGTTTCTGAGAAGACCATCTTTCTCTAATGAAAATCCATCAAATATCCCCTCAAGGGGTCTCTGAGACTTAATCTCTACTCTCGATGCAAGGTAGAAGCTTTCGTGAGGAAGCTGCTGTAAAATCCTGCTCCATAAATTTGTACCCACTGAAGTAGCCATAGCTGCATGTCTCTGTCTACTCAGGGCATCTGTAACCATGTTATCCTTCCCCTTCACATGCTCTATCTCCATATCATACTCACAAAGCAACTCCATCCAACACCGCTGACGAGCGTTGAGATTGGGATGCGTGAAGAGGTGGCGAAGACTCAAGTGATCAGTCCTGAGTGTAAATCTCTGGCCAAGAAGGAAGTGTCTCCACCGCACTAAGGTGTGCATAACTGCTGCAAGCTCAAGATCATGAGTCAAATAATTGAGCTCATAATATTTGATTTTGTGAGACTCAAATGTAACTACTCTACCCTCCTACATCAACACACCTCCAAGTCCTGCCAAAGAAGCATCTGTGCAAACAAAGAACTCACCATGAGGGTCTGGTACTGCAAGAATAGGCACTATCGTGAGGCATTCCTTCAATGTCCTGAAGGCCTACTCACATCTATATAACCATAAAAACTTCTTCCCTTTCCACTGAAGGGAAGTGATGGGGTAGGTAACCCAAGAAACGTCCTGCACAAATCTCCCGTAGTATCCTGCCAAACCAATGAAGCTATACACCTCAGTCACACTAGTGGGTGATAGCCAATCCATAATAGCTCGAATCTCAGAAGTATCGACTTTGATACCTTCCCTAGAAATGATGTAGCCCAAATACTCCACCTCTGTCTGAAAGAACACACACTTCTCCAAGTTCCTGTAAAGATGCTGCTCACAAAGACACTGAAGAACCTGGTGAAGGTGCTCCTCATGCTCCTCACACGTACGTGAGTAAATCAGAATGTCATCCAAGAAGATGAGCATGAATCAATCTAAAAATTTCCTTAACACCCCATTAATCAAGCTCATGAAAACTATGGGGAATTCGTCAAACCAAAAGGCACTACTGTGAACTCGTAGTGGCCATATCTCGTACAGAAGGCGGTCTTATGAATATCTACCACCATGATCCTCAATTGATGATACCATGAATTAAGGTCTATCTTACATAATACTATGGCTCCCTTCATTTGATCAAATAAATCATCAATGCACGAAAGGGGGTAATGATTCTTGATCGTTACTTTGTTAAGCTGGTGGTAATCAATACAAAACCTACAGAGATGTCTTTCTTCTTCACAAAAATCACCTGTGCACCCCAAGGGGATACACTAGGATGGATTAGGCCTTCCTACAAAAGGCCCTCAAGTTGCAACTTGAGCTCATAGAGCTCAGGGGTAGTCATCCGATAAGGTGCTCGTGAGATAGGATTTGTGCCCAGAACCGGATCTATGTGAAAATCTACCTCACATGGGGGAGGTAATCCTAGTAGCTCCCCTAGAAAGACATTAGCAAACTCTCTCAATATGTGATGGTCATCAAGGGAGGGTCCACTAGACTCATCCTCAAATTTGTCACTAACCATAACAGCATACATCTGACAACCTCATCGCACACACCACTTAAGCTACATAGCGGAGATGGTGCAAATGGAAATGGGCCTCCTAACTCCTACTATCACTGACTCAACTCCTAGATCATCTATACAAGAAATAGTCTTATGGTAACAGTCCACTCTGGCTCTATGTGTAGACAACCATTCCATGCCCAAGATGACTCCATATGAACCCAAAGGAAGGATATGAAGATCTGAGGTAGTGGTGAAGGGTCCCAAATCCACTACACACTCCTTAACTAAGGAGTCTATAGAAATTTTGGCTCCAGAAGCCATCTCAACATCCCAACTAAGACCCTACCTAACTACCACCAGCCTACAATGCTCTACTAAGGATGGTGCAATAAAAGAATCAGATGAACCAGAATCAAATAAAATGGAGGTAGGAATACACAAATGCTACCTGTAGTCTCTATCATGGTACTCTGGTGCTCAGCCTGGCGGTTCTCGACCACTGCATAGATCTGATGGCTACGTCCCATGTCACCAACAATAGGCTCTGAAATCTGTGTCTTACCCTTATTACTAGGGTTCTGTGGGCACTCTCTCCAATGATGTCCAACAATGCCACAACCATACAAACTACATGGTCCTCTCCAGTGAGATGCAACTCTAGTCAGTACTCTAGAGGTCTGTGTTGTGGATCCTAACGATCCAGCTATGGAATATTGAGGTCTCTGCTGATGAGCTCCTGCTGACTGAGCTCTCAGTGCACCTTGTGTCCTAATGGGACCCCTAGGAGGAGGCCCCATACTCCACCCCCTCTGTGTGTCAAATCTCTGAGGAGGTCTGTAAGGTGGGCGGGTCTGCTACTGCTACTATTGAGGTGGCTGTTGTGGTGGCCTGAATGAAGACTGTACTGAACCCTGTCCACCATGAGGAGGAGGAGCTAACCCCCTCAACCTGTTATCCTGCATCTGCTGGATGCGGCTCTATACTTTGTTCCTGGCCTACTATGTCTTCCCCCATGTCTCCTCTATAATATAGGCCTTCTCCACGGACCTTGGCTAATGTCTTTGGGTAGTGAATGCGCACCACACCACCCAAATCCAAATTCAGGCCCCGGATGAACCTATGAATCTGTACCTTCTCATCCTGCATATAGTCGACATACTAGAGTAGGTCCAGAAATCAACTCTCATACTCAGCTACGGTCATAGATGCCTGATGGAGGTTGTGGAACTCGTCTATCCGCTGCTGAATAAACCTCCTGGGTAAATACCTACTCCTGAACTGCTCCTCAAATAGCTCCCAGGTAACTGTCTCTGATTCAACATGGAGCTTTTGCTCCTCGGTCCTCCATGAGACACCTTCTCCATCCCTCAGAAGATGGATCGCAACATGAGCTTTCATGTTGCTAGTACAAGGGTAGAGCTTGAAGCATCCACTCAAGCTCACCAACTAGGCCTCTGCCTAAAAACCACATGTATCTCAATAATAGTGAGACGGGCGTAGCTTCACGATCTCCTTAATATCGTCTGTAACTGATAATTGATGACCCCTAGGTCTCTCTGGATGCTCCTCTCTCTACCTAGGGCTCTGTGATATGTCCCTATATCTTGAAATCCAATCTCCATGTCCCCTCTGTGGTGAATCTGCCCTAGCTGACTCCATGTGGGAGTTCTCTGCCCTTTGCTCCTTGCTATGTCAAGGAGGTGCATGAGCCTCCAATGATGGCTCCCTATCCTATCTATCAAGTTGTCCTCCTAAGGACCCTCCACATATAACAGGCATTGACGTCCTGAAACGTCTATAAAATCTGAGGTAGAATGGCCACTACAGCTTGATCTGGTGGTGGAAAATATAGATCTATGTACAAGAACCCCTCATCTAGTCCGTGCCTCCTGCATAGACCAAGGTGAGAGTTAGTCCATCATTCTAGGTTTTGTTCTAGTTTTCTAGGTTTTCTATATTATACAATTATCAGATAGTGTGGTTTTCTAGGTTTTAAAAGAAAACAAATTGTGCTAGGTTAAGTGTTCATGTCTCATGTTTTCTAGTGTGCCCAAGGTTCCAAGCTTTGAACCCACAACTCTGATACCAAATGTAATGCCCACAAAAATGACGTTCTAGGAACACATTAAAATCTTAACACTTATCCCGAAAATTACGGCTAATTTTTTTTTGTTAAATTTAAAAGGTTACAAGGGTGGCATCCCCTAGGGTAGATTAAATTAAATTTACACCAATAATATCAACTTTATAAATTGATGGACCAGGCAGTCTAGTTAAATTGATTAAATATTCTTACATTTATTTCTAAGGTCGATTAATTAAAAATCAATTAGGAAGGTGCCATAATTTAACTACTTGGTTAAGTGTTTTCTCTCTCTTTAATTAATATTCAAACCCAAAATGGTTAACCTTATACTTAGTTATTTTAGTTGCATTATCCTATTAGCTTAATGTCCATTTCATTAATTTCCTAAAACATACTAGGAACTAATAATGACTTTTCACACCAAGGCAATTAAATGGCCCCATTCACCCATCTACACATACCTTAAAATTTATTTAAAACATTTATAAAATTCATTCCTACCAAACAAAATTAGGGTTGATCCTCAACCCTTAGATCAATTCAATTGTGGCCACTAGATCCTAGGGTTCCAAACTAACCCTAAAAATGCTTATGAATTTCTATTAAATCCTTTTCTTTACCCTATTCTCCTCATTTGGTCACTTTGTTTTTTTTATTTTGTAGGTTGGAGAAAGGGAAGCCATGGGAGTAAGGAAAGAAGAAACTATGGAGGAATTCTCAAACTCAAGCTTAGTTTAGTCTAGGTTGTAGATTTGTCATTGTAATTACTTTCATTCCAAGATTGAAGGGGGTTTCTACTCCAAATCATGAGTTATTACAAGTTATTTGTATTTTGAGTTCACTATTTGGGGAAAACCCTACCTCCATAATATATACATAGATATGATAATACTTTGATATATATATATCCATTTGAGATAGCACTTCTTTAATCCATTTGAAGCTTTACTTACAATGAAATTTTACCATCATTTGTTTGCTGGAGGTTTCCTCTTAATTTTTACAAGCTTAAATTTTGTTTTAGACCAAGTTAAAATTTGCATAGGCGTGGATTTACGTTTTTGCAGTCAGTGACAGAAACCACCTAAAGCAGGTTGGCGGTCCTAGGACCACTGCCCTACCTAGGTGATGAATCGAAAACCTCCACCTTTCCTAAGTGGTAGTTCTAAGACCGCCGCCTTGCCTGAGTGGTGGTTACAGGACCGCCACTCTGCATAGGGCAGCGGTCCTGTTCCTTAGAAACAGAACATTCAAAACCAATTTTTTTTCTAAAAATAAAAGTTGCTAGGGTGTTTTAAAGGTCATCTGAACTTTATTTTATCATGCCTAAAGTTTCCATTTGCAAGATTTAAATTCATCTATTCATTTCATAGTAAAATTTACTCAATTTAAGAAACATTTCCTATTTCAATAACAACAACAACAATACAAGAATCATTTTCATTTTGTACAAAAAACTTTCTTTCAACAATGTAAGAAAATGAACAAGATAGTCTAACTTCTTTCTTTACATGCCTTTCAAGTAACACAATGAAATTTAATATTTCTTCATGCAACTTTCCAACATTCCACAAGAGAGTTTCAATAATATTTCAATAATTTATTTAGAACAAAGGCAAACACTTTTGTGGAAGAATAAGAGCAACAATCAACTACAATGAAATAAGATATTTCCCTTTATAAAGTTCTTTTCTATTTTAACAAAACTATCTTTACAGCACAAATCCTTCTTTTTTTCCTTTTTCTACATACAATACAACTTTAATATCCAATAATGAATACAACTTTTCTTCACAAAATTAGTACAATATCTTCCACTTAAAGTGGGAAAACTTTACAAGAATGAAATCTAAACTGAATACAATATTACAAGTCTTCCACCCTAAGTGGGAATAACAATAAGGAGGTTTTATCACAAGGAAGGATTTCTTAAGGACACCAACAATGCTCCAAGTTTCACATCACCAAAAGGAGAGCTCCACCATGCTTCATTTGAACAACAACAAAAAGGGGGGAGAGGCAACACTCTCCACCCAACCAAAATCCAATGAGGAGAAGAAGTTATCCTCCTCATTGGCCCCCAAGCCCCAACCACATTGCAATGAAAGATGGATCCAACTCACAGAAACAAAACAAGTTTCCACATCACAATACAAGGATTTCATAACCATACCAAAACACAATCAACACAAACAAAACAACTACAATCACAAGAAGGAAAAACAACAAAATATACAAGGCTTCAAAATTTAATGCCCAAAAGAGCAAGAATCTATGGGGAGGTCACTTATGCCTCCCAATGGGAATTAGGTGCCCACCTTAAATCCCTCTAATAAACATCTCAAAACCCCTACACAACTCTTATGCCTCCCTCAATACCCTCTTATGTCTCCCATAATCTCTTATGCCTCCCTACAATCTCTTATGTCTCCCTCATAAAAACAACCAAGTAAGAAAATACAAGAATTTCTTGTACAAGGTGGGGCACCCAACCAAATTCCCTGCAAAGCATGAAATAAACTCTTATTCCTCCTTATATGTAAGATCCATGTAGTCCCATCCTACACCACACTTAGGCAATCTACCCAAGCACCCAACAAACATACCAAAACACACAAAAATACATACATATACACCATATAACAGGAAACATTTAACAAGAGTGTAGCTCCTACCTTTCCATGGTAGAGCTTGATCCAAGAGTCACACACCAAGCTTCTTCAAGCCCAAACAATCACCAACAAGATCCACAAGAACTCAAAAATCCTCCAAATCTAAGAAAATGCAAGAACACAAAAGAATGAAGTAACCCCCAAATAAGCAAAAGAACTTGAATAAATAGAAAAGGGAGAGAGGAGGGTGAGGCAGCTCCATGTAGGATGCCACATCACTTATCCTCAACTCCACCTCACAAGTCAAACCTCAACCCCAATGCACAATAAATTGGTGGTTGAGAGAGAATGAAAAATTACTTACACACACAATCCAAACCCACACCCCCTAAGGACAAACCTTTAGAACCCATGTAAGAAAAGTGCAATAAATGTCACTCTTTTGTCTTACAAAACACATAATGGGGTCTATTTTTGACCCCCAATCTATAGGTAGGGTTGGTATAGTAATTTAAGAGGTGTGGGACAAGTTTAACTTGTCCCACAAGCCTCCAAAATTGGCCCTTAAGGCCAAATCTGAATTTCCATGAAGGGGTAGAGTGTACAACACTCAAGATCACAAGCACTCAACTTACAACACATAACCCAAAGATCCATCTAATCTAATAAATGAATTATTTTTTCCCATCCATAATTATTTTAGTAACATGTTTAATTCACTTAAATAAGACACAATTTAAATAATTAACACAATCTAGAAATTAATACAAGGATCACTATAAAATCACATACTAAAATTAAATAAAAGAAACTAAATAAAAGAACAACACACAAACCCCTTGGTCACAATTGGAGGTAATCCCCCCATGGGGACCCCCTAACAACAATTCAAAAACACACACACAACAAAAATACATGTTGTCATGGTGACCATTGTTGAATTCATCTAGCATTCCAATGTGGTTGGTCTCCAATCCCCCCGTTGTTTTTTGTGATAATGTTTACCTGCAAAACACATAATACCTCCTTCGGCCTCGTGGCCGCATCAAAACATCCAAGATAAAATATACAATATAAATCCAAAATCATCTACATATGAATCAAATCATCATCTTGGCAAGTAACATTATCATTTACAATTTCTAACAACATCTCGATTCTATATTTCATCAATATCAATAGGATCACAAGATTAGTTCAATTGTTAAGGTCTACTCAATTTTATCGCATGTCAAAAATATATAACTCATGTCAACAACATATCATCATCAATATAAAATGTCTCTAATAATCCACACACAACATACTATGAATTGAGAACCAACAATAGTCTCTGTATATCTAACATCTTACATCATGCTAAGTCAAAATAATACAAAATGTCCATAAGTATAGTCAACAGTATCGAAATCAACAGTAATAAGTGTTGAAGGGAAGTGGGCACTACACCGGTCAAAAAACCTTGGATCATAAATAAATAAAATAATTTTTTCAAATAATTCCTAATTTTACATTTTGAAAGACACGTTTCAAACAAAAACAGGTAAAAGGCCTTTTCCCCAAGTCAAAAATTTGTTTATATCTCAATCTAATCCATCAATAATGGTATTTCAAATCAGGGTTCATTTTAAGAAGCCTCTGCTAAATTGGAGGCAGAAAATCCTCGACAAATATACCTTGAACCACTTTTATCGAAAAGGTGAATTTTCCAGGATTTCAGATTCAAATTTTCACCTGTCTTTTCTTTAAGGGGGAGAACTCAAAAAAAAATTGATGACAGGTGACAACAAATTTTGTTGTCACACGACAATAAGCCTACAACCCCCTTTTCACTCGCCAACAACACTCATTTTTCACCCACCTGTAAACCTCCCTTGTCACGCGTCAACAACCCTCTTGTCCCGCATCAACAACCCTCTAGTCATGCATCAACAACCCTATCGTCACATGTCAAAAACCCTCTGGTCACGTGTCAATAACCCTCTGGTCGCACGTCAATGACCCTTTGGTCACGTGTCAATAATCCTCTAGTCACGCGTCAACAACCCTCTGGTCATGCGTCAAAAACCCTCTGGTCGCACGTCAACAACCTTTTAGATGCACATCAACACCTTCTCTTGTCGCGCATTAACAACACTATATTATCCCTCATCTGGAAATAAAAATCTTCATTGTCATGTGTCGGTGACACTTTGCTATGGTAATTCTACAACAACCATTCTAAAACTCTAATCCGCACTTTGTCTATTTGTAATTTACAAGTAATTCGGATGGTACCTTAGTAAGTTACTAGTATACTACCAAGTGAATTATCTAGGTTTATATAGAAGTAGTTTTCAACGGTAGGCAAAACTGACCCCTAAAAAAATTTATACTAGAAATTTTAGGTGAACACTACACTGACCTACTCTAAACAATTCACCTTTACAAGTTTTTCAAAAACTGAATATTTGCCAAATTATGAATATTCACCACTAAAAATATATCTGTAAATTCAAAGGCAAAAAAAACAAATTTTAGATCTTGTACTACCAAATATATTCAATATTAAGGTGCAAAATTTTTGATGCGAAGTTTGAATTTTTATGTACATATTTAATTTAATGAAACAAGACCATGTTTACAAAATTTTACTGAAAAGTTTGAATTTTAATGTACATACTTAGTTTAAAGAAACAAGACCATGTTTACAAAGTTTTAGTACAAAGTTTGAATGTTAATGTACATATTTAGTTTAATGAAACAAGACCATGTTTACAATGTTTTACTGCAAAATTTGAATTTTAATGTACATATTTAGTTTAAAGAAACAAGACCATGTTTACAAAGTTTTAGTGTGAAGTTTGAATTTTAATGTACATATTTAGTTTAATGAAACAAGACCATGTTTACAACTCTATATACCCAACTTTTTTCATGTCGTCTAGAAGACTGCATATAATTTCAAGATTTTTTTTCAAATAATTTACCCACTTTCACATTTTGTAGGCATATCAACATAATACTTCCATTCAATCTCAACAAAACTAAACATGCAAAATTCACTGCTTCGTAATGCTTCCACGGATGTCCACTCCCTATCTCTACAAGAACACATAGCTGAATCATATGCTTTGCAAGTGAATCCTCTGTTATGTAATGGATTTCCTTTGTTTTCATCAAAATCTCAAATGTACACTCAAGTGACTTTAAATTCAGAAGAGCATTTTAATTTTATGTTTTTGTAATATACTCACAAAGAAAATGCTTTTGCACAACAAAATAATGATAACTTTTTCCCGAATTTTGTTCCATGATGTAAAGATGGATATTTTACCCCAAAGAAAACAACCAAATCCCTATATATTTGGCAGTTAGTAAAAAATCATCAGCCATTGTGGTCTATCAAAATATAAAAATAAAAAAATAGAAATTATAACCAAGTCATTGATTACAGAAAAAATATAAGTGGAGTTATTTTGAAGGGAAAAGATGGAGAGGACGAGCGTAGGAAATAGTTTGCCAAGAATGGAAACATTACAAATGGCAACATGCTTCATAAAACAATTCTATAAATATAAATTACAGTTTTATATTGAAACTATATTATAACTAAAAGTGAGTAACAATTTTCTTTATTTAAAATTATATTTACTATTTCTTATCATTTACTCAACTATCCATAATTTTATTAAAAAATTAGTTATATTATTAGTTGTTGTTTATTCCTTTATTAGATTTTTTTTTTTTTTAATGTCTTTTCGAAAAGATTTCAAGCTATTGATATTTACTATTTCCTTGTTTTTGTTTTTATTTTAGTACATGATTGTTTTGTTCAAACTATCACACACTAATTTCGAATGAAATTCTAATGTCCCATTTTTGGCCTATAGAATTTCTAAAGTCAAGTTTCTTTGTAATTTTAATTTTATTCGTCTTAGATGTCAATTCTATATTATTTTGTCTTATTTTACGTATATAAATGATTAATAACCCATTTAGTTACTTCCTACATTGTTGGCTATTGGCATATTTCATTTATAAACTTGACTATTCTTCTTACCACGTCGCTTCTCTTTACCTTCCACCTCATGCCTATATGTTGGTGTCCTCTCTATCTAATCATGTATAAATTAATAAACATGTCATATATGTATTGATCATCAATTCAAGATTACTCTTTGTTTTATCAGTGGTATGAGAGCGCCTGTTTACCCAGTAGACCTGCATGTAGTTTGGCGTGGAATATCATAGCGGTTTCAGACTAGTTTCTCCTCCCTGTGCCCAAAACTTTCCTTGGGAAGTGGTTCCAACCTTTTTTTGGCTATCTTTTCCTTATTGTTGAGTGTGTAAGTGTTTTGACTATGGTTAACGAGCAACCAAATACTCTAGAATAATTCTTATAGCGAATGTACAAAGGCAAGAAGATTACAAGTCTGGCCACATCCTCCATAATTTGAAGGATACCAATGTAATCGGATGCGGAAACTCTGGACAAGTGTACTCTAAGTGATGGGTAGATAGTAGCTGTTAAAAAGATCTGGAACATTGTTCGTTCTGTCAAATTTAAGAGAAAATCTCATCACGAAAAGGATGAGTTCGTAGAAATAGAGGTGGATACAATGTGTCTCGTCCAACATACCAATATCCTAGAGCTTCTGTGTTACTTTTGGAGAGAGAAATCTAAATTCAAGCTATTGTTATATGAGTAAAATCCCAACAGGAGCTTGTCCGAGCACTTACAACATGAACAAGCTAGAGATGGACCAGTAATGGTTTTGCAAAGGCGGGCACACTATAAAATTGTTGTTGGGCTGAGCCATATGCATCATGAATTTTTGCCTCCAATATAGCACAAGGATGTCAAGTCCAGCCATATCTTGTTAGATGCTGATTTTAAAGCCAAAATTTCAAGTTTTGATCTATCCAGAGAGTTGGATAAGTTGGGCACCATCTCTAGTTATGTTGGACCTCATGGATATATAGCCTTAGGTTCCTTTTACTCTATTGAAATTTTTTTTTAACTGTTATCTAAATATTTCCAATATTTAAAAAATGTTGACAGTGGAAAAGTAGCACCCAAATATTCTAACCCTTGTTTGAGTTTTCTCTCAATCTCCTTGCATGGTGATCCCTTGACTTATCCCACTCAATTCACTGCCAATGCTACATAGTGGAACACAATATTGTACCCTATCAAAATTTACATTGCACGCATTACATTTGACATAGAAAAGTGTTGACATGTATCTCCACTTTGGCTTGATGGAATTACTTTGTATTGTCATTCAATTCAAACATTGTGTAGTGCCCACTTCCCTTCAACACTTTTGACATTGATCCTAACACTGTTGACTATATTATGGACATTTTATAGTTTGATTTAGTGGGATGATTAGATGTTAGAGCATGGATTATTGTTGACTTTGATTCATATATGATATTGATGTTTATATACTGTTTGACATGGTTACATTATAGATGTTGTTCGGACATGTGATATTTGGATATTTTGAGTAGACCTAGAAAATGAAAATCAAATTAAAACTGATAATGATATAGTTGTTGATGAAATTGTAAGTGATATTGTTGGTTGTCTTGATGATTTTTGTATTCACATATATATTGATGATCTTGAAATTATATTATATTCATTTGGATATTCTGATGCGGCCACAAGGCTAAAGGATGTATTTGTATTTTGTAGGTTTAAAATATGACAACAAATATCGGGGGATCGAAGACCAACCACATTGAAATTCTAGAAGAAATCAACGAGGTCACCATGGCAACTATATTTGTTTGTGTTTGTTTGTCTGTGTTAGGGATTCCCATGGGGGGATCACCTTTAAATGTGACCAAGGGACTTTGTGTATTTTTCTTTTATTTGATTCCTTTGTTTAGTATGTATGTGTTTTATAAGTGATGTGTTTCCACGTTCTTTTTAATTAAATAGATTATGGTAAAGTAATGTGAGTAATCATATTGTTAAAGTTAATTAATCAAATTGGGTCATAAGAAAGTAATTAATAGAGTTGTTGGCCTTGAATTAAAGTGTTGTAAGAAATGTGTAAGTGATGTGTAAGAGATATGTAAGTTGATTTTGGGAGTAAGAAACACTCCACCTTCTTTGAAATTCGAATTTGTCCTTGGAGGCTATTTTAGAGACTTTTGGGACAAGTTAAACATGTCCCATGCCTCTTAAATTTGTATACCAACCTTACCTACGGTTGGAGAGTTAAATTTAGACTTTCTTTATGCATTTTTGTAAGTCATGTTGAATGTTTTATTGCACTTTTCTTACATGTTTTAATTTCAGTCCTTTGGGGTGTGGGTTTGATTGGAGTGTGTGAGTAAGACTGACATATTATTCACCCACCTATTTATTATGCATTGGAAAATGAATTTGACTTTTGTGTTGGGGTTGAGAATGTGTGAAGTGGCATCCTACATGGATCCACCTCATCCTCGTCTCTTCCCTCTTCTACAAAATTCGAAATCCTTACCTTGTTTTGGGTTGCTTCACTTTTATCACTTCATTTTGGGAGACTTATTTTGGGGTTTTGGATAGCTCTTTCTTTTGGAGAAGTTTGGAGATTGTTGCATGCTTGTAGATTGGTGATATCTTGGACTATTTTGCATTGGAAAGCTTGTTGTTTTGGAACCTTGGAACAAATCCATCATGGAGAGGTAGGAGCTTGGCTCTTGAAATTCTCCTCTTTTATTTATGCAAATTTTATTGTTGTGAATGTTTTGGCATGTTTGTGGGTTGTTGGGTAGATGGCCTAAGAATGGTGTAGGAGAAAGCTATGGGGTTTATTTTGTGGGAGGCATAAGTGTTTTTTGGGGAGGTATAAGTGTGGAGGGAGTTGGGATTTGGGTTCCACCTTAAAAAGAAATAGCTTGCATTTCTTTACTCATTATGGGGTGCCATAAGAGGTTTGGGAGGCATAAGGAAATTTGAGGAATAAGGGGTACTTGGGAGAGGCATAAGGGCATGGCATGGTTTGGATATACTATATTTTAGCAATTTGTAATCAGGTGGTGATACCAATTTTCCCTTCGAGAGGCATAAGTAGCCTCCCCCATAGTTTCTTACTCATTTGGATTTCATGATGAAACCTGAGTTTTGTTGTTTTGTTTTAATGTGGTTGCAAACTGCATTCTATTTGGAATGTGTCTTTAAATGTGAAATTTTCATGTGTGTTTATGGAAGCCTATTCTTACCATGAGTTAGAGCCCATTTCTTATTGCATTGTAGTTAGGGCTCGGGGGCCAATGAAGAAGGATGGCTTCTCCTTTCATTGGATGTCTTGGTTGGGTGGAGAGAATTGCCTTTCCCCTGCCTTTGTTGTGATCAAATTCAAATAAATGGAGGATCTTCATGTTGCTGTTCGGGAGCAAAGGAAAAGATAGTTTTGACATTCCTTGTTCATATTATTAATTATTGTAACCCTTTCCCCCTTTGAAGTTGATGACCTTGTATATTACTAGCGATGAAAAGATGTTTTTTTATCGCTATAAAAGTTGAAATTCGAAATGTGAAAGAGATGAATCCTGTGTTCTGTTTTTGGAATGTATGAGAAGGAAACTGTATTCTGTAAATTGAAATTGAGGAATGAAAGAAGAAAGATGTAAAGAAATCATTTTTTATTTAATGGAAGTTGTTACCTTGTTCAAATGATTTAGTGTTCATTGGAAATTTTTGTTTCCAATGCATTATGAAACCTATGTTTGGAAAAATGAAAAGTTAATATGTATGATGAAATGTCATGATGCTTTGTTCTACATAAATGAATGTTTTGGAAAATATGAAGTTGTAAATTGGCATTTGAATACCTTGTTTGAATAAACTTGATAAATTAGATTTTTTTGGAAAATTTATTATTGAATTTGGTAAATGTAAACAAATCTATTTGATTTGGATCGATGTTAGATGTTTTCAAACTGGCAAATATTTTTATTGAAAATGCACAGAATGACCCCTACAACAATGAATAAGAAAATGAAACATTAAATTGAACTTAGTAGGATTAAAATGACCTAAAACAAGCTAAACCACTTAATAAATGGTTAAGAATCCTTTCAAATTGAACAAAGGTAAAATTGTAGTTATTTTGCTGTCAAAATTGAGAAATTTTGAATTAATCTTCAATCCACAAATAAACCATTGCAATCCATCCTAAATACCTCTAAGAGTAACCCTCCATGTCTTTTTGGCATGTTGAAAAAGGAAGTAGGTTGAATTGAACAAAAATTTATAAGTCAAATGTTCCCAGTTTTCATTTTAAAATCCTGTAAAGCGTTTTCTCAAAATTAACCCTTAAAATTTTATCCAAATTAAAATCTTAAGATTTCTATGCAAAGAGGATGTTGAGAGATTTTCAAAAAATCCTCGTTATCCAAAAACGAAGTTCCCTATCAAAATTTATGGCCTTCTAAATTTTGCAGAAGAGGAAAAGCCTCTTGCGCACCCAGAGCCTCTTACGCACCCGTCTTGCATGCCCATGAGAAAATGGTTCTCTTTTGCACCCATCTTGAACACCCACGAGAAAATGAGTCTCTTCCGCACCTGTCTTACATGCATGGGAGAGAATGAGTCTCTTCCGCACTTGTCTTGTGCACCCGGGAGAAAAAGGAGTCTCTTCTGCACCTGTCTTGCGTGCTCATTCTAGAAAGTCCAATTTTGTGAAAATCGAAGCTCGGAGTCAAAAGTTATGGCCGTTTGAAGTTCACGGGTCAAACGTTGACTTTTTTCTTCTTTTCCTTAGGTCGTTTCAGATTTTCGTGTCCCACGCCTCTCGTGCATACCTTTATCCCGGCTTTCCCAGACGAAAATCTCCCGCATCAGTCGATTCGGGCTTCTTTGTCCCTCTTGCGGCTTTTTCACCTTTTTGCGTCCCACGCGTACCTTTGTCCTGGCTGTCCCAGACAAAAATCTCCAAACTACCTGAAATGGACCATCTTGCGGCAAATCAACCGATTCACGCCCCGCGCATACTTTTTTCCCGACTGTCCCAAATCGCGCGAAACAAAACTTGACGATTTTTCTTGCTTTCGGCCATTTCGGCTTTTCGCGTCCCGTGCGTCCCGACGCCCCAACTGTCCCGCGGACCGCCTGGGACAAAATTGTCTGACTTAGCCAATTTTATTTGTATTTTAGCCCCAAGCTTGGTACGACGAACCTTGGTATGACCCGTACTAGTACGATCCGCACCCTTCAGACCTGAAATGCTTTAAAACAATCCTGCAACCTTATTTTTTGTATTTTTTCTACTTTTCTAACTCGTTGGGATTTTTCTTGGATGGGAGAGTTAGAGAGAAGCCGAGGAGCCCTGAAAACATGATTTCAGGCCTTAAATCAATCTACTTGCTCGAGAATGAAAAATTTTAATGCATGTTATCAAAATTACCTTAAGGGGTGAATTTTGGATAACAGTGTCCAAATGAATATGTCATATGCCACTATTCCAATTGAAGGCAGCCTTGTCAGGTTGTATGGGGAAAAGAAGATGTTGCACCTTATTGAGGATCCCAACAATGCATCCTATGAATCATTGTACACAAATGTTGATGTTGATAAATCTGTAGGATTTTCTAATGGAAAGGAGCACAAGATTGAAGAATGCAAGTGTCTTGAACAAGAGGGATCTCCTTGGTGTTTAATGTTTGATGGAGCTTGCTCCAAGTTTGGAAATGGTGTTGGTGTTGTTCTGCTTTCCCTAGGTCAGGAAAAAAAAAAATTCTTTCAAACTCAATTTTGAGTGCACTAACAACATTGGTGAGTATGAGGCACTATTGTTAGGTTTAAGAATTTCTTGGAAATATGGTTTCAAAGACATCATTGTCAAAGGAGACTCAGAATTAATTATAAAACAAGTTAGAAAATTGTATGCCACAAAGAATCAGCGAATGAAATAGTACAAACATGTAGTTTGGTATTTCATTGAGATGTTCAATTCATTCAACATTGTGCATCATGATAGGAAGTTCAATGACTTGGCAGAAAAACTTGCAATCTTGGGGTCTAGGTTTGACAATTGTACAATGTCCCCATATTGTGAATATGATGTTGGGGTATTGACAATACCCTCTATCCCTGACAATATTAAACACTGGTATTTTTTGATGATAATACTTGGGTCATAAGATTTATGTAGAACAAGGGAGAGTTTGTTGATCAATGCATAGATTGAGAACAAATGGTGTGTACAACAAAGGGAAAGGAAATGTTGTTTGGTAAAGGCATCATTGAGCTAAAGACTAATACCATTCCTAGAGGGTTGGTTACTCTTGAATCAAATTTTGATAATGTTGATTGCATTATTAATAGTCATATGGTAGCCTCAAGGGATGTTGAGGAGCATGGTCTTGGTACAAAGGAAAAACAAGGAAAAATTGGTTAGGCAGCAATCTCAGCAAACAGGAGAAGCAGTCATACATCCAATTGTTGAAAAAATACCAAAATTGCATTGCTTGGACCTATTTTGAATTAAAATCATACAGAGATGATCTGTGTCAACATAAGATTCCCTTGGAGTCTAATGCAAAGCCATTCAGGTAGAAACACAGGCCAATCAATCCACTCTTATCTCTTAAAATGCAAGAGGAACTAAAGAAGCTAAGAGATGGAGGGATTATTCAGCCCACAAGGTGTTCTTCTTGAGTTGTAAACCTAGTACTAGTAAGAAATAAGAATGGTGACATCAGGTTATGTGTGGACTTCAAGAATCTAAAGAGAGCATCAATGAAGGATAATTATCCTTTACCAAATATGGAAAACATGTTGCAGTTAGTGATTGGTTTTGAATTACTCTTTACCCTGGGTGGTTTCTCTTGTTATAACCAAGTTGTGGTGAAGGAATCGGAAAGGATTAAGATAGCCTTTACTACTCCTTGGGGGACCTATGTATATGTTAGGATACCCTTTAGTTTGATGAATTTTAGATTCACCTTTCAAAGAGCAATGGATGTTGCTTTTGTTGGTTACATCAATGAGTTTATTGATGTTTATCAAGATGGTGTAACTGTGTTTTCCAGGAAGAGAAGTGATCAATTTTTGTACTTGGAGAATATGTTGATAAGATGTAGAGAATATGGCATCTCACTCAATCCAAAGAAGTGCCATTTTGGAGTGCAGAAGGCAAATTTTCTTGGTCACATTGTGTCACAAGAAGGGGTGATGATTGATCTAGAAAGGGTAGAGACCATCAGCAAAGCTCCAATCCCAAGAACCAAGAAAGGAATTTAGTCCTTCATTTGGAAGATAAACTTCATCAGAAGATTTATATCAAACTTTGTTGAGTTGACCGTTCCAATCACTTCCATGCTACAGAAATACCAGGTCATCAAATGGGAGGAGACTGTCATCCAAGCTTTCAATGGATCAAGGAGGCATTAAAGCGTGCCCCTATTTTAGCAGCTCCAGACTATAAGAATCCTTTCCAACTTTTTTCCTTTGCTTCAGAGTACACTATTGCTTCTGTCCTACTGTAAAAGGATGATGAAGGGGCTGAGAGTCTAATTACCTTCTTCAATAAGGCCTTACAGGGGGCTGAGCTAAAATACACTATTATGGAGAAGCAAGCATTTTCCTTAGTAAAAGCAACAAAGGTTTTTAGGCCTTACATTCTAAGTTCTAAAGTGGTTGCTTATGTTCCCCACACCATGGTGAAGGACATCTTGTCAGAGATGGAAGTCTCAAGAAAAAGATGCAGGTGGGTGAAAAAGTTGCAAGAATATGATATGGATATCCAGACCATGAAGCTGGTGAGAGGTTTGGGCTTGGCTACGCTTATGGCTGAGAGAAACTTGCAAACTATTGAGGTAAATGAGGTGGAAGAGGAAAAGGTAGGAGTTTTTGAAAGGTTAATGAGTTCTAAGTGGTACAAGGATGTAATTTTTTATCTTAGACGCTTATACTGCCCTTAGTATTTAAGTAAGAACCAAAAAAGAGCTCTTAATTTGGCTTCCTAGAAATATGTCATTACTAATTATGGGTTAGCTTGGAAGAACCTAGAAGGAGTCCTCTTAAGGTGCATTACTGAAGATGAAGCCCCCAAGATAATTTTTTATCTCCGTGGAGGATTTTTTGGGTGGAATTTTGTTGCAAGAGTCACAACACACAAGATCTTGAGGGCTGGTTATTAGTAGCCAACTCTCTTCAAGAATGCAACCTAGTTGGTTAGAAGATGTGAGAGTTGCCAGTGTTTCTCTGGAAGATTGAAAGCTTCAAGTTCCCTACCTTTGCAACCTATATCAATTGAATCTCCATTCAAGCAATGGGGAATGGATTTCATCGGTGAGATTTCAGACCCTTCAAGTGCTAGCCATAAGTTGATTCTTATAGCCACTAATTACTTTACTAAATAGGTGCAAGAAATCCCCAAAAGAAGGAAACACACTAATTTGTCATGGATTTTGTGTTGAACCACATTATTTGCAGGTTTGGAGTGCCAGTCAAAATTTTAGCTGACAATGCCATGAGTTTTAGGGCTAAACCTCTAGTTACAATGTGCAAGGAGTATGGGATCAACTTGACATATGCCTCTAGTTACAATCCCCAAGGAAATGGACAAGTTGAGTCGAGTAATAAAAATTTACTGAAGATTCTCATAATAACCTTGGAGATGAACAAGAGAAAATGGGGTGAACAGTTGAAGTTTGTTGTTTGGGGAGATAGGATCACTATCAAGAGAGTTACTAGAAAGAGTCCATTTGAGTTGGTATATGGGACTCAGGCCATGCTGCCCCTTCATATGCAATTATCCTCATATTAGTTTATTCAACAGCTGGAAGATCAAAAGGTTAGTCCTTATGATGCTCACATTAACCATATTGTTGAGCTTGATGAAGAGAGGAGGGTGTCCCACCAGAGGCATGTAAGGTTCAGAGAAAATTTGAAGAATTTATTTGATAAGAACGTCACTCCCAAAGATTTTAAAGTTGGAGATCTTGTGTCGCTATGGAATAGCAAGCATGAAGATAAGGGTAAGCATGGAAATTTTGACTCATTATAGATGGGCCCTTATTCCATTAATATTAGGATTGGTGAACATACCTTCTTCTTGAAGGATTTACATGGTGAATTACTAGAATTACCTGTTAATGGCAGGAATTTGAAGCATTTCTTGGATTGATTCCCTAGAGTCAAGGTAAAATATTTTTTTACAGTGTCTAGTTGGTTGTTTGTTTCTTGTGTCTTGTGTTTTTTATCGTTTTGGTCCTTGGTGACCTATTTTTGTTGGTTTCTCTATTTCATTTTTTAGGAGATGGCTCTATTTCTCTACTCTATAAGCTGACTCTGTCATCCAAAGGATATTTTTAGCAATCAGGCTTTGAAACATGTGTGCAATTACTGATGTGTGAGATGCACTTACATGGTTAGTATAGTGTGTGCTACAACAAAATGATTTTGTTGTTGTTTCCCCCATTTAACTACTTGTTTTTCATATGCCCAGAACTGTAAGGAGAAAACGATCAATTAGTCAAATATATATGTATGTATGTGTAAAAATGCAATGTAAAATATGCATGTATATAAGTGTAAAATCATGTGAATGTAAAATACACAAATGGAAAATGTAAATGTAACATATGTACCTATTCCATCTCGAGAGAAAGAGTATAGAAAGGATACCCTGTACTGTCAAGGTTTTTTGGGTGATCCAATATCATATGCTAAAGAAGTATAAGGAGGAAATACTCAGTGTCCTTCATCCTTTAACTACTTCCCTTAATGTGCGTGAAGAGATCTCTGTATTTTCCTAGTTTTTTGGGTGATCTGATGCCACTAGTCGAAGTAGTGTAGGGAGGTATACCCATTGTAACATCTAAGCCAGTAACTACTTCCTAGAATGCTAAGGACTCCATGTCATGTAAAATTCATTGTGCATGGCGTTTGTAGAATATTCTAAACTCACTCGATATATGTAAACCCACAATTCCAAGGGAATAAGGTGCATTGAATTGAACCTGTGTAAGTGTACTATTTAGACTTTAAAACCTCAAATGATAACCCCCCTCTTTGGAGGTGCATGCAACATCACTTATAGGATAATATAGCCTCAAAAGAGGACCAACTGCATGTACTCTGAAACTTTACCCTACAAGGGAAAGGAATGCACTTGTTAGAAACCAAGGCATGCACAAACAAGGATGGCCAGCTAAATACAATTGTTAGTGTGAAAAATAATACATGTAAAAATACAATTTATAATCTACGCAAACAATGCTAAAGATACCAAGAAAAGTAGTGTAAACACACAAGAATACAAGGAAGCTACACAAATTGGGTCACAAACATGGGACATCGTTCATGATGTCACAAGAAATGAAAGGAAATAATGGATGTAAATAGAAAGCAAGTGCTCACACCAAACATAGGGAAAATCTCATATATAACTAGAAAAAAAAGACAAACAATGTAACAAACAAGTGTGGAAGAAAATGTTCTTGCATAACAAATGTTACATATGAAGCACCCGTTAGCATTTTAAAAAAATAACTGGTATGTAAAAATCATGTAATAACAAGTAATGTAGTGTTAAGGACAAAATGAAACAATATCACCTGGAAGAGACGAATGTGGATGCCCCTAGTGACCAGTGCTAGAATGGTAGAAGATGAGAATCTATGCAACATGTAAGAGACATGTATATGTGAACACAAATATAAAAATATGTGAACATACATGTGTGGATGATATAGATGAATGACATATAAGTAATATAACTAGCATGTGTAATAAATTTACCATGAACAAGCACAAGTAAGCAAGAGTAAAAGAAACCATAATATGCAATATGTTGTGGGTGGATGGAATGGAATGTGAAATGGAGTGATAGGAGCCACGTACCCCCAGAATGAATAGAGATATATGCGATGGGGTTCATTTTTTTCCCCCTCAACAATCAAGAATGAACCGTAAAAGAGTGCATCATTGGGAACTGGTCAAAGTGTGTTGTGGTGTATATATAGGTGTAAAGATGAGATGTAACCTATCGATGATGTCTGTGTGAACCCTATAGTTGAATCATATATCATGACCAGATGAATGTATATTGATGATTTATCCTAAGTGTATATCACTATGAGATGAATGGATGAGTTATGATTTATCCCTAAGTGTATATCACTACAAGATGAAAAGATGGTGGGGTGATGTAAACTAAGTGTATACCACTAAAAAATGATGGAATAGGTGATGATTTAGCCTAAAGTGTATGTCACTAGGATATAATTTCCACATGATGAAATTTTTAATAGTAAATGTGCAATGAGTGTAAGGTCCATTTGATTTTTAAACCCTTGGTAGTCAAGTATTCAATGCCCACACATTGTACACACACTACAACACTAAAAATACCAAAATAATTTTTTTGACTTACATTGTAGTACACATGACACTACAGGGGATCAGTTAGGACTATGCGCAACTCATAATACATTTTACATGAACATTAACCCATATAGAAAACATGAAAACATGTGATGCACATCAACATCATTTTTTTTTCAAATGACAAGGCAATACATAACGACTCAACTACACTATAAACTTATACATAGGGTCTTCCTACGGCATGATTTTTGTAGGATTACACATTTATTACAATAGTGTTTCAATATTTAACTTAAGTTCTAAAAGGGATCGTAATATGGGAATAATACATTTCTTTTCCTTTTTTCTAGATTTCCTGTAGACAACTTAATATTTAACTTATGTTGTATCTCATAAATAAGTATCATCTAAAATATTTTGAATACTTATTTAGTTTGTCCATTCATTAGTAGGATATTTATGTACACACAATGGTATTTACATATACACAAGGCCACTAGGTATCATCCCTAGGATTAACTTCTAAGAGCATGCATAATGATATTTTATCATACCTCCACTACAGAATGGAACACGTCTAAGCCCAAAGGCTAACAAGTTAAAAAAAAATTGTTTAAGGATTTAGGGTCGTATTTGTTTTCACTCATATATAAATTGGAAATTGATTTAGTACTCACTACAGATTATATAATAAATAAGTTCTTTATCCACACCAAGAGGGTTTAATCACATTATAAGGAAGATCATGTTTCTCTTTCCTCTAGAATAACATACCATAATTACACTTCACAAGGTCAATCATAAATTATAATTTTAGTATACTTATGCTTCGATAATTAATTAACGATTCAAAGGATCTTCACATGACAACATACTCCCTTATTTTTTTTCTAGGTTAGGTTTCCTAAGTATCATTTTATGCCCAACTTAAGTGGTTTTATTTTTCCCTAACTAGGTCCATATGCGTTTTAAATGAATTGTGTAACCTTATGTCTATTGGGGAATTTGTAACCTCATGTCACTACTAGTCCTTAGTTTAGGGGATTTATCTCAATGAACAAGACCACCTAATTTCACCTCATACATCCAATACATACCAAGAAAAGTGGGAGGGAAAGATGGAGTAGTCTAATGCTTAAAGGGATGTGATCGCATTAGAGTTTACACAACGTGCATCGCTTTTTTCACCGCAATATGGTTTAATCATTTATTTGAGCGATCTAATTTTAACATTTTTCCCAGCACATCATCTTAAAGTTACATTTTCACCACTAATAATAAATAAAAATGTTACTAAGTTTCCCAACTAACTCTTATTATTACACCATGGAACCCAAATGAAAATTGAGATTAGGTATCGAGTTCATTTGTGATCCCAACTCTTAAAGGTGAATTCCAAGGTTAGTTGGATATCTTCTCCACTCAACATGTGTGTCAGTCCATGAGGTTTTTACACTATGTTTAATGTTTGTTTCCCAAGGAGTGCTACTTTAAGAGAACATATTCTCCTTACTACACACATGATTACTAAACTTAGGATGGAATCACATACTCAAGATAATGTTTGACCATGTCGTTCCTAACTGTTGGGTTTAAGAAAATATCTCTAAGCATAATAGCCATGCTGAAAAACTCAAACTTGGGATCTTATTTATTAATGGGGAAGGTGTTATCATGTGTAAATATTTAAGATCATTCTAAGGTTTTATTTCTTCCGTGCTGAGAAATATCATGCAAGAAGGGTAGATATGCACATGTTTTAAACTAAGGTTGACTACTATATTTAGGTTTCTCTTCTATAATTGATAGTTAAATAACACAACAATGTTGAGATTTCATCATAAATTTAATGATGAGAAAGCACTATAAGATGTTAAATTCATTTTCATTTAACATAGTTATGCAACTTTTACAATACAAAATTTGGAATAAAAATAACACCATGTTTAGATGAACGTCTCCCTTAAACACTAGGATCTTTAAAAATATTAAAAAACTTCAAAAAATGTTGAATTATCCTCTGCAATAAATTAAAAAAAATATACACAATAAATTACAACCTTGACGTTTTCCTATCTTACTTGTATCCTGCAAAACCATTTGAGCATAAAATCAACAATAAATCTCTTGCATAACATCTACCTAAATCTAACATAATTAACATTTTTTAGTTTCCATTTACATAATAATAAGAGTTTGCACTCAAAAAGACATGGTTAGAGACATATATGTTCATTTCACTTCATTTTTTAACTAAGGATACAAAGATATAGGGTAGAGAGAGACACTATTTTTCTAAAAGAAAACTTTCACAACACAAGCCACATGGGAGAGTTTCCTAAAATTACGTATACGTTTCAAAAAGTTTTAATGACGGTTTATTTTCTTGGCTAGGGTTCTGCGACCTTATTTTACATTTTTATACTTGTTGCAAAAATGTCCCATGTTGGCTCCAAGGCCAAGAAACCACGTTCAAAAACTATCTTTGGATGAGCTAATACGAAATATGTATATTTCTACATTTCCTCTTATATACGATGAATACATAGGAACTGACGGATTTCAGAACTTGAAAATGGTTTATGATTGGTGGCTAGTTTTTTGCGGACCACTGGCTATACTTAGTCTAGTTGCATTAACAACCAATTTTAGCATGAGGCTGAAAAAACTTCATCCAAAACTAAAATTTGATAGATGAGCGTGCAACGGAAAATTTCCTACATGCTCTTCTATGTATGGAAAATTCATCGAAGTCGATGAAACTCAGATATGGAAAATGGGTTGCAAATGGTGACACATTTTCTTTCCCACTGGTCGTAATTGGTCTAGTTTGACGTATTCAAAATAAGATTGGAGGCCTAGAAAACCACCTTTCCAAACTAGCCAAGAATGTGTTTTTTTTCAAACTGAAGGGTCCTAGAATTTGTCAAGTGAAAATAATATATATTTGAAATAGAATACAAACATTTCTTTGTTCATGGTCTAAAGGGTGAGCCGATACAAAACCCAACTTTTTAGTTTTAACAACTTCAAAAAGGTGCAAAATAAGGTAACATGGCTCTTAGATGGGCGATGAAGAGAGCACCAACAGTCGATTAGGGTAGATCTAAGGTTTATTATAGCTTCGCACATAACATGGAACACATTCGAAATTTGACATATCTTTTATGAGGTTTAGAAGGTTATATTGTGAGTCTCTGAAAAACCATTTTTTAAAAACTTTGTGAAGTGGAAAGTAATGGTTGTTTTATTTCATGACATCAAGTATCTCTCATCAATACCAGCGGACATGAGTGCCCAATTATAACAACTTGAGTTAACATTGTATGAGGTTGTGGGAGCAATCTCGGTTGATGGTAGAGGTGTAACTTAGTTACACTAATCAAAATGTGGAGTTTATTGTTTTATACTCTCTAATTTGGTTAAATATCCAAATGTATAATTATCCACCGGTTTGCTATTTCTATTATATTTCAAATGAAAGAACCAAAATCTGAAAATTGTTAGAGAAGAAGGTAAGGAGACCATGCCTCTAATCCAAGCTGACGAGAAATTGTAAAAATGTTCTCCTAGCATTTTTTTTAACCTGCGAAAGCTCCACGATAAGGTAATTTCGTTAAATGGTTCAAGAGCTTTTCCCAAGCTTCCAAGTTTTTCATGAATGTCTTTAAGCACCTTTACAATCATGACATCAGATAAGGATTATCTATCCTTTGTACATTTGATGGATTCTCATGCTCTTTTCTAAAGCTCCCATCTTACCATAGCTTCGGAGAAAATTGGAATGATTATTTGGAGTCTACTTTTAAACCTCTCGAATGATTTTTTCTAGGGAGCTTCTGAGGTTGCAAAATGGAACCATTTTGTGTAAATGAGAGAAAAACGCATTCCAAGAGGCCACATTTCTAGGAGGCATCATTACAAATAATGGGTGTGCCCTTGTATGCACCCACATTTTCTTATTTCGTAAACTTGCAGCCACAACGCCTCGCAAAGCTTGTTGTCAATAATACAAACACACACACACACACATAGTTTATTTACAAGTCCATTTTGTGCCTAATGTGCACTCATCGTAGGAAAAGGTCAATGCATTTTTCCTTGAGGAATTTAGGAAGATAGATTAGTGACTTCCCATGCATCCACATTTTCCACACTTGTCTAGCAGCAAAGGAGTGACCAAATCTTGTAATTTTCCTTTTTCCAAGAGCTTTGAAGCAAAAAAATTCCCTACTCCAAGGTTCCCATTGATGCACTGGTAGGGAGAAGGCTGGAAAAAGTTGTGGGATTTGGATTTACTCCTACCAATTGCAATTTCTTGAAAGTTTCTAATCCTTTTAAAAAAATTCCATTTTGTGCATATCCTGAAGTCAAAGTTGTCTACCAGAGTGACGTTTTTACTTAATACATTATGTCAAACAGTTCATGTGCATGTTTATGATACCACATTTTTCATACACATCTAGCAGAGAATTTACAACTAGAACATCTAAAAAACTACGTCTATCATTCAGGCTTTGATGGACATCCATACCTTTTTCTAGAGCTCGCATTTTGGCACAGGGCGAGAGAACACACAAAAATTTAAACTAATCAGGTTTGAGACTTGTCTGTTGCATTGGTGAAATAATGATACTATATCATGTGGAAACTCATGTCTTCTTTACATTTTTGAATAACCTTCCATGATAAGTTGTCTCATTATTTCATTTGTTCAAACACTACGACAATCCAATTTCCACTAAACTTGCAACATTGGCATGGGTGTAAGCATGGTTAATGTCTTTGGATTTGAAAAAAAAATCTTGTATTATTTTACAAGTGGAATGAAAAGCCTAAAAATTTCTTTGGGTGGCCCATGCCTTGCTAGACCCCTACCACATGCCAAACTATACCGCCCTCCATCATTTCTATTACCAACACTACAAATTTCCTGCACGCCAAACTCCCACATCTCCAACTAATTAACCACTTTTCAGTTCACTCACCCTCTCCGCCAACTCCATTAATTGTCCTTTTTTTTTAATTATTTATTTATTTCCTTCATTTTACTACAAGAAGGTAGAAGGGGCATTACATCTCCCTCTCCTTATAAAAGCATCATCCTCAATGTGACACAATCTAAGGTTAGAAGATGTACTTATGAGCAAGGAGGAATCAATCATGACGTATGTCACCAGTGAAAGATACTTGTTGTAAAAGTGCGACTACAAAGAAGAATGGAAAGTTTGAGAAGTTCTTAATGTTATTTGAATATTGGTAGTTCTAGTTTGAATTACTACTTAGTTAATATTTTTCCTTTTAAGTATTCCAAAAACTCATGGTCTTAATATTTAAATTCTTAGGATTTTAGTTTATCTATTTTTCATGGGTACCCATCTTCTACGTACATAAAGATGTGACACAGAGACCAAACACAACACTAATGGTCCACAAGACATATTTCTACGTACTTTCACAATTGTATCACATCACAAGGACTCAACCAAACTATAGAAAGAACATACATGGCCCTCAATACATAGTGCTTTTCAAAAATGCCCCTGACAAAAAAGTACTAATAACATAAATAGGATACTACAACATGGGATTCCCAGCAGGTACATATATAAAGGTTTCACACAACTTGAGGTAATAACTTTAGTAACATAGTGTCAAAAAGGGGATAAAATCATACTCTCAATGAGGAGGGTCAATCATCAACATCACAAAACATAACCGACTCACATGAGTACACATAGATCGTAATACCAACAACATACATTTCCAAAGGCATAAAAAAAGAACTACATATACCTCCCAAAGCATCACCAACAACTACATATGCCTCCCAAGCATCACAAAACAATCTCCATCTACCTCCAAAACTATCATAAAACGACTACATGTACCTCCCAAAGCATCATAAAAAAATCTCCATATACCTCTAAAAGCATCATAAACGACTACATGTACCTCCTAAAACATCACAAAGTAACTCCATATAACTCCCAAATCATCACAGAACAACTCCATATACCTCCCAAGAAATAAAATAAAGACAAATTTTTATGTTTGGACCTTATTCCACACATTACAATATTATAACCAGCATAACAATTCGTTTCAAATGCCAAGTGGAAAAAATCCCAAGCCTTCGGCTAGGCTATAAAACTTTTAAACATGAAAATAAAATTTAAAACTAAGTAAAAAAAATGGCTAAATATCTATAGTTAGTGCAAAAATCCACATGTTAGTGCAACAACCAAATAAAATGCCCAAAATATAAGAACACATCAATAAAGAAAATTGTTGGTTCTAGCAAGAAAAAAAATGAAAATGTTCAATTTACGAATAAAATACGTATAGAGAAATAACACATCAAGATAACTATGTGGCCTTATATAGCCATCAAAGGGGTACTCAACGAGTTGTTGGCACTCAGACATCGAGCCACAACTCATAAAATAACATATAAAATAATACAACTATCATCATCTCTATTTGAATCATCCCTCCACCACTTGCACAAGTCTCAACATAGTCTTAACTACACTTAGGTTGAATCCATCTGATAACCATATAGGGAGAGAGAGAAAAGTACAGGTCGCCATCTACTGAGCCTAAGGTGTTTGCAAAACACAATATACATGACACCCGTTGAGTAAGTGCCATACATACTAAATGAAAAAAAGTGGGGTTTCAACCTATGTAGGACTCCACTTCCTATATTTTACTCATCTCGAGTGACTAGTCAATGGTACACATTTCCTCACTCCAAACATGCACCTTTTTTACCGATTTCCAGTAGGTTCAGTTAGTGTAGGGTTCACAACATAAGAAATAACTACATCACTAACACAACGGTGATTCACACACATTAACCCTAGCATCTTATGCATGGTATATATATATATATATATATATATATATATATATATATATAAGGTATAACATAATCATTACTTTTATGAGTTGTGATACATACCATTACCACATACTACACCTAAAATGTTATCACTATACAATAGGGATCATACGTTCATCATATGCCCCTAAATCATGACATGAACCATCACATATTACAGAAATTATACGTATAATGAAAACAATGAGTAACATTGCAACATAAAATCAATTTCTATATAGCATGTTGACACACATAAATCATCACATTACAGTGAAAACATCATGATACAATCCAATTCACTATACACCAATTATGTCATGCAACACATCAACACACCTACATACCACATAATAGCAAGAAACTCCAACACTTTACAATCCACAATAACATTTTTTTCACACACACCAAGGTGGCACATCACACATGAACTCTTCATTGAATCCATGAAAAAGAGAGCAAATGCTCTCATCACAAGAACATCAACATGGTAATAAATATGCACTAAGTGACATGCACAACATGTGCATTCATAATATCACAGTTACAACGTTGGTCACATAACAACATATATCACATTAACCTTCCAATCTCCACCACCACCACTATGTAAAAATCATCACAACTCCAATCCATCCGAGAGGTTTGATAGCATGAACCTCCACTCTGATACCAATGTAATGCCCACACTTTGCCCACACAATACAACACTACAAATACCAGAATATTTTTTTACTTACATTGTAGTACACACGACACTATAGGAGATTACTTAGGACTGCGCACAACAAATTATATGTTTGCACAACATCAACCCACTTAGATGACATGAAAACATCTAATGCACAGTAAGACCACATTTTGTTAAATTACAAGGAACGACATAACAATTTGATAATAGTATAAACTTATAGATAGGATTGTTATCCAATTTTTCACACATGACAAAATTAGACAAAGGGGTCCTATTACAATGAAATTACAACATTGGTCCTAGGGACCCACTTCTGGTCATCACGGAGATAACATGATTAAAATAATTAATAAATTCATAAGTGAGCTCACTTATCCAAACTCGGGCTCAACTCGGTGCTAGCTCAACGTGTAGGCCAGTGCCAACTTGGTGTTAGCTCAAAGAGGTACTCGGTTGCGATAAGTTGAGAAATTTATGGGTGAACCTGAATGAAATAAAGATCATTTCAAAGTAAGTAAGGGTAGGGCTTGACCTAGAGCTCAGGAACAAGATAATAAATAATGGTTCGAGACCATATTAAGGGCTTAGCTGCCAAACCTTTGTGTACTCATCGTACGAGTAAATTCGTGGACAAACTTTCCAGAGCTAGCGAGTAGATTAAGTAATTTTCTTAGTGGTACGTTATCAACTTGCTCACCAAGATAAGCTCATGAGGTTATGTTTGAGATCTTTTCATTCCAATGAGTTTAGGATAAAAAATTTAGCATTAGGCCAAGCTTCAAAGGTGATTTAGTTGTTATGGTTGAGCTCGAACGCGAGCTCAATATCTAGTGGTTCCATAGCTCATAACTCTGAGTTGATGACCAATGATGGAAAAAGCATTAGATAGCTCAGATTATGTAGATAAAAATGATCTCATTGAGTCTAGAGGCCAACAAGAATTGATCTTAGAGGTGAGTTACGAAATAGCTCACTTTGGTAAGGTATACATGTTGGAGCCATCTCGGATCTTGACTCAGGAGAAAAAATGAGTTTTATGGGGGCATTTTGAAGGTTCAATTCCAAGTGTAGATAACGGGATGGCATTCCAAGCCAGAAATTCCGTAGGGGAAATTTTGCATTCAGGAAGCTATCATAAGGCTTCCACTAGATGGAGATCCATGGATAATTCTCCATGTGGGTTCCAATGATGGTGGGCCAAGGTGCATTCCCTACATGTAGAGATTCATGCAAGTGTGGCCAAGGTGTGTTGAGTCCTCCACTAAGACAACATCCAAGCTGAGTTAAGTGCGAGGTTGGTAGAAACCTAGAAACTCTATATAAGACTCGATCATCTAATGAATACAGGGGACACATAGCTCTAAATAAAGTTGGAGAAAGTGGTGTATTGGTGTGTTAATGTTTTCATGAAAGGTGAGTCATAGGAAATAGTCCCAAGAATGATGAATTATAGAAGTATTATCTCGACGTTGAGATCATTATTACAAGAGGAGAAAGGAGCGAGTCACCGTTCTAGAATGAGTTCTTAGTTTGGTAGTCAAATAGAGAAGATAAGATTCTTATAGGATTTTTAGACTCAGATTGACTATGTCGAGCCAGGAGAAATACATTACATATTATATATGAAAAATAGGTAAGATGCTTGGTCAAATTCAGATTCAAGTTTAGAGAAGTTATTTGATCAGGCATTGGCAATGGGAGTTGGCTTGTTTTGTTAAGGTGTGAAGTGACTAAGTCCACGGAATTTTGATCTTAGATGGCTTAGTGATATTGAGAGAGGTGGCCAACTTGGCTAAGCCATGAAATATCCTGAAGATTAATGTAAAATCAGATTCGTGAAGGACGAGATCATACTCAGGAAAACTCCAACATAGAGTGAGCCTTCAAATGGTGTGATCATGGAAATTCAAATGGATATGGATTAATGCATGAGAATAAATCATTTGGAGGAAAAACTAAGTCAATACCAAGAAAATGAAGAAGTCGACAAGTGAAACGTGGGCTCAGAATCCACCCAACTGAGCTGATTCAAATATGGAGACATCGTGGAAGAAGGCTCATCATTAGGATATAATTCTAAAGGGAGATCGATCATGAAGAAAATAATTGGCTCATGAAACTGAGCTATACAATTTTTTTTAAGGATAGAGTTCCCAAGATGAGTCGGGTAGTATGGTGATGAAATCTATGAGGCATGAATAAATTTGATCTCTGAGTAACTAAATCATAGACTAATTAATTCAATAGGATGACGTGCTCGATATTCCCAAGTTTTTCAATGAGTTCCCTATGGGTATTTAAAGCCGAGTTGATAATGATGAGTATCTCATCTTGTAAGTGTAGACACCCTAATTTCACATCTGTCCTAAATCAATTAATTCCCCTTCCTCATTTCTGACAAAAATACACTTCGAATTAATCAAATATAATTTGATTAATTATCCATTTCAAAATCCAAAAAATAACCCAATCATCACCACATGTCATTATTCTCCATGTTTTTTACTATTGAATTAAAAATTTAAATTCAAATCCTCACCCACCCTTCGTGGTCCCCACTCACCTTAAATCATCCACTTATGAATTAAAAATCTAAAATCAAATCCTCACCCATTCTTCATGGTCCCCACTCACCTAATCTTGCCCAAATTTTCAAACCATGATTACTTAAATTACTCTAAGTTAATCACTCCCCCAGGCTATAAATACAACCTTACCCCTCCCCTCTAAACACATGGATAATAAGCTTAAATGCCCTATCTAAATTCTTTCATCCTTTGAGCAAAGAACATCCTTTTGCCTCATCATAATGCCCAAATAGCCTCATAATCCTTTTTCCCATCTAGTGTAAAGTAAGAGGATCGTTGTTGCAGGAAGGCCTTGCTCCGCCTTGAAGAAAAGTACCTACATATCACACAATCAGGGCTCAATCAAAGTTTCCTAGCCCATTCTGATGTTTGCTACAGAACACAAAAGAGGAGGTAATATTATTGGTATTTCACTTCCTTTTTAGTAGTGTATTTCTCCTAGCTTACATTCTGGCATGCCCGATTACTTTCGATTTGTTACCATTAATTTCCCAATTAGTGGTTTTATTTGTTCTTTGTTTATTATTGTTCATTATTATTTCCTTTTCTATTCCTTATGGCCTTCTTTGGTTAACCTTCATGCTTTGGGTAGTGTTTTTGTTGTGCGATGTCTTATTGTGTATCTGTAGGCTATAACAACAATGAAACTATGACGCTCATCCTATCTTTGATCTTCTCGATGCTTGGTGTTTAGTTCCCAGTTCTGATTTTGCTATTCACTCGTAATCTGTAGAAACACATGAACTATTCATTAGTTTATCATCTTACTATCATGGGACAACCAATCCGGAAAATGCATTTATTTATTTACTTTTGCTAAAATAACTGCTTTGTCAAAAGTTTATTATTATTATTATTATTTATTTTTATTTTTTCTTTCATTTTAGTTAATCATTTTGTGATCTAACTCTTTATTTCTGTTTATTGTTCTTTTTTAACCATGCTGTCAAAATTTTAGCTTCTCAGGTAAAGTATAGAAGTTAGAAAATAAAAAAAACTAGCTCCTGGGACGTTTTTCTCACGTTCAAAATTTTCATTCAGAGTGCTATCGTAACCCATCTTCCAAAATCCATAACTTTTTCTCCCAAACCCGGAATGACTTCATTTTTTTTTAATAGAAAGGTATCAAAAATATCTATAAAATGAAAAAATAATTTTTTGATTTAGACTTACATAAAATTTTTGGTTTCATTTCTTCTAACACCTGTCTTTTTAACAAAAAACAACAAAATTATAGTTTTTTTTAATTTTAATTTTATTTTATTTAGCATAAAAACCTCATGCGTATGCTCTTTCCTCACACTTCAAAAGTGATCTTAGAAATCAGAAATGTGAGGCCACCCGGGCTCCGCAAAACAATTTTTTATTTTTATTTTATTTATTTTATTTTTTTGCCTTACATTTCAATTTTCCACGATAACACTTCTAGGTAACGTTTTCACGTTCTTCTTTCGTCATTTTTCTTTTTTGTGAAAAAAATCATTATCATTATTTCACAATCATGATTAATTGCAATAATTATTAACATTTAAAAAAACAACTAAAAAAACAAAATCTATTCCAATTGTATCTATGTATGCTCTTTTCGTACGCCTTCGAGCGATCTGGAAAATCAGAAACGGTCACAATTTTTTTAGTTTCTTGTTCTAACATTGTAGGATCCTCTAGCTTTGTTTTCCAACTATCATTTCAATTATTATTTTCCTTTGTCATATTATTAATATTTGTTTGGTCGTTGGTTGTGTATGCTCTTTTCCTATGCCTTCGAGCAATTTGGAAAATCAAAAACAACCACGATCACTTTTCTAACATTTCATTTAGAGGATAACTACTAATTTATTTTCTGTAGGACCGTGTCACTGGAATATTGTCAAAAACAAACAAAAAAAAACAAAAATCCTGCAAAAATACCACCATTCGAAGAAAATTGCTGAAACCAAAAAAAAGTACACTCAGGTACGTAATTATTTTCTACTAGTGATTTATTTCAAGTTGGAAATAACCCTGCATTTAATCACTTTATCATTTTGTTTTTACACATAGATGAGGTGGATTTCATCACCACCAAAGATACACCAGTGACATGGACTTCACTACCACGCACCAACAGCATTTACATCTGCATTGCACTTTGATACCTAGTCTCATCACAACGTTTGGTATTTACCTCACCCTTGCTCTTCACTTACAGGTAATATTGTCATGTAGCGCATGCAAGTCACGCCTAAATATATATAACAACGAAGCCTGGGCATCGTCCCTGTAAAACTTTGGGGAGTTATAAGGACATCATACACATTCATCCCTCCATCACCTTCCACCTTTTCACAAAACATGTTCTAGACGTGGTGATTCACTTCGAAATAGGTAAGTAAGAATTGGCGAGTCTCCTCCAGTGCTCTAAGGGCTCCCCGTACCAATTTTGTCTCCGTATAGAATTAGGTATATCATGACTAGGGTATATCGGAGGACGCATCTTTTTTTTTGGAGTAATAAGAGCCTGCATCCATCAGTCCACATCATACTTGTATGATTGCATGAAACAATGATCATTCCTAAAGAATTTACCCCATAAGCTAAAATAATTGGATCCACGTGATTGCTTGTTGTTTGAAAAAAAAATAGTTTAGCATTGTTTTATCATAAAACTTGGTTGATATCAATGTGTTCATTGTAAAATTTTAGACCCTAGTTGTGTTCCACACAAAAATCAATTCTCGACCAATTCAATACTAAGCGAAAACATCCAAACAATCCAACAACGCAGACCAAAACATCGCACCAATTTCATTAGCTTGCTTCATCCAATAATGCATATGTCATATCTTGTCTTTGGATATATTCAACTGATATTGAGTGACTAGCATTCACTCCCCATATCACCAATTGTCAAAACATCCTTCATAGGTTATTTCCAGCTATATCAAACTAATATTGGTGAATTGTTTGAGTTCACTCATTATTCTTCCCACCATCACGTTTATCCAAATCACAGCCAACACAAATCCTTTCATAACTCATTTTTATTTCTATCACAACCATATCATGATTAACCTATTCAGGTTACTCTCCCCATCAATAGTCCAAAGCTTGTTTAAGCCAAATCTACACAATGTGCAACAAATCCTCTAATAACTCGTCTTGAGTTACATCATTATCATATTGAGATAACTTGTTTGAGTTACTCTCCTTATCAGTCATCACGATCTTATTCGAGCTAAATCTAAAGTAATTGAGTTCTCATTTCCTCACACCTGTTCAAAATTCCTACCCACTTTTTAGCTTAATCAGACACATTTCATCATGGTATTCACTCATAGTCACAATCATGAAAATGACGATGAAGAAGTCGCACAACTAGAACTCACCAATGAAGACCAAGAACAAGTCAATAGGGTGATAGAACAAAACAAAAATTAATATCTGCTACGCATCCTAGCCATGGGGGAAAAACTACGCCTTGACTTCGGGAGAGAAAATTTAAACAAACTCATCGACAATGGTGAATCAAGTTATCACAATGAAATACCAAACAATACAAATGGTTCTTCGGTTGAAGATTTATTCACTAAAATCCAAGACTTAACAAAGAAATTTGAAAAAGCAACAACTAGAGCTAAAAGATTGAAAGACCTCAATCTAGATTCTAAAATTCATGAAATGTTTGATAAACTGTCCCCCACTTCTCCATTCACATAATAATGGAAACTTATGAAAGACACCATTCAAGGACTACAAAAACAATTGAAATAATTCAACTTTAAAGAATTGTGTCCGTATCCATTTGATACAAAGATATCACGATTACCATTTCCGTCATCTGTCGAAATCCCTAAGTTTGATAAATACAAAAGCAAAGGTGATCCCCGTGAACATGTCAAGGAATTTTACATGCAATGTCAGGAAGTTACCTATTGAGACACGTACCTTTTACGATTATTCCCCCAAAGTTTAGGAGGACAGGCTTTAGATTGGTTTTTCCATCTACCCAAAGGGTCGGTCATGACATTTGCAGACTTATCAGAGAAATTTGTCAAACATTTTTCCTATAACCTAGACTTAGAAATAACCATGCTTGATCTCTACAACACTAGGCAAAGGCCAAACGAAAATTTTGCCTCCTTTTTACAACGATGGCGTGGAAATGTAAGTCAATTTCCCTGCTCAGTACCCGAGAGACAACTAGTTAGCATTTTTGTCCCTAATCTCAATGCCAAATTATCATTCCACATGCAAATGCATTGTCTAAATAGTTTCGAAGAAGTCATCAAAAATAGTACACAAATCGAAAAAGCCCTCATTTCTAAGGGCTTACTTAAAGCACCCTTTAGGGACCAACCTTATCGAGACACTCCTCAGAACCAGGACAAATCTAAATCCTTTAACCAGAATCAAAATATCGTAACGATGGCATTACTGATTCTCGCCATGTCTGAAATGTCTAAAACCAACCCATCAACACATAAAAATCTAAACAACCAATCATTATCCCTAGAAAGGAAGTTCCTTCTTGGGATCAACAAAGAGAGTTCACTCCTCTTAGAGAAAGTCTATCTAGTGTCTTTTGTCATTTGGCAGATGCTAATATGATTACATATCCCATTGTTAAACCCTTCAAAAAAGGATAACCCAAACCAAATTGGTATAAGGACAACGAATATTGTGATTATCATCACATAAAAAGGCACTCCACAGATCGATGCATGCAACTCCACCATTATGTCCAAGACCTGATTGAACGTGGAGACATAGAAGTTGAAAATACTTCTGAGAAAAAATACCTAATGAAAAACTTCACATGTTCAAAAATAAGGGTCAATCATCAAGAAATGTCGAGTATGACTCAGTCATCTTGACCATAGACTATGACCAAGACTTAGTGGTAAATATAAAGATTAAAACTGACTGTGCGATCACCACTAGAAAAAAAAAATGTGAGTCCCTACAACAAAAAATCTTCCACTTCGTCCCCAACATCACCTCCTAATCCAGCATCTAATTCCACCGCCAATTCCTCTCCACAGCATATGCCATCATTCAATATTGTCAAACAATTAAAGAAAACTGCAGCACAACTTTCCATCATGGAACTACCTACTTCTTCTCCTGCACTATAACGCATCTTTATGCAAACATTGAATAACGATCGTGTCCCTAAGGGCATCAATTCACAACAATTCTAATCTTTAATTGCACATCTTACAGTCCCCAATCCTATTTTATCTTTTGGTCCCACTACCCTGCTTAATCCCAACATCTCTAATAATCATTTTTTATACATTGAGGGTTATGTAACTCATCGTAAGATCAAGCACGTCTTAATCGACAATGGATTAGCATTAAATATTTGTTCCATGAAACTTTTACGTTGTCTATGTTATGTTTGTGGAGCCTATTTTCATGTTAGACTGTGGTACACCTTCTATGTGTTACACTCGGGTATTTTTATGGCGGTCCCGCTCGCTAGTGAGCGGGTCAAAGGGGTTCAGGGGTGAAGCCCCCAAAGCAAATTTTCTTGGGTGGTTTATTAACCCATGGATAATGGGTAACCATTATGGGTTGTTTTGGGCTCATGGTTTTTTGGTACCCATTTTTTTGATGCCCACGGTTTTTTGCCCATGGTTCTGATACCCACGGTTTTTGCCCATGGTTTTGATACCCATGGTTTTGTATCAAACTGCTTAAGCAATTGTCTATTTATATGGTCTTATGCATATGATACATATACAAGTAAATGCATTACATATGTGCTTTTGAATTCAGGTGTGAATTATGTAGAGTTTGTTGAGCATATCTCCAAACAGATCTGGGTATTGTATTGAGAGAGTGGATGTTTGTAATAAAATTTGAGCAAGTTATTCTTGGTGGACGTAGCCCAAATTGGGTGAACCACGTTAAATACTGTCTTTCTGTGTTTTGTTATTTATTCTGCACTTTTATTTGAGATCTGTAATATTTTTTGCATATTAGTTTCTACTGTTACGATTCTGTAAGGGATTATTCCACATATTTTATCTCTTATTTTCCTATCAGTCTAGGTTACACTAAAAATGATTTACAAAACAATATCATAACCATTCATGGGTATGATAATAGCGAAATAAAGTCTAAAGGCATAATCACGTTGCCTCTCCGAGTTGGACCCATCACCTTAGACACGATTTGTCATGTAGTGGATATAGAAGTTTCATATAACATTCTCGTCAGCCGACCATGGATTCATGCCATGAAAGCCGTCCCATCAACATTCCACCAATGTATTAAGTTTCCTCATTTGGACAAGAAATTTACATTACGTGTAAATCCCCAACCTTTTGAGTATTGTAGATTCCTCGAAGGACGGTATCGACATGATCACTATTGTCCATCAACAGATAAATATGCTCCACCTCGCACAATCCCTAACAAAACACACATTGATCTTGATACACTCCCTAAAAATGATCTGAAACCATCATCTCCTAACCAAAACATATTTTCCAATCCATTATCTTCCGCTAGTCAACCATCTTCCACCAGTCCTCCCCCCACTAATCAATCATCTTCTTACACTAATCAAGCTTCTTATTTCATCAACAATTATTCTTCCACCACACCATCTTCTTCTTCACCTATCCAATCTTATTCATCCAACCACACCTCTTCTATTAAGATACCTCCTCCTATGAATAACCAACCTTCATCCTTCAATCCACCCCCTTCTTCTTATAACCCATTCTCTTTATATTTTAAGACTACCAAACTAACTTCCCCACCACATGAGGTACCTATCGATCCCCCATCTCACACATTTAAAATCAATGATACGGGATGTGGTGAATATCAATTTCAAAAGATGGCTATAGCTATGGAAAACCTAACACTCCACATCTGAGAATCCATCCCACTTACCAAATGAAACAGTCAGTTTGGAAAAAGTTTGGTTATCTTGACAATGAACATATTCAAAGTTCTTCAGGATCTTGGTAATATAATGATGACTTTACTCCATGTTATGAGTCCCCTTAATTTACCAAAGCTCACCGAATAATGAAAAACATTTGATGGAAGGGTAAAGGACTCGTTCCAAATGAATAAGGTCATTTAGACCCGATAAATTACACACAACATCACGGTAAACATGGTCTAGGTTTCTAGGTGTTTGATGTTGCTCCCATAATAATTTCAAGTGATAATGATGACACCAGCTCTGATAATGACATCAGGTCTCCATGTAGTTTTTTTTAGGACCTCACTGAAACACATCTTTACTTTAAACATTTATCTTTTAATGTCATCAATTTTGAACCTACACATCCAAGTCTCATAGACCATGGCTAACCACATCATGCGGCCATGGACATATTCCAAAATGATGAAGCCCTCAAAGAATTCCTTGGAACTCGTTACCAATCCCTACTTCTGACCATAGAAAAGGATTTGAAATCAATATTAATGAATTGGCCTATTTTGGAAAAGAGATAAAATATTCAAATCCTTCACCCTTGGAAAATTTGGATCAGAAGTGCAAACAGAGGATTTCCCATAGTCAAAACCTCACCGCCACCCTATCCAACAAACATGTCAACAAAAAGTTCCAACATTACATACCAAAATCTTGTACCAACTCACCTCAAACACCCGACACCGATGGCCTACATCAACCATTAGCATCATTCTCCGAAAAGGATACATCTAAAATGCTTGTAGAAGAAATAAAAGACATAAACATTGGCACCACCGAACAGCCAAAAATTTTACAACTTGGCATTAGTCTGTCTGACCAAGAATGCATGGAATTCACAACACTCCTTATTGAATTCTAAGATATATTTTCATGGACATATAAGGACATGCCAGGCCTGGACCCATCTCTTGTAGTACACTATCTTGTTGTACATCTAGATGCAAAACCTGTAAAGCAAAAACTACACAAAATGCATCCCCAAGTTGCATTGCTTGTCAGAGTCAAACTCAAGAAACTCTTAGAAGCTGACTTTATCAAACCTATTGATTATTCGGCATGGATATCTAACATAGTTCCCATCACCAAGAAAACTCCTGACATCATAATATGCACAGACTTCTGTGACATCAATAAGGCTTGTCCCAAAGATAATTTTCCCTTGCCAAATATAGACATGATTATTGATTCTACGGTAGGCCATGAAATTCTCTCCTTAATGGATGGATTCTCTAGTTACAATCAAATACATATTGCTCAAGGGGATCAACATAAAATGGAATTTACTACACCATGGGGCACCTTTTGTTATAAGGTCATGCCTTTCGGCTTGAAAAATGCTGGTGTCACCTATCAACAAGCAATGACTGTCGTATTTCATGACATGTTACATGATATCATGGAAGGTTATGTTGATGATATATTAGCAAAATCTAAAACATGAATAGGGCATCCAAGTGTGTTGAGATGCATTTTCAATAGATTATGCGAGTATAAGGTTCATCTTAACCCAAAGAAATGTGTTTTCGGAGTAACCTCTGGTAAATATTAGGGTTTAATATCTCATGAAGAGGCATAGAAGTGGATCCTACCAAAGTCAAAGCCATTATGAAAATTCCTCCTCCTAAAAACCTAAAACAATTATGCAGTCTTCAGGGAAAGATAAAATCTATTTGGAGTTTCATATCACAGTTGGCTGACAAGTTCCATCACTTTAATCAGTTACTCAAGAGAGATACACACTTTCACTGGAACCACGATTGCCAAGACTCTTTTGCTAAGTTAAAAGAATACCTCTCTAGTCCACATGTTCTTATGTCACCAGTTGCCGATAAACCCATGTTTCTTTATACATCTACTACTGAACATGCCATAGAAGCTCTACTAGCACAACATAATGATCAAGCAAAAGAACAGGCTGTATATTACCTTAGTCAAACACTTATTGTGCATGAAGTGCATTATTCCCAAATCTGAAAAGTATGCTTAGCGATCACCTTTGCATTCCATAAGTTACGTCATTACTTGCTCAATCACACAATTAAGTTGATTACCAAAATTGATCCTCTCAAGTATTTGTTGTCCAGACCCATTCTCACGGAAATAATATCTAGTTGGTTCATATTACTTAGTGAATTAGATGTCAAATTTGTTCCACAGAAAGTAATTAAAGGACAAGCCCTTGCAGACCAACTTGCTAAGGCACCCCTTCCTGGCACAGAACCACTTCAGTTTTTTTTTCCTGATGAATATATCCTACACATAGACATTGTGCCAGCTTGGACTCTATTTTTTGATGAATATTGTAATCTCCATGGCTCAAGGGCTAGTATTTTTCTTATCACACCCAGCAGACATGTTATCCCTAAATCATTTCGCTTAGTATTCCCATGTACCAACAATATCACAAAATATGAAGCTCTCATCTCAGGATTAAAACTAACTATATCTTGGAATCTTACAAAATTAGTTGTATTTGGTGATTCTTTACTTATCATCAAGCAAGTTACCAATGAATACCAGGTCAAGGATGAAAAACTTATCCCATATAAATGCATGGTGGATATTCTTCGAAACTATTTTCGATTAATTAACTTTGATCAAATCCCTAGAATTCGTAATAAATCTACCGACGCTATGGCAACCATTGGATCCCTATTAGAGATCGCATCTAGTCAACCCCAGGCACATTTTCTCATCAAACATCTCTTAATGTCTACCTATGATCTTCCTAAAAACACTATGGTATGTGAGATCGTGGGTCCGAATAACCCTTGGTACCATGATCTTTATACCTTCATGCATGATAAAACATTTCCTTCCAACATGAAACCAATGCATAAACATCTTTTAGCACAACGTGCTTCTTGTTACACCATTTTAGCAGAAACTCTTTATAAACGAGGATATGATGGCACCCTTCTCTGATGTCTTAATTAGGAAGAATCCTCAAGTGTCTTAGCTGAAGTCCATTCTGGTATCTATGGAGCACACATGAATGGTATCGCCTTAGCTAAGAAAATATTGCGAGTTGGATATTATTGGCCCACCATGGAAAGTGACACATGTCATTTTTTCAAACGTTTTCAAGCATTTCAAAAGCATGGAAATCTTATCCACGCACCTTTCTAGGCATTACAATCGATAACCACACCGTGGCCCTTCTCTCAATGGGGACTTGACCTCATTGGTAAAATCAGACCAACATCGTCCGATGGACATAAGTTCATCATTACCGCTACCGATTACTTCACTAAATGGGTAGAAGCTATGCCTCTCACTTATGTTACCGGTAGCCAAATATCAAAATTCATTTTTAATAATCTCATCTTTCGATTTTGTATTCCATTCGCTCTGGTTGTAAATAATGGAAAATCATTTAAAAACCAGGATGTAAAAGACCTAGGCAAATTTTTTCACATCAAACTTAAATGGTCCACTCCATACTACCCTCAGGGCAACGGTCAAGCGAAAGCAACCAATAAGACCTTAAAATCCATCATGGAAAATATTGTCAACACTCATGGACATAATTGGCATACTCAAATTTATTCCGCTCTTTGGGCTTACCGTACATCTTACCGCACACCTATCGGAGCCACCCCATTTTCCCTTATTCATGGTTATGAAGCCATTTTACCTATTGAGATAGAACTCCCATCCTTGAGGATCTCCCTTAAATATGTAATTAATGAGGATGAATACTAACAGTCATGGCTTCAAGAGATTGAGCTTCTCGATGAAAAAATACTTAATGCTCTCAATCATCTTCAAGTCTATCAAAACCGACTGCAACGCAATTGTCATAAAAAGGTAAGACCCAGAGAATTTAAAATTGGTGACCTCATTTTACAAGAAAATCAAAATAATACCACTAAAGAACGAGAAAAACAAGGAAAATTTAAGCCTAATAGGTTATGACCCTATGTAATCACAGCTAAATTTGGCTCTAGAGATTATAAATTGGCCATTGAAGATGGTCAAGATCTTGATGAACCAATGAATTTAGTTCATTTAAAGAAATTTAATCCTTAAGATGTTCACTATTCCAGGAAACAACGTGTACATTGTTCCTTCTGTCTTTCTTATCTCTGAATAATTTAAATTTATTCATTTCCATTGGCAGATATTTTCTTTATCAAAATCACATCTTCATATTTATCATCATGAGACAAGTGCTAATATAAATCCTATTAAGTTTGTGAGCATCATACTTCTTATCATATCTTCCATTTTCAGTCATTTTCATCTATGGTCATACCTAGAAGCTTATTGATGGTAATATATTACCTTCAAAGACATTCTCTCTTTCATAACAAAGCTCTAATATTCATTACCAAATTTGTTTGGGTGTCCATCTCAGTCTTCGGTGTTGAACCATCGCGTCCTACTAGTCGTGTGGGGTTGAGATTGGGGGCCGACGTGTCTTCCCAATTATAAAGTGCTATTGTAAAAATCCATCAATTCAATAACTTATGAATAATTCATCATCACATCTTTCGTCCTTCATAGTCTTTGGTGTTGAGCACACACTTCTTCCTGGTAGTGTGAGACTAGGAATGGAGGAAGGTGCCCTTAATCGTCTACGTCTTGTCTTTGGTAATAAACTACTGCCTCTTACAAGTGTCATGGGGCTAAGCGTAGAGGGTCATTCTCATAAAAGCATAAAACTATTGCAAAATATTCAAAAATAAAAAAAAACTAAACAAAATAAAACAAAAAAATACAAAAAGGGAATTCACTCACCTATATTTTGCCTTTGGTGATGAGCCCTTGCTTCTCACTAGTAGCATGGGGCAAGGCATAGGGAGTCATTTCAAAAATACAAAATCTTACAGTGCTTACAAATTATAGAATCCCCAAAGAAGTAATTTAGATGCCTAAGTGAAGAGAGAACTATCCCTTAACCTCATGTTTTACCAATCAACATGCCACATAATTTCTAAGCCTAGCACATGACTCATAATTGTCTGAGCATAAGTTACCACATGGAACACGGTACATACGGATAATATCCTGGTTTATCACCTCTCAAAAAAAGTCTGAACTCTGGTCCATAAATTGCCTGTCAAAGTTTAAAAATCCACAAATAGTGTGAAAATCGTCAAAAATCCAAAAACAGTGTAAAAATCCAAAAACATTTGAAAATCGTCAAAAAACCCAAAAACATTAGAAACAATCGTCAACAATCCAACAAAAAAATTAGAACTCGTCAAAAACCCAAAAACATTAGAAACACTCGTCAAAAATCCAAAACATTAGAAATAATAGTCAAAAATCTGAACACATTTGAAAATCGTCACAAAAAAAAAATCAAAAAATCAAAAATCAAAATTAAAAAAAAAATTAGAAACGATTATCAAAAATCCAAAAAAAAAAAAACAATAGAAAATCTATATATATATCATAAACAATAAAACAAAAATGTTGTAAAATCACAAAAACTCTAAAAATACCAACACAATTAAACCTTTGAACTATTATCCCCAACAGATGATCCAATCACTTTATGACTACCGAATTCAAAACACTTCTCCTTGCATGAACCCTCGCTTAGGGAAAATCCGGCTCTCATTGTTTCCTTGTTTGAGGACAATGACCCAATACTTTACTATGTCCTTGTACCCCTGTTTGGGGGAACATCCAATCAATCCTCACTATGGAACACATTAGGGACATGTTTATTGGTTCTTATGTTGCATTATTAGTTATAAATTAATAATTTCTTTCTTGTATTTTGATATATTACAGGGGGCATCTTGATTTTATGTATCCTGGTGTTCTCTCTAATATTATTATGTTATCTAATTTCATGTCATACTGGGGCATCATACTTTCTTAATGGCCTCTTTCTATGCTCTCTTCCATTTGCATATCGTACTGGGGCATCAAACCTTTTTGATGGCCCCTTTCTATGTTATCACGCATATTACAGTCTATTCATCCCAATCTTTTATATCATGATGCATCCTGTTATGTGCTCTATTAAAATTAAGATGTTTTCATCACATGAGTATCTTCCTACATGATCAACATCTTACTTTGTACCCCATCCATTCACCCACACTAATACATTCCCCAGGTTAGGAATCCTACTTGATCACTATTGCAGTTTGTGAATCCTACTTGACGATCTTTCTCAAGTAGCATTCACTATCCAGCAGCTCCTTCTCCCCCACCATGAACACCATGTATTTGATCCATTCATCCTCACTCCTCATTTTTACTCCTCCGCCACTTATCCCCATATTACCCTTCTCACCATTCATGTCCCCTCTCACCCATTTGTATTCTTTCCTTTCCCTCTTCTGCTTCCCACTTGACAATCTTACTTAATAACCCCTTTTATATGTGATCCTCGGTGGAGGTTTACTCTCTCCCTAAGATCTTCCCATTGTAGAAGATTCTTCACCACCTCCCCTCTCATTAAACAACAATCACCACTAAACACATATTCCCATTCCACCTCTTCTGCTTCTCATTCTTGCATCATTACTCTCACCACGCGGGCATCCCAATTAAGGATTCCCCTCACACTCTCCGCCCTCTACATATATTCCTTCATCCATTCATGTTACACTCATTTGTTTCCTTTCTTTCTTATTATCACCTCATCTCGTATCCTATTCTACTCAGGCATACCTCCCGCAATCTTTTCTCATCCTTCCCCAAATCCGTCTTATGCCTGGTCATCCTACTTATATACTCTCATAGTATGTAAAATTCGCTTAAGGGTTCCCCTTTAGTTCATTTTTTCATACCCTATTCCCACAAACTCTATCATCATCCTTCTTCTTCTTCAGCTTGGCGATCTTACTTAACCATTCAAGACGCATGGAAATCTTACTTAAGACTTCCACTTAATGTTGATCTGCCCTATGGCCTTCCCCCATCCCATCATATTTCCCCCATCTTATTTCTCCCACCTCTCATCGCAATCATCATCTTCAACCTACCATTCCACCCCTATCCCCAATATCATTTTTTCTTTCTCCTTGCATATCATCCATGTTGGTTAGGTGATCTTACGAAACCTCTCTGGTAGCATAGCGATCTTACTTAAGAGATTCTCTTAAGCATGACCTGTCATCTTACACTAGCCCATCACTCTACAATCTCACCATCCATCTTTCCTCTTCATTCCCCATCATAACATCTTTTTACCACAACTATCACCATCCTCTACTTAGCAATCTTACTTAACCACTCACCCAGAATGGCAATCTCACTTAAGAGTCCCTCTTAAGGATGATTTGTCTCCTTATCTTTCCCCATCACTACACTCCCTTCACCCTTCACTTTTTCTCAGCATTTCCCATTATCACATCCTTTCACCTCCTTTTCCATTCTCGCAAACACCAATTCTCACTTGGCCACATGTCATCTCCAGTTTCACTCGCTTAGCAATCTTACTTAACCACTTCTGTCACATGACAATCTTATGTCAAGGTCCTCGCTATGCTTAACTTGTCATAGTGAACTTCTCACCCGCCTCATTCTTCGTTCACTTTGTTGATCGCTTCTTCCACCTGGTATCTCCTACTACTCACTTTTTCCTCCTACTATTATCCTTTCTCCACATATCCTCTTACAACATACATCTAATCTCTTCTGCCTACAATCATGCTCTTTTCCACCATTTTCCCCTTCTTGATCCATCATCCTTCATACTGTTTCTTCCCATTATTTTCATGTCTTGGTTCTTCTTCCTCACCTCGTTCATCTTCATCACCCGTATCCTCTCCTCACTTTCACCTAGTCCCAACTCATCCCCCCTATTTTCTTTACTCTTTCCACTTAATCTTCTCAAATCCCCCCCACATTTCTACCCACACGCGCATTCATCATTATTATTAACATTCCTCTATCATTCTTTCATCATCATCTTCTATTCCCGCACTAATAATTGTAAGTGGGATTTCCCTAAAAACCATCATTCCTCATTCCACATGACCTCATTCACTCCCTTAGACCTTCTAGAGTTTCCCTTCATTCCTTCCCTCCTCTAAGCCCACCATTAATTATAAGGAGGCTTTCCCTAACATCCCTTTGTTGGTGTTACCCTTTCCAATCCTCATTAGCTTTCTCCTTTTCTTCATTTTTTCTCTCACCCTTCCCCACCACTCATTGTAAGGGGGATTTCCCTAATGTCCCCTCATTGGCATTGCCTCTTCTATCCCCCATTCTCTTTTCTCTCCTATTCTTTTCCCTCAATCCCACCCTTTCTTTTCGCTTCTTACCCATCTCTCCATATTCTCTTTGCCCTCTTCAATATCTTTACTGTCTTCATCATACATCCTTTTTCTATTTTCTCTTCATCCTAGTATCTTCATTTCATGCATCTCTGCATCTTTTCCAATTGATCTCATTCCTCCCCTCTTTCTTCTCTGAACATACCTTATATTGTTCCCTTTCCACTTATTACCCCCTTTCTGTATTCCCTTCCTTCTACATCATTTTATCTGTTATCCTCTTCTCTCTCCCACCCCTCATCTTATTTCCCTTCCCCTGTATTATCTTCTTCCCCTTTTTCCATCACATTTCCTCCTTACTTCTCCATCGATAACCTAGCTCTTTAGTGTTGTCCTGTCTTTTTTATCATACCACCCTCTACATGCATCTCCATATGGTCTGTTCCATATTCTTTTCCTTGGTCTTCCTCGCAATGACATGATTCCTTTAATCTTCTCCTTGTATTCATTCTATCTTCCTTTCCTCTCCCCTAATTTTCACATTTCTTCTGACCACTTCTCTTTTTCTCTACCACCCCTACCTTTTCATTCATTCTATATTTGTTTCTCTTCTTTTCTCTCCTCTTTTTCACACTTTCCTCACCCCTCATAGTTTCTTTTTTTTCTCCGTTCTACTTCTTCTTTCATCCTCTTTCCATTTTCATCCATTTCACCCCCTACTCCCACCTCGTTTTCTCCTTATTTATCCTTTCTCGTTTCCTTCTTTTCTCAGCTCTATCATTTATTTCACTTTCACACATCCCTTTTTACAACCTATGTGGCTTCCTTCATTTTGCACATCTCTATATTTCATCCCTTCACCCTCTCCTTTGTCATTTTCCTTTTTTTGCCTTGTTTGTCCTTCATCATTCCCTTCTTCCCCTATCATCCCTCTCTCTTATTTCTACCTCTTCCATTCCTTTTATTTTCCCGCCCCTATCTCCCTTACTCTTCTCGCAATCAACCCCCAATCCTATCCATTCCCTTTTCTCTTTCCCACACACCCTCACACCTAGCATTCAAGGCTGATTGAATGCTTTCTCCATTTTCTTCGTATAGTCATTCCAGTCTCTTTGACTCCATTATCGTCCTCTTCTCCACATAATTCATTTCTCTTCTTTTCGAGAGTTCTATTGTATATTCCATTCTCTTCAGTCCTCTCAAGGGGGCATCATCACATCTATCCATAATCACATGTTCTCATGGAATTTTTGTCTTGGAGGTTACTATGACATCCATCACTCACCACTTTATATTCTCCCCAACAAACCACTCTACCTTTTTCTTAAGAAAAGTAGATTTAATTCTTCCCCCATCCCGTCTACTTTTTTTGTAAGGACACTACTTTCATAGTACCCTTCCAAAGAGGGGAAAATGTAGACACCCTAATTTCACATTTATCCTAAATCAATTAATTCCCCTTCCTCATTTCCCACAAAAATATACTTCGAATTAATCAAATATAATTTGATTAATTATCCATTTCAAAATCTAAAAAATAACCCAATCCTCACCACATGTCATTATTCTCCATCTTTTTCTACTATTGAATTAAAAATTTAAATTCAAATCCTCACCCACCCTTCGTGGTCCCAACTCACCTAAAATCCTCCACTTATGAATTAAAAATCCAATATCAAATCCTCACCCATTCTTTTTTGTCCCCACTCACCTAATCTTGCCCAAATTTTCAAACCATGATTACTTAAATTACTCTAAGTTAATCACTCCCCCAGGCTATAAATACAACCTTACCCCTCCCCTCTAAACACATGAGGAATAAGCTTTAATGCCCTATCTAAGTTCTTGCCTCCTTTGAGCAAAGAACATCCTTCTGCCTTGTCCTAATGCGCAAATAGCCTCATAATCATTTTTCCCATCTAGTGCAAAGTAAGAGGATCATTGTTGCAGGAAGGCCTTTCTCCGTCTTGAAGAAAATTACCTACATATCACACAATCAGGTCTCAATCCAAGTTTTCTAACCCATTCCGAGGTTTTCTATAGAACGCGAAAGAAGAGGTAATATTATTGGTATTTTAATTCCTTGTTAGTAGTGTATTTTTCCTAGCTTACAATAAGAGTCTACAGATTGAAGAAAATTTCAGCAAGCTCAGAATCCATAACAACGAGATGGGATTAGGATAGATTTTGAGATCAAATGATTGAGTCATCGATCCATTCAATTAATAGTTCGAAAAGATTCGAGCTAATAAGTAAATCAACCGTACGAGCTGGTAAGCTCAAAAAAATCATGGATTCAGAGGAGCCCCTTTGAGCTAGAAGGTGGGATGCCTATTGATGTGTCTACATTGTGTCAAGTGGAGGCCGAAAAGTTTGGTTTCAACATGTTAGTGGGATCAAGCATCAAAGGAAATTTCAAATGACTGATGAGTTAAACTAAATTTGGTTAATGAGATCATGATGGAAGGTATTCCAGCTCTGGTGAGTTCATTGCATCAATTGATTCTACAAGGCCAAATATCAAGGGAATGCTAGTAGCTTGGTCTATCAACAAAGGAGATTCAAGAGCTTCAACAGGGAGTTCAAGACATTCGAGTTCATGTTCGATGAGTCAGATATGAGTTAAGGAAAACCAAATTACAATGAGTGAGTCCTTTAATTGGGTGACAAGCACAAGTTGGATGAGCCATGATGGAAATATCTTGGTAATGGAAGATTCAATTACAGATCTCGTTGACTCAAAAATCTTACACCAATAAGGAGCTTGTCGGTTTATACAAAGGGCCTCCGATACAGGAACTTGGCTCATTCACGGTGGTAGAAGTTAAACTTGGTGGTGAGATTGTTGAAGAATCTTGGTCACATTGGTAGGAGATCAACGCGGTTATAGTGGAGAAAGGATGAGCCTATGCCCAACTCAGTGAGTTGGCTTGGCAAGCCAACTACCAAATTGGGGTATTTTTTCCCTATTTTCATGGCCCCCCACTTTCTTCAAATTTAACCGGTCTTTAGGGTCCCACCATATATTTTAATTAAATTCATATTTTTATTAAAATATTTTATTAATAATATTTATTATTATTATTTAAATATTCTTTTAATTAATTGAGAGGATTAGATCAATAGGAAATTGATGGCGCATGATGGAATCTTCTCAAGTGGTTCAACCAACTGTAATAAATGAAGAATCATGTGCCTTAAATTTAGGAAGAGAATTTATGACTTCTCTCTCTCTCTCTCAACTTCTTCTATAAATGTAAGTTGGAAGCTCCTTCTAAGAGGTTGAACAACTTAGACTTCTGAGACAAGTGTATAGTTTTCAAGAAACCTCCTTCTTCCATAAGTTGTTCTTGTATGTTGAGGGAAATTTCAAGTCTCCTTTCAAGACTATAATGGAAACTATTTCCTCTTCAGAATGTATGATGCATTGTGCATATTATTAAAAGTTTGTGTTTTATGACTAATCTTGGTCCTTTCACCCTTCTATTCTTCTTTTTTCCTTTCTAATGCTTGCAGGTACACTATACAAGTTCACATTTCTATTGCAGGTTCTTGGAGTTGTGTGCTTATCAAGTGGTGGATTACTGCATATAATTGATTTGTGTTGTTTTTTCACCCTTCTCAAGTTCATCCTTGTTCATTATAAGACTAATAGATTATTTTTCTGATTAAGTTTAAAAAGGGAACACATACTTTCTAGTTTGTGGTATTTTGTACTATTTCTAAGTTGCAGTAGGTAATGCTGACTTGTGGTGCTCACACCCTCTTCAAATAAACCCTTCCTAAGTTTGGAAACTCCCTTTATTTGGTGCATCACCATCCCTAGTATAGTTTCATTTCTTGAAAATATATTTCCCTAAAAGCCATGAAAATGTTAGCATAGGACTAAATAACCATTTTATTATAGTAGGATTAGTACATCACTTAGTTTAGGAAGAGAAATTCAGTCTTCTCCATAGGTTCACCTCAAGCACAAGCCCCATAGCTTGAGAGGTGATTCCATGTTTCCCAATCACACCAAACATTTTGTTCACATTCTGGACATTCAGAGGGTGCTGTGATTTGGTGACAATAGTTTTTGGCATGCCCAGTGGGACCAAAGAGTTGGTACTTCTCTTCTCACTTGCACAAATCAAAGTACCTGCTAACTCTATATCTCTTGATTCCAGATCTCATTGCATTAACTTATGCGAAGAATTTAGACAAGATATTCTTCAAAGCAAGTAATTTATCAACATATCAAACTTTCCTTGTCTCCTCCAAAGAGAAGGAGAAGAGGCATTTCAACATCGCCAGTTGCAACTTTACCTTGTAGGGGTCATTCAACTTCCCCTTACAGAAGGTTTCCTCAACCCAAGAACAATCAACCTTTCATTGTTATGGTGAGGAACCAAGTTCCCCCCCCCCCCCCCCCGCCTTTCAATGCAAGTAGTCCTCTTTTGATTTCTCAACGTGACCCTATACCTGTTGCGGCACTCAAAAGTTTACCCTTCTACATAGGGGAAACTCACGTTGCTCGAATGGAACATATTCTTGATGTAGCCAGCATTTTTTTAGTATATAATATCATGGAGGACAACATTGCAGTTAGACTTCTTGCTACCTCTTTCAAGGGAAAATCACTTCAATGGTTTCAAGGGTTAAGTGTGTGTACTATAACCAATTGGGACGAGTTAGGAGAAAATATTTGTAAACATTTTGAAGACAAGAGTGATAACCTGTCACTCTTGGAACTTCTCACTACTATAAAAAAAAAATTCCCAAGAATACTTGAGTGATTTGAACTTCCAATTCCATAGGACCTGGAATAGGATTTCAGCACTCATAAAGTCTTCTTTACGTTGTACATTCTTGTACTATTTGGGAGCCTTGAATAGAGATGTAACAGTTATGATTCACTCCATGGGAGGGACTACACTACCTGATGCCTAAAAAGTTTCCATAAGAGCAGAGAATTCCTTGATTCAGGCTGGAAAGATAGCTCCATGACCACCAATGCCATTGTCTCCAGAGCTTATGAATAATTAGCCTACCATTGCTCTTATTCTAGTAACCTCCAAGCAACTAGGTCAATCAGCCCTTGCCTCTTCAAATGATCTATTTGAATTCAAGTCACTGCTGCAAAATTTTGGGAGCAAGCTCATTGCACTCAAGAGACAAAAATTTCAATATAATCATCCATACCAGCCCCAAAATCAGCAGTATCAGGCTAACCGTCCTCCTTTTCAAGGGAACAATCAGCCTCAAAATTAAACTACAAATCAATCTGTAAATGTCAAGCCTTTGAACTTTTAGAAACATCTTACTGCTAGCTCATCTAGAGCCTTAGTACCTATCCAGAATAATCTAGTTCAAGGCTATGAATGGTTTTATCCTTTTTCTCAAACCCACAATAAAAATATTTGTCCTGATGGATTTCTTAGCTAGGCCCTTATGGTTTAAAGTGTATTTTTCCTTTCATAGCCAACAAAAAATTCATCTACGTAGGAAATAGTAGATCAACCATAGGAACCTGAAGAAATCACCTTGTTAAATTGGAAAGTAGAAGATTTATTTGGGTTGAATACAGATTCCTCATCGGTGGCAGAAACCAATAATTCCAAAAAGAGAGAAATGGAACCTCAACCTTCCAAAATTGATCAAACATCCACTTAACAACCTCAACCACAAGTGGCAGTTGATAAAGATGTGGGAAAGAAACCGCAAAAAACACATGCTAGCCATGCCGAAAGGAAATAAGGTTCTTCAGGCATCACAGTACCCAACAAGTATTTTCGAAAGGATGGTCCCAATGCCCAAAGAAGTGTTAGCAAAGAAGGATCAATTCCCTTCACCATAGTGGAATAGATGAAGAAAACCAACCTAAGTGTTATTGTTATCCATATTTTTCCCCCAGGCAGAATATTGGATAGGCCACGACCCCGTAGAGAAAGAACCTGAGAAATCACATTCAGATCCTACCAATAGGTAGCAGAAAGACTCCGAAATGGATTGGCGGAGGCTGAGAGAGAAGAAATGACCCTACGGGGGAAAAATTGACCATGTTAAGCCGTTTTATAGGTAGAATCAACAATGAAATTATAGGGTCAGAGAGAAAGGAGTAGTGCCACAGAAAGGCCAAGAGAAAGAGGGGAAAAAACAGTGAGGATTCAAAGTTTTTGGGTTCGAAACAGTTCAGGAAAAGGTCCAAAATCAACTAAGTATGGAGGAGCCAGTGGAGAGAGCCATGTGTCCTAATGGCACTTCTCCAAAGATGAATCCAAAAACATAGGCTCAAACAAGCGTCGCATCTCCATGTGTCCTACGCTGAAACGAAGATAGAGTCAAATGGTCAAACAGAGTTAAAGGCAGATGGGGTGGGCCTCAAAATTGGATAAGTATAAATATGCAAGCGGAGAGTGCCAAGTGTCATCCTAGCACATTTCCAAGAGTTGGTCCAAAGGCGGAGACCCAAATGAGCATGAGCTTGCCACGTAGCTCAAAGCCTAAAAGATAAGAGGGACCGTTGAAAAGTCCACAAACTTGCAGAGGCTACCAAGTGTCGACTCGATGCTCCTCTAAAGGAAAATTTTGAATCAGGCTTCCAAACAAGCATGGTGTTGCCACATGTCCTAGGTAAAAATGGGTTGTCAGGGAAAAAGTTAGTTTTTTGCCCCTTACCCCATGTAAAAGTTACAAAATGGGTCGCGACTTTGCCAAGAGGAAAAATTTAGCATTTGAGCCCGATTCAAACCAAAGCGGGGACTCAGAGGAAATGGTGAAAATTTTCCTTTTCAAAAAAAGGCACAAAGGAAAATATTGGAGCACACCTCCCCAGCCAACCAAAGGGTGCCATGTGTCCAAGCGGAGCAACAGAGCCGCAAGAGTTTTCTAAATTTTGCGATTCTCACAGAAAAGGGGAAAAAGATAAATTCTTAGCCTGTAAACCCTATTTTTCCCTAATATGGCTACCACGTGTCCCATATTAAAGAAGGGTCCCATTTTTTAAAATATTTATCCCGCCTATGTGTACAAATTCAATGCAAACTTTAAAGGGGCCTATCTTTCAACTCAGGGCTCAAAATATTCCAAATCTAACACCATTGGAAAGATCTCGACCTCGCCTACACCATGGGGGTGTGAAAATTTAATTTTGTGGAGGTTAGGTGGGAGAAAAATGGAGAAATAACTTTAGGATTTCAATACAAGATATTTTTCTTTCAACTACCAAATCGGATTCGATCTACTCCACCGTTTCCTTCTCTTTCAAGGTGTCGAACCAGTGGTCGATGCAGTAAAGGTAGATTTTGGGGCATATTTCATGGGACTCATTAAATAGTGGTGGTTTAGTTTGGAGCTATTTTTCTTGCTTCTCTCTCTTTCTCCCGTCTGCATATGATCTATAAACATAGACTTGGGACCCATTGTAAAGGATTGGACATTCTTTGTTTTGCAGGATACCCTTTTCTTATGGAAAATAAACTCATGGGGTTTCATACCTTCCACTAAACTGTAATACGTTTTTTCCTTTGGCCTCTTTGCAATGCATTGTACCAATCTACAGAGCAATAAAATATGTATGTGATCAATTTTATATCTTCTCTTGTCTCTTTTTCTTTCATCTGATCTTTCATTATAAATCTGGTTATTTGTGTTTAGTTATCATATGCATTTGATTGGTTTGTGTCTATTAGCAAAAAAAGTGTCCCTCATTCATTTGATGCATCACCTCGTAGTGTATTTTTTTTTCAAGTTCTATAATTATTCTATCCCTGTCTCCTTGGTAAAGTTTAGATTAGGTTCAAGAATAGACCCTCTGCAAGTTTCTACTCATGCACCTAAATAGAGGAATAGGAACCATCCTTTAATCTGGAGATATTTCTCACTTTTGCAAGGTCCCACACCTTGGGGGAAATTTCAATGTTGTGTAATCACACAAAATGACCCTACCTTATAAAAATAGATTTGCATAACTCATTTGGGGGTGCTATGATTTTACACTAACAGTTACTATGTGGGATGCACTCTCAATCCCCTCTCAAAGGAACTTGTTACGAGAGGCTCTAAACAAAATTTTTTTATCACCGAATCACAAAACCCTCTGATTTTCATAAGTGTTTGTGCTTGAGGTCACAGTGTGACTAGGTAACATGGGTACTATCTCCAAGTTGTGGGACTTGCTATTTGAGATAGACCTCCGAAGAAAGTTGGTTCTTTCTACTAATCCACCTACCACAATCTACTCTAATTCAGGAAAACTATCTAATACTAATCTAACTTTCTAAGGGACCAGGGAGAGAGAGATTGCATGAAAATAAATCCTAGACTAAAGTGGTGATACACCAGAAAAGGAGGTTACTGATCATAATTCCAACTGCTTGAAATGGAGAGAGGTGAGCAATGGAAAGGATGGACAAAATCCATCAAAAACCAAAGATAAAGTTCACATAGAAAACCACTTCAAACCCATTAAAAACATCTCCAAAAACCTGTAATAGACATCAAAAATATGCACAGTATACCCTGCAATGGTGAGAGGAAAGAAGATACAATAAAAATAAGCAAAGGATGGACAAAATGCATCATGAAATAGATTTTATTGCTCCATAAGTTCACACAGTACATCATTAGTGGGCAAGGGGCAAGAAAATGCCATTGCAAATCAAGGAGAGGAAGCTTAAGCTCCACATTTAACCCTATCAGGGAAGAAAGAGAGAGGGGGTAGGAGAGAAAAAATGAAAAACCTCCCTTTACAAATGAGCCCAAGATTACAATTTATAGAATTGAGGAGAGAGAGAATTGCAATCATGGATTTTTATTTTCAACCACTTGCAAGTTGTCATTAATGAAGTAAATTGATGTTTTGTCTCTTTCAAAATTCTCCCCATATTGTCCAATAACTTACAGCAGTGAAATATGTCATCCCATGCTTCATTAATGCATCCCAGCTACCAAATAAAACACTATTCTAATTTTGGCCATGTTTTATACAAAATCACCATTGATTTATCATCAAATTCTAAATTTCTTGATTTTTTTGCATCGATATTAGAAACACAATTCCAATGGTACCAATTTTGTGTGTTTTTGTTGAGAAATGCAAAGGTTATGGTCTTCTGAGTGTAGAATTTTTTTTTGGGTTTTTCCAGCATTTCTGTCATTTAACGGAAATGAGCATCTGATTAACTAGAGCTTAATGTGTTTCCCTTATTTTCATAAATATACCCTTACTAAAATTATAGATCTTAGTTTTTGGCATAGAGGACATCGTGCTTGTTCTAGAAAGTCAAATTTTGTGAAAATATGAGCTCGGAGTCAAAAGTTATGGCCGTTTGAAGTTCAGGAGGGTCGGGCATTGAGTTTTCCTTTATATGCAACTATTTTGGCTATTTCATGTCCTTGTGTCTCAGCTGTCCTAGAAAAAAATATCCAATCCACCCGCGAGCCTCCTTCCGTGGCATTTTCAGCAAAATCAAAATTTTGGTGAAATCACGTCCCACACAAACTTAGACCGTTCGGGCCTCCCTTCTCCGCTTTTGTCGATTCCCTCTTGCTGTGGAGTTATGGATTTTGATGTCCCGTCTATCCCTCTATTGACTAGGCCATCGGGGCCATTGACTTCCACCTTACCTGATTTGCACTGTGATCATATTTTTTGGCATTTCGGAGCTCGCGCATACCTATGTCCCTGCCGTCCCGCGGACTGCTTGGGACAAAAACTTCTGACTTAACTGATTCCCCTTGTTTATGGTGATTTCAACCATGTGGGTCCCACACATCCTAACATCCCATGGACCACTTGGGATATTTTGACCCAACTTTGTCGATTCCTTTTGTTTTCATCCATTTCAGGAAAATTGGGTTTTCAGGTCTTGACTGAACATGTGCGGCCTGCGCAAAAAAAACTTGATTTTGCCACATTTCATTGTATCCTTAGCATTTAGGCCTTAATTTGGTATGATGAACCCTAGTACAATCCGCCTTGGTTCCATCTGCAACTCTCAAACCCTATTTTCACTAAAATAGCCCCTAGACTTCATTTATTTAGAATTTTGGCAAATGTTTCTAACTTCTTGTATTTTCTTTGGATAAGAAATTTAGACAAAATCCAAAGGGACCCAAAAATATAATTTTTTGTCCTTCCATCATTTCTTCTTGCTCCATCATGAGGGATTTATGTAAATTATCCAAATTATCTCGAGGGGTGAATTTGGGATAATAGTTTTGTTACAAACGACAAATCATCGGATAGTGGCACAACAACTGCTACAAGTTTGTGTTAACAAGGGAAAAGTATTCCTACGGAAAAAAAAACACCACCATTCTATATTTCTCTAATCATTAGCAACCACATGGTACATATGTGCATGATTGATTCTGGTGTCAGTAGCTTAGTCATGCCCAAACAAATTGTAGATGTACTAGGCATACAATATGTGCCAGTTATAAGAGGAGTTGTTTAGTTGGATGGCACAACCATTAGAACTATTGCAGTTATCAAGGGGCTTCAACTTACCATCCACGCATGCCCAATTTTTTCATTCACCCAAGACATGTCATTCACTGATCTCACTCCTCTCTTTGTCATATGTTTATCACGAGATTTCACTGCCAAGATGGGAGGTTATCTGTCAGCTAATTGGTCACATATGATTCTTAGGACTCAATACGGAACCAAAGTAACTATAAGGATGGAACCAATCTTCCATAATCATGTAGAACCCCACACTGCTAGTCCTATAAATGGTAATTATACCATAGGTGATCCAAAAGAAGAAGATGTTAATCATGAACCAACCACTCTTTTTGAAGAAGTCCCTGATACTGTGTTGGATGAACTGAGTCAACATCATCAGTATAATCCCTATGTTGATGTATTGGAAGAGGAGAAATATGGTTTTTTGTTGTTGGAAGAAATGGGATTGGGTACATACTTCATTCATGAAGAAGATATGATCATACCGCAACTTGTCAAAACACTAAGCAATTCTGAAGGACTGTGGCAATTTTTCTTTGATGACTCGAGAAGTAAGAATGGATCTGGTGCTCGTGTTATGTTAATTTATCTATAGGGAGATAATTACTTCTCATATTTCTAGTTGCAATTCAATTCCACTAATAATGTTGCTGAATATGAGGCCCTTGTACAAGGAATTCAACTAGCTCAAAAGAAGGGAATCAAAGCTTTGACTATTTTTGGAGATAGTGAGTTAGTTTTTCATCAAGTAATGGCATGTAGTGCATCCAAAAATGATCTTTTAAGATCATATAAGAATCAAATCTGGGATTTGATTGAATATTTTGAAGCTTTTGGTATCCATGCAGTTCCTAGAAATCAAAACCAAGATGTTGATAGGCTTGCTACAATTGGCTCGTAATATAACGTACCTATTGATATCATGAAAGAAGGGTAGTAGTTTGTCAAAATGGTGGTTTGAATTTCAGTTCCTTATAATGTGAGTAGCTGGCAAGTGTTTGATAGTGACAAACAAAATTTTTTTTTCCTAGAAGAAGAGGCATAGTTTGCTGTGAAAAATCAAGATAAGCTACAAGAATCATATGGTGATAAAATCATACAATTGAAAAGAAACAATCTACCAAAAGGTTTAGTTACTCTGGAATCCATCTTTAATTCAGATGAACAAGCCAAAAGACAAATCTCTAACATGGTGGTCAAAGAAGAAGAATTTGAGGAAGTCGAGGTAGCAAATGAAAAGGTTCTAAAGATCAAAAAAGTATGTACTTCCAAAGAGAAAGAATCTTTCATCAGACTTTTTCAAGAGTATCACAACATCTTTTTGTTGAGTTACGAATACCTACGTGGTTTTGATCTAGGTTTAGCATAACATACCCTCAAACTGGATCCTAATGCCAAGCCAGTTCATTAGAAATAGAGGCCAATTAACTTTAAAATTGACCCGCTAATAAGGAGGTAACCAAACTCATACAGGCCTGTATAATTTTTCCTATCAAGTATTCCTCTTGGGTAGCCAATATGTTCCATATAAGGAAGAAGAATGGAGAGATTCGGTTATGTGTGGAATTCAAGGATTTGAACCTTGCCTTATTGAAAGACCATTATCCTCTTCCATCAATAGAAAAAATTCTTCAAACAGTGGCAAGAGCCCAAATATTTTATTTTCTCAATGGATATTCAAGTTACAATAAAATTATGGTCCAAGAATCTAATCAATTCAAAACGGCTTTCACTACCAAGTGGGGCACGTATGCTTACAACAAAATGCCATTCAGATTATCCAATGCTTCAGTTACTTTCCAAAGAGCCATGGACATGGCATTTAAGGTACTAATCAACGATGTCATCTTGATTTACCTTGACTATATAATTTTATATTCTAAGCATGCGAAAGACCACATCACGCATCTATGAAAATTTTTCTAAAGGTGCAGGGAATTTAGGGTTTCACTTAATCCCAATAAATGTATTTTTGCAGTGCATGAGGGAAATTTGTTGGGTCATGTTGTTTCAGCAGAAGGACTATTAGTTGATCCAGCCAGGATTTGTTCAATTATGTCCTTATCTCTACCAAGTAATAGGAAGGGTCTCCAGATTTTTGTGGGAACCATAAATTTCATGTGGAGATTCATCCCTCAATTCATGACATTGGCTTAGCGACTAATAACCATGTTGAAGAAAAATATTCCATTCTCATGGATGAATGAAAAAAGAAAGAGATTCGAAGCCATCAAAGTAGACATTTCTCAAGCTCCCACGCTGGTGAACCCCAAGTTTGATAAAGAATTTATCTTTTATGCTTTTGTAGGTCAAGAGAACATTTCAGGTATCCTCACCCAGAAAAATGATGATCTGATGGAGCAACTGATTGCTTTCTTCAGTCAATCCATCAAAGACTATGAGCTCAAATATTAATTCATTGAAAAACAAGTCTTTGCAGTTATTTGAGCTTTGAAGAAATTCAAGCACATGTTGTATAACAACAAAATTCATCTAATGGTGTCTCATCCAGGTGTCAAGGACTTTTTACTGAATAAAGAAATGAATGAAAATCCTATCAGATGGATCACGAAGGTGATGGAGTATGACGTACATATCAAAGTTACCAAACTTGTCAGAGGTAAAGGTTTGTGTCAAAAAATTGTTGTAGACATAAAATCAAAAGATGATGAGAACATGATGCTCCTAAACACTGATGAAGGTGATGATCAGGTTGACTGGTTATCCAAAATGAATAATTTCCTTTTCTCAAGAGTATATCCTATGAACATGGATAAAAATCAAAGAAGGAATTTCCATCTTCAGTCTATTCTATATGTTCTAGTATGTGATGTTCTCTTTTGAAAGGATTTGAATGGTGTTCTCCTTCGGTGCATGGGACCGGATTAGGTAAGTAAGATACCATAAGAGTTTCACAATGGCTTATCTGGAGGACATTATTCTGCACAAAAAATTACTATCAAGATCATGCGAGCTAGCTACTATTGGCCAGATTTATTCAAATATTCCCATCTTTGGGTAAGGAATTGTAAGGAATGTTCCTTTTTCATCGATAAACAGAAGTTGGCAGCTCTCCCACTGCATCCAATTCAAGTGGATCAACCAATTGTTAAATGGGGTTTGGATTTCATCAAAATGATTAATCCCCCATCTAGTGATGGACATAAATGGGTCCTTACTGCAACCAACTATTTTACTTGATGGGCATAGGTGGTAGCATTGAAGGAGAGAAATGAGAAGGCAGATCTTGATTTCTTAAAAGGTACAATGACAAGGTTTGGTGTTTCATTCACAGTCATTTCAGACAATGTCATGGCTTTTCTTGGTCTGAAGTTGAGTGAATGGGCTCTTAAGAATGGGGTCTACCTCAAAACTCCTTCCAATTACTATCCACAAGGAAATGGATTGGCTGAGTCTAGAAACAAAAACCACATAAGGATTATCAAATGCACAATGGAGACTACCAGGAGGACTTGGCATACACAGCCTGAGACCACCTTATGGGTAGATTGGATCACGCCTAAAAGGTACGTCAGAAATTATCTTTTTATGCTTGTATATGGAAGGGAAGAAAAAATTCCACTCTCCTTGGAGTTGACTCATCAACTTGAATTTATGGAGCCTTTGACAGTCATGTTTGTTAAGCTCTTGGAGTTAGAAGAAGTATAGAACAAGGCCATGAATACTTTGGAGCAACATCTGGCTCAAGTTAAGAAATATTTTGACAAGAAAGCATCTGATAGGAATTTTCAAGAGGGAGATTTACTTCTCAAATGGGATGAATACAAGGACAAACTAGGCAAGCACTCCAAGTTTTACACTCTTTGGAGCAGGCCATACATCATCACGAGTTGTAAAGAGGTGAATTCATTTCATCTATCTAGGCTCAAAGGAGAAGAATTTCCCAATCATGTGAATGGGATACATCTCAAAGCTTATTTTTTAGGGGCGTTCCACCCCGTGTATAGTTTAGTTAGGTTTTTTCCTCCAAGTTCTTATGCACATTGTTGTGTGTGGTTGTTGTTTTCCTTTCCTTGTTGTTGTGTTTTATGTTGTTCTAACACCCAATTTCATTAATGGAATTTTTTCAAGGAGAAGAAAGGTTCAAAGTTTCCAGGAGAATTTCATAATGTTGCTTCAGTCAAAATTCCATAGATGTCAAGTACTCATCAGATTTACTATACTTCATGCTTAACATCCCAGGGAGGTCATGGATTGGCAATGCTCAACGAGATTTCAAGATCCATCGCAAAGAACCAAATTGGTTTCGGGATTCCAACATCGACTCCATGCCCAATGGATGGCTTAAGGATACTGGAATCATCCTTAGCAGGAAATCATCCCCAAGAGGTCACCAAAAATGTTATCTAATTTTGCACACATGACAAAATTGGACAACGGGGTCCTATTACGATCAAATGACCACATTGGTCCCAAGGACCCACTTCCACTCATCATGGAGATAACATGATTCAAATAATTAATAAATTGATAAGTGAGCTCAATTAGCCCAACTCGGTGCTAGCTTGATGTGTAGCCCAGTGCCAACTTGGTGCTAGCTCAAAGAGGTACTTAGTTGTGACAAGTCAAGTGAGCCATGGGTGAACCCAAAAAAAAAAAGGATCATTTAAAAGTGAGTAAGGGTAGGGCTCAACTCAGAGCTCGTGACCAAGAAAATAAATAATGGTTCGAGACCGCATTAAGGGATTAGCTAGTGGACCTCTGTGTACTCATTGTATAAGTAAAGTCATGATCCAACATTCCAGAGCTGGTAAGTAGATTAAGCGATTTTGTCGCTAGGAGATCATTAACTTACTCACAAAGATAAGCTCGTGAGGTTATGTTTGAGCTATTTTCATTCCAACTAGTTTAGGATAATTTTTTTAGCATTAGGCTAAGCTTCAAAGGTGATTCGGTGGTTATAGTTAAGCTTGACTGCGAGATCAATATTGAGTGGTTCCACATCTCATAACTCCGATTTGATTACCAACAATGGTGAAAGCATGAGATAGCTCAAATTGAGCTGATACAAATGATCTTGGTGATTCGAGAGCCAAACAAGAATCAAGCTTAGAGGTGAGTTACAAAATGGTTCACTTTGGTAAGGCATGAATTTTGGAGCCAGCTTAAATCTTGACTCAGGAGAAAAACTGAGTTCATTGGGGAAATTTTGAAGGTTCATTGCCAAGTGGAGATAACTGGATGGCATTCTAGGCCAGAAATTTCGTACGGGAGATTTGCATTCAGAAAACCATCATAAGGATTCCATTAGGCGGAGATCCATGGATAATTCACCAAGTGGGGTTCCAACGATGGTGGGCCAAGGTGCATTCCCCGCATGTGGAGATTCATGAGAGTGTGGTCCAGGTGTGCCAAGTCCTCCACTAAGATGCCATCCAAGCTGAGTTAAGTGGGAGGTTGGTGGAAACCTGGAAAATCTGCATAAGACCCGGTCATCTAATGAATGAAGGGGACACATAGCGCTAAATATGGTTGGAGAAAGTGGTGCATTGGTGTTTTAATATTTTTATGAAAGGTAAGTTGTAGGAAATAGTCCTAAGCATGATGACTTACTGAAAGAGTAGCTCGATGTTGAGCTCGTTATTACAAGAGGAGAATGGAGCAACTCATCATTCTAGAATGAGTTCACATCTTGGCATTCAAATAGAGAAGATAAGATTTGTATGGTATTTTCAGGCTCAGGTTGATTATGTCAAGCCAGGAGAAAGATGTTACAGGTCATACATGACAAATAGGTAAGATGTTTGGTCGAATTTAGAGTTGAGTTTGGATAATTCATCTTATCAGGAATTGGCAATGTGAGTTGGCTTATTTCGTTGAGCCGTGAAGTGACTAAGTCCATGGAAGTTTGAGCTCCCATGTCTTAGTGATCATGAGAGTGGCGACCGACTTGACCACGCCAAGAAATATCTTGAAGATTAATATAAAATTTGATTCGTTAAGGATTAACTCATACTCAGGGAAAGTCCACAATAGAGCGAGCCGTCAAATGTTGTGATCATGTAAAATCGAATGGGTATGGATTCATAGATAAGAACAAGTCATTTGGAGGAAAATTTGAGTCAGGACTGAGAAAATGATGAAATTTACGAGCAAAATGTGGGCTCATAATTCACCCAACCGAGATGAGTCAAATAGGAGGACATCGTGGAGGCAGGCTCAACATCATGAGCTTGATCATGAAGGAAACAATTGGTTTGTGAAACTGATCTATACAAGTGTTGCAAAGGATAGAGTTCCTAAGATGAGTCGGGTAGCAGGGTGATGAAATATGCGAGGCATGAAGAGAGTTGATCTCCGAGTAACTAAGTCATATACCAATGCATTCGATAGGATTACGTGATCGATATTCCCAATTTTATCAATGAGTTCCCCATGGGTATTTAAATCTGAGCTGATAATGATGAATATCTCGGCTCATAGGATTCTACAGATGGAGGGCAATGTCGGCTAGCTCATAATCGACAACAAGGAGATGGGCTCAAGGCAGAGTTTGAGAGCAAGTGATCGAGTCGTCAATCCATTCAAGTAACAATTAGTAAAGATCCAAGCTAATAAGTAAATCAACCACATGATTTGGCGAGCTCAACAAAATCATGGATTCAGAGGAGTCACTTTGAGCTAGAAGGTGGGATGCCCGATGATGTGTCTACATTCTGTCAAGTGGAGGCCGAGAAGCTCAGTGTCAACATGCTAGTGGGCTCAAGCATCAAAGGAAATTTCAAAGGACTACTGAGTTAAACTAAAGTCGATCAATGAGATCGTGATGGAAGGTATTCTAGTTCTATCGAGTTCATGATGTCGAGTGATTCTACAAGGCTGAATATCAAGGGAAGGCTATTAGCTCAGTCTATTAATAAAGGAGCTTCAGGAGATTCAAGTTCATGTTTGATGAGTCAAACATGAGCTAAGCTGAACCAAACTACATGGAGCAAGTTGGTTGATTTAGTGACAATAATGATTTGGATGAGCCATGATGGAAATAGCTTGGTAGTGGAAGATTCAATTGTGGAGCTCATTGAGTCACAAATACTGTGCCAACAAGGAGCTCATCTGTATATGCAAAGAGACTCTGATACAGGAAACCATCTCAGTCGCCGTGGTAGGAGTTCAACTTAATGGTGAGCTCATTGAAGAATCATGGTCACAACAGTAGAATCTAAACTTGGTTGTGGTGGAGAAATGAGGAGCCCATGCCCAACTCGATGAGTTGGCTTGGCGAGCCAACCACAGAGTTTGGGTATTTTTTCCCTAATTTCATGGCCCCCCACTTTCTTCAAATTTAACCGGTCTTCAGGGTCCCACCATATATTTTAATTAAATTCATATTTTTATTAAAATATTTTATTAGTAATATTTACTATTATTATTTAAATATTCTTTTAATTAATTGAGAGGATTAGGTCAACAGGAAATTGATGGCGCATGATGGAACCTTCTCAAGTGGTTCAACAAAATGTAATAAATGAACAATCATGTGCCTTAAATTTAGGAAGGGAATTTATGACTTCTTCTCTCTCACACACAACTTCTTCTATAAATGTAAGTTGGAAGCTCATTCCAAGAGGTTGGACAAGTTAAACTTCTTAGACAAGTGTATAGTTTTCAAGAAACTTCCTTCTTCTGCAAGTTGTTCTTGTATGTTAAGGGAACTTTCAAGCTTCCTTTCAAGACTATAATGGCAACTATTACCTCTTCTAAATGTATGATGCATTGTGCATGTTATTGAAGTAATAAAGGTATTCTTTTTGTGACTAATCTTGATCCTTTCATCCTTTTATGCTTCTTTGTGCCTTTTTCATGTTTGTAGGTACACTGTGTAAGTTCAAGTTTCTATTGCAGGTTCTCTAAGTTTTGTGCTTATCAAGTGGTGGAGTACTACATGCAGTTGAGTTGTGGTGTTTTTTCACCCTTCTCAAGTTCATACGTCTTCACTAGAAGACTGATAGATTGTTTGTCTGAATAATTTTTACAAAGGGAACGCATGCTTCCTAGTCTGTGGTACTTTATACCCTCTCTAAGTTTCCGTAGGTAAATTTTACTTGTGGTGCACACACCCTCTTCAAATCAACCCTTCCTAAGTCTGGAAACACCCTTTGTTTTGTGCATCACCATCCCTAGTATAGTTTCGTTTCTTGCAAATATTTTTCCCTAAAACCCATGAAAATGTTAGCATAGGACTAGATAACCATTTTATTGCACTAGGAGTAGTACATCACTTAGTTTAGGAAGAGGAAGTGGGCCTTCTTCGGAGGTTCACCTCGATCCAAAGTCCCATAGGTTGAGAGGTGATCCCATGTCTCCCAATCACATCGAATGTCTTGTTCACATTCTGACCATTCGAATGGTGCAATGATTTGGTGACAACAAGGATCTTCCCACGACACAAGGTTTTTAGGATTACACATTTCTTACAATAATGATTCAATCTTTAAATTAAGTTCTAGAAAGGCTCACAATATGTGAATCTTAAATTCCTTCTCATGTTGCTAGATTTCCTTTTATATTGTTTAACATTTAACTTATGGTGTAACTCATTGAATAAGGATCATCTACTTTATTTCAATTACTTGTTTAATTTACCCATTCGCTAATAGGATATTTATTTATACATAGGGCTATTTACATAAACACAAGGATAATAGGTATTATCCCTAGTATTCACTCCTTAGGGCAAGCATCCTAAACTTATTTCATACCTCTGTTACACGACGGAATAAGTGTGAGTCCAATTGAGGTGAATTTCATTTTTTTTAATTATTTAGGGTGTTGTTTCTTTCAATCATTTAGAATTTGATAATTGATTTGGTGCCCAGTAAGTATTTTATGAATTAGGTTGTTACCCACAGCAAGAGGGTTTAATCACATTACAAGGAAGATCATGTTTCACTTTCCTATCGAATAACATCCCACAATTACACATCCCAAGGTCAAGCATCAATTATATTTTTATTATAGTGATGCTCCAATTAGTTAAGGATTTGAAAGAAATTAACATGGCAACATACTTCCATATTTTTTTGTTTCTAGATTAGGTTTCCTGAGTATCGTTTTATGTCTGAAAAAAAAGTTTAATTCTTCCCTAACTAGGTTCATATAACTTTTGTAATAAATTGTGTAACATGGTTTCTATTAGGTGCATTTGAATCCTCATGACACTATTATTCCATATCATAGGGGTTTTATCTCTAAGTACACAATCACATAGTTTCACATCATATATTCATTACATACTAGGATAGGTGGGAGAGCAAGCTAGAGTAGTCCATCGGTTAAAGGATTAAGGATTGCATTTTATTTTACACAACATGGGTTCCTTTTCTTACCACGAGATGGTTTAAACATGTTATATGAGTGATCTAAATTTAACTTTTCTCCTAGCATGCCATATTATGGTTACACTCCCACAACTAATCATAGATTGAAATATTACTAAGTTTCACAATTAACTATTAGTATGGTACAGTATAACCAAAATGATAAATGAGATTGGGTATTGAGTTTACTTATGATCTCAACTCTTAAGGATGACTTTCAAGATTAATTGAAGATCTTCGCCACTCTACATGTGTGTCTTTCTAGGAGGGTATTACACTATGTTTAATGTTGGAGTTAAGTTACCCATAGAGCACTTCATTAATAAGATCACATTCCCCTTACTACACACACCACTATCAAATAGAGGAGGGGACCATATACCCAAGACGAATTTTTACCATGTCATTCCTAACTGTCAGGTTCATGGAAAGGTCACTAGGCATACAAGTTATGATGATAAACGCAAACTTGTGATCTTATTTGCTTAAGCTAGAAAGTGTGATCAATCATACGGATTTAAATTCATTCAAAGGTTTAGTTTTGTATGATAAAAGAGTCACACATTAAGGGTAGTTATATACAAATTTTATTCTAGGGTTGATTGTTCTGGTTAAATTTATTTATTAGATTTTCAAGGTAAGAAACACCACACACCAATTATTTAATCATCAATTGCACACTGGAATTGGACTATAAACTATGAAATTCAATTTCACTTAACACAATATCCAACTGTTACAATAATTCTCAAAATGTTGAACTATCCTCTACAATATCACCTAACATATATATCCAACCCCGCACCCCCCCCCCCCCCCCATTTTCTTTACCATATGTTAATTTGAATCAAAATAACACTTATAATTAAATGCACATTTCCCAAAGCACCCCTAAAACTAGCATCTCATACATATTACCAATTTCAAATATAATTTTTTTTGTAACATGGCAATACATTATGCATATAAACATTTTCCAATTACATACAAAAATTACAATAATATGCAATGAATTTCAATCACGTTGTTTCTCCATCTTTCTTGCATCTGACAATACCATGTGAGCATAAAATTAATGATAAATCGTTGGCATGTCATCCACCTAGATCAACACAATTAGTATTTTTGATTTCTCATTTACGTAATAATAATTTTCATTCGAAAAGAGAGGGTGAAAGACATGTATTTATTTCATTTTATTTCACTTCATTTATTAACTGAGGAGAGAGAAAGAAATAGAAAAGAGAGAGAAACACTATTTTGCCAAAAGTTCAATTTCACACAACAAGTCACGTGATAGATTTTTAACCAGTTACTTATAAGTGTCAACAAGTTTCCACGGTGGTTTGGTGACTCGACTAGGGTCGTACAACTTTCTTTTTATGTTTTACTGCTAATTGTAAAAACGTTCAATTTAGGCTTGGAGGCTAAGAAACCACTTTCAAACGTTGTCTTTCGATGAGTGAACACACCATGGGAAAAATTCTACGTATCCTCCTATACACCAAGAATTCATAGGAGTTAACGGAACTCAGAACTAGCAAATGGTTTATGATTGGTGGCCATTTTTTCAAGGCCATCGGTCATCATTGACCTAGTTGCAAATGATTAAAAGTTAGCTCAAGGCTTGAGAAAACTATGTGCAAAACTAATGTTTGATAGATGAACATGTAACAATATATTTCCTACAAATTCCCCTATATAAGGAGACTTCGCCAGATTCGACAGGACTAAGAACTGTCAAATGGGTTATAAATGGCAACGGGTTTTCTAGAGCCACCAATCGTATTTGGCCTAGTTTGACCTAGTCAAACTACAATCGAAGGCCTACAAAATGTCTTTTCCAAACTAACCAGCAATGTGATTTTCTAGAACCAAAGGTTCTAGGTAATTTTTTTGTAAAAATATTAGAGGTTTGCAAATCAGACCAACATTTCGTTATTCAGGGACCAAACAGTGGGTTAAAACGAAAGCCAACTTTTCAGTTTTAACATCTCCTTAAAAGTACAAAATGGAGTAATAGGAATTCTAGAGAAGCAGTAAAGAGAGAAAAAATGGTAAAACAGGGTCGATCTAATGCTTGATGCGACTCTCTACATAAAAAGGAATACATATGACACTTGACATCTCTTTTACAGGGCTCAAAGTGTTATTTTGTGAGTCTTGGAAATTACATTTTTCTAACTTTACAAGGTAGGAAAATGGATTGTTTGATTCGATGACATCATCTAACTCTCGCCAATACCACAAGATATGATTACCTTATTTAAATATTCTAGTATCATCGTATAAGGATATGGTAGCGACCACAGTTAATGTTTAAATTGTAGATCAGTTTCAAAAAAAGTACAAGGTCAATTTTTATTTCCTTACACTACTTAAAATTGGTTACATATCCATTTGTAAGATTATTCATAGGTTTAATTTTTCTATTTTATTACAAAATCATAACCAAATTACAAAAACTATGAAAGAAAAAGGTAAGGAGACCATTCATGAGAACAAAATGAATTGAACAAAGTTGTGGAGCTCGATTCTGCATCTCCACAAGGCATTTCGTCGAGTGGTTTGCATGCACCAAAATCCACCATGTAGTTAATAATTATTTTCCCAAACTATTTTTTCAAGTCCTTTACAATAGATATTTCTTCCAGAGTAAAGCGGTTTCTAAAAGAGAGCACAAGAAGAACTCCATGCACCCCCTCTTTTGTGAGGTCAGTACACTTAATGATTTCTTATGTAACATTCTTTTTAGGGACACTCGTGTCAAAAAGACTAAGTGTATCCACCACATTTAAGACTCAGTATCCTTCAACATTATTTTCTACAACTTGCACTCTTCCATAACATAGGAAGCACGTAAATGAGATATAAAATCATCGTATTCAAGGAGTGAATTTCCAGTTAAATTCTTACCATTTCTAGTCTTTCCCATCAAAAATAAGGTTGTGGATGTCTTTAAACAAATGATATCCTCACATCCTCCTGGTATTCTTTTCACTGTTCCAAACTCATGTAGCACTGTTGAACAATTTATCTTGTCATGTGCTCCCGTTACTTTTTCCACACTTGAACCTCTACTTCTATAATAGAACAGTCAACATCCTCACCTCCTTCCCTCATTGAATAATTTTCCTCCTCATCTCCACTGCTTACATTATCCACCTCCGCTTTCTCCATTGAACAAACTACCAACCTTCCCCCTCCAATTCTTTTAGTTTTCCACCCTTACAAAATATTTTCAAAAATTACAATTTTTCTTCCAGTATTGACCAGTATAAGACCTCCTCTACTCCTCCTCCCAATCCATCTTTAAAATTTCAAATGAGAATATGAACAAATAATGAAAATACATTTGCAAAGAATCAAAAACTCCACTTTTCTTCATTTACAAGGAACTAAATATTCAATAAATCCTCTATATTGTATGCTTAAATGGACAAACAAATCATGTTTCAGAGCTCATGTTTCTTTCAGGAATTTAGGTATGAGTACCCTACTCCAAATCTCCCATTATACGTAGAGGAAAGGATGATTCCAAAAAAAATATGGCATTTGGATTTACACCAATCAAACCATTTGCTGGAAATTTACAACGTCATTTCAACAATCCATTGTGTGCGTATCCTACAACTATTGCAGTCCACACAAACACATTTTTTTAAGACCTTCATTCAAACATTTTGTGATCCTATCGATCCTTCAACATTAAATACATACATGTCTACCAAATCCATCACAAATACAACATCTGACAACAATCTAATTTCCATTATGCTTTGATGGATGCCCATGCCTTTTGCACACTTCCACATTTTCCACTCCACTGCCATGTCCTGCAAACCCCTGCCACATGCCATCCCCATGCCTCCATGCCAACCTCCTCCATGGTATTAAACCACCACAAACCATACAATCTCTCCCTTCTCTGCTTTGTTTTATTTTTTTATTTTATTCATTTATTTTAGTTAGGCACTACAAGTCTGGACCAAGGAACTATAGTGTGTCATAGGGTGGTGAGTGCAGCACTTAGAGAAAATGTAGATTATGTAATGATTAAATACGGCCATGTGATGAGTAGAATGTGTAATGTATGATGTATAAGATGTAATGTATAATTTAGAATAAAAGTATTATGTATGAGGAGTAGTAAGGAATGTTAGATGCATGTACGTATGATGAAGACTAGCATGATGTAAGATTTGTAAATGCACAAATTCCATAATGTTGTAGATGAAATATAGAATGTATGGTGTACGGTGAGTAATATGTGAGTAGATGCAGTGTGTAAGTCTTATAGTGCATTGTGTGAGGTTCAGTGTAGTAATCCCTCAACAATCAAGTGTGAACAGAAGCACATGAGTACATCATCGAGTAATGACGATGTTAAAATGTGTCATAAATATGCCTATGTGAGGATATTGATGGATGATGATGCAAAAGTGAAGGATGTTATAATGTTAATATGAGGTGGGGATGTGTGAATGTTATGCCCCCAAATGTGTGTAATGATAAGTGTATTTTTTGGAAACAAATAGAGAAGTGGTGTATGAAGGTGGTGAACTATCATAGATATTGTAAGATTGATTAAGTGATGTGATAAATAATGAGATATTTTATGGTATGCATGAAGAGTGATAGATGGTTGTAGATGTATGTATTAATGTATGATGAAACGAGGTTCTTTTTTGTAAAATACCCATGAAAAGTGATAAAATAACCATAATAATATGAGTGTGTTATCAGGAGGTTAGAGTGACAAGAATCACTTACCAAAGACCAAGTTTTTGTTTAGTGGTGGAAGCATGATCGACAAAAGTAACAGGAGGACCATGTAATTTTGGTGGAATTTGCAATGTGTCATAACCACTAGTAGGAAGATTAGTTTCTTTGAAAAAAGTAATTTGTTGGAGATTATACTTGAGAGGAGGCCAAGTTGCACTAAGTTTTAAAAGAGGTTGTTTAGGTTGACTTGGTAATACAATATATGACTTAGTAGGAGTAGGTTATGAACTAATTCTGGTTAGTGGTTGATTATGTTGACTTGGTGATTCTATAGGTGGTTGCGTAAGTTGCTCTTGACTAAACGAAGAAGGCACATTTGAAAAATATGGAATAGAGTTAGGATCCCTAGTGGGTGTAGCATTCATAGATGCGCATGTAATTGAACGTTGTGTAGTGAATGATATAAAACCCTGATGCTCAAGATAATTGATTCTTAGTTATAAAGCGTAATAATCGATGTCATTATGTCCATTAATTCAATGATAATTATAATACATACGACCTTCGTACTTTTCTAGTTGATAAGGAGGATAACAATGAGTAGGTGGAAAAGTGATCAATTGATGACTAATGAGCTTTGTAAAAAGGTCATGTTGCTTATTATTACGCTCAAATATGAGAGGCTTGGGAAATGGCATGACCCAAGGTTCATCTATATGACATGTAGTGGACATAAAATGAAGATGATATGTAGAGGGAGAACAAACATGAGCTTGAGAAGCCTCCTTAAGCTCTTGGATTTCAAATTTGAGATATGTTATTGTGGATTACATAGTCATAAAATTTTCTTGAAACAAATAATGTAAAGCTTGAATTGAGTGCAATAGGGGTTTATTAGATGGAGGATCTCTAAGGTCGGTAAATAGAAAAGTGAGTATAGGTCTTAGTTTGTGTGGTAGAATATTGTTATAAAAATAGTTGGTGTCTAAGGATTTTTCCAAAATAAACTGGAAATTAGGGAATCTTTTATGTAAATCAGATAAAGAAACTTGACCCATGATAGAGAAAAAATGAGGATCCTAAGTGTGAAATACGTCAAGTTTACTAAAATGATTAACTACAAATGTAATATAAGTACTATAGTTAATCTAAGATATGAACAGTTGTAAATAAAGTAAATAGATTTTGTAAATAAATGTAAAGATGACCCAAGAAACTATGAAAAAAGAAATATTATCCCTAATGTATAAAATAGAAGAGGAAAGAACTCGGGTGAATAGAATATGTTCACAAGATTGTGTCATAGAGATGAATATGGAAACAGGTAGTAGGAAAGACTATGCGGGATCCTTGAAAAGGATGGATCTCAGTTGATTCTTTGGAGTGGAGCACCTAGAGAGGGACTAGGGCAGCTATGGGTACTTTGGTCTGCAAAATGGGTTCCCTGGTCTATGCAAAAGCTCTCAAATTGATCTTCACATGTTCGATAGATGGTCTGAAACCCTTCTTTTCTATCGCATTAACTTCGTTGCACTACTAAGGATGCCACCAATGTTCCAAGATGATGAAGATACCTGTAAAATACCAAGAAGGAGTATCGCAACCCTAAAAAGAGAAGAATGCAAATGAATGGGTCAGACTATTTTCAACTTCCACAACAGTGGGATTACTAACTAAGTGTTGCACTATATTTTGGACCCAAATGTAGTTCTGGTGAGTGTGTGCATAATGCGCCCTAGGTGCTCTCGTTGCAATCACACTTTATGAAATAGTGAAAAATAACTAGATGTAGTAAATGTAATAGAATGTGGACATGGATCATTATAGTATCCTCCCCTATCCTCTGTGTGATGTAGATGACTTATCCTTGTAATTTTTGATGGAGCTATGTGGATGAAAATGATCTCCAATGCAACATATGGATGCAAATTTAGATGGATGATAGTAGTTATTAGTGCTTGGTCTCCTAACTTTATATTTATAGGGTTGTCTTGATCTAATTTAATAATTAACCCCAGAATTTCTGACCACAAAAAAGATAAAGATCTCAAATGGCTAGAAAGGGCCCAAAAATTGGCAGGAAAGTTCAAAAAGGATTGGGGCACCCCTGGTGGGATGAGGGCTAGCCTAGGCACACCTGTTAAAGCTAAAATGACACAAAAAGATGAAATATAACTAGGCATGTGGGTGCAAGAGGTTAGGAATAATGAAATAAAATAAAATAAGATGGCCAAAATATGGGGGTTAATTAGTACTTTCTTCACTCAAAAACCTTATAAATAGTAGTATGAGACTAGGACTAAATAATGTCTAAAATGCATAATTTTTTGTCTGCATGAATCAAACTTTAGAAGTATGGATAGTGCTCAAATGTCTCCAATAATGTACTCAAATGTGCCAAATTCAAATTAGGAAATCCATTCCAAATTGTACAAGATCTTAATGTCAAATCGCGAAATGAAGGAGGGAGAGAAGGAGGGACTGTAAGTACCCTCATTCATATAGATAATAAGGTATAACTCCATAAGAGTTATCAAAGAGAAGAAAAATGTTTTCAATGATGTCATCTATATCCAAAATGGGACTCTACAAATAAGGATGCAATTTCAAGTATAAATGTTTATGAGTGAGATGAATCCAGAAGATACATGATCCAGTAGCAAAGGATCAAATATGATCTCCAAAATAGTAGAAGTGACTGATATCCCAGAAGGGGAACTCCCATCAATGGATATGTATGAATACTATAAAGTATAAATTTTTGAAGGCTTTACAAATGGAAGAAAATATCGTTATACTGTAACACAAGGTATATAAAAAAACATTTGAAGTCCAACATAAATTTTTCCCAAAAGGGTTGCTCTAAAAAAAAATAGAAATGTATCAAAAGAATTTGTCATCATAATATGAATTAGGAGTAAAATATGCCTCAAATAATGATTTTGAATCAAAGTAAAATAAAATGAGAGAAGGTAGAACACTATGAAGCTATGAACATGTCTTATTAATGTATGATGGATATTTGATGATGGGAGAGTAAGGAGGAGATTCAAAATTCTATGCAAGGTGATCGTGAGATCGCGAGAAGATGTATCCTCATCAATATTCACATAATCAAAACTAGAATAATTATCCTCATCATAAGGACTATGAACATGCAAATTTGTTTAAACATAAATATAATCACATGAAATGAGAGTGGAAACAACAATCTCAAGAGTAGGAACTAAAATCTCTAAAGGGTATCTAAATAAAGTATGAAGAATAATTCAAATAGTGTGAGGAAACTTCGTTTACACCACACCATGGTGGAGAAGTATGGAAATATACACCAAAAAGATACCTAGAACCATCTCACATGAGTTGAACTAGTCTTTGAGTTCATTTGGGTCACTGGGGGTAGGAAATTATCTATAATATAATGGATATAGGTCTTGTTGAGTGAGAAAATATTCCATGCTCAAAGACCATGGTGTATAATTATCCCTACCAAGATCAAGTGGAGGAAATAGTGATGCAATTTTGGTCATACGAAGCATAATTATATGAAGAACATCTTCCATTCTGCATCCATAAATGAGAGAAATTAGTGCAAATTCATAAACAAAAAAATGCAAGCTAAGATGAGTATCAAAATCAGCTAAAAATACATATATAGAATGCAAAATGAAATGAGTACGAGAAAACACTGAATAATGTGAGACATTGGAATTAGATGCAAATGCATCTGCATGTGATTACAACACCCCCTAGAAGCTATATTAAGTAGCCCCCCCTAAAAAATGTAATATTAAAAATTAGTGTGTTTTACAATGAATAAATGAAAAATACACGGGAAATGAAAAAATATAATCTTTGGAAAACACAAAGCTCAATTTTGAGCTACCGATCAAAATTAATAACAATAGAAATTTTGTGTAAATAAGGCATATTTTAAATAAAATTATACTCAAGCATTAAAAAAATGTACTAAATGAGGATGAACATATCCTTCTAACCACTGATTGGAATCGATACTCAATGTAGATTTAAATGTTTTATATTTTGAGGTGGAATTTTCCTCCTACTGACCCGGGCCTCACCTTTTGTCTTCGACATATGAATGATACAAGGAAAATAAACACTAAAATCAATATTCGTACATATTTTCTCACATTGAATTGTTTTTCAAAATCATGAAATGTTAAATTTTGAAATATTTTTAAGTCAAATTAGTAATCAAAAAATATATCCACCTTGAGTGGGGTCCACGAGGAGAATGCATTGGAGGTGGCTGGTTTTAGGGTTTGAAAACCCCAAATATTTATTGATTTCCTTCAGTAGAACTATTTTGGCACCACTTCATGATAGAAAATCAATGCAAAGGAGGTCATTTTAGTATATATGGAAAAATAGAGGTCTCGGGAAGATAAACTCAAGCCTAGGAAAGTTACAAGGATATTGAAAATGCATCAAAGCTATGCAAAATAGGCTAAATCAATGAGTCAAAGTGATTTAATATAAATTGAATTAAATCTATATTTCAAAGTAACTACTATAATAAATTATATGTAAATGATAGAATATAGTCATGGAAAAGTGACAAGCAACAAACATGCCATGATGTGAAACCCTACGAAAATGAGATGGAAAATTGTCTTAGTTTAAACTGTGTCACCGGGAGTCATCTGGATTGAGTATCTATTGGAATAGGCTGGAAATAACATCATAAATTCTCAATAAAGATTCACAAGTAAAGAAATGTGAAGGAAAATTATTTCCACAAGAGGACAGTAATAGTAGGCGGTAGTGTCTGATCGAGGTGCTAGTGTCCGCTTAGATGCTCAAGTTCTAAATTTTTATGGGTCGAAAGGTCGTTACTCTAATATTCATTTTATCTCTTTGAATTCACTGTTAGGGTTATGATCACACTTGTAACCTAAAATGAAAATTTATACCTACATATGTCCACAAACCACATCAAATATTATAAAAAAGATGCACAATGTGGAGTCATAATGACCCCAGTGGTCACCCGAAGAGTGAACTTAGTGCCGATTGATACACTACATTTCATACTCCATGTGGTTCTATGTGAATGTGCGTGTAATGATGCTTTAGGATTCCCTTGTGCAAGTTACACAATGATAGAGGGATATATATAGAATGTAGAAAATGAATAGAATGTGTGAGATGGAATAAAATCAACTTCCCCTCTTATGATGTGTATACATAAGTGATGCACCCATTTTCCTTTAATCGAATTTGTCAAATGGATGCCTTGTAATACTCTTTGTGCCTTTAGATGAAATCTTAGGTGATAGTATATAATTCTTATGCTTGGCCCTTTATTTGAGAGCTATAACTATGTATATATATATGATTCCCTTGTTTTAATTTCATAACTGACAATTGGAAGGCCAACTCAAAAGTGTAAAATATGCCTAAAAGATGAAAGAGATCCAAAATAGTGAGAAAAGGATAGAGAAGGTCAGGAGCACCCAGAAGGGGTGGGAGCACCAGTGTGCTTCTATCCTAATTGGGTGCTAGTGTCTGAGGACAAAAAATATGAATAAGTCAAATACCAATTGGGTTGTAGGGTGTACAAAGTCAATAAATATATAAAATAACAAACAAAACACCCAAAATTCATTGTCAATTATAATTTTTCTTTCTTAGGAATCATGTATATATTAGTATATTCCATGACCTAGAAATGTACCCCAAGCACATAGATTTTGTGTCTAATATTTTCACCCACTTTATATTGTTGAATGAATACCTAATAACAAAAATTATATAGAAGATGTGTACCTAGTGATCATGTAGGGAATATTTTAGTCAATAGCGTGCCAAGTGGACAAGTGAAGCATGAAGTGATTGCAAAGTGAAGTTTGGAAACTAGGAAGGGGAGGTAGACCCTAGGGATGAAGTGTATGTGTCGTATTTTCTTCTGTTTGCTGATGTGAGCTTCTTCTTGTTATATATTAAGGATAGACCTAAAAAAGAAGAGGAAGAAAGTAGTCAAATTTTAGTATATGAAAAATTAGAGTAACCCATGTATAAGTACGTATAGAGTGTAATAGTGTGTAAAAGGAAAGTGTGCACCTGATATGTAAGAGAGTATGAGATATAAAGTTTTCATGTTGTCTTCCTAATTTGAATGTCAATGGTGAGGGTTTTGGGCTATCTCGCGTTGAGATAAAATTTTGTGGGTGATCTCATGCTAAAGGTGATTTTTTTGGTTGATATCACCCCAAGAGAAGAGTGTTAGGGAGAGAGGTATAGATTTTATCTCCTTCCATGATACTTCCCAAATAATCACCACTATAGATGATACGTCTTGATTTATTTATTTATTTTTTCGATTTGTTCTTATTTTCTATAATTGTAACTGATATATTGAATTCTATTCTTAGAGGTAAGTTCCTACTACTAGAGAAATAAGTTGAAAACTGTTGTAAATTGTGTTGATCTAATAAATTGACTATTTTTCCCCCAAGATACAAGTGCCTAGGGGGGACACAAGTTCCCACTGCTACTATCAAGGTTTGAGTGCTAGTGTTACTCTATGTTTTGGGCACAAGTCTTATTCATAGCCAATCTAAAATTGTGTTCATGTGTCATTTATTTAACAATTCTTTTTTTTTTTGAAGCTTTTAGCTATTGTAGGGGTTCTTTACTCACTCAATATATGCCCCCCATGTTTGGGGTGCATGTGACAAATGTAGGAGAATGTGTTCCAAAGAAGATGACCCAATATTGATCTGAAGTGAATACCTACAGGAGTAAGGGATATGCATGGTAGAAACCAAGGCACATGAAAACAAGATAGGCTAGTAAAAAAGTAGTACTTGTAAACATAGCTAGCATGCAATAAAAGACAATGTAACAAGCAACTAGGAAGATAAGATGGACCGTGAAAAGTGGGTTTCAAACATGGGACATCACTCACAATTTCACACAAAAATTAGGGCTGAAGTGGAAAAAATCATAAAATGATAAGACAATACATAGGGAATAGCCCGCAAACAATAAAAATCAATAAAAAAAAAGTGACAGATAACCATGGGTGTATTAATCCTGCGAGACAAATGTTACACATGAAGTACCCATTCGCATGTTAGAAAGAAAATAGTATGTCAAAGCATATATAGACCAGTGAAAGTTAAAGTGATATTTAGTAGTAAATATTTTAACTATAGAACATGTGAGTGTGTAGTATAAGAGTAGAAAAATTAGGTGCCCCCGAGAGCCTCGGTGGGACTAGTAAAGAGTTGTGTTGAGCATCATACATCATGTATGTATCTGTGACAGGTCTTGCATTCACCTTTAGGTACCAACTAAACACACATGTGCATACAAAAAAATATTATGACATACTAAGAATTCAGCTAGCATAGTAAGAAAAGTGCAATATAAAAGTAGTATAGGCTAACAGGCATAAAGGAAACCAAGATATGAAAATGGTGTGCTACGATGTGTAAGATGTGAAGATGAGGAGTGGTTGTGTTTCCCCCCTAATGGATGTGTATGAGATCAAGTTCATTTATCAATTCCCCCTCAACATATAATACATTTGCAGATGCATTTTCTCAGCACATTTCTTTTCCATCAACTCCTAATGTTGATCTTGTTATCTTTTATAATGACCCACCCTTATACATTATGCTTCACATTTATTATGTGGGTGTCAAATGCTCCATCATTTATAATGGATCTGAGCTAAATCTTTGCACCATATAATTCCTTGAAAATATCAGTCTTTTTGTTGTTAATATTAATCCTTCATCTCTTTCTCTTCATACATATGGTGGCTCTGTTCATCCATGCATATGTCACATTACTTTCCCCATCACTATTGGGCCAAAAAAAATTTATACGGATTTCTTTTCCATTGACTTCCTGATTTCATATAATTGTTTATTTGGTCAGCCTTTGCCTCATGCCATGCAAGTAGTTCCTTCTACAATACATTGTTGTGTCAAATTCTTACATGAGGGCATAAAACATACAATTCATGGTGATCGCCAACCATTCAAATATTGTAACCATGATCCTAACACTACCTACCCCAACATCTGCTACCACCAATGAACCATAGCCTATGGATACTCTGAATCATTTTCTACCATTTGAAGGTGTTATTTTCATGTTAGATATTGTCTTATCTGCACCATCGCCTCCTCCTTCTTCTACTACTGTTATGATTATTTATTGGGGGCATGTCCAGACATTGGTCATCATTTCATCTCCTTCGCCTTCTCATAAGCAACCTCCATTAGCACGACCTCCATTTACATATACACTTCTCATAAATGACTCTTATTGCGAGCACATTCCATTCGATCCTACTCACTTAGATACTATATGCACACATGATGGGTTGGCTCGGCTAGGATTTACCATTGAAAACATTTATCCTTCACCCCATGATCATCATTTGTACCATGGATTTCTTTGCATTATTGTTTCTTATGGTCTTCAAGTATTTTATCTCACAATATTTCTTTTACGTTCTCCTTGCACTTCTCCACTCACACTTGGAAATTCTTGGCTTTATTACATTAGGGGCACATTAGACCCTTATCATACTAATATATCATTTCCCGTGCCATTTGGCCATATTTTTATTTGCAATGACTCAATTATTAGCTATTTAATAAATCTTACTCGATGGTATGCACATAGTTTCCCACTCCCTCCATCACTAATAAATAATATGCTATGGCATGTATAATTTATGCCTCAATGGCTCCTTACTTGACCAACTTGACACTATTACTTATCAATTCTCATATGCATCACCTTTCAGTTTTGATCATGACAATGATGACCTCCTAGATGACATTACTTGATCTCTTTCAAAAATTGTCTTATCTTCTCATCATTTCATACTCAATCTCCCATATACATCATGCACATCTTGATACATTAGTATCGTCATTTCCCAATGATGCACTCTTGTGTTATGTTTAATACTTGACTATTGATGGCATACTATACACATAAACCTCACACAATGCACATTATACACTACACATTCTCACACACTTGAAACATTCACAGTACATATTTCTCATTACTCCACCACATTAAAAATTTAGAAAATTTACAAGACATATCTCTAGCATTTCTTAGTCGCACTATACACTACATATTACACTCTTCACACGTCATGCATTATTTACACCTCTTTCTCTCACACCATCTAATACACAATTTTTGTCTTATTCACTCTATACATTCACACTGCATATTCCTCACATCTAATTTCATGTGCTACTCCCATTGCCCTATGATGCACTCTAGTTCCACAATTCATACTCTATTATTGAGGGTTTCAATCTAAAATGAACTTCACCTCACTTGCACACTCACTCACTCAATCATATAATCTTTATGCTATACATTTTGATGATCATATCTTTTTGGCGCACACATTCAAACCATTTCCCAATGATGAACTCTTTCTATACAGTTCATTGTTTACTGTTGAGGGGGCATGCACAAATGAAATACATCTCATTAATACACATCCACTAGGGGGTCACTCTGTATTCAATTCCATCTCATCCACATCATATTGCATATCTTGGTCGCATTTACTCTTGCTTTCTTATGATTTTACATGTACACTTTATTACACATGCTAGATAGATATTTTGTATGTCACTATATTTATCATACATAAATGCGTGTTCACTTTCTTTTCTAGTTGTGATCATAGAATTTACATAAATCTCTACACATAACATGGATACTTGGTTTAGTACATCATACCAGTCCCATGTAGACACCTCTAGGCATCCACTTTTGTACACTACAAGTTTTATTGTTAAATTTTTCATATTACATTACTTTATCAAATTATACATACTTTGACATACTTTTTATCTCTCTAACATGTTAATGGGTGCTTCATGTACATAATTTTCTTTACAAGTATATTTTCCACCATGGTTGATTATTACATTACTTTCTATTATTTTCCTTTGTTTGTTATTATTTGTCATTTTTTGTGGGATTTTCCCTTTTTCTTGTGTGCGCACTTGTATGTTTTTTCCTTGTTATCCTTGATAGTCTTGAGACATCATGAGTAATCTCCCATCTTTGTAACCCACTTTTCGTGGTCTACATCATCTTCTTGTGTGCTAACGTACACATTGTATTCTTGTCTTCTAGTTTACATTTTTTCATTTACATGTTGTTATCAGCCAATTTTGACTTCACAAAATTGTTTAAAAATAATAAAAAATGAAAATTTTGAAAAATGTTAAAAGTGTTACTTTGTGTGGTTCATTTCCCTCGTCGCGATTGTCTTATTTTTGTGATCGTTTTGGTTTTTCGTTTCGTCCTTTTCAGGGAAGAACTCTTCCCGCCAGGCTTTAAATCACGTTAAAATACATTATAATTAATTAATTAATTGCTCCTTGTTTGATTAAATTAATTTTTAAAATCATTTGAGAAGTATTTAATTAAATAAATATAAATTAAAAGTTCGTTTAACAAATTTTAATGTCGGGGAAGTAATCTTACGCTTCCAACTACCGGGAAGTCAATCTGGTTTCCCGAACCCGAATTTCCCCTTTCCTGGCAATCTTCCTCAATTTTCCCACACATGGGATTTTCTCTACCAATTGCCAAATCATGGATTGGCTAACGGGCAGGAAATTCCCCAATTGCCCACATGGGGAAATTGAACGGGGATTGCCAACCCATTTTGCCATTCCCATTGGCAATTGCCCATTGCTTTCCCCATTTCCCCCTGGCACTCAAGCCACTACCCGGAAAGAGAGGAAGTTAGATTAATTCCATAACTTCCTCCATCAAACTTGTTGGAAAAAGTCATGCGAAGCTTTCCAATTACTTCTTATTTCTTCAGGAGGACATAATATTTTGTCAACATCCCATAATGCAAGAGAAACTCATGCCATTGTGAAGGAAGAAATATCAATCGTGCATGCAAGGAGGTTTTATCAAAATCTAAACAAATACCAGCCAGAGGAAGGACAGAAATCTTCCACGCAGGTATTAGAAAAAGAGGAACAGTGTTTAAAAACAACAAAGAACAGCCATCTGAGGGAAGAATCCACGTGAGGCAAAGAAATAAAAGCAAAGTTAGAACACCACGTTTTTAGAACAAAGTCACATTTTTGCCTCACGCATTGGACATTTTTCCACGCCCAACCAAATAGGATAGTCAAGATAGTCCAAACACGTGAAAGGAAGGAGGCATTGATCAAAGGAATACGAAGCCACGCATTGGTCAAATAGACTTAGGAAAAGTTCAAGCAGAGGTAAAGAAATAGCAGCTGTCCCAGGAACCCCTCGCACTGCCAAACCAAATACAAAACATGCGCATGTTTTAAAAAGAAGATAGTAAATTCCTTTTTCATGCATTTGGGAGGAGGTGCCCAGCATAAGAAGTTTCCATGCAGGCTAAGGAAAAATCCAAAAACAGTCCCATACATTTTGAAAAATAACAGTCCAAAGTTAAAATAGTTTTTCACACGTCAGGGGGGAAGGAACAATTTTGAAATAATAAAAATTCATGTGCCAAGGAAAGGAGGTGGAGCAAAGTGTTTTTATCCACGCCCAGGAGAGAAAAGGAGATAGCAAATACAAGAAAACGCACCTCTTTGGGTAGGTCACGTTGGAAAGGAAAAATTGGTCTACCAAAATCCACCCATACCTAGAGGTAAAAGAAAGGTTCACGCATGTTTTAAAAAAAGGAAAATTAGCAGCAAAGCCACACCCAACCTGAAGGATACCACACATTGGGTAGAGAAAAGACACATAGGAAGAGAGAGAAAGAGAAAGCCACCCCAGGATGAATCCACGTAGAAGGGAAAGGGACAGCAAACTATTTTTTACTCCATGCATTTGGTCACTGGAGACAAGTATGACATGAGAGTGGTCTTTCGACTTGTTTCATTATGGTTCAATTTTTCAACAACTCAGGAAGTAATTGATTCCTCGGTCAACACAATAAAAAAAGGTTCAATCGTATAAATTTCTTCCATTAGTGTATCAAATTACATCAAGAATGGGTGGTTCAAAGGATAGTCAAGGACCCCATAGTTTCCAATTTTCATTGACATTCCTTGTTAAAAAAAATGGCACTTGGTCATCCATACCATACGATATTTCAGCTTCTAGCTCTAGCCAATGGAGACCAAATCAAAGACAAACAAAGAAGTAGTGCATTTGTGGTTGACTTGGACAAAAAGCATGTTGCAGAGGACCTCTCGAATGACCTTTCATCTCATCATCAGGAACTTCTTCAACAGATGAGGAAAATGGTAGAGATCTACATCAAACTGACAGAACTCGAAACCAAGTAAAGGATGGGAAGGAGCACATCTCAAGAATTTCTCATTCCAGTCATCAGTCATCTTTGCATGATTGCCCTAATTCTTCAGTCCTAATCAACAACACAACACTGTAATTCAGAGCATTAGTTCGGGCGTAAGCACCTGTAATCTATATCACACAATTTCCAGAGGTGGAACTCGCTAATGAAGTACCTCAAAATATACCAGCCCAACTTTGTGTTCTTTTGTGAAAAACATTTTGGAGTTAATGAAATACGAACTTTGTGTCTCATTCATTGTCTCTTGTAACATTTGATGTTCTTATGTTCATTAGATGTTAGGTGTTTGAATCTTGCATGAAAATATTATCTTTGATCTTATTGTAAAAATTATTAATCAGTTGTCCTAGTTCATAGTGATCAAGCTCTAATTATCTACTTTCTCATCTGTGTTCCCTTTTACATGGTCTTGTTTGGCTAGCTCAAACTCTGTTTTATTTGTGTTAGTTATTCATCTTTCCTCTTCATGCAATGTTAGGCTCTGTTTTTACCTAACTCTTGCATGTTATTTCAGTTAATTTCATTTCACTCCTTTCCTTCATTCCATTCCATTTCTCTCCTTCACTTTTCTTTCCATTGATGTTCCAAAACACCCCCCACATACAATTTTGAATGTACAGATGTAAATAAAGTTTTGGTTTTCAATAAAGGCAGCCTCACCTTAATTGAGGAGGGACTTCATTCCCACACTGTTGCATGTCATTTGCATGTGTGCAAATCCATATGCTAACACATGTGTGATTTTCATGTTTGCACTAACACTTGTTTTGTAGCCACTTTGATTTCATGTTCCTTATTTTTCACCAAGCACACTCTCTCCCTCTACAGGGCTCAGTTTTAGCATAGCGGTCAGTCCTCCTTTGATCCACATACTTCTCAACAACGTCACATGCACCACAAACAAGGGGGAATCATTTGGTTGAATCAGTCACCCCATACAACAGTTTACAGACACATTTTAGCATAATAAAGTATTGTTACAACATAGTTATCAGCCTCAAAAAGGGCTCACACTCAGACTTGGCTCCTTAACACAGTATAGACACAAGTGCCCAGACCTGAACAATAGTGTCTGGGTGCCCCTGACACTTTCTGAACACCTGTGACTAGGAGAAATTACACAACATCTTTCAATGTAGCATAGTCTACAACACTTCACATAGCTACTTTTATAGGGAACACTATCCTTAGCACCTAGCATACACACTATACAACATTTTCTTTTTTTCGCATCGGGACGGAATTGGTTGAACCAGATCAGATTTTTATACACCATCTACTATGGTGTTCCATATTTCAGCAAGAATTTAAAGGTTGGAGTATGACACCAAAATTTTCTCCCTACACTTCTTCTTGTTCTTAGCATGAGATCTCCTAAAAAGCTCGCAGGTGGAACAATTGGCATGAGATCTCCCAAAAAAATCATTCTCCTACATCATCTTTAGGATCCTTTCTACACTCTTTTCTCATTATGGATAGGGTACACATTTTCCTTTTTCACATTTAATATACTCTTTACACATTTTACTCATATACACACGTATTTGACTACTTTTTCATTCTTCTCTTTAATAGGGTTGTCCTTATGGGAAGTGGTATTCAAAATCATCCCACATCAACAACATCAATCACATCAGCATCAACATCAACAATAGGTACAAAGGATACATCTACATATGTGTTCCCACCATAGGGTTATCATCATCATTACTTTTTACGCTTTCTCCTTTCTAGTTTCCACACTTCATATTTTTATCATTCCACACTTTTCCTTGTCTCTTGGCACGCTTTCACCATCAATCTACATGGTTATCAGGTACACATTTCTTACCTACTTTATGTTATCAATCATTTGCGTAGCAACATAAAGTGGGGGAAAATGTCGACACAAAATCATGCACTTTGGGTAATTATCTAGTCCTGATTGCATACTACTATTCATATTATTCCTAAGTAAGAAAATTACTAATTAACCCATGTCTTTGGCCATCATTTCTTTTTTTGTCACTTTTGGTTTTACACTCTTTCTAGCTCAATCTCTCTTTTTACACCTCCGCATTTATCATCCTAGATACTAAATCCCATCCAATATGTCACTGCCAAATGGCCCTAACCTCTTTGTACTTTGTTCACATTATTTGAGTCCTTTCTATCCATTTGAGCATCTTATCCTTTTTTTAGTCATCCTTTTTTACGTTAATTATGAAATTCAATAAAGGGAATCGTATAAAAATAAATTTATGTGACCATAATAAAGGACCAAGCACTAAGCATTAGCTATCACCACCTAAGGTTGCATCTAAAGTCTATTCAAGAGCATTCAAGTATCCAATCAAGGGAAAGGGATTGCATACACTTCATAGGAGGGGAATTTCATTCTATTCCATGCACACATCTATTAATATTTCTTACATCTAGCTACTTTCTCACTATCAAGAGTGATATGCACAAGAGCCACCTAGGGCACAATTATGTACACACACACACACCTTGAACTACATTGGTTATGAAATGTAGTGTAATGCTTAGTTGTAAGTTCATTCACTTGACAGATAAGGACAGTCTGACCCCTCATTTACATTCTTTTTTTGGATTTGATGTACTTTTGAGGGTTTTGTAGTTCAATGTACTATTGAGGGTTATCACCGACATCGGTGATCACTATGCGACCTAATAATGACAAGAAGTGAAGGATATAGAACATCTCACGGCCCTTTGAAGGAGTTTTTCTTATGTTTTTAACAGTCACATGTGCCAAGACTAGGTCTAGGGTTTCTGTAGGTGCCCTTGTTCCTTTCCAGGCACCCCAATCTAGGCAAATCGTCAGTTCACACATTTTTCTGACGCATTGTGTAACACTTCTCCCACTCTTTTCATCCATTCAACACTTCAGAAAAATCTAGGATTAATTGTGAAATAACTAAGTCATCTTATCTCCTCTTTGAAACTAGGGTTTCAATACTTAATTTCTTAATTTTCTTGGTTCTATTTTGTACTAAATTTTTTATTCATTTACGGCTACATAAAAAACAAATGTAAGAATTTATTTCAATATTTACTTAATCAGGGGCTAGGGAAATACTTGCAAGTGGATATGGGTAATGGTGTGTATAAGGCAGCACATGTAGGTATATGTAGTTTTTTAACTTGAAAAGAAATTTTTTATTGATCCTAACAACTCTTGTCATGTAATCTTTTAATTTTAAACTAAAAAATAATAGCTCAAGTAGCCACCGCCTTAAAAGGCTTAGTGTCCCTCTTATACATATGGATTTTTTAATTACTTGTAGTTTCTACCTCCTTCTATAATTCATATCCTCATCCATATCAATTTTATCTTAGTGATTCGATGAAATAACAACATAGGAATTTGACACGTGACATATTTTTTTCTTCCCATGCCACTCATGCCCCTTAGAGAGGTAAGTGACTAAGATTTATTTTCTTAATGACCAAGCATGAAATCTAAACGTAACCATCTCTATCTATCAACATGTTCTTAGTGTGTGTCTAATTTGGATGAATTCCTTTTAGTGTACAAATAAATAAAATTTTAACCTAAGTGAGAAAATTTTTACATGCCAATAAGCTTGTAGATGAAGAGGTGATAAATTAAGATGACATAGAAGGGGTCTACATGGAGAGTTGGACATTTTTACTATACTAATTGTGGGGATCGATTTCATTTGGAGGTTTATGAGTAGTGAGTTACTTTCCTATAGGGCTAGAGGGCATTATTAAACTTCCAAGGGTTTAGAAATATCGGGGTTAGATGAAAAATTAATTGGAGGAGAAGTTAGTTTAGGGAATCTATATTGAATGAAAAAACTAAAATAAGGGAATAGTTTTATCAATACAATTGGACCTAAAAGGATGGCTACTTGGTTCCTTATAGTCCCTTCTAATTAAATAGTCAATATGCTACTCACTTGACATTGGATCCATGATAAGCATGATATTCCATTAGTTTGTACAAGGACAAGGATAATTTAAGTTTAAGAACATTAACATGGTTTTTATTATTTCTAGTATAAAGTTCATTTTCCTTATTTAATCAATTCCAATACCTACTTTACTTCTTCAACCAAAAATTATGCCTTGTACTAAGGAACAATATTTACAACATATTGCATTGATTTTTGATCAAATTCCTAGATATATTCCATGAGAGAAATAATTTTCACCAAAAACTCCCATGATCTCTCTATCATCTCTCTCATACAATTCATATAAATGTTACCATCAACTATGTAACCAATCTCTAATGAAATCACCTTGTTATATACAAGGTGGATGGTCATGATCCAATCTTAAAGTTGATCCACTTTAGGGTCTATCATGCTTATATTTTACATATAAGCTATAAACCAAAAACATATAGTTTTTGGTAGGTTTCCAAATAAGAATTTTCCCTCTTAATATTATAAAACAAACAATATGAAGAGATTCATGAAGCAATAAATTATCCTCTATTACAATATGCAATACATAATAAAGTGTCACTCTACTACGAAAATTTTGATGTATATATGCATAGTAAAACTAATTATTCGTTAATTGATAAAATTCATGAAACAAGGTTACAAGAACCGAGGAAGGATATTGTAGAAAACACCCAAGATGGATGTGGAGGATACGTGTGAGATGAGGTGCCAAAGGTAGATGTATATGTAGAGGATGAATATTTCCACCAAGAACTTGTTTCAAGTGTGGATTACTAGACCATTATCAACGCAGCTACCTAAATTTTTAATATGTGTGCATTTCTAGAAAGAGTATAAGGTTGAAGTCTATAGATCTATATTTATGCAGTCATGAAATAAAAGATGAAAAATTGCCAATAATTATCAAAATTACATGTAATATTTATGAAGATTTCCAAACAAAAAATTAGCACGCCATGGGAAAATCCTTCTCCTAAGGTAAAAATCACAACAAGAGGAGTTTTTTCCCATGCACTAGTATTTATACCTTTGAAAAACATAAGACAGAAGGAAACAAGTATAGGAAAGGAATATCATGATGCTAAGTAAGAGAAGAAGATAATTCAAGAAACTGAAGATTTAATTTGTGGGATACAAGGAGAAATTGATTTTCTAAGGAAAGATGTGTGAATACAGAATGAAACCCTTATAATCACATAAATGAACAAAAATTATAGAAAAAATTTCCAAGAGGTATGTATAATTTTTTGCAGTGAATGTATATTTCCTTTACTAATTCAATGGTTTTCAAATAAAATTAGGAAAACAAAACTTGGAAAATAAATGGGGAAAGCACAAAATAAGATTGTTAACACAAAAAAGGTAGAAGAGTTCGATTGAGAAATATTGGTTGATGCGTGCAAAAATGGGTGGCATATAAATGAAATATTTGTGAATACAAGGGTGGAAGTATATGCTTTTACCAAATATTCTTGGAATAAAATGGGGTGACCTGAGCTCCATCCCTCTCGTTGTGTTTTGTTTATGGAAAAAAAACTTGCATCATATCAATTAGCATATTAAAGAATGCTACTATTAGCAGAACAAGAGTTTCGTTCCAACGATATTTTGAAGTATTTACCTTTGCATAAGTAGATGATTTCCCAACACTAATTGGAATATGATGGTTCTACGTGAACAATTCAAACTTAAGGTTCAAAAAGTGTTATGTAAGCTTTAAAAATGGACTTCATATGGAATGAGGAACCTCATATGTTGAGAATATAACGGAACATGAAGAACTCAAACACATCTACAATATCATGGTTTAAATGTCAGAGAGTTATGAACCAACATAACATGTAGATTTGTAGTGGAACGATGCACAATCCATATCATATACTATTGATGTAGCTTGTGATAATTGGGATTATGGTTATTACAAATTGATCGAAGGGTATTATGATGTAATTTTATCTACTACAAGATAAACAATTTCTCATGTGCCAAAATCTATAGGAAGGTATATCAAAAGGATGAGAAAAGAAAATAATCAATCTATCCCAAGGTTCAATGTGAGTCAAGATGTGCAAGACTTTCATGGAAAATGGAAATTTACATTCAACTTGAGATAGCAAACATAAATGTTTTGGCATAAATAATTAGAATGATCGTGGCAATAAGGTGGGCTACTCACATCTCGTTATTTAAAACATGGGACTATAGTAAAAGAAACTATGCATACAAATTTATTTTTATTAATGTTGTGTGAATGTTTCCAGGCTATAGTGTAATAACCAAACCTAAAGAACATCTTTAAAATGTGAAGAGTTATGGAGTACTGTGGTGCAGGAAATCAATGTATTCTTATGGACACATTTGTTCTACCAAATTTTATGTAGATGTGCATGTGCAGGGTATGTTGCGTGTGAATTTCACAAAGAAAAATCTAGTTAGGATACACTCAAGACTAAGTTCATACATACCTATTATTTTACTTCATCAATTCCAGGCTTGAATTATTTTGTTTTATTTATTAAAAAAGCAATTTTTCAGATAATGTAGTTATGGATTAGAAACTATCCATACTGAAGAAGGAAAATTTACTAGAACTCCCAATATGTGTTGAAGAAGTAATTACCAACAGTGATTCAAGTGATGAGTATGATGAATTTTGAAAAGAAAGGAACTAGAGGTTAAAGGGTAAAGAAAACTTGGTGGGCCAAATAGAAGAGGAAACTATAAACTATCACATTTTAAACATAGAAACATCATATGGGTCTTGAGAAGACGCTGACAAAAAGGGTTAAAGGGATAAACCATACCACCATCCACTAATGGTTGTATAGGTTAGCATGTGAACCGAGGAAACATCTCAATTCAAAATAATTGGATACTACTAGAGTGTGGTGGAAGTACCAAGAATTGTTGAACTCTTTTGAAAATATGTGGATTAATTCCGAAGAAGTTATTAAGAGATGAAAGGGTTACATCTATCATTAGGAGAAATTTAGATTAAATTAGTTGAAGGAGACAAACCCATGTGAAAAAAAGGTATCAAATGAATTCAATCTACGTGCAAAAGTAAAAAAAGAAATTGACATGTTGGCCACATGTGTTATAATACTAATGAAAGATTCAAAATGGGTAAGTCTAAAGGCTATTAGTAGCAAGAAAGATGGGTTCATAGATTATTTTGTAAATTACCTAAATTTATACTTAGTTTGTGTTATGGATCCATTCCCAACAACCTTCGCAGAGGGAATTATATATGAGGTTACAGGAAGATAAATACATACATTTACTAATGGGTTTGTAGGATATCATCAAGTATGTATTACAAAATAATATAGAGCAAAAACAACATTTGTGATAGAATGGGGATCATTTTCTTATATTTTAATGTCATTTGGATTAAATAATACACCGACAATATTTTCACACATAGTTGTTATTAATTTTAAATATTTTATTCTTAAAATCCTTTAAGTATATCTGGATTACTATATGGTGTATGGGCTTGTGAAGGGCTATTGCAGTAAATTACGCCTAATTTTTTAGTAATTTTTCCATTTACAAATCTCATTAAATATAAAAAAATTGTGTCTTTGTAAAACCTTTTGCAACAGTATTGGGGAACATAATTTATAAAGATGTCTTGCTAGTTGATCTACCCAAAATTATGTGGATAATACAATTAGATCCACCACAAACACAAAGGGAGGTCCACACCTTCCTTGGACACTCTGGGTTTTACAATTTTGTTTATCAAAGGCTACAAAATGATTGTTACACCACTAGAAAAATTGTTGTGTAAATAAGAAGACCTTGAATGGGGTGAAGAGAAAGAGAAGGGGTTTCAAGATGTAAAGAAAAGGTGGAAAGATACACCAATACTATGGTTCCTAAATTGGAATATACATTTTCATGTGTATGTAGACATATAAGTAATGATGACTATAGTTATATAGGCATGACCAGGAGAATTTCTTCGCAAGTAGAAAGCTAACCCACATAGAATAAAATTATACAACTATGGAGTATGAGGGATTATCAATGGTATACTCACTACAAAAATTTAGGTAATATTTACTAGGAACTCCTTTTGTATTTTACACGGATCATATGGTGTTGAACTATTTGGTCAATAAGGAAGTATTACATGGAAGGCTCTATCGATGGGTAACTATATTCCAAGGGTTCCAATTCTGAGTTGTATTCAAACCAAGGAAAACTAATGTTGACCTAGATCATCTATCATCAATAAATATGGGTGAAGAAAAATATATAATATGGGATGTAGGATCTTTATATTCTTCAAAGAAAAAGAAATACATATGAACAAAGTGACAGATTAAATTCTTTTTTACAATATAGTCTTGCACCAAAAATTTGGACAATTCAATAAAAGAAACTTGTCATAAAAGTTGTGACATATTTTTTAATCAATGGAGAACTATACAAAATGGGGTGTGATGAAATAATAACACATTTCATGATGAAACATGAGCAGCAAGATGTACTCTATGATGCACATGGAGAAAATTCTTGTGGAAATTATGAAGGAGAGGCTATGATTTTATTTTTATTAACAACAACATTATGACATGGAAAATATTTATTTAGGGATGCAAAAGTATACACAGAGACAAGTGACCACTGTCAAAGGATTAGAAATTGAAACGAGTGTAATGAAATTACCTTAATACATGTAACTACTAAATAAATATTGTAGAAATGTAAAATTGAATTTGTTGGACCAATCAATCTAGATGCATAAAGAATATGTGCATTGAATATATTATTATAGTGACTAACTACTTTCCAAGATGGTAAGAGGAAGCCACGGGGGGTTCACTTAGTGAAAGTATGGTATATCATGTGCATTCAAAGGGTATTAAATAATACCCTTAATTCTAGTTTTTACCTCTAATTATTAAATTGATAATACCCCCTCCTGTTATATTATTAGAATGAAAATACCCCCTATCTTTTCCATATACCTTACTTACCCATTTTTCAATCACAATTTTACTTACCCCTTTTTATTTCTACCCTAATATATTAAACAGAAAATATATCATATTTATCACTCAATTTTTTTTCATATGCATTTCCTCTCGAAAGATAGTTTGAATCCATTGAAGACCTATTACAAATCACCTTATAAAGGTTAAGCTTTAATCATTTATCAATAGTTCTTCAAATAATTAAGATGGTGAAATAATATCACTTGTGTTGAAAAGCATAGTCAATCCTAATTTTCTACCATCTTATTTTTTCGTGGTTAAGAATCTCTTAATTGATATTTCTTTATTCAAAAAGAGATTATAATTTAACTTTATGAACACATTCCTTTTGCAATTTTAAGGTATTTACTTTTAAAAACTAGGGTTCAAATATTTTAGTTTTATATTAAAACTAAACCTCCCTTTCCTTTGGCCCACCTCTCTAACCTACCCCCAATACCTGATTCAAAATATCAATAAGTTAAACCCTTTCACCGCCTCATGTCTACCGGTATATTGACTTTAATTTTATTAAATTTAATTACCTCAATATGAACCCACTTGCTAGGATATTGCCTAGCTAATGAACCCCCCGTGGAGGAAGCACCAACAAAAAATTACGCAATGATAGGCATCAGATTTATATGGGAGAATATTATAATTCGATATCAGTGCCCCCTAAGCCTTACAAGCAATAGAGGACCCATTTCCTAATTGACATGGTGCAAATTGTTTGCAAGAATTTATGGATGCACACCATATAATAACTCCCTATAACCCACAAGCATATGGAATGGTTGATGCATTCAATAAAATCTTTAGTAATATCTTGAATAAAATGTGTAATGTAGGATGTAAAGATTGGGATGGCAAGGTGTAAGTGGTGCTTATATACACATACACAAAAACCTAAAATTGGTTGAATAAGGCAACACCATTCCAGCTTGTATTTGGAAAATAATTTGTTATGCCTATTGAATTTATGTTTCCCTCGTTACGAATATCTCGCATTACAAATTTGGATGATGAAGCTGCGATCAGGAGGAACTAATTGTTATGAATTGATTTAATACTCACATTAATGTACGGGTGAATATAGTGTATGTGAGATATCATAGGAATATTGTTTGATATGTTGTTGATTTGGTTAACAACTCGTATAAGAAAAGATTAAGTAATTTTAAGAGGTTCCTTACTAATAGGATATCTTATCTCTCTCTCATTTTTGTTTGAATATGATCATACCTTTACATTTGGTATCAGAGTAATTTAACGTTGTAATGAGAGTCTTATAATTACTTCCTTACCTTCTTATGAGCGTCTTCAAAGGAAAATTTTCATGGGTGGCAATTACTTTCCTATATTCTTTTGGCTCGACTCGGTTCATTGTCTTCTAAAAGTGGTGTAATGTCCCTCTAAACTTGAAGATTTGTGAATCATATTATTAAGAGTAACTTTTCTGTAGATCTTATGACAGATCAAATCATTTAAACCATTGCCAAATCACGTGTAGCGAGGGTTCGCTGTCATACTTGTGGAATTCAACCTTATACAAGGTTTGCAATCTGTTTCTTTACATTTACTTTCTCAACAATACGATTCTTGTGGATTGCATTTATATTCCGAGTGGAGACTTGGAGTTGAGAATGACTGTCCAGAATGACAGAGTATATATAAAAGGTTGATCTTTGGAATTCTAGGCGGAGACATGTTATTGAAGGAGATAATTAGTCTTTGATAGACTCATATAGTTTGTTGTATCGTGGATGTCCCTAAGCATATATGTGGCAGTCCTCTCTTCATTCTTCTATGTTTTTATCAGGCGTGTCGGCTATATATTCATGTTCCTTGATGGATTTCAATACATCTACCCCCTTCTCTAAATTCAACTTGTGCACCATCCTTGTGCATCTGTTGATATATTTGGACTCGAGATATCAACACAGAAATAAAGTAACACTTGACAGCTTGCACTCTATTGGGCTGACAGTAACTTGCCGGTGTGTTCCCAGCAAATTACTGCAAAAGACTTGAACCGATGACCTCTACTTTTCAAGTGTACAGGCCCCACCCACCAACTGTTAAGCCTTTCCACTCTATTGAGTTTTGTTAAGTCTATCATTTTTTGTCTTATGCGTTTATCATTAGTAATTGTATGGGAGTTGTAAATTACGTCAGAAAATCTAAATATTTATATATTTATTTTGGTATAGGAGAAATTAAAATTATAGGAAAAAGTTTGTTTGGAAAATATTGTCAGAATTTGACACTTTCAAGCAAAGGCAACTTCAAAGGTGGGTGCCTACCAGTGAATTATTTTAGATTAAATTTTGGATTGATTCGGTGGTCTTTTTCTACCTTAATGTATGGTTGTATTGGTATCTTCTTTATGTAAGGGTGTTATAATTTTTCCTTTTATTTATTTGGATTATAAGTGTATTCAAGTATATGGTCTATATTATATTGTCTTTAAGAAATTCAATAAGATTATTAGATAAGTCTAGTCATTATCAAAAGTTTCATCATTTTTCATATTGTAAATAGAATCGGGTGCTACAAGAGTCATTCTTCATTATCATCAAGTTTGTCTAATTCGTGGTAATTTTTTAAGTCTAAATCAACAAATTTCTGTGATTCAGAGTCACAATATTGAAAAAAAAAATGTATTATGCATTATCACTGGAACACAGCATCTAATATGTAAAATTGAGTTTCATGTTCACATTTCGTTGAGCTAGCAGTGTCACATTAACCCCCGCTCGCATATAATTGATCTGTGGGAGGATTGAATTTTCTCTAACATTATCTCATATCAATTTGTAGATCCCTTTCGCATTGTGCTTACTCGTGTGTTGTTCACTTTACAAGCTTGTGCCCGTGGAAGTATGCATGTTATTATGGTTAAGGGTACAATGTCACTTTGTGGCATAATTGATGTAATGTTTATCAACATTATTTAGATGGTTTTCTTTTATGCTAAGCCTCTCGAGGAGGGTTTATCTTTGTTCATGTTTGGGATCATGAGAGAATTAAGGAAGGTAATGTTTTTTCTTGAAATTTTATCAAGTATACCTTGGCGAACCATAAGGTGGGGTGTTATCTCACTTAGTACAGCAAATAGAATACTGACTCATGTAAAATCTGATTAATATAAGACTAACACATAAGTGAAACTTAGAATTACCTTATAATTTAGCTAGACCGGCTCCTTTTGTTGTTGAAAGTAGTTATAAACTTTTCCAAGAGGGTTCGAGCATCCGAGAAATATAATCACTTATCTAGAAAACAAAACTTATGGTGTATAACTATTAGAATTGATTCTAACCTATTTTGAATCATAGAAACAACATGGTTCAAATGTGAATGAATTTGTTAATAACCTTTAGAGTTTAATTTGGATCCTTGAGGTGTTGTTTTTATGAAAGAAAGTAAAACTTGGAGGGTTGTGTGATAAAGGTGTTTGAACCACTCCAACAATGTTTTTTTTAGTTGGACGTAGAACCCTTGAGTATAAATTGAAGTAAATTAGAACCTGCGAACTTTTCTAAGCTAGGTGCTCGAAACCTATTGTCAACTTTCTCTACCAGAAAGGTGTCCCTAAGATGTTGGCATTTGAGTAAATAAAATATGCAATCCATTATCTTTAAACCAATGTTAAATCTTTTCACATGATTTAGCGTACTTATGTAAGTTAAATATGAAATAAAATAAATAATGTGTAACATGGTCAATAAGAATATATGCTTGCATGATAAATGATTCAATACCTATAGGTTATGTAAGGGAGTTTTAAGTGGAAGATAGGACAGAACCATCTTAAGTCAAGTGTTAAACAAAAAAAAGAAATGCATCCTAGAAAAAGGGAAGATGTATGTTTTCATGTTATATGCTCTACAAGTCTTTAAGGCTAAAATTGGAATATGAATACGAAAAAGATTTAACCGTGAAAATGTGAAATTGTGGAAGGTTCCCATTCATGATGTACATGTCATGATTGTGTCATGGTTTTATACAATTACTCATTTATCTAAGTGTGCCATTGGTTGCATATTGTGATTTTGATATTTGGGTGTTCTTCATGTTGGTGTAAACGTTGCACATGGTGTCATGCAACCTCTTGTGTCATATTTATGGTGTCGCATAGTTGTATCAATATAGTGAAAGTCAAACATTTGGCTCTATTTGGACTTGTGTTTGGATCCCACAAGGGTGGGCACCATAGATAATATGATTTTTTTGTTGACATTCTATAAAAGACAGACTTCTTTAAGAAGTGACATTCAAATGGATGTCAATTTTAAAGTTGGAATTAAAAGTGAACATCCTCACTCCATGTTTAATATTCACACATTTGTAATGATGTTGTATTTGATATGAGTCAATGAACACAAGATCTTTTGTTTACACTAATTGTTCGATGGTACCCTCTCATGTCAAAAGTGGTGAATTAGTGATTTTTTATTTTTTTAAGATATGTTAATGTGTATTGAGGATCTTATAATACTTTGTTTAAAGTTCGTTTTCGATTAAAAATATGATATCATACATTTAATTCTTTTGAATATATATTAATATATAGTGGAGATGATATGAGGCCCATCTAAATGTTGTAAAATATATTGTACTTATTGACTTTATTAATAAATAAGAATATATTATCCTGTATGAAAGTATTGTTTGATTTTAATTTTTTTGATGTATAATATTTTTATGATGACAATAATATCGATTGTTATATTTTTAATCTTAAAATAGTCTATGTATTATATCAAAATTGTTTCATAAGACGATTATGGATTCTAATATAAATAGATCCAAAATATTATAAATTAATGTTTGTTAAATATATTAGCACAAACTTAGAATAGAATAGGATCTCAATTATGTTAACAATATCTCTATTTTATATAATTTTATTATATGAAAAATATAATTTTTTGTATTTATACGAAAATGATTAAAATAAAAAAATAAAAAATGGATGTGATATTAGTTAATTGTCCAAAAAAATCTTGATGGGTAGAGGGTGACCGTCGGATTTAACCCGTGCTTAGCACCAAACTTTTAAAAAGAATAGGTTAATCTCTGGATAAAATGGACATCACATAAAAATGTAGTATGAATTTAACAATAATAATATAACATGCATACTTTCACAGGACAATCAGATTAGTGAAGGGAAAAGGACATATTTTCACTTAAAAATCAAGCATCCATCAAAATCCAACATGACAAGTGAAGGGAGAAGGACATGTGGTGGGGTGGCCTCCTTTTTGGAATCTTTTATGGGAAAAGTGAAGGAAAAAAGGTCAAGTCTAATGTGGAAAAGGTAAGGAAATAAACATGAATATGCCTACTAGTGAGAACATTTTGCCAGCAGCTTTTGGAAAAAAAAACTTAGAAACTTATATAATATACTCTCATTATATTAATAGTCTCAAACATTTTCATTTTGTAGAATTATTTATTTAAGGTTTACTAGTTAATTTTCTAAGTATTTAACACTTTTAGTAATTTATGCAAAATCAACATAAATGTGTAGTTTAATTCTCGAGTATTTATAGCCACAACCAATATTCGTACTAAGTCTTAAACAACTTAAAATCTATAAAATAAGTTTAGGTTTTATTTTCGTTAAAAAATTTAATGTTTTATTATTTTGATTTGTTATTTTTATTGTTGACTAATTCTTTAGGAAAATAATCTTTTAGTTTTTTTAATATTTGATATGTCATTTCATAAAATATATGGTCAATATGATGTTAGTAAATATTGATTTTTACTTTAAGAAACTCATATTCCAAATAAGGGTTAAATTTTGTAGTCTTTTAATTACATAATTATATTATGAGTGTTATTTTTTATGTGTATGGAGACTATATTAATATGTACTAAAAGTAATTGAATAAATATAAAAAATCTCTACAGTTAAATTTAGTAAACCGTTTTACGGTTATAGTTCAAAGCCATTAAAGTAATATTTTTCAAAAAACATTTGGTACGACCATCCCCTTAGAACCACCAGATTTAGTGGAAGCCAACTACATAACGTTAAATAAGTCCTTCGGGCATAGTGACAGAGAATCACACCCAACAGAAATGTACACCCTTTCCTGCCTGTGGATGGAAAATCTATCTCCTTGGATGCTTCCTCTTTTCTTCTGTTTCTTGATCGTTACCAATCTCTCTTACCCTGCCTGTGCAGAAACCATTAGCTTCAGTTTCCCTCCTACCGACAATATCAAGTTGAACGACAATCTTGATGCTTACTTTCAAGGCAAAACCATACAACTCACTAAGAATCAAGTCACGGGCACCCTGCAAACCAGCTTCGGCTGGGCCACCTACAACAAATCCATTCCTATTTGGGACAACTCTTCTCAGGCGCTTGCGAATTTCTCCACCCATTTCCAATTCGTCATTAGCGAAGTCGGTAACAGTAGTTATGCAGGGGATGGAATCACTTTCTTCATGGCACCTTTCGACTTTGAACCTCCTGTGAACGCAGTGGGGCAGTGGCTCGGCCTCTTCAACGACACCACCAACGGAAATTCATCGAACCAGATAGTTGCTGTTGAGTTTGACACATACAGGAATTACTACTGGAATAACGCAAACAAGATTTTCTTCGACCCCGATGACAACCATGTTGGAATCGATGTCGATTCTGTCAAATCCAAGGTGAACATTTCACTGAGTGAAATTGCAGGCAATCCTTTTCAAAATGAAACGCTCAAGAACAGCAAATGTTGGGACGCTTGGGTGGATTACGATGGCGGAAAGAAGCAGCTTCTGGTATTTCTTTTACTTAACCCTTCTGGTAATGTCAAGAATATTTCCAAACCTGCAAGTCCTATTTTGAGTTATCCCATAGACCTGCGCAAGTTTCTTCCTGAGAAAATCATGGTTGGCCTCTCGGCCTCGACTGGGAGGGCAACAGAGACTCACACGGTCTACGCTTGGAACTATTCTTGTGAATGTTCATGGGTTTCCCGAATCTCTTCTGCTGCCCCTCCAAACAGAGTTTCCAAGGGACCTCCTTTAAAATTTATCTTGATAACCCTCTTGTGCGTCTGCTGTGTTCTGTTTCTTGCGGGACTGTGGTATTCCATCTCCAGAAGCTCCAGAAAAAAACAGCGGGATGATCATGCAGCTCAGGAGAGCGACGAGAGCATGGACGAATACATTTCTCAAGGTCCCCATAAGTTCTCTTATAAAGAGCTCAGTGTTGCTACCAAAAACTTCAGCGAGGATGAAAAGCTCGGAGAAGGCGGCTTCGGAGGAGTCTACAGAGGCATCTTGCCTGCCACAAACGAGTCTGTAGCTGTGAAAAGAATATCCCAGAGTTCGAAACAGGGGAAAAAGGAGTACATCTCAGAGGTCACCATAATCAGTAAGCTGAGACACCGTAATCTTGTGCAGCTTCTAGGATGGTGCCACGAGAAAGGGGAGCTGCTTCTGGTCTACGAATTCCTGTCCAACGGAAGTCTGGACCAATATATTTTCGGGAAGCGCAGGGGTTTTCTGGATTGGGATCGAAGGTACAGGATCGCCTGTGACATAGCCTCTGCGCTTCTTTATATTCACGAGGATTCTGACCAGCGTGTTGTGCACAGAGATGTCAAGTCCAGTAATGAGATGTTGGATTCTGGGTTCAATGCAAAGCTGGGAGATTTTGGTCTGGCTAGAGAGGTGGACCATGATCAGAGCTCTTCTCACACAACTGTGGCGGCGGGGACATGGGGTTATATAGCACCAGAGTGCGTCATGACAGCAAAAGCCAGCCCAGAATCCGATGTGTTCAGCTTTGGGGCGGTGACTCTCGAAATTGCCTGCGGACTGCGGCCGATTGACGACAGGTTAAGTACTGGCTATAATTGCAGGCTGGTTGAATGGGTTTGGGGTTTGTATGGAGAGGGGAGGGTTTTGGATGCTGCAGACGAAGCACTGGCCGGGAAATTTAATGGTGAGGAAATGGAGCGGCTGATGTTGGTGGGATTGTTGTGTTCTCATCCTGATTCAAAATCGAGACCAAAAATGAGGGAGGTACTAAAGATTTTGAAGTTGGAAGCCCAATTGCCATATGTTCCGCTGAATTTTCCAGTAGCAGTGTATAGCGACTCTTTCAGTAATCGCGGTGGACCGTCGCCCACGACCTCGACCTCGTGTTCTTCTAGCTGTCTGAGCAGCAAGGGAAAAATGTACGCTCATCTTTTTTCGGGGCCAGAACCGCGTCCTTAGATACAATTTTGTCACCGCTACAGTTGACTGTATCTCCATCATTTCCCAGTTTGTTTTATTTTCGTATCTCGTTATTTTCCAGTTTGTTTCGCGGTTTTTGTTGTGTGTTTTCTAACATTGTAACTGAGAGAAAACAATGCAGTTTTAGTGGTTACTTATATCATGTGTAGAACAACTCAGGAATGTCTGATTACAAATGATGGGGTCAAGTTTGTGTATATCGAAGTTTTTTTAATGTGTAATCCTTCAAAATTATTATTTAGTGGGTTGAGTGAGGACTCAGGCCTGGAAATTGACCGGCTGTAGGCCGTTTTTTCGTGATCATCTATTACAGGTGAAAAAAATTAGCAAGCGTAGATAATGACAGGCTGAAATTTTTTGAAACCGTAAATTGTTTTTAAGTGGTTCATATAAAAACATAATACCTATTTATATATAAATGAACAGATTACAGATATATCTATCAAAATTACTGTAAATTACACCCACTTGAAAGAGTTAAGTCGTCAGCAAATTTTGATTTGACCGGCACAGATAATTTGAAATTCCATGCCCGAGTGAGGTGCCTTGGCTTCCTTTTTTTTTATCTGATCGTTTTCTATTTTGTGTATAAATTGTTCTTGACATTATTAACAACAAATTTTACTATTTTAAATTAGATATTATATTTTATAGCATCTTATATTTGTTGTTATAATTCTAAAAACACCTCTCATCAATTAATGTTACACACACGTCTTTTTTTGCTGGAAAAGAAAAAATGAAATGGAAATGCTTCTCATATTTTTCGTTAATATGAACTCTATATTTTACTGCGGTGGAAATGAGGATGCTCAAGTCTATTCAATTATTGTTGAATATAAAGTAATTTATTATAAGGAAACTATGAAGAGTTTTCTCTATTTTCCATAAACCAATGTTTTTAGAAGTCAAAAAAATGATATTACATTGAATTTCTTATTTGTCATTTCACATTAAAAATATATATATTAATCTTATTCATTAGGTAAAACAAGGTTGTATTGGTTAAACACATTTTTTAAAAAGTCAAAAATGGTATTACACTGAATTCGCTCGTTTGTGGATTGCTTCAAATCTCCAAACATATTTCTAATCTTCTTTTTCGTAGATACATTTGCTTTCTTCAATCCATATTACTCTTTGGGTACAAAGGCGAGCTTTCCCTCTAGTTGTGTTCCTGCTTGAATATATGTGATGTTGTTAAAGTTAGTTTTGGTTTGGTTATCATCTATTTTTTCGTGCAAACAATCACCAATTGTTGCCTGAAATAGATTTTCATTTTAAAAAAAAAAAAAAAAGATTTTCTTTCTATATGCTCTTGGGATATTTTTTCCTACCTTCTTTGTTGCAAACTAAATTTACACCATGCAAAATGAATAGTTAGATTTTTTTTTACTCATTTTCGTTTTTCTTTTTGGTTTATTGGCATTAATATTGATTGTGTTTACTCTGAAAATGAAACTACTGTTTCTTGGATTCTCTTAATCAGATACATTTTCATTGAAAAGAAAACGCCCAAGCATTACCTATCATGCAAGTATACATAGGGGTATTAAATATTAGTCACAATGGGCCAAATATATCATCTCGTATTAAGGGGCTAAAGTACGTTTTAAAAATATATTGGGGTAGGGTATGTGGACTAGTAGCTAGATGAGAGGAAGAGTTGTAATGGGGTAGATGAAGAAGTCATAAATTCTTATCATTTTCATTGTGTGTATTTTCAAAATAGCGGGATGTTTTTCTATAGAAGCAACATATTTTTCTAAAGTAACGACACTACAAAGCTCTCAATAGTTAAGATATCCTGCATAGTATCATTGATGAGGTATATTTTCATCTTATTCATTTTTTTAGAAGAATGGATGTCACGAAGATTAATATACTTAACTCGAATACAACCACGCACAACCCTTCACATTGCTATACAAGGTGTGATTAGTGTGGTAAATATAGATAGGAAAGAAAGGAAGAGAGACGCTAAATTACACGTGTTGAGGATTTGTAATTTTCGACTCTAGTATGAATTTCATCAAGGTTTTAAGAAAAAACATTATTAAATTTGTGAAAATGTAAGAAATTGAATCCAAGAAATGGAAATAAAAGGGGTGTAAAAATGTCAAAAGGAAAATAGGTCGTTTGGATATATGGTAAAAGAAGTTGTATTTTATTTAAAACATTTTGAAGTGTTTCCTCTTTAGAGGGGGTAGTATTGATCAAACAACCTTGCAATGTAGATTTAGAAATAACCACATTTGGTTATTCTAATATTTTATGCTTCACATTTAATTGTCTATATGTTTACATTATTATAAGAAATAGATTATGGGAATATAAATAGATTTCCCTCATGTCTACATGGAAGAAGAATTCCTTTTTCTTTTAAATATGCAAAAAACGAAAAATATTAGTTTGTTTAGTTTAGTCTGCAATTGCACTTTTCCTTTCAAAATATTGGTAATAATAGTTCCCTGATTCTAAATAGTATATAGATTCAATTGTATTTTCATTTACATTAATGTCTCTCCTTGGTGAGACAAGAACTACATGGTATGCTTAGCTTAAAGGTTTCACTTAATTTATGCTCTTACTCTTCTTCAACTCACGATGCATGTTTCTTACTTATTCTATTTCCTCCTTAAAATTCAAAAGTAGCCATTAAAAAACTCCAATCGTCAATCAAAAAAAATTTGGTGAAGTACTACGGATCTCACACTACCATTTTTTTAACCAAACCTCATTATTAGGAATTCACAGTACTAGTTCATAGACCTTTAAGGTTCCATCATGATTACTAACTTAGTTATTAAGATCTCAAGTCACTAGTTCATATCCTTTGATTATTCTTTCACTACCTACATTGTCACCCATATGATCGGTCCAAATTCTAGGGTGATGTTAACACGAGCCACTCCGTGGATCAAGTTCCAGTACACTTTGTGGAGGAATCTCTTGTCATATGATTTCTAGTGTACAATGAAAGTGCCTAAGTGCATGTCATACATATCTATAATGCACTCATTGTTAATGAATTCTATGGGACCACATTCGTTTTGGTAGAGATGTATACCATTTCTTTTAATTTGAATTCTATTTTTGTTTGACTCCTAATCTTATCGTCTCGATTTAAAGCTACACTTTTTGTAGTTTCATTTGTGCACTTGGTTTTGGCATATCCTAATATTTTAATTTATTTACATGTTTGTTTGCTAATTTTGATCCATTGTAAGCATTCTTGATTTTATTTTTCACTATTATTCTATGTGTCCACGTATTTCCAAATCCGAATATTCTCCATAATCGTATCTAGTGTATATCTATTCCATAAAAGCCCTTGCATACCAATTGGAATGATCTAGCGAATCATGCATCTACTTGGGGACAAGTTACCCGTTGCTATGTTGAAATCTATCATTATTGCATATCATCCATTGTGAAGACGATGGCACATGTCTTTTATTGTATTATAGTGAAGAACTTGTACTTATCACATTGTTAGCAAATCAAGGAGGTAAGAAATCTCACACATAATTCATGCACTTTATCAATTATATCTTTTCCATCATGGGCTCTATTGTTATTAACCTTTCATTATTTCTTAAGCAATAACCTTCTCACATTACATTAGAGGCCAAAATGTTGAAACATGGCTTCCTACACAAGGCTCTGGATATTAGCCTCCCCAACCTCTGTGGCATTATTATATGCATTCTTACATGAATTACTATGCGTCACTTAGGGCCATAAATTTCCTAATGGTCCTTACATAGATATACTGGCACACATTTAGAGAACATGCCCCCCTATTCTATGTTTGAGCTTTACATAAATATAAAGACACGCTTTTATATTGGGGGCATATCACTACAGCATAACTATCAATTATATATGGCTGGACATCTTAACTATTGTTGTAGGACAAGGTCCTACACACTTAGTCGACACATACATATAGACATATTCTTCCTCTTATTGAAGTGTTTAGACATAGTAGTTGACAATAGATTTTATCGTATCTTAATCACATCTAGTATACCATGGATATGGTATTTGTGTAGAGACAAGATCTTTACAGTGCGTTATAGTAGTTTTATAAGAGTTATCTTCAAAGTTTGAGGTGAGTTTAAATGGCGAATTAGATTTCCTTATGTAATTTTGGGTAAAAAAAACTTTTCCTGAAGGTTGAGTTAGAGGAGAGGAGGGAACCATTCAAATATATCAAATTAAGAAAAGAGTGATTGGGAAAGAAAAGACAAGACAATATGGGTCGGTCCAGACTGTAGTACTACCTAGTCCAGACCCATATAGTTATGAACAAGTAGTTTTTGTGAACCAAACATGATTTTGAATGAGATTCCTTAGAGTGGTATACTACTTTAGATGAAGAAAATTGAGTATTTGAAAAACTAAGCAACATACAAAATAGAGAAATTCATGAGGGCTAACAAAAGATACGTCAATTGGGCTTGAGATACATGTACGAACCATAGCGTAGGGATGAATACAAACTTTTGATTTCCTGAGGATAAACTATCAAATTTATGTGTCTACATTTTCTCCACTTTCCTCCACCTCTTCCACCCTTTAAGTATGAAATAAAAAATTACATAATTAAAGGAAATATCACGTAAATAAGGAAACACAATATTTCTTCTCTTGATGTTATGTTTGTTTTAATGTTAGTTTTGATATGCTCCATGGTGAAACTTACAACATATATCATTGTCAATATCTAGATATAGATATCAGCTTTAACTCCATTTAGATAAGTGTATAAATTTTGTAATCTGAACATTCACAATTTGTAATTAGTAAGAAGTAAAAGAAGGCAAAACCATAAAATGAATATATTTGTTAGCTTTTTCCGAAGGAGAATATCTCAAACATTGTGTTTGTTGATTTTGAACCTTACTGTTGGTGAGGATCGGGGTGATCAGTCCCTAATGGTGTTACTATAATGTTGGAGTTGTTGGTGCTCAATTTGATCTTGCCTCGTTTGTCCTTGAAATTCTTCAATTTGCAGGTGTTGTTGTCTTTTTTATCTCCCCGTATTGATGCATGAAAACTTTGTCCTCCATTTGGTTGCCATGATCAGTACCTTATTTTGGTCGAGGATCACTTTAAATCTAGAGTTTGTTTTTCGTTCCTCTGTCCATGAGAAAGATCTGTAACTTGGGCGTAAAATCAGGGTTTTTCTCTTCCTTCCATTTTTCCACAGTCACGTTTTGTTTTCCCTATCATTTTTTGCCCCAATATATGTGGAAACGTGATTGGATTTGGATTGGAAGATCATATTTGGGCCTTATATCATTTCCAAATTCTTTATCTTGAAAGAAAGATTAATTTCCGAGCTCAAATGGTGATTTTCCTGCATTTTACAGTTTCACGGATGTGTTTTTCCCCATCAAATTTACATCTCAACATCTGTGGAAATGTGGCCCTTTCTGGCTGGATGCGGCTCGGTGGGGCACTTCGAAAACTCTAAGGCTCGCTTCAACTCAAAAATTGTCCACGTGGAGGGTCAGCACTCATCTGAAAATTCATCTTTTGGTTTAACCTTGGAGTTGTGCTGAGGAAACATGTGGAGGTTTCCATTGCCTTGCCCAAACTTAGACAATTTTTTCATGCGGATGGTGCAGCTTTGGTGGACCATGGACATGTGGAGTGCCCACACTCATTTGAGGATCCGCCTCAGGGTCCCACCTTAACAAAAGCTCCAGGAGGACACTTGGAGGCTTCCACCGGCTCCGCTCTATACTTAAAATTTTCAAAGCAATTTTCTAAGGCCTGGGACATGTGGAGGGACATCGCCTATTTGGGGACCGGCCCCTAAATTTTATTTTGAGGAAGTGTCAGGAGGACACTTGGATGCTTCCGCTCACTCTGTCGTTATTTAGACTTTTCAACGGCCAAGGAAAGTTGTCTCAGACCCTAGACAAATGGTGCCTTCCATTGATCCTTCAAATTTCTTAACAACTCTACCAAACTGAGACACGTAGTGAGCCCATGCTTGTTTGGGGTCTCCGCTTTTGGGGACCATCTGAAAATACGTCATTGAGACACTTAGAGGCTTTTTTTGGCTCCTTTTTTACTGGGACTTTTTCAAAGGCCAAAAGGTGTTTTTCTTGGGCCCAGGACATGTGGAAGGCCCGCGCTTGTTTGGAAACTTGCCCCTGTACTTTTCATTTGCATTTGTGCCAAGGAAACACGTGGACAACTCTAATATAAAGTAGAGAAGGGGCAGAATCAACGGTTGTTGTGCATTACGTCTTTTTTTTTGCCATTTTTGCTCCAAGACTCGTGGAGATGGGAATATGCACTGTTTTTCATCATTTTTTGATGAAATTCTTCGTCGTTTTTATCTGTAAAGTGCCATTGGATGGATTTAAAACTTAATTTGTGAGTCCAAGGATTGTTAATGTCAGTATTTTAAAGTTGGAATTACTCGAGCACTTGCAAAAATGGGAATTACAAGAGAAGATGGATGCGGGGTAGAATTGGGAAGGAAAGAGAGTGAAAAGGATGAAATGATGAAGGTTGCAAGCACAAAAAATGAAAAAGGTGTTTCCTCGAGAACGAAAAGGATTACTTGTCAGATCTTGTTGTACAGAGCCTCCAAAAAATGATTAAAACAGGGATTTCTAGCATGAAAGAATCAAAATGATTAGAAGGAATACCAAAAAGTTATGGCATGACATCCTAGTCATCAATCAAGGGTCTGTGAAATGTGATTAGTTCATAATTGGTCCACCTGGCAACTTTTGTTACAAATTTGTTAAACGTCACTTTCTGATGAAAATTGGTAACAAACAAAGGTCCCTCGAATATTCTTGTTTTTGGGGGAAAATTTTGGGATGAGTAAGTGAGTGAAATGTATAAATGTAATGAGAATACTCTTGCAAAGGGTCGAGGGTTGAATTCTTAAGAGAAAAGTTGAGAAAGTCATCTTCCTGAGAGACCAATCTGAGATACCTGGTTAATTTCTTCTGTGTTAGATCTTCTATCATGTCAAGTTGGTTGTAGATGTATTGCCATTGACGAGCACTGAGATTGCTCTTGAAGATTTCCCCTACTGATGAATCTGATCAATTTCGAGTTAATTTGTGTCAATCTTGGAGCAATTTGTGTCTACTTTGTTTTAGAATGTCTACAAGTAGTTTTTCTTATTCTTATTGCAATCTTGTGTTAAAGTCCCTCTAAATCACATAGGATCTCATCCCTGTGACATTTTAGTGGCATTTTCAATTTCATTTCAAGAAGAGCTTTCATCCTGTGATGAGATAAACAATTTAAAAATCACTTAACTGTCATTTGTTAATAAAGATTGTATGTAAGCCTTCAAGTGTATCTTAGGCATGAGAAACTAGGGGTCTGTCATGTTTTATTGAGTCTTTAGCTCGAGCCTTTGTGTTAGATTCTCAAAGATTGTGTGAAACCGTGCTGATCTGGGCCTCCATTAAAACACACCTTCTAGTTTAAGTAATATCTTAGCTATTTTGAAGCTTTATGTCATTTAGCTTTCCAATTGTTGTGAAGTCTGTCAAAGATCTGGTATAATCAACTTTATCCTACTTAATATCCCACCAAAATTATTTAAAAACCATGAATCTGTTAGTGTGAGTTATCCTATGTGTCCTCCTCTCATGTTGGAGGGTCATCTCACATGGGTTAGGTTTAGGGTTAGGTTTAGGGTTTCATGTGTGTCATGCACTAGGGTTACTCAGCACCCTATATGTACCCCTTTTCTATTCATTTATGAGTATGCCAAGACACTCCGCTGTCTTTCCTCTATTCAAGCTTTGTTTCTGTTGAGCAAGTTCTTCCATTACTGATCAATTTTTTCCTTGCTATCACTAGAGCTTTCACGATTCCATCGGAGTGCAACTACTTCGTGGTGCCTCGTTTTTGATTTGATTCTCGCAAACTCTTTTCATGATATTAGAGTCGAGATCGGGTACACGTGCACTCGATTTGTTTTTTGTTGCTATTACTCTTACTTGGTTTCATTATTTTACTCTGCATGCAAGTCTTTTGATCACTATTTTCTGGAAATTATCTTGCTAATATCTCTAACAAGCTTTCTTGGAAATTTTTTTGTGTTTTTTTTCTTGTGCATGTTGTCTTTGGTTGCAGGATCCTTGAGTTCTTCAGTCATGGTTGCTACTCAACGAACTGCTGTCCCTCTAGTGTTTTTTTTTAGCTTCCCAGGCGTTTTTAATCACATTTGCCACGTTTTCTGGTGTGGGCAAGCTAAAACGTGGCTGCTCATGCGTTTTTTTGGACTCTCCAAGGCAGTTTTTTGATTGCACAGTTGTTTTTTAATCATTAGCCACGTTTTTTTGATTGCACAGGCGTTTTTTAATCATTAGCCACGTTTTTTTTGTCTGCAAGGCGTTTTTTAATCATTTGCCATGTTTTTTTTGCTTCACAGGGTTGTAAAAATCATCTGCCTCATTTTTATGCTTCACAGGGTTGTAAAAAATCATTTGCCACATTTTTTTTTGGCCTGCTAAAACAAAAACGGCCTAGTAGAAGCAAAAACGGCCTGTACACTCTCTTGACGTGGCCAGGAACATTTCTCTATGTTTTTTCACCCTTGGCGCAGCCAGACATCATTTCCCTACTATTATTTATCCTCGGCGCGGCCTGTTCCCTTGTTTTTTGGTGTAGGCAACATAAAACGTGACTGTTCATTCTTGTGTGCGGCTGTACACTTACACCAGTCAGTTTTGGTAAGTTTCCTTCTTTCTTTTTTAAAAAAAAAACTTACTCAATCTCTGCTTTTTTATAAAAACGAGCCGTGTAACTATACATGCTAAGTTTTTTTTACAATCACACTTCTTTTTAGTAAGTTTTGAAAAACATTTCTAACTCTGACAAGTTTCTTAATTAGAAACATTTATCTTTTTAAAAAAATCTTCATCTAAATCTTCATTAGATTAGATCTAATTAGTTTTAAATTAGATCTAATTTTTATTTAATTTCACATTATTTAAAAAAAAATATTTCCTTGGCATTATAATTTGGTCTTTGGATTGTTGTATTTCTAACCTTCTGTCGAGTGCCAAAGACGAAGGGTGAGGTCCAGGATTGGCAGGTGGTTAATTCTCCCTCGCAATACAAACAAACCCTATTTCAAATTCCATGCCATTTCCAACGAGCATACATATGACACCCTTTGCATGCGTTTAGGGCACTTTTTTAATCCATTTGCAGGGTTATTAGCTTTTTCTCATCAAATTGTGGGAATTGGTTTTTGCTATAACTTTTGACTCGTTGCTCAGTTTTGAGCACTTATTTAGTCAAAGTTGTATGTTTTTTCACACTCTAGATGATGGGATCATTAGCTTTGTAAATGCACTAATTTTATAAAGTGCCGCATTCTGGGGGGGTGTCTTTGTTTTGCTTAATTCAGCTCATTCTTTTGAGCTTTGTTCTATTCCTTTTTTTCGTGGACTTTTGAGCGCGTCTGCCAAAATTTTATGATAAGGGATTCTTTCATGTGACGTGAGACGCTTTTTCTCACCACCAGGGTTGGCTTTTGCCTCCTTTCTGTTTTTTGCTTGTGCTTGTTTACGGTGTTCCTCTTTTGTTGCACTCCACGAAACACTATTGTGGTCTCCCCTCTTGCGCGTTATTACACTAATTACATGACGAGTTACCAAGTGTTTCAAACTGCACGCACGGACCCATTTGTAATCAACGCACTAAACTATAAAGTGCCGAAAGCAGGGGGGTTGTTATTGTCCTGGGTGTTGTATTACATGCAGACACATTATCAGCCGAGTCCAACATCTTGCATTTGTGCATCTTGCACTTTTTGAGTCCGCATCATGGAAGGTACTCTTTCCAGACTTGAGAGTCGTAGGATCACCTTACAGCCTCTACCAATTCTTAGTGGGAGAGAGAACTATTCAGCTTGGCGTGCTTCTATGGAACATTACTTCGCCTGCAAGGGTCTTTCTCACTTTTTGCTTGGGCCAATTCCTGCACCCACTGATCATCGTCATCTTAATGATTTTCTCAACAATTGCAACCATCTTTTCGGTCACATGATGATGCATGTCTCTACATCTCAATGGGTTCATGTGGCAAACTCAGATCCACCCCACCACGTCTGGAGCATTCTTCAGTCCCTCTATGGAGACCCTTCACATACTACCACCATTGTTGTTGCAGCTGATTCAGTTGTCTCCTCTATTTTTTCGTGTGATGATAGTTCCACTGACACAGACTCGTTTGGTTCTACTTTTGATGACGAGGATTTTGCACCCAGTTCTGATGACGAGAGTACTACAGAGGAATCTTCTCCTCCTTCTCTCACTATTTCAGAGAGTGTTGACACATCCCACATCTCATCATATATTGAGCAGTCTCTTATACAATGTCATACAGTCATCACACCCACCTCTTTTCCACCTTCAGTGTTTGAGGCCCATTTCACTCCTCAACTTTGTTTGGATGACTCATACATATCTGACATCACTCTTCTGTTTGTTGAGCCCCCTCATTGGGACGAGTATATTCCTGACCTTAGTCGTCTTTTCACATAGCACACTTGTGATGTACTACAGGTTCCTCATCCATCTACAGGTGTTCACCCTTCATACTTTTACAGTTCTGCACTTGTGACATTACCCTTAGCTCCTTTGCACTCGCTTGCTAGACCTATGTCACACTTTCATGGACCAGACTCAGAGTTCTTCATGCTACTGTCTTCAGTTTCCTTCATGGAGTGGGCAGATTTCTAGCACATCTTTTTTATCCTTCCTAAGGGAAGACACACAGTATGGTGCAGATGGCTCTTCTTCAGTCCAGAGGTAGAGGATCTCATCATTGAAATTCTTCTGGGAGACTTCTTAGAGTTGCAGAGTTCAGATCCATCCATGGTATCTTCTGCATCCATCTCATCTCCCTCATCTTCTCTCTTTTTTCATCTTCCGAGAGATTTCCCCTTTGTACATGGGTACCTCATCAGGCTTTATGTTGGGACCCATTTTTTTTCTTCTTCTTCTTCTAGGAAGATTGTGTTTGTATATGGGCACCTTATCAGGCCTTTAGTTGTCGGGCTCCATTGACACATCTTTCTTAGTTGTTTAGGAGTGTCTTCCTCTTCCATCTGACTGATCACAGCTGCTACCCCAGCTTCGATGAAGGGGGGGTGTTAGTGTGAGTTATCCTATGTGTCCTCCTCTCATGTTGGAGGGTCATCTCACATGGGTTTGGTTTAGGGTTTCATGTGTGTCATGCACTAGGGTTACTCAGCACCCTATATGTACCCCTTTTCTATTCATTTATGAGCATGCCAAGACACTCCGCTATCTTTCCTCTATGCAATCTTTGTTTTTGTTGAGCAAGTTCTTTCATTACTGATCAATTTTTTCCTTCCTATCGCTGGAGCTTTCATGATTCCGTCAGAGTGTAACTACTTCGTGGTGCCTCATTTCTAATTCAATTCTCACAAACTCTTTTCAGAATCCATCCTAAATTGCCCCTGTTTGCTATATCCACAAAGGAACAAAATCTATTTACCAAAGTATGCAAAACAATCAGGATTTCATAATGTCTTCAGTAACCTTAGCCTTGTTTTAAAAGTGTCTCCATCTTTTAGAAGTGACAACTCTTGAGAGTTAAATTATGGAGTATTGATTATACTTTCCCAAGGTTTTCTTCATAAAATTTGTGCAAAATAAAGATATCTTCATCTCCTTCATCAAACAAAGGTTACACTATGGGTCCTCTCACCCTAGTCGAAAGGCACGACCTAAAGTATTGAGGATAGGTCAAATCCTCTTGAAGGTGTTATCCATCTCTCCACAAATTTGAGTGACAAAGGGTTAGTTAGATCTCATCCCCAGTAATAAAATGACATACATTATGATCTATTTGTCTCTAAGCTCCATGTCAAATCTATGATGTTTCTCAGCTTGAAAAGGAGAAAAAAATTGGATACCAACAGGAGCCACAAGAAGGAGTCGAGTGTCATCAAATACATTTCCTGAAGAAAGTGTTAAGGAATTATTCCCAAGAACCCAAAATAGATATTTCTTCTAACTCATAATTCTTCCAACAATATAATGAAATAAATATTTTCTATAAGATTTTATAATCATATGCACATTGCTTCAAATCCAACACCCACACACCACATGATTACCTAGGCTCAAGTATACATGAATAGAAGAAAGGGAATGGATCATGGACTACTTAATTCAACATACGAAGCTGAGAATTGGCAAGAAAACTATAAAATATATACACATATGGATTGATTTTCAGGTTATAAACCGTCGAATTCTAAATAGTCACTATAAAATGACAAGTTAGTTTTGGTATAAATCAATACCAAAAGAATTATTTTCCTTACATAGTTGAATATTACTAACAATATATAATTAAATTTTGTAATTGGATTGACTGTATATTCACCAGAATCCTTCTCTCATGAACATGAATGGTCCTTTCGATACTTATTGCATTGAGTATATAAAATATGAGTTGATGTGAATTCACTTAAAATTAAGAATATAACCCCAAAAAAGTCATTACATAAAATGTTTTAAGTAATTTTTTATTAAATGTAACTTCTTATTTTATAATTATTAATATATAATATATTTATCTAAAAAATGCCAAGAGATATAATTTGAATGCCCTTATCTTTAATTTTTGATCTAGTGTACTAGAATTATTAATAGCTTCATTACCTTATTCAGAAAAAAATCATTTTAATGGTGATGAATGGTGTTCATATAGCTTCATTTATATGTAAGGCTCAAAGAAATGTTTATAAAGAAAAATAAATGGTCTTCAATGTCCACCATATAAGCAAATTGTTACAAGTTTATGTTTGGATTCTTCAATAAAGACGAGAAACTTTTGTTATCCCAAATTTTCCTCCCAGAAAAATTAGTCAAACGCGATCCTGCACAAAAGAAAAATCTAAGGTTTGGTTCTTTCCTACAAGCCCACATTCAAATCCAACCTTCAAGGGGTAGGCGGGATCTATAATGGAGGAGCAAGATTGGCAAATGGGGTCAAACGGCATAAAAGAAGATCATAGCTTGACAGAAGAAGATTGAATCAAGGGGCTCAAAGTTTTGGACTTCACATATAATTCAACTCGAGGCCCGAACCACCCAAGTATAAACGGACTCTCGGAAGGTACCATGTGTCTGCTCAATGTAATTCAAAGGGGAGAAACCAAAACAGAGATTTAAATGAGCGCGAGCCTTCCACGTGTCCCAAGTCTAAAATGGGAGAAAAGATGGTCGTTGAATCAGCTAAGGAAAGAAGAACCGGCAGAAGCCTCCACATGTCTCAACGGCGCACCTTCAAGGGGTGAAGAAAAAGGTGGTCCCTCAAACAAGCATAGAGCTTCCATGTGTCCCAAAAGCCAATGAGGCAATGTTCACTCGAGGCCTCGAATCAGCTAAGTATAAGAGTGTCGGCGGAAGCCTCCACGTGTCTCATCGGAACAACACCAAGGCTGGGTCTAAAGAGCAAAGAATCAAACTAGCGTGATCCTTCCATGTGTCCCAGGTCTGAAAAGGGACAAAGTTGGTAGTTAAAAAGTCAAACTAGGGTAGATCCAGTGGAAGGTGCCATGTGTTGACTCAGCATAACTTCAAAGATCAACTCCGAAGGAGGTCCCCAAACCAGCGCCAACCCGCCACGTCGTCAGAGCCCAAAGATAGAACTAGCCCAAATCGGCTAAGTATAGGAGGTTCAGCGGAAGCTTCCATGTGCCTTATTGGCGCATCTCCAGGGAAAAAATCTAAAAGCAGGTCTCCAAGTGAGCATGAAGCCTCCACATGTCTAGGGTCCCAAATTAGGGCAGAGTCGGCCATTTAATCGACTAATATAGAAAGGTCAGCAAAACCCTCCATGTGCCTCATTTGCGTAACTTCAAAGGTAAAATCTAGGGTCAGGTCCCAAATATGCACTGAGCCTCCACTTGTCTCGGGTCATACGTATGGCCCTGCCAAATGAAAGGGACTTAGCTAAAATACAAAGAAATAAAGAAAAGCCACACAAGGCACCACGTGTCTCTTCAACGCAACTTCAAAAGAAAAATTGAAAAGCGGTCCCCAAGCATGCGCCGACTCTACACGTGGCCATGTTTCAAGTCAAAGCGGGAAGGCAGATTGCTAGAGGCAGTTCAATTTTGGCATTTGTTTCAAAAAGGCATAAAGTATAAAAATAAGTCACACCTCCATCGACACCCAGAGAATCCATGTGTCAGACCTAAATTATAGGTAGGCTGGCAAGCTTGGGGAAGACTTTTCACCCAAGGGGAAAATGCAGACTGACGAGCCTAGCATGATTTCTTTTGCTAAGCAGGTATGTGGGGCCGCAAAGGAAATTTTGCCAAAAGTGAATTTCGAGTATGCGGAGCTGTGGGGGGATTTTGTGATTTTGGAATTTTTGCGCAAAAGGAAAAAAGTGGATCTCGGACCCGCGGATCCATTTTGCAAGACTTGTTTTTCCGCCATTTTTGTACGAATCTGATTCAAGTATTCAAATGGGCATATCTTTTGATCTAGTGCTCGAAATTCAACAAATTTGGTACCATTGGAAAGGTCTCAACCTTGTTTACACCATGGAAGCCTGAAACTTTAAATTCAGCAAGGTTAGGTGGATAAAAATAGGAAAATTTCTTCATGCCATTAATATATGATCTGATTGCATCAACAACCAGATCAGATTTGATTCAATCTCTCGTTCTTCCTTCTTCAACACGTCAAACAAACATAGAGGGGTAGACTTAAAAAATTGTGGGTGGATTTGTAGGGGCATATATGGTTGGTAGCTGAGCTCCAAATCATGTTTCCCACCTATTTTCTTCTCCTCTCTTCACTGCATCTATAAAGGTAAGAGTTTGGCTCATTTTAAAGGGTTGGACATTTTGGTTTTACACCCTCCCTCCTCATTTGGTCTATAGACGAGTTCATGGAGTTCGAACCTTCTATTGAGACTATAATGCAAGTGTTTTACCTCTTGGCCATTGTAATGCTCTGTATCAATTTGTAAAGCAATAATACATATTTGTGGATGATTTCAACCCTCTCTTGTGTTCATTGTCTTTATCTGATCTTTCATTGCAAAATTGGTTATTTGTGCATGGTAGTTGTATTACATTTTAATAGTTTGTGTTTGATAGGAAATCCAGTATTCAGCATTCCTTTAGTGCATCACCTCTATTATTTTAGGTTGAATTTCTTGAATCTTCTTAACCTTGTCTCCTTGGTAAGTTAGAATAGATTTTAGAGTATATCCTCTGTAAATTTTAACGTGTGCACCTGAACAGAGGAATAGGAACTGGCCTTCATTTGGAGAGCTCTCTCAATTTCAAAGTCCCATGCTTTGAGAGATGCTCCATGTTATGCAATCACACTAAGAGTCTCAACCCATCGAGTTACAGAAATTCAAGGGTGCTGTGATTTTGCACTAATAGTTTTGGCACACCCGGTGGGACCAAATAGGTCTCTATTTTTATTGTAGCAAGATTGATGTGCACTTGTTGTAATTTTTTCAGCTTTTAAGAAGCTCTGAAGTTGCACATCTAGTGACTCCAAAAGAGGAAGATTCCACTGGTTTCAACAGCCCAAGCTTGGTAGATTCATGAGAAGAATCCAGACTAGATCGAGAACTAGAGAAGAAGGATTATTTGTTTATTTACACTTGTCCCCGGACAGAGAGAGAAGGGGAACAAGAGCTCAAAGGTATCCATCTCCACCAAATAGAATCTTGTTGACACCTCCCTCTGGTATGCCTTTCATCCAATCAACAAGGGTTCTTAGGCCAATCATAATGGCACAACCACCCAACCCCTATGTCAATTTCACTAGCAACAACCCACTCGCTCTCAATGCACAAAATCCAGTCCTAGTTGCGGCATTAAAGAGCATTCCATATTTCACTAGAGAGAACCAGACTACTCCTAGTGACCACATTCAAGACATTACAAATGTCTGCGCAATTCATGAAATCATAGAGATGGACATTGCAGTAAAATTGTTAGCCTCTTCACAATGGTTCAAGAGTCTAACAGTAGGCTCTATTCAAAATTGGAACCATCTGTGCAGAGCTCTTCATAATCAATTTGGAGAGAAGGGAGATAATCTATCCTTGTTAGAACAACTAACAACAATCAAGAGGGCTCATAATGAGCAGTTGACCGACTTTAACTTCAAATTCTAGAGGACATGGGATAGGATTCTGGTGGCCGTAAGACCAATAGATGAAGGTTATTTTCTATACTTCCTTAGAGCTTTTAATTCTGAGATTTCCTTAATGATTCAATCCATGGGAGGTGTAACCTTACCTGCAGCTTATAGCATTTTCAGTAGAGCTGAAAATTGTTTAATTCAGGCTAATAAACTTGCACCTAGGCCACCTATGCCTCTATATCCAGAACTAGAAGCTCCAAGCACTAGTCAAACACCCACATTAGCTCCCATACCTACTCCAAGAATCAAAGTTAAACTAAATCTTCCACCTCATCTTCTAGCTCCTCAAATGAGCTCCAAGAAGTCATAAGACAACATGCTCAGAGTTCTAGGCCATATCAGCCTCAAAATCATTATCAAGCTAGGTCCCCATACCAGAAAAACAAACCACCAAGTCATGCCACAAATAAAAATTCTAACCAAGGACAACCCCAAGTTGTCAGGCCATTCTGACCATATAACCCAAATGCAGCTTCAACATCAAAATCTTTAGTTCTAACACAAAACAACATGGCGCATGAGTACAACTGGTGTTACCCCTGCAGACAACCTCATTGTCAATCAACGTGTTCCAACGATGCACAAAATTAGGCCTTAATGGTACAGACCTTTGGTGAGTCCCAAGAACCTAGTCAAGAGGAAAATCAGCAGCAAGAACCTCAGCAAGAGACACCTCCAACCAAAACAATGCTAGTTAACTGGTAAACAGAAGACTTCTTTGGAGTTAACCAAGCCCCTTCTCAAAGTATAGCTTTCAATACACAGTCTAAGAATAGGAATATTGGAGAGGGACAATCATCAAACTCAGGTAATCCACAACCCTCTGTTACTCCATAAGGTAATGGAAATCAAGGTACATCTCCCAATGTGCAGAATCAGCCCAAGCCACCTTCTAGACCCACTCAAGCACCGGTTGTAATGACCCATGTGCAAGAGAAGAATGTGCAAGGAAAAGGGTAGCAAAAAGATAGCCCATCCCCATTTAACATCATTGAGAAAATGAAGAGGAAAAATGTAAACATCTCGATGTGGGAGTCATTGGCTATCCTAGGACAAAGAAACCTACTATAAGCTATTATGGAAAATTGGTCAACATCAAATCAGTCACCCAATCAGCAAGAGAAAGTGCTTACTAATGCAGCTCAGCCTAAAGGAAATCATAGAAATCACAAAGGTAAGAATCTGAAACCCCCTTCGTTATATGTTTCATTGATCATTGGGGACAAATTAGTACAAAATTACATGATTGATTAGGGAGAAAGTAGCTCTGTAATGCCAAAAAAATAGCCGATCAGCTGGGTCTTCAATATGAAGTCATTTTTAGAGGTGTGGTACAATTGGATGGTACAACAGTAATAAAGGTTGGGGTAATCAAAGATTTGAGCCTCACATTACATGCATGTCCTAATGTGACTGTCTTGTAAAACGTATCAATCATAGACTTGTCACCACACTTTGCATTGTGTTTGTCAAGGGACTTCACTGCTAACATCGTAGGTTATTTTTCTGTTGATTGGTCACACATGTTATTTAGAACAAGATATGGAGCCAAGGCTACAATCAGATTTGAGCCTTGTTGGTGCCATTTTTGAGCTTGCACCATGTTGCCCTAAATTTTCAAATCTATATCTACTCAAAAATGTTTTACCCTTTAAATTGATGGTTTGAAATTCTTCCCCTCTAGCTGAATGCTTTAAAAATTCTCACAAACTTGTTGTTTTGCCCAAATTTGAAAGAATAATCCAAGTTTGCCCTTTTCTGTGCCCTAGTTTTTCCAATTTTGCGGGCTATGTCATTTTTCCCTTTGCGAGATCGTGGAAAAATTGAAATTGATCAAATCATACTTATGTGCAATTGAAAATCCTTTCACAAGGTCAAAAATGTTCGGAAATCATGCTTCAGTTGATTCAGAATCGAAAAATCTACCATCCTTGGCGAAAAAATTGAATTCTAGGGCATCCTTGGAATTTTTTTCGTTTTGACGGTCATATAGGCATCATTTTCCTGTAAAATTCATCCTCAGAAGCTATTGGCTACATGGCGGCTTCTAATTGGCTCAGGCAAAGTGGGGAAGTGTTGTGACTTTTCATTTTTCACCTTTTTTGACAAATGGGGCATTTTCGGGCCCAGGGACCTATTATTTCCAAATTTGCCTACGTGGCATATTCTGGTTGGCAGTGGGATGATGGGTGGTCGGATATCCTTAGATATTTTGACTTTACTTTGCAAAAAAAATTAAAAGTCAAAAATTGGCCCGAAACCCCGCAACCAATCGGGAGTGAACACATGTCCATAAAAGGTCAGAGGGAGGAGCGGGCCGAAGGAGGAATTAGAGTTTTTTGGCTCTAATTCTATAAAGCTTCAAAATGTGTTTCAACCCCGCTCTAATCAAAGGAGGACATGTGGCAACACGGTAGAGTCAGAGGGAAGTGCGGGTCGCGGAAGGAAAAGGGAAAATTTTCCCTTTTGGTCAAAAGGACCTAGGGTAAAATTTTGGAGCATGGCCCTGCTAACGAATCATTGAGTCACACATGGCAGGTAGAGTGGACAAGGCGGGTCGGCGGGCCGGCAGAGGTAGGAGGGAATTTTTTCCCTTTTGCAAAAAGGGCTTAGAATCAAAATTTGGAGCATTGGCCCGCGACGAATTACAAGGAGACACGTGGTGAAGGCAAAGCGGGTAGGCAGCCCACAGAAGGAAAATTGAATTTTTTCCCTTAGCAAAAAAGGGAGTTAAAATAAGAATTGGGCCTACAGATTTTAGCGATAGAGGAAGCGACACGTGGCGAGGGAGAAATCGAAGGTGCAAGCCCGCAGGGAAAAAAAGTGAAAATTTTCCAAAAACTCAAAAAGGGTCAAAATGAACATAATTGAAGCACGATCCCAATGGGACCCACCATGTGCCACGTGTCAGCTCCAAAATTCACAGGTGGAGACGTGGAGAAAAAATTCAAATTTTTCCATTTTTTCAAAAATGTCAAAAAGACAAAAAGTAAGCCCGAATTGATTTCCAATAATTTTTTGCCACGTGTCCGGCCTTATCCAAAAATTTTAAAAGGTAACTCAAGCTTATTTCTAAGTCTGCATCTTCCATGTGAGGGCTAGGATTAAAAGATGGATAAGATCAACAGTTTCTGTGCATCCATTTGTTTTGACCGCCATGGGAGCTCCATGAAGCTTGAAATCATGATTTTTGCATCAAAATTCATCAAATTTATAGTGATTTTGTGTCATCTTGGCTTTCCATGATCATTGGCATCACTTTCATGGCTTAATTCTTTGATCTGAGGTGGTTTTGAAATAAATTCTGCCCTAATCCATCCAACAAACATGAAATGACAAAATCAAAAGTTGCAGAGGTAATTTGAAAAGGTAAAAAGGTGAAAATGATGAGTAAAAGGTGTTTGCATGCCTCAATGATGAAAAACATGCCTCCAGGATGGATAATGATCTAGATAATTGTAATGATTTAATCTTTTTGGGCACACCTGGCAACCTGCGAATGATTTTTTGTTTGATGTCATTTTCATTGAATCATGAGGATTGTTTTGTAACAAACTTGATCCCATGGCATATTCTTGGCTTGGGAAAGAAGGATCCAATGTGGCATGAGGTATATAATGCATTTTGGAGAAATTGTAAAGGGGTTGGGAAAATTTGAAAATCACGAGGAAATTCTGAGAGAAAGCTCATTTTTCTAAAAAAACCCACCAAAGAACCAGAATAATTTCTTCTGTGTTGGATCTTCATGTATGTGAGGTGGTTACAAGTGTATAGCCATCACACAGCTCTAAGATTGTTCATGACACTCTCCCCTGCTAATGAATCTAACAATCTTTTGAGTTAATCTGTGTTTTTCTGGGCAAGATGATGTCTATTATAATTTTTAAATTCCTGTAAATAGTTTTCATTGTTCTTGTTGCAATCTTGCATTGAAAGTCTTTAGAAATCACACAGAATATCCATTTATTATTGAGATTTTAGTGGCATTTGCAATCTTATGTTCATAAAAGCCTTCATCTGATAAAGAGATAAACAAATTTAAAATCACTTTACCTTCCTTGATTGCAGAGATTGCTTGTAATCCTTTAGGGGTGCTTTAGGCGTGGTTTGATCATGGATTTTCGTGTTTAATTGAGTTCTTTACTTCAAGCTTTTGTGGTGAATTCTCAAAGATTGTGTGAAGAGTGCAACCTCGGCTTCCATTTATGCCTCTTCTGGTTTAAAGAATATCTTGATTATTTGAAGCATTTTATCTGATAGTTGTTCAAGTATTGTAGAGGTTGTCAAAGATCGGATATAGCCTAATTTGTCTTGTCAACACCCCACCAAAACATTGATTTAAATAAACTAATCCTACCCATACTACCCCTGCATTGCATTGTGTGTCACCAAAAGGACCTAACCCATCTATGAAAATGCTCAAGGCAAATCAAGATTATATAATGTCTTCAGTAACCCTTGCCTTGCATTGAAAATATCTCCATGATCTGGGAGTGACAACTTGTGAAATTCGAATTTGGAGTGTTGATCATATTTTCCCAAGGCCTTTTCATACTATTTTCATAAATTGAGGGATATCTTCATCTCCTTCACCATTTGGGGGTTACAATAGAGGTTCTCTTACCTTGGTTGAAAAGGCACAACCTAAAATAGTGAGGGTCATATCAAAATCCTTTCAAAGTTCTATCCATCTCTCCACAAATCTGAGTGCCAGTTAGATCACCTCCTAAGCTAAAAAACGACACACATCATGATCTATCTAACTTCAAGCTTCATCTCATATCTTTGATGTTGCTCAGAATGAAAAGGAAATTGTTCAGCCCTTTATCAAGAAGATTATCCAAGCACCCATGAAGCTGATACCAAAGTTGGATACATTCTGGACTTGACCCTATCGATGAATGGGTAAACAAGAGGCATGCTTTTGACCTTTACAAGGAAATGGAAGAAGTGAATCTAGGAGTCTATTGCTTGCATGAAGAGAATCATCCTCTTCCTAACATCACTAAGCCAAACCACAAGGATGATAATGAGGTATGGCAGTTATTCTTTGATGGCTCAAGAAGTAGACAAGGAGCCAGAGGAGGAGCTATGATTGTTTCACCTCAAGGTAAGAAATATTACTCAACATTCTATTTCCAATTTACTTTCTCAAACAACACAATAGAGTATGAAGCCTTGATCCATGGACTGCATTGGGAAAGAAAGAGAGGGATTAAGAATCTGTAAATATTTGGTGATAGTGAGCTGATTGTGAACCAAGTCAGAGGACAACATGCTGCAAGGAATGACCTACTTAGGAGCTATAAAAACTGGGTATGGGACCTCATCGAGGACTTTGAAGCTTTCAACATTGTGTCCATACCCAAGAAAAAGAATGAAGCAGTAGACAAATTGGCAGCAATTGGGGCAACATTTGATGTTATAGAAAGTATAAAAAGTGATAAGTCTCAGCCCCATATCAAGGTGGTTGTGAGGCCAGCTGTCCTAGATAATAACACAAGTTGGCAGGTCTTTGAGAATGATCAACAAATTATCAATTTTCTACAAGAAGAAGCTGAGTTCTCCTCAGAAACCAAGACAAATTGGAACAACAGTATGGTGACCAAGTGGTGCAGCTGAGAACTAACAAATTACCAAAAGGTCTTGTAACCTTGGAGTCAATATTCAACCCAAATGATCAATTCCAGAAGGAGAAAGAAAATATTCAGGTAAAGGGTGAAGATTCAGAGCCCATTTCCATAGATGAAGGAAAAATGTTGTGAATCAGCAAGGTAAGTACCCAACAAGAAAAATATGAGTTCGTTCAACTTTGTCAAGAATTCCCAGATGTCTTTGCTTGGACTTACAAGGATTTAAGAGGTTTCAACCCAAGGTTGGCACAACACACTATCGAGTTGGATCCAGGATCTAAGCCTTTCAGACAGAAGCAAAGGCCAGTAAACCCTCACATTGAACCTCTCATGAGAAAAGAGTTGAACAAGCTAATTGAGGCCAACATCATCTTCCCTATCAAGCATTCAAGTTGGGTTGCAAACTTGGTGCCTGTGAGGAAAAGAAATGGAGAAATCAGATTGTGTGTAGACTTCCGTGATCTAAACAGAGCATCACTCAAAGATCACTACCCACTTCCATCGATGGAGAAAATCTTGCAGGTTGTAGCTGGCTCTGAGAGGTTTTCATTGCTAGATGGATACTCAGGCTATAATCAGATAATGGTGAAAGAGGAAGATCAGTTCAAGACAACCTTCACCACCAAATGGGGTACATATGCTTATAAGAAGATGCCATTTGGGTTGTCCAATGCCGGAGCAACATTTCAGCGAGCTATGGATATGGCATTCAAAGGCTTGATCAACAATATGGTTCTGGTATATCTAGATGATATCACTGTCTTCTCAAAGAATGTTACAGACCATCTCTTCCACCTCAGGCAGGTATTTCAGAGGTGTAGAAGGTTCAGAGTGTCATTGAATCCAAAGAAGTGTGTATTCTTGGCACATGAGGGAAAATTTTGGGCCACATTGTCTCAAGAGAAGGGTTAACAATTGATCCTAAAAGAGTTGAAGCCATCCAAACACTTCCATTGCCACAACACAAGAAGTCTCTCCAAATCTTCTTGGGGAGAATAAACTTTGTTCACAGATTTGTGCCTGATTTTTCCACTCTTGTGAAGCCTTTAACAATGATGTTGAAGAAGAGTCTTGCATTTAAATGGACAACAGAAGGAAAAGAGAGTTTTGAGGCCATCAAGCTCACAATATCATAGGCCCCAACTCTTATTAACCCAGACTTTTCAAAGGACTTCATGTTGTATGCTTTTGGAGGGTCAGACACAATCTCAGCTATCTTGGTTCAGCCTAACAAGGAAGGTTCAGAACAGCCCATAGCCTTCTTCAGTCAGAGCTTGGAGGATTACGAAGTAAAGTATTCTTTCATTGAAAAGCATGTCCTTGTTGTCATTAGGAGTTTGAAGAAGTTCAGACACTTGGTCTCGAACAACAAGATTCAACTACTAGTGTCTCATGCTGGTGTCAAGGATTTTCTCCTAAACAAGGACTTGAATGAGAAGAGAGAAGGTTGGATCACTCATGTAATGGAGTATGATATTGAAATCAAAGTGACCAAGCTGGTTCATGGCAAGGGTCTGTGTGAGTAGCTCGCTTCCAAGCAACAAGCTGAGTCAGCGGATGAAGAAGAGGTTGTCCTGTTACTACAGAATGATCAAGAGCAGCCAACTAATGATGCACCTATTCCATGTTGGACTCAAGCCTTGGTGCATTATCTCCAAATAGGTTTGTGCCCTCCAGAATGGAACAAAGCAAAGAGGAGATACTTCAGATTACAAGCCATCCCATATGTGCTTATTGGTGGTGTCTTGTTCAAGAAGGATATCAATAGTGTTCTATTGAGGTGCATTGGGACAGGCCAAATTGAGAGGGTGTTGCATGAGTTCCATGATGGAGAAGTAGGAGGCCACTTTTCTCCGTGAGTAACATCTCTCAAAATCATGAAAGCTGGTTATTATTGGCCTACGGTGTTTAGTGATTGCTACTCATGGATCAAGAAATGCAAGAAGTGTGCATTCTTCACAGGGAAGGAAAAGTTAGCAGCCCTGCCCCTTCATCCAATTTCAGTGGATCAGCCATTCATGCAATGGGGACTAGACTTCATTGGAGTAATCAACCCAAATTCAAGCCAGGGCCACAAGTGGATACTCACAGCAACTGACTATTTCACCAAGTGGACTGAAGTGGTGGCACTAAAGGAGGAAAATGAATCCAACATCTTGGATTTCTATGAAGGGATAGTCACTAGGTTTGGAGTCCCTGCCACTATCATATCAGATAATGCATTGGCATTCCTTGGTACAAGGATCACTGAATGGGCTGTTCAAGAATGGTGTATACCTCAGCACTTCATCAAACTATTACCCTCAAGGTAATGGCCAAGCAGAGTCCACAAACAAGAACCTACTAAGAATTATCAGAAGGAATCTTGATGAAAATCAGAGAACTTGGCACACAAAGCTCAAATCAGCTCTATGGGCTGATAGGATCACATCCAAAAGGTCTACAGGAAGCTCCCCATACAAGCTTGTATATGGAAAAGAGGCAATATTTCCCATATCATTGGAGCTGCCCACTTTGGAGCTCATGAAACAGTTGGAACTAGCTGAGTTTGAACCTATGGAAATCAGGTATGCAGAGCTAATGGGAGTAGAAGAAGCAAGAGAACATGCAATGCAGATCATGGAGAAAGATCAAGCATTGATCAAGAAGAGCTTTGATAAGAAAGCAAGAACAAGGACCTTTCAAGAGGGGGACTTAGTTCTAAAGTGGGATGCAGATCGGGAAAAACTAGGAAGGCATTCCAAGTTTGATGCCATTTGGAGTGGCCCCTACATGGTCACAAGATGTAAAAGTAGCAATGCCTTCCGGCTGGCTAAGTTGGATGGTGAAGAATTGCAGATTCCAGTCAATGGGATCTACCTCAAACACTGCTACTAAAAGGAAAATTTCTCACCCTTGTAAATATTAGCCTAGGTTTTCAATTTCTCCAAGTGCGTATGCACATTGTCTTGTTATAGTTTAGGTTTCAATTTCCCTAAGTGCTGGTGCACATGCTCTATTGCTTCTGGTGTATGCTTGTATACAGTTCATCTCACTCATGGAAAAGACTTGTGGCCACAAGAAATTAAATCTGTAGAGTATCCCTATTGGAGTAGGTCTGGATGTTTTCATTACACTCCAACAGATCAAGTTTTTGGAAAATCAAATGAGGGAGAAGTTTCCAGGTTTCAGACAAATCTCAACTCTCACAAATCTTGAATCCAAGATTTTCTTGCAAAGATAAGAGTGCATGCAATGGAAGGCAATCCAGACTAGTTTCAAAATTACCAGGTAGACTCCATGCCCAATGGATACTTCCAAGGCTACTGGTCTCTTCATCTAGTAGGTAGATGTCCCCGTGAGTCACCAAACTGTTATCCCAATTTTTCCCCTCGAAAAAATTGATCAAACATGACCCTGCATAGAAGAAAATCTAAGGGTCAGTTCAGTCCTGCGAGCCCACATTTCAAATCCAACCTAGTCAAGGGGTAGGTGAGCTCTACAATGGAGGAGCAGGGTCAGAAAATGGGATCAAACAATGTCAAAGGAGGCCAGAGGCTCTCAGGAGGAAAACGGGGAAAGGCTCAAAGTTTTAGACTTCACATATGAGGGGAGGCCCAAACCACCCAAGTATAAAGGACTCAGTGGAAGGTGCCACGTGTCAGCTCGGTGCAATTCCAAGGGTCAGAATCCAAAAGGATGGTTCCTCAAACAAGCGCAAGCTTCCACGTGTCCAAGAACCTGAAAAGGGACAGTGTTGACTCAAGTTGAAAAATCCTAAGTATAAGAGTGGAACGAGAAGCTTCCACATGTCTCAATGGTGCAATTTCAAGGGTACGAAGAAAAATGAGTCCCTCAAATAAGCAGCAAGCTTCCATGTGTCCCAACCCAAACTAGTGTTCACCAGGCCTTGAAAATCCAAAGTGTAGCGGTGTCCATGTGTCTCTTCCTCACAACAAAATCCAGAAGAGGTCCCCCAAACAAGGCTAGGGCCTCCAAAGAAAAAGGGTTGCAGTTTAATCGACTAAGTATAAAGAACTGGCAGAAGATGCCACGTGTCTCTTCGACACAACTTCAAAGGTAAATCCAAAAGTGGGACTCAAATGAGTGTGGAGCTTCCACATGTCTAGGTTTGAGAAAGGATAGAGGCTGAATCAGCTAAATCATTACAAACTTAGTCGGGAAGTGCCATCCACGTGTCCTCAAGCGCATCTTCAAAGGTAAATCTAAAAATAGTCTCCCAAAACAAACATGTGCCAAGCTTCCACGTGGTCCAGGACCGAGAAAGGAAATGGCCCAAATCAGCTAAGTTGAAAATCAAGACGGGGAAGAGTCAGCGGAAGGTTCCATGTGTCTCATCGACACAACTTCAAAGGGGTAAAACTCTAAAAGCAAAGAGTCTCCAAATGAGCGTGAGGCTTCCACGTGTCCAAGTCCAAAAGGGGGACAAAGTCGGCCATTTAATTGACTAAGTAAAGAAAGGTCAGTGGAACCCTCCACATGTGTCATCTGCATGCAACTTCAAAGGTAAAATCTAGGGGCAGTCCCAAATATGCGCTCAGAGCCTCCACGTGTGTTGGGTCAGATGTAAGCCAAAAAAAGGGACTTAGCCAAAACACAAAGAAATAGAGAAAATCCATGGAAGGCGCCACGTGTTTCTTTGGCACAACTTCAAAATAAAATCCAAAAGTGAGTCCCGTGTCAAACATGCGCCAGCTCTACACGTGGCCATGTTTCAAGTCAAAGCGGGAAGGTGGGTCACCGGAGGTAGTTTGAATTTTTTGTCTTTTGTTTCGAAAAGGTGTAAAGTATAAAAATAAGCCACACCTCTAAATTACCCAGAGAAGGTGGGCCTTGGAAGGATTTTTTTCCAAAAGTGGGCTGGTGGTCCTGGGGAAGACTTTTCACCCAAGTGGAAAATGTGGGGCGGCGAGCCTGGGATGATTTCTTTTGAAAAATAAGAAGGTTGCAGGTTTGCGGGGCTGCAGAGGAAATTTTGGGAAAAAGTGAATTTCAGCTTGTGGGGCTGCAGGGGTTTTTGTGATTTTCAATTTTTGTGCAAAAGGCAAAAGTGAATTTCGGGCCCACGGACCCATTTTGCAAAACTTGTTTTTCTGCCATTTTTGTACGGATCTGATTCAAGTATTCAAATGGGCATATCTTTTGATCCAGTGCTCAAAATTCAACAAATTTGGTACCATTGGAAAGGTCTCGACCTCGTCTATGCCATGGAAGCCTGAAACTTTAATTTTGACAAGGTTAGGTGGGTAAAAAATAGGAAAATGTCTTCATGCCATTAATATATGATCTGATTGCTTCAACAACCAGATCAGATTTGATTTGATCCACCATTCTTCCTTCTTCGACATGCCAAACAGACATAGAGAGGTGGACTTGATAGATTGTGGGTGGATTTGCAGGGGCATTGATGGCTGGTAGCTGAGCTTCCAAATCAGGTTTCCCGCCTCTTTTCTTCTCCTCTCTTCACTTCATCTATAAAGGTAAGATCTTGGCTCATTGTAAAGGGTTGGACATTTTGGTTTTGCACCCTCCCTTCTTCTCTGGTCTGCAGACAAATTCGTGGAGTTTGAACCTTCTATTGAGACTGTAATGCAATTTTTTTCCCTCTTGGCCATTGTAATGTTCTGTATCAATTTGTGAAGCAATAATACATGTCTATGGATGATTTCAACCCTCTCTTGTGTTCATTGCCTTTATCTGATCTTTCATTGCAATATTGGTTATCTGTGCATGGTAGTTGTATTACATTTTAATGGTCTGTGTTTGATAGCAAAGCCGGTGTTCAACATTCCTTTGGTGCATCACCTCTGTTAGTTTAGGTTTAATTTCTTGCATCTTCTTAACCTTGTCTCCTTGGCAAGTTAGAATAGATTTTAGAATAGATCCTCTACAAATTTTATGTGTGCACCTGAACAGAGGAATAGGAACGACCTTCATCTGGAGAGCTCTCTCGATTTCAAAGTCCCACACTTTGAGAGATGCTCCATGTTATGCAATCACACTAAGCTCACAGTGTGTAGAGTGAGGAATTTGTAGGCTACTCCAAAACTTGAATGATAATGTTTTCTACGTATTGTGCTTCTCTCTTCAAATATCTATCTTGTTAGATCTTCATCAAAACCTCTAAATGACATTTAAAAATAGCATAATTCTACATACATATTAAAAATAAGAACAAAAAAATATTTTTAAACAATTTAACATAGTTAAATTTACAAAAAAAATATTAAATTTGTCTAAAGCATCGATATACACTTAAAAATTAAGATTCATATGCTCCACTCTAAAAATATGACATTATATGTACTCAAGGTTAACATCCCTTACCATCATATTGACCAATATTGAACACCTAGAGTTCAACACTCATTAATATGTAAAAAAGTGTTAAACTAGAAATCCCATGTGAAAAATGTAATGAATACGCCAAACGGGATGTATATATGAATTTAAAGTTGGAGGAGTGAAAAATTGTATGAGGAATAGGGTTATTAACGAAGGGGATTTGGGGAGGAGAAGAGAAGAAGTGGTAATGGTGATGTGAGTTAGGGTTTTTATTTCTTTTGATGAATTAACATTTTTTATTGATTGATCTAACATAGTCCAATTGATAATAAAGCTTGAGGTTTTTATAGCTATAATGTACATCAAATGTGGAAATGAAGGCATTCATATCACATGATGTGGCATATAAGGGTACTTAAGGTACAAGTAGACCAACGCATGGACGATACAATAACATTTGTTCGTGGGGAACTCTTTTGTGTTTTTAATGTTTGCAAACACCATGTGGATGGATGTGGCATGCTAGTACATTGGACATCAAATCAATCTATAACATTGAATCCTTTAAGTTTTTACATTCCTCATTTCAATTTGGAACACACCTACTAGTGTAGTGCTCAAGTTTTTTATCAGCATCAAAAAAGTGCAAAGTCCCACTCATTTCTCAATAATATAACTTCCAAATAATCTCAGGTCACGTGTAGGGTTCACATGTGGATTTAAATCCACTCACTCTATCACCTTTGTAACCCAAAATAAAATTTCTAAAAAAGGGTGCATATGAATGCACGAGATGATTGAGAATTAAGAATGAAAATAAAAAAAGATGATGATTATTAAATATATTGAGACAAAGAGTTGAGTCTAAACTAGTGACACCTAGCAGAAGAGATGATGATAGTCATGGTAGGAGGAGATTCAGATCCTTTTTTTATGTTTATTCATTAGGGCTTGTTGTCACAAGATCATTGAAACTTCATGATTTTGGGAGTCATGGAAAAATCCTTCATGTTCTGGAACTCTTTCCCATCTTATCAAGCCTCATTGTTAAAGGAGTTAGTCAATTTTATAAGTTTAAATCAAAAATTAGAAAAAATTGAACTTTTGAGGAACAGGGGGAACATTTCCCTTGTTCCCTGCTTTACCTTTTTAGCCAAAATGCATTATGGAAGTGGTGAAATAGATTAACCTTGGCATAGTAGAACTTTTCTCATGTTCTTAGTGTTCCCTAAAACCCCGTCTTATCCAACCCCTTAACAAAAGTAATCTAATGTGGTATAATCGATGCTTGTTGATACAGTTGGAAGGGGTTTTACGTTCCCTGAATCATCACAAGTACTAAAAATAAAAGGAATGGGTGGCAGGTCAATTAATTTGGCCACTTTGGAAACACTAGGAACAATTCCCAGGTTCCATCGGTGCCTTGAAACTCCAAAAAGGGCAATAGGAAAAAGGTAAGTATTGCATCGGTTAGGTCATTGTTACATGGAACAGAGGGAATTGTTCCCTTTGTTCCTCGATTCTCTATTCAAACCATCAATAACAAAGGAAATGAATGGATAAGTGTTTAAAGGCTCTAAGGGAACGTTCCTCAATTCTTCTTGTGCTTAGAAACTCTACCTAGACTGAATTTCTTTTCAAGATTCACAAAATTCTCATTTGTTCACTAAGGAAGAGATGGTTATGAAGGTTTCCAACTTGAGATTTTGTAATGTAATGTTGAAATAACATTATTGTGCCAAATTGATGTATTCTTCAACTCAAGCTTAGATGAACTAGGGTGAGTTAGAGTAAAGTAGTTAAAATAGCAATTTTTGGTCCAAATGAGCCTATAAAAGGCTAGGGATGTAATTGTGAAGGGGAGTTTTTGAAATCTCTCTATTTTACTCTCTGTTAGATAAATATAATTGTAACTTTGTGTACATTATTTTTCTTCATATTCTCATGAACACAATGTTTTTCCCATTACTACATTAATACTCCTCAATTGTAAACTATGCCATTATGATGGTATCATTGATTTTTCTACTCCTTTTTGGTGTGTTTGATGCTCTGATATTCAGACTTTGTGTTGGTTGTCAAGGTATGTAGAATTTGTGTCATATCCACATATTCCATAGGTGTTAAATACTTTTTTCTTTGTAGTAAACTCTTCATTGTATTATGTGCTTTGTGTGAGATAGAGAGGCTTTGTTTTATGTTTATGTTTGAGATATCTCAACAATTCTTTGATTCCAACCTGTTGTATATTTCTCATTCTTCTCATTTCCCCTTCTCTTTCTTTCTTTCCTTTTTTCCAATTTTATTTCCATTTTCTACTTTTTGGTTAAAAACACCAAAAATATTTTTTGAAAAACCATTATATGAGGGAACTGTCCCTCTCAAATGCAAAGTAAATTCACCCTTTTAATAGGTGGTGTCCCCTAATTGTTTCAGGTTTTATGTGTTTCCATTAGGCATACACGGTAACATAAAATCCCGCCAATAGTTTTTGGCGACTCTGTTGGGATTGAACTTTTGTCATGTTTGTTTCTCGTATCAAGGAACCTCCCTAGGAATAGAGGTAAAATTTTAAACACTTAGTCACACTATGTGTTAGCTTGTGATAGTGACAATGAGGGGGGCAAGGATGGAGATATCCCCTATCAAGATTTCCAAGCGTCTGATATTCCATAACATGTCTAGTTTTTAAAAATGTTTTATAGAGGTATGATTCAACAAAAACAAAAAAGATATCTCCATAAATAAGGAGGGAAATTCCATAGTGTTTTAATATTCCACATCCAAATAAGAAGACCACTAATGTACTTGTATTATCTGCAGAAATGAAAAGAATGGTGCAAGAAAGAATAGACAAACTAGATGAGATTGTTGCATTTTTTTATCCTGTGATAAAATCTTTGTGGCTTAGGTTCCAAAAGTGTGTTACAAAAAGGAAAAAATTAAAATTTCACCTATGGATGATCACAACTCCATACAATTAATTAAAGAAGTACGAAGACAATACAAAAAGCTTCCGGAAAATGAGAAGACAAAAAAACTTGAAGGCGAGCACATGGATGAGCTTGAGACACTTTGTAATGAAGACGAAAACATTCAAATTCCAGAATTAGTTCTCGATGATTATCCAAAATATAAGGCATTTATTCCTCAATGATATTTTAATCTCACTAGTTAATGTCTTCTTCTTGACCCTCTGGTGAATGTCAAATTGACACTACTTTGAATAATAAAGAAGACAATCAAATTCAGGCTTCATTTCAACCCAAAAAATAGTTCTTAGAATATATAGCATACACATGAAGTGAGAGCATTTTTTTGAAAGAAGTGATCCCATGTTGATTAAGGTTATTGTTAGTGCAAAATCATAGCACCCCTGAGTGTCTGCAACTCGATGGGTTGAGACTCTCAGTGTGATTTGCATAACATGGAGCGTCTCTCAAAGGATGGGACTTTGAAATTGAGAGAGCTCTCTAGATGAAGGTCAGTTCCTATTCCTTTGTTCAGGTGCACACATAAAATTTACAGAGGATCTATTTTAAAAACTATTCTAACTTTCCAAGGAAACAGGGTTAAGAAGATGCAAGAAATTAAACCTAAACTAACAGAGGTGATGTACCAAAGGAATTTTGAACACTGGCTTTGCTATCAAACACAGACCATTAAAATGTAATACAACCACCATGCACATATAACCAATATTGCAATGAAAGATAAAATAAGGGCAATGAACACAAGAGAGGATTAAAATCATCCACATACTATATTATTGCTTCACAAATGTATACAGAGCATTACAATGGCCAAAAGGCAAAAAACTTGTATTACAGTCTTAATAGAAGGTTCGAACTCCACGAATTTGTCTGCAGACCAGAGAAGAAGGGAGGACGGAAAACCAAAATGTCCAACCCTTTACAATGAGCCAAGCTCTTACCTTTATAGATGAAGTAAAGGGAGGAGAAGAAAAGAGGTGGGAAACCTGATTTGGAAGCTCAGCTACTAGCCATCAATGCCCCTAAAACTCCACCCAAAATCTATCAAGTTCACCTCTATATGTCTATTTTGCGTGTTAAAGAAGGAAGAATTACGGATCAGATCAAATATGATCTGGTTGTTGAAGCAATTGAATCATACATTAATGTCATGAAATATGTTTTCCTATTTTTCACCCCACCTAACCTCGTTAAAATTAAAGTTTTAGGTTTCCATGGTGTAGACAAGGTCGAGACCTTTCCAATGGTACCAAATTTGTTGAATTTTGAGAACTAGATTGAAAGATATGCCCATTTGAATACTTAAATCAAATCCATACAAAAATGGCCAAAAACCAGTTTAGCAAAACAGATCCGTGGGTTTGAAATTCACTTTGCACCTTTTGCACAAAAATACAGAAGTGTAAAAAACTCCCCACAAGCCCAAAATTCAATTTTTCCCAAAAGCCTCCACGGGCCCAAAATTGAAATTGTGCCTTTTCCACAAAAGTCACAAAAGTGCAAAAGTCTCCCACAGCCCTACAAGCCCGTAACCTTCTCATTTTTCTATTTGGAGAACAAACCTCCTCAGGCTCGTGGGCCCACACTTACAAACTGCACTTTTATGAAAGTTACCAAAATTGCAAAAAGACTCCCACGGCCCCGCAACTCTACATTCCCAAAAAGTCACCTCCGGGCCCATCGACCTGCTTTTGGCAAAGAATCCTTCCAAGGCCTACCTTCCCACTTTGACCTGAAACATGGCCACATGTCCCTTTTGTTTGGTGGGGTCATATGTCTAATCCTAGACATGTGGAGGCTCAACGCATATTTGGGACCTACCCCCAGATTTTACCTTTGAAGTTGTGCGGACGAGGCACGTGGAGGGTTCCGCTAAACTTTCTATACTTAGTCGATTAAATGGCCAAATCTGTCTCCCTTTTAAATCTTGGACATGTGGAGGGCCTACACTAGTTTGGGGGACCACCTTCAAATTTGATCTTTGAAGTTACGCCGAATCGACACGTGGCACCCTCCACTGACTCTACCCCATCTTGACTTTTTAATTGTTAACTCTATCCCTTTTCATACCTGAGACATGTGGAAGCTCCACACTCGCTTGGAGACCCACTTTTGGATTTACCTTTGAAGATGCGTGGAAGATACAGGTGGCGCCTTCCATGAGTCTGTGATACTTAGCTGATTCGGGCCGATGCCTTTCTCTAACCCTAGACAAGTGAAAGCCTCGCACTCATTTGAGTCTCTACTTTGGGTCGCACCTTTGAATTTACGCTGATGAGACACGATGAGACTTCCGCCGGTTCTTTATACTTAGTCAATTAAACGGATGACTTTATCCCTTTTTTGGAACTTGGACACGTGGAGGGCTGGCACTAGTTTGGGGGACCACCTTCGGAGTTGATCTTTGAAGATGCGTCGAACTGATGCGTGGCACCTTCTGCTGGCTCTTCTCCATTTTGAATTTTCAACTGCCGACTCTGTCTCCTTTTCAAACCTAGGACACATGGAATCTCTGTGCTTGTTTGAGGGACTACCTTTTGCTTCGCCCCTTAAAGATGTGTCGTTGAGACATGTGGAGGCTTCCACTGATACTCATATACTTAACCGATTTGGGCTCACTCTCCATGTGGCGAGCCTGCGCTCATTTGGGAACCCGCTCTTTGGACCCAGCCTTAGTGTTGCACCAATGAGACATGTGGAGGCCTCTGCCAACACTCTTATACTTAGCTGATTTGGGGCCTTGAGTAAACACTGCCTCGTCGGGTTCTGGGACACATGGAAGCCCCGCGCTCATTTGGGGAACCACCCTTGGCTTCGACCCTTGAAGGTGTGCCGTTGAGACACATAGCACCTTCCACCAGTCCTTTTATACTTAACCGATTTGTGCCCACTATGAATCATATGTGAAGTTCGAAAACTTCAAGCCTTTCCCTATTTTCCTCTTGAGAGCCTCTAGCCTCTTTTGATGTTGTTTGATCCTTCACCGACCCTGCTCCTCCATTGTAGAGCCCACCTTCCCCCTTGACTATTGGATTTGAATGTGAGCTCACATGACAGAGCCAACCCTTAGATTTCCTTTTGCACAGGGTCGTGTTTGATCAATTTTACCGAGGAGGGGGGGAAATTGAGATAACAATTATTTCTCACCATGGAAACATAGAAAATGTTAATTTCTCTCCTCGGTTGGAGAGCCTTCAAGAAAGTGAAATCAAGGTAACTATTGATAATTGTCTTCATGATTTTTATTCTTTATATAATGAGAAAGTATTTAAATTTAAAAAACAAAAATATCAAGGAGCTCAATGCTCCCCCTGAAACACTTGATTCTTCTTACAATCTCTCAAAATAAACAAAAAATTATAATGAATGTCTGGAAGCTTCTCACAATAATAAAAACTACGCCAATCTTATTTCTACCCATATTTTAGAATATAATCATGATGAAGAGATCATCATTGATCATTTTCAATTTTGTGTGTGTGTCTTATTTCTACCCATATTTTAAAATATAATCATGATGAAGAAATCATCATTGATCATTTTCAATGTGTGTGTGTGTTAATGCACGTGTGTGTGTGTGTGTGTTTATTTGTGTGTGTGTGTGTGCATGTGCGTGTGCATGTGCGTGTGTGTGTGCGTGTGCGTGTGTGTGTGTGCGTGCGTGTGTGTGTGTGTGTGCGTGTGTGTGTGTGTGCACATACACATGCGTGTGCATGTGCGCGTGCGCGTGCGTGTGCATGTGCGTGTGTGTGTGTGTGCACAAATTTGGGGGCCTAAAAGAGGACAAAAACCTGAAAAAAAAAAGCAAAACATTTACGCGTTCTATTATAACGCGATCGCGTTTTAAATTCTTAGGTTTGGGATTTACCAAAGCATAACACATACGTGTTACATGTCTGCTATAAAAAAAAAGAGGCCCGAGCCTCTATCATTTTATATCCCTCAAATGTGAGTTTCAGAGCTTAATTGTGCCCTCACGTTTTTTCATTCAACTGGATCTCAATCACAAAGGATCATTTCTGGATCGCCGGGAAGATCTGAATCGATGATGGTGCCACAGAGAAGAGGTAGGCACAATTATTTTCTCAAAATTGCATTTAAATATAATAATTATAGATTAAAATTTGAATTGAATACATTTTTTTATTGTTATAGTTAGAGGTCGAGGGAATCAACCACAACCAAACCCTATTATTCCTGTCATCCCTCCCAACACTCCCACAATTGCTCAACATCCCCCGGGTAGTCAATAAGATTTAGCAGCCCACATAGTTGAAAACAAAATTGAAATTGAGGATTTAATCAAAAGAATGAGGGATTCACAATCTACAAACCCCCACTGCACCTCTCTTGCAAACACATTGGAGGCATTACTTTCTCAAGTTGATGTGGCAATGGGGCAAATTGATCGTTGGACAACTTACAGAGAGGGTTGTAGGGTTTATTATTCCAAAAAAATTGTCATATGTGGATGTAAAGAAAAAATAAATTACAAAAGACCTCATATGCGCCTTATTCACGGACCCCCGCACTAATTTTCTTGTTTTGTTGTCATGTAAATGGTTTCCCATCCATTGGTGCAATAATAATTTGATTAAAAATAATTTTTGGGACTGATGGTGGATGGTGTTTGATTTTCCACCTTGTAATAACAACGAGGTGCCACTATAATTTCTGAGGAAACTCTATTGCGAGTTTATCCTCAATGAGATCCCAAATTATTTTGATTTCTGAGATTTCCAAGGCTAAGGAAAAGGATCTGCATAGGATCGACCAGGTGCACAACGTGCACCTATTCAGCAGGGTAGATTCCCTGCACAGAAGCCCCCTCACCCTGAGATTGTCCCTCAAGTAGTGAAGGAGACAGTAGATATTGATACACTCCACGCGCTTCAGGGGCTATCTGCGACCCTTGTTTGACATATGAGGGAGATTTTTGAGCCAGACGCTCACAAAGGTACACAGAGCATTCCCTTGGTGAATACTAGGATGAGGCCACATCTTTTCTCGTCATGTGGTAGCATATGTTTGGGGCCCGAGGAGGATTATACTTTCATGCGTACTGATTTTGGTGGAGTTAGTGTTAGGGGTGCACACGATAATGTCATTATGTCAGATGTATTTTTGAGTGAGACATTTGGATTACAGTCATCAACGTCACCTTCGCAGGTATTTTTTATGTTTTATTATGTGTGTTACAAAAAGTTTGGAGTACTTGATTTACTTATATATGTTAAATTTTTGAAATAATTGTATTTGTACATGTACATGCATTGATATTACAGCACGCGAGAGGCGCATCTTCATCCCAACCACATGCGGCAAGCACCATGCATACACTTACATTCACAGAGGTAATTTACAATGTTAATTATGTAAAATTTTCACATACATGCAAATATATGTATGTATGTATGTATGTATGTATGTATGTATGTATTTGAAGTTTTGAATTCAAATATATGTATGTTCTTGTATGTCCATCTAACTCAAGTGATACATGTTTGATAAAGATGTTGAATTCACTAGACACCCCACCATCTCTGCGATAAGTAGAGAAAGGTGTTGCCGCTGCGATTTCATCTACGCAGCAGCAACTCACTGAGGTATTCAAACAACATGTAAATTTTTGTTAAATTTCTCGTGTAATTTCATATTATGTTAAATTACATGTTAGTAATGTCTTTCATTGTAGAATTATTAAATTATGTTAATAATGTCCTTCATTATGTATATGCAGGAGTTACCTACAACAGGTAGCATCCCTGTTCATTTGATTCACAGGCGTGGCGGGGTAAAAACAATAGTTCTATATTGATAAAATTAGTTAAAATATTGTCATTATGTACATACATGTACTTAGTTCTATTTTCGCTAATTCTAATGTTAGATTTTCTGATCTTATGTGTATGTAGGGAACTTCAACCCCCTCTATTTTGACTTCGAGGGCACGAACTCCTCCATCTCATCATCTTCGTACTCCCGTTCGTACTCCAGGAGCTCCCGATGACTCATCTGAGCGTGAGATGCAAATTTGGCGTGATCGAAAACTTGTGGTAAGTTTGTGTATTTATGTAAATACTTTCATTCTAGCATGGTCTTAAATACATGTTGAAAACATATATAAATTAAGTATTGACAAAAAAATATTGTTTCGCATTTACAGGCTCATCTACAGGTGAGTATTCAGCGGAAGAGGACTCGTAGCATGGGCTCGGATGATCCAAAGTCATCTCATAGATCTCCATCTTCGTCTAAGGGAGGGCCTTCTTCAAGCAAGGCCAAGAGAGGGATAGATTTTGATGATTAGGAAATATATATATGTCTTACATGACATTTTTTTGTATGCCTATGTGCATGGCATTGTATGTACGCCTATATGGCATTTGAACTTGATGGTATATGACCTATTTGGGCATTTTTATATTTATTATGCACATTAAAATACTATTTAGAACTTGATATTTTTGTATGAGACCTTACATTTCTGAGATTATTTTTGCATGAAACTAATATGATGTGCACTTGACAATATTTAAGACATTATGGATTATTTTTTCATTTATTGGTGATGTACATGTACTAGCATTTTCAATGTATAATATGCATCAAACTTTGGAAATCAATATTTATATAATGTATGTATACAAAGAGTTACCTAATCTGAGTAATTATTCATTCAATTTATCAATGTGTATATGTGTATTTACCTTACTTGTGCTTCTTCTTTCTCATGGTCTCTTTGTATTGGTTCCTATCTTATCATGCACTTACTACATTCTTCTATGCTTCTTAGTCTTCTCCCCTATTAAAACACCTAAGAGTCATCACAATTTGATGCCTTTCATCTATTGATATTTTGAGAATGTCTCTCCATATACATTACTCCAATGCTTGAGAATGTCTCCAGATGCAATGACATTCTGATTCAGACACTCAATGATTATTGATTTTCTAATCCTATCCAATTCATGTTATTACCTTTAAATCTGTAGGCATTTCAAGTTATTTGGAAATCACATCACACCCTTCACTAGGCTTGATGACTACCCCTATCCTTTTGAAGGAACTTTTGAAAGCATCCATGGGTTTATCATAGCATAAATTATCAATGAATGGAAGGTCACTAAGTCATAGGCCAGCTGACTCCCATTCAAAACTAAACAAGAAATATTTACTAGGTGATTGATAACTCCCATGTGTTCTTAGACATTCCCCTATCAAATTCATTCTTAAGCCAATCTAAATATTCAGGGCTCTTAAGGGACTACACCCGAACGAGGTAGCCCGAAAGCATGGGGAGTGTAGGGAACCAAAAAAAAGCCTCCACTAGCATTTACCTAGCCACCCCAATGTGTTATCATAGTTGGTTCACCGCACCAAGAGCTTTTGTTTGCAAAGTATTGCGTCTGGCAGCCTTACACTGACTCAGACTATAGTATTTCACGTGTTTGCAAAGTATAGGACAGCAAGAGAACCAAATGGAGATGGATAAAAACGTGAGATTATTTCATAGAGGGCCCCAATGTGGAGGTTTTGGATCTGATGAGACGTCTCTAGGTGCCACAGAGTCTGAGAAATCACCCGTCAAAGATATAGCATGTTTTGGTCTCAGGGCTCTTAAGGGACTACGCCCAGACGAGGTAGCCCGAAAGCATGGGGAGTGTAGGGAACCAAAAAAAATCCTCCACTAGCATTTACCTAGCCACCCCAACATGTTGGCGTAGTTGGTTTGGTGCCAAGAGCTTTGGCATGCAAATTATTGCGTCTAACAACCTTACACTAACTCAAACTGCAGTATTTCACGCGTTTGTAAACAATAAGACAACGAGAGAACCAAATGGATATGGAAAAGACCACAAGAGGATTTTGTAGAGGGCTTCGACATGGAGGTTTCGGATCTGACGAGACGTCTCTAGGTGCCACGGAGTCTGAGAAATCACCTGTCGAAGATATAACATGTTTTGGTCTCAGGGCTCTTAAGAGACTATGCCCGAACGATGTAGCCCTGAAAGCATGGGGAGTTAGGGAACAAAAAAAAATCCTCCACTAGCATTCACCAAGCCATCTGACATGTTATAGTTGGTTCGGTCCAAGAGCTTCGGTTTGCAAAGTATTGTGTCTGACAGCCTTACACTGACTCAGACTGCAGTATTTCACACATTTGCAAACAATAGGACAACGAGAGAACCAAATGGAGATGGACAAAACCACGAGAGGATTTCATATAGGGATTTGACATGGAGGTTTCAAATCTGACAAGACGTCTCTAGGTGCCACGGAGTCCGAGAAATCACATGTCGAAGATATAGCGTGTTTTGGTCTCAAGGCTCTTAAAGAAACTATGCACGAATGAGGTAGCCTGAAAGCACGGGGAGCGTAGGGAATCAAAACAAAGCCTCCACTAGTGTTCGTCAAGCCATCCAGATGTGTTGGCCCTAGACGGTTTGGTCCCAAGAGCTTTCGTTTGCAAAGTATTGCTGTCTGGACAGCCTTACACTGACTCAGACTGCAATATTTCACGCGTTTGCAAACAATAGGACAACAAGAGAACCAAATGGAGATGGAAAAAACTATGAGATGATTTCATATAGGGATTTGACATGGAGGTTTTGGATCTGACGAGACATCTCTAGGTGCCACGGAGTCCGAGAAATCACCCTGTCGAAGATATAGCGTGTTTTCGTCTCAGGGCTCTTAAGAGACTACACCTCGAACGAGGTAGCCCGAAATCACGAGGAGCGTAGGGAACCAAAACAAAGCCTCCACTAGTGTTTACCAGGTCATCCAGACATGTTGGCATAGTTGGTTTGGCGCCAAGAGCTTCCATTTGCAAAGTATTGTGTCTGGAAGCCTTACACTGACTCAGACTGCAATATTTCGCGTGTTTGCAAACAATAGGACAACGAGAGAACCGAATGGAGATGGAAAAAACCTGAGATATATTTCATAGAGGGATTTGACATGGAGGTTTTAGATCTAACGAGACATCTCTAGGTGCCACGGAGTCTAAGAAATCACTCGTCGAAGATATAGCGTGTTTTGGTCTCAGGGCTCTTAAGAGACTACGCCCGAACGAGGTAGCCTGAAAGCACGGGGAGCGTAGGGAACCAAAAAAAATCCTCCACTAGCATTCACCAGGCCATCCAAATGTGTTGGCTTAGATGGTTTGGTCCCACGAGCTACCGTTTGCAAAATATAGCATCTGGCAGCCTTACACTGACTCAGACTGCAATATTTCGTGTGTTTGCAAACAATAGGACAACGAGAGAACCAAATGGAGATGGAAAAAACCATGAGAGGATTTTGTAGAGGGCTTTGACATGGAGGTTTTGGATCTAACGAGACATCTCTAGGTGCCACGGAGTCTGAGAAATCACCCGTCAAAGATATAGCGTGTTTTGGTCTCAAGTCTCTTAAAGAAACTACACCCGAACGAGGTAGCTTGAAAGTACTAGGAGCATAGGGAGCCAAAAAAAAATTCTCCACTAGCATTCACTAGGCCATCCAGACATGTTGGCATAGTTATTTTAGTGCCGAGAGCTTCCATTTGCACAATATTATGTCTGGCAGCCTTACACTGACTCAGACTGCAGTATTTCACGTGTTTGCAAACAATAGGACAGTGAGAGAACCGAATGGAGATGGAAAAAATCACAAGAGGATTTCATAGAGGGCTTTGACATGGAGGTTTTGGATCTTACGAGACATCTCTAGGTGCCACGGAGTCTGAGAAATCACCTATCGAAGATATAACGTGTTTTGGTCTCAGGGCTCTTAAGAGACTACACCTGAACAAGGTAGCCCAAAAGCACGGGGAGCGTAGGGAACCAAAAAAAGCCTCCACTAGCATTCACCAGGCCATCTAGATGTGTTGGCCTAGATGGTTCAGTCCCAAGAGCTATACCATTTGTAAAGTATTGCATCTGACAGCCTTACATTGACTTCAGACTGCAATATTTCACGTGTTTGCAAACAATAGGACAGTCGAGAAAACCATATGGAGATGGAAAAAACCGTTAGAGTATTTCATAGAGGGCACCGATGGAGGTTTTGGATCTGACATAGACATCTCTAGGTACCACAGAGTCCTAGAAAATCACTTGTCGAAGATATAGCATGTTTTGGTCTCAGGGCTCTTAAAGAAACTACAAACGAACGAGGTAGCCCGAAAGCACGGGGAGCGTAGGGAACAAAAACTAAGCCTCCACTAGCATTCACTAGGCCATCCAGATGTGTTGGTTTAGATGCTTTTGTCCCAAGAGCTTCCGTTTGCAAAGTATTGCGTTTGGTAGCCTTATACTGACTCAGACTGTAGTATTTCGCACGTTTGTAAACAATAGGACAGTGAGAGAACCGAATGGAGATGGAAAAAACCACGAGAGTATTTCTTAGAGGGATTTGACATGGAGGTTTTGGATTTAAAGAGACATCTCTAGGTGCCATGGAGTCTGAGAAATCACCTGTCAAAGATATAGCGTGTTTTGGTCTCAGGGCTCTTAAGAGACTACGCCCGAACGAGGTAGCCCGAAAGCACGGGGAGTGTAGGGAACCAAAAAAAATCCTCCACTAGCATTGAATATGGCCATCAACAGATGTGTTTTCCCAGATGGTTTGGTCCCATGAGCTACCATTTGCAAAATATAGTGTCTGGCAGCCTTACACTGACTCAGACTGCAGTATTTCACGTGTTTGCAAACAATAGGACAATGAGAGAACTGAATGGAGATGGAAAAATGCAGAGAGGATTTTTAGAGGGATTTGACATGGAGATTTTGGATTTAACGAGACATCTCTAGGTTCCATGGAGTCTGAGAAATCACCTTTCGAAGATATAGCATGTTTTGGTCTCAGGGCTCTTAAAGAAATTAGGCCCGAACGGTGTAGCCCGAAAACACGAGAAGCATAGGGAACCAAAAAAAACCTTCAATAGTGTTCACCAGGCCATTCAGATGTGTTTTCCTAAATGGTTTGGTCCCAAGATCTTCTGTTTACAAAGTATTGCGTCTGGCAGCCTTACACAGACTCAGACTGTAGTATTTATGTGTTTGCAAATAATAGGACACCAAGAGAACCGAATGGATATGGAAAAAACCTACGTGAGAGGATTTCGTAGAGGGCCTCAACATGGAGATTTTGGATCTAACGAGATGTATCTAGGTGCCACAAAGTCTAAGAAATCACCCGTCGAAGATATAGTGTGTTTTGGTCTCAGGGCTCTTAAGGGACTATGCCCGAACGAGGTAACCCGAAAGCATGGGGAGTGTAGGGAACCAAAACAAAGCCTCCACTAGTGTTTACTGGCCACCCGATGTGTTGGTGTAGAATATGAACTTAGTTTTGTTGGGGAGACCACCAATGTTCCAACTTTTCATTTTGAAAGAATGAATATCTTCAATCAAACAGAGAATGAAGAGCCTGAAAGGAATCAAAGTTACCAAGTTAATATAAATCCCATAAAAAGATGTCATATGTGACCACCTACATCAAGCCATAATTTTCCTGTCATGACCACAACAGCCAACAATTCATCCTCCCTCTACTTTTATACTTCTAAAGTTATCAGGATACATAAATATACCTAGTAGTACATACATACCATAGTCACAAGTATGATTCCAAGCAACATGTATCCAAGCCTTTTTTTTAAATTGAGCTGGTGAGGCTCATAGCTGAATCACACACATCATGTTTTTTGCATTCATCTAGGTTACTACTCCAAGGATAAAGGAGTATTTCCTTTCATCTCCCATTTCTACGATAGATATCAAGATAACTCTATAATTTATACAGTCTCAACTTCTCATGTTGTTCATATTTGGAACAACTTTCATTGAATAACTACAGAAATCTAACCTAAATAGTTAGAGTAATAGATTAAATCCGCATTCTATTTCTCACATATCAAATGAATTTCTTCCTTCAAAAAATAAACTATGGGTGAATGCTCAATCAAAAAATAAAGTATAATTCTAAACGAGTTTCAGGGCTCAATTATCAATACTTCATTACAGTTTTTCTTACCAGTTTGCTTCTTTTGGAACTACCTGGTTTGATTTGTGAAGTTGAAGCAGTTGGGATTAATAAAAATAATCAACTTGGCATGTTGTCCTTAATTTTCCACGATTCTATTGACAACATCACATAGATCTTCTATTCCAGTTAAGTTGTGATCCTTCCATGCTTCCCATTTTTCCTTTTCTTCTGCTCTTATCTTCTCTTTAATTTCTTCCAGATGTTTTTGGGTAATCAGAATTGAATCTTTATGACTTTTAGGAGGCATTTTCTTCTTGAATCATAGTGACATCTTCACCTAATTGTTTTTCTTCACGATGTTCATTATCATCTAAAGTTGAAGACTAAAAATTTATATGGCCTTCGGCTTCTTTTTGGGCACAAACAACCTTTTGTAATGTCAAAAAAAAATCAGGCTCTTCATTCTCTGTTTGATTGAAGATATTCATTCTTTCAAAATGAACAGTTGGAACATTGGTGGTCTCCCCAACAAAACTAAGTTCATAGTCTACGCCAACATGTCAGGGTGGCCAGGTAAATGCTAGGGGATACTTTGTTTTGGTTCCCTACACTCCCCATGTTTTCGGGCTACCTCATCCGGACGTAGTCTTTTAAGATCCCTGAGACCAAAACATTCTCTCATTGTCCATATCTTTGCAGATAGTCAGTGTAAGGTGATTTCTTGGACCTCCAAGATGGCACCTAGATTTATTTTGGATGTCTCGTGTCAGATTTGGGAAACCTCCACGTCACGGGGATTTCTCCTCTGGCACCTGAAATCCTCTCACATGTTTTTTCTCACATCTCCATTTCGGTTCTCTCATTGTCCTATTATTTGCAAATGTGTGCGAAATATTGCAGTCTGAGTCAGTGTAAGGTTGTACATTGCCAATCACCTGAATAATATAGGTGGTTCATACAATATAGGTGGTGAAATGAGAATTTTAATAAGATATTTTTACAATATAGGTGGTGAAATGAGAATTTATGTTTGTTGTTCCTTTCTAATATTTAATTTCTCTTAGCACCACTAACCTACATAAACATGTTAGTAAGCAATTAAATAGAATTTTAAATCATATAGAATTTAAACAAAATCATTTAAGTAAATATTCAAATTAAATTCATGAAGAACATACCTTTGCAAATTCAATCCAATGAACCACAAGGATCAATTATACTCTTGACAGTAGCAAGAATTAATTCATGATCTGATTCACGAACCTTCCACAGATTCTTGTTTAATGGACAACCTCGATATTTGATCAATTTAATATTTGTTGCAAGGACCAAATGTGAATAGTGAAGTATCTTTTGATGTACTTCATAGTCTTCAAACAACCAAATGTTTGATTTTTTGATAGGATATCGTCGAAGCCAAGTTCCAGTGACTACCACTGACCCAGTGGGATACTCAAGGTCTTCACCATCAATGACTGTGGAAGTCAATTTTATTTTCCCCTCTACACAACGAGACAAGAAGTAGTTTGTTCCCTCTTCGTTTAAATTCCATCGCAATAACTGTAAAAATGTGCCCTATGTATCACAAAGTAAAATTGTTCAGTCAAATTTAAAATACATTAAGAGTTGACCATTTAATAATTTATAAATCTAAAACATGGCATGTACATATATGTATGTACCTTGTTGCACTAAACCAGAGACTTGGTCAAAGTCAGGTGATGTTGTCATTTGATTTGAAGACCCTGCAAGTTGTAATGCTCATGGAACTTGATGTGTGTCAAGTGGAATTAGAGGTCTACAAGTCCATTCATCCACCCACTGTTGTGACTCACATTCATTCCACACAAAATCAATGCATGATATATAAAAACATGTCATGCACCTAGTATAAATAGTCCAAGCATTTGCATCTGAACTACGGAATGAGTGCATATCACTTGATCCTACAACTGTCATACAATCTTCAAAGTTTATTCTAGATGTTGTTCCTCTATCAACAAAAAATATCTATGAATTGTTGATCTCTCTTGAGATTCATGGCCCATATTCTTGACACACCAATCAACAATGTTTTTTACATCTGTAAATTTAGCACCATCCTTGAACTTTAACTCTTCTCTTGCAAGTGTCTCTTTTCACACATGCTCCTACACCATCATGCTCTCCTTTTTCATGCCCTGCCTTAGTAAAACTCTAGATATGTTGTACATTTGTTTCTTTGTGCATCCTGCTTAGCCAATAAAACATCTATGCATTCTTGAATTGTGATGTGCAGTTGTCCAACCAAATGTAATATTGATTGAAACTAATGTTCCTCTCATTCAAGTTTACATAAAACACCTGAAAACACTCTTGTACATATTCTTTAGAATGTGTCTGATCATCACTAATGTAGAAATGATACTCTCTTAATATTTTTAAATCTTGCTCAGTGCTTTCTAGAGAGTGCATGAATGTTATATGCATGAAAATAGAAACTTGCATTGAGTTATAATATTGAGACTGAACCTCCATTTTTGAATGCAATGTATAATTCTCTGCGAAGTCAACTACTGAAACAATAGTAACCAGTGAGAATGTGTCATTTACTTAACTTGAATTTTTCATCCAACCATCGAGCTCTATGTGTGTGTCCCTGCATGCTCATAAAACAATTCTCTCTGAATTTGACCATATATTCTGATACAAGTAATTGTTTTATAACAAGCTCACACCTCTTAGATTTTTTTCCATCTTTTAATCGATATGCCACTAATTTATAGTTATGTGAAATCAACCAATTTTTTTCCTATTGAATCTATACTCCTCCTCATGGATACAACTTTTCATATTTAGCAAGCCACCACATGCATTGTATGTTCCATCCAAAATTGTTTTGTTATAAAAAAATTGCCTAGTTGATTTTTCACAAAATATTATCAGAATAAATTGCCTTGAAGATTTTGGTGGGACATTTAATCCACACTCCTACAACATGATGTCAGTATATAAAACACGACGTATTTGACAAAAAAAAAATCATAATGCATTGAAAATTCAACATGATGTCTACAACAAGTGGTATGTGAGTGATTGATTTTCACATAAAAGGGTTTTCTCATTTTAAAGAATTTTTGGCTAAGGTTAATTTGTGGATTTTCATTATTAAACTTAGAAAACAATTGTGTTTTAGTCATATATAAGAAATGTTTTGCACATGATTACGAGAACTTATTCTTTATTTTACTGTATCTCTTCTATTCGGTGACACCCTTGTGTTCTCATTCCAAAATTTTACAATTAATTATTTTTGAATATCAAATGTACTCTTGTCTTTTTCATGGAAGTTTGCTAGAGAAAGCCCAATAGTCAGTGTTATGGACTGACTTAAGACGTTTACGTCTCTCTATTGCTTTCATTAGGGTTTTTTTTGTTTAGCTTCAAAGCACTGCTTTTTTTTCTAATCAAGCATTTATTAATTGTTTTATCACTTACTATACGATTAGTAAGTGCACACCGTGTAGCATTACTATCTTTGGTGTGTCTTTTGTCACCTACAATTTGGTATGTTTTCAATAATTAACGCATTTTGATCAACAACATTAGATGTTCTTAACCCCAGGGTCTTCATTATAGGCCTCATCTTAATTAATTTCATCAATGTAACAAATAATTGACATCTTTGTGTGTCATTTAAATTCTGAAAGTAATTATCCCAAATTCCACTAGTTTTTCTTCTTGCATTTCTTTCAAACATTTTGTTAGGCACTGGTTTTATAATGTTTTCATCAATTTCAATTAAGTGAATTGGTTTTTCTTCACAAAATGGAATGAGGTGTTCTTAGAGGTGAATATTCATTTACAAGGTTACTTTCTTCATTCAATGTTTTCATACAAATTTCGGGGTTAACATTTGGATTCTTAGGTAAGGGTTCAAAAATTGGATTCATATCAATTTCTTCATTCATACCAACATTTTCATTTAATTCAATATCATTATTCATTGCAAAATCATTATTCTCTACATTTTCATTATGTATTTCATCCTCATTTTCTAATACATTAGCTGCAATTGATATAGCAGATGTACCTTGCACTGCACAAAGCTTTTACATTCTCTTCAATTTCTTTATTCTCTTCTCTTCTAATTGCTTCGGTGTCTTGTTCTTAACTTTCCTCTTGTCCTTAGCTCGACTGTTATCACCCATGATTAGAAAAAATCAACTAGTGGGGTAGGAGACAAAATGAACTACTAAAAAATCATGCAAGAATGTAGAGAAAATTGCAGACCAAACAGAATGCTTGTAGAATTCCTGTGAAAGAGATGAAAGGGATGTTGGGGGACACAATATATAAACAAAAAATAGTGCATACGCGTTATATTTTTTACCTTTTCCAACACATGCCTCAAGGCTTGGGATCCGGTTTGGATCCCCAAGCCTGAGGAATGGACCTACACAAACTCAGCAAACCACGTGTTTTTACAGAAAAACACAAAAATCTAACTTCCGTCATGATAAATCAACATCAAATGATTGATTTGTTTTAAAAAAATTATACCACGATGTAAATCAGATTTTTTTCTTTGTATAAATATTATTTTTCAATTTTTCTAACAAATACAAGGTTTCCATATTATTTATTTTATTAACTATGCCTTCTTATAGCTATTTTTGAGTAATATTTAGTAAACATGTCTATCTTTTGTCGCATATATTTTTTTTGACTCATCGAAATTGAATAAAAGTTTTTTAGGCACAAACTAGGTGTAATTCTATATATATTAAAAAAACTAATTTTTGATATTTTTTGAGGTAGTTAAGGGGGTCATGATCGGAGCTCTGTTATTTTTCAAAACATAAAATTTTTATACTAGAAAAATCATTAAAAAAATTACTCACTAAAAAAATCTTTAAAAAAATCTAACACAAACTAGATGCTCCTATCTATCTTTCTATCAAAGGGTTTTCAAAAATACTAAATGGTACTCAAAAAATGGTGGGGGCACGAAAGTCACTCTATTATGTTTTTTAACAAAAATATGAGCACCTATTGGTATTTTAGTTATTTTACCCACTTAAACTTATCAGTTTTCAATAAAATTTAGAAGCTCAAAAACTAGACTCAAAATGATACAATTCATATTTCTACAACATCTTCCAATTTTTAATGTAACTATTTCGAAAAACTCGTACAAGTTGAAGTTTTTTATTTTTTCAGAAAAATGTGTCCACTTAAAACCCCCTTTTGGCCCCCCAACTTAGTGCACTTACCCTGTGCGTGTGCGTGTGCGTGTGCAAGAGAGAAAGAGAGTGAATGTGTTTGAGAATGAGAGTGAGAAGTGAGTAAAGAGTGAGGGATGGATAGATATATGAGATAACTATGAATTGTATCTGATAGAGAGTATGAATGTGTTTGAGAATGAAATTGAGAAGTGAGTAGAGAGAGAGGAGGGATGGATAGATATATGAGAGAATAATGAATTGTCTCTGATTATAAAAGTTAATATAATAATCAATTTTTTCTCAAGAAAAATTCTCATTGAAAGAGATAAAAATAAACAATGATTGGAAAGGATATATAAATTTCTTTGTCATCTATTGGTGATTCTTGATTTACATTTTATTTTATGATTTGTTATTGAACCCTTGTTTTTACTCAATCTCCAGTTACATCCCTTACCAAGGAATGAACTACTTAACCTCACAACCACGTCGAGGTTTAAGGTCAATAGCGAGACTACCAAATAGTACAATTCATGCAAATTAAGAACTTAGATTTATGTTGGTTAGTAACTTACAAATCAAGTATGTATTATGTTATATTAGTATGCACAAGATAATAATTTAAGGTTTTCATTTTATATTTTATATTTATCGGAAAGTGGCTTTTAGGTAAAAATTACAACCTTGAAAAGTAACTTTAACTTGAAAATGGTCATACAACATATATGGAAAATAACAATTATTAGAGAAAAACCCAGAAAAAACATTCTCATTAAAAAACTCCTATTGGAATAAAAAGAAACATTGGGCAAGAAAAAACTCAGGAAAAAATTAATCTCATAAAGATTCTCCTATCAGAATAAATATAGATTGTTTAGACTTAATTAAATGTGATTTTCAATGAATACACCCAAATGCCATATATTCTATATTTATTCTTACAACAATGCAAATAAAATATTAGTTATTAAAAATAGAAATATATAATTAAATAGTTTTGAATCATCCATCTCAAGTCTTCCAAACCCTCAAGCGAAAATTACTTTTCAAATGTACATATTTGACCAAATAGGAAAATGACTGTTAAAACTCAGCATTGTTTATATTATTGCATATTTATTCCTAACTAAAACTATAGACAAACATAGAACTAGGAAACCTATAGCATGTTGGAGGTACCATCTCCACCACTATGGGAAAAATTTAGTTTTTACTAACTTTTCAACTTCCGACTCTGGTCTTCCATGAACTTCAACAAATAAGAGTGATTTCCCCTGTGTGAATTCAACTTGATCATTCTTACAGTGATAACTTCTACATTTCCAACTTCCATTCCTCATTTTCAATGAAGTTGAACAAAGGAGAGCTTTCTTGCCACCCTGAGGATTCAAGTTGAAGATCTATGTATTGTTGCCACCATATCATGAAGCTACTCCCCTCCAAGAAAACCTCTACAGAAATGCTCTTATCTCTGAACATACTCCCCACGTAATTTTCAAATTGTTTAAGGCTTTCTTGTAGTTGTTGGGCCTCAACACTTAATGTTGGGCTTGCACTTGTTGGAGATAACTTAGGTTTTTACAAGCTTCTTCTACATGAGCCCAAAAACAAGAGTCCTTAGTTAAGGATGCAAACTTTGTGCGAGGCTTCTTCTCTCTACCAATGCGAGTTTGGTCCTTTTCTTTCATCCATTTCTCTAGAGTAGAGTGACGGTGGGGTCTAACCCCTTGTGAAAGATAGCTTTCATTGCCCTTGTGATTCCTGTAGTAATCTGCTATAACCAGAGGCTCTACAAGTCTTCTGTATGCAGTACCAGCATTGATCCATTTATTTAAGAATCAGAAGATACTGGGCAATTCATGTTTCTCCAACATTTCAACTACCTCATCTTAGAATGTTTCCAGAGATTTTCTATACAAATTAACTTTGAAATCCTTCTTGTTACTTTGTTGTTTGAAAGAATCGTAGTAGCCAGTGTCATTGGCCTTAGAATGCCCTTTATACCATTCCAACCATCCCATAGCACTTTGATTCTTGCTCAACTCCTTATTTAGCTCCTCAATTTTCATGTCATGCTAGATTTTAATCTCTCCATCTTTTCTAAGGGCGAGAAGTGCATGATCATTCTTCTTACAAACAATGGAGACAAACATAAGCTAATAATATCTCCTAATATCTAAATAAGATAAAAGAAAAATATACACACACATAAGTGGGTGAGGATAAATACAATAAAGGTAAATAAAGTACCTAGGTGAACATGAGCTAAGATAAATACCTACTCTAACACAAATGGTGTTTTCTTCCCAAAAAATAAAAAAAATAAAAAAATAAAAAAATTCTTTCAAAGGTCAATTGAAAACTAGCAAATGGCGGTTGACCTCTTTTTGGCTTGTACAAATAAGGAAATTCTTTTGAATTCCAGCTGTCTTATCTAATCATGTTTTGTTCCGCAGGATTGAATTAAATATTTGCATGTGTGATTTCACTTAATTTAAAAGTAGGCATGGTTATCATTAGTGATCATTATTGTAAAAATCAAGTGAAATAAGATTACAGAGATATTTTGAGGAAGGAGCAGCGAATTGAGTTTGTATTCCGCAACAAAGAACAGAGAATTCAAAAGTTCTATAGCTAAGAACTGAGATTCCACAACTAAGAATAGAGGTTTCGCAGCCAAAGATGTCAGTTCCACAGCTAAGAAAGAGGACTTGCAACCAATTCGCACAAAATCAAAAGAGACAGAACAAAAGCCAATATGGGGATTAAGAAGAAATCATAACTAGAGGACGATTCCCAGCTACTCGCAGACGAAGAAGTGATATCTATCTTTGAGCATGTAGGATAGCTAGAGTTCTTGAAGAAATTTTCAAGACATAATGATGAATTGGTAAGAGAAATTGTCATAAACCTAGAACAATCCAGGACAAAGGTGAGAAATATATTTATTCTTTTTTCTGTAAATATTGTAAGTAATGTGTCTGGAGTGTCAATCAGGGATAATTTTAGTGGTGAATATTCGTAATATGGCGAATATTTCATTTTTGAAAAATTTGAAAAGGTGAATTTTCTGTCGCGGGTCAGTGACCTGTTCACCTAAAAATTACACTTTAATTTTTTTTAGGGGTCGGCTTCGCCTACCCTTGAAAAATATCCCCTATATAATCCTAGATTATTCACCAGGTAGAACACTTCTACTTCACATTTGTCAACAATATGATATATCCCGTATTGTAGATGCGTGACAATGGGGTTATTTGTTGATGCGTGACACTGACGGATAGTTGACACGCGATAAGGAGGTACTGTAGATATTGACGCATAGTAGACACATGACAAAGAGTTTGTTGATGAGTGACATGAATATTTTTTCGATGCGCAAGCAGAGGGCGGAGGCTGCAGGTGCGCGACAGGAGATTTGTTGTTGCGCATCAACAAATAACCCTCATTGACACGCGTCAATAGACCTCATTGACGTGCGTCAACAACCTTGTTGACACGCGTCAATGAGGTTGTTGACGCGCGTCAATGAGGTCTATTGACGTGCGTCAATGAGGGTTATTTGTTGAAGCGCATCAATGAGGTCTGTTGACGTGCGTCAACAAGGTTATTGACGCATTGACGCGCATCAACAGACCTCATTGACGCGCGTCAATAACCTTGTTGATGCGCCTCAATGAGGTCTGTTGATGTGTGTCAATGAGGGTTATTTGTTGACGCATGACAAGGAGGCACAACAGATATTGATGCATAGCAGACGCACGACAAAGAGTTTATTGACACGTGACATAGAGATTTTTTTGATGAAAAAGCAAAGGGCAGAGGCTGCAGACGCGCGACAGAAGATTTTGCTGTCGCGCGTCAAAAAAATGCATGGACGCGCGTCAATAGACCTCGTTGACACGCGTCAACAACCTTGTTGACACACGTCAATGAGGTCTGTTAACGCGTGTCAATGCATTTTTTTTTGACGCGCGACAGTAAAATCTCCTGTCGTACGTCTGCAGCCTTCTGTCTCACCATTTGACAATCAAGCAAAAAAAATTCATACAACCCCCAAAAAATTCACCTTCCCATGAAACCAGTTCTAGGGATATTTTCCAGGTATTTTCCACCTCCGATTTCCAAGAGGTCTCTTAAAATGAACCCTGGTGCCAATTTTGCATGTCCCACAAGCTACCAAGGGGACTTTGAAAGAACTAGTTGAAGTCTTACTGCAAGAAGGAGAAACTGAACCTAAAAAGAAACTGAACCATGGCTCAGAGGTATTCTTGGGGTGTTGGGATAATCAGGCATCACATTCTAATTCATTTAATATTCTAGCACCACTTTCTATCAAAGAAGAATGGAGAAGAAATTTGGGAAAAGTTTCTTGGCAAGTTCAAGAAAAACCCTAGTATTATCAGAAGGACAATTCCAGTCCCATTCTCTCCTTCAACTAATCTAGAAATTTATGCCCCTGCAAAAGAACAGAGGGAAACGGAAAGGGAAAATATCCCAAAAAGAAGAAGGTCAATAAGAAAGATCAAAACAGCAGAGCCTTCTATACCTGTGAAGGAAATTCCTTCTTCTGCAGTAGCTTCAGGGAAGCCAATATCTGTCTTTGAAGGTGATAGCTCACTCATGCAAGAGCAAGAAAGAATAGTAAGAAGAAGCTCTAGAAATAAATCCACTACTACGCATGTTAAACTTCCCTAGAGAAGAAAAATTCAAAAGAGGTCAAGGGAAATCCTAGAGGGAAGGAGTGAGTAGGAAAGGATGGAGGCTCCCTCTACTTCTCACCCTCATGTCTCCTTGGAAAAATAGAGAACCTCAAGATCCTTTTGAATTTGAAAAGTGGGAGAGGAAAATATAAGTAGGAGCTGGGTACATTACATCTGAGCTTAAGCATTGGCAAATCCATTTTCAGCCATTTGATCTGAGCAATCAAATGGGATGCAAAACATATGACCCCACTTTTAAAGAATGAATTTTGTAAAGGGACTTACAAACAAGTGAGTTTGGTGGAAATGATGAGGCCAGAATATGTCTGATTAATGTATAATATATGATCTCATCTTACCCTCCTTTTTATTAAGTTTGATTGCATTGTGTGACTTTTAGTTAATCTGATATGAGTTAGGATGTAATTATCTATCTTTTGATTAATTGTGATTCTAATGTTAAAAAGCTCTGAAATTCCTGACGTAGTGTATGTTTGAATTCAATTTTGTAATAAATCAGATCTAATCAGTCAAGGAAATGAAGTAGGTGGCATTCAGTATGTTTTCGATAGCATCTATTCCTATACAGCATAGTTCCAGAACTCCATCACACAGTCATCATTTAGTTCTGGAACTTTCAGATTTAGTTCCAGAACTCCACTATTTAGTTCCGGAATTTTCGGACTTAGTTCTGGAACTCCTGGGTATAGCTCCGAAACTCTCACAATGTTGATCCTTAAACTATTTCCTATGGTTCCGGAACTTCTCTAAATTTCCAAAACCGATGGGAGTTATCTTTCTAACCACATCCAAAGAATTTGCATCTACAACCCTTTCAATCAGGAAAGGGTGAGAAGATTATTGAACTCAAATCCAAGGAGATTTATCCTACAACTATCTAATCAACCACAATCTGACTCAACATCTATTCTAGGCATGATTCGATTTCATCATAATCGTTAAGATAGTTGTGATTGTAAAATGTATACAAAAGAAGACCTGCATTAGATAGAGAATACATAGAATAAGATATGAGATAGATATAGAATAGAGAAGAGAAATATAGACTAATTACTCAAATCCAGTATGTTTTGTAATACTTAATGTTTTATTAATAAATAGTCATTCTTATTTGAGAGAAGTATGGGTTGTTAAATCCTGATTCGAGGAGGAGCAAGGGCCCATTCCCCCAAGGACCAGGATATTCGTGTATTTAGTATTTATATTTCTTCAGCAAATAGCTTAGATCTGTTAATTTTGTATTGTTTTAATTCGTTTAGTTAAAATCTGGTATATACTTGTTCCTTCAGATGTTTAGATAGATTCTTATATATCTTGTAATTGTTTTCAAGCATTCTAAATTGAGTGTGTTTATTTCCAAAAGGAAGTGTGTTTACTTTCAAAAGGAAGTGTGTTTATTTTCCAACAGCAAGAGTGTTTCCTTTTGCACAGTGTGTTTCCTTCTTCTCATTGTGTTTCCTTTCAACAAAGCTTCCAGTGTGTTTACTTTAAGCAAGTTTTCATAGTTTGATTTAAATAAGTTTTTACCAAGAAGTCCTTAAGACATTGAAGAGATCCCCCAGAAAATACAAAAATTACTACAATCAACTACTAGATTGATAAGATTACTCTTATTGCATATAGATTTATACACACTCCTGGTTTGATATGACATCAACAAGAAGTTGATTAAATGAAGGGAATAACGACACCCATCACATTTCGAGCTCTGGAAAAGGAAGATCAACAGTTCACCATTTTTTCAGAATGACACCTTGACCTTCAGGAGGCCATAACGTTTGACTGGAGATCGGATTTGCACAAGAAAGGACTTTTTGGAAAGATCTAAGCATCTAATACTCAAATACGACTTGATATCTTAAAATTAGTGAGATTAAATTATTCAAAATTAAGAAATACGGTCCACCATTTTTTAAGGTGTCAGGCTTCCCACCTACCCCAATAATGAAGGTATGGTCTTCCTTCTTGCCCAACAAGAAAGATTACATGGGGGTATGGGTTTTGTCATGGAACCCATCATTTCTATAGGTGAATTCAATTCATTCTATGGTCGTTGAAGCAAGAATTTTAATTCTTCTCTCCCCCCTTTTCTCATTTTCTTCCTATATATTGTAAGGAGGGGCCTTTTTGTAAGGGTTGGATAATTTTGCTTTGCACCCTCCCTTCTTCTCTTGTTTGTAAGTGATCTTGTGGATTTAAAACCTCCCATTCAAATTCTAATGCAATTTTTACCTCTTGACCATTGTAATGCACTATATCAAATTTTTTGAGTCATAAGATAAGTCTGTGGATGATTTCAACCCTCTCTTCTATTCATTGCATTCTCCTGATATCTCATTGCAATTTTATTTAACTGTTTAAGGTGGTTACATTACATGTTTTATGGTATTTTTTTTAATGTATAGATTAAAAATAAAAATAAAAATTAAAGTTAGTAGTCAATTACAATCTGTTAAAATAGATTTTATTTCTTGCATCTTTTTAACCTTGTAAAAAAAAAAAGTTAGAATAGATCCTAAAAAAAATAAATGTGTGCACCTGAACAGAGGAATAGGAATCGGCCTTCATCCGGAGAGATATCCCGAATAGCAAAGTAATGCACTTTAGAAAAATCTCCATTTTATGCAAAAAAACGTAAAAAATAATCAAAAAATTGAGTGAAAGAAAGTCAAGGGTGTAATAATTAATACATCAAAAATTAAAAGTAGATAGTAAATAAATAATAATAATAAAAGAAAAATCTATAAAATTCATTTAATGTAACATTACAATTGAGACACTTAGGCAAAGTTAGAATTCGAAGCAAGACGTAATTACTTAAAATTGTTGTGATAAAATTTAATGAAAGATAAAAGTTCAGATAGCAGAATCAAGGTAACGAATCAAACCTAAATGCAATGAAAATAGTAAATTGGGCATCAAAATACCATAAAAGTTAAAAAAAAATTGGTAGTAAAGTAAAAACTTAAAATCAATGTTAATGAAAATCATAAATTAAAATTATAAATAAAATGTAAAATGGAATATGTAAAAATGGTGAATTACAATTAATTAGCATAAAAAAAAAAAGTAACTCTTCTTTTGATCAACAAAGTGTTAAAAGAAAGTGAAGGATGTAAATCAATTTAAAAATGATTATAATAAGCGATTAATATTTAATAAAATATTTAATACGACAATCTCAATATTAAAAAATTAAAGTAAAAAGGAAGATTAAAAATTAATTAAAAAATCACAAATTAAAAGTATAAATAAAATGGAAAATAGTAATTTAAATGATAATAAAAATTCTGAATACAATTTAAAATTTAAAATCAGATAGTAAATAAAAAATAAAATGTAAATCAATTAAAAATTGATTAAAAAAATGATTAATAGTATAAATCCTAATACAACATAGCTTCCTAAATGGTCCACTCAATTAAAGTATCACAAGTTATCTAATGCGAAAATAGTAATTTGCCAAAATGATCCAAGGAAAATCCTGATATATACTTTACCCCCTTTAATGTAAAGTTAGCAATTAATCAGTTCATCATGTAAATAAAAAATAGGGTCACAATAAAACAATAAAACATTAAATTAATAAAATAGCATAAAAGTTACAAAATTTGGTAGTAAAAAGGAGCAATAACCGTTTTGTACACAAGGTTAACTTTTTTTATGGACTAATAAGCGATTAATATTTAAAAAAATCATTCTAATACAACAATCTAAATGCTTATGCCAACTAAAGGTAAAAGAAAGATTTAAGTGGACAGTGTGAGGGAAAAAAATTACGTGAATCTAAAAGTATAAATAAACATGCAACATTCATTAGTCCTTTAGCAGACCAAGTTATCAATTAAATGATAAAAAAAATCTGAATATAATTAAATTATTTTTAAAAGTAAAAATTAAAATTGATAAGGAATTAGTATATCGTAAGAATAAAAATGCAAAATTATATAAATTTAAAAATTCACTAAATACCAACTCCATATTGTGATGCCTACACTCAACTCTGGGTGTGTACGGGCACTTGAGGATGTATACCTGCCTCTATGAAAATAGACAGTGGGCTAAATGGGTACTTGTCCAGAGAGATATGTATGCCTAACATTCGATGCATACTCTTACGGAGTCAAACAGGGTCAAATTTGAAGTACTGCTAGATGTGTACGCTCGATTATGACCACCTATGCGTGGGTTTAGATGCATACGCTAGCAGACAAAAAGATTAAAAAAACATAGAGGACATAATATCATGTATGTTGGTAGAAAGATGCATATGCGGGACTTTGAATGCATATGCTAGCCTAACTAAATAGTTGATAGGGTATGATTAACAATAGAATGTATATGTTTGACTTAAGTCATGTACACTAGCATTTTGATGTGTACGCTTATGTTTTGATGTGTACACACCCTTTACAAAAAACTTTCTGTGTATGCCTATTCCCAAATATGACGTCAAGGAACACGGGAAATGACATAGGCAACTTCAAAAAGCTCAAATTTTTCTCAAATTATCTCAAATCAAAGAGTAACCCATCATAATAAATCACCTAAGTGAGATCTAATGCATATAAATATTATGAAACAAACTAAGAATCTCAATTTATTTCATATTTACATGATATGGGTTAAAAACATGAGAAAACTAGAAAAACTCGTTAAGATCAAAGGGATTATGGATCAAGTTCCCACCAGGTGTGCCAAATGTGTGCAAGAATTAGTTATCCATGCAAGTAAAATTGAAACTAATGCCGAGTAGCCTCAATAAAATGCTAAACTAAAATCTATGCACCATCATGCTTAGAGCTTAAACAAGACTAATATACCAACATCTTTGCATTAGAACATGAATAAACATCCAAACTAATAGTCTAAGCAATTAATCTCTATCCCTATTGAATGGTAATCAATGAACTGAACCTATTTAGATCCTTAGCAATCAAAGGGTTGATTGTATGTTTGACTCCCAAGGTTTCAAGAATGGAATCTTGACAATCCATGGCTACAAGACCACTTGACATATCTCCATATGACTTCAAACTTGGATGGATGGATGAAAGAAATGAAAATAACTAGCTCCTCTAATGGAAGAATTCTCTAAGATGATAAAATGGCTATAGTTTAGGCTCTATGCTCATTTATGTGTCAATGGAAAGGTAGGAGAAGGGCTCCTTATATAGCCCAATGGATAAAAGAAACTTTGCATCCCTTTACATGTGGGATAATAGCAAGGTTGAGTTAGATGGGAATGACCATGGTTGAAAGGGGGATGAGTCAACCTTGGGAGATTTTAATTTGTCTTTTAGTGACTTATGGGTTTTGAGGGGATTTAGTAATTAACCAAAGTGATTAATTAATAGGTATGTACGCTTATTAAATTTTTTTAGAAGAAAATTAGCATGATTTGTGGAGTGAAAGGGGTTTAATCAAATAAATGGCGACTTATTGATCTAGTAGAAGAGGAAACTTAATTAATTACAAATAATTAATTAATTCATGTAGAAAGGGGTTTGATTAACGTAAGGTCGTTAATTTTCATCTTTGCTAGATAGAAGGTCAATTAACTAACGTGATGTAATTAATTAATGACGATGGAAGAGAAAATGTACAATATTGATGATATGTCGTCAATTTTTGGGAAGGGATATAATTAGTGTGATTTTAAGTATTTAAATTGCTAGGGCTAAATTATAGGTGTCTACATAAAGGTAGGGATGGCAAGGTGTCAGTGGTGTTATAGGCATACACAAAAACCTAAAATTGGTTGAATAAGGCAACACCATTCCAACTTGTATTTGGAAAATAATTTTTTATGCTTATTGAATTTATGTTTCCCTCATCACAAATATCTTGCATTACAAATCTGGATGATGAAGCCACGATCAGGAGGACCTAATTGTTACGAATTGATTTAGTGCTCACATTAATGTACGGGTGAATATAGTGTATGTGAGATATCATAGAAATATTGTTTGATATGTTTTTGATTTGGTATGCACATGGTTTTCCACTCCCCCCATCACCGATGAATAATATGATATGGGCATGTATAATTTATGCCTCAATGGCTCCTTACTTGACCAACCTGACACTATTGCTTATCAATTCTCATATGCTTGACCTTTCAATTTTGATCATGACAATGACAACCTCCTAGATGACATTACATGATCTCTTTCATCATATGTCTTATCTTTTCATAATTTAACATTCAATCTCTCACATACATCATGCACATATTGATACATTAGTATCATCATTTCCTAATGATGTTGTCTTGTGTTATGGTTAACACTCGACTGTTGAGGGCATATTATACACATAAACCTCACACAATGCACATTATACACTACACATTCTCACACACTCAAAACATTCACAGTACGTATTTCTCATCACTCCGCCACATTACAAGTTTGGAAAATATACAAAACATATCCCTAGCATTGCTTAGTCACACTACATAGTACATATTACACTCTTCACACATCATGCATTATTTACACCTCTTTCTCTCGCAGCATCTATTACACACTTTGCATCTTATTCACTCTATACATTCACACGACAAATTCCTCACATCTAATTTCATGCGCTACGCCCATTTCCCTATGACGCACTCCAGTTCCATGGTTCATACTCTATTGTTGAGGTTTTCAATCTAAAATGAACCTCACCACACTCGCACACTCACTCACTCACTCATACATTCTCTACGTTATACACTTTGATGATCATATCTTTCTAGCACACTGTAACGACCCAAAAATCTCACACACGAACAACACAGTAAAAGACAGGATAATTTTTTTTTGACTTGCTTCCACACATAACACGACACAACATGTCGTCACAAAGTTACAACCAACTCTGGGAACCACTTGTTACAGGGATGACCACAAGATTAGCACGGAACTTTCACACCCAAAAGGATAATACACTTTTTCTTTTTGACATGACAACATAGAAGTCTAACCACAGAACACACTTACAGTTAGGGCTAACCACAATGAGATATTCTTGAGGGTTATTTATTTTAAAAGACATCTTGCAATTCTTAGCTTACGTTTTCAAGGAGGCTTAAGATATGATTCATACAATTCATCTTACCACTTAATAAGTTTATTCTTTTTACACTGAGTAATCATCTTTAAAACTTCGCTATTATGACATTTATTTGCTTAATTCGTTTATTTAGAGAAAGGGGTAATTTAGTCCCACAAGGCCATCTATTTACACTTACGCTACTAGAACTTGTTCATGCCCATATGACAACATGGGTTTTCGTTCAACACACTTAAGAGAAGAAAGACAAAGCACCTTGGAAAAAGGTTAGAGAAAGAAGTTTGAGTTGAAATCATCTTTAAGGCCTCATTAGTTATTACCAAGATTTAATCGAAGCTTGAGGACTTAGCCATAATTATTAAAGATTTTACTTAGGCTTTACTAAATGAGTTTTATAAAAATAAAACAATTCACCTTCTAATGGCTAAGAGATAGATTGCGTGGTTTTTAAAGTGTTATGTCCTGCTTATTAAATCTTATTATCTTCCAGAACTAACCATATATTTCCCTTAAGTTCGTTTAAGAATTTCACCATGAAAGGGATAGTGTTCATTAGTGTAGCTAGGGATATCAAGTTATATTTAATGTTACTTAACAAAGGATAGTTTCATCTTTGATCACTTATGGAATTACATGCTCTCAAGTTGGTCACCTCTACACTAATTTGTTTGCAATATAAATTTTAGTTTAACTTCTATAAGTATTAAACAACCCATTTTATTTTACTTATAACACACTATTACTAAGTCTTAGAAAGATTTAACTCAACATTTAATCGTAGGGGTAAAGTTTAACAATACTCATTTACGAAAACAAAATAAGGTTACATCAACTCTTAGAATACCGATAATCCATTAAGGTCACTCAACAAGCGGTAAAAAAAAATTCTTATATTTTCCAAGATAGACAGACAATTCAAGGTTCCAAAGTTAAGACGACATAATCCACGATACAAAATACTAAGACATTGATCCTCTTCTAAAAATTTTCCACTAGATGTTATCAATAGTTGAACAATATAAAAAGGATTCATGCAAAAGAACTTCTCAACTGAGGTTGATGTAAAAATCTACAAGTCTATCCCTCATCTACTCACAAAATCCATCTACAACAAATTTTTCCACAAGAGTCAGTTCACGAGAACTGAGCAAGATAAGGCTACACAAAACCACCATAACTATTATCTAACAATACCACAAAAGGAAGCACTTTATTACAAGAATTGGGTCAAACCTCTAACACTATCAACACATCAAGTTATAATAAAGTCTCCATCATGCCAATCAAAGAAGGAGAAGACCGTGTACTTCAATTAGGAGTAAAAGCAACGAAAGTATAGCAATCATATGAGAATGGCCCTTGGCCCTATAAGTAGAAATAAACAATCTAGCAAAAACAGAATTCCCATCAAGTAAATAATTAAATAATAATTACAAGATTGAGATTTTATATATAGACCAACCATCTAGAATCTATCAAAGGTACCAAACGCATAGGCTAAAATAATATATTTCTAAAAGAACAAGAGTTGATCGGCCCAAGAAAGGGGAACCACGGGTTTCAAAAATTAGCACAAAAAGCCATGTATAATTGAGTTTCAAACCGGAAATCAAATAGGGTAAACACACAACATAAGTTTCGAAGCGAAGGCAAAGTATACTAGTTTTGACCATTAACTCCAAGAGATTTTCCAATCATTCAAGAAGGGCCAATGTCTTACAGGCTAGTAGCAAACACGCGAGAGAAGAAGGGAGTTCCATCAAACAAGAGTATACAATAATGTCATCAACAAATTTTATAACACTAAAGATTTGCAAACCTCCACAACAATTCTAATGTTTGGTTAATTTAAAATAAATTACCTATTTCCCAAAACAACAATATTTTAAGGCAACCCTTGGTAACACAGTCCACTGTCACGCAAAGATACAAACATAATTTCTAAGTGACATTATCAAAACAAAACCTTCCGCTATGAATCCATAAGAATATCAAATGAAAGATGAGTTTTTCTCGAAGATTAATCACATTTAAGGAAATTTCCATAACAAAATATTAAGGTAATTACGTGCATAAAAACCGACCAATATTAATTAATAGCGTTAACATTACAAAGGAGAAATAATGCAAGTTAGGAAAAAAATAGAAGAGTGCCATCAACAATAATTCTGAGAGGGGGATTAGACCAAAACTATTCTAGTGTCAACAAGGTACTGGATTCACACAATGAAACCTCGAGCTTAGTTGATCTGAAAAGCTAGTTATGGTTCAAGTTGATAGGGATGGTCAAGGTACTTCTTGAGGATGGCCTTAAAAGCCTAGAAACAAGATGAAAGATAATATAAGAGTCTAAACACGCGAGACGGAAAACACATTGCCCACAAACCTTTTCATTCTAAAAGTTTTAATACCGAAACTCTAAGCTGGCTAGCCAAAGCATTGATCACACTAATCCTACAACCTTTCTTTCTCGATGCCAAAAGGTTATCAAAGGGACTTGCGAAGGAGCTAACAAAAAACATCAAAGACAAACTTGGGTGCTAGGGAGGGGCTTCATAGTTATCGTAAACTTACTTCCATGATATCGAAAATACTAGTTTGATCAACATAATAACTTGCAACTCAATCGCAGAGAAGAATTAATACATAAACAAACAGACGAAGGTCTATCACTCGAGCAAGAGAAACATAACACCCAGAGGAGAGGGCACATGCATCCTTTCAACCAACATATAGACAACGATAAAAGCTAAAACAAGAAGAAACAAGCAGAAAGGGGAGATCTCCCATCATGACACCCAACTGACAAATCAATGCAAGGAAAAAGTGGTTCGATTTCACAATAATTTTAAATAAAATAACAGTAGAAAAGTGTAGAAATATCTTGCCTTTTTTCTCCAGATTCAACATTGTCCTCCTATCTCTTCCATTGCTTTGGACACCCTCCTACCTCTTCCATTGATTTGGATGCCCTCCCGAAATCCCACACCCAACAAAACATGCTAGACTGAAGAGGAAGCCAGTGGAAGCTGGAATGTGGGAGGAGAAGAGGCATCCATCGCCCAAGTCACAGAGGAGAATATAATGAAAGGAATAGGGTTTTTTGCAGGAAACAGGAACAAAACTGAGCAGAGGGAAGTAGAACAGCACCCAAACATACTTCCCTCCTTACAAGGGCTAGCAGTGCAAGAAAAACGCCTTGACAGAAAGGATTTCTATCGCCTCTCTGCCCATGCAACCAGGTCAAAATGAAAGACTGGAATAGGTGCGGGCATCCATCCACGCGCGCAGGGTAAGAAGAGGAGGATTTCCAACAAAAAAAACACAAGAGCCGAAGCAAAACAGTCTGCCACGTTTTCCAGCAAGTTCAGAAATGTAAAGCAAAATGTGCTTCATGAATATTCTGATAAGAAACAGATCCACGCCTATGAGATTCTCTTCCATGAGTTACATCATAAAACAAGTAAGATCTCAATAGAGAATCTTTGTAATAAATTTCATCAGGTCCCCTGGTAACACTCTCACTGTCACATAGTCGATTTTGATAAAATATCTTGAAGGAGAATCCCGAATTTGAGGATGCATTCGATTCTGAACAGGTAACAACATAGTTGGACAACCTGCCTATTGGAAGCGCTCAAAAAGGCCTCTACTATTCTGCAACATGTCTGCTGCCTGGCTAAAAACTGTTGCAGGCCACTGCTGTGGATCCCCGATAAGAACACACCCAAAACGCATCAGGGAATAACAAAAAAAACCACGTCCATACTTTTGTGTTAACAGGCCCTCATCCACGGGGCAGAGCAGAAGAAAAAGGCACGCGAGGAAGGAAAGATTGGATTCACGTTGTACAGGAAAGGGGGGGAAATACGCAGCAAGGCAAGAGACAGGGAAAACCACGTATCTCCAGTGGTTTCCACGCCCCCTCTTCAACAAGGGACAGTCTGCAAGATCCGTGATACAAACCAGTCCACACGACTACACAAACAATCAAAAAAACTCCATCCATTCTCCCCACACGGCCAGGGCAGGAAGAAGGAAGGCATCCAGGAGGAACCATGAAGAAAACACCTCTCAACCACTCCACACGCAGTCCAACAAAGGAAAGTCTCACGCGGTCAGAGGAGGATAAAGAGAGCAGGCAGTAAAGGACGCAAGAGATTTGCAAATCACAGAAATAAATGAAGTGTGGCCACCAGTAAGAAAAATTCCAACACGTCTAAAAAAAGAGTTAATGAAGTGGCAGGTGGCCATCAAAGTTACCCCCAAATTTTCCAATAAAAAGATTAATCACCTCCACAATGGATACTACATTTCATTTTATTTTATTTTTGGAGCCCACGCTTTACGGACAGGCCGCTTGCCAGGAGAAACAAGGCTGGTATATAAAACATTAATTTTAGAAATTAACAAGGGTCCATCAACATTAAAAAAAAATTCCCCACCTTCAAAGGCGCCACCACAATCATGCTCTTCCTCGTTTGTGCAATGAGGCTCGATCAGCGAGAGCGACAAAAAATTTAAAAGGATAGTTTAAAGATATCAAAGGATGATGTCGATAACAATCGACATAAAGAAAATAATAACAAAATACAATCATTGATCGATAATACTATCATAATGTCATTATTATTATTATCATTATTATCATTTTACAGCTTGCAAAAATAACTATCAATTATAGTCATAATGGTCAAAAGTCGAGGTCGACGAAATTAAAAAGGAATATTATTATTATTATGGGCATTCTCTTTTTAACTGAACATGCCCTATCAAAACCCAAACGTTAATCCAGCTACCTACAAGGCTTCGAAGACACAAATTTCATTAAAAGGAAAAGCAACGATCGTTGCGGAGGCCAGCACAGGAAGCATTACACAGTCCACACACAGAGGTGCCGATAACGACTCGAGAAAGAAAGAAGGAGAGGGAAGGTGCTAAAACATCACTAAGACATGGTCCAAGACATTGGAAATACACACAATCATTCGACGCTCAACAGAAAGGGGTCACAGTGACAAGAATCGGGGTAACCATCGAACGGGGCATCACACACACACATTCAAACCATTTCCCGATGATGCACTCTTGTTATACAGTTCATTATTGACTATTGAAGGGGCACTTATAAATGAAATATGTCTCATTCAAACACATCCACTCAGGGGTCACTTTGTATTCAATTCCATCTCATCCACATCATACTACATATCTTGTTCCCATTTACTCTTGCTTTATTATGATTTTACATGTACACTTTATTACACATGCTAGATAGATATCTTGTATGCCATTATCTTTATCATACACATGCATGTTCACTTTATTTTCTAGTTGTGATCGTAGACTTTACACAAAGCTCCACACGTAACATAGATACTTGGCGCAGTACATTATACCAATCCCACAGAGACTCCTGTGGGCATCCACTTTCGTACACTACATGTTCTATTGTTTAATTTTTCATATCACATTACTTTATCAGATTATACATGCTTTGACATAATTTTTATCTCTCTAACATGATAATGGGTGCTTCATGTGTAGAATTTTATTTACAAGTATATTTTCCACGACGGTTGATTGTTACATTACTTTCTATTGTCTGCCTTTATTTTTTCATTATTTTTCATTGTTTATGGGATTTTCCCTTTTTCCTGTGTGCACACTTGTATTCCTATTTCCTTTTTATCCTTTATAGTCTTGCGACATCATGAGTGATGTGCCATCTTTGAAACCCACTTTTTGTGGTCTACATCGTCTTCTTGTCTGCTACCTTACACATTGTATTCTTTTCTTCTAGCTTACATTTTTTCATTTACATGTGTGATTGTCTTGTTTGCACTAACACTTGTTTTGTAGCCACTTTGTTTTCATGTTCCTTAGTTTTCACCAAGCACACTCTCTCCCCCTGGAGGGCATAGTTTTAGCACAGCGGTCGGTCCTCCTTTGACCCACATACTTCTCATTGATGTCACATGCACCAAAAACAAGGGGGAATCATTAGGGTGAATTAGTCACCCCATACAACAATTTGCAAACACAGTTCAACATAACAAAGTATTTTACAACATAGTTATCAGTCTCAGAAAGGGTTCATAATCAGACTTAGCTCTTTAAAACAGTACAGACACAAGTTCCCAAATCCAAACAATAGCGTCTGGGTGCCTGTTATTGATTTTTGTAACCCCTTGTAAAATGGATCAACCTATAGGTCTGGGAGTTGATATTTAATTAGAGTAGTTTACAAGGTATCTTGTAACGAGCTTACGAGTCGTGGTGAAGGTCTAGAGCAGGATTTGCATTAGTGGTCAAATTGGAAAAATGTATGAATTTTCACCTTGTTGATGCGTGACAACCACCTCTCCTGGCATGTGACAACCACCTCTCCTGTCGCACGACAACCACCTCTCATTCAACGCAACAACCACCTCTCTTGTCACATAACAACCACCTCTCTTGTCACATAACAACCACCTCTCCTGTCATGCGACAACCAGCTTTCCTGTCGTGTGACAACCACCTCTCATGTCACATGACAACCACCTCTCTTGTCACATGACAAGTATTCTCCTCATCAGCGGAGACTCTTCCCTTTTTCTCATGCGTTAACTAGTGGTTTTTGTCGAGCAACAACAAAAGGTTTCAGATATGGCCAAACATTATGAGATCGTACAAGGTCACTCAACAATCGGATTAATGAAATATGGCACCCATGTTCACTGTGCAAGAAAAGTACCATTGAAAAGTGAACCATCATGGCTGCCCATACCTACGTACAAGCATATAATGAAGGATGTTGGTTGGTAGCTCCTTTTCTTTATAAATATGCAAATTCCCCTCATTTTAGGGGGGTGATTTCAAAATTGTAAAGGAACTCTACTAAAAATTGTTCCAGCACTTTTTTGAGCTGCATGCCTCAAATTTATGCATTTTGTGAAGGATTCTTTCCTTGTGCCTATACTGCAATGGATTGTGCATCATTTTAAGCAATAAAATTAGTGTTTTATAGCTCTTCTTTCCCTATCTTGATTTATATTGCATTTCTTGCCTTCTAGTATATTTTGTAGGTATATTATCCATATTGTGTTCCTTTGTAGGGCTTAAATTTGTTGTGCTCCACGAGATTGGAGGTCTAAATGTGTTTTGGGACTGTGGCATTTTATCTTCCCTCTTCTTCCCCATTTTCCACCACTTTCACTCATTAGGAATCTCTCTAGTCTTGTTTTGGTGATATCACCTCTCTTAGTTTATGATATACATTTATGTATTTCTCTCTCTCTCTGGTCCCTTGGAATTGGTAGTTTAGGAGTATGTTAGCATTAGAATAGGTCATGAACTAGCCTTCTCTGGAGGTTTTTATCAATTACAAGGATCCCACACCTTGAGACAATCCCATGTTAGTCAAAAGTAGGGTTTTGTAATGTGCAAATCCTAACGTACTACTTTTTTGACATAACAGTTCCCCTGACCCTTCTTGAATGCCTGTGACTAGGGGAAATTACACAACATCTTTCAATGCAACATAGTCTACAACACTTCACACAACTAATTTTATAAGGAACATTGTCCTTAGCACCCAACATACACATTATACAACATTTTCTTCTTTCACATCGGATCAAAATTGGTTGAACTAGATTGGATTTTTATACACCATCTAGTATGGTGTTCCATATTTTAGAAAGAATTTAAAGGTTGGAGGATGACACCAAAATTTTCTCCTTACACTTCTTCCAGTTCTTAACATGAGATCTCCTGAAAAGATCACACGCGGCACAACTGGCGTGAGATCTCCCAAAAAACTTGTTCTCTTACATCATATGTATGATTCCTTCTACACTCTTTTCTCATTATGGATTAGGTTTACATGTTCCTTTTTCACATTTTACATGCTCTTTACACATTTTACTCACATACACACATATTTGACTACTTGTTCATTCTTCTCTTTTGTAGGTCAATCCTTATGGGAAGTGGTAATCAAAATCATCCCACATCAATCACATCAAAATCAACAACAGGTACAAAGGATACATCTACATATGTTTTCCCGTCATAGGGTCATCATCATCATCACTTTTTGCACTTTCTCCTCTCTAGTTTCCACACTTCATATTTTTATCATTCCACACTTTTCCTTGTCTCTTGGCACACTTTCGCCACTAATCTACATGGTTATCAAGTACAAATTTTTTATCTACTTTATGTTATCAATCATTTGTGTAGCAACATAAAGTGGGGGAAAATGTAGACACAAAATCATGCACTTTGGGTAATTATCTAGTCCTAATTGCATACTACTATTCATATGATTCCTAAGTAAGAAAAGTACTAATTAACCCATGTCTTTGGCCATATTTTCTTTTTTTGTTGTCAGTTTTGGTTTTACGCTCTTTCTAGCTCAGTCTCTCTTTTTACACCTCCATATTTATCATCCTAGATACTAGAGCTCAGCTATGATGTCACCGTCAGGTGCCCCTGACCTCTTTGTACTTTGTTCACATCATTTGGGTCCTTTCTATCCATTTGAGCATCTTATTTTTTTTAGTCATCCTTTTCGGGGTTAATTATGAAATTCAAGAAAGGGAATCATATAAAAATAAAGTTATGTGACCATAATAAAGGACCAAGCACTAAGCATTAGCTATCACCACCTAAGGTTGCATCCAAATTCTATTCAAGAGCATTCAAGTATCCATTTAAGGGAAAGGGACTGCATACACTTCATAGGAGGGAAATTTCAATCTATTCCATGCACACATCTATTTATATCTCTTACATCTAGTTACTTTCTTGCTATCAAGATTGATATGCACAAGAGACACCTAGGGCACAATTATGCACACGTACACGGGAACACTCACACACACACACACACACACACACACACACACACACACACACACACACACACACACACACACACACCTTGAACTACGTTGGTTATTAGATTTAGTGTACTTCTCAGTCATAAGTTTATTCGTTTGATAGATAAGGATAGTCCAACCCCTCATTTACTTTATTTTTTGGATTTGATGTACTTTTGAGGGTTTTACATGTCAATCTTTCATTGTGGGTTATCAGCGACATCAGAAATCACTATGCGATGTAATAATGACAAGAAGTGAAGGATAGAGAACATCTCATGACCCTTTGAAGGAGTTTTCTTAGGGTTTTAACAATCACATGTGCCAAGACTAGGTCCATTATTCCTGTAGGTGCCCCTATTCCTTTCCAGGTGCCCCAATCTAAGTAGATCGTCAGCTCACACATTTTTCTGAGGCATTGTGTGACACTTCTCCCTCTCTATTCACCTGGTCATCACTTTGGCACAATCTAGGATTAATTTTGAAACAACTAAGTCATCTTATCTCCTCTTTGAAACTAGGGTTTCAATACTTAGTTGCTTAATTTTCTTGGGTCTATTTTGTACTGAATTGTTTATTCATTTACGGCTACATAACAATCAAATGTAGGGATTTATTTCAATATTTACTTAATCATATGCTAGGGAAACACTTGCAAGTGGATAGGGGTAATGATGGGTATAAGGCAGCGCATGTAGGTATATGTAATTTTTTAACTTGAAAAGAATTTTTTTATTGATCCTAACAACACTTGTCATGTAATCTTTTAATTTTACTAAAAAATAATAGCTCAGGTAACCACCACATTAAAAGGCTTAGTGTCCCTCTTATACATATGGATTTTTTAATTACTTGTAGTTTCTACCTCCTCTATTATTCATATCCTCATCCATATCAATTTTAACTTAGTGACTGGATGAAATAACAAAATGGGAATTTGACACATGACGTATTTTGTTCTTCTCATGCCACTCATGCCCCTTAGAGAGGTAAGTGACTAAGATTTATTTTATTAATGACAAAGCATGTAATCTAAATGTAACCATGTTTATCTATTAACATTTTCTTAGTGTGTGTCTAATTTGGATTAATTCCTTTTAGTGTATAAATAAATAAAATTGTAACCTAACTGAGAAAAGTGTTACATGTCATTAGGCTTGTAGATGAAGAGGTGGTTAATTAAGATGACATAGAAGGGGTCTACATGGAGAGTTGAACATTTTTATTATACCAATTGTGGGGATCAATATCATTTTGAGGTTTATGAGTAATGAGCTACTTTTCTATAGGGCTAGCGGGCATTATTCAACTTCTGGGGGTTTACAAATATTGGGGTTAGATGAAAAATCAATTGGAGGAGAAGTTAGTTTAGGGAATCTATATTGAATGAAAAAAAATGGTGGAATAGTTTTATCAATACAATTGGACCTAAAAGGATGGCTACTTGGTTCCTTATAGTCCCTTATAACTAAATAGTCAATATGCTACTCACTTGACATTGGATCCATGATAAGCATGATATTCCATTAGTTTGTACAAGGATACTTTAAGTTCAAGAACATTAACATGGTTATTGTTATTTCTAGTATACCATACATTTTCCTTATTTAATCGATTCCAACACCCACTTTACTTCTTCATCCAAAAATTATTCCTTGTACTAAGGAACAATATTTACAAGATATTGCATTGAGTTTTGATCATATTCCTAGATATATCCCATGAGAGAAATAACTTTCACCAAAAACTCCCACGATCTCTCTATCATCTCTCTCATACAACTCGCATAAATGTTATCATCAACTATGTAACCAATCTCTAATGAAATCACCTTGTTATATACAAGGTGGATGGTCATGATCCACTCTTAAAGTTGACCCGCTTTGGGGTCTATCATGCTTATATTTTAAATATAAGATATAAACCAAAAACATATAATTTTTGGAAAGTTTCCAAATAATAATTGTCCCTCTTAATATTATAAACCAAAAAATATGAAGAGATTCATGAAGCAAGAAATTATCCTCTATTACAATACGCAATACAGAATAAAGTGTCACTTTACTACAAAAATTTTGATGTATATATGCATTGTAAAACCAATTATTGGTTAATTGATATAATTCATGAAGCAAGGTTACAAGAACTGAGGAAGGCTATTGTAGAAAACACCCAAGATGGATTTGGATGATACGTGAGAGATGAGGTGCCAAAGGTAGATGTATATGCGGAGGATGAATATTTCCACCAAAAACTTGTTTCAAGTGTGGATTACCAGACCATTATCAATGCAACAACCTAAATTTTTAGTATGTGTGCATTTCTAGAAAGAGTATAAGGTTGAAGTCTGTGAATATATATTTATGCAGTCATGAAATAAAAGAGTGAAAAGGGCCCAATAATTATAAAAATTACATGTAATATTTCTGAAGATTTCCAAACAAAAAATTAGCACGCCATGGGAAAATCCTTCTCCTAAGGTAAATATCACAACAAGAGGATTTTTTTCCCATGCACTTGTATCTATTCCTTTGAAAAACATAAGACAGAAGGAAACAAGTTTAGGAAAGGACTATCATGATGCTAAGTAAGAGAAAAAGATAATTCAAGAAATAGAAGATTTAATTTGTGGGGTACAAGGAGAAATTGATTTTCTAAGGAAAGACGTGTGAATACAGAATGAAACCCTTGGAATCACATAAATAAACAAAAATTATAGAGAAAATTTCTACAAGGTATGTATAATTTTTTTGGAGTGAATGTATATTTCATTTACTAATTCAATGGTTTACAAATAAAATCAAGAAAACGGAACTTTGAAAATAATTAGGGAAAGCACAAAATAAGATTGTCAACACATAAAAGTTAGAAGAGTTTGATGGAGAAATATTGGTTGATATGTGCAAATATTGATGGCATATAAATGAAATATTTTTGAATACAAGGGTGGAATTATATGTTTTTACCAAATATTCTTGGAATGAAATGGGGTGACCTGAGCTCCATCCCCCTCCTCATGTTTTGTTTATGGAAAAAAAACGCACATCATGTCCATTGGCATATTAAAGAATGTTACTATTAGCATAACGAGAGTTTGGTTCCAAGGATATTTTGAAGTATTTACCTTTGCATAAGTAGACGATTTCCCAACACTAATTGGAATATGATGGTTCTACGTCAACAATACATACTTAAGGTTCAAAAAGTGTTATGTACACTTTGAAAATGGATCTCAATGTGTAATACTTCCTATGGAATGAGGAACCTCATATGTTGAGAATATAAAGGAACATGAAGAACTCAAACACATCTACAATATCATGGTTTAAATGTTAGAGATTTATGAACCAACACAACATGTAGATTTGTAGTGGAACGATGCACAATCCATATCAGATGTTACTAACGTAGCTTGTGATAATTGGGATTATGGTTATTACAAATTGATTGAAAGGTATTATGATGTAATTTTGTCTACTACAAGATAAATAATTTCTAATGTGCCAAAATCTATAGGAAGGTATATCAAAAGGATGAGAAAAGAAAATAATCAACCTATCCCAAGGTTCAATGTGAGTCAAGATGTGCAAGCCTTTCTTGGAAAATGGAAATTTACATTCAACTTGAGATAACACACATAATTTTTCTGGCATAAATAATTATAATGATCGTGGTAATAAGGTGAGCTACTCACATCTTGTTATTTAAAACATGGGACTATAGTAAAATAAACTATGCATACAAATTTTTCTGTATTAATGTTGTGTGAATGTTTCCAAGCTATAGTGGAATAACCAAACCTAAAGAACATTTTTTAAATGTGAAGTGTTATGGAGTACCATGGTGTAGGAAATCAATGTATTCTTATGGACACATTTGTTCTACCAAATTTTATATAGATGTGCATGTGCATGGTATGTTGCGTGTGAATTTCACAAAGAAAAATCTAGTTAGGATACACTCAAGACTAAGTTCATGCATACCTATTATTTTACTTCATCAATTCCAGGCTTGAATCATTTTGTTTTATTTATTAAAAAAGTAATTTTTGGGATAATGCAGATATGGATTAGAAACTATTCATACTGAAGAAGGAAAATTTACTAGAACTCCCAATATGTGTTGAAGAAATAATTACCAACAGTGATTCAAGTGATGAGGATGATGAATTTTGACAAGAAAGGAACTAGAGGTTAAAGGGTAAAGAAAAAGTGGTGGGCCAAAAAGAAAAGGAAACTATAAACTATCACATTTTAAACATAGAAACACCATATGGGTCTTGAGAAGTCGCTGACAAAAATGGTTAAAGGGATGAACTATACCACCATCCACTAACGGTTGTATAGGTTAGCATAGGAACTAAGGAAGCATCTAAAATCAAAATAATTGGATACTACTAGAGTGAGGCAAAAGTACCAAGAATTGTTGAACTCTTTTGAAAATATGTGGATTAATTCCGAAGAAGTTATTAAGAGATGAAAGAGTTACATATATCATGAAGAAAAATTCAGATTAAATTAGTTGAAGGAGACAAGCCCATCTAAAAAAAAAAGTATCAAATGAATTCAATCTACATGCAAAAGTAAAACAAGAAATTGATATGTTGGCCACATGTGTTATAATACTAATGGAAGATTCAAAATGGGTAAGTCCAAAGGCTATTAGTATCAAGAAAGATGGGTTAATAAATTTTTTTGTAAATTACCTAAATTTACACTTAGTTTGTGTTATGGATCCATTCCCAACAACCATCATAGAGGGAATTATATATGAGGTTGCGGGAAGAGAAATACAAACATTTACTAATGGGTTTGTAGGATATCATCAAGTATAGATTACAAAAGAATATAGAGCCAAAACAATGTTTGTGATAGAATGGGGATCATTTTCTTATATTGTAATGCCATTTGGATTAAATAATACACCGACAATATTTTCACACATAGTTGTTTTTAATTTTAAATATTCTATTCTTAAAATCCTTTAAGTATATCTTGATTACTAGATGGTGTATGGGCTTGTGAAGGGTTGTTGCAGTAAATTAGGCCTAATTTTTGAGTGATTGTTCCATTTAAAAATCTCATTAAATCTAAAAAATTGTGTTTTTGGAAAACCTTTTGCAATATTATTGGGGAACATAATTTGTAAAGATGTCTTGCTCATTGATCTACCCAAAATTATGTTGATAGTATAATTAGATCCACCACAAACACAAAGGGAGGTCCACACCTACCTTGGACACTATGGGTTCTACAATTTTGTTTATCAAAGGCTACAAAATGATTGTTACGCCACTACAAAAATTGTTATGTAAATAAGAAGAGCTTGAATGGGGAGAAGAGCAAGAGAAGGGGTTTCAAGATGTAAAGAAAAGGTTGAAAGATACACCAGTACTATAGTTCCCAAACTAGAATATACCTTTTCATGTGTATGTAGACATATAAGTAACGATGACTATAGTTATTTAGGAATGACCAAGAGAAGATAACACGGATCACCCTAATTTCTTCACAAGTAGAAATCTAACCCACATTGGATAAAATTATACAACTATGGAGTATGAGGGATTATCAATGATATAATCACTACAAAAATTTAGGTAATATTTAGTAGGAACTCCTTTTGTATTTTACACGGATCATATGGTGTTGAACTATTTGGTCAATAAGGAAGTATTACATGGAAGGCTCTGTCAATGGGTAACTATATTCCAAGGGTTCTAATTATTATTGTACTCAAACCAAGGAAAACTAATGTTGGCCTAGATCATCTATCATGAATAAATATGGGTGAAGAAAAAAATATAATATGGGATGTAGGATCTTTAGATTCTTCAAATAAAAAGCAATACATATGAACAAAGTGACATAGTATTCTTTTTTACAATATAGTTTTGCACCATAAATTTGGACAGTTCAATAAAAGAAACTTGTCATAAAAGTTGTGACATATTTGTTAATCAATGGAGAACTCTACAAAATGGGGTGTGATGGAATAATAACACATTTCATGATGAAACATGAACAACAAGATATACTCTATAACGCACATGAAGAAAATTCTTGTGGAAATTATGTAGGAGAGGCTGTGATTTTATTTTTATTAACAACATTATGACATGGAAAATATTTATTTAGGGATGCAAAAGTATACACAGAGACATGTGACCACTCTCAAAGGATTAGTAATTGAAACAAGTGCAATAAAATTCCCTTAGTACATGTAACTACTGAATAAATATTGTAGAAATGTGAAATTGAATTTGTTGGACCAATCAATTCAGAATGCATAAAGAATAGGTGCATTCAATATATTATTACAGTGACTAACTACTTTCCAAGATGGTAAGAGGAAGCACCAACAAAAATTACACAACAATAGGCATCAGATTTATATGGGAGAATATTATAATTCGATATCGGTGCCCCCTAAGCCTTACAAGCGATAGAGGACCCATTTCCTAATTGACATGGTGCAAATGGTTTGCAAGAATTTATGGATGCACACCATATAATAACTCCCTATATCCCACAAGCATATGGAATGGTTGATGTATTCAACAAAATCTTTAGTAATATCTTGAAGAAAATTTGTCATGTAGGATGTAAAGGTTGGAATGGCAAGGTGTAAGAGGTGTTATAGGGATACACAAAAACCTAAAATTGGTTGAATAAGGCAACACCATTCCAATTTGTATTTGGAAAATAATTTGTTATGCCTATTGAATTTATGTTTCCCTCATTACGAATATCTCGCATTACGAATTTGGATGATGAAGCCACAACCAAGAGGACCTAATTGTTACGAATTGATTTAGTGCTCACATTAATATACGGGTGAATATAGTGTATGTGAGATATCATAGAAACATTGTTTGATATATTGTTCATTTGGTTAACAACTCATATAAGAAAAGAATAAGTAATTTTGAGAGGTTCCTTAACAATAGGATATCTTCTCTCTCACACACACATTTTTGTTTGAATATGGTCATACCTTCACATTTAGTATCAAAGCGATTTATCGATTGTTCATTGTAATGAGATTCTTATAATTACTTTCTTTTCTTCTTATGAGCGTCTTCAAAGGAAAATTTTCATGGGTGGCAATTACTTTCTTATATTCTTTTGGCTCGACTCGGTTCATTGTCTTCTAAAAGTGGTGTAATGTCCCTCTAAACTTGAAGATTTGTGAATCATATTATTAAGAGTAACGTTTCTTTAGATCTTATCACACATCAAATCATTTAAACCATTGCAAAATCACGTGTAGCGAGGTTCGCTGTCATACTCGTGTGAATCCAACATTATACAATTGCAATCTGTTTCTTTACATTTACTTTCTCAACAATACGATTCTTGTGGATTGCATTTATATTCGGAGTGGAGACTTGGAGTTGAGAATGGCTGTCCAGAATGACAGAGTATATATAAAAGGTTGATCTTTGGCATTGCGGAGACATGTTATTGGAGGGGATAATTAGTCTTTGATAGACTCATATAGTTTGTTGGATCGTGGATGTCGCTAAGCATATATGTGGTAGTCCTCTCTTCATTCTTCTATGTTTTTATCAGGCGTGTCGGCTATATATTCATGTTCCTTCATGGATTTCAATACATCTACCCCTGCTCTAAATTCAACTTGTGCACCATCCTTGTGCATCTGTTGATATATCTGGGCTCGAGATATCAACACAGAAATAAAGTAACACTTGACAGCTTGCACTCCATTGGGCTGACAGTAACTTGCCGGTGTGTTCCCAGCAAATTACTGCAAAAGACTTGAACCGATGACCTCTACTTTTCAACTGTACAGGGCCCACCCACCAACTGTTAAGCCTATCCACTCTATTAAGTTTTGTTAAGTCTATCATTTTTTGTCTAATGTGTTTATCATTAGTAATTGTATGGGAGTTGTAAATTATGTCAAAGAATCTAAATAGTTTGACACTTTCAAGCAAAGACAACTTAAGGTGGGTGCTTACCGGCGAATTATTTTAGATTAGATTTTGGAGTGATTTAGTGGTCTTTTTCTATCTTAATATATGGTTGTATTGGTATCTTCTTTATGTAAGGGTGCTATAATTTTGTCTTTTATTTATTTGGATTATAATTCATGTATTCAAGTATATGGTCTATATTATAGTCTTTAAAAAATTCCATAAGATTATTAGATGAGTCTAGTCATTATCAAAAGTGTCATCGTTTGTCATATTGTAAATAAAATCAAGTGTTACAAGAGTCATTCTTCATTATCATCAAGTTTGTCTAATTCATGGTCATTTTTTTTAAAGTCTAAATCAACAAAGTTCTATGAGTCAGAGTCAAAATATTGAAAAAAAAAAAAATGCCTTATGGATGCATTATCACTGGAACACAGCATCTAATATGTAAAATTGTGTTTCATGTTCACATTTCGCTGAGCTAGCAGTGTCACATTAACCCCCTCTCGCATATAATTGATCCATGGGAGGATTGAATTTGCTCTAACATTATCTCGTATCAATTTGTAGATCCCTTTCGCATTGTGCTTACTCATGTGTCATTCACTTTACAAGCTTGTGTTCATGGAAGTATGCATGTTATTATCGTTAAGGGTACAATGTCACTTTGTGGCATAGTTGATGTAATGTTTATCATCATTTTTAGATGGTTTTATTTTATGTTAAGCCTCTCGAGGAAGGTTAATCTTTGTTCTTGTTTGGTATCATAAGAGAATTAAGGAAGGTAATGTTTGCTCTTGAAAAATTTATCAAATATACCTTGGTAAATGATAAGGTGGGGTGATACCTCACTTAGTATAGCAAATATAATCTTGACTCATGTAAAATGTGATTAATATAAGACTAATACATAAGTGAAACTTGGAACTTCCTTATAATTTATCTAGACCTTCTTTTGTTGTTAAAATTACTTATAAACTATTCCAAGTGGGTTCAAGCATCGAGAAACATAATCACTTATCTAAAAAACAAAACTTATGGTGTGCAACTATTAGAATTGATTCTAACCTATTTTGAATCATAGAAACAACATGGGTCAAATGTGAATGAATTTGTTAATAACCTTTAGAATTTAATTTGGATCATTGAGGTGTCATTTTTATGAAAGAAAGTAAAACTTGGAGGGTTGTATGATAAAGGTGTTTAAACCACTCCAAAACTGTAATTTTTAGTTGGACTTAGAACCCTTGAGTACAAATTGAAGTGAATTAAAACTTACGATCTTTTTTAAGTTAGGTGCTCGAAACCTATTGTCAACTTTCTCTACCAAAAAGGTCTCGCTAAGATGTCCACGTTTGAGTGAATAAAATATGCAATCCATTACCTTTAAACCAATGTTAACTCTTTTCGCATTATTTAGTGTACCTGTGTAAGTTAAATATGAAATAAAATAAATAATGTGTAAGATAGTGAATAAGAATATATGCTTGCATGATAAATGATGCAAAACCTATAGGTTATGTAAGGGAGTATATGTATGTTTTCATGCTATATGCTCTACAAACCTTTAAGGCTAAAATTGGAATATGAATTTACGACAAAGATTTAACCATGAAAATGTGATATTGTGGAAGGTGGCCATTCGTGATGTACATGTCATGATTGTTTCGTGGTTTCATACTTGCTCATTTATCTAAGTGTGACATTGGTTGCATATTGTGTCATTTTGATATTTTGGTGTTTTTCATGTTGATGTAGACGTTGCACATGGTGTCATAGAACCTTTTCTAAGTCTTTATGGTGTCGCATAGTTGTATCAATAAAGTGAAAGTAAAACAAAATATCTGACTCTATTTGGACTTGTGTTTGGGTCCCACATTGGTGGGCACCACAGATAATATGATTTTTCTATTGATATTCTATAAAAGATGGACTTCTAAGTGACATTCAAATGGATGTCAAATTTAAAGTTGGAATTAAAAGTGAACACCTTCACTCCATGTTCAATATTCACATATTTGTAATGTTGTATTTGATATGAGTTAATGAACACAAGATCTTTTGTTTACACTAATTGTTCAATGATACCCTCTCATGTCAAAAGTGGTGAATTAGTGATTTGTTTTTTTTTAAGATATGTTAATGTGTATTGAGGATCTTATAATACTTTGTTTAAAGTTCGTTTTCGATTAAAAATTATCATACATTTAATTCTTTTGAATATATATTAATATATAGTGGAGATGATATGAGGCCCATCTAAATGTTGTAAAATATATTGTACTTATTGACTTTATTAATAAATAAGAATATATTATATGTATGAAAGTATTGTTTGATTTTAATTTTTTTGATGTATAATATTTTTATGATGACAATAATATTGATTGTTATATTTTTAATCTTAAAATAGTCTATATATTATATCAAAATTGTTTCATAAGACGATTATGGATTCTAATATAAATACATCCAAAATATTATAAATTAGTGTTTATTAGATATATTAGCACAAACTTAGAATAGAATAGGATCTCAATTATGTTAACAATATCTCTATTTTATATAATTTTATTATATGAAAAATATAAATTTTTGTATTTATACGAAAAAGATTAAAATAAAAAAATAAAAAATGGATGTGATATTAGTTAACTATCCAAAAAAATCTTGATGGGTAGAGGGTGACCGTCGGATTTAACCCATGTTTAGCACCAAACTTTTAAAAAGAATAGGTTAATCTCTGGATAAAATGGACGTCACATAAAAATGTAGTATGAATTTAACAATAATAATATAACATGCATACTTTCAAGTGGCAATCAGATTAGTGAAGGAAAAAGGACATATTTTCACTTAAAAATCAAGCATCCGTCAAAATCCAACATGACAAGTGAAGGGAAAAGGACATGTGGTGGGGTGGCCTCCTTTTTGGAATCTAATATGGGAAAAGTGAAGGAAAAAAGGTCAAGTCTAATGTGGAAAAAGAGTGGCATGAAAGATTTTGTGGAAAAGGTAAGGAAAGAAACATGAATATGCCTACTAGCGAGAACATTTCACTAGCAACTTATGGAAAAAAAAAAACTTAAAAACTTATATAATATACTCTCATTAAATTAATAGTCTCAAACATTTTCATTTTGTAGAATTATTTATTTAAGGTTTACCAGTTAATTTTATAAGTATTCAACACTTTTAGTAATTTATGCAAAATCAACATAAATGTGTAGTTTAATTCATAGCCACAACCAACATTCATACTAAGTCTTAAACAACTTAAAATCTATAAAACAAGTTTAGGTTTTATTTTCGTTAAAAAAATCAATGTTTTATTATTTTGATTTTAATTTTGATCTATTATTTTATTGTTGACTAATTCTTTAGTAAAATAATCTTTTAGTTTTTTTCAATATTTGATATGTCATTTCATAAAATATGTGATCAATATGATGTTGGTAAATATTGATTTTTACTTTAAGAAACTCATATTCCAAATAAGGGTTAAATTTGGTAGTCTTTTAATTACATAATTATATTATGAGTGTTATGTTTTATGTGTATGGAGACTATATTAATATGTACTAAAAGTAATTGAATAAATATAAAAAATCTCTTGTATATTTTATTAGTAATGTATACATAACATTATTGTACTTTATTTTAAAGATAACATTAAAAAGTTACCATCATCAAAAAAACGTTTGCCCAACGTAAATTACCCTCAAATTTAATCCTTGTAAGGAAGATATGAAGAAATCATTACTAGTGCTTATTTTTTTTCCACTCAAAAACTTGATACAAATCTATTTAACAATAAATAAAAAATTAACTTACTATGATTTTAAAAAATGACTTTTATGGTATACAGCAATTGCTAATTTTAGTATGCCTACCTTTTTAAGTTCCTCTAGATTTTAAGGAGGCCAACTTTACGCTTGAATTTTAATTTAATTATTTTAGCCTTTAGGGGTCAAAGGTGCAATTGTTAAATTTAGTAAACCGTTTTACGGTTATAGTTCAAAGCCATTAAAGTAATATTTTTCAACAAAAATTTGGTTTGACCATCCCCTCAGAACCACCAGATTTAGTGGAAGCCAACTACATAACGTTAAATAAGTCCTTTGGGCATAGTGACAGAGAATCATACCCAGCAGAAATGTGGATGGAAAATCTATCTCCTTGGATGCTTCCTCTTTTCTTCTGTTTCTTGATCGTTACCAATCTCTCTTACCCTGCCTGTGCAGAAACCATTAGCTTCAGTTTCCCTCCTACAGACAATATCAAGTTGAACGACAATCTTGATGCTTACTTTCAAGGCAAAACCATACAACTCACTAAGAATCAAGCCACGGGCACCCTGCAAACCAGCTTCGGCTGGGCCACCTACAACAAATCCATTCCTATTTGGGACAACTCTTCTCAGGCTCTTGCAAATTTCTCCACTCATTTCCAATTCGTCATTAGCGAAGTCGGTAACAGTAGTTATGCAGGGGATGGAATCACTTTCTTCATGGCACCTTTCGACTTTGAACCTCCTGTGAACGCCGTGGGGCGGTGGCTCGGCCTCTTCAACGACACCACCAACGGAAATTCATCGAACCAGATAGTTGCTGTTGAGTTCGACACATTCAGGAATTACTACAGGACTAACAAAACCAAGATTTTCTTCGACCCCAACGACAACCATGTTGGAATCGAAGACAACATGGTTTTCTTCGACCCCGATGACAACCATGTTGGAATCGATGTCGATTCTATCATTTCCAAGGTGAACGTCTCACTGAGTATTGCAGGCGATCTTTTTCAAAATGAAACGTTCAAGAACGACAAATATTGGGACGCTTGGGTAGATTACGATGGCGGAAAGAAGCAGCTTCTGGTATTTCTTTTACTTAACCCTTCTGGTAATGTCAATAATATTTCCAAACCTGCAAGTCCTATTTTGAGTTATCCCATAGACCTGCGCAAGTTTCTTCCTGAGAAAATCATGGTTGGCCTCTCGGCCTCGACTGGGAGGGCAACAGAGACTCACACGGTCTACGCTTGGAACTATTCTTGTGAATGTTCATGGGTTTCCCGAATCTCTTCTGCTGCCCCTCCAAACAGAGTTTCCAAGGGACCTCCTTTAAAATTTATTTTGATAACCCTCTTGTGCGTCTGCTGTGTTCTGTTTCTTGCGGGACTGTGGTATTCCATCTCCAGAAGCTCCAGAAAAAAACAGCGGGATGATCATGCAGCTCAGGAGAGCGACGAGAGCATGGACGAATACATTTCTCAAGGTCCCCATAAGTTCTCTTATAAAGAGCTCAGTGTTGCTACAAAAAACTTCAGCGAGGATGAAAAGCTCGGAGAAGGCGGCTTCGGAGGAGTCTACAGAGGCATCTTGCCTGCCACAAACGAGTCTGTAGCTGTAAAAAGAATATCCCAGAGTTCGAAACAGGGGAAAAAGGAGTACATCTCAGAGGTCACCATAATCAGTAAGCTGAGACACCGTAATCTTGTGCAGCTTCTGGGATGGTGCCACGAGAAAGGGGAGCTGCTTCTGGTCTACGAATTCCTGTCAAACGGAAGTCTGGACCAATATATTTTCGGGAAGCGCAGGGGTTTTCTGGATTGGGATCGAAGGTACAGGATCGCCTGTGACATAGCCTCTGCGCTTCTTTATATTCACGAGGATTCTGACCAGCGTGTTGTGCACAGAGATGTCAAGTCCAGTAATGTGATGTTGGATTCTGGGTTCAATGCAAAGCTGGGAGATTTTGGTCTGGCTAGAGAGGTGGACCATGATCAGAGCTCTTCTCACACAACTGTGGCGGCGGGGACATGGGGTTATATAGCACCAGAGTGCGTCATGACAGCAAAAGCCAGCCCAGAATCCGATGCGTTCAGCTTTGGGGCGGTGACTCTCGAAATTGCCTGCGGACTGCGGCCGATTGACGACAGGTTAAGTACTGGCTATAATTGCAGGCTGGTTGAATGGGTTTGGGTTTGTATGGAGAGGGGAGGGTTTTGGATGCTGCAGACGAAGCACTGGCCGGGAAATTTAATGGTGAGGAAATGGAGCGGCTGATGTTGGTGGGATTGTTGTGTTCTCATCCTGATTCAAAATCGAGACCAAAAATGAGGGAGGTACTAAAGATTTTGAAGTTGGAAGCCCAATTGCCATATGTTCCGCTGAATTTTCCAGTAGCAGTGTATAGCGACTCTTTCAGTAATCGTGGTGGACCGTCGCCTATGACCTCGACCTCGTGTTCTTCTAGCTGTCTGAGCAGCAAGGGAAAAATGTACGCTCATCTTTTTTCGGGGCCAGAACCGCGTCCTTAGATACAATTTTGTCACCGCTACAGTCGACTGTATCTCCATCATTTCCCAGTTTGTTTTATTTTCTTATCTCATTATTTTCCAGTTTGTTTCGCGGTTTTTGTTGTGTGTTTTTTAATATTGTAACTGAGAGAAAACAATGGAGTTTTAGTGGTTACTTATATCATGTGTAGAACAACTCAGGAATGTCTGATTACTCATCCGGTTACAAATGATGGGGTCAAGTTTTTTTATTGTGCATCCTTCAAATTTATTATTTGGTGGGTTGAGTGAGGTGACTTGTTTTTTTTTAAATCTTTTGGTCGTTTTCTATTTTGTGTATAAATTGTTTTTGAAATTATTAACAACAAATTTTACTATTTTAAATTAAATATTATATTTTATTGCATCTTATATTTGTTGTTATAATTCTAAAAACACCTCTTATCAATTAATGTTACATACACTTTCTTTCCTTGTGAAAAAGAAAAAATGAAATGAAAAATTAATAAATGAAATGGAAATGCTCCTTGATATTTTTCGTTAATATGAATTTTATATTTTAATGCGGTGGAAATGAGGATGCTCAAGTCTATTCAATTATTGTTGAATATAAAGTAATTTATTATAAGGAAACTATGAAGAGTTTTCTCTATTTTCCATAAACGAATGTTTTTAGAAGTCAAAAAACATGATATTACATTGAATTTCTTATTTGCCATTTCGCATTAAAAAAATAAATATTAATCTTATTCATTAGGGAAAACAAGTTTGTATTGGTTAAACACATTTTTTAAAAACTCAAAAATGGTATTACACTAAATTCGCTCGTTTGTGGATTGTTTCAAAGCTCCAAACATATTTCTAATCTTCTTTTTCGCGGGTACATTTGCTTTCTTCAATCCATATCACTCTTTGGGTACAAAGGCGAGCTTTCCCTCTAGTTGTGTTCCTGCTTGAGTATATGTGATGTTGTTAAAGTTAGTTTTGGTTTGGTTATCATTTGTTTTTTTCATGCAAACAATCACCAATTGTTACCTAAAATAGATTTTCATTTTTTTAAAAATAGATTTTCTTTGCATATGCTCTTGGGATATTTTTTCCTACCTTCTTTGTTGCAAACTAAATTTACACCATGCAAATGAATAGTTAGATTTTTTTTTACTCATTTCCATTTTTCATTTTTTTTTATTGGCGCTAATATTAATTGTGTTTACTCTAAAAATGAAACTACGGTTTCTTGGATTCTCTTAATGAGATACATTTTCATTGGAAAGAAAACACACAAGCATTACCTATCATGTAAGTATATATAGGGGTATTAAATATTAGTCAAAATGGGCCAAATATATTATCTCATATATAGGGGCTAAAGTATGTTTTAAAAATATATTGGGGTACGGTATGTGGAGTAGTAGCTAGAAGAGAGGATGAGTTGTCATGGGGTAGATGAAGAAGTCATAAATTCTTATCATTTTCATTGTGTGTATTTTCAAAATAGCAGGATGTTTTTCTATAGAAGCAAACATGTTTTTCTAGAGTAACAACACTACAAAGCTCTCAATAGTTAGGATATCCTGCATAGTATCATTGATGAGGTATATTTTCATCTTACTCATTTTTTTTAGAAGAATGGATGTCACAAAGATTTATAAACTTAACTAATTCAAATACAACCACACACAACCCTTCACATTGATATACAAGGTGTGATTAGTGTGGTAAATATAGATAGAAAAGAAAGGAAGAGAGACGCTAAATTATACATGTTGAGGATTTGTAATTTTCAACTCTAGTATGAATTTCATCAAGATTTTAAGCAAAAACATAATTAATTTTTGTGAAAATGTAAGATATTAAATCCAAGAAATGGAAATAAAAGGGGTATAAAAATGTCAAAAGGAAAATAGGTCATTTGGATATATGGTAAAAGAAGTTGTATTTTATAATTGGAAAGTTGTATTAAGAGGGGGTATTATTAATTGAAAATTAAAATGTAGATTTAGAAATAAAGAAATTATTTAATATGTTATGAACACACGTGATAGGCCATATGTTTACATAATGAATCCCTTATGGGAAAACATAGATTTCCCTCTTGTTACGTTTTGGTTAATTTTTCTTCATTTCCTCCTGGAATACATTTCCCTTGGCCTATGTGCAATTGCACTTTTTTTCTAAATGGTGGAAATAATAGTTCCCTGATTCTAACTATATAAGGATTCATTTGTATTTTCATGGACATTAATGTCTCTCCTTGCTGAGACAATAACTACATGGTATGCTTCGCTTCATTTCACAGTGCATGTTCTTACTCTTCTTTTCCTCCTTTAGTTTAGATGGACCCATTGGTAAGTTCCAACGTCATTCATAAAATGTTTGGTGGGAACACGAATCTCGCACCTTTCCTAAAAGTACTTTCATTAAAGCCTGTTCCGGACCTTAAAGGTTCCATTATGATTGAGCAGGTTTTCCTTTCTCAATCACTAGAACTTGTCCCTCTTGAAACATTGAGCCACTATATCAAACAATGGTAGGGTGATTTTAAAGAAGCCACTCCGTGAATAAAATTCCACAAAACTTTGTGGAAGAATCTTTGCATATGATTTTATTGACAATGAAAGTGCATAAGTGCATGTCAAATTCTTTAATGAGGTTGTTAACGAATTCTTTAACCACATTCGTTTTGGGGAGATGTATACCATTTACACTGGTCACGGTCAAGATAGTAAATAGATCTTACTGTCGCTTGAATGCTACGTTTTCTCTACAACAGTGGTGCACTTCCCTTTCCAAATCTCAAACAAAAAAACGCATGTTTTTTTGTTTTAATCCATTATAAGACCTAAACTATGCTCCCTATTCTTCTATGGTTGAGGCCGTTGGAATATTCTCCATTGTTTCTAGTGTTTCTATTCTATAATAGAAAGATACCAACTCAACGAACAAGCGAATAGGCCAGCTAAGTGACATGTTAGGTTACTATGTTGAAATCATCGTTTGGGGTTACCATTGAGATGACGATGGCACATGTCTTTTATTGTTTTGTGGTGAAAACGTTGTTTTCCTCGTTATCAAATTAAGCAAGCAAGCAAACAAAAAAAAACTATAATGGAATTTTCATATAGACTCTATTGGAATGAAAAATATATTCATAACTCCACACATAAAAGAGGCCAAAAGGTTGAAACATGGTTTCATACACAAAGCTCTGGAATAAGCCTTCATTATCTATGTCAAGAAAATATGTTATGAATGATACTATTTCTAGGGTCTGTATTTTAATGGTGCAAGAAATGGCACACATTTAAGACCATGCCCCCTTATTTTTTTGCACTTCGCAAAATATAAATCCGGGAGAATTTGTATTACCAAGCATGTCTTCTTATATTTGGTGGAATAACTTGTTGTAGCAAGGTCTTTTAGGTGAGTGTTAGTTCATACCACTAATTTACTTTTAGAAGTCAAAAAATAGTAGTAGAGTGATTTTTCAGTTTTCCCTACATTAAGTACTAAAAGGATATGGTATTTGTCTCGAGAGAAGATCTTTAGAGTGCGTTACAATAGTTTTATAAGAGATATCTTCAAATTTTGAGGTGAGTTTAAATGGTGAATTAGGTTTGCTTATGTAAGTTTGGGTAAGTAAACTTTTCTTGAAGGTTGACTTAGAGGAGAGGAGGGAACCATTAAAATATATCAAATTAAGAAAATAGTGATTGGGAAAGAAAAGACAAGACAATATGGGTCAGTCCAGACTGTAGTACTACCTGGCCCAGACCCATATAGTTATGAACAAGTAGTTTTTGTGAACCGAACAAGTAGTTGAATGAGATTCTTTAGAGTGGTATACTACTTTAGATAAAGAAAGTTGAGTATTTGAAAAACTAAGCAACATACAAAGTAGAGAAATTCATGAGGGATAACAAAAGATAAGTCAATTGGGCTCGAGATACATGTACAAGCCATAGTGTAGGGATGAATACACACTTTTGATTTCTTGAGGATAAACTATCAAATTTATGTGTCTACATTTTCTCCACTTTCCCCCACCTCTTCCACCCTTTGAGTGTGAAATAAAAAAATACATAATTAAAGGAAATATCACTTAAATAAGGAAACACAATATTTCTTCGCTTGATGTTATGTTGGTTTTAATGTTAGTTTTGATATGCTCCACAATGAAACTTACAACATATATCATAGTCAATATCTAGATATAGATATCAGCTTTAACTCAATTTAAATAAGTGTATAAATTTTATAATCCGAACATTCACAATTTGTAATTAGTAAGAAGTAAAAGAAGGCAAAACTATAAAATGAATATATTTGTTAGCTTTTTCCAAAGGAGAATATCTCAAACATTGTGTTTGTTGATTTTGAACCTTATTGTTGGTGAGGATCGGGGGTGATCAGTCCCTAATGGTGTTAATATAATGTTGGAGCCGCATGAAGGAGTCAAGTGTCATCAAATACATTTCTTGAAGGTGTTAAGGAATTATTCCCAAGAACCCAAAATATGGAAGATTATCATAGAGATTTCTACTAACTCATAATTATTCTAACAAGATAATGAGATAAATATTTTCTATAAGATTTTATAATCATATGCACATTGCTTCAAATCCAACGCCCACACACCACATGATTACCTAGGCTCAAGTATAAATGAATACACGAAAGAGAATGGATCATGGACTACTTAATTCAACATAAGAAATCGAGAATTGGCAAGAAAACTATAAAATATATACACGTATGGATTGATTTTCAGGTTATAAACCGTCGAACTCTAAATAGTCACTGTAAAATGACAAGTTAGTTTTGGTATAAATCAATACCAAAAGAATTATTTGCCTTACATAGTTGAATATTACTAACAATATATAATTAGATTGTGTAACTGGATTGACTGTATATTCACCAGAATCCTTCTCTCATGAACATGAATGGTCCTTTCGATACTTATTGTATTGAGTATATAAAATATGAGTTGATGTGAATTCACTTGAAATTAAGAATACAACCCCAAAAAAGTCATTACATAAAATGTTTTAAGTACTTTTTTATTAAATGTAACTTCTTATTTTATAATTATTAATATATTTATCTAAAAAATGTCAAGAGATATAATTTGAAGGCCCTCATCTTTAATTTTTCATCTAGTGTAACTATTAATAACTTCATTACCTTATTAAAAAAATCATTTTAATGGTGATGAATGGTGTTGATCTAGCTTATTTATATGTAAGGCTCAAACAAATGTTTATAAAGAAAAATAAATGGTCTTCAATGTCCACCATATAAGCAAATTGTTACAAGTTTATGTTTGGATTCTTCAATATAGACGAGAAACTTCTTAATTACATTCAAATAGACATCACATTAAATTTAAATTAAAAGTAAACATACTCACATATATTACAATCCACCACCACTATGATTTCCATTTTAGAGTAATTTTCAATCTCACTTGGCCTCAATCGTCACTTTATGTGGTCCAGGTTGTGGGTTTGACTCCTTGTTTGCTCACAATGTGTAGAGTGAGGAATTTGTAGGCTACTCCAAAACTCGAGTGATAGTGTTTTATATGTATTGTGCTTCTCTCTTCAAATCTCTAGCTTGTTAGATCTTCATCAAAATGTCTAAATGACATTTAAAAATTACGTAATTCTACATACATATTAAAAATATGAACAAAAAAATAATTTTAAACAATTTAAACATAATTAAATTTACAAAAAAAATATTAAATTTGTCTAAAGCATCGATATACACTTAAAAATTAAGATTCATACGCTCCACTCTAAAAATATGACATTTGATTTACTCAAGGTTAACATCCCTTACCATCATATTGACCAATATTGAACACCTAGAGTTTAACACTCATTAACATGTAAAAAAGTGTTAAACTAGAAATCCCATGTGAAAAATGTAATGAATACGCCAAAGGGGATGTATAGATGAAGTTAAAGTTGGAGGAGTGAAAAACTGTAGGAGGAAGAGGGTCGTTAACGAAGGGGATTTGGGAAGGAGAAGAGAAGGGGTGGGAATAGTGATGGGAGTTAAGGTTTTTATTTCTTTTGATGAATTAGCAATTTTTATTGATTGATCTAACATAGTCCAATTAATAATAAAGCTTGAAGTTGTTATAGCTATAATGTACATCAAATGTGGAAATGAAGGCATTCATATTGCATGATGTGGCATAGAAGGGCACTTAAGCTACAAGTAGACCAACACATGGACGATACAATAACAATTGTTCGTGGGGGACTCTTCTATGTTTGTTATGTTTGCAGGCACCATGTGGATGGATGTGACATGCTACTACATTGGACATCAAATCAATCTATAACATTGCATCCTTTAAGTTTTTACATTCCTCATTTCAATTTGGAACACACCTACTAGTGTAGTGCTCAAGTTTTTTATCAGCATCAGAAAAGTGCAAAGTCCCACTCATTTATCAAAAAATATAACTTCCAAATAATCTCGGGTTGTGTGCAGGGTTCACATGTGGATTTAAATCCACTCACTCTATCACCTTTGTAACCCAAAATAAAATTTCTAAAAAAAAGGGTGCATATGAATGCACAAGATGATTGAGAATCAAGAATGAAAATAAAAAAAGATGATGATTATTAAATATATTGAGACAAAGAGTTGAGTCTAAACTAGTGACACCTAGCAGAAGAGATGATGATAGTCATGCTAGGAGGAGATTTAGAGCCTTTTGTTACGTTTTATTCATTAGGGCTTGTTGTCACAAGATCATTGAAACTTCATGATTTTAGGAATCATTGGAAACCCTTCATGTTCTGGCACTCTTTCCCATCTTATCAAGCCTCATTGTTAAAGGCGTTAGTCAATTTTATAAGTTTAAATAAAAAATTGGAAAAATCAAACCTTTGAGGAACAAGGGGAACATTTCCTTTGTTCCCCGCTTTACCTTTTTAGCCAAAATGCATTATGGAAGCGGTGAAATAGATTAACCTTGGCACAGTAGAAGTGTTCTCATGTTCTTGGTGCTCCCTGAAACCCCACCTTATCCAACCCCTTAACAAAAGTAATCTATTGTGGTATAATCGATGTTTGTTGATACAGTTAGAAGGGGTTTTACGTTCCCTAAATCATCACAAGTACTAAAAATAAAAGGAATGGGTGGCAGATTGATTAATTCAGCCACTTTGGAAACACTGGAACAGTTCCCAGGTTCCATCAGTGCCTTGAAACTCCGCAAAGGGCAATAGGAAAAAGGTAAGTATTGCATCGATTAGGTCAATGTTACATGGAACAAAGAGAATTGTTCCCTTTGTTCCTCGATTCTCTGCTCAGACCGTCAATAACAAAGGAAATGAACGCATAAGTGTTTAAAGGCCCTAAGGGAACATTCCTCAGTTCCTCTTGTGCTTAGAAAATCTGCCTAGACCGAATTTCTTCCCAAGATTCACAAAATTCTCATTTGTTCACTAAGGAAGAGATGGTTATGAAGGTTTCCAACTTGAGATTTTGTAATGTAATGTTGAAATACCATTTTTGAGCCAAATTGATGTATTCTTCAAATCAAGCTTAGCTGAACTAGGGTGAGTTAGAGTAAAGTTTAAAATAGCTATTTTTGGTCCAAATGAGCCTATAAAAGGCTAGGGATGTAATTGTGAAGGGGGCTTTTTGAACTCTCTCTATTTGCCTCTATGTTAGATAAATATAATTGTAACTTTGTGTACATTATTTTTCTTCCTATTCTCATGAACACAATGCTTTTTTCATTACTACATTACTACTCCTCAATTGTAAAATATGTCATCATGTTTATGATTGGATGGTATCATTGATTTTTCTACTCCTTTTTGGTGTGTTTGATGCTCTGATATTCAGACTTTGTGTTGGTTGTCAAGGTATGTAGAATTTGTATCATATCCACATATTCCATAGGTGTTAAAGACTCTATGCTTTGTAGTAAACTCTTCATTGTATTATGTGCTTCATGTGAGATAGAGAGGCTTTGTTTTATGTTTATGTTTGAGATATCTCAATAGTTCTCTGATTCCAACCTGTTATATATTTCTCATTCTTCTCATGTCCCCTTCTCTTTCTTTCTTTCCTTTTTCCAATTTTATTTCCCTTTTCTGCTTTTTGGTTAAAAACACCAAAAATATTTTTTGAAAAACCATTATATGAGGGAACTACCCCTCTCAAATGCTGAGGAAATCCACCCTATTAATAGGTGGTGTCCCCTAATTGTTGCAAGTTTTATGTGTCTCCATTGGGCATATACAGTAACATAAAATCCCGCCAATAGTTTTTGGCGACTCTATTGGGATTGAACTTTTGTCACTTTTTTTCTCGTATCAAGGAACCTCCCCAGGAATGGAGGTAAAATGTTAAACAGTTAGTGACACTATGTGTCAACTTGTGACATTGACAACGAGGGGGGCGAGGATGGAGATCTCCCCTATCAAAATTTCCAAGCGTCTGATAATTCATTACATGTCTAGTTTTTAAAAATGTTTTATAGAGGTATGATTCAACAAAAAACAACGAATATATCTCCATAAATAAGGAGGGAAATTCCATAGTGTTTTAATATTCCACATCCAAATAAGAAGACCGCTGATGTACTTGTATTATCTGCAGAAATGAAAAGAATGGTGCAGGAAAGAATAGATAGACTAGATGAGATTGTTGCATTTTTTTATCCTGTAGTAAAATCTTTGTGGCTTAGGTTCCAAAAAGGAAAAAATAAAAATTGCACCTATTGATGATCACAATTCCATACAATTAATTAAAGAATTACAAAGACAATACAGAAAGCTTCTAGAAAATGAGAAGACAAAAAAACTTGAAGGCGAGCACATGGATGAGCTAGAGACACTTTGTAATGAGGACGAAAACATTCAAATTCCAGAATTAGTTCTTGATGATTATCCACAATATAAGGCATTTATTCCTCAATGATACTTTAATCTCACGAGTTAGTGTCTTCTTCTTGCCCTTCTAGAGAATGTCAAATTGACACTACTTTGGATAGTAAAGAAGCCAATTAAATCAAGGCTTCATTTCAACCCAAAAAATAGTTCTTAGAAGATATATCATACACATGAAGTGAGAGCATTTTTTTGAAAGAAGTGATCCCATGTTGATTGAGGTTATTTCTCACCATGGAAACATAGAAAACATTAATTTCTCTCCTCAGTTGGAAAGCCTTCAAGAAAGTGAAATCGAGGTAACTATTGATAATTGTCTTCATGATTTTGATTCTTTATATGATGAGAAAGTGTTTGAATTTAAAAACAAAAAGATCAAGGAGCTCAATGTTCCCCTTGAAACACTTGATTCTTCTTATAATCTCTCAAAACAAACAGAAAATTGTAATGAATGTTTGGAAGCTTCTCACAATAATGAAAACTACGTCAATCTTATTTCTACCCATATTTTAGAATATAATCATGATGAAGAGATCATCATTGATCATTTTCAATTTTGTGTGTGTGTGTGTGTGTGTGTGTGTGTGTGTGAGAGAGAGAGAGAGAGAGAGAGAGAGAGAGAGAGAGTATTAATGTGTTTGAGAATGAGAGTGAGAAGTGAGTAGAGAGCGAGGAGGGATGTATAGATATATGAGAGAATTATGAATTGTATCTAATAGAGAGTATGAATGTGTTTGAGAATGAGAGTGAGAAGTGAGTAGAGAGCGAGGAGGGATGGATAGATATATGAGAGAATAATGAATTGTATCTGATTATAAAAATTAATATAAAATCAAGTTTTGCTCAAGAAAAATTCTCATTGAAAGAGATAAAAATAAACAAAGATTGGAAAGGAAATATAATTTTCTTCGTCATCTATTGGTGATTCTTGATTTACATTTTATTTTATGATTTGTTATTGAACCCTTGTTTTTACTCAAACTCCAGTTACATCACAGTTACATCCCTTACCAAGGAATGAACTACTTAACCTCACAACCGCGTCAAGGTTTAAGGTCAATAGCGAGACTACCAAATAGTACAGTTCATGCAAATTAAGAACGTAGATTTATGTTGGTTAGAAACTTACAAATCAAGTATGTATTATGCTATATTAGTATGCACAAGATAATAATTTAAGGTTTTCATTTTATATTTTATATTTATCGGAAAGTGGCTTTTAGGTAAAAATTACAACCTTGGAAAGTAACTTTAACTTGAAAGAGGTCGTACAACATATATGGCAAATAACATTTGTTAGAGAAAAACCCAGAAAAAGCATTCTCATTAAAAAAAACTCCTATTGGAATAAAAAGAAACATTGGGCAAGAAAAAGCTCGGAAAAAAATGATCTCATTAAGATTCTCCTATCAGAATAAATATATATTGTTTAGACTTAATTAAATGTGATTTTCAATTAATACACCCAAATGCCATATATTCTATATTTCTTCTTACAACAATGCAAATAAAATATTAGTTATTAAAAATAGAAATATATAATTCAATAGTTTTGAGTCATCCATCTCAAGCCTTCCAAACCCTCAAGTTAAAAATATTTTTCAAATGTACATATTTGACCAAATAGGAAAATGACTATTAAAACTCAGCATTGTTTATACTTATTACATATTTATTCCTAACTAAAACTATAGACAAACATAGAACTAGCAAACCTATAGCATGTTGGAGGTACCATCTCTACCACTATTGGAAAAAGTTAGTTTTTACTAACTTTTCAACTTCCGACTCTGGTCTTCCATGAACTTCAACAAATAAGAGTGATTTCCCCTGTGCGAATTCAACTTGATCATTCTTACAGTGATAACTTCTACATTTCCAACTTCCATTCCTCATTTTCAATGAAGTTGAACAAAGGAGAGCTTGCTTGCCACCCTGGGGATTCAAGCTGAAGATGTCTGTATCGTTGCCACCATATCATGAAGCTACTCCCCTCCAAGAAAACCTCTGCAGAAATACTCTTATCTCTGATCATACTCCCCACGTAATTTTCAAACTGTTTAAGGCTTTCTTGCAGTTGTTGGGCCTCCACCACTTGATGTTGGGCTTGCACTTGTTGGAGATAACTTAGGTTTTTACAGGCTTCTTTTACATGAGCCCAAAAACAAGAGTCCTCAGTTAAGGATGCAAACTTTGTGCGAGGCTTCTTCTCTCTACCAATGCGAGTTTGGTCCTTTTCTTTCATCCATTTCTCCAGAGCAGAGTGACGGTGGGGTCTAACCCCTTGTGAAAGATAGCTTTCATTGCCCTCATGATTCTTGTAGTAATCTGCTATATCCAGAGGCTCTACAAGTCTTCTGTATGCAGTACCAGCATTGATCCATTTATGTAGGAATCGAAAGATACTGGGCAATTCATGTTTCTCCACCATTTCAACTATCTCATCCCAGAATGTTTCCAGAGATTTTCTATACAAATTAACTTTGAAATCCTTCTTGTTACTTAGCTGTTTGAAAGAATCGTAGTAGCCAGTGTCATTGGCCTTAGAACGCCCTTTATACCATTCCAACCATCCCATAGCACTTTGATTCTTGCTCAACTCCTTATTTAGCTCCTCGATTTTCATGTCATGCTTGATTTTAATCTCTCCAGCTTTTCTAAGGGCGAGAAGTGCATGATCATTCTGCTTACAAACAATGGAGACAAACTTAAGCTGAAAAAGTGCAGAAAACTAAGCAACTACCAAATATGTCAAACAAAAGGCAAATGAGAACAGCTAATAAAATGCAGTTCAATAGAGGCTGAGGAGATATTTTCTAGTCAGTCTAAATTACAAACTCTTGATCTGCATTTTCCATATTCCTTTGATTTTAATTTTGAATTGGTGAGACTCGAGATGTGACCCCACAAATATAAAATGGTTCCCACATTCAGAAGAATGGTTTAGAGGGAAGGATGTTAGCAAGAAGGTCCTGGCCAACACAAATTGCTGAAGGATACACCACTTTGAAGTAAATGATAAAAGCTCAAAGAACCACCACTACAGGCCTTGAAAAAAGGCAACCCTGCTCAATCTTCATTAGCCCTAAGTCACAAGGTTCGAGATCAAGTTCATGTTTGACAAGGATAAAGTTCAGTTCAAGTTTGTCAATGGATAAGTTTGAAAAAAAAACTATGTCTAAGTTCAAACAATGGATTATTTCATCATTTTAGTTTTCAACACATAAACACATGATTATGTCAGAGGGACAGTGGAGAGAGCTTTCTATCCTCTGTTTTGAGTTTGAGTTCATGTTCTATGACGATAAAAGCTCAAAGAACCACCCCTACAAGCCTTGAAGAAAGACAACCCTGCTCAATCTTCATTAGCCCTAGGTCACAAGGTTCGAGATCAAGTTCATGTTTGACAAGGATAAAGTTCGGTTCAAGTTCGTCAATGGATATTATCATTTTATCATTTTAATTTGGCATTTACATATGACTCCACTTTTCAGAGCCCACAAGTAGATTTCTTTTCATTTACATTATGTATGATTCAAATTTAATAAACAAGGTGTGTACACACAATAAGTAGAAATAAGGAGATTACCTCAGCTCCAATACCCATTGCTTCCGATTGCAGTGCTATCCCCATCTCAAAGGAGGAGTCCAAGATGGGGTTTCCAATTCTTGCTGTGATTGTGTTAAGTAAGTGGTCAGTGATGCATTCTAACATGTTGCCATAGTCAATATGCTCTGAAATACAGGCACCTGCTATTTCATCAAAAGTGTTTCTTTCTTTGCTTTGCAGAGTGAAATGTAGCATCTTCAAGGCAGCTTCAGGGTCCTCAATACATGCTGCACCATAGATTGAACAGAACATATAAGTACCAATGGGTTTATAAGGGCTTCTAAGACCAGAGTCTCCTCCAGAATTGTTTGCTAATGTAGAGGTGTACTGCAGGACATTGTTACGAAGAGTCTTGCAAGTCTCTTGAAAAAGAAGATCATGTGATACACTCATGAAGGCCCTGAGCGTTAGGCTTGCCCAGAGTGGAAAAATTGCATTAAAAGGCTCGGCAAATGATTCAACTGGTGCAAGGAGCATCCGAGGCACAATATCATTCATGGAGACCACATGACAAAATTTGCCTGACCAATCTTCACGGGAAATTGCTTCTCCAAGTCTAACATCTCCCACCAAAGGGGAACCAAATGTAATGCAAAGTGGAGAAATTTGTCTCACCCTCTGTTCCAAAAACCATATCATTGCCAAGGTTGCGACAGCACCTCCCATAGAATGACCCACAAACACAACGGCTTGTTCCTTTTTCTGGTTGATTAAACGCTGCATCTGTCGGGACAGACAAATAAGGCGAGTTACATTAAATTGAAGAACTCGATTTCTCTCAACTGAAAGAAGTAATATATATTATTTCTAAAGATATACCCAGTCTTTTTCATTACCTTAACACAGAGATTCTGTTTTTCTTTTGTTAGGTGAAAGAAATTTTATATTCATACATGGTGATGAGAAATGCTTCGTGGATATACAGAACTTGCCATTGCAAAAATGGTCAGCATGGTAAATAAATTTTACCAATGAAACAGACATGGATGACTACAAAAAAATTCAGCATTCTTAATCAATGAACTTTGTACAGATTCCGAAGCACCGCGGCGTATGTCACAGGCTTCTAGCATTACTGTTTTGGCCCTTGGGGATGACAACACTTTAATGTTGAAAATATACATTAAAAAGTTTAAAATCTGGATAATAAATTCCCAGAAGCCCCTGTCCTACCAAATTCACTCTGCAAAACTGTTTTATTGTGATCAACAATACCGTTTTGGGGGTGACAGATTGTTTGAACATGAGGAAATGATGATAAACACGTATTCAGAACTTCTTCCTCAATAGGTCTAAGTTTTATCAAGGATAAGGTCAATAATTTCTGGATAGAAGTTTTATTAAGGATAAAGTCAATAATTTTGGATAATTATTGTGCTTTCAGATGATTTTAGAATGCCTGACAAGGGATATCAAAGAAGTTCTTGCCTTACGTCTCCATCTTCATTTTCATTTAAAACCTTACTTATAAATTAAATACAAGATTCTGAGTGAAGTAACCCACATACACAGACATAACCCATTAAACTCATTGGTCTGTCACTCTCTGTGATGCAGGATCTTTTATTACATCCCTAAACTATAATTTTCGTAACCACCTACAGTTTTGACTCTATACTATTTTTTTTGCAGTTGATTCTTTGGTTTATTGGATTTCTGAATGATCAGACTAACACCCAAATGTTCTCTTCCAATATAGCACATTGGTCTATCACCCTATGTGATGTGGGATCTCTCTTATTACATTCCTAGAGTATAATTCTCATACCCAACTGCAGTTTTGACTCTATGCCATTGTCTCTCAAGTTGATGTTTTTGGTATATCGAATATCCGAATGATTAGACTAACACCCAAATGTTATATTTGTCTGGTTTATTGGGTATCTGAATGATCAGACTAACATCCAAATGTTAATATTAGAGGCAGAATAGAATCAGAGCATTTTGGTGTTACTTCAATGTTTCAAACTTTCAGGTATCTGATAAATCAACGACATCAACTGCAAAGACAACGGTATATATACCAAGGTAGAATGCAACAAGAACATTTGAGTGTTAGATGATTCAGATATCCAACAAACCAAAGACATTGACTGCAAAGAAAATGGTGTGTGTCTAGGTGAGTATGAGAATTGCATGTTAGAGATCCCGCATCACAGAGGGTGATAGATCAATAAGCTTAATGGGTTTGTTTTCTGAAGTATGCACTAAAAAAACAATTAATATTCCAAAACAAATCCTTACATAGTATCTGGACATCTTCCAAAGTAAGACAAAATAGCAAACTTTAAACAAGATATCAAAGACTCGTGGCATCACAGAACCACAGTTAGCAGTCCTTAAGGCCAGCATGACCCTACTTCAGTCAACCCCATGTTATATTTGTCACTCTAAATGATCAGGCTAACACCCAAATGTTATATTTGTCTGATTTATTGGATATCTAAATGATGAGACTAAGATCCAAATTAATATTAAAGGCAGAATGGAAGAAGAACATTTGGGTGTTAGTTCAATTTTTCAGGTATCCAATAAACCAAAGACATCGACTGTGAAGAAAACGGTATATATACGTAGGAGAAGAAGAACATTTGGGTGTTAGTTCGATGATTCAGATATCCAATAATAAACCAAAGACATCAACTGCAAATAATTACATGTTAGGAATGTAATGACAGATATCCCGCATCACAGAGAGTGATAGATCAATAAGCTTAATGGGTTTCTTTTTTGAAGCATGCAAAAAAATAAACCATGCTTATATTAATATTACAAAACAGATCTTTACATAGTATCCTGCATATTTTCCAAGCGAAAACATAAAAAATACACTTTAAACGAGATATCAGAGACTCGTGACATCACAGAACCACAACTAGTAGTAGTCCTTAGGGCCAGCGTGACCATACTCCAGTCACCCCATACCGACAATATCTCAAGCCTAAATCCCATGAATCCTTCGAAAAAGCAACAGTATCATTACCATGAAAGGGGTTAACGGATCCACTTACCTGGGCTTTGAAATCTGAATTTTCCAGAATATGGAAGAATCGCCTCAGAGCTCCCTTATGAACAAGAGCAGCATTGTCATCATTGCCCTTAAGGCAGGGAGAGAAAGCAGTGTTTTCATCCTGTATCTTGCACTCGCCATATTTGCTCTCTCTGACAATGAAATCTTCTACGCAATGGGAGTAGAAGATTGCATATGCAACATCTTCATACCTTTTCAGAACAAACATATCTTCTACAGAAGCACCCTTCGCCGCTTCCCAGGCATGCTGCAAGATTCCAGAAGCAGCAAAAATATTTGCAGTCTGATAACCAACAGTGAACCTACAGCTACATATCCACAAATTAGCACCCTGTTGGTACAATAGAAATCAAAGCTTAAAATTTCAGAAGGAAGGTTTCAATTTATGTTGTACCCAACAAAAGTTCTGATCGACTTTATATTTAAGCTATCTCTAATTTCCCTCAGGGGGTTTTAGGCTTGTTGGGTCTACCAAGCAAATTGACAGCAGAAGTAAATGTGTTCTTAATAAATCATCTCCGAACGGAAATTTGCGAGCTCATACTTACAGTGGGGCAGACAACTCAACCTCCATAGCTTGCAATCTGGCACTTGGATCGCTGCGATGCAATGACCATTTGAGTGCTGTTATAAATGTGATGGCGTGTGCAGAGGAAGGAACCGAGCGGCATCCGGGAAAGACAATGGAAAGAACAGGGGAGGGGTAGAGAAGATGACAATGTCAAATGTCAATCCATTCATTGTGCCGTGTTTAACAATGCGTAGAATTGTCGATATGAACAGAGCCGAGTAACAGGTAAAGAGTACCAACGAATCGTAGGAAATTGCTGGTTATGTTCGAAGTAGGCAAAAATGTCATTCGAGTTCATATCCATTTTGATACGTTTTAAAAAGAAAATCGGTATTCCGCCCAAATAATGACGACAATCTGTATTACGTTCTGATTTAGATTTAAATCGGAGAGAGAGAAAAAGAATTATTAAAGCCACCATACAGAGAGAGTCCTTTTTTTTATTCGTGACGAGGAAGCATCCAATGAATATCAGCATCATTGGCCTATGTTCAAGGTGTATTAACTAGCAATTGCAAATGAGTTGCAAGTTACGCTGGAGAGGGCTTGAATTTTATGTGTATAATATGGTTTGGATGTAAAATATATTCTATGATCTATGATAGATGTTTGAGCGAAGAACATAAGTTACATTTTGCTAAACAGTTCACATGTCTTTATGTAAGGTTCCACATTCTGCATACATGTCTATCAAAACATTTGCAACTATATCTAACAAAATTCCTCTATATTTTGGCACAGGTTGGGAGTACTTTGGCAAATTTAAACTAATTGGGTTGGAGCCCTGTTTGTTGCATATGGTGAAACAAGGCGAGAAGTATGTTGGCAAATGTAAACAGGAAACCACTCTTTGTACCTGAGTGGTGCAAGCGGTTGCAAAATTTGATGAATATGTACAACGGGAGTAGAATTGGATGGATAAGAACACAAAGATGGAAGCCTCGTTTATAAGAAGCGTGGAGATGCTCTTCCGCTACAACATCTTGGGTATCATTGGCAGGTTTCTTAATCTCATCTACCCACCAAACATAAAATTCCCTAGAGATATGTCATCTCATGGAATGAAGTGATTGAAGGATATTGACAAAATGGGATTGTTGTCTACGCTTTGGGAACATTTAAATGCCAAAATATGAACTTTTGTAAATAAACGCCAAGTGTTCAACCAAATGATACAACATGTTATCTTTTAAATGAATATCATAATTGTATCTTACAGAAGATGTGGTCATCGTCAAGAGACATTGTGATTATTTCATCAAATAAAGCAACTGTATATTCACCCCGATCAACTCACCTATACCAACATACGTGTGGCCCATAACAAAATACGAGGTTTATAGCAACGTACGAACATCCATCAAGGCATAGTAGGCAATGTTTTTTTAATTGGAAATTACTATATTGTCCTCTCCCCATCACACAAACTTAAAATAGAAAAATTACAACTCTAATAAACTAAACATTGTTATCCTCTCTGGCATAAATTGCAACTCATTTAGAATTGCATCGGTTTCTTCATAAAGTAATTGAATTCTAGAGAAAATGCTTTGGCTCTTAATTAACATTGCTTCTTCACACGATCTGACAAAAATTTCTCAGTAGATACATGATCTCCAAAGATTTGGTTCTGTTTTTTGTTAGATCCATAATCATTGAAACAAGATCCCTGTGGCCCTGAATGTCTAGTGTGCACCATCTGTGAGAGCCCTTTTGAAAGGGGCTAACAAATCAAACTATCACATATCCTTAAAATCTGGTCTTTTTGGGACAAGGCTCTTCAAGACACACAATGCCTTCCCTTCCAAAGTTTCTCATGTGGCTCGCAAAAACAAAACTCGTATTGTTATGCAAGACAGTGTTGCGGGGTCATATGCCACAGCCCTAGCAGAATTGGCCCAGTCTGTGAAGTCCCTAGATGCTATCAGTAGAGACATCGATAAGCTCTCTCAGTACATAACCAATAAGGTTTTTTCTAATTTCCTTGTTAATCCAATCATACCAGATGAGTAGAAAAAGGGAATTCTCGAAGACATTACAAATGATGCCAAGTTTCACCCTATACATTAAATTGTCTCTACATTCTTATTGACAAGAAAAGGCTTGACCTGATTGGTGATATTTTCAAAGAGCTTGAGACTGTCTACAACAAACTGAACGACATAGAGTTGACAATTGTGTCTTCTGTAGTCAAGCTTGAGAATCAGATTTATCTCGGTCCTTCAATAAATCAATGCAATGTTTTTTGTCGATTTAATTCATATCTTCTACTAGAGTGTTTCCATAATAGCTTGCTTAAATCTGTTAGGCCAAAATTCATCTATTGTTGCCCTGCACTCTTCCTTTGACAGAGGAGTTCGGGATTCTTCTACATGCCATTGGAGATATCCTAGTTCTCCTGCCAAATGTATACAACCGACAGATGCTACACATTTATCACAAACCTGGACAATTATCTTCTTCAAATCAAACACATATTAAAACCCACCTCATCTGAGGACAATTTTTCTCTAATAAAAGTGCTATGAGACGATAAAAGAAAAGGAAGCAAACAAAAAATTGATTTCATTAATACCCCTTACACGGCCAAGCTGGACTGATGAAAATGGAAGTATTAATATGGTGCCACACACTAGCACAGGTGCTACTACGTTTTTTAATTTCTACAAAATTAAAGGAGCCGTCCAAAGTAAGGTTTAGTAAGGAGAGCACCCGTTGCATTGTCTACAAGATGGACTTATGAAGCAAGGCTATGAAATTGGTAAGGATAGTTTTTCCATCCTATCATTAATTTATTTTCCTTCTCTTAAAAGCAAAGAAAGACCAGGTCACAGATTACAAAGAGCAGATCAACGAATCTCATCCAAACATGTACAGGCTAGTCCATGTTTCCATTACCAGGCTCTCCTTCATGGCACAGGTCAGGGAAATAAGGAAATAGATTTCACTCATGATGGTCTCAGGCCGGCCACTCCCAAAAGCAAGGGCACCAAAGAAAGGTTATTACCAAGTCTAAAATGTCATTTAAAGGATGTGGAGTCAGAGATGAATATCTAAAATAGTAAATATCTAGGACTGTCGAAAAATATCTAAAATCCGGCAACCTTTTAAGTTAAGCCACCAGAATTTGACACTTTTAAAGGATGTGGAGTCAAAGATGAATATCTAAAATAGTAAATATCTAGGACTGTCAAAAAAAATCTAAAATCCGGCAACCTTTAAAGTTAAGCCACCGGAATTTGACACTTTCCAGCAATGCCTTCTTCAAAGTAAACGCCTCCGGTGAAATATAACAAATTCTAAAAGAAAAATGTAAACGTAGACTAATTTTTTAACATTTGGAAAAAAAAATAGCATTTGATTTGTGCATTTAGACATGCATCAAAAAGTCGTGTGTATTAACTTCTAGTGTTTTAACTAGTCATCACATCGACGGGGTGCAATAGAAATGTCGACCAGGAAAAATATGATACTAAAAGTGGAACGAGGAGGAACCACAGGATATTGGAAATGAAGAATTGAGTCTTGTGTGAGATACTAAGAATTGTTAGAGAGATTTGCGTGAGATAGAGAGACTCTAGGAGATCATGATTGACTCCTCCTTTGTAGGAGACTATCAATCTATATATTGTAATCTTCTATATTGAAATAACATCCCGAATGTTTTAATTTTATACATCATTATTCTGTGTTTTCATTATATTTGTTATTGTGTGGATCTGAACCAAATACATTACTTGGTATCAGAGCCGGTTAATTCTACTGACTGGTTTGTCCTCTAATGGCTTGATAGAGTCCGTGGCGAGTGAACTATTATTTTTCAAATGTTCTATCAGACCGTTTGCAACATGTGACTGCCGAATACCTCATCTACATTTTGTTTGAATTACTTTCCATCTGCACCTTTCTTTTGAGGATCTATTGTGCAAATAAGAAAGCTATTATTTTGAAAGAGACACGTCGCAATGTTCCATAATCCAGGTATCTTTGTTGATATTTTTATCGGTTTGAGAGGCATGACATCAATTTTTCTATAAGCGTATAGTTTATTTTCGTGTGGCTTCATTCAGCATTTCACTTAGATCGATTCGATCTCTCTCTCACTTGCATATGCCCCAGACATCGATTGTTATAGTAGTATCTTCCAAAAAAAATATTGTTGATTTGCTTTAATATACCTAAAGTCTGGATTCCATGCAAAAGTCTCGGTCTATGCAAAGTCATGTCAGACCCACATCAAATAAGAGTGCTTTCTACACCTGCCGCAGTCTTCCAAGACACCTTTGAGGCGACCATCCATTGTTAGGCTCCACGTGTCTATCTTCAGATCTACGTATATCTCTGATTGGGGATTTTTCTGAACATTAAGGCGGCATTTGATAATTGTCAACTTCTGATTTTTTCTTCATCAACAGTGGCTTGCTTTTCTGCGAGATTTCACCCTTCCAGACTGGTATTCTTACTTCAAATCAAGAGGCCAGAATTCACCGTGATCTCTTGGGACGTCCATGCAAACCCAAAGCCATTGCATTTAATTAAAAGGTCAGTTGTGAAACTATAACATACAATACTATAGTGATCTATAGTTATTTGACATTGTATTATGTCAATTGAGTGTTTAGAAACGTAGTATTAAATAGTTTATTATAAGTCTAAAGCAAATGTATTGTGCTTAGCTTATAAAAATTATTTAAATTAGATTATTTCAAACTAGAGGTGAAATTATAAATTCCACAACACTATAATCGATATAATTTCTAATGAATAGCTTTCGGCCATATTAGAAATTGAACTATTGTATCATAAAAATAAAGTAAAATCGGGTGCATTATCAGTCAAAACCGACACCCTTAAAAAAAAGAGAAAAAAAAATGCATTATCGGTTGAAACCGACGTCTTAATTGAGGGGGTGTATTATTCTCTAAAGAGCTTCATTGCAAAACTTGCTAAGTAAGTAGTGACAAGATGGAGGCTGCAGGCAACAGAGGAAGGAGGTTGATCAACGACCTCTCGTTAGGCACCATCGACGAGGCCGTGAAACTGAATTGGTGGCCAAGTTTTTTCTGTTGAGTGTTTGCTTTCAGCGTACATTTGCGAGAATAAGAACAAATTATTGTTCAATTGTAATGTATAAAATTCCTAAATGTAACTCCTAATGTAATGAAATAGGTGAACAAAAGCACCACAGTAAGACAGTTCATGAATCTTGAAAAGGTTTGTGGGAGATCTAGAAAACCACAAGAGGTGGACATGCGATGGATCTGTTACACGTCAAGGTTTGTGGTAAACCTGTAAAACCATAGAAGGTTGAGCATTGCTCCCTTCATTAGTATCAAGGTCACGAGTCACAGAGTTTGACATGCTCCATAGAGGAGAGCATACTGCAGATAAGAGTGTGTATGTTTTTTCCCATGTTCACACTAAGGGGGTGAATGTCAGGAATAGTTTAGTTATTGTGAACATTAGATAAATCTATGTGTGCGCAATAATGAGTTGTCATTTACAACTCATAGATAAGGTTGAGAGATACTAGGAATCGTTAGAGAGATTTGTGTGAGATAGAGAGACTCTAGGAGATCATGATTGACTCCTCCTTTGTAGAAGACTATCAATCTATATATTGTAATCTTCTATATTGAAATAACATCCCGAATGTTTTAATTTTATACATCATTATTCGGTGTTTTCATTATATTTGTTATTGTGTAGATCTGAACCAAATACATTAATATGGAGACAATGAAGGGAAAAAAATGTACGAAAAGTGGATTGTATAAATAAGAAATTGAAAGAGACACATATTATAAGGTTTTCATTGAATTCATTAACAAATGTGACAACATATATATCTTGCTCTATAGTATTTTGCAACGTATTAGAAAGAGAGTCAAATATGCAAAATAAAACAAGGTATTTGTATGGAAGATAAGATTGGAATGTGTATTTTTGAAATAGAAACCAACAATTGTAGCACATCAATAAAAATGCTAAAAGAGGAGGATAACTTACATTTAGAAGTTCTAAGAAATAAGAGGCACATGCAAATTACAAAACTACTTATTTTTAGTGGAGTATGTCGCAAAAAAGGAAGATGCGGATGTGTTGCAATTTCGTGAATTATTGTAAGGATGTAGTGATGGTATTCTTTCCTCCTCCTTATAATGGTGGAGATATGAAGTGTGAGTCATTTTTAGTACTATTTGAAAGATGAAGTAGAAATGTGAACTTTTTTTAGGCTTCAAACTCTACAAAATACTATGAAAGTTAAACCTTGACATTTTATATCTCATATATCAAAAGCTTCTCTTTCCAAAGTCAGCCCCATGTTTTATTTATGGTGAGAATGCATGCCATGTACATTGCTAATTTTCTATAATTTATGTAGGAATTTAGGGGTACTAGAATGTACAAAGAATCATTAGGATTAAATTTTGGTCTAATATATCTTTGCAATTTGATGATCACAAGTTAGTTCATCGAGCGATGGATCTCTTAAAGCCTTTCCAAAAGGTAGATCCATGCAAAAAATTTGCATTCAAGGGCACATCTATGATAGGAGGAAGTTTCACTAGGTCTTCAACAAGAATGATCATCCTTCCCCCAAAGGATGTCCATTTGTTATGTGTGAAAGCTTATAGAAGATGGAGGTCAATATGAGTGAGTAATTGTTGCCCCAAAAAACGTGTTTCATTTATTAGAATGTAGTGCACATATATGAGATATTCTTACAAGCCACAAGTGGTCATCCTTCTAATGGCCCCATTTGTATAACAGGTATACGAAGGCAAACATGTATGGTAGTTGTTGAAATTTTAAACGCCGCAACACAAACGAGAAAAAGGAGTAGGGAATTTTTTGGCTGGGGAGGTAGGGAGCCCATTTTTCATTTCATTGTGAGGTAATACCTACATGTCCCCATAGTTCCTTTAATGATAAATTTTAAAGACAAGAGGGTTTGTAATTACATGCGATAGTGAAGAACAAAATTGGAGAGAAGGTGAAACATTGGGGTAGGAAGAGGAAGTGGTAAAAAAAAATGAGAGATGACCAAGTGTATGAGTATCCACAATAATTTTGTAAGCAATTTATTGAAATGTGATCAAATAGGTAGATGTAAAGACTGACTAAGCAAGCCTCAATCTATAGGTTTTCTATAACCATGACCTTCATTTCAAAGAGCAAGAGTAATATAGGTTGTAACAACTCATTATCATGATCTGTCATGGATGTTTTCCTTGCGTACTTGTCATTCCAGTGGGCTATTGGTGTATTAGGTAGATTTCAGGTCTACGCTATCAAATGTGGAAAGTACCTAAAACTCAAAATATGTCAAGGTTTAGTGATACCTGCACCGATAATCAAAATGTCAGGATGATCAAATATAAACAGTGAATAAGTGCTCCTCTTTTCTCCAAGTGAAGAGACCTGCAAACAAAGATAGGTAAACAAGAGATATTAGATAAAATGGGATGACGAACTACTCGACAAAGGCTGATTCTAGGAATCCAAAGGGACTTCCTTATAGGATGTCAACTCGTTTTGATACAATTAAGTGAGTTGATAATAATGATAAGATAAGAAATGATAATGGCAAGGATGGAAGCTAAAACTTAAGGTGAAAAGGAAGATCTTGTTCTACTTTGTAGGTGGCCCAAGCTAAAGTGGCGGCAATATGGACAACTTAAAGTAATTGTATTAGTAGTCCGCAGTTGCTTGTTAGATTTCATGGAGGAATTTGAGTTGTTCCTCAATGTCTTCCTTAGTAGGAGCAAACAAAATGACACACACAGTAAGCTTGTGTAGGATGTCAGAATGTTCCCACATGAAGGGTTGTTAGACAATCGGGAGATCGTAAATGTTTGTGATCAAGTGAGACTGGTCTAGAACATTCATCTATAGTAGAGACATACTTACAATAGACAAGTTAAATCCATAGGTACAACTAATAATTTATGAAATGAAATAATTTGACAGAGAAAGCTATTTTCTAAAAATCGTAGGTGATTCAAAGGAATCAAGGGGAATCATAGTTGATTCCTATAAAAAGATTGATTTCCTTGAAAAATGAAAAATTGATGTAAACAGAAACTTAAATTGATTATTTGTGATTGTTATGAGATATGGACAATGATAAATTAAGAAAGGATTACCTTACAGTGTGAAAATATACTATAGAAAGTCTACAGATGATGATTGGATTGATGATGTTGATTTTTTGGTTGTGTCTGGAGAGATTATTGAAGACTTAGGTGCACAAATTGATATGTTACAGCTCCTTGAGGAGATCTAATGTTGTTATTGGGCTTGACGATGGATAAGATGACATGGCTTCATTTTTGGCCTAAGAACACTTGAGAATGATATTCCAAAAGGTCTATGAAGATCCCTGAAATAGAAATTTGAACTCCCATTTGTAATCACTGGCGATTTGTTAGAATCGCTGAAGATCCAGGAAATTCATTGAAGCCATTTAGAAGTGGTTTCAACCACTTCCAAAACTGAATTTTTAGGCATGTGGACAATGGAAAATGGTTAGGGAAGAGGTTAAGCGAGTTTGGGAGGCTAGCATATTATGATGAAATAGGTTAGAGTGGTTAGAGATGGTTGGGTGGGTTTGGGTAAGTAAATATGATTTAAGAGGGGGGTAAAAATCAATTTTATAGGGTGAGGAAGAATATTTAGATGATGTTTATAGTGATAGGTACTGATAAAGTAATGTGCGTATGTGGTGAGTAAGCGGGTGACGAAACCCAGTGTTTACATTTTCCCCTTTTTGTCAAGTGGTTTGGGGTGGAAAAATTGCTAGATGAAATTGATTTGAGATGATTTGATTTTTTATCTTGGATGGGTGATCCCCCCTCAAACTAGGGGTGAATGCGACAATGTGTACTGATCACCAATTTAATTGATTTGATTAGATGGTTTAACATATGTGTTTCATTTTTAGTTGCCCCATGATGAGGTTTAGAAACAAGACTGGTGCTACCATGGGATCAAATGATAGGGGACCAAGGGGTTTGTGTCCTATAGACATATGATTCGCAGGAAGTGAATGTGCCCACAAATATAGGCTTTCTGAGATAAGGGAGCCAAGTGATAGCGGAACCAATGGGTATGTGTCCTATAGACATATGGCTTACCGGTGCTAAAGTTTGCAAAAAAAATCCGAGATGGATTGCTGATAGGGTCTAGAGTTTGATTAGCTTTGTTGAATAATCAAGGAAGTCTTTGATGTGATTGGTTGGTGCAAGGGGTTTGAGGTTGTCAAAAGGAGGAACATGTTGGAAAAATGTGCTATTTAGATGAATACGATAGTTTTTCAAATGACTTGGATGTTTCAAAGGTTTGTTTTGATAATTCAAACTGAATCACTAACGATTATAGGAAATATCCATTGATTTGAGAGAATTGTCACCAATTCTAGGACAGGAAAAATCGAGCCCTATAAATAGTTGGATTTAGCACGGAATTTCATTTTTACCGTGCGCACTAAGAGAATTGAAGCTCTAACTTAGTGTATTTTTTAGCGATAAGTGAGAGATGGGGGCTATAAGAAGATCGAGGAGGCAAAGGAGTCCCTCCTTAGGAGAGGCAAGTACTTTGTTTTGATATTTTTGTGTGATTTTAATTTTTTTTATCTTTGTAGGCTCACATCAGGGCATGTTTGTTGCATTTTAGGAATCACCGGTGATTTTGGAAAATCATTTGTGATTGGGTTGAAATTCTGGCAATTGTGGTGAATGGCTAGCGACTGTTGTAAGTTTGTTTTGATTACGAACAATAGTGTTCTAATGGATGTTTTATGTTTTTTTGGATGTAGGTGAGGGACAAATTGAGTATCCAAGACAATATTTTGTTGATTTTGGAGGATGTGCGAGCCTCTTTATCAGATGATGACTAGGCTCACTTAGAGGATATTGGTTTGGGTGCGATGTGCCATTATAGGTGGATCTACTTGTAGTGGGGGTTGTTACTTGAATTATTGGAGAGATGGGATCCTGTTACTTGTACATTTTGGTTACCGACGGGTGATATGACCATCACCCTGGAGGATATACACAGGTTTTTGAGGCTTCCTATGTAGGGGATGGGATTTACTTGATTAAAAAAATAGATAGACTTGGTGTGATGAGGAGGTTATATGGTGATGATGTTGATAGGGTGTATTTTTTGTCAAGAGTGTTTTCTCATATGCAGGTCTTTATATACTCCCAAGAGAAGAAGGGTCATGCTTTTGTTGAACTTGATGATGATTAGGGATCAATTGCTATGCTTTTACCTGAATTTTTGGCAGAGTGTTCAGTTTCTATGGATGATGACAGGTGTGGTGGCCAATATTATGGAGTAGAGGATTATTCTTTGCATGAGACCTCTGCACTACTTTTCCTTTCCCAAACCTATAGGGAGTTATGGGCGTAGAGGATCAGGGATAGAGGTTTGGGATTGATGTTGGTTTTCTTATTACATTGTTGGATGTATGACAAGCACATTGTAGTGGCTCGACCTAGGACGTTTTCCATGTGGAGGTCTTAGTAGCGTTGGAGGGAAAAATGATAGATTTGTTCTGATGGTGATCAGATGGAGGAGAGGCAAGGATAGTTTGTAAGGTGAGAAGCACTATTAACATCTCCTGGTACTGGGTTATAAGTCGGGTGACATGAGATGGATACCATATATTAGGTTTCTCAGTATGATAGGGGGATAGGAGGGTGATCTTAGGGCCACCCAATTGAATATTTGGGTGTAGGGACTGATGAACTAGAGAGTGGGAGTTGATCGGATTCAATCGTGTACATCAAGCAAAAATTTGGGCTTGGTTCATGATGTTTCAAGATGAGACTACAGACATATAGGCATGATGGCGGGAGATGTGGACACATGCAATTTCCAGAAGTTACAATGATTCATGTCATCACTCGATGAGGGAGGGGTCTATGGGGATTATATGACCAGGGAGTGTACCTATAGTTGTGGCTGACATGTCAAGGTTATGGAGGCTATTTTCCATGCACGGTGGTAGGGCTCAACCTACTATAGAAAATAGATTAGTACAAGCCCATGTGGAAAGGTGAATCATTAGGGCGGTAATGGTGAAGGTGAAGGTAGGGTGTGGGTGAGGATGTGGGTAGTGGTGATGACAATGAAGCTTTAGAGTCCAAGATTACTTGATTAGAGGCCGAGAAGACTGTCCACGTTATTGGCTGAGTGGACTACGCTAATGTCAGAGAGAGATGGTTTCAGATAGGTGAGTCAAGGTATGAACTAGGTCAATAGACTAGCGTGAGTATATAATGTGGAGCTAGACATAGGCCATAGTTGATCCTGACAAGTATAAGACAGTCAACCAGATGTCTTTAGAAATTCCTTCAAGTGTTACAAGTACTTTAATGTTAGGAGGACGAGCTATAGGAAATCGAGGGACCCATGATAATGGTCAGATGGGACCACCTAGTTAGTGTTAAATTAGCTCAACTATTAGTCATTGTATGTATGGATTTTGAATACTATGAGGAGATATGATTTGACAGAAGGCTTCCTGATGAGCCTCGTTTTGATAGCATGTAAGGTACGTAAGATACAAATGGGACCCAATGGAGGCTTAACAATTGTGGGTCAGCCACCACGTGGTCTGGATAGAGGTGGTCCCAGTAGAGGACTAGATGGAGGTGAGAGTGGTGATCAGGGGAATAGCACCCAAGGAAGCATCCAGTTGACGGATGTTCAGTTCATCCAATAGATGTGATATTTTTGATGTATACGCCTCTTTAAGAAGCCCATACTTTATGTATTGTTTTTATATATGGAGTTTTGAGACTCCAGATGACGTATAGTGACGCATTGATATGATATATGATTTTCATTTTGATTTTGATCTATGTGTTGATTTACTATAATGTGATGTTTTAGAGGTGAGGGGTAGTGTAATATTTAGATGTTGATCATGATTTGTATGGATGATTGATAGAATGTTTATGTTGGGATAAATATTAATATGATGTTGATGTTATGTTTTTGATGTGATGTATGCATATACATTTGATACTTGATTTTAAAGTGACTTTAATGTATATAAAAATGTGTCTTAATCGTGGATAAGAATAAAATATGAAGCGATTGATTTGCTTCATACTAGATTTGATGCATATGTGATGGGAGAACAACAGGGTGAAGGCATTTTTCACTTTTTTGCCTTATAGATAGATGTTAACACATGACTAACAATTGGTAGCTATACATGCAAGATCTTGGATATATTTGAAAGTGCAAATGTATACCTTCCTAGGACATGGGAAGGGTTGGCATATGTAGGTTGTGCGGGAGAGTAGGTTCTCCTTTTATGTTTTCATAAGGAGATGCCTTAACTATATATTTTATTTTTTATGAAAATTGATCGATGTGGGAAGTTTTATCTAATGGGTAAGTTGATAAATGCAAGAAGCTTTCCTAGGTTGATTTCGATATTTTGAATTTTTATAAGGTGGATCGATGTGGGAAGCCTTTTTACATTGATATGGGTATCCATCCTTCGAGGGAGTGGTCTATAATTTTTGACTTTTTTATTTTCACTTTTTTGAATATCCATCCTTTAAGGGATTGGTCTATGATTTTGGCACGCAGATTTCATTTGAGGGATCAATCTTATTTTCTTGTTGGTACAGTATGATTTTAATACTTGATATCTATCATTTGAGGGATTGCTTTATTTATTTTTACATCCATATATATTTTTGACTTTATATAATTTGAGGGAAATCATAATAGACCATTTTAAGGAGGGGAAAATATGATGTGCAAAAACTAGACATGCGTGTCCTTTGTGACATGTCTTTGGTTGGTAGAAAATGTTAGATGGATGTAATGATGGTGGGGTTCTTACTAGAGAGGAACTTTTCCATATGAAATATTTGATTAATAAAATCATGTGGTGTTCATCTTTAAGGTTTTGATGATAGTGATGGAATCAACCACATGATCTTGCAAATCATTACGGTGATGAAATTATGGGTTGGTGGTGAAGAATACTATCTTTGATGGGACTACCATCATGATGGTCAATGTGTTAATAGTATAAAGGTCCATAGGTGTAAGGAATTTAAAGGTATCCTTTTCAGATGTAACATTGAGGGAGGATAACCGGTAAGGTCCTAACCCATACTTGTGAGTGATGACGTATGGAACAAATCTAATTAGGGGAAACACTTTCCACATGTTTACTCCTTTCTAGAGTACTGACATTTTTAATTTTCCTTGAAAATGAGATCACCTATATTAAATTCATGTTCCATAACATGTTTGTTATATGTGTGCTGTGATGTCTCTCTTGATAGACATTATGATGATTCGAGAGCTATTAGGATGTCGTTCTTCTAGACAATTCTAGTTAGTGTTAGATGTTCTTGACGACAATCCTTATTAGGGATAAAATATCATAGGGATATGCATTGAGTGATGGGATTTATATTTCATAGGGGTAAAACCATGCCTTCAAATCCATAGACTAGATGAAATGGTGCATATCAAATTTATGAGTACATATGACTAGTATGATAAGGCCAAAGAGAGTAATACATGATATAAATGATGCCAATTTCTAACCTGATTTAATCGACGAGTTTTCATGAGAATTTTGTTAAGTCTTATTATCTAGAAGATCCTCATTTTTTCCATGTTTGCTTATGGATAATATGGTGAAGAGGACAGATTAGTTTTATGTCGAATATTTAACATAATTTCTTAACTTATTTATTCTTGAAGGATTTTCCATTATAAGTGACTAGCTTGCGAGGGGTGCCAAAGTGACATATGATATGTTGATAGATGAAATTGATGATTTTTTTTCTTTAGTAGAGAGTAAGGGAATGGCCACTACCCATTTAGTGACATATTTAGTAGTTGTGGTGATCTATTGATGTCGTTGTGATGAACGAAGGTTGAAGAGGCCAATGAGGTCCAACCCACGTTATGAGAAGGGACATAGATCTTGAGTGGGCTATAAATCCTAGCTAGGAATGTCAGTGAAATTATAATGTTCTTGGCATTTAAGTCATTTATTTATGTATGAACAAGAATCTTGATTGATAGTAGGCCAATAATATCCCATTCAAAGGACATGCTTAGTGACCATTGTCTCATTAAAGTGTATGCCACATATGATGACATGTAATTCTTGAATGGATTTAGTAGATTCATGACGTTTGAGACATGTTAACAAAAGGTCATTAAATAAATGTTTATATAGAACACCACCTATGATGACATATTAGGTAGCGCATTGAAGGAAATACCGCTTATTTATTTTCTAGACAAATCAGAAAGAATTTTGATTTTGAAAGATAATCAAATATTGTTGGGTTGATGAATTATATCCTAAGTACTGAAGACGCATAAGGATTGGGTGCGTAGACATAGGGCACAAAGTTACACGCAGAAGTATAATGAAATAGGGCATGCCTGAGAAAGTTTGACTTCGGGAGTTAGTTGTTTTGCATGATGAGGCTAAAGGTAGATGTTGAGTGCAGGGCACACATCAACATGAAGACTTGGAGGAAAAGTAAAACTATTTTGGATAAGTGGGAGATCAAGCAACATGCACATTTTTGGTCTTTTGATAGGATTATATTTGTTGTTAATATTATTAGATAGACTATTATTAGCAAGATTGTATGCTTTTGTATTTATCTTGTAGCGGTGCGTGTAAATTCTTAGCATGCAACCTATTTTGAGGATGCATAGGCGATGAAGGGCAAGTCCCCACCCATATATATATGTATTATCTGCATAGATTGGTAGTATCGTGATTGTAACAGAGTTATGTTGTTGGTTTATGAGTGCGCATGACTTATGGTGACTTTGTTATGTATGTATACAACCTCTGTGTTTTACAGTAATTAATACAATGGATATTTATGGTTGGATATTGGTTGTTGACATATCTGTGACTAGTTCTTGTATGGTAAACCTAATCTTGATTCTTGTATAAGTTATTCTTGCATATGGTTATGATCTACATCTAGTTATGGTTTATCCTTGCATTGTTATTTTGTAACTGGGATTTAACTATGTATATGCTTATCATACTAAATCCTTGACAAATCTTCCATAAAAGAGGGACTTGGTACCCTTGCATGCTTCGGGTGAGCGCTCGAGTTTGATTGGGTGATGTGCTAATGTGCATGGGTTGTTTGGTAAAATAATATTCTACATTTTGGTTCCAATGTCGGGACCTTGTTTCGAATTGTTTAAGGATGTTACATGATGAAGACATATCAGTTGACTTTGGCTAGCATTGAGGATTGGTTAGAGAATTTAGAGGAAGAGTATGCTCACAAATTTAACATTGGACCTGAATTTGATGCACATACGTGGGTTGATCAAAATATGTATCATGAGCTCTATGATAAATTATTTGGTTGTTTCCCTATAAAGTTATACGAGTGGCTAGTAGCATATGCATCAAAGAGAAATTGGAGTTATAGAGCACTTGTTTGGATGCAGGAAGAATTCTAGGTCTTCATGATGTTGATATGACTTGGACACACACTGTAGATCATTGGTGAAGTGGTGTTTTGAATAGCTACATTTTGGAGTATACAGTTTCTACTTATTCCTATCTAGAGGTTGCTGAGTTTCAGTTATTACGTGAACCCAGAGGATCTTATTTGCATGACATCCCTTTAGTGATTAAGATATTGATCATGACCTTGGATTTGGAATAATGTCCTATGGCTATCTAAACCCCACCCCACATGGGGGAAGGAGCAGGTGTGGTAAAATATGGTGGACCTGGCGGTAGAAAGGAAGAGAGAATAAAGGAAGCTTAACTTTAATGAAGTGCGTGAGAGGGATTTGGCAAAGCTGTGTGATGTTGTAGAGAGAGATGGATCATGAAGGATTTGGATCTCACATAGAAGACATGGAGCTAGAGCATCTGATACTCCCCCATTTGGGTAAGCATGGAAGAGAACCCTCTTCGGCTTCAGATGAAAGTGCACAGGTTAAAACTAAAAATACCACGGGTGCACATTTGATCCCTCCTGGCGACCTTTCCCTTGCGCTTGGTTTTCTAGTTTCTACGATAGTCACTAGTAAGCAAGCTAGTGTGGGAAATAGAGTAGTGACATATAGAGTTAGTTTCCCATCAATTTTAGGAGTAAATCAGATAGCTTATTCATCTATGGTGGCACAATAGTCATCTTTGTTATTTGTAGGTCCAGTTAGAGGTATATTTTTTGGAAAGTCATTAATGTAGAACATGTGTGCATAGAATATTGGTATCAAGTCTAGAATTAGTACAACTTCACAGACTATGGGATTTTAGTTTAGTACAACTGTTGGAACATAAAGCAACACATCCTATGGTCTAGTGCCCACTACGAGAGGAGGATCAAGTGGTTTGGGATCTAGTGGATTTGGTGGTTCTAGAGGAGGAGGGAACACAAAAGGTAATACAGGTTTTGGATCTAGTGGGCATGGTCCCCACCAACCCTAGCAATTATATTTTGATATGTCTCTTCATCTCCCAGAAAATAGAGGAATTGAATATGGAGTAGAGAACATTCACATGTGCAAGATACTATGGCATGCTAAGGGGATTATAGCTCCAGAGCATAAGGCAAGTCAGTTTTCTTTGAGTTTATAAGGGCACACACATAGTTGGTACAATAAATATGATCTGAACCAGAATTGTGTAGAATATACCACATTGCATGATGATTTTTTAACAGAGTTTCATATACCTGAGTTTGAGCAGAAAAACATCAGCGCATTGAAGGATTTCAAACAGGGCATGACTGAGAGTGTAAGGGAGTATGATGCCCACTTTAAAACTTTATTATAAAAATTTTCTTACAACATTCACCCGAGTCAGCATGCTCAATGGTTCATTGGAGATTTGATCACACCTTTCAGAAGGGTGCTCTCACATAAGACTTATACAGACCCGCGCAAGGCACTTTGGGAATCTCTACGTGCTGAGGTAGTCGGGAGTGTAGACACTAGAGTTAGCCCATTTTTGGAGGCTCATATTTCATCTATGGAAAAATAATTGGAAAATTTGTCAGCTAATCCAGCTCATGAGACGAGCAGTGGTATTTGGTGCATGGAATGTGAATTAGAAGTAAATACTAAGGATAGATTCCCTTGTAAATCAACGTGTGCCATGTTTCTAGAATGTGATATTTTTCAATTGGATCATGATTCAAGCAGGTTCCCATTATTGCAATTTGTGATAAGGAAGATGGTGTCCTATTACTATAAGATTTTTAGGTCTAACACTCATGATACAGAGAATTATAGGTTGATTGGTCAGATTTATGATGTCATTGATACTAGTGTACGTCAGACCATTGTTGCAAACAATTCCAAGGAGCAAGGTGAACATCATGATCATAGTTACAATGAAGGGTGCTCTGATGGTGGTGGTAGAGGTAGAGGTACCATGAGAATTCAGAGGGAAAGGCTGCAGCAATGGAAGAAGTGAGCTCCCTCGTGGAATATGTTATACATGCGGATCCCCTTATTATTATAAGCGTGAATGACCTCAGAATATTATTCTAATTTTGTGTAAAGAACCACAATTATGAAGAATGCCTAGATTTTTATGAGCACCTGAGTGAGAATCACAAGCAAGATAAGGGTGCGGGAATGGATAGAGTACAACACACTATGAAAGATCAGTGGATGCCAAAGGTAGCACTTGATCCTGAAATTTTGTATGTGTTGGTCACTACACGTGTTGAGACTACACACACCAGGTAATTTCTATAACAAAAACATGTTATTAAAAAAGAGGAGGTATTGCATACAGAGTATCTAGAACCTACTTAAATTAGAAAGAAGTTTATTAAGAAACCATGCAAGTTATTAGAAACATATAGGGTGAGATACAATTCTTATAAGATAAGTCGCGGAAGATGGAGAAATAAAATAAGTTAAGATTCCTTAGAAGGATGTTGACAATGTGAAGGAGGTTTATAAGATGGTGCGCCAAGAAAAAATCATTCCTTTATTGGGGGAATGGCTAAGGGAAAAGATGTCGTGCACTAGAGTTGAGCTTGAGAGACCTATTTTTCATGGTAACTTATCTCCTCACAATATTGATTATGATAAAGAAATAACTCTAAATGTTGTTTTTAATGGATGTATGTTGAGTAACATTTTGATTGATACAGGTGTAGAAGTGAATGTGCTCACTTTGGATGTGTGGAATCAGATGGGGAGGTCACCATTACAGTCATGTTTAAATGTGTTGTTTATGGCAAATGGGACTAAAGCCACGCTCATTGGATTCTTGAAGGATGCTACTATTACTATACAAGGGGCCAAGTTTACTGGGGACTTTGAGGTCTTGGTGCTTGCAGAGGTAGACAATTTTCCAACATTACTTGGGCGCCCTTGGTATTGTGCAAATAATGTTGGTTTACGCTTTAATAAAGGATATATCATTTTTTAGAACAACGAATAACGTGTCATCATTCCTTTGGTAGATGGAAAAGTTTCACCGTATGTACAACCTTTGAGTGAAGAGGATTTGAACATAATTTATGTGTGCACCATTAGAGATCCTGAGCTACTTAAGCCATTAAAGGAAGAAGTTATTCAGTGGGATGATGCACATTCTATGAGTGAATTAAGGGAATTGACAAGAAATGATTTCAGGTATGATTAAGACCTTTGACTATTTTTCCACTAAATCTCTAGTGAATGAGGCATTAGAGGTTATGAAGCGCTTGAAAATGGGGGATAATGAAAAGGATGAGGAACTTATTCAAGAATTACTAGGTGAGTCTGATCTGGAAGAGGAAGAGATAGATGAGGAAAATCTTGGGTGTGTTTGCCTAGAAAAAGAAAAAGGAAAGATGGTTTACGTGATTGATGATGAAGAAGTGGAGAATCTGGATGTCGATCATATTGTGGGTACACATGAGGTCTTAAATAGTGTATATGAGAAGGCACACATGTAGCATAAGCCTATGAAAATGAAGAAGGTCAACATTAGGACAGATGTTAAACCTACAGAGGCCATCATTGGTGATTACTGGTCTGACTTAGAGGTTGCTAAGATAATTGAGTTGTTACGTGACTTCTAGGACTTATTTTCTAGAGGTTATCATGAGCTAAAAGGGGTACATCACTTGTTGGGAGAGATGAGGATCAAGTTAAAGGAAGATGTGCACCCAGTTAGGAAGACTGATTACATGATGAATCTTAATCTATGCGTCAATGTAAAGGAAGAAATTGATAAGATGTTGAAATCTAGAATCATTGAGCCCATTGAGGAGTCAGAGTGGGTTATCCTTATGGTGATAAGTATAAAGAAATATGGAAGGATAAGAATTTGTGTGGACTATAGGGAGTTGAATGCTGCATGTGTAATAGATCCCTTTCCCACACCTTTTACTAAAGAGATTCTAGAAAGTGTTGCAGTGCACAACATCTACTCCTTCACCGATGGATTTTCTTGATATCATCAGGTGAGGATTGTTAAAGAGGATCAAGAGAAGACAACTTTCACCACTGAGTGGGGAACTCTTACATACACATTTATTCCTTTTGGATTGAAGAATACACCTATTGTCTTTTCACACATTGTTGTGCAAGCATTCCAAAACTTCATTCATAAGTTTTTACAGGTTCACTTGGATGATTGGACAGTTTATGGGCTAGTGAAAGATCATTGTGACGATTTAATACTTATTTTTGAGAGGTGTCGATGATCGAGCATCTCCTTAAACATTAAGAAATGCATTTTTGCTACACCCTTTGGGACTTTGTTGGGACATATTATCTTTGAAGAAGGATTGTTGGTAGATCCTGCTAAGGTTGATATTATTTTGGGATTAGAGGAACCAACTAACCAGAGTGAGGTGTGTGAATTCTTGGGGCACATAGGTTATTACATGAAGTTTATCAAATGTTATGCTCGGATTTACGTGCCCTTGGAGGAATTACTGAAGAGTAAAGGAAAGTTCCATTGGGGTGAAGTGTAATAACGTGCGTTTGAAACATTGAAGGAAAGGCTTACTACAGTGCCTATTATGCACTTTCCTTCATGGACCAAACCTTTTCATGTGCATGTGGACACCTCTGGCATGCTCATTGGCATGGTATTATCCCAACCCAGATAAGGTATTATTGATCATCCTATTTTTTTTACAAGAAGGAAGTTGACACCAGCTGAAAAAAATTATATAACTACAGAGCGCAAGGCCTTGTCCATGATTTACGCACTGCATAAGTTTCAATAGTACTTGATGGCTACCTTGGTTATATTCTATACAGATCACATGGCACTGAAGTACCTGGTGAACAATCCCATTTTATTGGGGTGCATATGTCATTGGATTTTGTTGTTTCAGGAATTTGACTTTACAATGGTCGTTAAACCAAGAAAGAGAAATTCTGGACCAGATCATTTATCAAGGATTTATTCAGGCAAGGATGCACAGAGCATTGAGGATACAATTTTGGATACACAACTATTCAGATTGAACTGTGCACCCTCTGACTTAGAAGATAAGAGTTTAGAGAGGAAACAACTTATCATACATGATGCACATTATATGTTGATTAGTAAAGACTTATATAAACTAGGTCCATATGAAGTTTTGCACCGGTGTGTGCTTGAGCATGAGAAAAACTATTATGGAGGAATCTCATGGTGGGATTGTAGGTGGACATTATGTTGGGGATGTGACCACACATAAGGTTTGTGGTGGGAAACATTATATAAGGATTGTAAATAATATTGTAAGGCCTACGATTAGTTTCAGTGCCTTGGAAGGCTTAGGCATAGAGATGAAATGAATTTGAGGCCTATTGTGAGTGCAGAACCTTTTGAAAATTGGGAAATTGAATTTTTGGGCCCTATTTCCCCACCTGCGCGTAGGAATAGATCATGCTACATTATAACATTTATAGATTATCTTACAAGGTGCGAAGAATTAGTGCCTACAAAGGATTGCACAACAACTATGACAAAAAGGTTTTTGTGGGAGAATATTATCAGTAGATATGGATGCCCGTTGGGCTTGAAAAGTGATAGGGGGAAACTGGAACTACTGAGGCCTTTAATAAGATATTAGGACATACATTGACAAATATTGGTGATATTGGAAGGAAATAAAGGGATGATAAAGTCTCTACTATAATTTGGGAATACAGGAAAACTTACAAAAGATTGAAAAAAGCCACACCCTTTCAATTGGTGTTTGGCATGGAGGCTATTTTACTAGTGGAATTAATGTTACCTTCTTTGTGTATTGCACACACAAGAGGTTTGGATGATGAATAAGCATTATAAGAGTCCATTGATAAAATGATGTAGTTGGATGAAAGATGTGTCATTACCAGATGGAGTCAGAAGACAAAAAAGGTTAGGTAGAAGGCATGACATGATAGGCATATTAAGGATAAAAAACTTGAAGTTTGACATATGGTTGTTCTTTATGACTCCAAGTTCTCTTGCCACCCTGGAAAGTTCAAAGTGCATTGGTTTAGACCGTATGTTGTGATTTATATGCTTGATTCAGGAGCTTTTCAGTTACAAATGTTGGATTGGGCACCATTTCTTGGTCATTTCAATGGGGGTAGGCTGAAGCCCTACTATAAATAAGTGTTCTTGTTGTTTGTAATAAGGTTGTATTTCCAGATAGATTATATTTCCCTTAATGCAATTCCTTTATATGTGCTTCCTTTCATTGTTGCTATTCTTTTTCAATTTAGTTGAGTGTTTTGTGTAATAAGCATGCTTGCACGCCATAAGCTAATTACTATCTATTGAATTCATGCGTAGAGGACCACACATAATTTTAGTGTGGGGTGGGGTATGATAAATGGGTTAAACTTAAACATTCTCTGGAAGATGGGTATACATTGAGAACTATTGTGTAGGTGTTTGAAATAAGGGTGTAGATAAAGATAAATTACTCATACATAAAGACCGCATGTGGAAAAATGGATACACAGTGTAACATGAGGTAGGTTGCATCATGAGAATTTTTTTGGGTTAAGGCACATTAGATAGGCACTTCGACACATGAAGGAAAGTGTAAGGGAATCTGTGGCTGAGCAATAGTGGCACACTATAAGGTTACGACTTGGTTACAAAAAATTAGCACGGAAAAGGAAAGAAATGCCATTTAATGTTGAGTACGATTGTAGGTGAAGATAAAAAATGCAAAATAATTTGCAAAGGTTATAAAAGGTGGGTTGGAAAAATCATTTTCACCTTTTGATTGTGAAGTTATCAAGAAAGTTGAAGAGTTAATTGCATACATAAAGTGTGGGAAAGATGTGATGGAGATTGAACCAAGCAGATTTTTACACAAGATTGATTGGCACCCTATTAGAGAAAGTGTTTGGAAGAAACAAAGGCATGCAGGGAAGAAAATCTGTGAGTTAGGATTCAATTTTTAAGTTAGGTCACATTGGTTTGTATTTTCAGAGTTCGAATTGACTGAAAGAACACTCTTTTCTCATCACTATGGCACCTAAGTGAGCACCTAGAGTGACTACAAGGGGGGGGGGAACAGAAGGAAGTAGAAACAAAGGTTGAAGACACCCCTGAAATTAGATTTTTGGAGATGCAGTATCTAGAAGGGGTATTCATGGGCTGTGATTGGGAGTCGCACGTTTGACACTACAAAGTGAGTGACTACAATCATAGGAATAAGGAAAATAAATATGAATTGGACAATTTGTTGGTGGTAAAAATAGTGTTGCGAATTGAAAATGAAATGACTGTTTATGACGACGCTGGTGAGAAAATGTTGACAAAATTGGGAGTGTTATAGCCCTACGAATTTCCCTACATTGGAAAATCAGATAAGCTTTACCAGTGGTTGATGAGTCGAGTCCATGGGGACTTATTTTACTTTGTTGGGCAGTGAATGAGACTTATTACACCCCTGACCGAGAGATTGATAGGGTTGATAAGCTTGGGCAATGAGGTCACTAGTGATCTCATTGATAAAGAGGGCGTAGATGTAACTAGGTAAACATTATCTTACTCTAAGGGAGGGTGCTAAATGAATATTGGTAAGTTACAAAATAACCCTATTGTTCAGGTGACAATGCACCACCTCACCAAACTCAAAAATCAAGAGCACTGGCCACAGGTGAACACGATGTGGTTGCACATTGCTAAGAAGATGACAGAAGGGGTCATCTACAATATGGCTAATTTCATTACTGAGACCATCAGCGCAGATGTGCACTAGGGATATAAGATAAGTTTTGGTGTTATCCTTTTGGCAATTATGTTTGTAGAATTTGGAGTGCCTGACGGGCCAAAAGAAAATATGTGGCAATACCTTAAAGAAAATAAGTCCCTTGTTAAGATATTTTCCAAGTATACATGTGATGGATCCATGAACAGACCCTACAAGTAGAGAACATAACTCTAGTATGAGCACCTATGCATGGAATTTGATTATGAATGAAGGATTCATAAGGATCTTCCTTCAGTATTAGATAAATAGGATCAATTTGTTGTTTACCACCATTTTTGCATAAAGCGATTTGGAATAAAGGATGGAAAATAGATTCCATGGTGCAAAATACCATATTCCTTCACTGTGCGCTACTTCCAAGCATCTGTACATAGATTTTCCAATGCGTGTAGATTGATTTTCAATGCAGATAAAGTAGATTGTGACTACCATACACTCACGAGGACATGTGTCCATTTAAGTAAGTCTGTTTATATTGAGAAGTTGATTTCAGATGATATTAATATTGATTCCACGAGCTTGGTAATTTGGAAGATTGGGGTAGCTAAGGTATACATCTACCTTAAGACCAAGTTAGAGGATGAGAAATATGTTGAGAATGAATTTAAGCTCCCCGAATTTTTCAAGGGAAAACATACTGTGGGCTCCCTACATGATGAGGAGACTACTTTTCCCCATGGTGATGAAGAAGAAGAAGAAGAGAATTAAGAATTAAAAGAAGACAATGGTGGCCTAGAATATTGCAGAAGAAGGCATCCCACCATTGGAGAGAAGAAAGTGTGTGAGAAAACCCCTCCATTGCAAAAGGAATATGAGGAAGTAGGAATAGAGACAATCATTGTAGGTTCAAGATAAGACACTGAGGACCAACAATACAAGAGAGTGCTAAGGAGGAAAAGGGGTCAAGGCACAAGGCCATCATAGCCACTAAGGAGGTCTCCTATGAATTCTCCTATGAAGGAAGATCCAGAAAAAAAGAAAAGGCACAGGTACATCCCTACTCAAGATGATGAGGGTGAGAAATCAGAGGAGAACACGCTAAAGACCCTGGTTAACACTAAGGATGTTGAGGAACCTCAAGATGAAGAATTAAGAGATGATGTAGGAGAATTAGGGGAACACAAAGTGGGAAATGACATTGTTAATGTAGAGAAGAGTGAAGGTATGGGCGAACCTTCAAGTGCACCTACTGCTACACAAAAAGGTGAAGGATTAGTGCGTGATGTGAGTGTACACATTCATAAAGGTAACATCTCTAGAAATGATGAAGGAGTGTATGAAACTCCTACAGTTGGGTATTCATATGACCCAACCAAAATCATATGCGCTAGGTCCCAAAGAACCTTTGAACCCAAGGAACTTTATGGTTGGGAATTAATGGATTTAGAGATGATGACCATACACACACATAAACAACTATCATGGGGTATGCGGAATCACATGGATGAGCATGATTTTGATGTTTGTGAGGATTATTTCATTTCTATGAGGATGAAGAAATCACCAAATCCATGCTATTTAACATTCAAATTGACTTAGATGTTAAATGAGGAGGCGAGAAATGCAATGGTTAAGGTATCTGTAAAATTTGCATGCATAAACATTGATATAGTGGCAACCATTCGTTCTTTGTTAGAAGTTAGAAAAGATAAGGATATGGATATTAAGCACTTGACAGAGGAAAAGGAAATAGATGAGGTGAAGGTGTGAGCACTACTTAGTATGGCCGAAAAGATAGGTGATGAGATTTTGAAGAAAAGGCCGCATTTGCAAGAGAAATTAACATAGAAGTTTTCATCTAATTTGCATTACTTTCACATGTTGGTTCATATGGCATTGGATGAGGGTCCAGTACAGATGCCTAAGCCAAAATATGTTACAACATAGGAAGAAAAGATAAAGGAAACCATCATGCGCAGGATAAGTGGGTATGAGTCCTTATTGTAGATGTTAAAAGATGAGTTGAAAAAGGAAAAATTGGCAATGAAAATTTGTACGGATCCCAAGGTAATAATAAAAACAAGAAATTTGGTGGGAGAGAATGTAGTACTTGTAAAAAACAAGATGAAACACTTGGGCATGAGGAGAGGCTCACTTTAGTGGCAAAAAAGTGCAATGCACTTACAATAGCATAATAACCACACAAAGAGAATAACAATGACATTGGTAAAATCATCATGCGATAGATGGATGTGATGGAAGGGATGCTCTCAAATATGGAAAAAGGCCTTAGAGTATTGCAGAATGAGGGCAAGAACATGATCCTAGATGAGATGGACACGGTACTGGTAGAAATCCTTGATAAAATGAATAAGGCACTCAGTGATTGGAACAAATTAGAGGTAGAAATTAATGGTGAATATACAAATTTGACTTTTACTTGTGAAGGGTAGCGTGCCAATGCTTTCTTCCATTCTTTGTATACAATTATTCTTTTGTTCCTTATTATTTATTCATGGAGAGATAAGACATGGTTACGCATTGTTGGGGACAAAAATAAAGAAAGTGGGGTAATGTTGGGCTGATAAATTACAGCCAGTACTAAAGGTGCATAAGGATTGAGTGCATAGACATATGGCATGGAGGTGTGAGAGAAAGTATATTGAAACAGGGTGCGCCCGGGAAAGTATGACTTCAGTACTTATCTGTTTTGCATGATTAGGCTAAAGATAGATGTTGAGTGCGGGGCACACATTAGCGTGAAGAGTTGGAGGTGAAGCAAGGCTATTTTGGACAAGTGGGAGATCAAACGACATGCACATTTTTGAGCTTTTAATATGATTAGATCTATAGTTGATATTATTTGATAAACTATTATTAACAAGATTACATGATTTTGTGTTTATCTTATAGCGGCACATGGCTATTCTTAGCATGTAGTCTATTTTGAGGATAAATAGGCGGTGAAGGGAAAGTCCTCACCCATATATATATATATATATATATATATATATATATATATATATGTATTATCTACATAGATTGGTAGTACTAGGATTATAACAAAGTTATGCTATTAGTTTATGAGCACGCATGACTTATGGTGACTCGGTTATGTATGTATTTAGCTTCTGTGTTTGACAGTAATTAATATAATGGATCTTTGTGGTTGGATATTGGTTGTTAACATATATGTGACTTGTTCTTGTATGGAAAACCTAATCTTGATTCTTGTATAAGTTATTCTTGCATATGGTTATGATCTAGGCCTAGTTATGGTTTATCCTTGAATTGTTGTTCTGGAACTGAGATATATCTATGTATGTTCTTATCATGCTAACTCCTTGACAAAGTTTCCATAAAAGAGGGACCTGGTACCCTTGCGCACTTTGAGTGAGCGTTCAGGTTTTCCTGGGTGATGTTTCAGTGCACCTTGGGCTATTTGGTAAAATAAAAGACTACATATATCTGAGTATACCAGATGTTTTTTGGATTTTTTTTAATGAGATATATAGAAGGTAGATGGTTGGTCGATTCTATGTACACAAATGAATAATTTAAAATCATCAGTTGATAAAGGGATGAGCAATGCAAGAGAAGCCACAGTGTCTACAATTTTTTTAGAAACTCGTGGGACTGTTTGGATGGTGTAATGATCGAAGGATTATAAGAGGAACTAAACAATGGCTTTATATTTTCTAGAATATCATTTATACATTGATAACTTTGTTTGATTTGGTTGATGAAAAGTTGTGAGTTGCCATAGATATACAATATTTTAACGCCAAACATGATGGCAGTTTAGAGACTCATGATCAGAGTTTTATATTCATCCAGGTTTTTAGTACATTCAAATTTTAGTTTCAAATATAGAGGGATAGGAGTTCCCTATGGAGGTATAATAATGATACTGACACCCCCCCTTGCTGACACTTAGATCCATCAAATAAAATTATCATTTTGATATGACTGTATTCGTGATCGAAATTAGTGATAGATTCATCATGGAATTGTTCATGAGGGGGTTTATTATTAGGAAGAGGAGCTTCAACAAACTAATCGACAATAGCTTGAATTTTAATAGATTTTTGTGAGATTAGTTCAAGGTCAAACTCGTCCATTATCATGAGCCACTAAGTGATGTGGTAACTGTGATATGGATTGAAATGCATGGTTTTAGGAGGTTAAAGATGGTAATGACGTAAGTCTTGTGATTAATTAGGTAATGATAGAGTTTGTACATTGTAAAGTATAAGGCAAAACACACTTTTTTGGCTTCATTATATCAAGTCTTGTAGCCATTGAGAGTGCAGCTTATATAATCAACGACCTGCTCACGACCTTACTTATATCTATGAGTTTGCATGACACCTAAGGCATGACTATTAGTGAATATATAGAGGTAGAAGGGATCTCCCACACGTGGAAGTGTAAGCATTAGGGGTTATAGAAGGTATTTTTTGAGGTCATCAAAGGTCTTTTGGTAGTTGTGATATCATTTTAAATGTACATCCTTTTGGAGGAGATGATGAAAATGTTGACATCAGTCTGAAAGTTGTGAGATCAAACGATGGATCAATTGAAACTTACCCTAAAGGCTAGAAAGTTTTCTTAAGTGTGATGGTGGAGGCATTTCGATGATGTCTTTGATTTTGATTAGGTCCATTTCAATGCTCCAAATAGAAACTATGAACCCTAGGAGTTTACCGGTGAGAACACTGAACATGTACTTAGTAGGGTTGAGACAAAGAAAGTACTAGACAAGGCGGGTGAGGATTGTGTCAAGGGAAATGAGATGATCTATTTGTTTCTTCGATTTATCTAAAATCTCATCAACGTAGTATTCTACAATCTTATGGATAAGATCATGAAAAATGTATGTCATTACATGTTGATAAGTGGCCTTGGTGTTTTTAAGCCCAAAGGGTGTCACTTGATAACATAAATTCCCCCAAGGAGTGATGAAGGACGTTTTGTGTTGGTCATCAATGACGATAAGGATTTGATTGTAGCCAGAGAATCCATCCATGAGGGAGATAATTTCATGTTTGGTGGTTATATCGATGAGATGGTCAATGTTTGGAAGGTGAAAATCATCTTTAGGACACATGCGTAAATTTCCTAAGGATTTGGTCATGGAAGTCGGTACAAATGTGTAAATTTCCCGAGGCTTTTGTCATGGACACAATATTAGAAACCCATTGCAGGTATTCAATGGGTATGATAAAATTGATAGAGAGCAGACGTTGCAACTCCCCTTTGATGAGAAGAGCTACATGAGGATGTTTGGCATTAGGATAAGTGACGATATTGTGAGAAATGATGTTGGGGTTGATACGTGGCATATCTCTATAAGACCATGTGAAGGCTTGAATATATTTGGATATGATGGTGGTGAATTTGTTTAACTCTTGTGAATCTAAAGATTTACTAATTTTAACTATGTGAGGCTCATGCGGAGTTCCTATATTAATGTTGATAGTGGATTCGTTGAGAAGTGTTGATGTGTCGGGTGGTAGATTTTTTGAAGATAATGGCCCTCTGCTCCCATATGAGAGAGGATTAATTGGTCATATTGGCATTGAAGAATGTGAAAAGTGGGTGAATTATTTTCTATCATTTCGGGCCAAATGATAGGAATGGTCTTAGCACCATGGTTATTTTGTTAAGTGAGTTGTCCCAAAGTGATAGTGTTGACTAAAACAAGTTATATGGGATGGAAATAATGTCATTTGTATCCATGGGGTCGTTGTGAGTAGATGAGAAAGATGGTTCTGATTCTATGATGGGTTTAGATGTAGTGCTTGTTGAAGACTCAAAGGTTAGTTTTTTGAAACCTAACCCATATTTTTCATGCGGTTTACGGGAATGGTCAAGGATTAAGTCATGAATGTGCTACTCATAATTTTTGAGTCTGAAGGCTTTCCAAGAACAATGATGGAGATACATTTGTGTGAAGGCCTGGTTATATAAAAATGTGAATTTTGATATAAATGGTTTGGCATGATAGTGATTAGTAGGATGTGGAGAAGGGTGATTGATCCCTCCGTATAAGAGGTTGGTTTTGAGATGTGGTGGACCGAAGGAGATAATATTCCCACATTAGGTTCGTATAGTGGTTATTTTTTAGGTCTTTCGTATGTCTTCGATGTAGGAAGAGAATTAAGTGTAAGGAGTTGATACCATCCTACTGAAAGGCATTGCATGACATCATCAAAGGAAGTTTCATTTATAAACTTGGATGAGGGGATGGATGAACTAGTGGAGGCTTCGTTAGAGGAGCCCGAGTTCATTTTGGGAACAAGTATGTCATTATGTCAGTACCCTCACTGTCAGTATGTCATGTAAAAATATTTGAAACGGTTCAAATCTATGGGGACCGTGAAGTTTTTACCCTCATGTTCATATTTGAGACAGCAATGGCGTGTAGAGGAAATACAACACATAAGACACATCCAAGGATGGCCTAATAGAATTTTATATTGAAACTCTCTTCCACCAGATAGAAGAGTTCATGGAGGGTTTTAACAATGACTTTGATTGGTAAGATAATCGTTCCTAATGTGGGGGTGATAGTGTCATTAAAAGCTTTTAGTACTATATATAACTGAGTGACAAGGGTGTTGGGTAGTCAAAGTTGAAAGAAGGCATGTGATGATATGATATTGATGTTGGTGTCATTGTTGGTCATGACTATTTTAATGAGAGAATCATTGATTTGGGTGGTGATAAAAAGTGGGATTTTATGGTCCTCTAGTTGGAATGATGAGATTTTTGAGTCAGAAAAAAAAATAGTAGTGGACATTCTATGTGTACTGACTAGGTTTACAAATGGATTTGGTTCATCTAAGGGTAATGATATATATTGGAGTGACTCGATCATGGATTTTCAATGCTAATGTGAAGTTTGAAAAATATCATAGAGGGAAATTTTTATTGGATCCTGATGAAGTATTTTGATAATGGTGTTATGTACAAAAGTGGTGGATTACATTTGTGGAGTGACAAGTATAGATACCGTTTTGTACAAAAGTGGCAGATTTTGTTTTTGGAGTGGCAAGGATGGACACCATATCCTTATCAAGGGGTGTTTGATTTGTTGGAAGCACAATGGAATGAGAGGGGGGGTGAATTAGTCCTTATAAAATTTAATCAATTTCATATTTTCTTACTTAAACCATAAACCAATCAACCATTCATTAATGTGTACACAACATACATTCAAATAACCATGAACATGAGAGAGAGAACCATAACACAAGATATAAGTGGGCAACCCTCAAGAGGAAGAAAACCCACTAAAAATTCTGATTATATTACTCAAATCAAAAGTATTTAGTAAAACACCAAATTCACTAGGAATGCCAACACCTAGTTTAGTAGAGCACTAACCCCTAGTGTAGACACAAAAAAATTGCATCCCTTAGCTCAGGCACATTCACAACCAAAAGTGACATATTCACAACACTTCACCCTTTCAATCATATTTAATTAATTTTCTCCACATGTCCTTCACATATCTCTAAATTCTAGATCAATTATTTATTTAATTAATTAAATAAGTTAGTTATTCCCCCTTACACCTTACTATGAAACCTCATTTAACCACCTAAAAGCCTCTAAAACTACCTTCTTAAAAATCACTAACATATTCGTAATCAACTAATCTTCCAAAATCACTAACTAACTAAATATTTCCAAAAAGCTAACCTACCTAGTTTGTATGTGTTTTTTTACCTGCTCCACTACCTTACCTTCAAAGTTATCATATTTTGTTCAAAATGGAAGAAAAGCACTTTTTTTTTAACTAAAATAATATCTTCCATAATCGTCAGCAATTCGCCCAATCACCGACGATCTATAAATATAAGTGGTCACATGTTTTCAAGAAGGCATTCTTGTGCTTTGCAGGTGCATTATGCCTCAGTTCTGATCCAGATGATCCTCACAGAGAAACATCAATCTAATATCTTCTTAGAATCAGTTTCAGTTAGTTCCACGGCATGGAGAAAAATTAGACGATTTCGTCGATATCTCGTTTGTAGGAAACAAAGGTTGTATGCAAAAGTTATGGCTCGCTGAAATTTTCGGGTAACTGGCAAATTTTGGGGATTGTGCATAGGTTGAAAACGTACATGCTCATCAAGTGGACCAATGAAAATGTGACATGTGGAAATATGGAAAATAAATAAATAATAATATTAAAAATTTAGCCACACCCATTTATTACTACACATTGGTCACATTATTTAATTTCTAATTAAATTTGCCAACTATTATCCTTATATTTCAACGCACATTTTCCAAACAACCATTTATTAAAATATTCATGCACAAATACCTGCCATGTCACACCCCTTATCTCTCCAATCACCCACATTGAGCGCCCCATCCTTGGGGATAAGATAGCTCTTAAGTTAATAACAACATAATCTAATATCTTCTTAGAATAAGTTGTAGTCACTTCCATGGCATGGAGAAAAATTAGACGATTCCGTCGATATCTCATTTGCAGGAAATGAAGCTCGTGTGCAAAAGTTATGGCTCGCTGAAATTTTCAGGTAATTGGAAAATTTTGGAGATTGTGCATAGGTTGAATACATGCATGCTCGTCAAGTGGACCAATGAAAATGTGACACGTGGAAATATGGAAAAAAAAAAAAAATATATATATATATTAAAAATTTAGCCACACCCATTTATTACTCCACATTGGCCACATTATTTAATTTCCAATTAAATTTGCCAACTATTATCCTTATATTTCAATGCACATTTTCCAAACAGCCATTTATTAAAATATCCATGCAAAAATACCTGCCATGACACACCCCTTATCTCTCCAATCACCCACATTGAGTGCCCCATCCTTGGGGATAAGATAACTCTTAAGCCAATAACAACATACACTAACCACCTATATAAATGCCTTCCTATTTTCATGCCCAACAAATGTGGGATCTTATCCCTATGTAAAATGTGCCCCACATGGAGTGGTATTTGAACTTGGGCCACTTGGGTAAAAATATAGGCACCCAATGATTGGACCCGGAGCTATGAAATGTTATAAAAGGATCTATGTTTTACTAGTATAGACATGGGAAAGTGACTATGTTATTGTTTTGCTCATAACTTGAGCTAGAATGGAATTTTGAGATGAAGTAAACAGTGACTCCTATTATTTTTGGTAGAGGAACATGATTATAATATAATATTCTTGTAGAAATATTTGTAAAAATTTATTTTCAAGATTTTAATAGATCAGTCCCATTCAACCAGACCTGGAGACGTAGGCCACAAGTGTCGAACTCCGTTATCAATTCTTGTGTCAAATTGCTGGTGATTCATCTCTTTATTTTCTATTTTTACACATTACTTTTAGTTTTAATTATTTTATTAAAAATACAAAAGGATATAATAGTCAATTTTTATATCAAAAATCAATACAAAGCAAAGTTAAGTGTGTGCACAATTGCTAGTTAAAATTGATTTTTAGATCACTGGTATCAGAGCTGGTTTTGACTGATTTTTGGTTCAGATTAACAGTTTTTGGATTGCAAGTTGTGTGTTGGATGTTAACAAGGTCTTGATCTAAGAAGGGTGAAGGAGAACTAATAGAAGGAGATCCCAAAATTGGTACCAGACGATCTCGAAGTCCTACAATGGTGGATCGAGAGGAAGAAAACTTTCATCAATCATTCCTACAGATGAAGGAAATGGTGGAAGAAATGTACCAAGATAGACAAAGGGAAAAGGGAACTAGAGAAGGTAAGAAAGAAGAAAGCTCTAGTTCTGATAATCCTAAAAGAGACCCTTTGAAATCTGATTTTCCTTCATTAAAGTTAGATATCAAGTTTGAATTGCCTATGTATACTGTAGAGCTAAATGTAGAGAAGTTGGATAACTGGGTCTAGCAGATAGAAGTATATTACAGGGTTCAGAGAGTTGTTGATGATGAAGCAAAGATTCATTTGGAAACTCTTTGGATGGGTGGCACAACACTCATTTGGTGGGAGAGTAAGCTTCAGGAAGTGGAAGAAACCAAAGGTATAGAAATCACTTCTTGGTCTGAATTTGTTTCAAATCTTAGGCAACAATTTTATCCTCTTGGTTATAAGCAACAAGCTATGATGGATTGGAAAACATTAAGACAAAGTAAGGGACAAAGTGTTCAAGAATACACATAGGAATTTAGGAAAAGGGCTCTAATTCTGGGAATTTCCCTAAACACAGAAGAAACACTGCTTAAATATATTGGTGGATTACATAGTTATCTAAGGCATATGATACTTGTTTTAGGTCCTACTAATCTTGATGCAGTATGTGTTCAAGAAACCCATTTGGAAGCATGAGGGAAAATGAAAAAGGATTCCTCTTTCTCTTCTTTTAAACAAAAGAACAAGCAATCTGAAGGAAAATGTTCGAAAGAACAAGGAAAAGGAAAGGGTAAGCATAAGACAAACTCTATTGTTAAGAAGGAAGATGAAAAACCATTTTGTAATCATTGTAAAAAGAACCATGATGAGTCTAAATGTTGGAAATTACATCCTGAATTGAAACCTAAATGGATGGTTAAGAAAGGAAAGGAAAAGAAAACAAACACTGCAGTTCATGATCTTGGGTAAGATTCAGGTGATGAAACCAAGATCACAACTATGAGTTTTCAAGGTAAATCAAAACTTTAAATTTTTAACAATAGTACTACAAATGTTGCATCTTCTTCTAGTAAACAAACTATACATGATGATAAGAAAAGGAATGAGATTTTCCACATTAGAGTGATTTCAAAACATACGAAAATTGATACTCTTTTTGATAGTGGATCTCAAGCTAATCTAATTTCTGAGGAGGTTGTAAAGAAATTAGGACTCAAAACTAAACCACATCCTAAGCCTTATCCTTTGGGCTGGGTTTGTGATGATGCAAAACTGCAGGTAACTAAAACTTGTACTTTCAGATTTGCCATTACAAACAAGTTTATAGATGAGGTTGAATTGGATGTAGTTCCTTTGGATATTTGTGGGGTGGTTTTGGGAAGTCCTTATTTGTATGATCGTAAAGCAATCTTCTATAGGGAAGAAAATAAATATTTGCTTGTAAAGGATGGAATTGAGTTTATTGTTAGAGCTCACCGTGAAAAGAATAATCTATCCTTGGTAACTGCAGGTCAAATGAAAATGCTGGTAAATTCAAGAAAAAGTTTTGTGCTCATGGTGGTCAAAGCCAAAGAGAAAGAACATGAGATGGATTTTGAGACTTGTGATCTGAAACATAAGGATGAATTGGTAAAAATTGTTTCTGATTTTGATGATGTTTTTCAGGATCCACAAGGTCTACCTCCCAAAAGAGGGGTTCAACATGAGATACAGTTGCTTCAGGATGCACCTCTTCCCAATATCAGAATGTACAGGTTGTCAGTAGTAGAGAATGAGGAAATCAAGAGACAGGTAATGGAAATTTTGGCTCAAGGTATAATTCATCCAAGTACATCCCCATGTGGTTCGCCAATTATTTTGGTTCCTAAGAAGGATGGCACTTGGAGAATGTGTGTTGATTTCCATGCTTTAAACAAGATTACTATAAAGAATCATTACCCTCTTCCTAGAATAGATGATTTACTGGATCAATTAAAGAGTGCAATTTATTTCACTAAGTTAGACTTAAGAAGTGGTTATCACCAAGTAAGAATTGCAGAAGGTGATGTTTGGAAAACTACTTTTAAAACGAAACAAGGATTGATTGAATGGTTAGTGATGCCTTTTGGTTTGTGCAATGCACCGGACAACATTCATGAGAGTTATGAATGATATCTTTAGACCATTCATTGATAATTTCATTATTGTCTACTTAGATGATATTCTTATTTTCAGTAAATCATGGGATGAACATGTTAAACACATCCAGAAAGTCTTAGATGCACTAAGGAAAGAGAAATTGTATTTGAAGATGTCAAAATGTGAATTTGGAAAAACATCTTTAATTTACTTGGGTTATATTGTAGGAAATGGTGAATTAAGAATTGATCCTACAAAAATAGAGGTTATTGTGAAATGGCCTAGACCCACTAATGTGACAAAAGTTAGGAGTTTTCTAGGTGCAGTTCAGTACTAGAGAAAATTTATTTCTAACTTCTCATATATTGCATCTCCTTTGCATGCTTTGACAAGTATTAAACAAGTATTTCAGTGGGGAGGAAAGCAACAGAAAGCCTTTGATACACTGAAAGAGAAGATAAGTACCGCTCTGATCTTGGCACTTCCAGATTTACAGCATTCATTTGAAATTGAGACAGATGCTAGTGACTATGCAATAGGGGAAATTTTTATGTAGAATAAATGACCAGTGTTTTACCATTCAAAAAATTTTACAAGTGTGGTAAGAAACTATCCAACTTATGATAAAGAGTTGTATGCTTTGGTTCAAAGTGTTAAAAAGTGGAAGCATTATTTAATGGGAAAAGAAACAATTATACATACTGACCATCAACTACTTCAGTACTTACAAACACAAACCAAATTGCAGCAGTCTAGACATTTCAGGTGGATGGGATTTTTGTAACAATTTCATCTTGTAATCAGGTATAAAAAAGGTATTCAAAACAAGGTTGCCGACATGTTATCTAGACCACCAGTGGTAGTAGCATCTATTCTTTTGCAACATAGTTCTTTGGCTCATGTTAGTTACAAGGAACAATATGTTAATGATGTTGATTTTAGAGAAGTGTATGAGGATCTAGTAAGTGGGAAACAAGTAGGAGAAAAAGATTATCATTTGCATGAAGGATTGTTATATCATTCTAGTAAACTTTGTATTCCAGAAAATGAATGTGTGCATATGATTAGGGAAGCACATACTTCTCTTATTTCGGGGCATTTTGGTGTTAGTAAGACAGTTGCACATTTATAGAAATATTGTTATTGGCCTAGAATGCATGAACATGTAAACAAGTATATTAAGGGATGTGTTCTTTGTGCCACAAACAAGCCAAGTAACAAGAAATTAGGACTTTACACTCCTCTTTCTGTTCCGAAAAGGCCTTGGGAAAGTGTTTCCATGGACTTTGTAGGAGGCTTACCCATGACACGGAAGAAACATGATTACTTATATGTGGTAGTGGACAGATTTAGCAAAATGTGTGTGTTGGTTCCATGTACTAAACAAATAACTAGTGAGGGAACTACACATTTGTTTTTTTAGTTTGTTTGGGTTCATTTTGGTTTACCTACTTCAATTATATCTGATTGGGATTCTAGATTTCTTGGGGAATTTTGGTCAACATTGTGGGGGTTAATGGACACAAAACTGAAAAAGAGCACTTCTTTTCATCCACAGACTGATGGTCAAACAAAGGTTGTAAACCACACAGTAGTACATTTTCTTAGGGGCTATTGTGGCAAACATCCTAAGTTATGGGATGAACATCTATATTATGTGCAACATGCTTATAATCATGCCTTACATTCTTCTACTTTGAAGTCTCCATTTGAGACTTGTTATGGATATCTGCCTAATTCTCCTTTAGATGTATATTATGGACATGAAACTATTGTTAATGGTTCAAGTGATTCTGACAGGGCTAAAATATTTGTTCAGAGAATTCAACAGGTTCATCAGTATGTCCGTGAACAATTGGAGAAAAGTCAGGCTAAGTACAAAGCCAAGCATGATAAACATAGAACTGATCACAAGTTCAAAGTTGGTGATTCAGTTTGGCTTCACATCAGCAGGGAAAGACTGACAGGTGAAGGTAAAAAATTGAAACCTATACGGTATGGTCCATTCCAAATATTGGAAAAAATTGGTAACAATGCTTTCCAGTTAGATTTACCTCCATATATGCAAATATACTCAGTTAGTAATGTTGATAATTTAAGATTGTATGAACCGCCTATGATTGTTGATCATGATGATGCTAACATAATGCCTTCCATTGATGATTTTTCTCCTGAGTATCTTGATGAGTTGCAGGAAGACATCATTTTGGACAGGAAGGTCAGAACTTCGTGAAGGGGTGATATTGAGTATCTTCATGTTGGGTTCAAAGGCATTCATCTAAACAAGGCTAAATGAATGGAAACCGGAAAGGTGAGGGAGAAATACCCTCACCTATTCACCAATTAAGTTGACTTTTGGGGTCCAAAAGTTTCTCAGTGGGGAGGAATGATCTAAAGGATCCTCACAGAGAAACACCAATATAAGATCTTCTCAGAATCAGTTGTATTCAGTTCCATGGCATGGAGAAAAATTAGACGATTCCGTCGATATCTTGTTTGCAGGAAACAAAGCTCGTATGCAAAAGTTATGGCTCGCTGAAATTTTCAGGTAACTGGTAAATTTTAGGGATTGTGCACAGGTTGAACATGTGCACGCTTGTCAAGTGGACCAATGAAAATGTGACATGTGGACAATATGGAAAATAAATAAATAATAATATTAAAAATTTAGCCACACCCATTTATTACTCCACATTGGCCACATTATTTAATTTCTAATTAAATTTGCCAACTATTATCCTTATATTTCAACGCACATTTTCCAAACAGCCATCTATTAAAATATTCATGCACAAATACCTTCCATGTCACACCCCTTATCTCTCCAATCACTCACATTGAGTGCCCCATCCTTGGGGATAAGATAGCTCTTAAGCTAATAACAACATACACTAGCCACCTATATAAATGTCTTCCTATTTTCACGCCCAACAAATGTGGGATCTTATCCCTATTCAAAATGTGCCCCACATGGAGTGGGATTTGAACCTGGGCCACTTGGGTAAAAATATAGGTGCCCAACCATTACACCTAGAAGTATGAAATATTATAAAAGGAGCTATGTTTTACTAGTATAGACATGGGAAAGTGACTATGTTATTGTTTTGCTCATAACTTGAGCTAGAGATGGAATTTTGAGATGAAGTAAAAAGTGACTCCTATTATTTTTGGTAGAGGAACGTGATGAGAAGATAATATTATTGTAGAAATATTTGTAAAGATTTATTTTCAATATTTTAATAGATCGTTCCCATTCAATCGGACCTGGAGACGTAGGCCACAAGTGCCGAACTCCGTTATCAATTCTTGTGTCAAATTGCTGGTGATTCATCTCTTTATTTTCTATTTTTACACAGTACTTTCAGTTTTAATTATTTTATTAAAAATATAAAAGGATATAATAGTCAATTTTTATATCAAAAATCAATACAAAGCAAAGTTATGTGTGTGCACAATTGCTAGTTAAAATTGATTTTTAGATCCTTATTATCTGCTAATGTTTTTTCTAGCATGATGCTTTCAGATGGAATTAGGTGATACTAATATTCCCACTGTTGATTCCTTCCTCATCGTTTTCCATCTGCTTTACTGGGAGAAATATGAGTTACTCCACGATCTTGAACTCTGCACAATCCAGTCAGCCCCATTTGATCACCTAGAGGCTATCTTTGCCTCCAGTCAATGTATTCGAGAAGATACCAAAGATTTATGAGATGTATATGATGAATCTTTGAGACTTCTAGATGACCTTGTTTAGTACAAGCGTCTCTACGAGACTGGCCTAGAGCTCTTAGACGAGGACTACCACACCACTTCGGATTTTGACACCCATAGTCACATCAACATATCTAGTATTGACACAACATTTTCTCACTTTTACGAAATCTTGGAAGAGAATTCTGAATTATTTTCTGAGGATTACATCATCCCTAACTTTGATCTTATTGAGGAAGAGGAAGAGATAATTGAATCTATAACATCTAATGTGTCTGAAAACCTCTATACAGACTGAGTGTCTGAATTATTGATTTAAATCATGACTAATGTTAGATATATGTATCTAATCTAAATAAGTGATAAATAAAATTCCATCTTATCATTTTGTAGCACAATCATAAACATTAATAAAAGCATGTGTGTTTTCTAAAAAGTAACATTGTTTTGTCTAAAGCATGATTTGTGGGCTTGTTTACAGGTAAATAAGATTTGATCCATTTTTTTAAACAATGTGCAAACATACACAATCAACATTGCGGGTATCCTAGAAACCCTACCATATTAAGGTCTAGATTGGTTGCTACCCCTTGAAATAATCAGGAAACCAAAGGTAAAACCATGTTAGACATTCTGGCATGCCTGGTGGGAGCCTTGAATCCCTATTAATTTCCTCATTTTATCATTAATTTAATTACTATTTTCACTGACTCTTGATCACCAGTGATTGGCTTAATCACCCAAGATTGTCCCAATTGTTAGAGTTTCCTCTGTTATGTTTTCCTAACATCTCATTATCAGTTGCAGTGTCTTGTTTTCTATTTCTTGTTACTTCTAATCAGATTGCAAGATATTTCTCTTTGGAAACTATTGTTGAAGAATCACAACACCTTTGGAATCAGTAACTTGATGGGTTAAGATCCTTAGTGTGACTGTACAACATGGAGCATCTCTCAAAGTGTGGGACTTTGCGAGTCGAGAGAGCTCTTCGGATGAAGGTCGGCTCCTATTCCTCTATTCAGGTGCATACGTTTAGGTTGTAAAGGGTCTATCCTAAATCCTATTCTAACTTACCAAGGAGACATGGTTAAGGAAATACAAGAAATAAAACATAATCTAACAAAGGTGATGCACCAAAGGAATGATGAACACTTACATTACTTTTAAACATAAACCATTAAAATGTAAAACAATATCCATACACAAATGACCAAGATTGCAATGAGGGATTGGGAAGAAACAATAAAGCATAAGAGGGGATTGAAATCATCCACAGACTTATTCTATTGCTCCAAGAATTGATACAGTGCATTACAGCAGCCAAGAGGAAGAAATTACGTTACAATTTGGATGGAGTTCGAGACTCCACAAATTCACCTACAGAGCAGAGAAAAGGGAGGGTGCAAAGAAATAATGTCCAACCCCTTGAAATTGTCCCTCTTGTACAATATATAAGAAGAATGAGAGAGAGAAAGGAGGGAAAATCCAACACTGTTCAAACTTCCCCTGAAGGGGCATTGAATTCCCCTGTCACAATGATGGGTCTCGTTGTAACACCCATGCCCCCGTCATTGTTCCTTATTGGATAAGAAGGGAAACCCTTTCTTCATCATGGTGGCAGGTAAAAGACTTGACGGCCTCAGTAATGGCGAGTTGAAATATTAATGGTGGTAGGTGGGTAGCAGGTGTCGAGAGCTCTTTGAAACGTCCCCTCTAGCTCGATTTGGAGCTTCTTATCGAAATATATGGCCTCCTGAAGGGACTTCGGATCTGGAGTCTATTCATGCATCTCAAAGTTTTTCCCCCTCTACAATTTTGAAGTTGTGCTGAAGAGACACGTGGCGGATTCCGCGGGCCTTCTCTATTTCCTTTATATTCTGCCCAAGCTCCCATATTGGTAGAGACACTATACCTGACCCGAGACATGTGGAAAGCCGACACTTGTTTGAGTCTTCACTTTTGATCTCCCCTTTGAAGTTGCATGGCTGTGACACATGGAGGCCTCCGCAAGCCTATCCGAGATTGGATCTTTCAACGAAGGTGTGCTTCCTTTTTTAGACCTGGGACACATTGAGGGCTTGTGCTTGTTTGGGATTGGCCTTTGGGCCGCGCCTTTTGAATTTTCACCGTTGAGGCACGTGGCACCTTTCGCCTCTGTTTAGAATTTTCAATGACCACTTCTACCTTTTCGGGCTTTGGACACTTGGTGAGCCTGTGCTCATTTAGGAGAAGCCTCTGAATTTTATTTTGGAAGTTGCGCCGATGAGGCACATGGAGGCTTCCACTTACCTTTTGTACTTAGCTGATTCAAGCATGTTCCCTTTTTTGGTCCCTTACTACGTGATGGGATAGCACATGTTTGAGTCTCTGCTTTAGGTTGTTCCTTTGAAGTTGCGCCGATGAGACACATGGAAGTCTCTGCAGGCCTTTCCATACTTAGCTGATTAAACGAGCTTGCTATCTTTTTTACTGCTATTGGACCCTAGACACATGGAAGATCTGCACTCATTTAAGTCTCCGCTTTGGGTCACCTCTTTAAAATTGTGCCAAGCTGACACATGGCTCTTGTTGGAACATAATGATTAAGTGGTTTGGCCAACCCTTAATATATATGGGTCCATCACTAATATATAGGTTAATATTTAATAATATGAAATATTTATGTCTATTATTAAATATGCTAACCTAGGTATATACTTTAAGTTAAATATTTAATATCATGAAATCATTATATTTCTAATATTAAATATTATAAACCTAGGTGTATGTGTCAACCATTTTAGGTTGAAAAGGTGGGTCGGGAGACATTCCCAATCACCTTATATAAAAAGGACTTTAGGTCCTCATTTTATATATTCGGGAAATATATCAAAGGTGTGAAAATCAAGTGATTTGGTTTTACCCTTGGTAAATAGGGTTTCAAAGGAGGAGGTGATCTTACTGGATGTAAAATAAGTTCTTTGAAGTAAAAGGTTATTTTCAAAGTGGGTTTTACCCTATTGGGGTTTTACACTATAAATATTGTGTCCCATGTGTTATTTATTTATGTAAGTATTTCTTTATTTACTTATGTTATGATGTAATGTTTATCTAAGTATTTATTGTAACATGTACTATGCAAGTTGATTAAATCTGTATTTATTAGAATCCTCAAATTCTAACAGCTCTTTCCACTACCCTTAGACTTTTCAACTACCGACTCTACCTCCTTTTCAGACCTGGGACATGTTGAGGCTTGTCACTTGTTTGAGTCTCCACCTTTGGATCCTTCTTATGAAGTTGCACCATCGAGGCACGTGGGGGATCCTATCGGCCCTCTTATACTTAGTTGATTTTGGGCCCACATGTCCCTTTTCCACCCATTTAGGAGCCACTCATCAGACCTTAGCCATGTGGAAGCTCCACTCTCATTTAGGGATAGTCTCTCAGGTCTCACTTATGAAGATGTGCCGATTGGACGTGTGGCACCCTCCGCGGGTCTGTTCTTTACTTAGCTGATTTTGGCTGAAGAGACCCCCCTTTCAGACCCTGACTATGTGGCAGGTTGGCACTTGTTTGGGACCACCTTCCAGGCTTGACCTTTGAGGATGTGCCGTTGAGGCACGTGGATGCTTCCACTGACCTTGTTACACTTAGTTGTTTCGGGTCTACTCCTCCTTCATTTTTTGGTTGGGTCCCTTCTACTTGTTTAGAAGTCACTTTAGTGGGTAAAGGACATGTGGATGGCCTTTGGAGGTGTGTCGTTGAGGCATGTGGCAGCTTCCACTGATTTTCTTATACTTAGCCAATTTGGGCCTGAGTGGATGCTGCCTTTCTCCATTGTTCTCATATGTGCCTCTGGTCTCTTTGGATTGCTTTCTCCTTTACCGAACTTTCCCCTTCATTGACGAATCTACCTATCTCTTGATTTGGGATCGATTGTAAGCTCGCAGGACTGGACCGACCCTTTGATTTTATCTTGTGTAGGGGCATGTTTGATTAATTTTTCCTAAGGGGAAAAATTGGTCAACAATTTGGTGACTCGCAGGATCACCTACCTATTAGGTGAACGAATTAGCTGCCTTGTTGTATCCATTGGGCACAAAGTCATGGGTGGTTTCCTGATACTCTTTCCGGTCTCATTCTTGAATCTTGGATCCGATGCTTGCACTTGGTGACCTTGAACCTACCTAGCCGTTCTGGAAATGGACCCCTCGAGACCTGATTTTAGTTGCTATATATTTATTCTATTTTAAAATTAGCAACTGTTATGGAAACTATGGGTCTCCCTGTTGTAAATGTTGAAGGGCTTGGTGCATTCACCTGGAGGCACATATAACTATATAATGATGCAAACCTAGAGTAAAAAAACCTATGCCAGAGCACTTAGGGAAATAAAACCTACACTATGACAAGACAATGTGCACATGCACTTAGAGAAATTAAAATCCTATGCTAATATTTACGAGGGTGAAACCTTCCCTTCAGTAGTAATGTTTGAGATGGATCCCGTTGACCGGAATCGGAAGTTCCTCTCCTTCCAATGTAGAAAATTGGAAGGCATTGCTACTTTTACATCCTGTGACCACGTAGGGGCTACTCTAAATGACATCAAATTTGGAATGCCTTCTTGGTTTTTCCTGATCTGCATCCCACTTCAGAACTAAGTCCCCTTCCTGAAAGGTCCTTGCTCTTGATTTCTTATCAAACCATCCCTTAATTAAGGCTTGATCCTTTTCCATTGTTTGAACTGCATGTTCCCTGATTTCTTCTAGTTCAAATAGCTATGCATACCTAGCCTCCATCAGTTCAAACTTAGGTAACTCCAAATGCTTCATGAGCTCTACTGCAGGAAATTATAAAGATATGGGTAACATTGCCTCTTTCCCATAGACTAATTTGTAGCGATAATTACCTATTGAGCTTTTAGGGGTGACTCTATCTGCCCAAAGAGCCGATTGAGTTTTGTGTGCCAAGTTCTTTGATTCTCATCAAGATTCCTCCTGATGATTCTCAACAAGTTCTTGTTTGTGGAATCTGCTTGGCCATTACCTTGAGGGTAATAGTTTGAAGAGGTGCTGAGATATATCCCGTTCTTGACAACCCATTTAGTAATTTTTGTGCCAAGGAATTCCAATGCATTGTTTGATATGATAGTAGCAGGGGAAAACCTTGTGATTATCCCTTCACAAAAATCCAAGATGCTGGATTCATTTTCCTCCTTAAGTGTCATTGCTTCAATCCACTTGATGAAATAGTCAGTCACTGTGAGTATCCGCTTGTGGCTCTGGATTGAATTTGGGTTGATCACTCCAATGAAGTCTAATTCCCATTGCATGAATGGATGATTTACCGAAATTGGGTGAAGAGGCAGGGCTGCTAATGTTTTCTTCCCTATGAATAATACACACTTCTTGCATTTCTTGATCCATGAGTAGCAATCCCTAAACATCGTAGGCCAATATTAACCAGCCCTCATAATTTTGAGTGCTGTTACCCATGGAGCAAAGTGGCCTCCAACTTCTCCACCGTGGAACTCATGTAACAATTTCTCAATTTGGACTATCCCAATGCACCTTAATAGGATGCCATTGATGTCCCTTTTGAACAAAATGCCGACAACAAGCGCATATGAGATGGCTTGTAATCTAAAGTACCTTCTCTTTGTTCTTCATTTCTGGAGGACATGAACCCATTTGGAGATAATGCACCAAATTTTGAGTCCAACATGGAATGGGTGCATTGTTAGCTGGATGCTCTGGCTCGTTCTGCATTAATAAGACATCCTCTTCTTCATTCCCTGACTCATTTTGTTGCTTATAAGTGAGTTGTTCACATAAACCCTTGCCACAAACCAGATTGGTCACTTTGATTTCAATATCATACTCCATTACATGAGTGATCCAAACTTCTCTCTTCTCATTCAATTCCTTGTTTAGGATAAATTCCTTGACACCGGCATGAGACACTAGTAGTTGAATCTTGTTGTTTGAGACCAAGTGTCTAAACTTCTTCAAACTCCTAGTGACAACAAGTACATGTTTTTCAATGAAAGAATACTTTACCTCGTAATCTTCCAACCCCTAACTGAAGAAGAATATGGGATGTTTTGAACCTTCCTTGTTAGGCTAAACCAAGATAGCTGAGATTGTATCTGACCCTTCAAAAACATACAGCATGAAATCCTTTGAAAATTCTAGGTTAATGAGAGTTGGGGCCTATGATATTGCAATTTTGATGGCCTCAAAACTCTCTTTTCCTTCTGTTGTCCATTTTAATGCAAGACCCTTCTTTAACATCATCATTAAAGGCTTTACAAGAGTGGAAAAATTAGGCACAAACCTACAGAAAAATTTTATCCTTCCTAAGAAGCTTTGGAGGGATTTCTTGTGATGTGGTAGTGGTAGTGTTCTAATGGCTTCAACTCTTTCAAGGTTAATTTTCAACCCTTATTTTGAGACAATTTTCCCCAACAACTTGCCCTCGTGTGCCAGAAATACACACTTCTTTGGAATTCAATGACACTCTGAACCTTTTACACCTTTGAAGTACTTGCCTGAGGTGAAAGAGGTGGTCTGTTGCATTCTTTGAGAAGACAATGATATCATCTAGATATACTAGCACCATCTTGTTGATCAAGCCTTTGAATACCATATCCATAGCTCGTTGAAATGTTGCTCCAGCATTGGAAAATACAAATGGCATCTTCTTGTAAGCGTATGTGCCCCATTTTGTGGTGAAGTTTGTCTTGTAGTGATCTTCCTCTTTCACCATTATTTGATTATAGCTTGAGTATCCATATAGCAATGAAAACCTTTCCGAGCTAGCTACAACCTGCAAGATCTATTCCATTGCTGGAAGTGGATAGTGATCCTTGAGTGATTCTCTGTTTAGATCACAAAAGTCAACACAGAGTCTAATTTCTCCATTTCTTTTCCTCACAGGCACCAAGTTTGCAACCCAACTTGAATGCTTGATAGGGAAGATGATGATGGCCTCAATTAGCTTGTTCAACTCCTTTCTCATGAGAGGTTCAATGTGAGGGTTTACTGGCCTTTGCTTCTGTCTGAAAGGCTTAGATCCCAGATCCAGCTTGATGGTGTGTTTTATCAACCTTGGGTTGAAACCTCTTAAATCCTTGTAATTCCAAGAAAAGACATATGGGAATTCTTGACAAAGTTGAATGAATTCAAATTTTTCTTGTTGAGTACTTACCTTGCCAATTCACAACATTTTTCCTTCTTCTATGGAAATGGGCTCTGAATCTTCACCCTTTACCTGAATATTTACTTTCTCCTTCTGGAATTGATCATTTGGGTTGAATATTGACTCCAAAGTTACAAGGCCCTTTGGTAGGTTGTTGATTCTCAGCTACACCACTTGGTCACCATACCACTGTTCCAACTTGTCTTGGTTTATGACAGAGAACCTAACTTCTTCTTGTAAAAAATTGATAATTTGTTGATCATTCTCGAAGACTTTCCAACTTGTATTGTTATCTGGAACAACTGGTCTCACAACCACTTTAATATGGGGCTTATATTTCTCACTCTCAATACTGTCTACTACATCAAATGCCACCCTGATTGCTACCAATCTGTTCGCTTCATCATTTTTCTTCCTTGGGATGGAATTGATGCTAAAATATTCAAAATATTTGATGAGATCCCATACTCGATTCTTGTAGTTTTTTAACAGATCATTCTTGGCAGCATTTTGTCCTTGAACCTGATTCACAACTAGCTCACTATCGCCAAACACTTGTAAGTTTTTAATCCCCCTCTTTCTTTCCCAATGTAGTCCATGGATCAAGGATTCATACTCTACGGTGTTGTTTGAGCAAGAAAATTAGAAACAAAAGGATGAGTAATATTTCGTACTTTGAGGTAGAAACGAAAGGCTAAGTAATATTTCATAGCTTGAGGTGAAACAAGCATAGCTCCTCCTTCGACTCCTTGTCTACTTCTTGAGCTGTCAAAGAATAACTGCCATATCTCATTATAATCTTTATGGCCTGGATTAGTGATACTAGGAAGAGGATGATTCTCCTCATGCAAACAATAAACTCCTAGCTCATATTCCTCCATTTCCTTGTAAGGGTCAAAAGCATGCCTCTTTCTTGCCCATTCATCGAGAGTCAAGTCAGGAATACACCCAACCTTGGTATCTACCTCATAAGTGCTTGGGAGGTCTTCCTAATCAAAGGCTGAACAATTCACATTGATTGGGCTGGGTACATGAGGCTCAATATGGAAATCTACAATGGGATTAGATCTGATCGTAGCCTTAGCTCCATACCTTGTTCTAAAAATCATGTGCGACCAATCAGCAGACAAATAGCCTCCAATTTTAGCTGTGAAGTCTCTTGACAAACACAATGCAAAGTGTGGTGGCAAGTCTATGACTGATACGTTTTGCAATACGGTCACATTGGGGCATGCATGTAATGTGAGGCTCAAATCCTTGATGATTCCAACCATTGTTACCGTTGTCCCATCCAACTACACTATGCCCCTATAGATGACTTCGTATTGAAGACCCAACTGATTAGCTATTTGCTTCGCATGACTGAGCTACTTGCTCCCAAATCAATCATGCAATTATGTACCAATTTGTCCCCAATGATCAATGAAACATAGAATGGAGGGGGCCTCAAATTTTTACCTTGTTGTCCTCCATGATTTCCCCCAGGCTGAGCTGCATTGGTAAGAACTTTCTCTTGTTGGTTAGGGGGTTGATTTGAGGTTGACCAATTGGCCATGACAAGCCTGCAATAGGTCTCTCTATCCTGGGATAGCCAACGAATCCCACATTGAGATGTTTACATTTTTTTCTTCATCTATTCAATGATATTAAATGGGGATGAGCTATATTTTTTTTGCCCCTTTCCTTGCACATTCTTCTCTTACACATGGGTCATTACAACCGGCACCTGAGTGGATTTGGAAGGTGGCTTAGGCTGATTCTGCACATTAGGAGTTACATTTTGCAAGGGGACAAAGGGATATGGACTGTTTGAATCAGAGGATTTCCCCTCTCCAATATTCCTCTTCTTGGACCATGTATTTGTTGCCACACTATGAGGAGGTGCTCAGTTCATACCACATAAATCTTTAGCTTGCCAATTGACAAGCATGGTCTCACTTGGAGGTGCCTCTTTCTGGGTTTCTTGCTGCTGATTTTCCTCTTGACTAGGCTCTTGGGGCACACCAATGGCATGTACCATCAAGGCCTAGTTTTGTGCACCATTGAAATAAATCAACTAGTTATGGGGCTGATTGAATGGGAAACACCAATCATATTCTTGAGCCATGTTGTTTTGTGTTGGGACCAAGGATCTTGATGTTAAAGCTGCATTAGGATCATATGGTCGGAAAGGCCTAGTAACTTGAGGTTGTCCTTGGTTTTGGTTTTGATTATCAGCCTGAGATGGTGGCTTATTTTGCTGATATGGGCGTCTAGCTTGATATTGGGTTTGAGGTTGATACGACCTAGAACTCTGAGCTTGTTGTCTCTTGATAGTCACTAGCTCATTCCCTAGGTTCTGTAGTTGTTTCATAACCTCTTGTAGCTCTTTTGAAGTGCTAGAAGATGAGGTGGAGGCTTCAGCTGAATTCTGATTCCTTGGAGCAGGTATGGGAGCTAATGTGGGCGTTTGACTAGTGCTTGGAGCTCTTAGTTCTGGATATAGAGGCATAGGTGGTCTAGGTGCAAGTTTACCAGCCTGAATTAATAAATTTTCAGCTCTAATAGCAATGTTATATGAGGCGGGTAAATTTCTACCTCCCATTGACTGAATCATCATGGAAATATCAGAATTTAAAGCTCTAAGGAAGTATAAAAAAGCACCTTCATCTATTGGTCTCACGGCCACCGGAACCCTATCCCACGTACACTGGAATCTGAAGTTGAAATCAGTCAACTACTCATTAGGGGCCCTCTTGATTGTTTTCAAATGTTCCAACAAGGATAGATTGTCCCCCTTTTCTCCAAATTGGCTATGAAGGGCTATGCACAGATGATGCCAATTCTAGATAGACCCTGCGGTTAGACTCCTAAACCATTGCAAAGATTTACCTTTAAAGGAGGATGCCAATAACTTAATAGCAATGTCCATTTCAAAAATCTCATGAATTGCACATAAATTTACGATGTCTTGAACGTGATCAATTGGGAGTAGTCTGGCTCTCTCCAGTGAAATTGGAATGCTCTTCAATGCTGCAACTGGAACTATATTTTGTGCATTGAGAGACAATGGGCCGCTGCTAATGAAATTGACGTAGGGGTTAGGGTGTGCCATCCTGATTGGTTGAAGGAATCTAGTCGATTGAACGAAAGGCCTACCAGGTGGAGGTGTCGACAATGTCCTGTTTGGCATAGATGGAGATGTTTGGACTCTTCTTCCTCTCCTTACTCTTTATGGGGATAAATGTAGATAGAAAAATAGTCCTTCCTCTCTAGTTCTCAACCTTGTTTGTATTCTTCTCATGAACTTGGAAAGCTTGGAATGCTAAAACCAGTGGGTTCTGCCTCTTTTGGAGTTTCCAGATGTGTAATTTCAGAGCTTCTTAAAAGCTGGGACTTACAACAAGTGCACATCAATCTTGTTACAGTAAAAATGAAGACTTCTTGTCCCACTAGGCATGTCAAAACTGTTGCTATAGAATCACAACACCCCTGGAATCTGTAACTTGATGGGTTAAGATCCTCAGTGTGACTGCACAACATGGAGCATCTCTCAAAGTGTGGGACTTTGTGAGTCGAGAGAGCTCTCTAGATGAAGGTCAAATCCTATTCCTCTATTTAGGTGCACACATTTAGATTGCAGAGGGTCTATCCTAAATCCTATTCTAACTTAGCAAGGAGACAGGGTTAAGGGAATACAAGAAATTGAAACCTAATCTAAAAGAGGTGATGCACCAAAGGAATGATGAACACTTGCATTGATTTTAAACATAAACCATAAAAAATTTAAAACAATGTCCATGCACAGATGACCAATATTGTAATGAGGGATTGGGAAGAAACAATAAAGCATAAGAAGGGGTGTAAATCATCCAAAAACTTATTCTATTGCTCCAAGAATTGATACAGTGCATTACAGCACCAAAGAGGTAGAAATTACGTTACAATTTGGATGGAGAGGTTGGACATTCTTGCTTTGTACCCTCTCTTTTCTCTGCTTTGCAGGTGAAATTTTGGAGTCTCAAACCCCTCCAACCAAATTGTGACGCAATTTCTGCCCCTTGGTTGTTGTAATGCACTGTATCAATTCTTTGAGCAATAGAATAAGTATGTGGATGATTTCAACCCCCTCTTATGCTTTATTATTTCTTCTTGATCCCTCATTGCAATATTGGTCATCTGTGCATGGATATTGTTTTACATTTTAATGGTTTGTGTTTAAAAGAAATGCAAGTGTTCATCATTCCTTTGGTGCATCACCTCTGTTAGATTAGGTTTTATCTCTTATATTTTCTTAACCTTGTCTCCTTGGTAAGTTAGAATATGATTTAGGATAGACCCTCTGTAACCTAAAAGTATGCACTTAAATAGAGGAATAGGAGCTAGCCTTCATCCGGAGAGCCCTCTCGACTCTTAAAGTCCCACACTTTGAGAAATTATCCATGTTGTGCAGTAACACTGAGGATCTTAACCCATCAAGTTATTGATTCTAGGGGTGTTGTGATTCTGCAGCAACAGAAACTGTACTTTCATACTTTGCTACGTAAATATTTTAGAAATTAATAAAATTAAATTTAAATTGAAAAAAAGGAGCTTGCTCATGGTAAGTTCTAAAGCCCTCCATTTAACTTTATGTCTTACATTCTTGTTTGTCTTTCTTCATCTAAACCAACATTTCCTTTCAGAAACTTAAAATAAACAATTACATTCTTCTTGCTTCACATAATATAATTAGGAGGTAAAATTGGTTACATCCACTTAATCCTCCCTCAAACACAACCAAACCATGTACAAAATTTAAAACAAACACATTAAAAACACTTCCTACCTAGGTAAAATTGATTGGGATTTCATCACCCAACAGGGAAATTGACTTGGTGTTCTGACCGAGTATAAACACATGCCTTTTGGTATAAGTTGGCTCAACACCATAGTCCATTATCGCAACGGGACCGTGAAGTGAGGGGGTAGGCCCCAATGTACACACCCATACCAACAACAGTAGAAATTTGGGCCTCACGTACCTTTGGGTATATCGAGGACTCTGCCCTTAAACACGCCTGAAACCAGCCTTAGATAGCCATTTCTTAGGACCCTCATGACCCAATTTTACACATTTCACTTTTCATAATTAAGCAAGATAAATACAAATCAACACTTTCCTTTCTTTTTTTCATTGTTTGAAAATCTACCCATCTAGTTATCATTCATTTTTATAAGTATCTTTTTCTACCTCTTCCACACCGTTCCAACAGATACCTAAATATTTTTACCCTCTCACGCAAATGTCAGTACCATCATAATACCAATACATTCAAACCCCTCGGTATTTTTATTACAATAGGGTTTCTCTAGTAAACAAAACATCCCATCGCAAAACATTCTTTCCCAACACAATATCCTCTACAAAAATATGCACCAATAACATATATCTCAACAGAAAATTCCACAATACCATACTCAGTAACAAAATAACCCTTACCAGCATAATTTCTCATATCAGCAAAACACCCCCAAACAAAAAATTTCTTACCAACAAAAAATTCCACAACAAGATCAAGCATACTCGCACCAATATTCATATCAACCTAGCTCATTCTCGAACCAACAAGCACAAGCTGACCCTCTCCAGGCTCTCCTAAGTTTCATATCCAGTTTAGAAGTTGCCTTATCCTCATCTAAAAATGTGCTTTCATATGAGTTTTTTTTCAATGAACCCATTCATCCTTTTGTACCATATAAGCCATATGCCCCGCATTGGGAACTTTCTAAATTTATTAATTTCTATAGCAAATAATGCCCCTAGAAACACATTTGTGCTTTCTTCCATGCATGTTATTTGATATCTCACAATCAAGACCTTATGTTGATAACATTTCCCATGTCCCTCATCAGTCCTGCCTTAGACTGGTATAACAATATTCCACAATATTCTCTATTCTCATGTGTGTAACTCACCCATATTTTCCTATATCACTTTTCCATAAACATAGCTCGTAATATCACCATTAATGATCTATATACCATTAGAAAATTTGAAGAAGAATATTTTTCTCATTTTGTCGCCAGTTGGAGGGGTGTTACCAATCAATTATCTTTCACATTACCACAGAAAAAATTAATTTAGATTTGCTATCGCACTTGTGCTAAACACATTTCATCCACCCTATAAATTAAATCATTCCACACTTTTGATGAGGCTTTTAACATGGCCCGTAAGTTGTAATTGTGAGCTCTAGAGGATGGTTGGGTGAATCTACGCTCCAAGAAACTAAAAATGGAGTTCCCATCTAAGTCAAATTCCAACCCTGATAAATCTAAAACAACCACCAATGCTATCGTAGTCAAATACGCTCCTAAAGAAAAGCATGTTACTGAACGCTTTCATCAACAATGTAACTATACACCTATAGCAGAAACCTATAGTGCAATTTTTGATAAATTTCTGGCCTCTAGCATTATATCACTTCCACCCATCCGACCTATTGACATATCGGTGCCAAACCCATTTGGTACTACAATAATGATTTCTATAAATTGCATAGGTTTAATGGTGATGATATAGAAATATTTTGCACGTTTCGCAATGTGCTTTAGGACTTGATTGATAAAGGTGACCTTTATTTAGATAATCCAAATGCACCCCTAAACCAAAATATTGACATATTTAAACAACCTTTCTTGAAGTACGTGTTAGTGCAAATTCACAACACCCCCAAATGAGTTATGGATGTGCTTTTCTAAGGTAAGTCATTTGGTGTAACTCTCTAGATTGAAGCTGGTTCTTACTCCTCTGTTTAGGTGTATGCATGGAATTCTTACAGAGGTTCTGATTCAAAATTCCTACTCTAAAGCTACCAAGGAGATAGGGTTGAGAGAAAAACAAGGAAATGGAAACAAAGCTAAGAAAAAATAGAAAGATGATACACCAAAGAAGTGTTGAACTCCTTGCTTTCCAAAAATATACACAGATCATAAATATTGCAGCAACAAAACATGCACAAATTACCAGAATGCAATGAAGGATTAGAAGACAATAATAACTGCATGAGAGGATTGAAAATTTATCATAAAACATACATTATCATGCCCAAATTTGATACAATACATTGCAATAGAAAAGAGGAAAAAAATAAGTTACAATCTCTATGGAAGGTCTGAAACTCCTTCAAATTTTCCTGCTAAGGAGAAAAGAAGAGCTTGCATAAGAAAGAACATCCAACATTACAAAATGAGCCAAAATTGGATTTTAACCATGAAGCAAAATGGAAGAAAGGAGAAAACATAGGAAAATATGATTTTCCACTCTAACCACCAACAAGATTCATTAAAACAGTAATGGCACCTCTGTAAATCCACTTCCCAATGTATTCAATCCCGCAGGACAAGAAATTGCACATACCTCATTAAATCTGGTAGATGAAAATATTATTTTTGTCTTTTCCAGTGTCAGGGATGTTTTTCTAATTTTCTCCCACGAATATTCATCAAAAATAAAAATTGAACCCTCCATCGTATAGAGAATTTCACCATCTTTCCAATGATATAAAGAACATGAAAAGCCAAGCTCTGGATCAAAATATACGGCCCTCTGAAGATTTAGGGCAAAAATGGCGAAAACAGAGTCAAAATTTGGTTGGCAGGGTCAAAATTTAAAATTTTCCCTTTTGGAAAATTTTCCCAAAATCCTCCACACCTCCACTGCTCTAGAACACATGTCTATTCCTGGTTCACCAATGGGATTGCGGGCCCAAAATTCACTTTTCCCCTTTGATTTTTACATTGGGAAAATTTCCCGATTTTTCCCTGTGCTCCACTCTCCCGATGACACGTGTCACCTCCTGGTTCTCTTGGCATGGGCACGCTTCTATTTTTCGCCCTGGCACTTTTTGACCACTTTGGAAAATTTCACCAAATACTTCCTCGCCTCTAACACCTACCACTGACTGGACACGTGTCGCATCCCTATTGCTCAATGGGGCCTTTGCAAATTTCTCTGTCTTCTTCCGCGGGCTTGCCGGCCAATTTTTGATTTTTTGAATTTCTCTCCAAAAGGGATAAGTGCCCAAATTTCTTCCTGCCTCCGCCAACGTGCTTCCTTCCCCTCCGCGGGTCTGCAGGCCAAAATTTTCCCTTGCACCTCCGCCAACCTTCTTGGAAATTTTCTCAACTTACCTCCGCCAGCTCGACCTCCGCCACCATGTGGCGTCTTCTCATTGGCCGCAGGCCTGTCTAGGGAAATTTTCCCTAAAAAACTCCGCTGAGCCATAACTTTCAAAATATTTGGAGTTAAGAGGAAAATTTTACCTTTCTAGAAAGGTGAGAAAATTATCTGTCCGATGGATCCATTTCCTAAAAATTTTGAGTCCCTGAAGTATGCCAAAAATTCATTTAAGTGCTAGCAAAGGAAAAGGAGGAGGAGTTAGCCAAAAATAAGCATGGGCTTATTTTGGATAACACTTTTGGTGACTCAGAGGGGTCATCTACCTGTTAGATGAAGTCATTAACTACCTTGAAGCATCCATTGGGCATGGAGTCATGAGTAGTAGCCTGCAAATTGATCTAAACTTTGAAATCTTCCCTTTGAGCCACTTGAAGCCCACTGAACTTGGAGTTGACCTTCACCAAAATGCAACTGAAATGGACTGTGTAAGAGCAAAAACCAGCACCACAAAAACTATGTACAAAACTGAAAATCATACATGCTCCAAATGGAACATGTAGAGTGTGCACAAGCACTTCTTTTGCTGAAATCAAACTTACGTACTCTACTCTAACTGGAAGCAAAGGTGGGCTAAACAAACCCTGCAACTGGTTATGCAAAATAGCTTCCTTTCTTCAAAATTGGCAGTCATGCAAATGATTTGGAGTTGAGTATGGCTTCTTGGGTGAGTGGAAAATCAACAAGAAGCTGGTCTTCTACCCAAATTAGCAAGGTGTCAACTAAAAGAAAATTGAATACCTCTTTTAGTTGCTCTGCATTTGGATTAAAGAGATTATGGCAGCTGATCCTTGGTACTTTGTAGCTTATCCTCATGCTTAGAAGCAAGCATGACTGGTTGTGACTTCTCCTTTGGCTCCAATGAAGCCAAATACTTGATTGGGAAAGGTCTGATCCATTTGATATGCCCATAGCTTTGATTTTCAACTCCAAAAATGGAGTCTTCTTATAGACGTTCTTGGATGGATGATGTGGAAGAAATGATGGAAATCTTCTACTCTTTCCCTTCCTTTTCCCATGAAGAACATGGAAGATTTAAACCTTCCAATCTTGATTCCAATGAGCTGCCATAAGATGCAAGCTTCTGCAAATGAAAGTTATCCTCCATGACAATAGGCTCAAGTGTTTGGAATGTGGATGATGAAGGATAAAATGGTGTGATTTCAACCGGTTCCTCTTCATCAAAACAGTCTTCCAAATCAGACAGGTAAACTACCTCATTGCTGTCCTGCTGCAAATGTTCAACCTCTCCCATGGTGTTCTCTTGATCTGCAACTTGATCACCATGGTTTATTTCATCCTCCAACATTGAGTTTGAGAGATCAAACTCTTCTTCACCACTAGAACTCGAGAGAGATGAAGTAGAAAGAAGAACTGAAGGTTCTTCTATAGCCTGCTTTGTGCTTAAAGCCTTTGGATCTGCACTTTTCTCCCCCACAGCTAGAATGTGCTCCTCTTCTTTTGGATTTGGAGCAGCTTCTCCTTCCTATGTTGTTTGAAGACAATCTTTCTCTTGATTGAACTCTTCCTCTAGCATGAAGTTTTTCAAGTCAAATTCTTCAATCTGCTACTCTAGAGGACAAGTTGGGACTGCAAGATCTTCTTCAGAGCTTCTTTCCATGGCTGATTGTGCAACTTGAATTGGACCAGCATTTCCTTCAAGTAGAGTGCCAACATGGACACTACATTCTGAGAAAACTGATTGTTGATTTGCTTCTTCTTTTTTCTCTTCTTCTGCTGCAACAAAATCAGCCTTTGACACCACTCGTTCTTCAACTCTAACCTCCTCTATTGGTTTCACCATCAAGGGGATTTTTGTAATCCCGAATTTAAGATCCAAATTTAACAAACTTTTAATCTTTTCATCCTTTTTTGTCTCTTCTTCTTGCTGTTGTTTTCCTTGACTGGAATTCTGAATTTTATCTTCCCAACGTGGATTTGGGAATGCAAGAGGAGGGGTGGGTTGTAACTCAATTGATTTTATAATTTTTTTTGGAGTTGGAGGAGATAGAAACTTTTGTTTCTTTGTAGGGAGTGGCTGTTTGGAAGGGAAAAGGACAGAAGAATTGAGATGGAGTGGAAGACTAGGGGATAGAGAAATGGAATCAACACTTGGGGCAGCATGGGTTGAATTTGGAATTTGGCATTCAAAATGAGATGGTGCTGCTTGAGGAATGGAAAGAGAAAAACCAGATGATGGTGTAGAACTTACCCATTGACAAGGTTTCTCAACACCAAGTTTATAAGTCTCTATGTCTAGTGTCCATTGTGTAAGTTGGGGTAGCATCTCAATCATGAAGTCTAGCTTCTCCTAAGGGTTGTAATGTCTTGGAAAAGGGCCTCCCCATGGACAGGGTGCTCTGAAACCAATCTGAAATGCCTTCATTTGTGCTTGAGCCCTTGATTGCACCATGCCAACCTCCATTTTTTGGATTTTCTCCAACAAATCTATACTTTCTTCTTGACTGCCCTCATCATATGTGTATCCTTGTGCTTGATGTGCTTCATAGCCAAACTGATTTTGGCATTGCTCATATGGATATGTATACTGATTTTGAATTTGATCAAAATGCTGATCTGGAGGATTTGAAAAACATGTTGGCAGTGGAATATATTGTTGTTGTTGTAAATGTGAATTCCATGATGGAAATGAAGTCATGATTGCACAACTTCATGGAATGAAAGAATATGGAAAGAAGAATGAATGGAAATGAATGGAAAATATGTCTACAACTCAGAGAATGAGGTATTTACCAGATGGAGTCACCAGATGTGCTTTTAAATATGCCTCCAAAGGCTGAATCTTTAATAGGAACACACCAACCTATCAAAAATAAAGTGGAAGACCTCTAAAGTCCCACCGGGCATGCCAAAACTGTTAGTGCAAATTCACAGCACCCCCAAATGAGTTATAGATATGCTTTTCTAAGGCAAGTCATTTGGTGTGAATGCAGAACATTGAGTTTTCTCCAAGGTGTGGGACCTTGCAAAGTCAGAAAATCTCCAGATTGAAGCTGGTTCTTACTCCTCTGTTTAGGTGTATGCATGTAATTCTTGCAGAGGTTCTGATTCAAAATTCCTACTCTAAAGCTACCAATGAGATAGGGTTGAGAAAAAAACAAGGAAATGGAAACAAAACTAAGCAAAAATAGAAAGGTGATACACCAAAGGAGTGTTGAAATCCTTGCTTTGCAAAAATAGACACAGATCATGAAGATTACAGCAAAAAAACATGCACAAATTACCAGAATGCAATGAAGGATTAGAAGACAATAATAAATGCATGAGAGGATTGAAAATTGATCACAAAACATACATTATCATGCCCAAATTTGATACAATACGTTGCAATAGCAAAGAGGAAAAAAACATGTTACAATCTCCATGGGAGGTCTAAAACTCCTTCAAATCCACCTGCTAAGGAGAAAAGAAGAGATTGCAGAAGCAAGAACATCCAACATTACAAAATGAGCCAAAACTAGCGTTTAACTATGAAGCAGAATGGGAGAAAGGAGAAAACGTAGGCGAATCTGATTTTCCATTCTAACCATCAATAAGATTCATTAAAATAGTAAGGGCACCTCTGTAAACCCACTTCCCAATGAATTCGATCCTGTAGGACAAGAAATTGCCCATACCTCATTAAATCTGGTAGATGAAAATCTAATTTTTGTCTTTTCCAATGTCAAGGGTGTTTTTCTAATTTTATCCCACGAATCTTCATCAAAAATCAAAATTGAACCCTCCATCGTAAATATAATTTCAGCAGCTTTCCAATTATAGAAAGAACGTAAAAAACTGAGCTCTTGATCAAAAGATATGGCCCTATGAAGATTTAGGGAAAAAATGGCAAAAACAGAGTCAAAATTTGGTCGACAGGGTCAAACTTTAAAATTTTCCCTTTTGGAAAGTTTTCCCAAAAGTCTCCGCGCCTCCACCACTCCGAGACATGTGTCACTTCCTAGTTCACCAATGGGATCGTGGGCCCAAACTTCACTTTTCCCCTTGGATTTTTGCATTGGGAAAATTTCTTGATTTTTCCCCGTGCTCCGTTCTCCCCATGACACATGTCACCTCCTGGTTCACTTGGCAGGGGCACACTTCTATTTTTTGCCCTGGTTCTTTTTGACCACTTTTGAAAATTTCACCAAATCCTTCTGTGTCTCCAACCCCCACCACCGATTGGACACATGTCACATCCCTATTACTCGGTGGGATTTTGTAAATTTCTCTGTCTTCTTCCGCGGGCTTGCAGGCCAATTTTTGATTTTTTGACTTTCACCCCAAAACGGCTAAGTGCCCAAATTTCTCCTTGCCTCCTCCGATGCGCTTCCTTCCCCTCCACGGGTCTGCAGGCCAAAATTTTCCCTTGTGCCTCCGCCAACCTTCTTGGAAATTTTCTCAACTTACCTCCACCAGCCTGACCTCCGTCGCCACGTGGCGTCTTCTCATTGGCCACGGGCCTGTCTAGGGAAAATTTCCCTAAAAAACTCCGCCGAGCCATAACTTTCAAATTATTTGGAGTTAAGAGGAAAATTTTACCTTTCTGGAAAGGTGAGAAAATTCTCTATTTGATGGAGCCATTTCTAGAAAATTTTGAGTCCATGAAGCATGCCAAAAATTCATTTAAGTGCCAACAAAGGAAAAGGAGGAGGAGTTAGCCAAAAATAAGCATGGGCTTATTTTAGATAATAGTACGCCCCATCTTCTGAACTACCGCAAATAAACTCCGTCTAGACCATTAATATAATAACAAAAGTTGAGCTTATTCCACAGCCCATCCTATCACCCAACAAAGCAGAGTCCACAGAGTTAACATCAGAGGCCAATGAACCTGAATTTGTAACCACAGAGCCTCTTCTTACTGAAACCAACATACACATTACTCCTATAAATACAAATTGAATCAATGCAAGAGCATAATAAAATTACAATTGTAGAACCACCATTTGCTACTAAACCCATTCCCATACCTTCGTCAAATGTTTTTACTAAATCCATCCCCATACCCACAAGAACAACTACATCGACACCTGCATCCATATTTTCAAACATAACTATGGTACCACTTGAGACATTCTTAGCTCAATCACCTCCACCCAAATCAGCCAAGGATTGTGGTCATTCTCAACTCGTGAATATAAATAATCCAAAACCCATGATACATTTAGACTACATCAATCATATTATTCAAACTCCCCTGCCTTCATTAACATTAAATTCAATGAGTACACCTAGTCCATCCAAAACTTCAAAGGTACGCAAAAAACAAGGCATTTTCCAGGTCTTTATAAGTCCTCATTATGAAAAAACTTATCATTTCTGGGCTCCTACATCTTTTTTTCCATCTCTCCATCTAAGGGGTATGTCTTCTTTTGGATAACCCCTTGTTAGGCCAAATCCAAGAGCCACAGAACAAAGCATCATTCAAAATCACTTGCGTGGTTCTTGCTCTCTCATACCCATTAATCATATTCCCATGGTAAGCCCTTACCCTACACTTACCACTCCTCAAATCTCACCCACTGTGGACCGTCGATGTCCATCTCCTATAAAATCTAGTTTTGCTCCACAAAACCCATTCATAAAAAATCCTCAACTCCCATCAGCTTCCACCATGGACATCAAAGAAACAACATGTTTTGTCATCTCCCAAAAAGGATGAAAATATCACCTCATTTCCACCTACATTCAGACCTAAAGGATGTTACGCTACCACTTTAGAAGATCTCCTTCGAAGGTCACTTATTACATTACCACATTTCCAGCCATTAGATCGTCATGGATGGAAACCCTCATGGTATGATTTCAATACCTTTTTGTGATTATCATAGGACACGAGGCCATTCTATAGAATAATACAAGGCATTTCATCAAATAGTTCATAAGATTGGTAGTTTTCCCTTACTTCCTTCTCAATCAAACGTAAAATCCACGTCAAATTCGATCTCTACGTCACCTAATAGAGTCATTCCAGAAACATTAATACATCATGTCGATACAGTCCATATCACTACTCGTACTCATGATTACAAAAAATCATCATCCAAACCTCAGAGAAGTAGGAACCTGTTGGTCTGAAAATCTGTCGGGTGGACAGATCTATGGATAGACGAGCCGATAGTGTGCAGGGCATCACCCCTCTTTGAGTCAGCAAAGTGAAACTGGTTTATTGCTATTCTACTAGCAGGAATCTGTGCAAGTCTCACAATATTCTGCCTTCAGGGTTTTGGGATCTCATCCCAGTAGAGGTGTTTCCAACCGTGAAAGGAAAGGAGAGAAGGGAAAGAACGAAGATAAGATAGATCCGAAGGGAGAAAATAAATGAATTCCAAAGTAGAAATATCATAAGGTCTATGTTTTAGGATTGGTAATAAATGGAGCCAAACCTACTTGCATAGACGAACAAAGCAATACTGATGAACAAATGACAAAAGAAGTAGAAGTAGATTCAACAGAATAAACATGCAGATCTAACATAAGAAATTTCTGATGCATAACACAGGTATTCAGCGCAAAGTCTCAATATTGTATTAATATTTTCCTCTGTTACAAAAAGTACAAATCCTTTCATCCTTACTTCTATCTTTTATCTAAAAAGTGTCCACACCTGAATACAACAAATATTCAAGTATATATAGAAGAAGGAGAAGAGAGAAGGAAAAAAGAAACCAACAACTAATTACAAAATATCTACAAAATATCTAAAAGTCAATTGTTGACTTTGGGCAACTTGATGGATGACAACATCCCATGGTGCAACATGGATGATGTCATCATTTGTGCCAACATGCTCTTAGATATTTACAAAAAGGAAGCCAAGAGGAAGAAGGCTATTCATCATCGTCCCGCAGCTGAAAGGGAGTATTTTTTTTCTGCTACTGTTTGGGAGAGGTAATGTGGAACTGGGTCTGATATTCCATGAATTTACTGACCATCGGCTGAAGTTGATCCTGCGCAGGACCCTTTATATGATCACCGATGACCTCACAAGTCTCCAGATCATCTTTGAGTTTTTTGGGGAGTTTGAAATATTTATTACCTGCCTCCATCAGGTACCCCACAAAATCATGGTAGGCCAGAAGGTTATTGATGCATTCAGTGTCAAAAGTGACTTCTGGCCCTAGCCCTTGCGAGACGATCTCCTTGAAAATCCAAATATTTTCATCTATCTTCCTCAAGGTGAACGAAGGAGTGAGCAGGCCTAGAGACATTCTTAGGAAAATTTGCTCCATTTGATGCATCACATCCAGGGCTTCCTCCTTGACCTTGTCTATCTTCTCCAGGATGAATTCCATCTGATCGAACTGGTAGTCCAACGCAACAAGGATTTTGCTGGGTACCCTAGGGTGATCGAAAATTCTGAATTTTACCAAATCATTGACTGAGCAGTCGAGCATTTTCTGGAACGTCTCGTGTTGCAACCTAGCATGGTCGAACTCTTCGGAGATAGGTCCTGCAATTTCCTAGAGATCCTTGTTCGCCTGGCTAATGTTCTGATATAATTCGGTGAACTTGACAATTACTTCCTCGCTGTCTTTGAGGATCTGATCTCTCTAGGCAGATACTGCCATACCTTGTTTGCCAATTTTGGCGTATTCATTTATCTTATCCTGGCTTAGGACCTCAAGAGTTTCTGTGGCAGTTGTAAGAGGTGCACTACCCATTTTTTGCAGGGTGTGGAGAAGATGCTTGTTCTTCTCTTTTAGTAGCCTCTTCTCTTCCTTTGCTTCTTGGAGCTTCTTGTAAAGGGCATCCATCGCAGATAGGGCCTCCCCTTGAAGAATTTCAGATGACATTCCCATTGTGACTTGCGTCACTATATAATCTGTAGGGGACATATCCTTTTTATCCTTTGAAGCATCGGGATACACAATCTCCATTACTCTTTCTCCCAATGCACTCTAAGAGAAGTGGGCTATGGGCTTTTACTTCTTAGCCCCCTTTGTTGGGATGATAGAGAAGTCCATTGGTGCAATAGGGACTTTCATCTTATGTTGGCTCAGGTGCTAAGAAATCCATGCTGGACCTAAGGGAGTGGGACCAGCTGTGGAAGAGGGAGTAGCTATAGTGGATGAGGGGAAATGCATAGAGACACTTGGTGGCGGCATCGAGAGAGAGGCCAAGAAAGTGCTCACGGGAGGGGGAGATACTACAGGTGAGGTAGTCATGGGAATGGAAGGGAGCTGAGAGATGAGAGAAGAAATGGTGGGGGACAGCTCCGCGAGAGAAGAGAAAATGGAGGAAGAGGAAGGGGGAACAGTAGAATATGGGGGAGAGGATATGACCAAAGGAATGGTCGCTTGAGTCACATGAGGAGGGGGAGAAGGGACGGTGGGAACCTCCATGGTTGTTGTAGTGGCAACATCCTGAGTGGGTGTACCCATTGGAACACTCTCGGCTGCTTCTTTCTCTGGGGATACCAGAGTTACAACTTGTTCCTGTGCGGCGGAAGGAGGGATCTCAGGAGCTTCTTCTTGAGTGGAGCTTGATTCTCCCTCTTTATCCCTGCCATTTCCATTTGGTAGATGTTTCGGCTTGACAGTTGCATTTCCCAAAGGAGACATGGTAAAATCTAAGTCGAGGTAGATAAGGCCATTCATTCTACACCAATGTTCCATTCGCCGCATTGTTTTCTTAACCCTTACCTCAATGGTCTGAGGTTCCTTTGTTCTATCTATTTCAGCAAACGGCCAGTTGTCCCCATCCGTGTCTAGATACACCTATCAACTTCTTGATCGGTAGTTTGATAACATTTTGGAACAATGGCCACGCCATATTGAATAATCTTTGCCAGGGCCAGGCGAGAGTGATCCTTTCTTCTGAGTTCGACCTCATGATACAGGTCGATGTAGATATCCTCGATCTGTGGAACGTGGATCGGATTGAGTTTTTTCCTTAGGGAGGAAATTTTCTTGGATTAAAGGTGGGCCTTGCTAGGAAATTGTGCTTTAGATTGAGTAGTTTTAGCTCTGCGAACATTTCCTAGGCTTTGTTGTGGGAAATGCAGGTGTACCTACCCACTGTAAGGGGGAAAGGAGTTCCACCCTTCTTTCTCTTCAGACACTTCTCATGGCATGTTATGAGTTTCTTGGATAGCTCCAATAGGATCAACTTAGGGCTAGCATACCTTGGCAATTTGGTGGGCTCTCCCAAGAAGTTGGCTACTCTGAGATAGGTGAAGGTGGGGAATTGGGTAAACAATGCTCCCCACTTCTCAATTGTTGTAACTATGCTCTTGGTCGTCTGACCATGAGTCATATTTGGCCTCAAAAGGCAGATGATGCCATAGAAGAAAGCATCGTTGATCTTGGTAAACTGTGGGATCCTATTCTCCAGCTTCAACTCTGGGTAGTATTCGTATATTTTCACCTGAGGTCAAACTCCGCATCGGCTCAGTGCTGGATAATCCCTCTCCGAGGCTGCAGCGTAGACCACGTAGGAGTTCATGTAGAACCTCCCTGTGGTGGTGAGTTGTTGGAGCTGCTCAGAGATGGTGCTTCTTATGATCTCTTCCCACTCAAAGTAATGGGCATCAGAAATCCCAAAAACTCTACTTAGAAATGTGATGGTATCGCTCAGTTCCTCGGAGAAGTTGCTGCAGTGAATAACCTGTGGCCACCTGGTTATCACCTTTTTTTTCTTTAAGTACACTCCGTTCATCAGCTGCATGCATTTATCTTTGTTATCCTCCCATGCCTTGATGCATTCTTCCTGGCTTACAGCCACAAAATGTCGGTGGTGGGGAATGCCTAGCATGATTTCGAAGTGCTGGGAAATGAGGTTGATTATGACCTCGCCCTTTTCATTTTCGACACACCTTGTGTCTTTGTTGTAACAGTGGGCCACCACCATCATAAACTCATTGTTTACTGCACTGACGGGGACCCCCCAGAAAAATGCAGACCACTGCCCACCAGCTTGTCCATCCAAGGACTTCCTATGACCCTCCTAGTTTTGGCCTAGAAATCCTCCATGTCGATGTGGCCGAGTTCAGAATCTCTAATGTCTATGTCACATTCTACCTGGGACTCGGGCATTCTGACCCTTTGATATTTGTATTTCATCTCTTCCTCTGTGAGCTTAGCCTTACCTTTTGACTTGGTTGGCCTTTTGCTTGATGTAGACATATGTGGATCTGAGTTCAGTTGCTGATCTGTAAGAAGAAGCAAAGTCCAACATAAAAGAGCCATGTTAGCTATCAGATCTTCCATTAAAGCCTTACAGAATGAGGAGTTAGCAATTTTAAGGCCTCTGGGCGCAAGGCATAGGGACACTACGGGCTGTAGGATTAAAAGTATGGTGCACTGAAGTGGAGTGTTACAAGGAATAAATCAGTGCCAAAGGGCACAGGGTGCAGGAAATTTGCATATAACATCTTTGTTGTTGTAGACAGGAGTGCACCTGCACCATTTATATGAAGTTTTATACTAGGCACAAATAATTTTGGTGTTGCATGGGAGCAAGATGCACCAATGGCACAGGTAATTTACATGTAATATGGAATTTTGGTGTGCTGAAGGGTGCAGGATTAATGCGTGTAGCACTTACTTTGTGTGCGCAAAGGGGGGGGGGGGGGGGGGGGGGGGGTTTGGCGCAGTGCAAGAAATTATTGCATAACACTTATGTTGTTGTAAGCAGGATTGCGCCAGCGTCGGGTTTAGGATTTACTTGGTTTATGTATGGCACAGGGATTTTGTGTGCTGCAATCAAGGTCAGTGCACCCTCTTGGCGCGACTGTGTTTTCTGTAACAAGGGTGGCGATTGCGCCCAAAGAGAAATGCGGCCCAGAACTAGCCTTTAGGTTTTCTCTCCTTTCTTGATGGGTTTGCAGTTTTTTAGGTCTCCTTCTTCATGGGTTTAGACGGTGAAGGGGGCACAACAAAGAGGTCTGGGTTCATTTTTGAGGCAGAGCACTCTTGGCCGGCAGATCTGGAAAGAGGGTGAAAACAGTTTGGGAGGGAAGGCTTATAAAAATGGGCAGGAGGGGCTTATGGTTTCTCAGATTCATTTCATCCTACCTTACAAACAACCAACAAAACAAAAACATAAGAGAAGTAAGAACCACTTACCTGGAATATATAGAATGAGAGAAATGAAGTGGGGTCCACGAACACGACACGAGAATGATGGGCGTGCTGATAGGTGCAAAGGAATAAAGTTTTTTACGTGTTTTTTATTGTGAAAGTGACAGGGCAGATGCGCCTATATATAGCCAGAAGTGTAATAAATGTGCCAACCACTTTTTAAAGGGGCGCACCAAAACACATGTCGACATAGAAAACTTTGCGCCATTTGGTGCTGATATGTTTTTGTCAGCATGGAATTATCTGTGCCTTTGGCATGAATTTAGTACTGTCAACATTGGATTTTTAGCACCTTGGCACACCAAAATATGGCACAACATTTTTGTTGTTGACAGGAAGGCACATGCGCCTTCGCACAGGCAAGAAAGGCGCATCACGGGAAGGCACAACAATTGTTGTGTCAACACTTCAAAGGGTGCGCCAAAGGAAATAAAGGGGGGGCGCAAGTTTATCTTGTGTTGCATAGATAAAAGGTGTGCCCAGCCAAAAAAGGACCGAAATGACTAAGTTCGGAAAACTAGATTTCCTGAAAAGGGATTTTACAACATTCTGAATGCTGAGGGACCCCGACGAGGACCCAGAACAAAATTTTGGTATGGTTACCTATGAAATTGCCCTCATCAATTTTACAGGATAACAGAACCTTGTCGCCATACCTCTAACTTCTAAGTTACCAACTCCACCTGGTAAATCTAAAGTCTCCATTTCTTTATCTCTTGAAGGGACCAACCAAATGCCTACACCAAAGGCCAAAATTTATGTATCAACAACCACACCACCTTCCACTTCAATACAAAAATTCATCATTAAATATTTACATCAAATGCCAGTCTGAATGTCACTCTATGAACTAGTCCAAACATCTCCTACCCATAAGAAGGCCATGATAGAAGGCCTTCAATTCATCAATATACCTTCTAACAATACAAATTTATTTACAAATTTTATAGGAACTCTTAAAGCATCCACCTCCATATCATTTGAACCATTTGAGATACCTTATCTTAGACTAGAAGACCATGATTTTCCCCTTTTCATTACCTCTCAGATCAATGACATTTCTATCAAAAGTGTCATTGTTGATAGTGTCGCAACCATCAAAATTATATCATCCCTTGCCTTTGACCATCTTAAGTTACCTAATACATTTGTCGCTCAAACTCCAGTCATGTTATCTTCCTTCAATGACACGATCATACCCACGCTAGGTACCGTCATCCTACCACTCAAATTTGGTGTCAAAACCTTACTAGAACTCTTCTATATCATAAAAGGGGAATTTCAATATAATATATTACTAGGACACCCTTTGATACGCACTATGTATTGTGTTCCTTCTGCTCTTCATCGATGTCTTAAGTATGAACATGAAGGAAAAACTCGGATTGTCCTAGTGGATCCTAATCCATTCATTGATTCATATATGATGTACCACCAAAATGATGTATTGGTACCTAAATCCATGTTTGAATAATCATATCAAGCATCCACTAGCATATCGATACCTTCTTCCACATTTCCAGATGATTATTTTTTCACCAAGGCCATGAAATGCCTCACTCTCAGGGAATACTTCCTTCTTATGCTTAACTTCATTCCATCACCAAAAACATATGGTCACCCTGACAAATAACCCACGTACATTCCTGATGTAGGAGATGTTATCTCCTATGGACGAGCATACCTTAAAACAAATCTCATCTATGGTAGAATTTATAATACACTATCTCATCCAACTCATTCACATCATGCAATGTCATTTAAATCAATTTTAAATCTCTTGATAACTCCCAATTTTCCCATATGTATCTCCATCATTGTGCATGGAAAGGATTTGGTATTTTACATTAAGAACAAGGAACACATGACCAACCCGTCCTATGCACTCTCAAACCATATGATAAAAATGGTCTATGTTATAGAAAATTAACCCTAGAAATCACTGAGACCATTGCATATGGACAAGAAACTCCCATATCCATTCTCAAACTAGAATCATCATCATTCCAGCATAAGGATTCCATGGATACAGATGATACTGTACTAATCCCACCCAATTTTTTTTTTAGTCAAAATTTTATCCTTAGGACCACTGACCTATCGATCAGGTCACCCCATTAAATCATTACCACTTGTTTTGTCGGAAATGATTAAAGAAGATTCACCCAATCTAGATATCCTTTAGTGTCAAGACAACCAATATATCCTTTCTCACATGGGAGATGAAGAGTGTTTCCTTTAGAAATCCTTGTCATCTGATACACCTAATCTTCTTAACGAATCAACCATCGATGTTAATTTAGGAACCTCACTAGACCCCCGTATAGTTAAAGTCAGCCAAAGTCTCAGTCCTCAATAATTACACGACTTCACAACATTCCTAACAAGACATCATCAATCCTTTTCCTGGTCATATAGTGATATTCCGGGGATTAACCCCAACATTTTTGTACACAACATAGTCACATATCTGGATGCCAAGCCAGCTAAACAAAAATTCAAAAAGATACATCCTCGTATAGCTCTCCTTCTTAAAGAAGATTTGCAGTGTCTCTTAACTGGTAATTTTATTATACCTATTGACTATCCATAATGGGTTTCCAAAATTATCCCTGTAACCAAAACTTCAGGCAAGATTTCACATTTGCATATATTTTAGGGATATCAATCTTGCTTTTCCAAAATATGATTTCCCTCTCTCGAACATAGATCAGCTCGTCAACCTAACAACACACCATGAAATGCTTTCCCTTATGGATGGTTTTTCTAGTTATAATAAAATTATCATTTCTCCTAATGATCAACACAAAACATCTTTCATCACCCTTTAGGGAACCTTTTGTTACCGTGTTATGCCTTTCGAACTTAAAAATTCCAGGGCAACATATCAACATGCCATGACATATATCTTCCATGACCTTATCCAAAAAATTGTTGAGGATTACATTGACGACCTCCTTGGAAAGTCCAAATCTATGAAAAACCACCTCGAAGTCTTTGAATCCATCTTCACTCATCTTATCTAATTTTTTCTCTGTCTTAATCCTGTAAAGTGTGTTTTTGGTGTTCTCACCGGAAATATTTTGGGATTTATCATATATATTCATGGAATCAAAATTGATCCTACAAAAGTTAGGGTACTTATATAAATCCCCCCACTTTCTAACCTCAAACAACTATGTAGCCTTTAGGCAAAAATTACAGTCCATTCGGTGATTCATATCACAAATTTCTGACCGTTGTTATCCATTTCATCCTCTGCTCCATATAGATGTCGAGTTCCATTGGGGTTCTGATTGCCACAATGATTTTGATAAAATTAAGTAATATTTTTTATCACCGCATGTCCTCACTCCACCTCGTGATGGGGAGCCTTTTTACTAATACATATCCACTTCAGAACATTCCTTAGGAGCCATGCTTTCCCGCCATGATAATCAAGGCCGTGAGTAAGCCATGTACTACATTACCCACACGGTTCATGAATATGATACATGTTATATTGAATCCAAAAAAATTTGTTGTGCATTGTATTTTGCCACCTCTAAACTATGTCATTATCTTCTTAATCACAAAACATACATCGTCACTAGTTTTAACCCACTTAAAGCCATGCATGCCAAACCTTATCATAATGACCACATATCCTGATGGCTCATGTTAATGACTAAATTTGACCTCGAAATTATACCACAAAAATCCATTAAAGGTTAGGCCATTGCTGATTAACTCGGTGAAGCACCTCTTCCAGATAATCAACCACATCATGAATGCTTCCCCGACGAGTCCATTAACAATATCACTAAATCCGTCAATTATGAATCAAATTTCATCCCCGTTAAAATTATACTCTTCTTTGATGGTGATAAATTTCAAGGAGGAGGAGCCGATGTTGATATCATACCACCTTGGAACATTCCCATCCCATTATCATTCAATCTCAATTTTGAGTGTACCAACAATATGATAGAATATGATGCCTTAATCATGGGTTTAACTATTGTTATTCTCCTAGGTTTCCATGACCTAGAAATCTAGAAAGATTCACAACTCATCACCTGTCAGGTGAAAGGAGAGTACCAATGTAAAAACAAGGTCCTTCAAAAGTATAAGGCCTTTGTCGAATTTCTCCTCGATGGATTCAATCATTATACCATTCAAACCATTCCACGATATTCTAAGAGGCTTGTAGACACTATGGATTCTCTAGGACCCCTTGTGCCCTTCGAAACGGAAAAATTGAAGGATAAAACTAAGATGCCTGTAGTCATTCAATGATTAGACCATCCTTCACATCAAAATGATCTACCTTCCATTAACATTATTGACAAAAATCCATTTGATATGTGGTACACTCGACTATTTGATTATCTTACTGAATCTAAACTCCCACCATATTTTTCACAAGGCACTAAACGATCCTTCATTCAATGTGTTACTCACTTCATTGTCATAGGAGGTATCCTTTTCAAATGTAGTTTTTATGGTGTATTATTATGTTACCTCAAATCACACAAATCAACCAATGCAATCAAATAGGTCCATGATGGCATTTTTGGAGGCCATTTCAGTGACAACACCATCGCCAAGCATATCATACGAGTAGGATATTACTGGTGCACTATCACCAAAGAATATTGTGTGTATGTAAAAAAGTGTGTTAAGTTTCAACTTCATTCTGATCTCAACCACATCCCTAGTCAAGCATTAAAACCCACACAAAACTTGTGTCCTTTCTCTCAATGGGGGTTAGACCTCATTGGTGAAATTAATACAATATCATCTCAACAACATCATTCAATCATCACTGCAACTGAATATTTTACTAAATGGGTTGAAGTTATTCCTTTGACATGAATTTTTTTTTGTCCCATCATCAAATTCATATATAAGAACATCGTATGTCATTTTGGCATTCCACATAAGCTTATCACATACAATGGAAAATCCTTCAAAAATAAGGAGGTTAAAAAGATTTGTGATACATTTAACATCAAACTAAGCTTCTCATCACCATATTATCCTCAAGAAAATGGAAAAGCTGAGGCTTCCAAAAAAACACTTAACAAAATCCTCATGAAAATCGTAAATGACGCAGGCAGGAATTGGCATACTCAAATCCCGTGTGCTCTGTGGGCTTATTGAACTAGTATCTGTACACCTACTAGTGCTACACCTGATTCATTTGTTTATAGATTTGAATCCATCGTACCCGTAGAAATTACAATCACATCACTCCATGTATCCTTAAAGGATTTCATTCCCGATGAAGAATATCGCTAAAATCATCTTGCACAACTAGAATTTTTGGATGAAAAGCATCTAGTAGCCCTTGAACATCACAAGCTTATCAACAACACATTAGTAGAGCATACAACAATCATGTCAAGGAACATGACTTCAAAATCAGTGACCTAGTACTTAAATAAAATCAAAATGTGACTAAATTAGAATGAAGTAAATGTGGTAAGTTTTCCCCTAATTGGATTGGTCCCTACATTATTACTCACAAATATGGGTCAGGAGCATATTGTCTCGCTTCTCTTGATGGAGAACCTAAAAAGGAACCTCTAAATTCTTTGCACTTGTAGCCTTCCTACTATTAAATGATTGATTATCATTACAAAAGTTTCAATAAGATCTTATCAAAATGATAACCTTCCATTTTACTAAGATCAGAATCATTCCATTACCCTTTTTCCTAACATCAATACATGGGGCATATGGATGTGTGCCCTTATACATATATCCCCTCGTTACAAAAAATTTATTAGGCTATTAATTTTAGCTCAAAATAAAACCAAAAACACATATGGATGCTTCCTTATTAATAGACTGATCCCTTGAAGGACAACTATTCAAACATCATATTGTTAAAAGTAAAGTAGATTGATCCCTCAAAGGAAAACTACCATTTTAAAGTCATGGAATGATCCCTTGAAGGATGGTCATTCAATTGAAATATAAAATGTAGACCATACCCTCAAAGGATGGCTACCCATGAAATAGGATTCCCATTTTGATCAGCCTCTACAAACATATCAAAATCAAAAAGCATCTTGGAAATCTTCCCTCATCAATAAAATTTCCCATACCACATTGATCAGTTTACTTCTCATAAAGAGTTGGGGCATTGATTCCCTCTAAATGTTTTTAAAAAGATAACCTTTCTTCCCCACAAAGACATGCATTCATATGGTCCTTTTGTACTTTTTATCTAAATTCCACCATGAATTGTCCATTAATAGTCTCATTTAGTATTTTGAAGGGCTACAAGTGCAAGTGTTATCAAAACCCATTACGCATATAGTATTCAATGGGGAATTGTTTCCACTTTTACTTTATTTTATTTAAATTAAATTTTAATCTGATATATTTTGGTTAGGTCACATTTCCTAAAGGATAGTTAAACACCAAGAATCCTAATAAAAAACATAAATATCAGTATATCCAACACATATTTCATACAACATATGCATAAAACAAAACATCATAAACACCATAGCAATCACAAGAATCGTAATCATCATCATCAATCATCATCATATATAAAATCAAGTAACCATATCACATCAAAGACTTCTCTGAGCTTATCAACACAAGAACTAAAATCATCACCATCATATATATATATATATATATATATATATATATATATATATATATATATATATATATATATATCAAATATCAAAACACACTTTCTATACAATCAAAATAAGTTCATACATAGGAAAAAGGGCTTCTATGAGCCTACAATCAAACTTTAAAATCCCTCAAACTAGGATCAGGAGTGCCTCCCACTACAAGACCACCACCACTAACTCCTCCTGCACCGTCATCTCCTCTCGGCAGTCTTCGAGATGGGTGCCCCACACTCACCGCACTATCATTGGGCCTAGTCACTACTGTGGCGCCACCTTGGGCAGTTACTTAGTCAACATATAAAGTGGCGTCGGGGTAGTTCTTGATGATCATATCCACATAATATTCCCTTTTCGCTCTCATAGCCTAATAATGGGACACCAAAATCATACCATAAGGTGTTGCAGACACTCCTCTCTAGCTAATTAATGTCGATAGCTCTGTGCTAGAAATAAAATGCCTCATGATCCCCAAGGCCTTCCTGAAAGTATCTCTCTAACCCTTGTACCTATATCTATCATAAGATTCCTATACAAGTTGTTCCTGGAGCCCATCATGCTTTACGATCAAACCATCTGTCTCTCTAATAAGAGTATCTCACACTCCCACTAAGTCAACTCAATCTCTACAAGTGAAATCTCTCTTTGCCTCTATTATGGCCTTCTCATTTGTAAATTTAGCAATATCTAGAGCTATAGAAGCATTACGTTCAACCCTCTCCTCATCAGCCTCACCACCCTCCTCGACTCCTTCCTCTTCTCGATCCCTTACTCATCTAACTAATCAGCATGCCCTCTCTTTTGCCCTCATCCTCTCAAAAATCCTTAATGAATGGGACCACCAAGCAAAAAATTTGGGGTGACCCCCGCATCATCAATCAGAACCACATGACCATCCTCATCTAGACCCATTGCACCTAGCTGCTCAATAGTGGGTGTTGGCCCTGTCATAACCGCTTGTGGGGTATCAGAATCCCCATTGTCCCACCTATAAAAAATTGGCTCCTTAGGTATATCCTAAACCAACCCGAACTGTCTCATCACTCAAGTAAAGTGTATCAACTCATCCTCTCGAGCTCTGTGGCCCTAGACCCAGATATCCTACTATAGATACAATAAATCCATAGAAAAATCTAGTCAATAATAAAAATCCACATATGACCTCCATATCACATTGTCAACGTGTAGTCCAGATATCAAGTCTCTATAATAGGTAGGCCCCTTGGCCTTCCTCGCTATGTTGAGACTCACACTCCATCTCATGAAGCTTGCATTCCTCATGTAAATAACACTAGAAAATTCAAATGGACAAGCAATGGCTATGTGCTTGTGGGTCTAACACTGCAGTAAAAATCCAACATCAATCTCGTAGCGCTTGTGGGCCATCCAAAACCACAACTCTTTGTATCTCTGTGTTAACAAAGTAGGATCCCACTCAAAGACTATACGGTGCTCCATCATCTCCGTAACTACCCCATCATCATCCATGGGAATTGTCATCACCAATCTGGCACTATGATAATTCTTTATCGGGAACTCCTCGTGCTATGATTATTTACTAATGCATAACCTTTAGTTTGGTAGATGGAATCTGGAAACACAACAACAAACATAACACAAGAATACCATAGACTATGATAAGAAGGAATGATGATAAATCTAAAATATCAGTGTAAATTATAATATCAACATGAAATTGTTACAATCTCACCCATGAGGTACTTCAAGTGTTACTGACTTCACTTGCCTTCCAACAATACCTATGGGAGAAACTTCACAATTACACCTCTTAATGGCTTCTTTAACACACCTTCAAAATGATGGCTTCCTTTACACACTTACTCATACAATATTTCTCACTACTTCCTTCTATGCCAAATGAGGGGGGTGGCCTCTTTATTTATAGGAATTCAGGCTTATCCACCCTATCTCTAAGATAGGATAGGAAATCTCTTCTGGCCAATCATATTCCATGCCTAAACTCTTGCCTTTACATGTAGGCTTATCTTCTAAGATAAGATAAACCTTATCATCTCACATGGGTTCCACCTTTTTAGAATTTTCTACAATTAAAATATACAAAATATTTATGACATCACTCCTTGTCCTTATTACAAATATAATATTTCTAATTCCTAATCATATAGACCCTACTTCTCTACTTATCCCAACTTTGACATTTTAACATTACCGGACCACTTACGAAAAATATTTAATTTTTACAACATTCCTATTGTACTTTGACTGTTACCGTACTCTACATTATTGGTGGCATTGTACTGATGGCGTCGTTATCTTCTATTAGACGCCACTACTAATTATACTTAACAACATCATGTTCCTAATACATACATTAATAGAAGATACGGAGGATAATTTTAATGTTGACATTTTCCCCCTTCCTAACTTCTACTCTGTCCTCAGAGTAGACTCTTATGGACATTCTGAAGCTAGTGCCTAGAACATATTTAACTTGTCATGGTTGACCCATTTTGTAATGGGAGTACCATCCAATTCCTCCAGTCGATATGTACCATTTTCATGCACAATTGCTATTTTGTAGGGCCCCATCTATTTGGGAAGAAATTTTCTCTGCCTTCTTTTTTGTATATGGAATCATATACTAGAACCAAGTCATTCACATGAAATGGAGACCAACAGATCTTTTTATCAAAGTATTCCTTCTACTTCATTTTCTTCTTATATCTTGTATCCTTCGTTATTTCCCTCATTTCCTCTAGCAAATGAAGATGTACCAACCTTTCTTTTATTGAATCACTTTCATCCATCCTTTCATTTTTCATAACTCTCACAGTGGGAATATCAAACTCAATAGGAAGAACTGGATCAAGGCCATAAGCCAACTGAAATGGGGAGTATCCTGTTGCTGACTTTGATGTTTCCCTATATGCCCATAATGCTGCATGAATCCTTTTATCCCACTTATGTACCTGTAAGGCTGCATCTTTTGCTAGAATTTGACACAACACAAAATTTGATCTTTCCACATGTCCATTTGTGCTTAGATTGTATGTTGTTGGCTTCCGGTGCTTAATAGAAAACTTATTTACTAGGGCTTCTACCACCTCAGTAATGAATTAACTTCCTTGATCTGTTAAAATTTCTAATGGACAACCAAATCTGGTGACAATGCGTTCATATATGAACCTTGCAACTTCATCCATGAAATTTGTTTTCAATGGCCTAGCTTCAACCCACTTGGTTAAATAATCTATGGCAACTACAATATACTTATTTTGGCGTGGGGTAGTTGGAAGTGGACCTACAATGTCTATTCCCCACTTTTCAAAGGGACCAAGTGGAAGAATAGGGCATAATGGAGATGATGAAGTCTTACAGTTACCATGTGTTTAACAAATATCACATGTCTTATAATAATTATAACAATATCTAAAAAGAGTGGGCCAGTGATAACCTGCATCCAAGATCCTTCTTGTTGTAAGTTGTCCAAAGAAGTGTCCTCCACATGTACCATTGTGGAATTCTTCTATCATCTCCTTCCCTTGATCACATCCAATTGATTTCTTGTACTGTCCATCAGGTCCTATTCGAAATAATACTCCATGCAGAATAGAATATGGATGACTGGCTTGAGTAATCTTCCTCTTAGTCTTTGCATTAGCACCATCGGGAAACTTGAATTCATTCAGATAATTCCAAATATCTATGTATTCACTAGGGATTGTGTCAAGGGATAACAATGCTGCATCTGGGAAATCATCATCATCACAAGATGAACCTAAACCATCATAGGCTTGAGAGAGTGCATCTGCATTGACATGCTTCTTTCCTAGTCTATCTATAATATCAAATTCAAATTCTTGTAGCAAAATTATCTATCTTGCTATCCTCCCTGATGGGTTAGGCTTATTTACAATATACTTTAGAGCCTGATGATCTATTACAACTATAAATTTCTACCCTAGAAAGTAATTTCTAAACTTCTTTACAGCAAAAATGATAGCTAGAGCCTCTTTTTTAGTTACAGTATAATTTACCTCAGCACTGTTCATTTGTCTGCTCCCAAAGTAAACTGGATGATCATTCTAATTTTCATCCTTTTGGCTCAGAGTACTTCCTAGTGTTATATCTGAGGCATCAGTATACACAATGAATGGATTTCTCCAATCTGGATTCTTTAAAACATGTGAAGACACCAGGGCTTCCTTCAGTTGTTCAAAAGCTTCATGCACCTTATTTCTTGGTTCATAAGTAACATCCTTCTTCAAGAACTGGGTTAGTGGCTATGAAATATTTGAGAAATTCTTGATGAACCTTCTATAGTAACCCACATGGCCTAAAAATGATCTCAACTTACTTCTATTCATAGCTAATGGTAACTCTTTGATTTTTGAAACTTTATCAGGATCAGTACCAATACCATCTCTGGATATAACGTGCCCTAACAAAACACCTTTAGAACATCCAAAGACACACTTTGTAGGGTTTAGTGAGGGTTTTTCTTCATCTAACCTTTTAAATGTTGTCTCCATCTAGTGCAGGTGGTCCATCTTGCTTCCATAAATGCAAAAATCATCCAGAAATACTCTGATGAAGTTCCCAATGTAGGGTTCAAACACCCTATTCATCAAGCACTAGAACATTGCCAAAGCATTACACAACCCAAAAAGCATAACTCTATAAGCAAATGTTCCCCAAGGAGTGGTGAACGTGTTCTTCAACTGATCTTTCTCTGCTATATGAAAATCATTATATCCATTAGCAAAACTATATCACTCTTGGCCAACTACTTCGTCCAAGATCTGATCTGAGAATGGAAGAGGGTAATGTTCATTCTTTGTTGTCTTATTGAGCTCCCTATAATCTACACAAATGCGTAGCTTCCCATTCTTTTTTATTGAGATCACAATGGGAGAAACCCATTCTAAATTATCCACAACAAATATGAATCCTACATCAAGCAGCTTATTTATTTATTCTTTTACAGTCTTGGAAAAATTAGGATTCATTCTATATGGCATTTTCTTTATGGGCTTAGCACCATCTACTAGCTCAATAGAATGTTCTACCCAACTTACTTGACGGAGTTCCTTGTAATCAAAAGTGAATATGTGTATACACCTTCAAAAGAGTTGGAGGTAGGATTCCTTATCACTCTCCATCACAACATCACCAATCTTTATTTGTTGGAGAAAATCATCAATTTCTTCTTCAGGTAATTTTATGGGTTCATGATTCGGTGTGACTGGAAGGATATCCATGACCGAAACATCAACCTCACTTTCTTCATCTTCTGTGTCCACTTCACTAGTACTAGAGTAATAAGAGGATGTCCAATCATCAGTTTCTTCACTTGAATCCACAGGTTCTGTCTTATGATGTCGAGGGATCAAGTTTATCTTCACCCTCTCTCTACCACGTCCAAGTGTCATGAAGCCTTCATTCCAGTAGTTTCTTGCATGAACTCTCCTTAGCCATGGTCTTTCCAACAACATTGGGTACGCAACAGTACCATTTTTTATCACCTGAAATTCTACCACACATACAACACCCATAACAGATATTGCCACATTTGAAACTACACCTTCTGGTTTAGTTTTTCCCTTATTTAATGACCTTAACATAAGTGTTGAGGGGCGATCAATTTTTAAACCGAACATATCCATTACAGACTTGGTAATTACATTAACTACAGCACCCCCATCAACTACGACATCATGAATTGAAATACCATTACATAATACCTCAACTTGTGGAGTGTAGGGATCCACCTCTGGCTCCAAAACAAGGACCTCAACCTCCTTCCTTCGTTAAGCATTGAGTTCACTTCGCAGCTCCCACCTCTTCTCAGAAGACATAGCCAAGAGTTGACCATATGTAATATTTGCAGGCCTTTTGGATAGATCTTCTAAGCTAGAGTATGGTCTGTGTCCCTGTGAAATCAGAAAATCCTGCACACCCAACTTTCTTCTCCTATGTTTCTTACTAGTTTCTCATTTCATCTTCTTAGGATCATTTCCATCTTGGTTATCTTTTTCTTTATTTATTTTTGTTACAAACACATCTACTTCATTATTTATGCTCTTATCTACTACATCAAAAGAATTCACAGGTGTTTTTCCTTTATCATCATCTCTTATACCAGATGTAGAAGCTCTATCTAGACAATTATACTTATAATGACCCTTTTTATAACAACCATAACATAAAACTTCAGAAATATTTCTTTTTGGACCTCTATCTCCTCCCTGAGAGCTAAATTATTTTCCTTGAAGAAGATTAATAGTTAACTAGCCCATCTTCCTGAGCAGATCTTCATACTCAATAGATGTACTAGGAGAAAGATTTGTGCTCACCGAGAGTGGTTGTGGATTCTGGACCAAAGGTGCTAGTGTAGGCTCTACTTTAGCAACAATTTCTTTGGGTTCCTCTTCCATGCTTTCTTCTTACCTTCTTGCAATCTGCTTTGCTTGTTCAATGGTAGCTGGGTGGTCATACTTCACTCGTTGTTTGATCTCTGGCTTCATCCCAAGAATGAAGTGCTTACAGAGGAGATTATCCACGACATTCATCAACCCATCTGCTAATCTTTCCTTTACGATCTGGGCATCGAGCTTCCTCCTTAGCTCTAGAACACGAGTATGATAATCCCTTATCTTCTCCTTCTCTCCTTAGGATAGCTTTGTAATATCGATCATGAGATCTGCATATTTCTGTTGTTCACCAAATTCTTCAAGAAAAATTTCAATTAATAAATCCCATGAGTTTTTCACATTATCACCTAGTGTTTCAAACCACCTAAGGGCTGAACCATCCAAAAAGGTAGGAAAAAATTCAGTCCATTGTTCCCTTCTTATAAGGCCATTACAAATACAAGATCGTTTAAACTCTTGAATGAAAGAAGAAGCATCTTCATTAGATTGGGTTGAAAAACAAGAATCTTCCCCATTTTCAAAAATAACCACAGTGAAATACCAGCCTACAAGTACAATCAACAAGACTTATGTGCACAAATAATTGGAATCACTATAATAGAAAGTGACTTTACACCTTTCTACAGTAAAATAGAAATGACCACGGTAAACTATAGTAAAACTTGACTTACTGTGGTAAAAAATGACTTTACTATGGTAAACACTATTCATGGTAAAAAGTGAAGTTACTGCGGTAAATACTATTCGCGGTAAAAAGTGACTTTACCATGGTAACCACTATACACAGTAAAAACAAGGTTACCCTCTAAATATTTTTTGACTAAGTGATAATATCTCTCCAGAAAATCCACCAACGAGGAATGGTCCCGGAAACGGAACCAAAATGTCATCACCAATCTGGCACTATGATAATTCTTTACCGGGAACTCCTCGTGCTATGATTATTTACTAATGCACAACCTTTAGTTTGGTGGATGGAATCTGGAAACACAACAAAAAACATAACACAAGAATACCATAAACTATGATAAGAAGGAATGATGATAAATCTAAAATATCAATGTAAATTATAATATCAACATGAAATTGTTACAATCTCACCTATGAGGTACTTCAAGTGTTACTGACTTCACTTGCCTTCCAACAATAACTATGGGAGAAACTTCACAATTACACCTCTTAATGGCTTCTTTAACACACCTTCAAAATGATGGCTTCCTTTACACACTTACTCATACAATATTTCTCACTACTTCCTTCTATGCCAAATGAGGGTGGTGGCCTCTTTATTTATAAGAATTCAGGCTTATCCACCCTATCTCTAAGATAGGATAGGAAATCTCTTCTGGCCAATCATATTCCATGCCTAAACTCTTGTCTTTACATGTAGGCTTATCTTCTAAGATAAGATAAACTTTATCATCTCACATGGGTTCCACCTTTTTAGAATTTTCTACAATTAAAATACACAAAATATTTATGACATCACTCCTTGTCCTTATTACAAATATAATATTTCTAATTCCTAATCATGTAGACCCTACTTCTCTACTTATCCCAACTTTGACATTTTAACATTACCGGACCACTTACGACAAATATTTACTTTTTACAACATTCCTATTGTACTTTGATTGTTACCGTACTCTACATTATTGGCGGCACCGTACTGACGGTGTTGTTATCTTCTATTAGATGTCACTACTAATTATACTTAACAACATCCTATTCCTAATACATACATTAATAAAATATAAATTACGGAGGAAAATTTTAATGTTGACAGAATCTCCCACACCCTGAATCTGGCAGTACAAAACATGAAATGCCCAACATCATCATAGTCATCTGTGGGCACCCCGCTCTCTCAGACTCATATAGGCCTGATAATCGAAAGATCCTAAGGATTATCTCACACCTCGGGCCTCATCTCCATATAATCACTACATAGTATCCCCTCTCTCTACATTTTAAATACAATCAATAAGACCCCCGTAACTGGAATTTTGGTAATACGATGAACATCCTCCAGGGTTATGGTCATCTACCCTGTAGGTAGCCAAAAAGTATTGGTGGAAGGATTCCACCTCTTTAGAAATGCAAGTATCAAGTTGTGACACCTTTGAATCCATCTGTAAAATCTAATCTCACCAAATCCCACACCCTCTAAATGGTCCCCATCATCATCAGATAAATCCTCTTTGATTCATGTAACATCAATGGGATACGGTCTCGAATAGTCAACTGAGCATCCACCTGCAAAATACACACATGAAAGAAAACATTAATAACATCAAAAAAATTATGAAAAATTAACATTTGCAATCATAAAATTCCCTCATAAACATAAGCATAACAATTAAATATGTATAATGTAGCCTTAAAAATTCAAACACTTTTATCAAAAACCATATTTTATCACTCAAAACACAAACTATTTAGGTTGCAAAGAATCACTTGTGATTCACCTCAATCTCTAAAGATTGAAGGAATCACTAGGGATTCTTGTAAATCTTCCCTAGGGAATTCGAGTGCCCCGATACGGCCCTAAATCCCTCTAAATCCCTAAAAATCCCTAAAAACTACAAAAAACAAAAACACAATTGAATCCTATCTCTACTAAGACGGGTTTCCATTTACGGCTCGAGGAGGCCATTTGACAAAATTTTACTCGCAAAACACATTTTTCACCCACTCTGATAAATTCATTGTCATATACAATGAAAAATATAAATAAACAATAAATTGTTAGGAATTAGAGAACAAATATGTGGAAACAATTCCTCAAATCACATCAGTAGGAAACTATAGTAGAAGTATACATGCAAAAATATAACAACATAAATAAATAATGCACAAAAGAAGAAAAGACAAGATTTAACGTGGTTCACCCAATGTGGTCTACGTCCACCAAGAACTTGCTCAGATTTTATTATCAACAAGAGTAAAATAACTCTCACAGTATTCTCTCAGTTATGAACTCACAACAGAATTCCAAAGATGTTAAACCACATCTAAACCACAATTGACACCCAATTGCTTAACCTTGATCACTCTTGATCACCTCTTGATCACTTAGACTATGGACCTCTTGAACACACAATATATCTTCAAGATACCCTAACACCTTTATTTATAGGATTGCAATCCTTTAAGAAGTCCAAAAGCTGACCCTATAAGTTTGAAAGGCATGACCTTTCAAATTCCCATGGCTGGAAAAGAAACTGTCATGACATTTCATCTTCCCATGGCTGGAAAAAAAATGGTCATGACCTTTCATCTTCCCAATTCAAACTCCACACTTCAATACTGATTTCAGAAGACCACAAACAAGCTCCACACCCCAACAATCTCCCACTTGGAGATTGTTCCTACTGAGCAAAGTTCTCAACCCTTCATTATCAACCATGAAGGCCAATCAAAGTTGAACACAACTTCAACTTCTCCCTTGTGACCGCCTTGGTCATCATATCCACGAGATTATGACTGGTATGAATCTTTTCTAGCTTCAACTTATCTTCTTCCAAAGCTTCCCTGATGAAATGATATCTCAACTGAATGTGCTTCATTCTAGAGTGAAAAAAGAAGTTCTTCGCTAAATGAATGACATTCTGACTATCATTGTGTAGTCTCCCAAATTCCTACTTATGACCCAACTCATCAAGCAACTACTGTAGCCTCTGTGGTTGAAAAAGTCACAACCTTTTGTAACCATGAAATCCAACTCACCGATGTATCACCAACTGTAAATATATATCCTGTCGTGCTCCTCTTGTTGTCCAAATTTCCTACCATGTCCGAATCTACATAACCACGCAATGTAGTGTCTGATCCACTGAAACACAATGTTTCTCCCATGGTCCCTCTTAAATATCGAAGGATCCACTTCACTTCCTATTAGTGCTCTCTACCTGGATCACTCATAAACCTGCTCACTACTCCCACTACATAGGTAATGTCAGGACTAGTGCATACAATAGCATACATCGAGCTACCAACTACTGATGACTACGGTACCCTGGACATCTAGATTTTATCCTCCTCAGTCTTGGGACTCTACTCCTTTGATAATTTAAAGTGACCTGCTAAAGGGGTACTAACCGGTTTAGCATCCTGCATACTAAACCTCTCCAAGACCTTCTTTATGTACTCTTCTTGAGATAACACCAACTTCCTCTCTTTCCTATTTTGAGTTATTCTCATACAAAGGATTTATTTTACTTCTCCAAAATCCTTCATAGCAAAGGAGTCACCTAGTTGCTTCTTGAGTACCTTTATTTCATACATGTTCTTCCCTGCAAGAAGCATATCATCCATATACAGGCACATAATAATATAACTACCATCAATAAACTTCTTGATGTACACACAATGTTCTGAGTGACACCTGGAGTAACCCTGCTCCTACATAAAACTGTCAAAATTCTTGTACCACTATTATGGAGCTTGTTTCAGGCCATACAAGCTCTTCTTCAATTTACACACTAACCTCTCCTTCCCTTTGACCTCATAACCTTGTGGCTGCTACATATATAATTCCTCCTCCAACTCACCATGAAGGAATGTAGTATTCACATCCAACTGCTAAAAGTTCAGGTCTTCTACTGCTAATAAACCAAGAATAGTTCTAATAGAAGTCATTTTAACAACAGGAGAAAACATTTCATCAAAGTCTATACCTTTATTCTGTGTAAATCCCTTGACCACCAACTAGGCGTTGTATGTTTTCTTGCCTCCATCTTCCTCTTTTATTCTATACACCCACTTGTTCTGTAATGCTCTCTTGCCCTCAGGTAGCACCACCAAATCCTAAGTCTAATTTTCCATAAGTGATCTATACTCTTCATCCATGGCCTACTCCCACTTCTTCCTGCAATCCACTTGCACTGCTTCCTCAAAGCACTCTGACTCTCCACTGTCAATGAGAAATAAATAATTCAAAGATGGATTAAATCATTCAAGTTCCCTTCTTACCCTAGAAGACATTCTCACCTTAGAAGTTTGGGTTTCCTAATGAGTAGGTTCCTAAACTGGCTATGTCTAAACATGCTGCACCTGAACTGACCCCTTGGACACCTTTTTGTCTACAATGTCCTCTAACAGTATGTATTCTTTCTTTGATTCCTCTTTTTGTTTCTGCAACTGATCTTTATACATGACTTTTTCATTAAAGACAATATCTCTGGACTAAAATATTTTCTTGTCCTTAAGACTCTAAACACGGAAACCAAAGTCATCCTCACCATATCCAATAAAGGTGAATTTCTCAGAATTAGCCTCTAAATTGGTCCTATCCTCTTTATCAATGTGAACAATACCTCACATCCAACTACTCTAATAAATGAGTAATCAATTTTCTTGCTAGACCAAGCCTCCTCAGGTGTACCTCCATCCAAATCCATAGGGTCCTCTGTTAATCAAATAAACAATTGTGCTCGCCACTTCCACCCAAAACATGAATGGTAACCCCGTATGTAACCTCATGCACCTAACACGCTCCATGATTGTCCTATTCATTCTCTCTGACACTCAATTTTCCTGTGGAGTATTTGGAACTGTTATTTTCCTGTGGATCTCATTTACCGAACAATAATCAAGAAATTCATTTTTTCAATACACCCCTCTATTATCTGACCTAAGACATTTCAACTTGAGACTTGTTTCATTTTCAACCAAGGCTTTCCATATTTTGAAGGTTTCAAACAGATAATATTTCTTTCTAATGCAATATACCCAAACTTTTCTAGTTGCATCATCAATTAAACTGACATAATAACATGAACCACCAAGAGAGTTTACCTTAGCTGGCCCCCATACATCTGTATGCACTAAATCCAACTTACCCTCCTTCATGGTAGGTCTAACCTTGAGTAATCTTAGCTGCTTCTTTTTTCCATGAATACAGTCCTCACAGAAGTCTAAATCTAACTCGTTTAATCCGGGAAACCTGTCCTTTATAACCTACATGCCCTTTTGACTCATATGACCAAGTCTCTAGTGCTACAAAGTTACATCTCCATCTACAACAACTAAATTACAATAATCAACACCACTAGTTAAATATAAAGTACCAGTTTTCTTATCTCTTACAACCACAAGAGAACCCTTCGTAACCTTCCAAGAATCCACTGTAAAACTGACCGTACAACCATCACTACCTAGCTGACCCACATATATCATGTTCCACCTCAACATAGGCACATGCATGACATCCTTAAGTACCCATGTTTTCCCATTCTGTATTTTCACCTGAACACAACCTTTCCCTACTATTATGCATGGTTCATCATTACCAAGATATACATGTCCAAAATCTCCTTGAACAAAATTAGTAAAATTATGTCTATGTGGGGTGGCATGGAAAGAAGCCCCTGAATCTAACACCCAAGACTCAACAATATTATCTAAAGAAATAATTAAGGCATCCTGACAAACATCACCTGTTGCCACATTTACCTCTTTAGTTTCCTCCTTGTTCTTCTTATCCCGAAGATCCTAGCAATATTTCTTAGCATGACCAACCTTCCCACAGTGCCAACATTCTAACTTACTCTTGTACTTTGACCTTCCACAATCATTAGACTTCCCGCGGTTACCTTTCCCTCTATTATTTTGTCTCCCTCTACTCTCCACCGTAAAAGAATTTCCAGAAGTAGAAGAATATTTGGTGCTCTTCCTTCACATTTCCTTGCTTAGGATCACACCTATTACATCCTCAAACTTCATATTTGAACTATTAGAGAATGAATTACTTACAGCCATAACCAAGCTATCCCAACTATTTGGTAAGGAGCACAAAATCAACAAATCCCTGACCTTGTCATCAAAGTCAATTTTTACCGAGTTTAACATACTCACAACCATATTAAATTCATTCAAATGAACAACAATAGAACCATTCTCAGACATATTCATATTAAATAACTTTTTCATCAAAAATATTTTATTAGAGGTAGAGGGTTTTTCATATAACTTCCCCAACGCACTCATGAGACCTTCCGTGGTCTTCTCCTACGATATGTTGAAAGCAACCAAAGATGTAAGGCATAACCGAATTTCCCCAAGTGAATTTCTATTTAGCAACTCCCAATACTCATCCGACATGGTTGTAGGTTTCTTTGCTTTTCTAGCCAAAGGAACATGGAGGTCCTTTTGATATAAGTAATCCTCCATTTGCATCTTCCACAAACCAAAGTTTTTCCCATTGAACTTCTCAACCCTTCAGCTTCCCTCATCTACCATAGCTCCCACTCAAGCTAAACTTTCCTTTTGATTTACCACTACAGAAAAAACCACCAAATCTCTAATACCATTTGTTAGGAATTAGAGAAAAAATATGCAGAAACAATTCCTCAAATCACAATAGTATGAAACTATATAGCAGAAGTACACATGCAGAAATATAATAGTGTAAATAAATAATGCACAAAAGAAGACAAGACAAGATTTAACATGGTTCACCCAATATGGGATACGTCCACCAAGAACTTGCTCATATTTTATTATCAAAAAGAGTAAAACAACTCTGACAGTCTTCTCTCAGTTATGAACTCACAACAGAATTCCAAAGATGTTAAACCCTAATTGACACCCAATTGATTAACCTTGATCACTCTTGATTACCTCTTAATCACTAAGACTCAAGACCTATTGAACACACCAAATATATTCAATATACCCTAACACCTCTATTTATAGGATTACAATCCTCTAAGAAGTCCAAAAGCTGACCCTAGAAGTTTGAAAGTCATGGCCTTTCAACTTCCCATGGCTGGAAAAGAAACTGTCATGACCTTTCATCTTCCCATGGCTGGAAAAGAAATGTTCATGACATTTCATCTTCCCAATTCAAACTCCACGCTTCAATACTGATTTGAGAAGACCAAAAATAGGATCCACACCCCAACATACATTTGGGTATTTATACCCCTAAATTTTTCCACGACCCAATCACTAGCGATTGAGGCAATCACCGATAATTTTCCTAATCACCAACTATTCCCTTGTTTTAGACTTCCATGTCTACATTACCCAAGAACATATTAGTATACCCTTTGCACAAGTGTTCCATGCTTGTTAGAAAGGTGTTAGCCCTTAGGATCTTTTGTTACAAAAACATAGCCACAACATCGATACTTACCATATGTCTATGGAAGACGAGCCATTTGGCTCACATCACTTGGTTTTCCTACTCAACAAATTTAACTAGTTAGGGTCATATATCTATAGGTATTAGGACCTTTTTCCACCCTACCAATTGATTCTCTAGCATTTTTATTTTCAGCCCCATAGTTGGAGCAAGCCTTTTTTTAAACACAACACACTAGTGATCAATGTATTGCGCTATATCGAACTCACTCATGTAAATACAATTTTTCTTCATCATTTTTGTCTAGCTAATTGTCAAAAATCTCTAGACTAAAAGGGGAAAATGTAGACACCAAAAATTTGCATCCCTCGACTTAGGTACATTCACGACCAAAAGTGACATATTCATGACACTTCACCCTTTCGATCATATTTAATTAATTTTCTCCACACATCTCTCACATATCTCTAAATTCTAGATCAATTATTTATTTAATTAGTTAAATAAAATAGTTATTCCCCCTTACACCTCACTATGACACCTCATTTAACCACCTAACTACCTATAAAACTACCTTCCTAAAAATCACTAACCTATTCTTAATCAACTAACCTTCCAAAATCAATAACTAACTAAATCTTTCCAAAAAGCTAACCTCCTTATTTTGTTTGTGCTTTTTTACCCACTTCACCATTTTAACAACTTCAAAGTTATCATATATTGTTTGAAATGGAATAAAATCACTTATTTTGTCAAGTAAACTAAGATCTTCTGCAATCGTCGGTGTTTTCTTGATTACCGGTGATCTATAAATATGAGTATTCATACACTTTCAAGAAGGTATTCTCAGGCTTTCCATGTGCATCCTACCTCAGTTCCAACGTATCAAACATCCAAGCATTTTACATCAACTCTTGAAAATGTTATGTCTCTGAAAGAACATCGAATGCATCATCAAATTTCTCACCTTCCATCATTTAATCATCTTCTTCTGTCCATTCACTAAGCTAGTTCATTACGTAAGGTAATCTGTATATGTTGATTATTTTAGGTACTAAATGCAAGTAAATTCTCATTTAGATATCATTTATATTGCTAGAGCTCTAATTCCATAGCTTAATCATTTATTTAGCTTTATTTTTAGTGGACGGTTATAATTAGCAACAATCACTAGTGATTTCCCTAATCGCCGATGATTCTTGAGTTTTCTACTTTCTTCACAATTTCTACATAATTTGACTCAAAATTTCTAGCTTGGTCTTGTTATCTGTTAATATTTTTTTAACATGATGTTTTCAGATGGCATTAGGTGATACTAATCTTCCCACTACTGATTCCTTCCCCGTCATTCTCCATCTGCTTTACTGGGAGTAATACGAGTTACTCCTTGATCTTGAACTCTATGTAATCTAGGAAGCCCCATTTGATCACCTAGAGGCTATCTTTGCCTCCACTCATTGTATCTGAGAAGTTTCTAAACTTTCTGAGATGCATATGATGAAGCTTTGAGACTTCAATATGGGCTTGTTCAGTACAAGCGTTGCTATGAGACTGACCTAGAGCTCTTAGACGAGGACTACCGCATCACTTCAAAGTTTGACACCCATAGTCACATCAACATATATAGCACTGACACAAAATTTTCTCACCTTTATGACACCTAAAGGGGGATTCCAAATTCTTTGCTGAGGACTACATCTCCATCCCTGATTTAGACCTTAATGAGGAAAAGGAAGAGATAATTGACTCTGTAGCATCTAATGTGTCTGAAAACTATACATAGACCAGGATTCTGAATTATTGATTTAAATATCAACTAATGTTAGCTATATGTATATAATATAAATAAATGATAATCACAATTCCATCTTATCATTTTGTAGCACAATCATGAGTGTTTTCTGAAAAGTAACATTGTTTTGTCTAAAACATGATTCGTGGGCTTGTTTACAGGTAAAGAAAATTTGATCCATTGTTTTATACAAACATACACAATCAACATCACGGGCATCCTAAAAACCCCTCCATATCGAGGTCAAGCTTGGTTGCTACCCCTTGAAACAATCTTCAAACCAAAGGTAAAACCATGTCGGACACCTAGTTTAGTGAAACACCAACTCCACAAGGAGGCTACAAGCCCTTAAGATGATCAATCACCCACTCAACCACATTTGTATGAAGATATATGATCTCTTGTTACTGCAAAAAATTATGGAGTTCACTTATCCAACTCACAAATCTTAAAACCCTTTCTTCTCCAACTCGTTATATATCACTCTTTCATGTACTTGTTTTGCATAAAACCCTTAAACACACACTCTCAAGCATTCCTCAACCTTTCATGCACTTATTAAGATATTATCTTATTGCTATAAATGTTTCAAACACACATATGGGTCGCCTTTTTTCCCTCTATCTCAACAAGTGCAAATTTGAATTCAAACTTCACTTTTATATGCACTCTAACTCAAAAAACACAAAGAAGGTCAGTCCTAAACCTTTGGTTCAACCAATAAATATTAAAAATATCTGAAAAAATTCATATTATGCCTAGGTAGGTCAGCCGTGGCCAAATACACTCAACAAACCAAAAAATAGCTCAAAACCTTGTCACCTGGATGAGCTAAAACCACAAATTCCAAAACCATGATTAATCAAGCTCTAAAATTCATCATATACGTGTAATATGTCATAACAACATAATAAATGGTCTTCAATTATCTTGCACCAATAAAACTTATCATAAATAACTCAAGAAGACCCATATCCTTCTCAAAACAGTTTTTCCCAACACCCAGAATGTGTAGATCACATTCATGCATGTTAGAGCTTATGAAACATCCATATGTGCAAACCACACCTACTTTCCTCTTCACCAAGTCAAGCTGCCCATAAAGTCATTTTAAAAACTCAATTGGTTTTCACCATTTCTGTCACTTCCAAGACCTAAAAATTCCTTCACTAGGAACAAAGTTCATCCATATTCACTTTCCAATTAATATCAACCATCATTGCATTCATTTCATGCATCTTCTACCTTCATCTTCTAGGAAAAATAGTTCTATCCTAAGAAACAAGAAACATTCTTCTCTACAAATTAAGTCGGATGACCCATAAAACCTCATCATCAAGACACAAACCATATAACATTGGAAATACCTCTAAATATAATTTCCATAACTTATCACATTTCCTTCCAACTCCAAGTGGAAGGTCTCTAACCAAGTCCATCTCCGAAAATTTCATAAAACTACCTTAAAAATTCATTATGACTAGTATTCATAAATAGGGCACAATTTTCCATTTAGAAGAACCACCATGTATTTGAAACCATCATGGAAATCAATAGCAACTCCAATAATAAAAACAATTTCAATTTATTTTGTAGCTCCTTTGGACAACCTTTTCCCAAACTGGAATTCTTTATAAACTTATATTTTTAGGTGGGTCCACTCATCACCACATGCTCTATAATAAATTTATTAAAATCTTGAGTATTCCTCTACATCATTAAATCATCATCAATTCTAGGCACTTAGGAATAAAATCTCTCATACCTCTTTTGAGTTAGGGTTTTGAAGTCACAAAAAGTTGTTTACCTTATTAATATTTATTCATAAAAATGTGACGATGAAATGAATTCTCTATTTTTTTGAAACATTCTTGAATCAATGAATAATCATCCCTAAAATACATAATTTCATATACGAAGTACACAATTCATGGTGAACATCATAAGGTGTAATTCGAGCTGGAAAATGCTCTTTCTTGGACCTTATTTCAAACAAAACATCATAACTTACAAAAATTTCTTCAGAATGATTCCAAATTTTTCTCACACCTATATGACACCTCTTTACATTATATCCAATCTTCAACATGGCTTAAATATATCTTCATCTTCTCATCCCATCTTATTTTCATGACTAACGCTTGGGGTTTTGCATGGTTTAGGCTAGGGTCAACTGAACCAACACTATAACACATCATGAAACCTCATTCTAAAGGTATATAACATACCTTAGATAAAACATTTATCGAATCACCTTCATTCCTACATGAGCTCACATTGATCTATACTTGTTATCATGTCTCATTTAGCCTCCAAGAACCTAGAATATGGTCTATATGATCTCTTAAAACAAGTTATTCCACTTGTACCCATGTACTCTAAAACTAATTTTAGTTTCCTAAACACTCTCTAAACATTATCTCAATGTTGACTACCATTTTTCTTCAACCCACCAAGTCAACTCAAACCACCATGCTCCATCACCTATAGGCTAACTAGGTCACTTGACTAGGCTTACTAGACGAAGCCAATCTCACTAAATCTACTCTTGTCATCATGTCAATCACTTGAAGTCTCAATTTCATCATCCTACCTAAGAATGATTCTGACACATAATCCATCATAATCTATTTTTCATTAATGATATTTTACATCAGTTATAACACCTTGAATTCAACATGCCAACAATCTCCCCCTTTGTCATTAATGGAAAAATACCTAGTCTTCTTCCTCTTGTTACATTAATGACAATGAACACATGTACTTTCAAGATATTCATATTTTTCATCTTCATATAATCACCATCCTTGGAGACCTTATTGAGTGGAATCATCAATATAAGTCATGCAAAAATTGACATTTCTTACTAAAACATTGATTTGTCTTCCTCTTTTCTCATGATTGTGACCACCAGTCAAAGCACATGATCATTTTAGTAGACCTAGAAATGCATGAAAAATACTCACATACATGTCAACAATAATGAATCAAATCCAAAAATACAATGCTTACCTTCATTTATTTATTTTCTCAAATTTGATAAGGCACATCAAACTTGACTTATTTCTTCCATACCTCCTTCAGGGCTAAGATCCCTAAACCAAATCCTCAGTGCAGTTTGAGAAAATTTTTGGGAAGCATCTAGAAGACTTACTACATTTACATACATTCATTTGCCAAGAATATGAACTCCCCGCTAAGGGTTGGTAAAACTTACCTCTATCTTGAATTATAAGTTTAAAATTTCTAGTCACATATGTATTCCATATCTAATCTCATACAATGTTTTGAATTAAGTTCACTAATACCACTTATCCTAAGATGACATTTTAGTGCCAATTTATCAAGGCTTACAAACATGCTTATTCCACATCATGACCTAGATAACTTATATCCCACTCCTGCAAACCATATAAACTATCAAACAAAATCTATTATGGAAGCACAAGCTTTCTGAATTCTTACCTTATACACCTGCCATTTAAAGATAAACCAAGCTCACACTTCCTCTGATGGCTCTAAAACACCTCCTATAGATGATTCTTGTATCCTTTCATGTTCCTTCTTCTGCAGTCTTGAGATTGACATGATTAACACTTAGCTTTGGAAATACTATTACATAATCATTGTCAATTTTTCTTACTAACCTCATTTTGATACATATAGGTACATCAATTATGAGATCAAACATAAATATCATTCCCCTATCAGAATGAGTCTTCACTATGCCTATAGGTCTTGCATTTTGGACCCCTGCAAGGACTGTAGAAGTTTAAGGGAATATACCTCCAAACATACCTTTAGCTCCTTCTATCAACCATTACTATTAACTCATTTTTAAAATAGATTTGTCTTATCTTGAGATGGAGGACTTCTTCATACCTATTCTCAACATATGTCAATAAAGGACATCACTAATGGCTTCTAACCATGTCACAATAGGTCTAAACTTTTAAGAACTATAGGTCATCATCATAGCCTTTATAGCTTCTATACCTAGTTGTGGTGTTCAAAATATTCTGGTTCTTCAATTCACTCTCATAATATTCATTTACAATCTTCATGGTTATTCACCTTCCTATACCAATAAATTTTTTCCTTAGTTAGAGGTAAAAAATCCATGCTTCATACTATGTGAATCCTGTAGGTGATTCCTTCATGCCATAGTTATGTTCTTCACCTTAGAACATTGTAACAACACTCAGGATATTGCTCAAGATTTTACCTTTGCACTTAGTCCTTGTCACCTTTTGATTTCAAAGGTCTTCATGTTGATTCCATATTATACTTCCAAGATGCATCACACTTATCAAGAAAATTTTTACTTATGATACAAGGATGAATAATTTAATCATTAAGATTATATTTAACTCACCATCATGCTTGAAACACCTATGCATAGACTTCTCATAGAGATCTCAATTTTTATCTTTGACATTACTGCTAAGACTTCAACATTTATGTCATACAAACATTCTTTTTGGTATCTAAAACCTCTGGTAGGATACATAGAGTGGCTCCCCATGTCTCAATTCTCCGTTTACCGACTTGTAGCATATCACTTAAAAAACATCAAAAGAAATATTACCCTAACCTTCATACTTTTAGCATTCCATTTCCTCAACCAAGACAACTTTAATACAAAAAAACTTATTTCAAACCTTCTCTGTGAAACTAACACACCTATTTCTCATGAACACCTTATATTAACCTCTTCAAGAGAATAATGCCCACATCTTTCCATTTATATATTAAAACTAACACCCTTAAAATCCTTAGAGATAGTACACAACTAACTATATCTTATGAACATGTAAAGCAACTAGGATACCATACCTCTTTATCCTTCATAGTCTTAGAAACCTCAGACCATCTTCATACTCATTCTATAAGATGTGAATCACAATAATGATGTCATGAGAATAATTCAATCCAAAATTAATCAAATCACCAAGCATATATACCTTGAATTATTCATGTTTGTTCATTGTGACAATCATATTTTCCCTCTGTTTTCTTCATCATTGATGCATGGATCTAAATTTGTTGTCAACCTGATGAGCATCATTGTTTGATATTTATTATCAACTTTATCAAGATCCATGAAATAAATCAAAACCTATTTTTAAAGATCAAATTGTATGTAAATAGCAGCTATCCCACTTTCTCTTCTATATTATACTCTCACAGGCTACTAGCCCTGTTCCAAGAAGAATTCACTACTCAATTTTGATACAATAAATTTCACTAGAAAATATTACCTATTCTGATTACCCATTTGGCCATTACATCTTTGCTATCAATCTTGAATCATGTTATTAAAGTGTTTATACCCTATTTGTAAAATACTCCTTTCAACAATGTCTCCTAATGTACTCCACAATCAGGTCTCAAAACTGTCTTAATTTACCATTATTTGAAACATTACCATGACTTAATTATTCTTAAATATTAATGTAGGAAAAATTTATATGATCTGTTCCAAATCTTGGCCTTCAAATCCACCATTTAGTCCCTTAAGCATAAATTTTGCTTCAAAATGTATCCTTCTTAGCTTATCCTAAATCAGTCTTCCTAAATACTACCAAACTATACCTTGTGATGATGGTTTGATGAATTCATCATGTTTTATGACTCATTAATTACTCATTTGTTCTTCATAAATCATAAATATCCTTGAAACCATTATGAACAAGACTCTATGACACCTAACCTATAATGTAGGACATATTAAACTCTTGGCAATGATAAACCTCTTCTTGAGTCTTAGATAAACCTATACACTCATGGAATAATTTTTAATCTTATTTTGACTCAATCATAGGCAATAAAAAATATGGAATGAGATATAATTCTTAAAGAACTGATCAAAATCTCAAACAATCAGTTTGACATAAGAAACACTTTCTTGATATGTACTGACTAAGAGGAAAACTTTTTCACATTACTCCATCTTATTTGACATGAAATAACAAACTGAATACATAATCATGACATATTTTGACAAGACCAAATCTCCTCAATGTGATTTTCATGATCACTACACATATTTTGACTAATAAACCATAACATATGACTATGTTCTTCAATTACGACTCATAATCATCAAGAAAATGAAAGAATTCACTCATCAAAACTCCATAAAAGACCTAACACCTAGTTGTATAACTTTGTAAAGACTTATTGACCAGTGAATATACATTTTAATTACTTTAACCAACACATAAAACATTTAGGCATACCTTAATGTCATAATAGCAGCATGCTTCAAACATAAATCTCCCACTTTTTCTTCAATGCTTCATATGGATCAATATACCTCTAAGAAGCCTGGATAGAGGCATATATAATCATCGATGGATCTAGAATAAATGAATTTAAGAGGTCAAAAGCCTTATTTAGACATCTGAAAACTCACTTACATTGAATTTTTCTTCTTATCTGAACTCTGAGTTAACACTTGATTGATTCATGTTAGTTTGAAACACTATATTACTCCTTTTTAGTCCCAGTATCCTGCCTTGTTTTTCATTATTGCAATTCTAAGAACTCATTTGTCTTCTAGTATTGGATGTTAGAAATCCTTGGATATCTCATTTCTTTCATTTTAGGTCCATAACAATCCCTAGAAACATGACCAAATTAATTACAACTGAAACACACAACTTCACTTCTGCCCCTATAACCTTCATTACCCCAATTTTGAATAGAATGGTTTGTATAAGCAGTACCTAGAAAACATGGCCTTTCTCATGACAGTTGTAAAAACCAACATTATTTTCTTTCTCACTCCTACTATCCATCCAAGGGTGACCATACTCTGAACAAACCTCCTACATTCCTTAGATCCCTATTCCCAAAACCATTGCATGTGAAATAATAACCATTAAAAATTATTTTATAAATTGAGGTATTAGGTTACCTGATTTGGCTTTGTATTCACATTTTCTTTAGATGGAGATTATCCTTCTTTCCTTTCTTGATGCTTGGTTATCACCATCCTTCATTTATTTAAAAACTATAGTATTGCTTAATTTCTTTGTCCTTTGAAGTTCAACTTTGAAACCTGAACCTGCTCTATGCCACATGTTTATTTATGACTGCTCAAGAGGATCATGAAGATACTTAGTACTTTTCTCAAACTATCTAAAATGTTATTTTCTTGCTAAGTGTACCAGATAACTCTCTTCTTAATAAGAGTTACTTATTATTCCTTAGATTGCAAATTTAGAGTCATAGTAGCTCATTTACATCTCTATATTTCTCATTGTCTCATCTAAATTTTCAGTTACAACCCAATGTTTCTCTTCAATATCATGAATTTTGTCTTTCATATTATTTTACCCATGAATCTTTAGCTTCTTGACATTTTTCTCTGCATGCTTTAGCTTTACTTGAAAACATACTAATTTAGTTTCATAGACATATTCTTATTCTTCAAAAATTTTGCACGAATTTGATATGAAATCACCTAACACTATAGAAACGCCACTAGTAGATCTCATAACATATTTTTTCATGAAAAATACCTCATCACCTACATATCCATGATTATATTTAAACTTGAAATCTGAACCATCACTCTAACTACTTTTTCATTAGATAATAACATCTCTTCTTTTGTATAAAAATCTTCTTTCCCTTCTTCTTTTGGTCAAACTTATTGAAATCCTTCTTGTCATTACTATACTTCTATTTTTTCTTCTCATAATCACTTTCATGGTCATCATCACCTTTATTTTCATGCCCATGAGGAAAATTAGTAGCAAATTAGTCTACTTTACCATAGATAAAACATTTAAAAGGAATTTTTCCTTTGCACTTACCAGTTCCAACATTCAGTCTTCTAGCAACCATGGAAAATAACTCATCATCATCTAACTCATATGCAACATCGTCAAACTTAGTCTTCTTATCCTTTGTCTTATTCTCAACCTTGAATTTTATCTCTTTCTTGACTGATTTTTCATTCTAAAATATCATCTCATATGAAGTTAGGGTCCCATGATAATCTTCCATCTTCAAGAGAGTCAAATCCTTGACCTCTTCAATATCAGATACTTTGGAATCAAACTTAGGTGTTAGAGATCTCAAAACCTTTTGAAAAACCACTTCTTCCTTCAAATATTCTCCTAAACATTTCATAGTGTTGATAACCTTGTCAACACTAAGAAAATATGCTAGAATGGACTCATATTCATTCATTTTTAGTCCTTCAAACTAATTTATGAAAGTTTAAAGCTTAGAAATTATTACCTTTGAGTATCCTTTATACATGACCTAAAATTTCTCCCACACAACCTTATATGATTGGAAATGCATCACCTTCACAAGATCAATTCACCTCCTCCACACATGATAGCATTCATATCCTTTGAATTATCACTACATAGATTTTTATCTGCATTATTAGTTAGTGGAGTACCAAAAGCATTATAAGCATCCTCAACATATCTCCAAATATCAAACCCTAGGGACATGATATGAGTCCTCATCCTCAGAATCCAAAAAACATATTTCACTCCATCAAACAATGGTGCCTTGTTAGTAGAAGAGCCACTCTACTGCCTCACCATTTTTTTTCTTTAAGAATCTCCTTTTAAGTTGTCAAACTTATCCAAAAGGACCTGCTCTGATACTGATTGTTATAAGAACAATGGACTAAGGGGGTGGCGTGAATCATTCCTTAAAATTTTAAATCAATTTCAGATTTTCTTACTTAAACCAATCAAGAATTCATTAATGTGTGCATAACATCATATAACACACATCCAAATAACAATGAACAAGAGAGAGAGATAGAGATAGAGAGAAAGAGAGAGAGAGAACGCCATACTATAAAATATAAGTGGGAAACCCTCAAGAGGAATAAAATCCACAATTTTTTTTGATTATATACTCAAATAAAAAGTATTTATTGAAGCGCTAACTTCCAAAGGAGCACTAACCCCTAGTTTAGTAGAACAATAACCCTAAAAGGAGCACCAACCCATAGTTTAGTGAAGCATCATATCCACAATGAGGATACAACCCCCTACAATTATAAAGCACCAACTCAACCACATTTGGATGACTATCGATGATGTATTGTTGTTGCAACAACTGATGGAAATTTCCTATTCAGGTCACAAACCTTCAAACCATTTCTTCTCTAATACTTTGTATCTCACTCTTTCATGGATTTCTTATGCATAAAAACCTTACACACACACTCTCAAACATTCTTAAACCTTTCATGGACTTCATTATATTTTATATCATTCCTTCATACTAGTTTCAAACACACATATGGGTTGCACTTTTTCCTTCTCTCAACTAATGCAAATTTGAATTCAAACTTCAATTTTATATGCACTCCAACTCAAAAACACAAAGGAGGCCAGTCCTAAACCTCTAGTTTGACCAATACATATTAAAAACATACAAAATAATTCATTAAAACATCCATCTTGGGCCCATATAGATCGGTCATGCCCAAATGCACTCAACAAGCTCAAAAATAACTTAAAACCCAATCACCTAGATGAGATAAAATCAAAAATTCTAAAAAATGATTATTCAAGCTCCAAAATTCATCAAAAATGTGTGATATGCCATAAAAAAATCATCCATGGTTGTGAATTATATTTTACCGATAAAATTTATCATAACTTACTCAAGAAGGCTCATATCCTTCTCAAAACAATTATTTTCATCACCATGTTTTCTCCTTTGGCCATCAAGACAACTCAAAAACAACTAAAATATTGCATGCAACCACTCATTGGAATCATCAAAACTTTTATATCACATCCATACATGTTAGAACTATTGAAACATCCATATGTGCAAACCATGCCTACTTTCCTCATCACCAAGTCAAGCTACCAGAAAAGCATTTTTACAAACTCAACAAGTTTGCACCCTTTCTGTCACTTCCAAGACCTCCAAAGGAATTCAATAGGAGAAAAAATCATCTTTATTTTATTTCTAACTAATAGAAATCATCAAGTCATTCATCTCATGCATATTCTACCTCTAACTTCTAAAAAACAATTTTGTCCTGAGAAACAAGAAACCTTGTTCTCTACGAATCAACAGGGATTTTTTAGTGGCGAATATTCATAATTTGGTGAAAATTCCATTTTAGGGAAATTTAAAATGGTGAATTTTTTTGAACAGGTCAATGTCCTATTCGCCTAAAATTTCAAGTATAATTTTTTTAGGGGTCAACTTTGTCTACCATGTAAAACTAATCCTATATAAACCTAGGTAATTCGTCTGGTAGTATACTAGTAACTTACTACTAGCTTAATGAGGTATCGACATATCAAGTATCATGAATTTTTAGGGCAATTTGTTGATGCATGATAGGAGGTTGTTGATGCATGACAGAAGGTTGTTGACACATGAAAAGAAGTTATTTATGTACGACATGAGGTGGTAGACGCACGAAAATCCTATGTTTTTGATGCATGACAAGAGGTTATAGAAACACGGAAAGAGATTTTCATTTTACAATCATGCGATAGTTTTTTTTTGTCAAGTGGCAGCAAGGTTTTTCTCGTGTGACAACAAGGTTGTTATCGCGCAAAAAAAACCTTGTTATCATGTGACAATGACCTTATTGTCACCCAAAAGAAAGGTTGTTATCACACGAAAGTAAAATTACTATTACATGTCTTGAAAATGAAATATTATTTTGGGTGAAAATGTTGCACATAAACCCCAGAAAATTCACATGTTCCATGAAAGTGATTCTGGGGATATTCGCCAGGGATTTTCCACCTTCGATTTCCCAGAGGTCTCTTAAAGTTAACCCTAAAAATCAATCTGGATGACCCATAAAACATCGTCATAAAGAAAAAAACCATATACCATTAGAAATCCCTCTGAATATAATTTCCATAACATATCACATTTCCTTCCAACTCCAAGTGGAAGTTTTCCAAAAAAGTCCACCTCCGAAAACTGCTTAAAACTGCCTCAAATTTGTCTTATGACCAATTTTCATAAATAGGGGTCACTTTTAAATTTATAATCACCACCATGATCTGAAACCATCATGGATATCAATAAAAATTGTAATATTAAAAATAATATCAATTTATTTTGCAACCCCTTTAGACAACCTTGCCCAAACTTGACTTCTTTAGAAACTTGCATTTTTAGGAGGGGTCCACTCATCACCACATGCTATATCACACATTTATGGAAATATGGAGGAGTCCTCTACATCATAAAATCATCATACTAGTAAAATCTATTAATTTTGGTAACTTATGAAGAAAATATCTCCTACCACTTTTGAGTTAGGGTTTTGAACTCACAAAACGTTGTTTACCTTCTTAACATTTGTTCATAAAAATGTGATAATGAAATGACTTAATTATTTTTTTGAAACATGATTGAATCTTTTGAAAATCATCCATGAAATCCACAAGGTCTCATGTAAAGCACACAATTCATGGTGAGCATCAGAAGGTGCAATTCGAGCCTGAAAATGCTCTTTCTTGGACCCTATTTCACATAAAACATCCTAACTTAAAAAATATTATTTGGAATGACTCCAAAATTTTCTCATACCTATAGGTAACATTTTTACATCATCTTAAATCACCAACATAGCTCAAATATATTTCCATCTTCTCATCCCATCTCATTTGCATGACTCGCCCTTGGGGTTTTGCATGGTTTAGGCTAGGGTCAACAGAACCAACACTCTAACTCATCATGAAACAACTCAAAAAGTTAATAAAAACCTCAAGAATCATGAAACACTCACCTATATGCATCCATGAGATCACATGGCTCTAGAACTCATCCTCATGCCTCCAAGCACCTAGACTAGGTCTAGATGAACAACTGAAACTAGGTCTTCAGCTTGTACCTGTACCCTAAATCTCATGTGAGTACCTATATAAACACTCCCCAAGACATGCTCTCCATGTCTACTACCATGCTACCTCAAGACACCAAGACAACTAAAAACACCATGCTCCATTACCTAGGCTAGTTAGGTCACCTGACTAGGGTTTGTTGGACCAAACCAATCTCACTAAATCAACTCATGTCATCATGTCAGCACCTAAAGCACCATGTCATTATCCTACTAAGCATGTTTTAACACTACTCCATAAACCTATTTTTCATTAATGGGATTTTACATCAATGAAAACACCTAGAACTCAACATGCCAACTGGATTAGATGACATCAGAGTGAGCGGGAAGGAAATTTTGGATTTATTTTGATCAACAGTATTAGGGTTATTGTGTAGACACAAAATCAAACACTTGGGTACATTTATAGGTCCTAATCACATACTAATATTTATATTATTTTAAATAAGAAAACTAGTAATTTCGATCTATCTTTGGCAACTTTTCTGTATTTCGTATTTCCTCTTTGGTCTTACACACCCACAACTCAGTATGATATTAATTATTTTATCTTTATTGATTCTAGACACCAACACCCAACCAATATGCCATAGCCTAGGAACCCTCGTCCCCTCTGGATGCTCCTAACATTTTTTTATTTTACTTGCCTCTTTTGGGCCTCTTTTATCTTTTGGGCATTGTATTTTCTTATGGGTCATCCTTTTAGCTGTCAATTACAAAATTCAAATAAGGGAATTATAGAAATAAAAAGCTATATGACCATAATAAAGGAAAAATCACTAAGCATCTAATACCACCACCTAAGTGGAGACACAAATATTTCACATTAAGCAATATTTAGCTTGGTCTTATACTACTATTTAGAAGGTTCTAAAGTGTACAAAGTACCAATTAATTCCTGCTTTTTTCCATCTTTGTTTTGTGTTTTACCTCATTTTTCCCATGTATTTCCCAATACTTATCACCCCATTTTCTAACTTCCCTGAGATTATAGCCCTAATTCTAGGAGCCCCATATGTACTGGGGTGCCCCTGGGTTCCCCAATCTATGTTTAGCCTCTTTCTCTCCTTTTTGGGTCACTTCTAATCATTGGTCATATTTATCTTTTCCTCAGTCGGCATTATCGGGATTGATTGCAAAATTAATCTTGAGAGCCCTATAAATAAATATCCATATGTCATTGCATCCTATCACTACTACCACTCCATCTAAGGTTGCATCCATTGCACCATCATGTATCCACAAAGCACCATACATTCAAGCTAAGAAAGTCTACATCACACACACTCTTAGAGGAGGAGGGATTCTATTCATTCTATTCTACTATTTACATCTTCTATAGCTACCATAGCTTGTTATTTCACAAAGTGCAACAAGCACAAGAACACCTAGGGCACGACATACACACACTCACAAGAACTACATCAGGGTTCGTAATGTAGTGTAGTGCTCAGCAATAAGTCCACTAGTTTGGCAATTGAGGTCAGTCTGACCCCTTCTTCTTCTTCATGTGCAGGGCGTCATACAAATTATCCAATGAATCCAGTGCGATAGACAGACATGGTTACATACCTAGTTGTGACACTACCAAACACAATTCCTAAATCCATACATAGTTCACAGTGCCAGGAATCCAAACAAGGGTGCCTTGGGGAACCCCAATACACTCTTAGATGCCTGTGTCACTTCAGATTGTCGAGATCTACCCTTCACAGGGCCCCTAAGTGATTGTCTGCACAGTCAGATTTCAATTTAGGCATGTGATAACCTACGATAGGAACCATTAAACAACTAATTCATTTCCATACTCCCCTCTTACATTTGAGGGGTTTATTTCCATTAGATCAAGTCGTGTAATTAATTTACAATACTTTATCATATAAGTTGTTATCATTTATTATTGTTTAGCATCTTTATTTACAAAGCATTTTAGCCCTCCTTTTTTTATTTGCATAAATACCCTAAATACCCCATTTAAGTCCCTTTAAGCCTTATTTTTCTTAATAATTTTTGTGAATTTGATCATTCTTTCCATTGCCTTCTAGGTTTTTTCCCTCACCCCCTTTTTCTCCTACCATGTCCTCCCCTTATCAAGTCATGGCCCAATCTTCATACCCCACCTATTCACCTACCAGGGTCACCAATATAACTACTACCACAGTCGACTTCATGCGTGTCCACACTTAACATCCACCTCACTTTCTCACTCCCTCACTAGACTCATCCATCATCTTTGTCACTTATCGTCGCACTCGTATCACTCCACCATCTGGTCCACCTGTTTCCATACCACCCTTAGTCACATTTGTGGCTCCACCAACCACTCCTAAAGGCTATGAAATTATCGACCAGCTTAAATACACCCGCTAAGATATCCCATTATGATTTATTACGTAATACACCAAAATTAGAGACTATCCTTGAGGATACTCTTGGCACCATTCATGTTGAACGTGATCACTCTACCAAAGATTTTTCCCATCTCATTCAATCTCTTTATAGTTTACCCCATTCGATCTCCTTTACAGATGAGGACATATCACTTGCCTCCCGTAATAACCCTTGTGCACCCTTGTTCATTACTTTTTTCATTATTACTACATCTATTAAGTGTGTCCTCATTGATACTAGGTCTGTCAATAATCTTTGTTCCCATTCCCTCTTACAAAAATTAGGCATCAATGATAGTCTCATCTCTCGTAATTCCACTCTGATACGCGGTTATGATTTCTCCATTCATACATGCTTAGGCACAATCTCTCTTCATATTCAAGTTAGACCTAAAACCATTATTACTTTGTTTGACATCCTCAATGCCTCTTTTAAATTCAATCCCCTCTTAGACAGGCCTTGGATCTACACCATGCAAGTCATACCCTCCATTGTACATCAATGTTTCAAATTCCTTCATGATGGCTATGAACATACTCTTACCGCTGACATGGAACCATTCAAATATAGTCACATTGACCATGTCACCTCTATGCATATACCACCACCTCAACCTATTCCATATGCTAACCTAGATCAATATGATGTCGGATAATCTAGTGTACCCACCTCTACTATTCCCACCATTCCTTCTCCTGTTATATCTACTCACACGTAGGCTATTATTTTTCCCATTGTCTTTGTCCTAGCTAGCACCCCATCCCCACCTCCCCCAAATTCTTTTCCACCTTCGAACATCCTTCATAGTGCTACCCAAATAAATGACGCACACATTGATGTTTCCACCATGTATGATGATGAGGTTGATGTTTTCAAACTCGTTGATGAAACATTACACACAATTGATTTTATTCCTCTCAACATGGACAATTCTTATTTTCAAGAAACATTTATCATCGATGGCCCATGAGAATACCGCTTCAAAATTCCTTTATCCACTAATGCCATGGCCCTATATAAGGGATTTGTTAACAGTTTCAAAGCAGTTTCATCTACCTCTCCCCTAGATGTAATCCCGTGACAACCCTTCACATGTACTTTATATATAAATACAAAATTTTGGGAACACATTCCTCTTGATCTCACTAGTGCTAATACTATTTGTACACATGATTGCTTACCTAGGTTTGACGTGAAGCTTAATGACATATTGTCACCTCCCCATTCTTCTCATCTTTATTACGGTTATTTCCATATTACAACAGTTTATGGGTTACGGGTTTTTCACCTCACAGTTTGTTTTACACATACTCCCCATGGGTTTCCATTTACGCTTGGACAATCTTGGTTTGATTATATTGGTGGTACACTATACCCACTTCATTCCTCACTCTCCTTTCCCATGCCTTTTGGTACTATCTCCATTATTGACGATTCTTCTCCTACATACGTACCTAACATTTCATGTTGGTGTGCTCATGGATGCCCACCAATTACTTTTACAGATGAAGAATATGCAATGAATTCCTATATTTTTCATCATAATGCATCTTTATATGATCTGCCCCATTCTATCACTTACCATGTTTCCAATGCCGCTCCTACTAGTTTCAATCAAGACAACGATGATTTTCTTGATAGCGTTTCATAGTCCCCACTTTCACATTATTACTTGGGGTTCATAGACATTATGCTCCAACCCCCATCCTCATTCTACCATGCTTATGTATCTCACTCCTTTAATCCCTCGCATATCAACATTTTCATCAGTTATCATCACATCCTCATTACCTAATGATGCACCCTAGTGCTTTGGTTCACACTGGACTATTGAGGGATCACTATCACACTAAACCCCATACGCTGCATTCCTGGACCCATCAATATACATCCTACATCATACTATACATACCTTATCTACTCTTTATTTATACCTAATCTATCTCATACACGCTACACTAGTCATCATCATATATGAGTCTAATTTTCTATGTCATCCATACATCCAATACATTCTACATACTACACTAGATTTCCTTATACTTGGGTCTAGTTTTATATATCATCATTACGCATTATATTCCTATCTACACACTTATTGCAATACACCCTCCCTACCCACATTGTATTCATACACCCTACCTATCCTACACCATACACTATATTTTCTTATACTTGGGTCTAGTTTCATCCCTCATCAGTACACATTATATTTCTACCTACCTACACATGCTACGTTACATTTCCTACACCACACATTCACATACCTTGGTCATCTACACTACATTTTTCTACATGTTGCACCCACCACCTTATGACGCGCTCTAGTTCCTCGGTCCTTACTTGAATAACAAGGGTTTACCAATAAAATGGACCTTACCTGCATGCGACATATCATCATACCACATTCATCTGACTAATGACCAACGCTCTAGGCTATATCATCACCCACATTTAACATAAGACCCCATAGTGTTATAGACCATAGGTTACATCACCACTCCCTTCATACATTCTACATTGTCTTCTTACATCTGATCATCACCTATTCTATCATCCTCTTCTAAGTCATTCTACCACATTAGCACTTATCCTACTCATCCATTAGTGGTATACGCTTTAGGCTAAATCACAACCCTCACCTTATTCATCACATAGTTGTCTACAATTTGTGCTAAAATCATCACCTTCAATTATCTACCACCTACTTATCCCCGCTTCATACACATTCATCTCCTATCTGATAGTGACATACGCTATAGGATAGATCGTCACCTGGGTAAGTGCAGCAAGTTGGGGGACAAAAAGGGGGTCATAAGTGGACGTCATATTGCAAATAACAACATAATATCAACTTGTAGGGATTATTAGAAATACATACACTCAAAATTAGAAAAATTTATATTAATATGAATCATAGCATCTAGAATATAATTTCTAAAATACTAATTGTTTTAAAAAATGGACAAGATTAGCTATATTAAACACTCAAAATTCAATGACTTGGTTTTTTTTTATTTAAAACCTATAATATTATAGTTTGTTTTCCCGCGATTTGGATGACCAAAAATTGATATATATTTTTCTCCTTTGGTGAGAAGTTATATGCCACTATCTATCTTGGGATGGATTTTATTTTGTATTTTTTTGAGTAATATTTTATTTTTTATGATTTTTTCCGTGAAAGTGGTATGAAAACATAAAGAAAACAGAGCACTTTCCGTTTGCCTACCATAACTTCATCAAAAAATATTGAAATCAAATAAATTTTTTTTTGAACATGTATATAATTTCACCACGGTTGGGATGGTATAAGTTTTATCACATTCTGATAAGTGAAACAAAATTTTCAGTCTTAAACCTAGACATAAACATTCACGGGAAAAAGTGTCTTAAAGACCTACTATTAGTAAAAAATTATAAATTGATATTTATCCTATTCTATTCACTTTAAAATTAGTATTTCTACAAAGCTAACAGTCTCCCCTATGTAATGGTACCATTTTTATGACATATTTTTTACTTTTCAACATGGTTCAAGTCCGCAGAAGACTAAATTTGATGTTTTGTTGTTTTTAATGTAAAATTCAGGATTTGATGTCCACTTAATTGTCCCCCAACTTGGTGCACTTACCCACCTTCCTCTTTCATCTCGTAATGGCATATGCTATAGGCTAAATCATCACCTTTCATTCTTTCATCATGTAGTGATATACGCTTAGGGAAAAAATATTGCTCCTCTCTTTAACCAAGTCATTGTATATGCTTAGGATATAGGGTCCTAAACGATGGAAAAGTGACATGCGAGCATGGGAATCTAAGAGTACCTCTTCCTCATACCCAAACTCCCAAGGTCATGCCAAGACAGACGGTAGTTTGAAATACAGATGACATAGATGAAGTCACAGCAAGGATTATGGTCAGTTTTCTAAGATAGAAAATCTACAAGTGAGGATGAGAATCGGCAAGCAACTTTCCTATAGCTAACTATGGGAGGATCAGTGACTCATATCTGATAGTGTGATCTCCTGGTAGCTAAAATGACAAAGGGGAGATTTAGTGGCTATGAATGGGTAGCGTAAGTTCCCTAATGGTTTATCCTCCTAATTAAGATCTAAGTGATAATCTAATTTAAAGTCTCTGAATAAACTTAAACTGAAAATAACAATTTATACTACTGCTGAAAGGGAAATTAATCTAAACAAAATACACGATTGAAACATTATAATTACAAACAATAAATAAAATACTCTTATACTAAAACTAAACAAGAGAGATAACCTGGTGTGGTTATTCACCTGTGCAAATGTGTGAATCTAGATGAAATACAACTAATTAACTTAATTGAAAACCTTCAATCTTACCTCAAAAATGAGGAACAAATCATAGCTTCTCAGAAACTATCAGTCCCCATAACTTCCTTGGCAATATTGAAAGTGAGCTTAACTGAAATAAAATGATTCACTACTCTATTTGATACGTTGTAACTAGAACTTTGATAGCTCAAACCTTGTGTTTACAGAACAATGGTAAATCTAGTTGTGTGTGATTTCGTCCCCTCAGTGTGATCTCCTCGTTCCTTCGTGTTCTCTTGAATCCAAAAAGTGTGTATATGATAGTATCAACAGAAGATGGTATTCGAACAATGGCAGATTTGGATATAGACCGAATACAATGCGAGTAGGAGAGGGATAGCGCAAGTGAACAGAGCTTGACTATACAATTCCTAGTGGGATTTATTGTGGGAATACAACACATGTGTACCAACAGTTTTAGAATCTATCCTTGTGACAAAACAAAACTTGCAACTTTAATGGATTCTAATCTAGAAATGAAACTATTCTATGCTAAACTGACTTGCATGGCACAACAATGAAGCAAGACTAAAACAAGAAGATCGAATGACCTCTAAAAGACTAACAATGGAGGTAAAACATGCAACTGATAGAATTCTAAGCAAGAAATTCAAAGACTGAATAAGAGAATTGAGAAGGTGAGGGGCCATTTGTTTGGAAACAAGCTGGCTATTTATAACCAATGCATTTACTAGAGGGTAACTACCAATTGAACTCTTTCACGATAAACAAAGGAAAAACACTATTACCAGGGGACCAAAAACATTAATGCAAGCCAAATTTATTGAAGAAAGCGTGTAAAATTGAAGATTTAAATTTGACGTGATCATCAGAAGAATTTGGAAAATGCATACAGGACCGCTGCCCTACGCTGCCCTGTTCTAGGCAGCAGTCATGCGACCGCCGCCCAGGCAGGGCAGCAGTTTCATCACTGAAGACAAGAATGCAAGAAAAGGGGGAGCAGAGAAAAAAATGAAGCATGCATAGGCCATGAAGAAGCATAAAATAGTGGATCTAAGTATGGCGGTCCTGAAATGGGGAATTAGGAGTTATACCTGACACGCCCATGTGTTGGAAAGTCACCATCCAAAATCCCACTACCTACAAAAATGAAAAAGGGGACTCAAGTGCAGATAGATAAAATAAATTGAGAAATAAAACAAAATTGATATGAAATGAGGACTTACCATCCATGCGGGGTTTAGAACTTACCTTCGTCGATGCTTTGACCCTGCAAAAGACATTCAAAATCAATTTTAGAAAGCTATATATATATAAAATGAACTCATTTTACTATTCATTTGCGCGGATTGATTTGCTAGTTTTTGAGCTCTAGGACCCACGGTGATGGTTTTTGATGAGATTACAGTCAAAATGTTTAAAGTGATATAGCAATCATGCCTCCGAGAGTGGAACATCGACCCACAAAGTCTCAAGTTAGTTCTTCTCAATTTATTGTTTTTAAACCTAAAATGTGGAAATGATGAAATCCTTGTCTCAGGGGGGGGGTATTTTTGAAAATAATAGTTTTAAATGTGTCTCTAGGGGAGGGCGCCCATAGGGTAGGTTTTCATTTTAGTAAAAATGGTGTATTTGTTTTTTTTAGGCACTTTTTAGGGCTTACGACCTGTTTGTGTTTGTGGGACAGGACCGCCACCCTGCTCAGGGTGGCAGTTACGGGACTGCCACCTTAGAAGGTGGTGGTTATGGAACCGCCGCTATGTACAAGGTGGATGTCTGTGACAGAAATCCAAAACAATGCTTTCTTTTATTTATTTTTGCGTTTTTAGCATTTTCACATGTTTTTAATAGTTTTTTCAATTGGATTTTGGTACTACCTTACTCCTTTTTTGTGTTTTTGGGTGTATGCAAAAGAAGGAGGAGTATATCAGATGGAGCCAGGAGAGGGAGTGTGATTGGATCCTAGTAGTGTTAGAGGCAATCTCTCAGGCAGAGTGAGATACCCTTCAGAGGGCTAGCATTTGGAGGATTACACAGGTCCCTCACGTTGCACCTGCTAGTCACATACTATGTGACTTATTTTCATACTAGGATGTGGATCAGAACACCTTCCGACTGCCAAGAGTTAGGGGTGAGTGGACCATCACCTTGGAGTATGTTTACTAGATACTGGGGGTTCCGATCCTTGGATGGTGACTATCTCTTAAGACAGAAGTATCGAGATCCCAGGTGGTTCAGTGGGCCACCTACATGGGGGATGTAGTTGTATCGATGGGATCGAAGAATGGAGTGAGGATACACTCCATTATTTAGTCAGACATTCCCGTGCTCCGCAAGGCCATCATGGGCATCCTTGCATCGAGACTGATTTGGGACAAGGGAGGGGACACCCTCTTATATTGTTGGGCCCCCATTTTTACACAGATTGAGGGCCATGGACGTGTCTATGCTTGGGGAGAATATATGCTCAGGACTACCTACCATGATTTATACAAGGTAGTCTGATTACAGGGATAGTCACTGAGCCACCCGACTCTTGTCATGAGTTGGGTATATGAGCATATCACCCCATATGGGAGAGGTATAGAGGTAGAGGATCCCAGGGCTGTCAGGACAGTGAGGTGGACACTTATGATAGTTCTTAGAGCACCCCACTAGCCAGTGGCCTCTTTGACCAATGCAGACATGGAGGCCACTCCTTATCAAGCCATGGTAGGGGTATGGGGAGAGGAGACCATTACATTGATTTCTTGTTAGACTACCAGCTAGCTGGTAGACAGGGCAGGGAAGTTAGAAATCCACCCCTTTGGTAGATTACCATAGCAGTTCAGCCTCCCCTATAGTGACATGCTTCCTCCAGCAAGGCCAATGTATAAATCTATCTGTGAGGCTCGGGGAGGTCCTAGAGGTCAGGGTTGGACTATTGTTACTCTTGGTATTCCCATTGCAGCCAAGAGGGTAGTACGTGCTCGAGGGAGAGCCGGTGCTCCTCATGCACCTTTACTTCGGATTGCCACCGGTCCCACCCATAACAGTGATGAGCCTATTGACGTGGACTCCGAGTCTGAGGAGTTAACTGGGGGAGAGACAGAGGAGATGGAGATCAGTGATATGGTTGGGGGGATGATAGTGATCCCGAGTGGCATGATACTCAGGAGATCATACGGGCCGAGAGGGTGGAGCGGAGCATAGAGAGGGTAACTCTGGTCTCAGAGGAGTTTCTCTCTCAAGACTTAGGTGGAGATGGCGAGTCTATTGCAGGCCGTCACATTGCCCCAGACGTGGGAGAGGGACACCAGTCAGTGGTGACATCAGTGGCAGGCGTGAATCCTAGAGATCCTTCTTGGAGGCCTAGTGATCCAAGTGAGTTGTCACTCTTCTCTTGACATTTTTTTTAGTTAGAATTGTCTTAGTCATTATTTCTTATTCTTGTTTTTACTCTTGGTTTTATCTTTGATCATTTTCTAACTCATTTCTCTCCTTTATTTGCAGCAACTACTGATGAGTGGCGAGACTTGATTCGCCAAGTATACACAGATACCTTGTTACTCCCCTTGGAGAAGATTCATACTGAGCTATCTGTGGATGTGGGGGAGCCTTCAGTAGCCGATAGTCATACTAATGTTTTTTTACTTAGTCTGGCATGCAGTGAAGATCATGACCTATCTCCGCGTTGAGGTAGCTAGATATAGGACAGTCGAGCGCTTGATGAGGAGGAGTCATTCTCATAGTGAGATAGCAGTTGTTGGCCATGATCATGAGCCCTCAGTGCATTCAGAGCGCTGGTGTAGCCGGAGTCCTAGGCATGGTCGTGCACCCTCTGAGGGATCCCATAGGGATTGAGAGGCCATTTTGTAGCATTTTGTCAGATATATATATGATTTTTTTTGTACTTTTAGGGCTCATTGAACGTTTTGACCATGCCTAGTGTATGATGGCATTGTATATGAACCTTGATATATATATATATATATATATATATATATATATATATATCTTTTTGGATCCAGAATCTTGGTGCCTAGAATTTTGTGACTCGTTTCCACATGTGTACTTAGATGTTTCTAGAATATTTGTTTTCATGTTTTTTAGTATGTATGTAATGGATGAAAAATGATAATAAACAGAATGTTTTACTTTGTATGTTTTTGTAATGCTGATATGAGATGATACAAACATATAGTAGTACCGAAATTTTGAAATCTTTGGGCAATGTTTTTAATTTCTTCTTATGTTGGCAAAATGTGATGAATGCATAGTGATATTGTGATAAAGAGATGAACTTGCCCCAATCCCAAATCCACACAACTAGTAAGATGCGAGGGCTCAACACCAAGAGTTAGGAAGGGCACAAGTTGTATGATTTTGACTACATGGAATCATGAGAGATATAAAAACCAGTAACAGAAACCAAACGTAGACCTACACACCTACCCTACTCAGAGCTACCACCAAACTTAGAAGGCCACTTACTTTCCAGTTTATCTAGACTTAGATTCATAAATGGAAACTTGAGTGACAAAATATGGTTTTGAGGATTTGATCTCTTTGGAATTTGGATATTTGTTTTCTCTTAATAGAATTTGATTTGTGCTTCTAGCATACCAATATTTGTTAATTTGTTTGAATGGACCCCCCACACCCTGCCTCACGCCACTAGTAAGAAGCATGGGTTTTTCACCAAAGGCAAGATATAGGTGAGTAAGGGCACTTATTTCCTTTCCCAACCTCACACCACCAGTAAGAGATGTGGGCTTATCACCGAAGGTTTATGGGGCAAAGAAGTGTGTAAAATAAAATATTTTGTTTGCTTGGTGCTTTTGATTTCATTTGATTTTGACATTTCTGATCTATGACTTTGGGATATCCTATCTTTCAAAGAGATTTAAGAGGGATAGATGTGACACCAAGAAGCTTCTAGAATAGACTGTAGGCAAGGACAATTTCACCTAGTAGAAAGAAAGAGTAAAACCAGGTATGCAAGCTTTGGTATGGTTTTCGTCAATACTTGTCTGTCAAACTTGATGAGAAGATTTGAAACTAGTTGATGATGTTTGAAGATATGTGATTTGAATGCTTTTTCCAATACTTTCATAAAATTGTAATAGATTTCTTAAGAGTAAGTTCCTGGACTACCATTTTTATGAAATGAGTGGACAGAATGAAATAGCTAAATGACTAATGCAATGTAGGTAGCTATAATGTACAAGTGGTGATTCTGATGTCTTATGTGTAAAACCATTTAAGATGTAAGGAATTGACAATTTCACTGAATTCCTCACCTTCTAGTGTGCACAAAAGATACGCACCATTTCCGTAGTCCTTCATGACTCAGTATGGGCCCAACCATTTGGGCCGGAACTTCCTTCACCAGTTTTCTTATCAATCCAGTTTTCTAGTCTTAGAACTAGATCTCCTTCATATATTTATCACTCATAGAATTTTTTTTTATACTACCGGCACATCCGGTCAGCATAGGCTCTGTGCCATTGTTCATAATTTAACCTGGCCTCGTCAAGGCTTTCCAGTTGAGAGAGGTGTGCCTCCCTATAAGCTTCTTCATCCAGAATCCCTTGTAATGAGATGCGGAGACTGGGTATTTCAACCTCAAGCGGGAGAACTACTTCTACCCCGAATACCAATGAGAAAGGGGTTACTCTTGTTGGTGTTCTTATTGAGGTTCAATGGGCCCACAAGGCCAGATATAGTTTTAAATACCAATCTCACTTGTTCTCCTTGACCGTTTTGAGGAGAATAGATTTTACGTTTTGTTTGTCACTTTGGCCTACCCATTGGCTTGAGGGTAGTAAAGAGAGGTCGTGTGATGGTTTATTTTGAATTTGCTACATAACTCATGGACTTCATTGTTTTTAAAGGACATGCCATTATCTAAGATAATGACTTGTGGGACACCATACCTGCAGATAATTTGGTTTAGAATGAATTTGGCAATTACCGAACCTGGTACTGTGGTGAGAGGCATGGCCTCCACCCATTTGGTAAAATATTTCGTGGCTGTAATTATAAAATTATGGCCATCAGTTGATGAGGGAGAGAATTTCCCTATCAATTCTAGACCCCACGTGGAGAAGGGCCATGGGGTCACTATTGGTTGCAGGGATTGTGCTGGCATGTGAATCTCATGAGAGAATTCTTGGCATTTGTGGCACTTACGTACAAATTCCATTGCATCATGTTCAAGAGTGGGCCAAAAATAGCCCATTCGATGTATTTTGTGAGCAGTGGCGTGACCACCGAAGTTGCCTCCACATATCCCACTGTGTGATTCATGAAGAATCTTCTTAGAATCTTCTGTGTCGATGCATCTTAGAAGCATGTAATCGAAGGCTTTACGATAGAGTGCCTATTCTAAAACAACATATTTAGCAGTAGTAATTCGTAACTGCCTTCTTTGTTGTGATGTGGAACCTTCCGGGTATGTGCGTTCTATGATGAATTTGATCATATCAATGTACCAGGGACATGTATAGATGGGGGGCCTAGTTTCGACGAAGTATACACACTCATCAGGAAATTCTAGATTTACCAGATCGCCTCCATCTAGTGGATTTTCAGCTAACCAATCTGCAATGATTTTTCCCTTAACGGATTTTTGGTTTACAAATGTCAACTCAAATTCACCCATTAAGGTTATGAAATGCCCAGCCTTTTTAGATAAAGACCCTTACGTAAGGAATGTTCGTAAATGATCTATTTTTACAATGACCCTTGTTTCTTGGTTTAACATGTAATGTCTTAAATGTTTTGTTGCAAAGACTATGGCAAGGCATTCTCTCTCTACCTGTGTCTAATGCATTTCATAATCAAGCAATGTTCAGCTAATGAAATAGACCACACGTTCTTGTTTATCATTGTCTTCTTGAGCCAGCATGCAGGCCAGCGAGACATGAGTGGCTCATGAGTATAGGATCAAAGGGCGGTCTGGTTTGGGAGGCATTAGCGTGGGTGGAGACAACAAGAAGCATTTAACTGCTTCGAAGGCCTCGTTGCATTCTTCAGTCCAATCAATGCTATAATCTTTCTTTAATAGATTGTTGATTGGATGAATGGCAAAACTTAAATCTGGGATGAACCTTCAGATTACACCAAGTTTCCCAAGAAATGACCTGATTCTAGACTCATCTGATGGTGGGATCATTTCGAGAATAACCCGTATTTTTGCTAGATTAACATCAATCCCTCATGACGATATAATGTAGCCCAGTAGTTTGCCTCCTGTCACACCAAACACACACTTCTATGGGTTTAATGTGACACCATATTCAATTAATCGTGAGAGGATGATACGAAGCACTTCTAGATGATCACAGTGTTTCTTGGCCTTGGCCAACAAGTCATCCACATAGGATTCCACAATTTTATGGATAAGATCATGGAATATATATGTCATTTCCCGTTGATACGTAGCACCAGCATTCTTAAGACCAAATGGCATGACAACGTAGCAATAAGTTCCCCAGGGAGTTATGAATGTAGTTTTGGCTTGATCCTGTTCAAATATTTTAATCTGATTATACCCTGAGAACCCATCCATGAGGGAAAATAGTTCAAATCTAGTTGTTGCATCAACGATAATGTCAATGGATGGTAATGGGAAGTCATCCTTGGGACAAGCTTTGTTAATATCCTGAAAATCTATGCAAATGTGTATCTTCCCATTCTTTTTTAGGACAGGGACAATATTAGATACCCATTGTGAATAGTCAACGGGCTTGATGAATCCCACTTGGAGAAGTTTTATTACTTCCTCTTTTACCATGAGAGCCACTTTTGGCTTCATTGGTCTTGACTTCTGTTTAATTGGCTTTGCATCTAGTTTAGTAACAATATTATGTAACCGCGAGATGTGGTGCAATGCCCGTCATTTCTTTATAGTTAAATGTGAAAGTCTTTTGATGTTCTTTGAGGATTTGGGTGTGTATTTCTATCTCCTCCAGAGTTAACGAGGATCCCAACTTCAAAATTTTTGGTTCTTCCTCCTTTCCAATGTTTATGTCAATGGTTTCTTCTATTAAAGAAGCATTACCTTCTTCAAATTCAGGTGAGACTAGAGGTAGTTCCAAGATTTCTCCATTTTCTATCTCGTAGATATCGAGATCCTTCTATGGAGGATACTTTACCATGGGATTTCCAAAATAGGAAGAGGAATGTGGTATTAGGGAAAGATCAACTATACAGTGAGCAAGGTGTAGCTCTGCATAGGTTTTTAGATATTCGAGAGTGATTCTAGCATCATCAAAGTGATCCATGATAGAAAAATCATCCTCAGCTTCTCCATGAGTCAGGAGTGAGTTTGTTGGTATTTTATGCACTAATGGTTTGGTACGAAGTGATACTGTGAAATTTGTATCTTCTAACTCGTTGTTTGGGGTGAAATGGGAAGCTGAGGTTGCTATTGAGTCTGCGAGAAGGTTCTGTTCTCGTGGGATTGCTTCAATTGATATGAAGTTAAATCCCTTACTTAGATCTAATATTGTTGTTTTATAGAGTTGTAAATGCTCAGCTCTAGTTTCATATACCTCAGAGACTTGGTTTGCACCCAGTTATGAGTCTCCTAGCACTCTGATGTTATTGACGTCCATTCTTTTAGCTAGGATGAGGCCAAAGAGGATAGCTTCGTACTCAGCCCTATTGTTTGTACATTCAAAGTTTAATTTAAAGGCGAAAGGTAGGATCTTTCCCTCATGTGAAGTAAAGATCACCCCCACCTAGCTCTAAAGTGACATCTAGCTCCATCGAAGTGGAGAGTCTAATACTTTCTTGGAAAATGGATGTTGGGATATTTGTCATATCTATTGCTTTTGCTTCGGTTACTTCTACCATAAAAACTTCGTCTGATGGAAGAGAAGAAATTTCCAGGGTGTGCCCCATACCCATAGAATCAAATGGTAGGAGAATTGGTAAGTCTTTCTCTAGAAACTCGAAAATTTTTGGGGTAGTCCCTAGTGACACTATTTTTATAACATTGGTTTCACTTTTGAGTGTTGGAATGTCCTCGGCTGAATTTGTAATTTCCAACTTCCGTGGTGGGTATCAAATCTTCTTTTGGTTTCAAATTAATTGGTTTGATGAGTTGATTTGTTGGGAGTTCAAACTCAGAGTGAACACCTAGTCTTTTCTTCAAATCAGCTAGGTGTATATCGAAGGGTTTTGGGTCACCTTGTGCCAAAAATATTTTCCCTAAGTGTAAAAATCTTATTTATTGGAATAACGTAGAAGGGATCACCTTCATGCGGTGTATCCATGGTTGATCGAGGATCATATTATAGTTGGTTTCCTGATCTATAATATAAAACTCAGATGAGGACCGTCTTGGGTCCTAAAGTGACTGGTAAAACTATGGTTCCAATCGAAGTGGCCTTGAGGCTATCATATCCTCTTAGCGTATTTCGTGTTGTGGAACAGTTTGTCTCTCCATATCCTAACTTTTGAAGAAAATTGAAGGGGACTATGTTAACTACTGCCCCATCGTCAACCATTGCACGTTTAACATAATTATTGTAAACCCATACTTGTAAATGTAAAGCTGGGTCACCTCTTTGTGTAATTTCAGCGTCTGTTGGCATTTTTCTTATATCGAATATAAACTCAGTATCCCTATCTGGCTGCCCCGGAGGATAAAAATCAAAGTATACATGGTTTACTTGTGTTTCTGGAGGAGTGATGTTGATTAAATGACCAAGGCCTAACACTTCTAAGAGGGTAGCCCTGTGGGTGGGAGAGTTCTTTAACAAATCCAAAAAGGAGATGTGAGAGAAGGTTTTAGTTAAGTCATTAATTAAATCATAGGCGCCTATGGGTTTTACCAATGCTTGTTGACTGTTGTCTGGTTCCAATGGATAACTTGGATTTGGTTGAGAAGAATAATCATGTGTTCTTGTTATGGTTTCTATGGGTAGCTCGGTGTCTAACTCTACCAAACCAACTATCTTAGTTTGGGGTTGAGTTCCTAGTTGGGGTGCGACTGGTGGATTTAATGAATTTGAAGCTTCATGATCATTGTTTCCTGTTATGACACCCTTGTTTGTTTTGTTAGGATCTAGCCTGTTATTGTTAGAATGGTTTGGGATTGGATCATTAAATATCTTGAGGGGTGAATTTTGAGGGGAAACTACCCCTGCATAAGTGTTTGGCATGGGCACTACAGAATTTGCTAAAAACATATCTATAAAGAGTTGTTTTTGATCTTCTGGAAAACGTTGCATGAATTTATTGTATTCATGACAAGTCCTAGTGTCGTGGCCTTGAATATTGTGGAAGCCACAATATAAATTGGGATTATAATTTCGAGGCTATTGATTTATAATCTGTTGTGGCCCGAAATTTTGATAAGGTTGTTGGTTGTTAGAGTTAAAATTTTGAGGCTGTTGCCTTTGGTTTTGACTCTAATATCCAGCTGGGTTTCGATTTGGACTTTGTGTTTGGATTTGTCATCATTGTTGTTGTTGTTGTTGCCATGGTGGACGATTAAAATCCACCATGTTGATTGTTGGAGTAAAATTGTTATTTCGCTGATTATTAACAGGTGGCGAAATGTTTACAACATTTTCCCTTTTAACTTGGTCAGTTATTCCATCTGTTGTAAGTCTGCAGTTCTTGCTAAGGATCTTAGGTACTTGATTTGCGTTCCTTGTATTAGAATAGGCCACGGTGTTTTGATTGGGAGTGGTTAATTTCCCATTTGTCCCATATGTCTTACGACCACTATCTATCGTTGCTTGGTCGATTCGGAGAGCACTCTCAAGTACTTCATCGTAAGTTCTTAGTGGGAACTTCTGGACTTCTTCCTTTATCTCTCTATTGAGAGAATTAAGGAATAAATCACATAGTTCCATTTGATCCATGTTTGGAGCACTTGCTAATGAGTAGAGAACCGTACGCCATCTTTGGATAAAATGAGCAGTGGATTCATTATGTTCTTGTTTAATATGCAAGAATTCCCTGATTCCTGTTCTTAACAATTTGTTCATGTCAAAATATTTGATGAACTCTGACACGAGTTGTTTAAATGAGTGTATCGAGGCTTCAGGTATTCTGTAATACCAATCAAGGGCAATACCCTCTAAGGTCTTAGGGAATATCTTAGCAACAACCCCATCCCAAGGGAACAACTCCCATATGGTTGTGGCATAGGCCTTAATGTGTGTGTTTGGGTCGCCTTCCCCTTTGTATTTGGGTAAATCGGGAAGAGGTCTTGGAAGCATAACACTTCATATGGTGAAGTCTAGGGGCTCTTTTAAATATTCTGAATAAGTCCCTACCGCATAGGCCTCGACCATCGATGGCGCTTGTTGAGGGGGTGGAGGTGGAATGGGTTGTTGATATGGCATAGCATATGCATTTATAGGGACATAAGGGAATCCCTGTGGTTGAATGAACATCCCGGGAGAAGAGAACATGTCTCCTTGTGGTGACTTTGAATAAATGTTTAAGTAAGGAGGAGCATTGTTCTGGTATGGGTTGTTTGGTGCCAAGCTAGGAGGTGTCATGTTTTCAACTGGAGTGGCATTTGAAAATGCTTTCCTAGTTGGTGTTTGTTGTGGGTAACTATAAGAATTTTGAGCAGGCATGCCTAACGTGCATGTTCCTGTAAGAAGGTCAACCTGACTGGGATGATGCGGAGGGTTGGGGATTCTTGCTTTCTAAAAATATGAATTTTGGTTTGCTTGAGCAAGTTCCAGTCCTCTAACCTTTTCAGTTAAGACTGAAATGACCTCTATTGGTGAAGACACAGTGCTTTACCTTCAGGGTGTTTTTTGTATACCTTGAGGTTGTAAAGGGGTGTGATACCCTACTATGAATTGATCGTTACCCTACCAAGCTTCACCGAGGGTATTTCCCATAGGTGGAGGAATGGGGGTGTTTTCTTGGAATAGGGTATCAGATTGTATTTGTAAACTCCCTATAGGTGGATACATATTTTGGAAGCGTTGTTCACTTTTAGCAAAGCGTGCTAAGTACTCCTCATCCAAAAAGGGGAGTGGATCTAACTATCTACTAATCTGTGGTTTGAACAAGACCCAAGGAGATGAAGTGGACTCACCAGTAAACTTCATATTATTAGATCTTGAGGGCTATGGCTGTTGTGTTTGTGCAAGCTGATCAAACTCCTCAATTCGGAACGAAGAACTAGAACTAGTTCTGTGAGGGGGAGTTTGAGATGACAAGTAATTACTTGAATAGTTATCAGCCCATGCAGAAAGCGAGGGTGATGGTTGTCTATTTTTTTGACTATAGTTTACTTCGAGATCTGAGAGAGGTCTACCATATGCATCGTATCCCGACATATTTAGGGGTATATGAATACCTGCAGAATAATGGGAAAGAGTGAAGGTGGATGAAAGAAATGAAACAGAAGAGAGGAAGAACTGTTTTTTCACATCGGGTTCACCAATTTTGTATGATGGAAAAGTGACATGCGAGGATGATAATCGCAAGTGACCTTCCTTGTACCTGACCTCCTGAGGTCGTGCCGAGACAGCCGGTGGTTTGAAATGCGGGTGACTTAGATGAAGTCACAGCCGGGATTATGGTCAGTTTTATAAGATAGAAAATCTACAAGCGAGGATGAGAATCGGCAAGTAACTTTCCTATAGCTAACTATGGGAGGATCAGTGACTAAGATCTGATAGTGTGATCTCCTGGTAGCTGAAATGACAAAGGGGAGATTTAGCGGCTATGAATGGGTAGCGTAAATTCCCTAGTGGTTTATCCTCCTAATTAAGATCTAAGTGATAATCTAATTTAAAGTCTCTGAATTAATTTAAACTGAAAATAACAATTTATACTACTGCTGAAAGGGAAATTAATCTAAACAAAATACACGATTGAAACATTATAATTACAAACAATAATTAAAATACTCTTATACTAAAACTAAACAAGAGAGATAACCTGGTGTGGTTATTCACCTGTGCAAATGTGTGAATCTAGATGAAAGACAACTAATTAACTTAATTGAAAACCTTCAATCTTACCTCAGAAATGAGGAACAAATCATAGCTTCTCAGAAACTATCATTCCCCATAACTTCCTTGGCAATATTGAAAGTGAGCTTAACTGAAATAAAATGATTCACTACTCTATTTGATACGTTGTAACTAGAACTTTGATAGCTCAAACCTTATGTTTACAGAACAATGGTAAATCTAGTTGTGTGTGATTTCGTCCCCTCAGTGTGATCTCCTTGTTCCTTCGTGTTATCTTGAATCCAAAAAGTGTGTATATGATAGTATCAATAGAAGATGGTATTCGAACAATGGCAGATTTGGATATAAACCGAATACAATGCGAGTAGGAGAGGGATAGCGCAAGTGAACAGAGCTTGACTATGCAATTCCTAGCGGGATTTATTGTGGGAATACAACACAAGTGTACCGAGAGTTTTAGAATCTATCCTTGTGACAAAACAAAACCTGCAACTTTAATGGATTCTAATCTAGAAATGAAACTATTCTATGCTAAACTAATTGTATGGCACAGCAATGAAGCAAGACTAAAACAAGAAGATCGAATGACCTCTAAAAGACCAATAATGGAGGCAAAACATGAAACTGATAGAATTCTAAGCAAGAAATTCAAAGACTGAATAAGAGAATTGAGAAGGTGAGGGGCCATTTGTTTGAAAACAAGCTGGCTATTTATAACTAATGTATTTACCAGAGGGTAACTCCCAATTGAACTCTTTTACGATAAACAAAGGAAAAACACTATTACCAGGGGACCAAAAACATTAATGCAAGCCAAATTGGTTGAAGAAAGCGTGTAAAATCAAAGATTTACATTTGACGCGATCGTCAGAAGAATCTGGAAAATGCGTACATGACCACTACCCAGGCAGGGCGGCAGCTTCGTCACCGAAGAGAAGAATGCAAGAAAAGTGGGGGCAGAGAGCAAAACAAAGCATGTGGAGGCCGAGCAGGGCATGCAGGATACAAACATATACTTGGCGAGATTTTCTAGATTCTGAACACCTTACAAGGAGACATATATCATCATTGGGGTATGTGTAACATCGTTCTGGTGGTGTAGTACCCTACAATTTTGAGTACGTACAAATCCACGCAGATCTTTCCATATATCTCATCCCCACACACTCCTTCTATAGTGATATACACTTAGGGATAAGTCATCACTCCTTCACTCAAAAAATTCATGATATACGCTTTGGCTATAATATTCATGCACATCTTCTCCCCATGTCACATTTCATCACCACTACACATACACACTCATCGCAGTTTGCTAGACACAACCAACACTACTTGACCATTTCCCAATGACGCACTCTCGTTTATGATTCATTCTTGATTGTTGAGGGGGGGAAAAAAATGAACCTCACTTAATACACTTTCATACACTTAAGGGGCATGTTACTCCTATCATTATATCTTGCATTCCATTCCATCCATCCATAGCATACTGCATTGTTTGGGTAGCATTTACTTTTTCTTACTAGTGTTTTGCATGATCACTTTCCTACACATTTTATCTTACTTTCATATATGTCATTATCATACATACATGTGCATTGACATCTTTTTCTGAGTGTGATCACAGATACAGGAAATTTACAAGTGGCATGGATGCTCACCTTATACCCTTACTAAATTGGTCGCTTGGGGCATCCCCACTCGTCTCATACATGTGCTATTGTTTCATTTTGTACTTAACATCTTATACTACTTGCATATATATGATTTGACATATTGGTTTTCACTCTAACATGCTAATGGGTGTTCCATTTGCATCACTTGTTTTGCAGGACTACATGTTCCCATGACTACTCATATTTCTACTTGTCTGTGTTGTTTGTTATTTTATGCGGGCTTTACCCTTTGCTTGTGTGCACACTTATGTGTTATTTGCGGCCATGATGGCCTTATGTGTCTTGCGACATCATGAGTGATGTCCCATGTTTGAAACCCACTTTGTGCAGTCTCCTTGTTTTCTTCTGAGTTTAGACCATTCTATGAACTCCATAAAGAACAGCCTTAATAGGACATGGTGTCCTTTAACAATTATGTGGAGCAGTCATAGGCTTAGAGGTTACATTGGGTGTCCTCTCTACACTTCTCTATCTAGTGGCATAGGATCGACAAAAAAACCAGCGCAGTATAGAGATCTCTTTAACAAATTGCAGTAGACGCGGTTCGAGTTGGAGGAAACTGAGCATTTCCTCCCTACACTTCTTTATCTAAGGTGGCGTGAGATAACCCAAAAAACTCATGACATCATAGGATATCCTTATACACCCTTTTTCTCGACATGGATCAGTTTCACATGTTCCATTTTTCCATTTACACTTTCTATTTTAACGTACTTTACATTTGCATACTTTACACAACATTTTTACATACATACATATTTGACTACTCAATCATTTTTTCCTAGTAGGTCTGTTGTATGAGAAACAAGAAGTAAAATTGGGGCTAACAAAAACAAACAACGACAATGACAATGACGGTACCTGCCATACTAACCATACAAGTACACCACACACATGTAGCAACTACACGTGCATTCTACCCTAGGTTCACTCTCATCACTTATTTTTACACATATTTCATATTTAGAAGCCACACTCTTCCACATCTTTCTTTTTGTCATTACATGCTTCTAGTCCATTGGTGCACTTTCTTCTACAGTCTGCATGGACATTAGGTATGCTTTTTTAACTACTATATGTTACTGAGTTGTTCGCTCACCAACATAAAGTGGAGTAAACTGTAGACACAAATATTCCACATTAGACAATATTTAGCCTGATCTTATACTACTATTTAGAAGGTTCTCAAGTGTACAAAGTTCCAATTAATCCCCTCTTTTTTCCATCTTTGTTTTATGTTTTACTTCATCTTTCTTGCGTATTTCCCAATACTTATCACCCCATTTTCTAACTTCCCCAAGATTCTAGCCCTAATTCCAGGCACATCACCCTATACTAGGGTGCACCTAGGCACCTCGATCTATGTTTAGCCTCTTTCAATCCCTTTTGGGTCACTTTTATCCATTAGTCATCTTTATCTTTTCCTCAGTCAGTATTTTTGGGATTGATTACGAAATTAAACTTGAAAGCCCTATAAATATAAAGCTTATTAGACCATGATGAAGGTCCTAAGTCATTGCATCCTATCACTACTACCACTCCATCTAGGATTGCATCCATTGCACCATATTACATGCACATATAACCATACATTCAAGCTAGGAAAGTATGCATCACACACATTCTTAGAGGAAGAGGGATTCTATTCATTTTATTCTACTATCTACATATTCTATAGCTACCATAGCTTGTTATTTCACAAAATGCAACTGGCACGAGGGCACTTAGGGTAAGACATACACACACTCACCAAAACTACATCAGGGTCCATAATGAAGTGCAACGCTTAGTGATAAGTCTGCCAATTTGGCATATGAGGTTAGTCGGACCCCTTATTCTTCTTCATGTGCAAATCATCATACAAATCATTCAATGAATCCAATGCAACAGATAGGAAGGGTTTTAGACCTATTTGTGACACTGCCAAACATAGTTTCTAAGTCTATACAATGTTCATAGTGCCCAGAATCTAGACTAGCACGCCCCAAGGTGCCCCTATACACTCCCAAGTTCCTATGTCACTTCAGATAGTCTAGATCTACCCTTCGTAGGGCCTATGAGTGATCATCTGCACATTCAGATTTCAGTTTCAATCCTGCAACAACTTGCAACAGTCACCATCAAACAACTAAGTCATTGCCCTACTCCCCTCTTGCGTTTAAGGGTTTTATTTCCATTAGATCAAGTCATGCATTTAATTTACATGACTTTAGCATATCACTTATTTTCTCTTATTATTATTTAACATCTTTATTTACAAAGCATTTTATCCCTCCTATTTAGATTAACATAATACCCTATATACCCCATTTAGGTCCCTTTATGCCTTATTTTTTTTAATCACTGAGGTTACAACCAAAGGCATTCTAAGAGCATTAATGGCATTCATCTAGCACACATTCAAGGGACAAAGGACTACATTTTCTACATACATGCATATGAGGGGGAGTTTATTTTTCTTTCCACACATCTATTTGCATTGTTACATCTAGCTATTGCTTACTATCAAGTGCATCTCGAATAAGATCTTCTTAGGGCACAATTCTTCCACACACTCATAATACCTACATGGAGTTTGAGATTTAGTGAAGTGCTTGATTGTAATTTCACTCTATCAAGTGACCTTCGGGATCAATATGACTCCCCATTTGCATTTTTTTTTAGGATTTCATGTAGTTTTAGGTTTTGTAGGATATCATTTGTTTTGCAGGTTACATGTGAATTTTGCGTTCATCTAGCGATATACAGGAAATCAACAAAAAAGGTTATCTACCACCTTGCGACACTAAAAAAATCAGTTTTTGAGCTCCTGCACATTCACAAGAACCCAACAAAGGTCTCTAGTGCCTAGGTGCCCTCTCCCCAGTCCAAGTGCCATAGTCTTGGCTCATCCATAAATTATAGAATTTATAAATTGTGGTTGCGATAATTTCCTCTTCATGTTCATTATTCTTCTAGTCTAGAACACTTTGGTATTAAGAAAATATCAGCTAAGTCTATTATCCTCTCTCATTCATCTATGGTTTCATTTTTATCCAACTTATTTCTTGTGTCAGATTTGTTACTTATCATTTATTTATCATACATGCCTCTACAATATTAAGGTTTATCATTAATTATATATTTGTTAAATCATTTGGCGAACCCTTCGCTTGAACCCAACCTTGATTCTAGGTATTTTATCATGGCTCAATCTTATTGAACCTTTACTGAAGCCCACCTTCAAGAGGTTAATGATCATCTTGCATAACATCCAAAAAATTTGGATCTACTCTTATTCATTGCTCGTTAGGAAGCCACCAATCTAGTCGAGCTTAGTTTTTCTGCTTCTACTACCACTTCCATTCCTATTGCTACTCAACCTCCTAATTTGAATCTTTCACCTACCTCTATTGTTCCTGTGTATGTTCCTAATCCTACCAAACACTTCACTCCACCCCTTATTTATCACACGCAACAAGTCTCTTCCACTGGCACTCAAGACCTAGCCTCGTTCTATCAATATCTCCAAGTTCAAATCCGACAACTACAACAAGCTACTTCTTGTGCATCTCCATCTCCCAACTCCACTTTACACCTTCATAATCCTTTCACACCCACCATTTCCTCCTATCCACTTCCTTAAATTTTCATCACCCCTAAGTTTCCCACTTTCAATGCCCATAGTGACCCTCAAGAACATCTCCGAGCATTTCATGTGACATTTCTAGATTATGCGGATGATCATATTTTACTAGCAAATCTCTTTCCTATAAGCCTCCAAGATTATGATATGCATTGGTTCTACAATCTACCTATTCATTTAGTAACATCATTTATTCAATTAACCTATGCTTTTCTCACTCATTTTTTAATTATTATCAGTTCTACGGTATCCTATGTGTAACTCTCACAAATTAAACACAAATCTAATGAACATCTAGCAGATTATGTTTTACGATATAAGAACAACCTAGCTAGGATGACCAATGTGCTCATTGGCTCAAAACTTCAAGATATACTTTTCCAAAGTATCTTACCACCTCTACAAGAGAGTTTCATATTTGATACATCTCCTTCATTTGATTAATTATGTCATACTCTTAAATTACATAAAGGAAAACTTATCTCTATGGGAAAACTCAAATACCATGATCAAGTTTCATCATCTTCTAATCGGTTTCAAATCAAGTCAAATTTCAAGCCATTTATTAAGCCCACTGAAGGAAAAGCTATTGTTAACAATGTGTCTACTCATGACAAGCTTGAATGGAAGTCTCCAAAGAGTACATTCACAAAATTTCCTTGTGCTTTGTATATTCTATTACCAAAAATTATTGAGATAAATCTTATTACACTTCCCCCTCCACTTAATTTGGATCCATCTCACCCTAAAGGACACATTTATAACAAAAAATTTAGATGAGACTATCATCAATGCAGTGTACATTCTACCCATCGATGTTTCATACTCAAGCATCTAGTTCAAGATCTTATTGACAATAATGCAATCAATCACCCTGAGCCTTCGGCATCTACGCTGGTCGATGAAAAAAAAAATCAAAATCTTTAATCATCCTCTCCTTAAGCATCACAAACAAGCTACTGACTCTTAAGCTAATCATACATATCGTGTAGTGCTTTCTTCATCAGGGGCACTTGATTTCCTAGTTGCTAACGCTAATGCATCTCTACCATTCATTACATTCTCTAAGCACAATTACCATGCTACATTATCTTCTAATACATTACATATCAAGGCTTCTATTATACGTCGTGTTATCAATAATAGAATGATCAATCCATGGAATTATATGGGTGTGTTCTCTATTGCACTTCTTATCACTATCAACTATTTACTCTATCATATTACGTATCCAGTTCCCAAATATTATGGTTACATCAAGCTTCTAGTTATATTTGGGCCTCCCATCATGATTGTTCCATTCATTGTGGGACCTTTAATCAAAGGGTGTGACATGCTCTTAGGTCTTCCTTAGCTCTGTGCCACTCAAACTATCATTTCCATGAAGAACTTGTGTTTAAAGCTCATTCACAACAAACAAGTTATCAACATCAAAGGTGTTCCGCCATGCACATTGTGGCCACATTATCCTTTTAAGGTTTCCATTACACTCGCTAGAGCATCTAGTCCCCTGGAATTCTCAAATATAAGGCACAATTTTCTCCTCTCTCCTATTTGTACATGACCTACTTGGTCTCATTAGTCCACCAGTACATCTCATCAACCTAGTTCCACCACTTAGACGGATCCTTCACATAGGTGTATATCACCTCATCTGTATCCTTCACATAGGTGCACATCACCTCCTTGGTCTCCTTCACATTGGTGATCATCATCTCCTAGGTATCATGCACATAGGTCTCATTCACTGATACACCATCTGTCTCATACACCACTGATCTTAGAGCCTAATCACACACCTTTATCTCTATAAGTATCAGATGAAGGACCCTTTACCTTCACTTTTATTAGATACCATACTCATAATCATACACTTGGGGGGAAACATGCTTACTTCTTCCCCCATCCTAGCATTCTCATGTATTTATCATTCCTACTATCATGCTCTGTGCTTCATATCTAAGATTTTTCATTCATCTTGTAAAACTTGATACACAAAATTTGTATCATTATTACTCTTGTGCTAAAGTTCACACTTGACTATTGATGACGTACTACATTCATGAACCTCAAACACTACACATTGCACACTCCACGCTTCACGATACATCTTTCTAGCATCCTATTCTCATACATCATACTACCCTATGATGCACTCTAGTTCCAAATTTCATACTCGAATGCTGAGGGTATAAATCTGAAACAAACCACGCCACCTTCAATCATCACACTTTATACTTCATGATCTATATATCTAGTGCATATTTTTAAACTATTTCTCGATGACACACTCTTGTTCTTTGGTTCATTCTTGAATTACAATGGATCTTCTATAAATGAACCGCATATCATACTTATCTGCATCCGCTTGGGGGCATGCTACTTCTATCACATTCACATTACATATCAATCCATCTCACTCATTCACAACATACTACATATATTGGTTACACATAATATTTCTTGCTTATACTAGTTACATGTACAGTTTGTTAACATGTTAGACAGATACATTGTATGTCATTATCTTTATCATATACAACTGCATGTTCACTATTTCTCTAGTTGTGAATGTAGACTTCTTACAGATCCTTACATGCAACATTGTTGCTTAGCACTATACCTCTCACCAGTCTCATCGAGGCTCCTAGGGGCATCTAATTTCTTACATACTACAGGGGTTATTGTTTCATTTTATTACTTCCTATTATTAATAGCACGCTATTGTATCGATATATACATGTATCGACATAATTTTTTATCTTTCTAACATGCTAATGGGTGTTTCATGTGTGTCATTTTATTTGCAAGAATTATTTGCCACTATGGTTGTTTGATACTTTTCTTGATATTATTTTCCATTTATTGTAATTTTATGTTATTGTTTATGGGATATGCCCTATGTCTTTCTTGTTCATTACTTGTATACTTTTGGATGCTTTGGCCCTAATTATATTGAGACATTATGAGTAATTTCCCATGTTTGAAACAAACTTTTAGTATTCTACTTTTTTTTCACTATTGATTACTTACACTATATTCTATAGCATGTTTATTTTTTGTACTAATACATATTTATAGCCACTTTGTTTGCATGTTCCTTGGTTTCTACCATGCACATCCCCTCCCCCTATAGGGTAACATTTTCAGATCAATTTTATGTCCTCTCCTTTGGCCCACATCCTCCTAGTGACATCGCATGTACCCCAAATGAGGGAGGCATACATTGGGTGAATCAATCACCCCATACAGTAGCTCAGAGTTTTAATACAGGTCTACACATCATAGGAATATAACAAAGTTACAGACACATAATGGACCATATTTTGATTTGGGTCCTCAATTTAGCATAGACATAATTTCTCAAATACTGACATGAGATCCTATGCACTCTTGACCTTTCATGTGCACCTATGACTAGGGGAAGTTACAATTAATTTCTCATACTGGCACAATTTTAAGCACTCCATAGAGTAGTTTTCACAGTACATGAAAAATCCTCTAGCAATCAAAATGCATTATATCTTGTTTTTCTATTTCCTTGGATCAAACTGGAACAACATGAAACAAAGTAGGATCACACCATTTGTAGTGGCGTATAAATTCAGGAAGCAAACATGGAAGGAAAATAACACTAGACCTTTCTCCCCAACACTCTTCTGTCATGGCATGAGATTGCCCAAAAAACTCCTTTCCGTGAGATCGCCCAAAAAACTCATTCTTGGCATGAGATCACCAAAAATAATTACTCTTCTACAGCAGTTTAGGAAATTTTCTATCCTTTTCACTCTTCATGGATTAGGTGCACACTTGCCTTTTTACGAATTTTTACACATTTTTACATACTTGTTACAAAGTTTTCATAACACATGACTTTGACTACTCTTTCACTCTTCTTTTATAGGTTCATCCTTAATACACAAGAAGAATTATCCCCACAACAACAAATCACAACAATGATAATAGGCACAAGCATGAAACAACACATGCACTTTGCCCCTAGGATCACTTCCTCTTCCTTAGCTTCCACACTTCATTTTTATCACTCCATGCATTTTCTTATCTCTTCACCATGATTTCACCATCAATCTACATGGTTATCAGGTACAAATATCTTATCTACTTTATGTTGTCGAGTATTCACTCAACAAATATAAAGTGGGGGCAAATATAGACACAAAATCACGCACTTGGGTATATTTCTAAGTCTTAATCACATTCTACTATTCATATGATTCTTAAGCAAGAAAACTATTAATTGTCCTCTATCTTTGGCCTCTTTCTTTATTTCTTGTTTCCTTTTTGTTCTTAGACACCCCACAACCTTGTGTGATCTTCATAGATTTATCTTTATTGATTTTGGACACCAGCGCCCAGCTAGGATGTCAGCGCCTGGGTGTCCCCGATCTCGTTGTATCTTATTCACCTCTTTTGGGCCTCTTTTATCTTATGGGAATATTATTTTCTTATGGGTCAACCTTTTAGTTGTTAATTACAAAATTCAATTAAGCGAATCATATAAATACAAATCTATGTGAATATAATAAAGGACCAAGCACTAAGCATCTATTATCACCACCTAAGGTTGCATCTAAAGGAATTTTAAGAGCATCAAAGGCATTCATCTTGTAGACACCTAAAATTTTCTTACATAGCTTTAATACCTAAAGTAATCCTCTTATCTTGCATTAAACCAACAAACCTTCTTATTGACTAAATCTCACTTCCAACAAATCCAAAATCTATCAAAACCCCCTCCAAATACCCCCAAAAATATTCCTAAGCCTAGTTGGACTATTAATTAATCCTAAAAGATTAATTAGCTTATAATTCTAATCAAAAGTGAATTCTAATCTATTTTGGCTTACCTTTCATCCCACATGCATCTAAAACTCCCTTTATTGAAATCAGAAAACTATAAATAGACCCCTCCTCCTCATCATTTCTAAGAACACTTCTCCTCCTCTAACATAAACTATAGGAAAATAGGATTAGAGTATTTCTTTATTGTTATTAAGCTATTATCTTCCATTTCATATTATAAAACTCGGGCTTGAGTAAATGAGGGGAACCATATTGTCTTGTAGCCATTAATGGTGATCCATCACTCTCAAACCCTTGAGCATCAAACAATCAAATTTGATTTCTAGGATCTTCATAGGTTCATGTTTTTTAGCATTCAAAGAGTAGAGAGTAGTATATACATGTTTAGTTTGATATTATTTCAAAGTTATAATGCATGTATATGAGTAGCTCTTGTTTATATCTTATCTTGATGGTCCGTAGTGGAGTTGGTAAAGCTTTGGGGTTTCTTTAGTGTTCTAACCTCATTTCTATATCTTTTCTAACTTACTCATGTTCACATATGGCGCGCCCGGTGGGACCTTACTCAATGGTCTCTAGAAGTTGTTTTTTAATCTTGTTACTTCAGTTTCTAACCATTTCATGCATTTTTATGGTTAACTCATTTGGCTTCAAGCATTTTACTAACTTAAGTGTAGTAAATCTTCCTTTTTACATGCATATTTGTTGGGTTTATGTTAGAAATTGAATTAAACTGGAACAATATAACCTATTTGAAATTTTAGATTTATATTTCTCGTCATTTTTGTGGTATTTTAGGCCCTCGCATAGGTGTTCTATAGGGGCACACACAAGTAGAAAATTGTGTGCACCTATTTGGTATCAAGCACACTTATTCACAAGGACGTGAATATGTTTCCCTAGCTGTGCACCTGTTACCTTGTATTTTTTACCCTCTGCTAAGAATTTAAACCAAATACGAGCATATGTCATGAACAATGCACACTTGTCAACATACACATGCACATGTCTCTCATGACGTGCATGTGTTTAATAAACCTTTGTGTCAATTTACCTTTTTACCTTGCATGCGCATGTTCTTTTTGAGGTGTGCACGTTCTTAAAAGAATGGGCATCCTTCTCCCCGCGTATGTGTAATTACTCGTAGTGTTTTCCATAGAGTTGTGTATTTTTCATTCTAGGCATGCACATGTTGTTAGGAGTGTGCACATGTCATAAAGGGTTCCCAAGTGTTACTGTTTAAAGTTAAGATTTTTTCTAACACTTGCAAGGGTATGATTCTTTAGATTTTCTAACGCTTTGCATGTTTTTGTTAATACTAATCAGTGGTTTTGTAGGTTACATTGATAATATTGTAGTTTTGTGCTAACTTTAACTTAGTTTGGTTAAATGAATGTTGTGTTGTTACTTGTAAGGTTTTGAAATGTGTATGCTCTTCCCTTGCACCTTCTAGGTGATCATGGGAATAAAAAATGGTTCAATACCTTCTGTATGATTTCTCAAACACTTGAATTAAGATTTCTAAAGGGATTAACTTAAAATTTGTTTAAAAAGAACTTAATTTTTTAAATTTGATTAAGTGTTTTCCATTTCCACAAAATTAGTGAGGTATTTTTTTGTGTATACTCTTTTCTCACATCTTAGGAAAATCTAGGAAATCAAAAATGGCATTCTATCTCCTTTATATGATGTTGTGATCACTTGGAAAATTACCAATCTTTATTTGAAGGACCAAAAATTACCTGTAAAATAATCGGAGTCTAAACAAAGGGTAACTCATTTCTTGTAGGTTTCCAAATGGTGTGCGACAAAATCCACATTAATTTTAAAAGATAAAAACACACACCATATCCTACACACTTGATTTGTAGGTTCGGATAAGGGTACGCCACATCCACTTTAAACTAGGACATAACCCCCTTGGCATAATCCTTAAGCTATAACAAATGGGGTGGTCCTAGAGACCCAAAATTAGTCCACGCAAGAGGTAAACTTGTGGAAAAAATGGGAAGTGCTCCACTTACCCACTTGACAAGATTTTACTTGTGAGTTTTAACACCAAAACATTCTCGATTGCAACCCCAATGAGAATACAACTAAACACGTTTACACTCATTATATTTGAAGGGGGTAAACTAAATTCAAGATACTTAAAGATTATTCATTGTGACTTCCTTGGAAAACCGAGCTCACAGAGGGTGTTTATGGTACCTAGTTGAGAGAACTGCCTTAGGAAGCCATATCGTCTTGGATCCAGATTGACCACATCAAACCATTGTGTCGTATCTATCTTTCATGAAATGATAACTATTTTGGAGTCAAAACATTGTTGATAAAACAAGGGGATGAGTCCATAAAATTTGATCATAACACCATTTATCACACAAGTTATGAAGTATTACTCTGACATATTTCTTCACTCACCCTAAGGTGAGGTGAAACTTTGTCAAAGTGAAACCTAGTCTTTTCCAACCCCATTTGGGATATAAGAGAGACAAAAAGCACAGATACCGCTAGAAATAATCATGTCCACCACTTTTGTAGTCTACTTGCATGATTGGGTTGCAATGCTAGAATGCAAGTGTTGAAAGTGTGAATGGTACGTCCTCACATTCTAGTAGGCCCCTTGTCTCAAATCCATATTAAGACTCATTATCATCATATTTAGTCTTGAGTCATCATTTGATCTCCCTTAGACATGTTATTTTCTTCGCATCACCTCAACACAATTACAATACTTACATCTTGTTTCATGTAAACATGATCTAAGTGACCCTATCGTGACGTTACATTGCCCACATTTTAGCAAATCCTTAGCATAATTTGACTTGGTTTTATTTAAAACATCGCCCAAATCTTTAAAAGTGTTGATTACCTTATTTGCTTCATTTCAATATCATTTCAGCACTAATATCTTGCATCTTCACGAATCTTGGTTAATGTGTTTAAGTGGTGTTGTTACGTGGCTTACATTCATAACCTTTGCATTTTGATATTTATGCCTTATTGGTTTCTAAAAACTCGGCATAGTATCCTTTGATTGGGAGTCACATCTACCCCTTTCTATTACTTATGGCTCATTCATATTGAGCTTGACATAAATATTAACATTGAGTTAATTATCTAGCATTGAGAAACATAAGGTGTAAATCTTAGATTGGTTAATCAATTTAATCATAGACTTGCATGATTGTTCATTATTTGTTAACAAAATCATAGACTTATTCTAGGAAAAACTTGTTGGATTATCGAAATAATATCATTACGATGTATTTTTTCCTTAGATATTCTTTGGAGAATCACACAAATATCCTCATATCTACCAAATGTCTAGTTAGATGTCATTATGCTTCCCTGAATCAACATGGAACTTCCTTCCCTTTAAAGGAGTTCCTTCCCTTTAAATGATGCCAATGATGACTAACTATCATGCAGTTCCTCACACTTACAACAATAGAGAACCTAGGTTTAGGCATTCACATCAAAATATGCCCATTAAGACTAAACCTCATTTTGTTCTTCGTGCTAGAGGGCCCATTCGGTTATCACATTCCCCATCTTCATCTCATGGCCAATGGATAGATTTTGATGAGTCTAATCTGAACATTCTTTATGAAGATTCAGATCCAAACTATGATTATGATTCCTCTCCTTCTTCCGATGAATTAGATCCCAACTACTATTCTGATTCCTCTTAAATAAACTCCTAAATCATGGTCATCCCCTTCTTCCCAGGACCTCCTTCACCAGTCGCCTCAATGAACTCTTCCTTTTTCAAATATTTGTGTGACTCCAATTTCTCATGAACAAATATCTAATGTGATTCTTGAGTTACAGTCCTCCCTTTCTTCATAAGACCTCCTTCATAAATCACCTCAAAAAATTATTACTCCTTTAAATATTTGTGTGACTCAAAGTTCTTCTCATCAATCTTCTAGTTCAACTCCTACATCACAATCTAAAGACTTTTGGATACACAATCCTCTTATTCATCCTCCACGGTGTCGTTCTCTAGGAAAACCAATATCATATTCTTCCAAATCTACTTTGTCTCTAGAGACATATTCTTCTATCAATCAAAGTCCAACTTCTCCTTGGCCTTTGGGTCATTTTTATCATTCCTCATTCTATCTTCATCAACCTTCTAAGGATCAGCATTTGCGTCCACAAAAAACTATTCAAAAGGAGAGATGTGCTATGATATATTTTCGATGCACTATCTGATTCCTTGTTGGTCACAATAAGGTCAAACCTCGTCCTCGTCCACATCATCAAACATCTTCTAAATCTTCCATGCTTGTTGGACCTATTTTTTCTAATCTACCTACTATGTTTGACCAATAATGACCCATACCGATTTATTTATTTAAAAATTAAGAAGCGATCAGGGAATTCATGGGGCTACATGATGACATTCCTATAAATGATCATGAGCAAGGATTCTCTTTAGACCTCGATGCATCTACATATTTTGGGGAAGAATTTGATTCCTTTTGTCTGAAAATAGAGGAATATCTGGATATCATCGAACTTGATTCTCCCCTTACACCTCCATCTTCACATTCTTCATTACATAATGAATTTCCTGAGTTTAGCATAGATCCATGGTCTATCTTATCATTTCCCAATAATTCCTTACACATCACAATTCCTCAATCACAATCACACCTTGGGTCACTGCTAAGTATCTCATCTTCTTCTATACTTGAGTCACATCCTATTAGCCGTTCATCTTCTATATGTGAATCACCTCCTGGTAGCCCATCATCTTCATCTTCTATGTGTGGGTATTTACTAAGTATTTCACCATTTCCTATGAGTGGGTATCCTCTAAGTAGCCCACAATATTCTATTTATGGCTCACCATTGAGTATCCTTCCATCTCCTATGCTTGGGTCACCTCTTGGTAACCCATTATCTTCTATTCTTATACCACGTCCTACTAGTCCGCCATCTTCTATTTATGGGACACCTTTGTGTAGTCCTTCATCTTCTATCTATGGGGCACATCCCAATAGCCCATTATCTTCTATACTTGGGCCATGCCCTTATAGTCCCCCATTTTCTTCTATTTTTGGTTCACCACTAGGTATCCCTTGTTCTTCCAACTTAGGGCCACATCCTAGTAGCCTTTCATCTTCTATATGTGGATCACATCTTGGTATCCCATTGATCTGAAGGACCATTTTGATCTTCAAACTTCCCTGAATCGTCTGCAACCCAGTTAGTAAGAAATATCCTTTTGATATCTTTCCAATGCATATTGTAATGCATGGATCAAATAATGTATGCTTTTGGTGCAATTGGTCAAATTTCAGTCAACCCTTTGGTCAAAGGGAGTCAAGTGAGGATTACGTGGCACTGGGAAAAAATGGTTGTGTTTTCATCGCTAGTCTTTAACAAGCGAGAAGTTAGCCGCGAGAACAAGAGGCTCAACTTTTGTAACAGAAGGGAGCTCGATTTCCCTGAGGACTATTTTATCATCACCAACATGGTGGGTCCTCAAGAATTTGCGTGGCTTACCACCACGAGTTTGATTTTGCTCGACATTTCTATCAAGTTTTAACAAGTAGACTATGATTATAGGTTCACTTTATATTTTTTCCATATCTCATTATTGGAATCTTATAAAATTTCTATGGTTGAATTCTATATTACTTTGTAATTATCCACCATATTATTTTCCATCTCGTTATGTATGGAAATGCTACCTCAATATTCAGGTAAGGATTCTATATTAATGAACTCAACATACGACTCAACGGATTCCACAATCAATTCATAGGATCAACCTAGCTTAGCCACATGGGAATTCAAACTATGTACATCCCACCACATTACATGGCCAAACAAAAGGAGATCAAGATGTGACCAAGGCCACGTATAAGGAGACAGGGTAATGGCCATATAAAGTGTTGACCCACCATAGTCCCAATGAATGTGGGATTAATCCCACCCAAATATAAAGTGGCGGTAGCAGAAAAGGAGATAAGAGTGTGACTCGACCGCACAACCTCCCTCTAATGAACGCAGCAGACTGACCAACTCAGTTGGTGGGTGGATCAGGATAAGAGATGGGCATACCTCCCTTTATAAAAGATTGGTCACGACTTAGCAGATAAGGGGATTCGAACCTCACCCCCCTCGACCAAAATAATGAGGCCCGACCATTGTGCCATGAGGAGAATGCTAAAAAAATCCTTGTGGATATAATATTTATATGATAAAAGTGGCCTAACATGCCTATATAAAGGCCCCTCTCCATTGTAATCAAATACACAGAAGCCCAAGCTTGTGTAGCTTTAGCAAAGGCATTATTTTCTAGTATAAAATAACTTCTTAACTATTTTTAAAAAGTCCTTAAATATTGTTAAAGGTATTATTTGTAATATTTTGTGTTTTGGCCTATTATTTGTTAGGTGATAATTGCAAAAACCTATTATTATTTGGTGATTTTGCTAACACCAAAGATGTTCTTCTTATATATATATATATATATATATATATATATTTGATTAAGCATTTTCATTGTTAAATCAAAAGAATGGATCGAATGTAATAAATTTCAGTATCCATAACCCACTTCAGAAAGTGAACTAATATGCAGGATTAAGTCAATTTAATTCTGAAAAATTGAATTTTTAGTCCTGGGTCCTTTTGAACGTTTTGAGTCAAAAATTTCAACTTGCGTTTTTGGATCAAGTTTTGGTATCAGAGTAGGTATAGCGGAGTGTGATGTAGTCAGAGATGAATCTGTATCTTTTCTTTCAGTTGTCGGTTATGTTGGCCGTATTGAGCATAATGGCACGAGTCATGATAACTTTTCACCAAGACCATGATCATCAGATGGAGGAGCATGCAAACCAAATTCTAGATTTGTAGACTCACCTTTCTCATGTGAGGGATTGATAGTGTAAAAAATAGTAGTGCCTCATGGAGATGTAGAAAAAAATTGATACTCCTTGAAGGGAAATCGAAGCAATCTAGCTACAGACATGTTGTATTGAAAGCATACCTGCACCAAAACTAGTCGTGTGTAGCCATTGCAGTTTAGGACAAGAAATGGACAAGTGTTGGGACTTATACCTAGAGAAGAATTTGGCATGGATTCAATGCAAAGGAAAGGGAAAATATATTACCGAACCCTCTCTAGACAAACATCGGCTTCTGGGGGACTGAGACCAGGATAACATCTAGATATTATGTTGCGACACACAGGTGCCTCAAGATAGAACATTCCAGTTATTTCTTGAGGGAAACAAGTCACTATTATTCTCGATTGGACCATCAAGGTAGGATATGTGGATGTGGATGTTATATTCAGACTATGGTTGACAACTATGCCACTTTCTCATGCCAAGACAGTCGACATAGAAGATGGTGTTCTACATGGATTGGCCCTGTAATTCTACACTAGGAGATTCATCTTTGGGGGGAGTTTTTCTTATAAATTCACACTTGACATTGTCCCCTTGGAGGTGGGTGAAGTGGTTTTGGGAAACTTCTACCTTGCAGCTTGATAGGGCTATATGATCGATGATCGGAATGAAGTGGAACTTTGGCTTCATCACAGTTGGATCATGGATTTTGAGACAAAACATGAAATTTGTTTTGCACGTACACACAAAAGAAGCACTACCAACTCATATGCTCCAACGTCTCAGCCAGAATCTCTTGCAGCGGTCACACATATTGCAACAAAGCATCCAACTCAGGAGGCAGAGTCGAGCTCATATGTCCCTATGGATCACCCATATCCTGAGGTAGAAATCTCCTACATTTTAGCATATCATCAGGATCCTTATGCAAAGGACAGATTGCATGACTGTCCAGAGAGCACCTATTAAGGATGTTTATGCCCACACCAAAAATTCTAGCTGGTAAGAAATCTTTGGTGCTTAAAGTTGACTTTTTGTTCAACTATTGTAAATGGATTTCGAACATTATTTAGTTCTCTTATTATAATAAAACCATAAAACTATTTTTCTAGGTAGAATTTATAAATAATACCCCTTGTGGGAAATGTTTTTATACATCTAAAAAATTATGGCACAATAATAAAAGACCCAAAATTTTGGGCAATGTTTGTACTCATTTTTTTCCTCTTCAATTCTTGGACCGTATCCTTTTCATCCATCACATCATCCTTCTACTAATAAATGGGGAAACCCCACCATCATCCATGCCTTTCCTATCATCACTCAAAAACATCCACTTTCACCTCCCACTTCTCGGGATCAGATAGGTCACGTAATCACTTATAAGAAACCCAAACGAATTCTTCATCAAGCCCAGGTCACACATTCCACGAGCTCCAAAGATCCCAAAAAATCCCAATGATTATAAAGCTACAAATCATACATGATTCAAGAATACACAACAATACACCCATCAAGTATGGCACAAAGTACAAAAACCTATGGCTAGGGAACACAAAATCCTGCATACGAAATCTATGTTTCAAGATAAATCACAATCACTTATCGAGTATGAGCTCACCATGGTCATTGAGATCGGAGATAATATCACTCTTGATAAATAAAAACTCCTAGTCTCCTATATCAAGTAAATCAGAAACATTTTTTTTGGATCCTATCGCACCGAGTGACATTATTGGTCCTACTTCCAGAAAATAGAAAATACAAAAAATAAAAACACATTAAAAATCAAAGGTACAAAGATCAAAAATTGTAATAAGGTATTGCATACACATGGATGTTATTTCTTCTTTTTCTTTCCATTCCTATGTAAGTCATCCGCCATTTTCATCCATTCAATGATATTTTGGTTAGCTTATTTGCATGCATTTTATGACGTTTATATCTATGGTATATGTTTGACCTTGGTCTTTCATCACCTTGGTAAATTAAAGAACGACTGACCTCTTATAGATCCTATCACATTCAACATCTAATAAAATTGTTGTGAAGAACTTGTGGACGTATTTGTTGACACTAGCCAATGTCATCATCACAATCACTTCCACCTCCTTCCATCAAGCCATTAGTGGTTCTTAAGCCCTTGTCAAAAATGATCAAGGAGATGAAATAAGTTTTCAAAAAAAAAGAATCAATCAAAAATCAAAATAAAAAAGGAAAATTGATACATAACTCTTTCTTGAGGTATTTACAGTATCTCTCCTGGGGTTATGGATGCCTAGCTGATAGTAGAGAAATGTTGTGATTAGAATAAAATACATATCTGTCAGAGCTATGGATGCCTAGATGGCAACGAGCAATGTACAGCTCCTTCCACCTTCCATTTATAAAATCAACTTTGGAATATAAATCATTCCTACACATTGGCTAGTTTTTCCTCACTTGTTTCCTATTAAATATTCCCTTCAAGATGTAATTCAGTTTCACATGCACATATTAGATCTCTAAGAGAAAACATGATTAGTATGGTACCAAGTGTCTTTATTTAGGCCTTGTTCAAACTCTTGCTTTAGTGAATGTCTTGTCTCAGCATTTGTGCCTTGGGTTAATCACTTCTTCATCAGGGTATTCTAGCAATGTTTTCCATATCCTTACATGACATTCATGTTATTCCTCTCCTTCGTTCATAACATCCATGTGTATAAGGTTGATTTTTTTCTATGTAAGGTCTTTATCCCTTCCTACAATAAATAATCTTCCATCTATCAGTGGCTTCTTCACCAGCTTACGCCGGGGGCATCCTTGCTCCCTCTCAGTACTTCATTGGTTTGTGTTCACCCTCATGTTGAACATATATATCGTGGAATTGACTCAACTTATCTTCATCCTATATATATTTGTGAATAACTTTCCTTTGTACATACCCATCTCTTGTTGGGGACATCTTCACATTTTCACCTTCTTGTACATACACGTGGCATTCTTCCTTTATACATCCTATCTATCGTTGGGGTATCCATGCTTCTTTGCTTTTCCTATACATACCTTTGGAATTTTTTTAGAAAACTCTAAAACATTCAAATATGTTAGTTGGAAAAATAAAAACATTCAAATACAGTCCCATAGAAAACTCTAAAACATTAGAACACTATCTTGAGATAACATCAAAAATAATATAAAAAATCAAAAAATTACAACAATCGGTAAAAGAATAATATGTGGTTGAAATATGTGTCGCATACATGGTATTCATATCATATATTTCTTACATTTTCACTTGTTTCTATAACGACTCGCGGATTGTCTGGATTTACCCCCATTTTACAAAGCTAGTCTGCATGCTTCATTTATACTATCTTGGCACAACGAGTTGCCTGATATTGTTTCGTAGTGCATAATGCTTTATCATTGGACCATATATCCTTCATCAATTCACCTCACATGTATCCTTTCATGGGGAACCACTTTTAACCCTTGTCATTAATCACAAAGATCTAGGAATTGAAGCTCGATAACAAAACATTTGTTCAACTATCATGAATGTTGTTGGTTTGAGTATGTGTGTTTGTACTTGTTTCCCTGCTATGTTTTCTTGTTTACTTTCTCGTATTGCATTGCATTTTGTATGTTGTATGGAGTTGGGATTTTAGCAATGGATAATTGTTTGTGTTGTGGATTTTCATGTCATTTTACACTTTTCTCGTATGCTTATATTTTTAATAAGGACCGATGATGAACATTCCTAGCAATGTCATGAAAATAATTTTTTTTAACATGGCATTGGGTCGTTGATAGCTCAATATCCCTTCCTCATATTTTTTTATTCTATATCCCCTTTATTTTCTCCACATTATTCTCTCTTTTGTTCTATTTATGTCATCTTTTTTTATCGTCAATCAATTTCTTCCATCACCCCATTGACACTCGAGGGGGCATCCTTCATTCTACTAATTTTTCTTCCACCCCTTCAAAATTTTATTTATTTTTGGTTGTTTACTTTCTTTGAAATGGTGTCACTTATGCCACCCCAAAGAGGGGAAAATATAGACACCTAAAAATCGTTTACACAACTTTAATACCTAAAGTAATCCTCTTATCTTACATTGAACCAATAAACCTTCTTATTAGCTAAATCTCACTTCCAACACATAGAAAATCCATCATACCCTCCTCCAAATACTCCCAAAAAATTCCTAAGCCTACTTGGACTATTAATTAATCCTAAAAGATTAATGAGATTTAGATTCTAATAAAAAACTATAAATAGACCCCTCCTCCTCATCATTTCTAAGAACACTTCTCCTCCTCTAACATAAAATATAGGAAAATATGATTCAATAATTTCTTCATTATTATTGAGTTATTATCTTCCATTTCATATTCTTAAACTCAAGCCTGAGTAAATGAGAGGAACCATATTTTCTTGTAGCCATTAATGGTGAGCCTTCCCTCTAAAACCCTTGAGCATCAAAAAATCAAATTTGATTGCAAGGATCTTCATAGGTTCATGTTTTGTAGCATTCAAAGAGTAGAGAGTAGCATATACATGTTTAGTTTGATGTTATTTCAAATTTATAATGCATGCATAGGAGTAGCTCTTGTTTATCTCTTATCTTGATGGTTTGTAGTGGAGTTTGTAAATATTTGGGGTTTATTTAGTGTTCTAACCTCATTTCTATAGCTTTCCTAACTTACTCATGTTCACACATGTATCACCCATTCAAGGGAAAAGGGACTACATTTTCTGCATACATGCATAGGAGGGGAATTTTATTTTTCCATCCGCACATATATTTGCATTGCTACATCGCGTTATCACTCACTATTAAGTGCTTCCTAGGACACATTTATTTTACACACTCACAAGAACTACATGGAGTCTAAGATGTAGTGCAATTCTCATTCATAAGTTAACTCTATTGGGTGACTGTTGAGGTTAGTATGACTCCCCATTTGTATCTTTATTTTTTAGGATTTTATGTAGTTTGGGGTTTTTCAGGATATCAATTTTTTTTACATGTTACAAGAAAATTATGTGATCATCCAACGACATACATGCTATCAATAGTGAAAGTTAGTGACCACCTTGCGACACTAGAAAGTTAATTTTTTGAGCTCATATGTAGTCACAAGCACCCTGAAGAGGTATCTGATGCCTAGGTGCCCTCACCCTTTTCTAAGCGACCTACTGCCAGTTCATCCGACAATCTAAAAATTTTCTGAGTATGGATGTGACAGTATCCTCCTCATGTTCATCAATCTTCCAGTCCATATCACTTTGGAATTAAGAAAATATCAGCTAAGTCTTTTTATCCTCTCTTTTGCACTTGGGGTTTCATTTTTATCTAGCTTATTACTTATGTCAGATATTTGTTTTATCGTTTATTTATCATGCGTGACTCTACAATATTAGGGTTTAGCATTAATTATATATTTGTTAAATCACATGGGTACGTGTTCTAGTGGTGATACATACTGCATAAATTTGATGAAGAGGGGATTTTTTGTAAGAGTCCCACTCATGGTGGATGTAGTAGTCTTAGATTTTTGATGGGTTATATTTGATGGTTCTAAATTTGTAGAGAGAAGGCCTTTGTTATCAAGGATTCTGATAATGGCGTGAAGGGATTTATATTCCTCTGTATAATTTCCTGGTGTGCGATGGTAATAAAAAAATTCTTTAAAATTATACCAAGAGGGTTTCCACCCTTGAGATCCAAACAACTTAAGAGGGGGTATAGTGATGATAGACTATTGGATGATCATGTAAAGGGTCAGTGCATAATGTTCTTTCGAGGTGGAGGTTGAGGGAAGTGATGATCCCTTTTATTATACATGTGTTGAAGGGACTATTTTGTGTGTGACATGTTTAGATGTTTGTTGGGGAATGATTTTTAATTATGTAACAGTGACTGATAATTTTGATGAGGAGTGTACCTTTAGGATAGAAAGTATAGAATTTGGATTTTGTGTTGATGGATTCGAATGATAACGTGATATGATTGTTACTTTTTAGATGGAAGGGTGTGTGGTCATGTAAAAAAAATTAAGGTTACATATATAATTTTGAGTGACATGGTCATCATAAGATCTTTTCACACATTATAAAATAGGTTTCTTTTCTGAAATATCTAAAGAGCTTGTAGATGGGTTTGAAGAGGATGAAATATATTTGGATGAATTTTTAATTTTTTCATTAAAAATACTAGAAGACATGCCTGGTTTCATAGGTTTTTCTGATGTAGGAAAAAAATATGTAGTGGATGGTTTGTTTGTTATTTGTGTGATAGAAATATTTATGGATGACTCTGATGGTGCCTCTATTATAGAAGAATTGGATTCTTAGGGTGTAGGTGATTTATTTTTTATTGTGTTGATGGTGTGATGAGAGTGGATAATATTCTAGATTGTGGTTGACTGGAAGATGAGGGGTGATTTGGAAAGGGGTCTTTTAAAACATCCAAATTCTTATTCGGAGGAAAATTTGTGTTATCTAGTTGTAACTCATCTTTGTCAATAAGATCATGAAGGATGTTTCTAAACAAATGACACCTTTCAATGTTTTGGCCTTTGACCCTATGGTATTTATATTAATCATTCTCTCTATACTAAGAGGTTTTTGAAACAAACGTAACGATGGGGTGGATGGGAGAAAGGGTGATCATATTCACGAACAAGAGCCTATCAAATATTACACTGTAAGATTCATCGACAGGTGTGTAACTACATTGAAGATGGATGCGTTCGGATTTTGAATGTTCTTTGGAAGCTTTTCTTACAAGGACTACATTTGTATATGTCTTAGCTTTTTCGTGATTAGAAGATGGTTTGAGCGAATATTCATGTTTAGGATTCTTTGATTTCAGTTTGATCCTACCATCTTTAAGAGTGCAAATCTCAAGCTTGCGATCCATAGTGAAGTCTTCGTAACACATTTGAAAGGAATACATTTGTAATGTGGATGATATGTGTTTGGCATAGGAGCGAGAAAATAATTTGATTAACTCGGTATGTGGGAGAGAAAAGGAAAACTGGTTGATAATGCCCCTCCACTGGGTGACGAAATTGGTGATAGATTTTTCCTCGAATTGTTTGATGGCATAAAAATCGGTGATAGTGATTTTACACACAATGTTAATTAAGAAAATTTTAAAGAAGAGCTACATGAGATGAGAAAATGAGAAGACTTAGTACTGAGAAATATTGTTATACCAATCTAAGGCAAGTACGACTAAGCACGTCGGGAATGTTTGTATCATAAGGTCATGGTCATGTGCTATGATGTAACAAACATGTAGAAAGGCCCAAATGTGCTATCGAGGGTCTTATTTACTGTAGAATTTGAGGAACTTAGGGAGTTACTAATGTGGAGGATATGTTTTCTATGGTACAAATGGGTGGATGGGTTTGTTGCATATTTTTTCATAAGATAGTATGTTATAGGGACCTATAGAGGCAACTTTAAGACTAGAAATCTTGTTCATTAATGCATGTAAAGGATCATTTGGTAATGGTTTTTACTAAGAAGTGAATGAAAAAGGACCAGGTTGATTGTATGTAGATGGATTTGGTTACTGGTATGACTAGTAAGGTAAAGTAACATTATGTCGGAGAAGGGTACACATAAGAGAATTGTATGTGGGTTATGGGACTATGGGTTGTGAAGATTGAATATACTGATATTAGATGGGCATGGATGTGTTTAAGAGAGGTAGATAATGCTGGGATATATTTTGAAAGGGGATTGAAACATGGGAGAAATGTTGGGATTGTTGAGACATGTGCTGGAAAGGAATATAAGTGTGAATAAGAGGATGATACTATTGAGGTATGTGTTGACTGAAGATAGGGGTGTTTGACAACTGTTGTGAAGAGGGTTGAACATTAAAGATGGAACTCGTGTTGATGGGTGGTGTTGATGTTTGGATAGACATGAGTACATTTTGAATATGATGTGGGTTTTTGAGATGAAATAGGTTGAGATATGCTTGATGGAATGGATTTTAAACTTATAGGAGGTTTTTGGATCATGGAGGAGGCTAAAGGACTCGAAGTGGTCGAGGATATGTTAGTGTTGTTTTGATATGAGCTAGATCCAGAAGAGGGACCTGGTGAGGAGGATGGTTGTTGGTTAGTTACATCTTGTGAGGACACAATGTTAAGATCAAAAGTGATGATGGGGGTGGAAGATGTGGGATTAGATGTTTCAGATTTTCTAGTGGAGGGATAAGGATGGAGTTTTTTAGATGAAAGGCTCGTGGTTAAGATCGCCAAGCTGGGAAAATTCATATGTAATTTTTGTGATAGAGGGTCATTGTTCAAGTCTAGATTGCTACATGACACCTCAAGAATCTAGATAAGTGTTGAGGGTGACGGGTTTTGAATCTAGAATATAAGTAAAGACTGAATCCCCACTGTTGAAAAAATAAGTACTGGAGGGGTTGGGGATTTCTTATGTGGCAGATTGACTACTAAGAGAGTGTTGGGATTCTTGATCATGTGTTGGAGGTGATAAAAATGCTCGATGTTGGTCGATTACATGCATGGTGTTGTCAATGCGGGTTTAGATATTTTCTAAATATTGTTGGAAACATTCAACCATGGTATTATATTTTTATTGATAGGATAGTTATCAGGTTAGTACCATGAAAAAAAAAATCAACAGAATGAAAAATAAGTCTAGATATTTTATTACAATCAAGCAATAAAGTCAGAAAAGATAATTTTTATTTTCTTGATTAAATTAGAAAGGATGAAATGTGAAAAATGGTTTATAAGGTCCTAGGAAATGGAAATCTATGGTTGGTTTTAAGTAATGTTAAAGGTCAGAGTCCTCGATATACCTGAATGTACATGAGGCCCGAATCTGTGTTGGTGTTGGTACGAGGGGTGCTATTGAGGCCTACCCCCTCACTTCACGGTCCCACAATGATAAGGGTGTTGGGTTCTTAGCCAATATACTACCCACCCAATTATTTCTACTCATCCAGAACACCAATTCAGCTTATCCTCTTGGTGATGAAATCCAAGTAGGTCCACCTGGGTAGGAGTGTTTTGATGTAAATTGCATTAAATGTGGTTTTCTTTTGTGAGAGGGAAATTAAGTGAATTCAATTCATTAAATTTTTAATTAGACTATATGATTAGGTAGATATTAAGGGTTCATTTTAATTCCTAAAAGGAAATATTAATTCAATGAGAAAACCAGAAAAGTGTGATGGAAAGAAAGGAAAATAACAAATGGAATGAACATGTGATTAATTTTTATTTTTCTAATTTTTTAAATTTTTTATTTGTAGAAACAAGTTCTCTAGAGGGGGAAACCTCCAATGGTTATATGGGAATAAGGGAAAAAATAGAAAACACAATCCTAAAGGAAGATTGGCTAAGTAATAAAAAACAGACCATAGAGATCATCGGTGATTTGAAGGAATCGTGGGAGATTCACCAAAATCATTGGTGATTTTGCATAATTTTTAAAAATTACAACGCATAAAACCCCAAAAAAATATTATAAGTTATTTTTAATAGAAAAATAAAGGGGACATGTACCTACTAGGTGTGCCAAGAATGTATTAGCTACATTTAAAGTCTATGTTATCAAATGCGGAAAGTACCTAAAACTCAAAATATGGCAGGGTTTAACAATACTTGCGCCGACATTAGCAATGTTAAGGTGATCAAATATAAATTGTGAATAAGTGTTCTTCCTTTCGCCAAGTGAAGAGACCTAAAACAAAAGATACCTAAACAAGAGATATTAGATAAAATGGGATAATGAGTTATTGGGCAAAGGTCGATTCCAGGAATTCAAAGGGACTTCCTTGGAGAATGTCATCTCATTTTGATAAAATTAAGTAAATCGATAATAATGATAAGGTAAGTTATGATAATGACAAGGATTGAAGCTAAAAATCAAGTGAAAAGGCAGATCTTGTTCCGATTTGTAGGTGGCCCAATCTAAAGTTGCAGCAATCTAGACAACTTTAAAGTAGTCATACCAGTAGCCCACAATTGCTTGTTGAATTTCGTGGAGGAATTTAAGTTATTCCTTGGTAGGTTAAAATAAGATGGAACAAAAAGTAATATCATGTAGGATGTCTAAGTTCTCCCACACGAAGGGTTGTTGGACGATCGAGAGATTGTAAATACTTGTGATCGGGAGAGATTGGCCTAGAATAGTCATCTATAGCATAGAAATACTTGTAAAAGATAAGTTAAATCTAGGGATACAACTAATAATTTATGAAATGCAATAATCTGATAGGGAAAATCTATTTGACAAAAATTACAGGTGATTCAAAGGAATCACTAGAAATTTAGGGGAATCGTTGTCAATTTATGGGAATCATAGATTCCTATAAAAAGATAGATTTCCTTGAAAAATAACAAACTGATGTAAACAGAGACTTAAATTGATTATTTGTGATTGTCATGAGATAAGGACAATGATAAATTAAGAGAGGATTTTCTTGCAGTGTGAAAACAAGCTATATAACTTCCACAGACGATGATTGGATTGATGACATTGCTTAGTTGGTTGTCTTGAGAGATTATTAAATACTTAGGTGCACAAATTGATATGTTATAGCTCTTTGAGGAGATCTAATGTTGTTGATGGGTTTGATGATGGCTGAGATTACAGGGATTTTTTTTTGGCCTAAGAAAAATTGAGAGTAATCATCTATAAGGTCTCGAAAGATCCCACAAATAGGAGTTCAAACTCCTATTTATAATCATTGGCTATTTGTTAGAATAGTCGATGATCCAGGAAATTTGAAGACGGCATTTAGAAGTAGTTTCAACCACTTCCAAATGGGATTTTCAGGTATGGGATGAGGTAAAATGGTTAGGGAAGAGGTTAGGTGAGTTTGGGAGGTTATGATGTTAGGATGAAATAGGTTAGGAATGGTTAGAGATGGTTGGGTAGGTTTGGGTACATAAATATGATTTACGAGGGGGGTAAAAATAAATTTTATGGGGTGAGGAGGATTATTTATATAATGTTTATAGTGATAGGTTTTGATAGATTAATATGCGTATGCTGGGATTAGGTAGGTGATGAAAACCCAATATCTACAATTGACACACCTAAGGATCTCAACATTATCTTTTTGTGTTGGTTGACCAAGTCTATTTTTACAAACAGGTGGGGTGAAGTCAAGCATTATTTTTTCTATTAATCAAAAAGAAAGAGTTAGTTACTAAAATGTGGTTATGCATTTCATATATTTAGGAGAAACATGTAGAAAGAAACATATGACATTTCTAATCCTTGTTGATATATGATAGTTTTCAAAGTGATGGATCTCTCAAATCCTTTCCGAAAGGTATATCCATGTAAAAAAAACTGCATACATAGGCACACCCTTAACAAGAGGAAGTTGCCCTAACCCCTAAGAGAATGATTGACCTTCCCAAAAAGGATATCTATGTTTCCCTTTTTAATATTTCCATTCTTATTCACCATCATTGGCCTCATGTGCACAATAATAGTCTAAATTGTGTAATTACAAATAGACATTTATAATTTATATAAGCAATTGTCCTATTTAAGGCAATGTTTGTTGAGTATTAAATCATTCTTAAGAGTGACCAACCAATAAAACCTCACTTTTTAATGGCCTTATAAAATTTTAGGATTTCTACAAGTACATTTTAAGGTGTGTAAATACTACTTAATGAAAATAAAGAATACATCAAAACATCAAAACACATGATTTGTTAAGAATAAATTTCAACACATCTTGTAATTGTGGTAGAAAATTGGATAATTTCAAATATTATTAACAAAATATAGGTCTAACAGATAGGAATATAGAGGATAACAATGTTAAGATTTATAGATGATGTAATGTTCATTGAAATGTATGTTATCTTAATTTTTTTTAAGTTTGTGTGATGGGAAGGATCAAAAATTGTCTTACAACTACAACATCATACCAAAAACACTAATCATTACACCTTGATGGATTTCCAAACCTTTTCGCAAAGCTTTAATTTTTTCCATCACCCGTAAGTATTCTGAAAAAGGTTAGTTGATCAAGTTGAATATTCATGTTTTGCATTTGGTGAAACAATCTCAATGGCTCTTGTGTCAAACATAACCCTCTTGAGCTATTTTTGGAAACATCCATTTATTTTTTGGATTTAACATCATCTTTTAAAGGCTTAATGGGTTGTAAGTGATTCCCTTAAAATTTAGATCAAGGATCCATGTTTGCAAGGGGGGTGTATTTCACTCCCTGCACTTTCTCTCACACGCTCACAATATTCTCTTACTTCGCAGCATGCTTGTGCACATACCTTTATCCACCTTAAGCTCCCCGCACTTTCCGTCATATGCTCACCAACTTTATTTGCTTCATGGAATTCTTGTGTGCATGGATTTTTCCACTTCAAGCTCCCTGCACTTTCCCTCGCACACTCGTGAGCTTCCTTCTTCCTTTACTTTGTGACATGATTTCGTGCATGCCTTCTTTAATAAACAAACCCTGCAGTCAACGGACCAATCCCCGCACCAATCCAAATGAAACACATTGTGTAAAACAAGTAGGCCATGCAGTCAAATAATCTACCCCACAATCAATCAGAGGATATCACATGTCATGCATGCCCTCCTATACTACAAATATTCATACAACCATATCTTTCAACCCACCACTCTGAATCATGCATAATTGTTATTTTTGGAAAGGTCTCGAGGATCACTTCAATTTGGAATCAATAAAATAATATTTTGGCATTAGTTGGTGGGTAAAAAAGGAAGAAATGGATTAGGCCATTAATGTCCAATCTCAGCCGACTTGACCACCCAAATTTAATGAAGTATGGGGCTATTTCCTTCTGTTGCAAGCAAAGTAACATGGGTGAATGGTCTCCCAGAGGAATCAGTGATGGTTATCAAAAATTTAATGCATTTATTGGTGGTTGGAGGAAAAAATGTGTCCCCTTCTTCTTTTTCCTCATCACGTTCTCCCTTTCTATTATAAATTGTAAAATGTTGCTCATTTACATAGGTTGGGCCCTCTTTGAATGTATGTGCATCATTTCTATGTGTTATATGTGTGTTTTGGGTTGTAGGCCCCATATCTGGATCTCTATAAGGCATTTTAGCTTCCTCCTCCATTGTAATGGAATGTGCATCTACATAAGACAATAGAATTCATGTGTTTTTTTCTATCCTCTCCCTTAACCTACGTTTTATTATATTTTCTTTCCTCTATATTGTTGTTTTGGTGGGTTATGCATGCTTCACTTCATTTGCAAGGTTTTATTTCTATTTTTCTGCATGAAAATGGAAGTTTGAATGTTGTTCTGGATTATGGCACTTGTGTCTGCCCCGTCCTCTTTCATTTTCCTACCATTTTCCCTCATTAGAGTCTTTCCCCCTTTTCTTGGTGATATCATCTTTATTAGCTTAGGATCTCCCCTTTTATGCATCTCTCTTCCCTTTCTCCCTTATATTTTTAGAGTAGGGTTAGATAGTTACATTTTCCACTGTAGGAATGATTTTAACATTAGGGATATGAAGAGGAACCAACCTTCTCGAGAGGTTTATCTAAGAGAAATTCCAATAACTAGGAGATATTCCTATATCACCTCAAAATCCTAGGTCTCTCATGTTGATTTGGTGAAGGGTGCAATTTTTAGCTCCAACAGTTTTGGCACACCCGATGGGATGATTTAATGCACTTTACAACATATTTACTGAGTTTTTTGTGTGACTTATTAATTTCTAACCTTTATAGGCTTGTTTCAACACATATGACGAATCTCAAATTCATATCTACAAGTTTCATCAAACAGTGGCTATTTTCATGAGAAGAATATAGACAATACTAAGTATAACAAGCGGTGAAGCTTTAGACTATTTTTAATTATCACCGAGGAAAATAAGAAGAGGAAGAACAGTTCATAGATTATCGTCTACTCAAAATATAACTCTTTATAATCCACCTCCTAATAGGCTATTCTTGTTGTCTTCGAGAGTTCTAAGGTCCATTCTAATCCTGACACATTAGATAAATCTACCATTTTTTAGCTTCAATGGTGGTAGTCCTTTAGCTCTAATGCAGAACATGATATACCAACATCTACAATTAAAAATTATTTCTTTCTTTATTGGTGAGAATCACAATGTTGACATGTAGTCCTATTAGGATTTTTCATTGATGTAAAACCACATTAATAATAAATTGAATGTTGTGTTATGGTCACATAATGATATATATGGTGCTAACATGGTGTTTCAGATGTATACTTGTTGGTACAGTGAGATTTAGTGAGGAGTGATTGATCTTGCAAGCTTATTAAAGTGTCTAGGAGATGCAACATGTCAGTATGAGATTCTTGTATGATTGGGAAGCATGTTGAAATGATGAATAGAATTTTTTTAGGGTTTTTGGGCACTCACAGCAATGGCATGGTATAGGTACATGTGGTTCACTATGTTACATGTACTCATTGGTATCAAGTATGGCAACTTGGAGGTGTGACAATGTGGTTTGGAGATATATGAGATCATGGAAGATTACATTTGGTTATATCATGATGTATAAGGTATGTATGTGTCATTTGTAGAGGTTTTATAATCAATTATTGCATTCTTTCAGTTGAACCTAGCTTCTACAGTGAGGAACAAACATGTAAACATAGGTAAGTCTTAATGACTGTAGAGATTGAGGTATGGATTTGAAATTCTGATTATTGGAGATGTTAGAGGTATGTTTAATTTTTCTTTGTGAAAAATATCAGGCTTCCATGATATGAATTTTACAAGACATGATAGTTTATGTGAGACAGGGTCAAAAATAAGTGAAATTCGAACTCAACGTTGAACTTCATATGCTCGTTGTGAATTGTGTGATTCTCATGGGATCTTCTAGATTTTAGGGATGATTATATGGTTATTTTAAAAAGGTTTCACAAAAATAATCATGTAATTTTATTCTCAAGATATTATGAACAAATGGTAAGAAGATAAAGTGGTCTAAAATCCTAGTTAAACCCTAGCTAGGAGTAGTTTGCAGAAAGAGAGGTGTAGTGGCCCAATTTTTATTGCTTCATCAAAAATGATGATTTGATTTTGTATTATAGTATTTTTATTTCCATAAATGTATGGTTTAGGTCATGGTGATGAGTGGGTCCCACCTAAAAATCAAAGTTTCTAAAGAAGAAGGTTTTATGACAAGATGGTCTAAAGGAGTAACATGAAAAATTGATGGTCTATGATGTATGGAAGCTGATATTGATGTACATGGAGGTTTCAAGACATTTTCATGAAAGTACATGGTTTTTTGAGGTCTATATTGGTTGATTGGTCAAAGGGCAGTTTTGGGGTCTCAAATAATATGGTTCATTAAAATGGACATAACTTTAGCTAAAGGTACATTCTGAAGATGATTAAAGTTATGTTAGAAAGAGGATTCAAAGATATTTCAAGTGATATGAGTTTTTCCTCATGATGAGGTGATTTTACATGGTTTCTAGGTCATTCTTTGGATAGGAATACTTTTAGCAGTTCAAGATAGGATGTGTTATGGTGACAATTTGAAGATGCTTTAAGCGTGAGATGGATTGGTTGATGCTTTAAATTAATTGTAATATTAATAGGGATTAATTTTTCATCCAATGAATCCATTTTGAGGTATTGAATGTATGTATAATTATTTTTATGAGTTAATCTTTGGAAACATTATTTTTGACAGGTGTCTCTGGTGAAGGAAAAAGTAGTTGTGGTTTGAGCATGAGGTTGATTCAAGGATTATAACTTATAAGTGTTATACAAGTTCTACCATTTCCATTTAGTGGTCACATGGCATGGCTTGGTTGTGTATAAGTGATTTGGTGACCAAATGAAGTTTCCAGGGTGCTGAAGGGTATAGGAAACAACTGTTTTGAGATTTGCAAAGCGAACTAGGCTCAGTAAATTAAATAATTTGATTGTTTGATAAAAATTATGAACATGTATGAATTTAAAATTATTTTTTAATCATATGTAAGGGGTTTTGGGTCATGATTATGTATACATTTAATATAAGGGAATTTTTAAGAATGTACCTATGGGGTTTTGAGCCTTTTTGGTGCTTGTAATAAGGTTTTTAGTTGTGACAACCCAAATGAGAGAAAACTTTTGTTCCTAAGTTTGAAATGAATATAATATTATAAAAGCATGTTTTTGGGCACTTTTTGGAGCTAGTTGAGTGTGTGCATGGTGTGTGTGAGAAGTGTGACCTAGGTAAGAAATGAAGAAAGAGATAGATTGTGCAAGTTTAAGACCTAGGGTTTGAGTAAGGGTTTTGATGAGTTTGGAGCTGAATTTTTGGATCACTATCAGTTGTGGTATCATCATATTTTCAGTGGTCATACAAGTCTTTTGTTGTGTGTAATATCAACAAGGGTTTTGGGGTTGGTGCTCCTTTTGGGGTTGGTGCCTCACTAAAAAAATCTCTTGTGAAGTGCAATATTCATTTGAGTATTTGTGTGTGTAATATCACAAAAAAAATTCAGTGTATTTTCTTCCCCTTGAGGGTTTCTATACACACCCAAAATTACATGTGCTACATTATCAGAAAAATGGTTATAAAAGTCCCCAGTGATGATTCAGGTCCTTTCAAGAAGGTGTTCGAGCTCCAAAATCCATTTGCATTGTATATTTGTTGCCTAAACATCTTTACTTAGCCTTCCCATTCTTATTCCATCTTCCTTCCTCTTTTTGCGCATTTTTTGGCCTTTAGTGCAAGGACCACTACCCTCCCTGGGTGGCAGTTCTAAAACAACCACCCAGAATAGGGCAGTGGTCCTGCCCACTTTTTCTAAAATCCCTCACGCATATTATAACATGCAATGGTTCACTTAATTTAACTTTTTGTATGCATCCGTGAGCCAAATTTTCTAAAATTAGCTTGTATTATTTGTTTCTCCTTCCTCCTTCTATTTTCAAATAGATCTAATTAGTTGGAATTGCTCCTTCTTGTCTTGAGCTTGAAGGCACCTCCCATCCTCCATTCCTATATATTGCATGATTGTATTCAAGAAAAAGGCCTGAGAATTTTTGTGTATCGTGCATTGTATTGCTACTACAATCTTGCTAGGAATTGCATAGCCAAACTCTAATCTCTTATGTTATCTTTCTTCTACTTTCATTCCATCTGGACTGCCATCAAGCTTCCATTGCTCAAGCGCAATCCTCCTGCTATTGTTCTTGCATTCCCAATCCCTTGGACTCACATGAAAACTCAGAGAAATAAAGGAACATGGTGAGGGGAAAAATACAGACACAACCAAATTTTCCAATGCTCTTACTTGTCCAGGTTGGAATTGTGTGTTTGTTTTCTTTATTTTTTAAATTATCAATTTCAAATCACTAGTTTCAATCACATATCAAATAGAGTAGAGAATCATTCATTTCAATAAAATATTCAATCAAAAGTAGATCAAATCATTTGTAAGTTTTCCTCTTTAACAATACTAGGGAAGTTATGGGGAACAATAGGCCCTTTCATGGTCATGATTTGTTTTTCACCTCTAAGGTATGGTTTGAAGGGTTTTGATTAGATTAGGTTATTTGTTTTATATTAGATTCACATAATTACACAAGTAACCAGTTACATCTGTTTGATTACTTGTCATTAGTTTATTTACTAGATTATAACACATTGCTCAAAAACAAGAAAAGAACAAAAATATTTCTTTTGATATATTAGTTTGTTTTTATTGCTTTAATCCAATATATTGTGAAAGCTCCAAAAACATAGATTAGACTTCCTTTGGTAATTAGTTTTCTTATCAAAATCATTTATTTCATTTTGTATGACCATCAACGGTCCACAACAGGAAAAGACATACAACTATGATCCCTTGGTCCAACAACCCAATGGGCCATAATTGATAACTGACATTGATACCAATTTATGTTTGACAGTCTTACGTACACCTACAACTTTTGCTGAGAAAATAGAACAACCCAATATGTTAAACATTGTTTTTAATCAAGCCTACGACTATTGGATTGCTCCTAGCAACAAGGTTTGATTACACGTATGACCATACAAGGTCCACAGCATCCACGAGTCTTTGGCTACGGTCCTTAGGTCCCACAACCCAACGAGACTGCTAATCAGTTAGACATTGACACTAGTTTGCATACATTGGTATTCAGATCTTCACCACTTCCACCACATATTATTGCAAAACTTTCCTTACTAAACATAGATGTCGATCAGGCTAAGACTTTCTGGACCAGACCAGAAAATCACCCATAGATCCATGTGGCTTCACCACATCTCTTGTTCTTACTTTCATGACCTTGTCTAGAAATCTATATGAGGCACCCGTAGGTCATTTTCTATGTGTTCAAAAACTAACAAGAAGAATCTCGGAAGAGCTCGACATTGATTGGAGTCTTTGGGTGGCTATTATCTCAGACTGATCCATTACACCACTTCAAGTTAGGAGAGCATTCTTTACCTTAGACTTGCAGATCCCAACATTTCATGTTGAAGATATAAGATTGCCCAATTAGCTTGATCCTGGTCATTACAATAACACTCACATTCATTCTACACTGGTTATATCGGCATGACCTCGAGAGGTCAGGTGCGAAGAAGGTCACGTGCTGATTTTTTGTCATATAAATTGGTGAACCTGACGTGAAGAGCTAGTCTCTAAACATTTTTGATTTCTTTGTCCATTATTTATTATGCAAGTATTCTTATACCCCTAAATATGTTGGGACACGACAAGTATAGTCATCCCATCCTAGGTTTTGACATGTACAACTATCAATCAAGTATAACACAACAATCACCTTCACGTTCAACATGGTCAAACAACCGCTCAGTTGCTCAAAACCCTCTACTTCAGGGAACCAATTTTGGTTCCTTTATATGTATTGAGGAGCTTGACCAAGTCATGCAGACCTATTCTCAGGAGAAATCAAGTTCAAACAGCATGACTTTCTCTAGTGAAGCAAGTTCATCTCCTCGGGTATTATTTCGGTAGCCCATTAACATGCAATCAGATCAACTCCGACATCTAGATGAGGAGTATTTAGCATGATATGCTAGGAGTGAATAATAATTATAGAAAATGAACTGAGATTTTGATAGGTTGTAAGGACAAGGTGATTTCCTACTCCAAAACAACAACATTACCCCTCTACCAACTGAAAATATTGCCAATGAGGGGTGGCAGCATAGTGAACAATTCATAGCAGGATACCATACTCCTCCCGAGGATTCAACAAAGAAACCTAAGCAAAGTATCACCCCGTCAATGGAAAATTTCATCTCGGATTTGGTATTAAAATTCAAGGAGCTAGAGCTTTCCCAAAATACTCAAAATTCATATGTAGGGCACGCACAAACTTCTCCTTACCCACAAAATTACGGAAACTACTGCACAGAATCCTCCAATTTATATGAATACTCAAAACCCTAGAGATTTGTTTACAGGGACGGGCACCTTTGGTATGCCCCCTCACACCACATAGGGATATCAGCAATAGACACCAGCCGGAAGTGCGTTCTCAAACACCATACCAGCTAGAAATGTAACCTTCCCTAGCTTCGTGCCTTCGATTCCATATCAAGGTAATCAACCCCCTATGTACACATGTAATCTAAATCTCCGTAGGGGGGCATGTACACCTATCTGGGTCCATATGGACAACTACATGGGATACCATACACCCTAATAAATGTCTATGTTGTCCCATTTCAACAATCGATGCGACCTCCACCTCCCCAACAAGGATCTTCAATGGTGGAAACATACGCAATGGGGACCTATTCTTAATATCTCAAGGATCCCCTGGACTTCTCCATTTAGAAATTCATGCTCCTGAGACCCTTGCCTGATATTCTAAAATTGAAAGGGGAGGACGATCCTAATGCCCACATCAAGGCTTACGCAATGGTCATTCAAAATTTTCTCCCATGGGATGTAGTCGTTGCAAAAATTTCCCATAAGACACTAGAAGGTATTGCTCTCAACTGGTACTATAGGATACCAGAGGCTTCAATACACTCGTTCACGAGACTTGGATCAAAATTTATTAAAGCTTTTGATATAAACAAGCTTTTGAGAACATGAATTAGAGAATTCCTTCATATTAAGCAAGAGCACAATGAGTCTGCAGCCCACTTTATTCCAAGGTGGTGACAAGTTCTCTATTCCTCTGCAAGTGCTCCAAATATGGATCAAACGAAGCTTTGTGATTTATTCCTCCACTCTCTCAACAAGGAGACAAAGGAAGAGGTTCAAAAGTTTCCACTAAGGAGCTATGAAGAGGTGTTAGAGGGTTCTCTTCGAATTGACTAAGTAGTCATTAACAATGGTCGTAAGACTTATGGAGCTAATAGAAGGTTGGTCACCCCTAATCAAATAACCCCAATTACACCAAAAACACAAATAGCAATCAAGGACCAAAAATCCTTAATAAGACTTGTGGAGTCACGATGGATGGAGTGATGGACCAACCTAAGAAGCCTAACGTTGTTACTGCTCCCAACACTTTTGCTTAAAAAACCACAATAACAATGACAAAAATCAAAGAAACAACTTCTCGCCCTCACTAAATGATGTAGATTTTAACCGCCAACAACAACCTCAGCAAGTGATACAAACACAAACGCAAGGCCCTAACTAATTCTCGAGTGGGTATCCCAACCAATTTCAAAACCAAGGGAAAGGGTTACCAAATTTTAACCATAACAATCAACATCTGAACAATAAACGTAATTTTGGACCACAACAAGGTACAAATTGAAGGCCTCGAGATTACGATCCTAATTTATACTATGGTTTCCATAGGTTTCATGGGAATGACACAAGAACATGCTGCGATTGTAATAAATTTTTACAACGTTTTCCATAGAATCAAATATAATTATTTGTTGACATTTTTTTTGCAAAACCAACAACTCCCACTCAAAACACCTACATGGGACCAGTATCTCCATAAAACACACCGTTGGGAATATTTAACGGTCCTCTCCCCACACATCCAAATGATGGTAGATTAGATCCCAATGGTTCAAATAAAGTTATTGTAATAGATACCCATGATCATGAAGCCTCGACTTCATCAAACCCACAAGTGGCACCTTCTTTGGATGGTCGTCAACAAACAAAAATTGTGGGGTTGGTAGAGTTGGAAACTGAACCAAAAATTAACGTTGCAACTAGAACTAGGGATTATTATTTATAGCCTATTTCGATCTACCTGAATACATCATATGATATTTTCGATATGCTAAGCAAGCTAGTAGGATCTTATGATTTGATTAGCAACTTAACTAAGACATTCTCACACATTTCCTTCTTGGATATGTTAAAGAATTCCCCTGCTCATAGGGCCGCTCTACTAGAAGCATTGGGTCTTAGTCATTTTCTTAATCTCACCCCTCCTCTAAAAGCACAAAAAAAACACATGGAATTTGATGTCTATCCTTCAGGGCATCCTAAAAGAGATGTTGGATTTGTGTTCGATATCAACAAGATTCCCACAGACACTAAAATAGTTCGTAGAGGTGATTCAACGTTGTTTTTACAAGTCTAGATTTACAACAACTACGTAAAGCATTCAATGATTGATGATGGGGCAACAGTCAACATAGTCCCCTTCTCTTTCCTTTAAAAACTAGGGTACGGAGAGACTAATTTCTCTTCAACACGAAATATGCTAAGGGGCTACAAAAGCCTCAAAGCCACTTCAATCAGAACTATAGTGTTTTCGGTCACCCTTAGACCTAAGACGGTACTGATTGAGTTTTATATTATAGATCGGGAAACCAACTATAATATGATCTTTGTCCATCCTTGGATTCATCACATGAAGGTGATTCCCTCTACTATATTTCAGGAAGTTAGGTTCATGTATTTAGGGAAGGTTTTTGTGGTGCAGGGTGATCCAAAACCCTTTGACATACACCTAGCCAATTTGAAAAAGAGGCTAGGGGTCCACTCTGAGTTTGAGCTTCCTAAAAATTATTTAAATAAACCTACAAGCTTAGTACTAGAGGAAAATCTAGTTCCTACAATGGAATTAGAGGTCACAGGTTTGATCAAAGGCATTCCGATAGTCAGAGATGAAACTATCATAGTAGAGACAATATCGTTAGGAACTATGGCAAAGATTGACAAGCTATTGGAAAAATATTTACCCATTCTCCTTCCTTTTCATTCTATGGGCATGGGACATACCCTAGGACTTGGTTCTCTACCAAAAAAATGAGGTTTGTATGGTTGAGGTAACTGAAGTAAAGGAGAAAGATTCAAAAGATGATCCAACGTCCATTTTTCCAAGTAACTGTTGGACTCTCCATTTTGATAGAGCCAAGTGTCATTTTGGCATTGGGACAGGTGTGATTCTTACTTCCCCTGAGGGAAGGATTCTACCCTTTTCCTTCAAATTAAAATTTGAATGCATAAATAATGGGGCTGAATATGAAGCCCTTATACTTGGTCTCGTCGTAGCTGAAAGAATGGATGCTCTTAATATCACGTTACTGGGTGATTCACAACTGGTTGTAAATCATTTATTTGAAGTATATGAGACTAAGTTAAGCATTTGTAACTTTACAAAATAGCAGTGTTGAATTTAATGAAGAGGTTTGACTTCATATCAATCGAGGTAATTCCATGGGACCAGAATGTCCTTGCAGACTCAATCACAACATCCGCTTATCGCTTTACTCCAAGCGGTGAGTTGGAGGATTCAAACTTCATGGACTTCATTTGTGTATAACCTTTGGTTCATAAGACACTGGTGACTCCAAGGTTGACATATGTAGAGACTGAGAGTGAGTCTGTCATTACAAATCGCGTTGACATTGAAAAATCAATTCTAGAATATCTAAATGCTCTCGCAAAGCTACATCTTACACATTACGAGGTTAATATTTCTCTAATTCCACACTCTTCTTCCTATTTTGGAAATCCCATGATAGATTCTTCCCCTGGGAGGGAACTTGAAATTTTTGAGGTGGCAGAAGAGGGGGATTTAGAGTTACCTCCAGCCCCACATGAGTTTGAGGAAGGTAATGCCTCCTTAATCAAGGGAACAATTGATATAAATATCGGGACCAAGAAAGACCCAAATATTTTGAAGCTAGGGTCCTCTTTAACTCCTAAGGAGGTTGAAATGCATACCCCTATTCTCAAGGAGCATCAAAAATCATTCACGTTTAATTATAAGGAAATTACGGGGATTACATCACACATTATGGTGCACAATCTCGTCACCAAACCAGATGCAAAGCCGATTAAGAAAAATTCGAGGCCCATGAAGAAAAAATTTGCCCTCATGGTGAAGGAAGAAGTAATGAAACTCCTCGAGGTGGGATTCATCAAGCTAGTTGACTACTCTCAATGGGTATCTAACATAGTCCCTGTTCTCAAGAAAAATGGAAAGATCCACATTTGCATGGATTTTTAGGATATAAATAAGGCTTATCCCAAGGACGACTTCCCATTACCATCCATCGATGTTATTGTTGATGCAACATCTAGTTTCAATTTTTTGTCTCTTATGAATGGTTTCTCTAGGTATAATCAGATTAGAATATCTGAATAGGATCAGGCCAAACCCATGTTTATAACTCCTTGGGGAACTTACTGTTATGCGGTCATGTTGTTTGGGCTTAAGAACATTGGATCTACGTACCAATGAGTGATGACTTATATATTCCATGATCTTATACATAAGATTGTGGAATCCTACGTGGATGACCTGTTGGCTAAGGCAGGAAAGCATTGCGATCACCCAAAGGTGCTTCATATCATCCTTTCATGCTTAGTCAAATATGGTGTCACATTGAATTTAGAAAAGTGTGTATTCGGCGTAACTGGAGGAAAGATTTTGGAGTACATCATATCTTCACGAGGAATTGATGTATACCCAGCCAAAATTTGAGCTGTATTGGAAATGATTCCACCAATGGATGAGTCTGACATTAGATCATTTCTTGGGAAACTCGGGGCAATCCAAAGATTTATCCCTGACTTGACCTTTGTTGTCCACCCAATCAACAATTTGTTGAAAAAGGATTATAGCATTGATTGGACAGAAGAATGCAATGATGCCTTCGATTCGGTTAAGTAATTCTTATTATCCCCTCCCATGCTAATTCTGCCCAGATCAGATTTCCCTTTGATCTTATATTCACGAGCTACATATGTTTCTCTAGCCTGCATTTTGGCTCAAGAATAAGATGAAAAATGAGAGCATGCAGTCTATTTTATTAGTCAAATGTTGTTTGATTATAAGACACATTACACCCAGGTAGAGAAAGAATGCCTTGTCATAGTCTTTGCGATGAAGCGCTTAAGACATCATATGTTGAATCAAGAAACGAGGGTCATTGTTAAGTCATATCATGTATGCACATTCCTCACGCAAGGATCCTTATCTAAGAAGGTCAAGTGCTTCATAACTTTGATGGGTGAATTTGAGTTAACACTTGTTAATCAGAAATCTATCAAAGGAAAAATCATTGCAAATTAGTTAGCAGATAATCCATTAGATGGAGGTGATCTAGTAGATCTAGACTTCCCTGATGAGTGTGTGTACTTTTTCGAGACTAGGCCCCCCATTTTTACGTGTCCATGGTATACTGACATCATTAATTTTATAGTGGACCATACGTACCCAGAAGGGACAACATCACAACAAAGAAGGATCCTACACATCATTTCCGCTAAGTATGTTATTTTGGAGCAAGTACTCTATTGTAGAGCCTTCGACAAAATGTTGTTAAGATGTGTCGACGATGAAGAATCCAAAAAGATTCTTTATGAATCACATAGCGGGGTATATGGGGGTCACTTTGGCATCCATGACACTGCTAGGAAGATGCATTGGATGGGCTATTTCTAGCCCACCCTAGAGCATGATGTAGTAGAGTTTGTGTGTGGATGCCACAAATGCCAAGAGTTCTCCCATGAGATCCATATACCGGCACAAGCTTTGCATCCAATCGCAACCCCATGGCCCTTTTCCACATGGGGCCTGTATTTAATAGGGAAATTCTCTCCCTCATAAACATATGGCCATAACTTCATAATCACAGCAACAGAGTACTTTACCAAGTGGGTAGAAGCCATGCCCCTTACCATTTTACCTAGGTCTGTGATAGCTAAGTTAATCTTAAACTAGATCATTTGTAGGTACGATGTTCCACAAGTCACTATCTCGAATAATGGCACATCTTTCAAAAATGACGAGGTGCATGAATTATGTACAAATTTCAAGATAAGTCATCACACAGCTTCTCTTTATTATCCTCAGGCCAATGGACAGGTTGAGGCTATGAATAAAACATTAAATTATATCATCCTTAAGACCATCAAGGAGAACAAACAAGATTGGAATTTAAATATTTTTCCAGCCTTGTGGGCCTATCGGACGTCAGTTAGAACATCAATAGGGGCAACCCCCTTTTCTTTAGTATTTGGTGTGGAAGTAATTTTACTGCTCGAGGTTGAAATACCAAGTCTTCGTATTTTGCTACACATAATCTTGGGGGAAGAAGGCTATTGAGAAGCATGACTCTCTTAGTTAGAAAGTCTTGATGAGGTTAGACTCAATGTTGAACAATGGCACAGTGTTTACACTAACCAGATGGCTCGAAAATACAATAAGAATGTTTATGAGAAAGAAATATATGAGGGAGAATTGGTCTTAAGACTTGACTACCAGATAGACAAAAAGACCGGTGAGGGAAGAAAATTTAGACCTAGGTGGCTGGTCCATATCGAGTAGTAGAAGACTACAAAAATGGTGTATTTCACTTGTGTACACTAGAGGGTGAGGGGTTTAATGAATATGTGGAACTCTCTTCACTTAAAGAGATATTATGCATGATCCGTTAGCATTTTCATATGTACATTACTACATTTGCATTGCATTTTCATTCTCCAGCTCATTCTCTAAAATTTGTGTTCAAGGGATTTATTCTTATAGCAACTCCTAAAAACTTTTTAAAAACATTAGCAAAACATTCAAATCATGTCTCTCCAAATTTTCATGATATCATAAATTATTTTTGAAACATTTCATTAGTTCAAGCAGGATAAGACAAAGTTTTGACTGTGATCATACCGAGGCCTGCATACTTGGTTCTACTTATAGTCTCTTTCTAAATTAGGTGTCTTTTCCTATAGTTTGTTCTATAAGCTTCATGGTGTCACATCTATCCCATAAAAATATCTTTGGAAATAAGAACATAATAAACATTTTTCCTAGATGAGTAATTCAAATGCACATCCGCAGAAAATTTTTATTTTACACATTTATTTTCCCTACCAACCTTCAGTGTTGAGCATGCATCTCTTACTGGTAATGTAGGGTTGGTAAAGGAGATAAATTCCCTTAGTCTCCTCTTCCTTGTCCATTATGATGAGCCCATGCTTCCTACTGGTAGCATGGAGCAAGGTATAGGGGGTCTATCTGATAAACTTGAAACTTACAAATAATTTGTTCAAATGTTGTGAAATCGTAAGTCAAAAGCAAAGTAAGTTAGATGTCCAAAATTCCAAAAGAGTTTTAAAACCTCAAAACCAGATTTTGTCAACCAGGTAGCCATCTACGGATCTAAGTCTAGATAAAATGGAAAGTAAATCACATTCTAAGCTACGAGGTAACTTGAGTAGGGAGAGGTTGTAGTGTCTCAATTTGGTCCTGTCAAACCATTGTCTTTCTCTCATCATTACCATTCAATAAAATTTCTTAACTTGTGCCCTTTATGGATCTTGGTGTTGAGCCCTTGCATCCTACTAGTTACATGGATTTGGGAGTGGGGCAAGTACATTCACGTATCATATCATTGTATCACCATATTTTGCCAAGCCAATATGAAGTATCAAATATTTCTTAAAGAAACTAAAGTCCAACATCACATTGTGTTCGTATTATCATATATCAGCATTATAAAATACAAAAAAATCATCATGTTATCATTTCACACCCATTGCATGCATTCTAAAAAACAGAGAAAAATGGAAATTCTAAACATCTAGAGTACACAAGAGAAATGAACCAAAAGAGAGTCAACTCAGATACAATGGATTACCAAACCAAAAATAAGAGTCTGTATATATCAGAGTGGTTCAATTTTCTATACAATGCCATCACACACCAGGGTATGCTCAAAACGCTCGCAATGACCCTGAAATATACAAAAAACAATCATATGGGGCCCGAAAAAATGGCCACAAAGTAATAAATGGCCCAATGACCTATGAAACCCTATGGGATCCCTCAGATGGTGTGCGGCCACATACAGGGCTCCTATTGCAGCTGTGATGACATTGCGAGTGAACTAAATGGTGCGAGTGCTTGTGACGAAAGCCGATGGCTATGGTCTCACTACGGGAATGGCTTTGCCTCATCAAACACTCAGTGGCCTCATATGCAGACACCGTATAATGAAGGGATGTCACCACCTCTGCTATCCTCCAAATATAAGAAAACACATCATTGTGTCTGTCGGTAGCTAGAGGCTGACCTGAATCATCAGTCAGCTTGGCTCAAGTCTTCCACGAGGGGATCAGCAGGGTGTCCACACACACCCGTCAGATGAGATCTCTCCACTCCTATGCAGTCATTATAGGTAGGGAAAGGAGAATAAATAGATAATTTATAAAAACACATAATGCAAATCAAAAGAGAATATCAAAACTAAGGTTTCAAATTAATAAAGGCGAGAGAAGAGTGTCAAACATACTTGGATCTCCAGGCATCTAGGTAGGGTTAGTGACTATTTTTGGAGGATGTGGGGCCTCCCCAAATCTAGATGCTAAACGTTGCTCAATCATAGACTCATTAACCCCCTCCCCACCTAGAGGAAATGGCTCCTTTGAGACTAAGGTATCTCTCTATGTACTGGCCTCCTCGTGTGTGGCTCTCAGCATCTTCTAAGTGTCATGCCACTCTATATCGCTCTCTCCTCTACCATATGAGTTGCATCACTAGTCTCATCATCCCCCCTCATCCTCCTTAGTCTCCTCTCCAACTGACTCCTCCTCTACCTTGTCTCTTGTGTTCTCCTCTAAACTGGAGTCTTTGCTAATGGGCTCATCCTCCTTTTCGCTGTGAGCAGGAGCGGCCCCAATCTGGAGTAAAGGTGCTCGAGGGGCACAAGATTCATATTGAACATGAACCACACACCTAACTGTAATAGGAACACATGGAATTACTACTATCCAGTCGGGATCTCCTCTAGGGCCCCTCTAAACCTCCTAAATGGTCCTATAGACCGATACCACTGGGGGAAGTATGTCGGCATATGGTAGGCCAAACTGCTGAGGAACCTGATCAAATGGGTGAGTATCAACTCTCCCAGCCCTTTCAACTAGTCATCCTATAGCAGAATAAGCTACCACCGTGGTCACCTCCTATCCCCATAACCCTACCATGTCCTTGTAGGGAGTAGTGACCATGTATGTTATGGTAAGAGAAGCCACTAGCCGATGAGGTGTCCTAAGAACTGAAATAGCTGTCAACCTCGTTTCCCATATGGCCCTTAGGTCTAATACGTATATTTCCCTTCCATAGTGGGTGATATTCTCATATACCCAGCTTGTGACAAGAGTGGGGTGGCTCAGTGACTGCCCCTGTAATCAGACTACCCTGTATAAGTCATGGTAGGTAGTCCCTAAGATGTCTACTCCCCATGTGTACCTACACCCATGTCCCTTAATCTGTGTGATAATGGGAGCCCAGTATTAGAGAAGAGTTTTGGCTCCCTTGTCCCCAATAAATTGTGATGACAAGATATCCATGATGGCTCTCTAAATGATCAGCATATGAGCAATGGAAATCGACCGGACCTTTATCCCCTTCTTCAAACCAGATGAGACAATGGTGTCTCCCATATATTTGGCCCACTATGTCATCGTGTCCTCGGATCCTACTGTCTCTAAATTTAGTATCCTCCCAAGAATCGAGAGCCCAACGATGTGGTATACATCCTCCAAAGCAATGGTCCACTCACCCCTAACACCTGGAAATCAGAAGGTATTATGATCTGCATCCCAGTAGGAGAAAAATTCACACAATATGTGACTGGCAGGGGAAACATGGCGTACCCGTGTAATCCTCCATATACCTACCCTTTGCAGAATGTCCCTCTCAGCCTGAGTCAGCTGATCCAAAATCCCAGGGAGCCAATCACACTCTCTCTCTCGACTCCAATGGATGTATTCCTCCTTCTGCATTCACCAAAACATGGCAAAAAGAGCAAGTTAGTAACATATACAGGAAGACAAGCTCACCAAAAACATGATAAAACATGAAAAATCCAAAAAAATCCAAGTTAGTGAATGTTTGGTCATTTTTTTCAGAACCGCCGCCCAAGTAGGGCGGTGGTCCCATGACCGACGCCCTATTTTGGGTGGTGGTCCTGAAATGATTTTCCAAACATGCCCTTAACCCTAAAAAACTTTCAAATGTGCAAAAACAAACCATTTTTGACAAAATAAAAGCATGCCCTATGGGCACCTCCCCCTAGAGACTCATTTAAGATAAAAACAATTTTGAAAATAATCCCCCTAGGTGAATTTTTCAACATTTTTTACATTTTAGGTATAGAAAGACAAAAGTGAAAATAACCAACCTTTGACTGCGTTGGTCAATCTCTTGCAAGTGGAGGCATGATCACTATTCCACAACATTCGTTTTAACTGTACTCTCATCAAAAACAGTCACCATCAATCCAGAGCTCCAAATTTTCCAAATCAACAATGCAAAAATGAATTGAAAAGTGAGTTTGTTTTGATATATATATATATATATATATATATATATATATATATATATATGTTATTTTTAACCTCGTTTTGAGTGTATGTGTTCACATAGTTGGAGCATTGGCGCAGGTATATTTCTATATCCCCACAAAAATGGTAAGTCCTCTTGTCATTTTGATTTAGTGTTTATTTTTCAATATTTTATCTATTTGCACTTGAGTCTTTTTTTTCTCTTGCATGTAGCAGGAGTTTGGGCAATGACATTTTGACACACAGGTGTGTCAGATATAACTTCTAACTCCCCTTCTCAGGAATGCCACACTCATACTCTATTTTTTATGCCTTTCCATAGCTAAGATGCTTCTCCAAGGGGCAATATGTACACACCCAAAATTGCATTTGCTACGTTATCAGAAAAACAGTTACGAGAATTCCCAATGATGATTCAGGTCCTTTCAAGAAGGTGTTCGATATCCAAATTCCATTCACATTGTATATTTGTTGCCTAGACGTCTTTACTTAGCCTTCCCATGCTTTTTCCAGCTTCCTGCCTCTTTCTATGCATGTTTTGGCCTTTAGTGTTAGGACCACTGCCCTGCCTGGGCGGCGGTTCTAAAACTGCCACCCAAAACAGGATAGCGGTCCTACCCGCTTTTTCTAGAAACCCTCACACGTGTTTTAACATGCGAAATTTCACTTAATTTCACTTTTTGCATGCATTTGTGAACCAAATTGCCTAAAATTAGCTTTGATTACTCGGTTCTCCTTCCTTCTTCTATTTTTAAATAGATTTAATTAGTTGGAACTACTCCTTCTTGCCTTGAGCTTGAAGGAGCCTCCCATCCTCCATTCCTATATATTCCATTCTTGTATTCAAGAAAAACACCCAAGAATTTTTTTGTTTCTTGCATTTTATTGCTGCTACGATCTTGCTAGGAATTGCATAGCCAAGCTCTGATCTCTTGTGATATCTCTCTTCTACTTGCATTACATCCAAGCTATAATCAATCATACATTTCTCAAGGGCCATCCTCTTGTTGTTGTTCTTACATTCCCAATCCCTTGGACTCACATGAACACTCAGAGAAAGAAAGGAACATACTGAGGGGATAGATACAAACATAACTAAATTTTCCAAAGCTCTTGCTTGTCTAGGTTGGAATTGTGTGTTTTTTTGCCTTGTTTGTTGAATTGTCAATTTCAAATCACTAGTTTCAATCACATATCAAATAGAGTATAAAATCATTCATATAAAATAGAGTAGAGAATCATTCATTTCAATAAATTAGTCAATCAAAAGTAGATCAAATAATTCGTAAGTTTTCCTCTTTAACATTACCAGGGAACTTGTGGGGAACAATAGCCCCTTTCATGGTCATGATTTATTTTTCACCTCTGAGGTAGGGTTTGAAGGGTTTTGATTAGATGAGGTTATTTTTTTATATTAGATTCACACAATTGCACAAGTAACTAGCTACATCTGTTTGATTACTTGTCTTTAGTTCATTTACTAGATTATAACACATTTCTCAAAAATAAGAAAAGAACAAAAATTAGTTTTTATGACCATCAAAACATAGATTAGACTTCCTTCAGTAATTAGTTTGCTTACCAAAATCATTTATTTCATTTTGTATGAGCATCAATGGTCCACAACAAGAAAATACATACAATTATGATCCCTTGGTCCAACAACCCAATGGGCCATAATTGATAACTGATATTGATACCAATTTATGTTTGACAGTCTTACGCACACCTGCAACTTTTGCTGAGAAAATAGAACAACCCAATATGCTAAACATTGTTGTTGATCAATCCTATGACTATTGGACTGCTTCTAGAAACAAGGTTTGATTATGCACATGACCATACAAGGGCCACAACCTCCACAAGTGTTTGGTGGTGGTCCTTAGGTCCCACAACCCAATGGGCCTGCTAATCAGTTAGACATTGACACTAGTTTGCGTACATTGGTATTCAGATCTTCACCACTTCCACCACATATTATTGCACAAATTTCCTTACTGAACATAGTATGCTCGATAAGGCTAAAACTTTCTTGAACCAGACTAGAAAATTGCCCATAAATACCTATGTGGCTTCACCATTGTGCCTCTCATTATTACTTCTATGACCTTATTTGGAAATCAATACAAGACACCTACATGTCATTTTCTGTGTGTTCAAAAACCAACAAGACTAGATCTCGGACCAGAGCTCAACATTGATTTGAGTCTACTTAGAAGCTATTATTTTAGAGCAAGACATAACACCACTTCAATTTAGGAGAGATTTCTTTGTCTTAGATTTGTAGATCTCGAGCATTGCGTGTTGAAGATATAAGATTGCCCAATTAGCTTGATCCCGATTGTTACAGTCACATTCACATTCACTCTACACTGGATGTCTCTACATGACCTCGAGAGGTTGGGTGCGAAGAAGGTCATGTGTTGATTTTCTGTTGTATAGTTTCCCACTTACACCTTGTGTTATGGTGTTACTTATCTTGCTCTTGGTTTATTGAATGAATGTTGTATGTTGTTGTGCACACATTAATGAATGGATAATTGAATAATTATTTATGTGAGTGATCTGAAAGTTAAGTTGAATTTGTATGGACTTATTCAACCCCCCACAGTCCATTGTGCTTCCAATAACTGGTATCAAAGTAGGTCCATTTAAAGAATATTAATAGCTTTAAAGGATATCCTGAAGCACAAAATGGCAAGTTTTATATTTATAAGCAAGGAACCAATGTTTGATGGAACAAACTATGCATTTTGGAGTCTAAGGATGAGTACCTATATTATGTCACAAGGATTTGATATTTTGAAGACTGTGGTAGATGGATATACTCCTCCTGCCACCCTATTATCAATCAAGTAGACAATAATGCATATGAAAAAAGTTCTAAGGCCTTTAATTCTATCATTCAGGGTCTTAGAGAATTTGAATTGGGAAAGTTAATGTACTACAAATTATCAAAGGAATCATGTGAGAAATTGTGAGTCCTATATGAAGGTGACTCAAAGGTAAGAATTACTAAACTTCAAACCTTTAGATATTAGTTTGAATCTCTTAAGATGAATGATGAAGAGTCCATTGCTGCATATTTGCTTAGAGTTGACAAAATTGGCAATAGCATGAAAGGGTTAGAAGAATATGCAAAATAATAAGTAGTTATTCAAAAAAATTTAAGGTCGCTAACTCTAAAATTTGATTCCAAAGTATTTGTTACTGAAGAAGCAAAGGATTTGACTACTTTAAATATGAATGATTTACATGGTACCTTGACTTCCTATGAGAGAGAGTATGTGATCTCAAACCAGCCAAGAAAGAGGTTGCATTCAAATCTGAAATGAAGACTAAAAGTAAGAAGGTGAAGAATGATGAAACTACTCTTGAGATTGAATATGAAGAGCTCTTTGCTATGATGGCTAGAATATTGAAGCTTGGACTTGTAGGTAAAAAGGTAAGCTTCTTTACAAATGTTTCAAAAGTGGTAAGATAGGACATTTTGCTTTTAATTTTCCTCATAATAATAATAATGAAGATCATGATGAACATGAGCATCATAGTGATCATGAAAACAAGAACAAAAAATATGATAAGAGAAAGAAAATATTTAAGAAATTTGATTACAAAAGGGGCAAGAAGAGTTTTTATACAATGAAGATGATGAATTATCTGATGCTATTAATGGCGTTTCATATTCTGAATCTGAATCAGGTTATGAGGATATAGGAAATGAAGTTTTTTTCATGACTAAAAATGGAAAAATATCTTCTAATGATGCCTCCTCTTTATTAGGAGATTTTATATTTGGTTATTGCAACTATTCTAGTGAAGATGATGAGGATGTCAAAAATGATCTTGAGGAAATTAAAATAAATCTAAAATATGATGAGAAAGAGAACAAGAAGCTAAGACTTCAGGTCAAAGAGTATGAAAGTCATATGAAAAATCTAGAATAAGTAAACAAGTCAGAATCAAACAAGCAAAGTGAGTCAATCAAATTATTGGAAGAGAAGATAAAGTATATTGTTTCAAGTTTACAAGATAAAGATGGTTTGTGTTCAAAATATCAAGAATATATATATTTTCTAAGGGATGAGCTATAAGACGCTACCAATAAAAATATGTCCTTTCAGAATTTTGAGAAAATTACAAAATAACTAGATGATCTACTTGGAAAATAAAGAGCAGCGAGTGATAGAGTCGGTTTGGGTTTCAAAGAGGAATCTAAAGGTAAATAATTGAAGCAAGAAGACATGATTCCAAGAAAATAGGAAGGTGAAACTATCATCAAGGAAGAAAAGAAGGAGACATCCATCAAGGACAATGTGAAACCAAGGCCTATTAGGCAATTTAATGCCTCAAAGAATGAGATAACTTTCAATGGATATTGCTACAATTGTAATGCATTTGGTCATAGGGCTAAAGAGTGTAAGAGGTCTTCACAAAATACACAGCCTTAGAAATGTAATAGTAGTGAATATGTAAAAAATGGTGTATGTTACAAGTGTAATGAGATAGGCCATGTTGCTAGATTTTGCATGTATGATTCACCTAGACATGTTGATGGTTTCAAGAGGAAGAATATAATAGTTTGATACAAATATTACACAGTTGGTCATGTTACAAGTAATTTTTATCAAGGTTACTCAAATCAAAACAAGAGCTTTCAAATTTCTAGAGTGCAAGCCTATGGATTTCAAATACCTAGAGTGTATGATAATGGTCCTAGAAGGACTTGGGAATCAAGAAGAGATCATGTTGTTTCAAGAGAAGATATTGATGAAATAAGAGGTGTTTCTCTGAGTTCAAATCAGAAAATATTATATGAAGGATTATTCCAAGCACTTAATATGGCGTGGGACCTCTTTAAGACCTTCTTCCAAGTCTTCTTGGTGATCATATACCTTCGATATGATTCTTAGAGGTATATCAGTGCATATGAAGCATTTGTGTGAAGGGGGGTGGTCTGAGTCAAAGTGAACCTCCTCCATAATGTTAAGGTATGTCTCTTTGTGCTCTTGTTTTTGATATAATTTTTTATTTCATGTTCAAGTAATGATCTAGTACTAAAGAAAACAAAATAACTTCAAAATTTAAGGGTTTAAGTTACCTCAAAGTATGATGGATGCAGATAGATGAGTGCAAAGTGAAATACCTCACCACAAATCTGATGAACTTGCAAAACAAGGATAACTAAGAATAAAATGGATTACATCATATGTGTGATGGATTCCCGATGAATTCGGTTCTTAAAAGTGTTAACTTCCTTATGAGTATTTCAACCCCCGTTTGATAAAATATATGAAATAAATTATAGATGGTTAGATATCATGCATAAATTGATACAGGATAGAATCTGAAACTGATAGAATTGGATGGAAATCACTGATATGATCTAAACTAAAATAGAGTAAATTATACCTAGTTAGGTCGACGGTGACCCAAGCTATAGAGGGGTAGGTTGATGGTGACTTATGCAGATGAAGTTGGACAACAATCCTGAAATGTAGATCTGGAAGGATCTGAGTGCAAATGAGATAATCACAAAGGCCTGGGAACACTAGTAATGACCTGCAGAAGAAGATTTGAAACATAAAATACAAAGGGATGGTAGAAAACAAATATCAGGATAGATTGGATGAAAATAAGGACTCGGGTCGATGGCGACTAGGCTTGGTTGGTGGCAACTGGAGTGTAGACAAGATAGATTTAGTACAATAGATAAGAAGGAAGACAGATATGCGAATTAGGAACAATAACATAGTAGAAGAAAAAATTGGAAGGAATCTGGAAATAAAAAGTATGATGACACAAGGTTGGGTCAATGGTGACCTAAGAGGAGTGACGATGACCTGGATAGTGCAAAACAAAGCCGAAGGTGAATGAGATGGATGATAAACCTGTAAGTAGGAAAATTTGGCAGAACAGGCTGAGGATAAAATTCTGACAGTACCTGGACCTGCAAGAAGTTAGATTCTATAAGATAACTATGAAAATTGCATGTGATAACATAGATAAGCACAAAACCAAATCAAACCTATAAAATATTACACAAGTGATTTAAGACAAGCTCCAATGGACTCCAAGAGGGTTGACACAACTACAAGATTGCTCAGATTCGAAGATAAGTTCACACAGTGCAAGAAAGATTGAGTTGTGTCTCTTTTTATAAGGGGGTGAAATCAGTCTTATAGGGTTGACGATGACCCTACTGGGTCTCTGCGGACTATGGGAAACCATTCCTTGGATGGTAAAATCATTGATTTACTTGAGATATGGGGCTTTTAGAGATTGGGATAAGTTCTTTAAAGCATGTAGGCGGGTAAGGGTTGTTTAGGGAAATGTCATGGGTGGATAGGATATAGATATGGGTTAGATAAAAGCTAGAAAAAGTTTAGGGATGTGGATTTGGGTGGTTAGGGATAAAATCATCCCAAATAAATCCAATTAGAGGTAATTAGCTAATTAGGATAGAGGAAATTTAATTAGGGGTAATTAGCTAATTTAGGTTAATTGATAAGAATTAATTAAGAATTAAAGGTGATGGGATAATAGATGGTCATTTAAATAAATGAATCAAATTAAGGGGGTCTAGCTAGGACCATGGTGAAAAATGTGCTTGCGGGAAATCAAGGGTAGCGATACCAGATTTTGGTGTTTGCACTTTCTCATAGTCTTGTTGCTTCATGATGATTGTTCTTGTGCGAGATGTCATGATCTCAGTTCTTGTAGTCATGAGTAGTACATGGGTGGACTCTTAAGGTATGATTTTTGCATTCCCATGGTTATTTTTTGGTCTGAGATGGTTTTGTATGTTCATGAGTCTTATAAAAATTTCATATGATGTATGTAAGTGATATAGAACTCATGTTATGTGTATTCATAGTCTTTATGACTAAGATTAGCATTGTTAAATGAGTTTTTGGCTTGTTAAGTTTCTTGGTAACTATATTGGGTCAATTAATGTATCATGAAACCGTTATAATGTATTAAAAAAGCATGAGTAAAATGTGTTTGGGAGTTCATGATGTATGTTGAGTCAAGCCATGTTTCTCAGAAATTGTTGAAATCTATCAAGGGTTCTAGGTAGTATAATCTTCTTAGGTTGTGTGTATTTGTCATTTCAAAAAGGTAAGGGCTTGTCCATTGTGTTGAATATCATTGGGTCTTATGTCATAAGATTTGGAGGTTGTGAATTTGTTGAAGATTCTATGAGAATTTGGATAGAGTATTCAAGTGATATCTTAACCAGTACATCGCTTCAAAGGATGAATTGTGGCCAAGACATGGTCAATTGAAGTGTGATCCAGAAAATTACAAGAAGGCTTCAAGTATGAAATTTGTTATCTTTTCTCCTCATTCATTTTAAAGGATTCTCAGAGTGTGTGAAGGTTCATCTATAGTGTGTATGATCAACAATTGTGATCAAATTTGTATAACTTGAGGCCTCTCTGTTCTAGACTATGTTTTCATAGTGTTTGTAAGTGGTATAGATGGAAACTAAGATATGAAGGGGTAAATGATTGAGTATAAAGCTAAAATTTTATACATGTCACCTACACATGATGGATAAGAGGATACAATTAGTTTCAAGTGATTAGAACATATAAATCCCAAGAAATTCTTGACAGTGTGGTACCTAAATACCTAAGTTGTGTTATGTAATTTTTTGCAAATTGGGAAAAAATTGTTTGATATCAAGCTTCTATGTTCATGGAGGTGTTAATATGGTCAATGAAAGCATTTTATCATATTTTTATAGTGAGAAACGTTTGAATATTGCAAGTGTCAAGTCTGAAATGAAGTTGTTTGAGTCTGTTGGGTGTTTTTTTCTCTACTGTTGCATTTGTGTTGACATTGTGCTAATATTATGTTACCTTTTTCATAAGGTATTATAAAAAGTGGCATTGAATTATGCAAATATAAGCGGTGAGCTTGAAAAACAATATCAAGGTACAATATACTGTAAAATATTAGTTTCATGATATCTAAAGGCTTGTGAGGTCCTAATATGTTAGGGGGAGTTATTCTTGGTGTTCTTGACTGCTAATGAAGGTTAAATGCGCTAATGTGTTAGTGAAGGTGTTGCTTGATTATTTTTTGTTGAATATATTGTGTGCACAATGGTAATTCATGACCTTCCATAGGTGTGAATGATGTGTTAGGAAGTCTTCAAGATAGAGAGAGTGTGTATATGTTTACTCCTTGATGATACCTTAGGTGATTTCATGTGCTAGAAAGGTATTGTCTTGAAAAATTTGAAGTTGTACATGGAGGTAAGTTGATGTTTTGTTGGTTATCAATATACAATAGTATGAAAAATATTCTTCTATAAGGATGTACTATGTATATGAGCTGAAATTGGTCAGTGGGGGCAAGTGAAGATGCTTATAGATAGTGTTATGAATATCTCCAAAGCATACAAGGTATTAAGTGGATGTTTCCTTCAAGGTTAAGTTGATTTTGGTTTATTAATGCATTATCTCATCTAATGTGAATGTCTAGAACTAAGGATGTGCTTTAGGACCACACCTAAGTGTTTGAAGTGATCTTAATCCAAGTTATCAAGGAAAGAAGCATGATTCTAGTTTCCACTAGTAAAGTATGATGGTATTAGCTCAGGGGGAGTGATGGTGTGCTTTGTCATGAGATGTATGATTCTTGAGAGATTGAGAAATTTTATCCTAAAACCATTGATGAGTCCATTAAGGGATGTGTGATCTCAAGGTATGTTGAAGGCTAGTAGCATGTGACTAAATCAAATTTGTGTGCCTAGACAAGTAGAGTTGGTCCAAAATGAAGGGAAAATTTTGCAGGAGTGGAAGATGAGGGTCTGGAAGGAATACACATGCATCAACCAGCTGCACTTCACCAAGAAGGAGTCGTAAGATAAAGAAAACAAACTTTTGAGAGACAATGTGCATGCATGAGAGCTCAAGATTCAAAAATGGAGTGGAATGGAATGCTCTTAGATTACCATGAACCAAAAATAAGAGTACAAATAGGGGAGTAAATGTGTAACTCCCATGTAAGAGAAGATTCCTCCATAATGGAGAAGAGGAGTTACTTTCCCAAATGGGAATGTAACTCCTATGACACACTTACACATATGATAGATTCTGTAAGAGAATCTGTCATAACTAAGATGACACCTAGATCTAGGTCCACCTAAGTGAGATGACTCACCCAGTGAGGTGGAATAACACTAAATAATTAAATAAAGTGATTAAAAACACCTACGCCAACACCCCCACTTCATTGATACTAGGATGGCGCTAGGTAAGTCAGAAAAATACACAAGAAATGGGTCCCGGTAATAAGCCTGATGAGGTACCCATGCACAAAAGGTCTCAAGTAGTGAGGGGAAAACCTAGTGGGAAAAACCTCAACTTACAAGAGATAGCAAAAAACTCTCCTAAACTACTAAGAAGAAGGAGAGAAGAAGAAGTCTATATAGCCTCCCAAGAAGATGATCCAGTCATGAGCCACCCTGTGCTAAGTGAAGAGGATGAAGAAGACCCCCGAAGTGCCAAGGTGTTGTTCCAATCAAGGGAACAATGATTCGTATGTGAGGTGGAAAATCTAGCTGCTCTATGAAGAAGTGTAGATCTGGAAACAGTGGCAATGAAGGAAGGTGGAATGCCCTAAACCTGTAAAGGAGTGTACCCAATGCCTGATGAGTCTTGAATCATAGTGCCTACTCCCTGAAGTGTCTAAAGTGGACTAGAAGTGGGAAAATCAAGAGACAACTCCTCAAGATGTGGTAAGTGATAAGTGGATGGTGGATGTGGGTCCCCATCATCATGGAAATCAACTATGCTAGAAGAGATGTCCAAAACATCAGAAATGGGCTCAGAAGTATCCTCAAGTCTAGCTAAGTCAGATGAATAATTAGGAGGAGAAAAGTGAGAGAATGAGTACAGCTGAGTGTGATGGTCTGCTATACCAACTTCAACAATAGCATCACTGTGGAGCTCCCTAACATAATCTGGGTCTGGAGTGAACTCAACTCACATGCCCTGTCCAAGATGAATGATATGATAGAATGAAAGAAGGTTTGTTGAAAGTAAAGGGATACTTAAAACATTATTGAAAGTACCACCACTTACTTCAACTGATCCTCTTCCAAAAACCTGTGTAGTGGTGTTGTCACCAAGCTGAATAGAGGACATGTCACATGGTTCAAGTGAATCAAACTCAATGTCTGATGATGCCATGTGATGAGTTGCACCTGAATCAATGATCCATGTAGGGACCAAATTTGGTAAGGATGGATAAAATGAGTTAAGATTCCTTTTTCTTTATTCCACAATCTTCTAACTGCAATTTGAGTGATATGAATTTGGAGAAGAAGTCTTGAAGGGTGTCAAAATCATTGGGACTAAGGCTTATTAGGTTATTCTCAAGTTCATGTCCTCGCATTTCATCCTATTTCCCAAAAATTTCTTGGAGAGTCTTCGGATCTTTTTTTGGTGTGGTGGAAGAGGAAATGTGAAAATGCAGCTCTGAAGATACACACATGGTCATGAACCCAATGGCTTCATCACACTTATCAAGCCACTTTTCTATGTCTCTTTCATCATCAGGTTCAGCTTGTAGACCGGTGGCAATACAGAACAATTTCTTTCCTTTTAAGGCAGTGATCATAGCATTCAACCATTCTTGATAGTTGAATGGGGTGAGCAAGGGAACACCATGATTATCCATGACAAAAAAAGAGATGTAGAAAGAAAAAGATACCCCCCAAATGTGGCACTTTATAACATAGTGTGTTTTACAAAAATGATATTCCCATCATGTAGTGTGTGGAAAAACATGCAAATTTGACTAAAGAAGTGCTAAAAAATGAGCAACGAGTTCAAATTTATGGCTTTAAAAGGATTCCCACAACTAATAAGGAAAAGCTAGTAAGCCCTGCAAAATATTTAAAAAGCACCTGAAACACTTCCAAAAGGTATCGTGTTTGTGCCCGTTGGAAATGGCATCAAATTTTAGAAGGGGTTTGTTTTGACTACAAGAGGGGATTAGCCTCTTGCCAACCCCAAACCTCACCCTCTATCTTTGACACTTGAAAAGAAGGTAAAAAAGGAATCCAAGCTTATTTTAATGCCAAAATAAATGTTTTTCTTTTTACCTTAAAACATAAAAAAAGGATTGTGACCGAACTGGTTGGTTGTTGGTCTGCAACCGAGTTAACAATATCCACGTGCTACATGGAGGAGGGCAGCCACATGAGCCTGCAGAGGTAGGTTGAAATGGCTAGACCACATGTTGGGAGAACCTAGTGAAACCTCTGAGTTGAGAACCTGGTGCCCAGCCGTTGAGCAAAGGTTTGAAACAGATGAGGAGTGTTCAGAGGGTAGATTCCCTTCAGAGGCAAACAACGGGTGGTAGATATTCTTAAGCAATGACACAGACACATATCAGTCAATGAATCCTCCTCAAACAACAAATCCTTCTTAAACTAGTCAAGATCGAACCACGACATAGACCAGCAGGCCCAAGAAGATAAATTGAGGCACGTCAAGCCAAGGATGCAGAGTTGAATGCTGTGGTAATGGCCATGAACCAAGCACGAGCTAAGGTCTGTGGGCAGGGAGGATTCCAAACGATGCACACATGGTTAAAATTTGAGCACGGTGTCAAGGAGGTGAAGCCAATGTATTAGAGAACAATGCAAGGCTTAATCCCCAAAAAAAGCATGAGAAACCAGGGAGGCAACCCAGCACGTGCACAACAAGTTGGAATCTGACGAGGCAAGGATAGCCAAATCCGAGTAGGGAAGACTCCAATGCAAGCACGGCGAGAAGTAAACCAGGAACGTGTAGAATGAATTTTGAGCTAGAGCTTATGTAAGATAGAGCCAAATAAATCCAAACTCGATCCTTTATGGTGAACACTGACACAGCGAGTTGTTTACAAGGGAAATGTAACGAGTTGCCACCGAGCTGGGGCAATTCGGTTCTGAGCTAAACTCTTCTAGCTCTTGAAACAACAAACTTGCATCCTTTTAACCTACAAAAAATGCAATTTCCTAGATTCTAAACACAACCACAACCAGCATGGACTGTTCAAACAAACCACTAAATATAACCATAAGAATCTCGAAATATGCAAGTAGAGCACATGCAAAAGAGAGCTTGCACAAGCAACTACACGGTGGAACAATGGCGAGCAGCGTGATTCTAGTCCCCGAGCTCTAATACCATGCAGGAGTGGAAGACGAGGGTCTGGAAGGAATACACATGCATCAACCAATTGCACTTCACCAAGGAGTCACAAGATAAAGCAAACAAACTTTTGAGAGACAATGTGCATGCATGAGAGCTCAAGATTCAAAAATGGAGTGGAATGGAATGCTCTTAGATTACCATGGACCAAAAAGAAGAGGAGTACAAATAGGGGAGTAAATGTGTAACTCCCATGTAAGAGAAGATTCCTCCATAATGGAGAAGAGGAGCTACTTTCCTAAATGGGAATGTAACTCTTATGACACACTTACACATATGACAGATTTTGGAAGAGAATCTATCATAACTAAGATGACACCTAGATCTAGGTCTACCTAAGTGAGATGACTCACCCGGTGAGGTGGAATAACACTAAATAATTAGATAAAGTGATAAAAAAACACCTACACCAACAGATGTACTATGTATATGAGCTAAAATTGGTCAGGGGGGGCAAGTGAAGATGCTTATAGATAGTGTTATGAATATCTCCAAAACATACAAGGTATTAAGTGGATGTTTCCTTCAAGATTAAGTTGATTTTGGTTTATTAATGCATTATCTTATCTAATGTGAATGTATAGAACTAAGGATGTGCTTTAGGACCACACCTAAGTGTTTGAAGTGATCTTAATCCAAGTTATCAAGGAAAGAAGCATGATTCTGGTTTCCACTAGTAAAGTATGATGGTATTAGCTCAGGGGGAGTGATGGTGTGCTTTGTCATGAGATGTATGACTCTTGAGAGATTGAAAAAATTTATCCTAAAACCATTGATGAGTCCATTAAGGGATCTATGATCTCAAGGTATGTTGAAGGCTAGTAGCATGTGACTAAATCAAATTTATGTGCCTAGACAAGTAGAGTTGGTCCAAAATGAAGGGAAAATGTTGGTTTAGCTCTTTTACACCATTTTTGACATGTTCCTAGAATGTATGATTCAGAGGTTAGGTTGGTATAGTGGTATCTTGAAGGATAAAATAGATATAAGATTTTTCAAATGTTTAGCCTAGGGGGAGCATGGTGATTGCATGCTTGAAATGAAGACAAAAATAGATTTGAGAGACAATTTCAAGGTCTTTTGCTTGTATGAGATATTTTTCAGATGTTTCTAATCAAAGCATGATTATATGAAGCTATGGAAGGTGAAGAACATGTTTCTATGGGTATTCCTTTGTCATTAATGTAAAAAGGGGGATAATTTCAAGGTATTTTCCATCAATGACAAAGGAGGAGATTGTTGGCGTGTGGTCCTATTAGGAGTTTTATTGATGTAAAATTAGATTAATGAAAAATTGAATGTTTTTTTAGGGTCACATGATGATGTATATGGTGCTAACATGGTTTTTTAGATGTATACTTGGTGGTACAGTGAGATTCAGTGAGGAGTGTTTGCTCTTGCAAGCGTATTTAGGTGCCTAAGAGATGAAGCATGTCAGTATGAATTTCTTGGATGCTTGGAAAGAATTTTTAAATGTTGAATGACATGTTTTTAGAGTGCTTAGGAACTCAAAGTAGTGGCATGATACATGTATAGGTGGTTCACTATGTTACATGTGCTCATTGCGAGTAGGTATGGTAGCTTGGAGGTGTGACAGTGTGATTTGGAGCTATATGAGATCATGTAAGCTTGAATTAAATTATATCATGATGCATTAGGTATGTATGGGTCATTTTCAGAGGTTTTATGATCATTTATTGCATTCTATCAGTTGACCCTAGCTTCTACAGTGAGAAACAAGCATGCAAGCATAGGTAAGTCTTAATCACTAGAGAGATTGAGGTATGACTTTGACATGCTGATAATTGTATATTTTAGAGTTATTTTTCATAGTGCTTTGAGAAAAATATTAGGCTTCCGTGATGTTAATTTTTCAAGACATTATAATTTATGTGAGACAGGGTCAAAAACAAGTGAATTTCGAGCTTGAAGTTGAACTTTAGATGCTCATTTGTGAATTATGTTCTTTGCATGGGACCTTGTGGATTTCAGGGATGATTCTATGGTTACTTTATAAGGTTTCAAAAAAAAATTAGGTCATTTGATTTTCAGTATTTTATGAATGAATGTTAAGAAGATCAAATGGTCTAAAACCCTAGTTAAACCCTAGCTATGAGCAATTTGCAGAAAGAGAGGTGTAGTGACCTATTTTGATAGGTTAATAAAAATTTATTATTGGATGTTGTAGTAGAATCTTTTCTCTTCCATAAATGTATGGTTGAGGTCATCGTGATGAGTGGGACCCACCTAAAATTGGTAGTTTATGAAGAATAAGGTTTTAGGACGGTCCAAAGGAGTAGCATGCAAAATTGATGGTCTATGATGTATGACAGCTGATCTTGATATCCATGTAGGTTTTGATGACATTTTCATTTAGGTACATGGTTTTTTGAGGTTTATACAGGTTGACTGGTCAAAGGGAGGTTTTGGGGTCTCAAATAGTAGGGTTCAGTAAAATGGGAATAACTTGAGCTATAGGTAGAGTTTGCAGATGATTATAGTTTTGTTAAAAATAATATTAAGATGTATTTCTAGTGATATGAGTTTTACCTCATGGTGAGGTGATTTGATAGGGTTTCCAGGTCATTCTTTGGACATGAAGACTTTTGGTTATTCACGACAGGATGTATTATGGTACAAGTTTGAAGTGTTTGAAGCATGATATGGATTGGTTGATTCTTTATATTACCTATAACATAAATAGGGATGAATTTGGTATCTATTTAATCCATTTAGGTCTTGATTTTTTGTAGAAATTTTTTTATGAGCTAACATTTGGAAACAACATTTTTGGTAGGTTGATCTAGTAAAGGCAAATGTAGTTGTGGTTTGAGCATGAGGTTGATTCAAGGCTTCTAAATTTCTTAGAAGTGTTCTATAGGTTATTTTATTTCCATTTAGTTGTCACATGGCATGGTTTGGTTTTGTATAAGTTATTTTTGTGACAAAATGAAATTTCCAAGGTGTTGAAGGGTGTTGGAAACAGTTGTTTTGAGATTTGCAAAGTGAACTGGGCCCAGTATTAAGCCATTTTTGGCACTTGTAATAAGGGTTTTAGTTAGGCCGAACTAATTGGGTCACTTGTGACTATTGTCTTTAAAATTTGTAATTTTTTCTTGATGTATGTTTCAAACCAAAGGAGGGAAAAATGTTGTGTGTAAATTTGAAATGAAGAGAAACTTATAAAATCATGTTTTTTGGTGCTTTTTAGAGCTAATTGAATGTGTGCATAGTGTGTGTGAGAAGTATGACCTAGGTGGGTGATATTTTCAGGTGTTTAAGAATGAATTTAAGTCATCTCAAGTGATTTACAGATTGATTAATATCAGCAAGTATGTGTGCATGTGTTTGAAGCATTAAGAAGTGAAGAAAGAGCTAGATTGTGCAAGTTGAAGACCTAGGGTTTGGAAGAGTTTCGAGCTGAATCTTTGGACACTATCAGTTGTGGTATCAGAATATTTTTAGTGTTCATACATCATCGAAATCTTTTGTGATGATTCATATTCATGAAAGTCTCTTATTGTGTGTAATATCAACAAAGGTTTAGGAGTTGGTGCTCTTTGTGGGGTTGGTGCCTTACTAAAGAAATCTCTTATGATGTGTAATATTCACTTGAGTATTTTTTTTGTGTAATATCATAAAAAAATTCAAGGTTTTTCTTCCCCTTAATGGTTTCCCACTTACATCTTTTGTTATGGTGTTACTTATCTTGTTCTTGGTTTATTGAATGAATGTTGTATATTGTTGTGCACACATTAATGAATGTATAATTGAATAATGGTTTATGTGAGTGATCTGAAATTGAAGTTTAATTTTTAAGGACTAATTCACCCCCCCTCTCAGTCCATTATGCTTCCAACGCACACTACTCCTACTAATCATATTCATGATATTGCCCATGTGTCCTCAGTTCACCTGGTTAGGGAAGATGATGTTGTGTTCAGGCTTCCTAATTTTTCACTTAAAGGATCATCACTTCAATGGACAAAATTTTGATCCACGGTTCCATTCACAACTTGGATGAGCTTTTTATATCTCTTTATAAGTAGTTTGAGGTGAAAGAAGACAACCTATCTTTGTTAGAGTATCTAAAAACCGTCAAGAGGGCTCCCAATCAGCTTATGGCTGATTTTAATTTCAGAAGACATGGGACATTATTCTAGTTCTCTTAAGACCAACTCCACAAGGTGTTTTCCTCTATTTCTTAAGAGCTCTAAATTATGATATTTTTGTTATGATACAATCTATGGGTGTCATGTAATTACCTAATACTTATCCAATAGCCATTAGGGCTGAAAATTTTCTGATACAAGCGGGAAAAATAGCCCCTAGATTACCTATGCCTTTGTTTCCTGAACTACCTCAATCTACTCAACCTTACATTATTCTCATTCCTGGGTAAAATTCACAACCCAGTACTTCCACATCATATTCTCCCCATAAGAAAAATGATGATGATGAAATGAAATCCTTGATCAGAAATTTTTCAAATAAAGTTATATCCTTGGAGAAACAACAAGCCCGATCTTATAGAAACTACCCAAATCCTAACTAAGGACAATATTCTAACCAATTATTTAATCAAGGTTATCATCCCTATAGAAATCAGTATCCAGATCAAAGATATGGGAAAAACCAGCAAAATTATATATGACAAGGTCAAAATCCACATCTTCTACTTCAAATAGTTACTCCTACTCAATCACTTCATGTTGCTAGCTCAAGTAAAGCATTGGTTACAGTGTAAAATAATGTGATAAAAGAGACAAAATGGTGATTTCCATGCAATCAGCTGCATAATCAATATATGTGTGCTAATTCATTGCAATCTCAGACCATTATGGTTCAAACTTATTCCCATAAACATGAACCATTGATGGAAACAATCAATCCTAGTATGAAAGAAACTCAAGAAGTCAATTTAGAGGTTAATCTTATGTTTTTTTGGGTTGATTATTTGTGCACAATGAATCAAGCTATGGATAGTTCTAAAAGGCCTAAAACTCATTTTGTTGATAACATAATGTTTAGAAAGAGAGTGTTGGATACTCAACCTTCATTTTTTACCAATCAATATATCTTCTTCACAAAGAAAAGAATAGATTATTTGAGGTTCCTAGTAGACCTAGCCTAGAAACATAAGTTATTTCTCAATCAGAAGCACATGTTCCAACATTAGAACAATTAAGAAAATATAAAACCATACCTCAAGTGCAAAAATCCACTGGTCTCCCTTTCAACATTGTTGAGTAGATGAAGAAGAAAAATGTAAATGTGATAGTGTGGGATGCCTTGTCTTTTCCATCACAACAAGATCTCTTGCATGAAGCTCTAAAGAAGCTTCCTCAATATGAACTAGCAGCCTAAAAAAATCATACTGATGTCAAATTGAGCCAATAAAAGGAGAAAATTATAAGCAAAGTTGTGAAAACCCCACCTTTTTATGTCTTTAATTATAACAAAAAAATTGGTTCATAATTACATGATTGATTCAGGGGCTAGTACTTTTGTAATTCCTAAAAATATTGTTGATATCCTAGGTCTTAAGCACAACCTTGTTTCTAAAGGTGTTTTACAAATTGATGGTTCAACTATTAATATCCTCGGAATGATCAAATATCTTGAGTTAAATCCACATGCTCGTCCAAGTCTTACCATAAATCAATATGTCTCAGTGATTAAATTGCCTCCTTTTTTTCCATTTGTTTATCAAGAGACTTCACAACCAAGGTGGGTGGTTATTTTTCTTCAGATTGGTCTTACATACTTCTAAGAATTAGATATTGTACTAGATTTACCATACGAGTTGGTCCAATTTTCTCCTATCATGTTAAGTCTTAGGAGCCTACTCCTCTCCAATATAATTGTCTCATACATGAAAATTAAGAGCATGAGTTAGTTTTAATAGAGCAGCCAATTCGTCCTTCAATTCCTGACCTCGTGTTAGATGAATGGGCCAAAGAGCAGTATGAATTTGACCCTTTTGACACATCTGTAAAAACTATACTTGGAAGCTATTGCATTCATGAAGAATAGTTTACCTTCCCAACTCAAGAAAGAAAAGGATAGTGCTTCCAGTATATGGAATTTTTTTCAGTTCTAGGAGAAGAAATGGAGCTAGGGAATATTTTTTATTAATTTCCCCAATGAATGAGAAAATTTTCTTTTCTCATAGGTTGTAGTTTTTATGTTCTAACAACGTAGCGGAATATGAGGCATTGGTGCATGGTCTTATAACTTCTGAAAATATTCAAAATCCCTACAAATCTTTGGAGATACACAATTGATCATACACCAAGTGAGAGGTAAGTGTGCCACCAAGAATAAGCTACTGGAATATTACAAACATATAGTTTGGGAACTCTTTGATAGCTTTGATGTTTTTGATCTACAAGTGGTGCCAAGAAAATTGATCAAAGAAGCAGACCAGATGGAAGCCCTTATATCAAAATTTTCACCAGTTGAAGATCTTATCCAAGGAAATCAAAAACATGTTAAGCTATTGGTTTGACCATAAATCCCAAAAAATGAAATCAGCTGGCAGGTATTTAACAATGATGAACACATAGTCCAGTTCATCGAGAATGAAGTTGGTTTTTCTTCAAATAAGTAATCTAATTTGCATGATAGTTATGGTGATCAAATTATTCAGCTAAAGAAAAATAAATTTCCTAAACGTTTGGTTACTCTTGAGCATATTTTCAATCTTGATGATGAGTTTGGAGGAGAAGAGAAGAACATAATAGCAAGGCAAGAGGACTGGAAATCAGTCATTATTGCACAAGGAAAGGAGTTATTTCTTGGAAAGATATGCACCAAAGATGAAAAAAAAATCTTTTATCTCCTTGTTTCAAACTTTTAATGATATATTATCATGGGATTATGATTACCTTAAGGAGTTTGATCCAACTATTGTTCAACTTTCCATTTACCTTGATCCTAATGTCAAGTCAATTAGACAAAAGAAAAGACTTGTCAACTCCAAGATAGATCCCCTCATGAGAAAGGATTTATCCAAGATTATTGAGGAAAATATAATATTTTTTAACAAATACTCTACTTAGGTGGAAAATATTGTTCCAGTAAGGGAGAAGAATGAAGAAAGCATACTTTGTGTGGACTTCAGGATTTGAACAAATATTTCCTAAAATATCTCCATATTATACCTTATATGGATAAAATTATACAAATTGTAGTAGGAGCTGAAAGATTATTTATGATTGATGGATATTTAAGTTTTAATCAGCTTAAGGTTAGAGGAGATGATTAGTTGAAAACTGTGTTTACAACCAAGTGGGGAACATATGCTTATCAAAAGATGTCTTTCGGTCTATCAAATGTAGGTGCCACATTCCAAAGAGCAATGGCTATTACTTTTAAAGGTCACATCAATGATTTCATCCTATCTACTTGGATGGTATCACCATCTTCTCAAAGGAAAGTAAAGATCATATCAGTCATATTGAGAAATTCCTTGAGAGATGTAGAGAATTTTGGATGTCTATTAACCCCAAGAAGTGTATTTTTTCAGATCCTATGGGCAAGCTCTTGGACAACATTATTTCAAAAGATAGTATTTCTATTGATCTAGAAATAATCTCAACCACCCTCTATCTTTCCTTCCTAACTCACAAGAATTCCTTGCAGTAAATCCTTAGGAAAATGAACTTTTTAAGGAATTTTATTCCTAATTTTGTAAGATTGGTCAGACACATCACTTTAATTCTAAAGAAATATTTAGTTTTAAAATGGACAGTGGAAGGAAAAAAGAGCTTTACCAAGATCAAACAATAAATTTCTCAAGCTCCTACACTTATCAACCATGACTATGCCAAAGATATTATCTTATATGTATGTGGAGCTAAATTTAGTATTATTGTTCTGACACGACAAAATGATCAAAATTTAAATGGACCATTGGATTTATTCACTCAGACACTAAAGGATAATGAATTAAGGTACAATCACATTGAAAATTAGGTCTTCAGCATCATGAGGGCTAGAAATAAATTCATGAGTATGCTTCCCACTAATCATATCAAGGTCCTAGTATCGCACTCAAGTGTGAGACACTTCATCATGTGAGTGGAAATCAGTGAGAAGAGAGCTAGATGGGTGAAAAAAATCATGGAATATGATGTGATTGTTAAAACCATAAAGTTGGTAAAAGGAAAAACACTATGTGAAAATTTGGATTTGGATGCTCAAAATTATCAAGAAACCTCTCTCTTCATGGATGAGGAACTTTCGCACAACGTTAAAACTCACCAGGATGAAGGAAATGCAAGTAATGATCATAGCTAGATTGATGATATGGAAAATATCTTATTTACTAGTGCATACCCTCTTTCCCTAAACAAAACAAAAAGAATAAATTTAAGGCTACAATCAATTTCTTATGCTCTAATTGATGGATTTATCTTCAAAAAAAACATTGATGGAGTGTTGCTAAGATGTACTGAAGGTGAGTAAGTGAATAAAACATGATAAGAAATATATGATGGTTTCTCTGGTGGAAGCTTCACTTCCAAATCCACTGGAATAAAAATCATAAAGGCATAATATTTCCAGCCTACACTATTTGTTGATGCTCATAAATGGGTTAGAAAATAAAAAATAATTTGATTTCTTTGTTGGTAAAAATAGGTTAGAAGTCCTTCCTCTTCATCCAATCTAAGTAGATCAGCCATTCTCCCAATGAGATCTTGACTTCATTGGAATGATTAACCATCCATCAAGTGTTGGTCAAAAGTGGGTTTTGATAGAAATTGATTATTTTACCAGATGGATAGAAACTGTGGTACTCAAGGTTTAGCACTCCTCAGACTATTATCTATGATAATGCAATTTTTAGGCTCTAACATTTCTAATTGGGATCTTAGAATTAGGATATATTTCAAGACTTATTCAAATTACTACCCTCAGGGAAATGATTTGGTAGAGACCACTAATAAGAAATTGATTAGAATCATGTAGAAAACAATGGATATCAACCACATGTAGTGGTAAACAAAGGTGATAAATGTTCTTTGGGCTGACAGAATCACAAAAAATAAAGAAATTGATAATTCTCCTTACAAACATGTTTATGGAAGAGAAGCTAGGCTTCCCTTGTATTTAGAATTTCCTTCATTGGAGATAGACCAACAATTAAAATTGGAAGGTGCAGATTAGATAAAAATCATAATGGCATATCTAGTTGAAATTCCATGATTAGATTAGAAGAACATCAAAGATAAAAAAAATATTGGTTTGATAAGAAGGCTAGAGTTCAAAATTTCAAGTTGGATGATTTGGTTTTGAAATGGGAAGCAGACAGAGCTAAACCAGGGTGTCACTCCAATATTGATGTAATTTGGAGTGGGTCATATATCGTTAGTTCTTTAAAAGAGGCAAACTCTTTTGATTTGTCTGACCTTGATGGATATGTATTGTAGATCCCAGCCAGTTGGATTCACCTCAAACATTCCCATTAGTTTTGTTATATTGCATATTTTACATATTAGATTAGTTTTAATTCCTCCAAGTGCTTTTAAGCACATTGTTTTATTGGTAGTGTAGTTTTCATTTCCCTAAGTGTTTTGCATGGTGTTTTTCTATCTTTAGGAGGCCTTTATCATTGCATAATGATTTATGAATGACTCCAGAGAAAATATGTTGCAGGAATAGTTTCAAGATTTAATTGCAACAATTTACAAAATCAAATGCAAGGAAATTAAAATTCTTCCTTAAGAAAAGACCAAGGCATTTCAAAGAAGTTTCCATGGCAATTTGCATCCACTGAACATAGAATAATTTCAAGTTATAGAGCATTTTTAATGTTTCTCAAGATCAACTTTGTGCCCAAGGGATTATCAAGGCTACTAGTCTTCATATTTAACAGGTAAATATCCCTTAGAGGTCGCCAAACTGTTGCCCAAAATAACCCTCTCGTGTTATTTTTGGTAACTTCCTGTAGACACAAAAGCACGCACTTGGGTACATTTCTAGGTCCTAATCACATACTATTATTCATATGATTCCTAGGTGAGAAAACTAGCAATTGACAACTATCTTTGGCCTTGTGTCTGTGTTTCTTATTTTATATTTGGCATTCTACACCCTACAGCCTAGTTGATACTTCACTACTTTATCTTTCATGACTCTGGACACTAATGCCAAACAAGACGCTACTCCTAAGTGCCTCGTCCTTCTAGCCACCCCTAACCTCTTTCTACTTTACTCGCTCTTTTTAGGAATATTTTATCTTTTGGGCATCCTCTTTTCTTATGGGTTGGCCTTCTAGTTGTCAATAATGACATTCAACCAAGGGAATCATATAAATATAAATTTGTGTCACCATAACAAAGGACTGATCTCTAATCATCTATTATCACCACCTAAAGTTGCATCCAAAAGAATTCTAAGAGCATCCAGGCATCCATCTTTCACTCACTCAAGGTATAAGGGACTACATTTTCTGCATACATGCATAGGAGGGGAAGTTAATTTTCCCATCTACACAGCTATTTACATTTCTACATCTAGCTATCACTTGTTATTAAGTGCATCTTGCACAAGAGCTTCCTAAAGCATGATTATTTCACACACTCACAAGAACTACATGGAGTTTGAGATGTAGTGCATCGTTCATTCGTAAGTTCACTCTGTTGGGTGACTGTCGAGTTCAGTCTGAATCCCCATTTGAATCTTTAATTTTTAGGATTTGATGTAGTTTAGGGTTTTGTAGGATATCATTTACTTTTTAGGTTATAGGATAATTCTTCGATCATCCAACGACACACAGGTGATCAACAATGAAGGTTAGTAACCACCTTGCAACACCATAGAATTCAATCTTTGAGCTCCTATGCACTCACAAGATCCCAGTAGAGGTCTCTGATGCCTAGGTGCCCTCACCCTAGTCCCATCTCATCTGAAAATTACAAAACTTTCTGAGTGTGGTTCGAACAGTCTCCTCCTCTTGTTCATCAGTCTTCCAATCCAGAACACTTCGAGATTAAGTGAATATCAGTTAAGTATTTTATCCTCTTTCTTGCAACTAGAGTTTCAATTTTATCTAGATTATTACTTATGTCAAATATATGCTTTATCATTTATTTATCATACATGACTCTGCAATATTAGGGTTTAGCATTAATTCTATATTTTTAAAAATCATTTAGTGAACCCACATTCAAACGCTCTTAGATCCTCAATTTTTTCTATCAAATCTTCTTTAATGGATTCTAAAGCTCCTTAATTCCCCTTATATCAATTAATTCAAATGCACCCACCTTGTAAAGATGCTCTCCAAAAATTCATACACTTTATCTAACTCCCTCTTGATATGCCACCTTCAAAAAGAAGTTCCCTCTTCAATCATCTCTCTAATGACCCTAGTGACCCGAATATTACACCCTATAAATCTATTTACAAATCAATTCAAGCTTTACATTCTTTATTCCAAGACAAATTTCAAGCTATTGAAACCACGATCACATCTCTTAAATCTGAAATTCAACATCTCAAGGAACCTTCTCAGGCCCATGTTATTTCTTCTTCTACATCTCATTCTACTTTTATGTCTTCTGCATGTTCTCACATTAGTGAATCTCAAGTCTTACTCCTGCCCACACCTCTCAAATTTGATCATAGTGTTAAAGAACAATTCTTCTTGCGCTCCTCAATCACCAATTGATCAATTTTCCACCTACCCATTGTTATCATATTTATCATCTTTCCAACTATCAAGGAATCCCATTTTTCAAGTATCATCGAATCATTGGACATAATAACAATGATTTTTATGCTTTACAACGAAGGATTGAGCACCTTGAATGTTAGCGTTTTATCTCATTTGTTGCACAACATTCTAATACATGACCATATCAAAATACTGCATCCAAATGGGCTCCCAAATCTACTCCTTCTATGACTAATGATGTCATACTATCACTTCTAATGTTCCTTCTTCGGTTAGTCAAGTGTCACCTATTCAACCCATTCCACTTAAGAAATCACCTCTCAAAGTTCGTCCTCCATCACCTCCTCCTACTAATTCTTCTACCATGTCACCAACTCCTAAGAAACCTCCTCTCAAAATCGATACAACACCTCCTCTCAAGTCTTCTACAACATCATTGATCCCCCATAAGATACTACTAATAATTTTTGTTAAGGAAACTACTCCTTACATTGATCCTCTTAGCAACATCAACTAGATCTACACACTTGAGGGGCATCATGCTTACTTCCCCCCTCCTAACATCATCAGTTGTCTGCGATTTCTACTCATATGCTCTATGCTTAAAACTTCATATTTCTAAGCATCATTACGTAACTTGATATGATTTGTATCATCACTACCCTATGACGTACTTGTGTGCTAAGATTCACACTTGACTATTGAGAGCATACTACATACATGAACCTCGAACACTGCACATTGCATGCTCCGTGCTGCACAATACATCTATCTAGCATCTTACTCTCATACATAATACTACCCTATGATGCACTCTTGTGTTAAAGTTCACACTTAACTATTGAGGGCATACTACATACATGAGCCTCACACACTACACATTGCACACTCCACTCTTCGCGATACATCGTTCTAGCATCCTATTCTCATACATCATACAACCCTATGATGCATTCTAGTTCCATTGTTCATACTCGACTATAGAGGGTTTAAATCTGAAATGAACCTCACCACCTTCAATCTTTATGCTCTATGTTTCATGATCTATCTATCTGGAATGCATTTTCAAACCATTTCCCGATGACACACTCTTGTTCTATTGTTCGTTCTTGACTTTTGAGGGGTCTTTTATCAATGAACCTCATCTCATACTCATCCACATCTACTCAGGAGGCATGTTGCTCCTATCACATTCATATTGCATATCATTCCATCTTACTCATTCATAGCATATTGCATATCTTGGTTGCACATACTCTTGCTTGCTTACACTAGTTACATGTACACTTTGTTTTCATGCTAGACAGATACCTAATATGTCATTGTATTTTTATATATACACAAGCGCATTCACTTTTTCTCTAGTTGTGATGCATACTTCTTACAGATCCTTACACGCATCATAGATGATTGACACTATACTCTCACCAATCCTACTGAGGCTCTTAGGGCATCTACTTTCAGACACATTGCAGGTGTTATTGTTTCATTTTATACTACTTATTCTTGCTAGCACACTACTCTATCGATATATACATGTCTTGACATGATTTTCATCTCTTTAACATGTTAATGGGTGTTTCATGTGCAACATTTTCTTTTCACCTGAATTATTTGCCAACATAGTTGTATGATACTTTGTTTGATAATTTTTTCCATTGATTTCCATTATATTCCATTATATGTGGGTTATTCCCTATGTCTTGCATGTTCATTACTTGTATGCTTTTTATCACTTCGTCATGTTATCTAATTCTTCCCTTGGGGTAAAATTGGACAACGTGGGTACATAGGACCCTGAGACTGGGAAGGGCTTCACGGGAGAACTTGGGGGCTTATATGCAAAAATTTTTGCTTTGAAGAACAATTACATTGTTCCAATAAGGTCTCGGATAATTTTGAAGTATTTTCTCCTTTCTGGGGTCTTGAAAGCTTAAGGTTTTGCCAAGACGGGGAAATTGTCTATGGCGGGCCCTCTTCTGGTCAACACAAGAAAAGATGATTAAAATTGATAATTCATTGTATTAGGAGTCTTATTGTACTTCCCCTTACCTCGTGCTGTTTTTGAGAAATAGCCTATAAAAATCAAAATTCAATTAAAATAGTTGGGGGGGTCTAAATGGCATTAAGCAAAGAGATATCTCACCGAGCTACTCGATGAGTTATGCATTGATATGGGAAGTAATCAAGGAGACCTACTGTCACGAGGCTAGCTATGCAGCGGATTTCACTAGCCAACGTGCGGCACTGAGACACTACTTTTTACACTCGCCTTAGAGGATCAAGCTACTCCAGCAGTCCCAGACTACGCCTTTATCCTCCTTCATCCACCACCCATTCCCAACACATCTCCAACTATGCACAAGTGAACCCTTCCAACACCTTTCACAGCTGTCCATACAACTGCTCCAAAAGACCACTCGCCAAATACCACGGCTGCCCATACAACCGCTGGGAGCTCTTAATATGCCTTCTTAGTTCACCTGAGGGAATGCACAACTCATGCCTCCACGAGTCATCACTGACCCAGCTCTTTGCGCCGCTGGTCGGCTCACTGTCGAACACCTACCATGAGAAAGCTCGAGTTATTCAATTAAAAGGACTTTGAGCTCGAGCTCGAGCACTTTTAAAGCTCGAAGTGTTTGTTAAACAAGGTAGAGTTTAACTGGGCTCACCTGTTCACAAAATACCATACCGACTTAAGAGACCCGAGCTGGAACCAAGTCATAGTGTGGAAAATACGAGCTCAATATCGGATACTCGATCTTGAAGCCACGAATGCAGTTGTAAGATTGGGCTCGTCTAGTTGAAGGAAGGACTCAGCGACTCACGAAAACCATGTCAACGTGAAAGCAACTCAATGCATAGAAAAGACAACTGAGGATGAGTTTGTCGTCGAAGAAATTCAAAATGCATGGCTCAAAATATTCGTTGGATGCTTGATGCATCGAGCTCAAAGAGGTCGGAAGATGGCTCATGGAGATTGCAGAGATTGGTCGAGCGAGTGGAGAGTGGACGTAGAAGATCCAAGTTGGGTTCAAAAGGGGTAGGCATTGACGAGTTACTCGGAGAATGGAGCTCGGAGGATGGTCTCAAAATAGAGTAGCTCATGATCGAGCTCGGAAACTCGAGCTCTCAGGTCGAGATGGATTGGGTAGCTCAGAAGTGACAGATCTCAGAGTGGAAAAAGACAATGACAACTCGTTTTCCGTGGCGAGTCAGTGAAATTACGAAGAGTGGAGCTCAAGCGGTGAATAGCTCGACCTATAGTTCGGCATCACATGCTCTAAGGTAGTGTTTGAATAGATACTGAGAGGCTCATAAGACGATCGACTTGGGGCTTGAGTGATCGATTTTGGAGACTCATGGAAGACATGAGAGATGAGGTCGGTTTCAAGAGCGTGCAGGGCTAGCCGAGTTGAAGTCAAGACGTCAGTGTCGGAAAATGAAGGCACGCAGGTCATACAGGGAAGACTAAGTCGAGTGACGCAAGCAATCGATAGAGATTCAACAATGGCATAGCTCAGCCGTGGAAGCAAGCCATTCGGTTCGGTTATAATGACTCATGCAAGACTCGCAACAGATGAAACGATCCTGAACTGAGTCAAACTAGGCAGAAATGAAGGCTCGAAAGTTCCAGCTCTATACAGTATCTCTGACCAATAGGTTCATATTTGAACGAATTCGCAGGTACAATGGTTGTGGGAGTAAATGTGCTTGGATATCGGTGAATTGGATAGTGCGAAAGCAGTGAATTCTGAACTAAATCAGCCATGCAATAGTAGACTCATCATTGATAATGCAATGAACGTATCGCAGAAGAAGATTGAGTCTCCCACAGAGCTCATGGGGATCAAACAAAACTGGTACCAATATCACTCGGCATTAGAGATGAGCGCGGGAGGATCGAGCTTCTGAATAGCTCGTATGGATCGAGCTCAAGTAGCAGAATGGCACAAGAGTGGCAAGGTAGGATGAGTCTGAGAGGATCTCAGGCATGGAATTCAGGTGCAACATATATCCCGGTCGAGTCAATAGGACTCAGGAAACACACACATGATCGGAGGAGAAGCATGTTTGGAGGATTGACTCAAGTCTCAGCCAACACCACAAGGGTACGCATGGCAATGATAACTCTAAAGAAGCTCGGCACGACATTACAGAGATGAGCTAAGTCGGTATATGTGTATAGCGCGAGCTGGATTGAGGACTCGAGTCACAGATGCCATGAATGACTCGACATTGGTCGTGGCATAACTGTTGGAACTTGGGAAAAGGTGACTCGCAAGTAAGAAATCGAGCTAAGATCATGATGGGCTCGAATGCTCGAGCTAGTGAAACTCTGCGAACCATGGAGTCTCAACACAGCAAGCTCGTGAACAACTCAGGTCAGGATAATAGCTCAGGCTCGGTGCATATGAGAAAAGTTACACAGAATGATGCAAGGCCTCGGTATGGAAGAGAAAGGATGAGTTGGCATTCGTGCATGGTGAAGGATGAAGGATCAACGAGCCCACAGACAAGGTAGGCCAAGTCGTGAAGCATTGGGAGATTACGGGGATTTTTGATTCGGTATCCGGTAAAGCGGGTAAAAAATGGCCAAAATCTTGTGCTCAAAACATCAACCTGCGGAGGTTCGAATCCATCGCGGAACTGCGGAGATGGGAGGCAAACTCGCCGAGTTGATAGGTGGTCGTAATGGCATCGAAAATCTAAAAATCGACCACCGCATACTAACGGGATTTATTGGTGTGAAAGCCATGCCAAGATCGGCATGGAAAAGTGTCAGTCGGGCTCCGAAGTTGGAAGAGCCAACTCGGGGAAGACATGGGTTCGGTTTCTGAGTCAAACAATGAACTCGTGCGAATGCGAGACTGTCAAGGATTGGGTTCGATTTGTCCGACCAGTGCGTTGTATGCGAATTTTGTTAGGGGGTTTCGATCCAAGTCACGTGGCAAATTGTGGGGACGGCAGGAGCATTCAAAGCTAACTGATTCTACGCTGAGTTAATGGGGGTAGGTATTATAAGGGGGGCGCGTCTCCATGCTCATAAAGCAACTGCCTCCCCCATGATGGGCAGACCCCATCCGAGCAGGGTAGTGCACAAGGTGCTATCCAGGGAGCCAGAGGGACTCTCGGCCGAGGCAAACAGTTGGTCAGTTATGGGTTGGGGTTGACGACCTCACATGTGTTGACCTACAGAAGATCTGGGTGAGTTGGGTGAGTTAAGCGCGCAGGCATAAAATGGGTGACCTCCCGGGAAGTTCCCGATGGCGCACCAATGCAACTCTTGAGGGCTGGCTAGTGAGAAAGAGTTGTGCATGGGGGATTGAAAGGACCATGCTGTGAGCCCAAGGATGTCTCAGAATCAAGGTTAGCCGAGGCGGGTTGGTGAGCAAAGTTGGTTGCACTTAGGAACAGTGCAGGGTGTCTTGGAGCGAAGAACTTACCCAATGTACACGGAGCGAGTTGGGAAACTCATGAGAGCAATGCAGTGGCAGAGCGAGTTGGTTTGAGCATGAAGACCTTGCATGATAGAGGCCTTGCATTGAGAGTGCAATGCAAGCCTAATGAGCCAGATGAGCATGGCAGACATTAAGACCAACGTGGTGAACTCACACCCACACCAAGTGGAGCGTGGAACACTTGGTGCACTTGGACATTCAGAGGATGGGGTGTTCAGGAGACCTTGGAGATATACTCTACCCTTGCGGAGTATGTCCATGCAGAGATGTGCATCATGGATCAGCAGTGGGACTCTAGAGTTAAGTGACAGTGGACTTGGGGAGACCTTTGAGGTGGCAACGTCCTTAGAAGCAGAGTTCATGTGGGAAACAGCCAAGAGGCGTGATGGAGTGAGACTGGGATCCGGAGGTCGAAACGGAGGAGAAGTAACTCGGACGCGAGCGAGCCAAGTGTGGCGAGCTCCTCAACCTTGCAGAGGTTAAACATCACAGATGAGTTGAGTGCTCACATAGATGTATCGGAGGAGCAGCGGAAGTGTGGATTTGGAGTGGGTGTAGAAGTAGTGGCTGAGACTCATTGAAGTGGACAAAGGATGGTTCACATGGTGATGCGCAACATGGTGGGCTGAGTCAAGGACATCATGGATACGGTTGCAGTGTGGTGAGCTGACAACTAAGGTAGAAGACTCGAGTAGGAGTCAATGCGGTCTGGACGCGGACGGGTGTCTCAAAGAGTAGGCACGGTGATGTCAGTGGCCATGGCATCGGGGCGAGATCAGAGGTTGGATCGAGCCGAGGGAAGAAGAGTACCTTACCCACATGTGATGCGGTCTACAAAGATGGCGAGCTTGCAGTGCTCCCCGCAGGGATCTTTGGTGGTTTTGGACTTGGGTGACAGGACAGTCAGTAGGTCAAGGTGAGTAGAGGCTCACACCCAGGAAGGACTCACGAGGAGGACTTCCCCCACTGGTGCACGTGTAGGTGACCGGCGCGGCAACTCAGGCAGACTCATGGATGGATGACAGAAAGGTGCATGTGATGTTCCTTAGTGGCCTTGTGCAGAATAGTTGGGTGTTCGACAGTGAGCCGACCAGCGGCGTCAGAGAGTTGGGTCAGTGATGAGTCATGGAGGCATGAGTTGTGCATGAGTTGTCCATACGGCAGTTGTATGGGCAGCCGTGGCATTCGGCGAGTGGTCTTCTAGAGTAGTTGTATGGACAACTGTGAAAGGTGTTGGAAGGGTTCACTTGTGCATAAGTTGGAGATGCGTTGGAAATGGGTGGTGGATTGAAAGCGTAGTCTGGGACTGTTGGAGTAGCTTGTTCCTCTAAGGTGAGTGAAAAAAGTAGTGTCTCAGTGCCGCACGTTGGCTAGTGAAATCCGCTGCGTAGCTAGCCCCGTGAAAGGTATAATACCAAGCGGTGGTTGACGTGGCAATAAATAAAAGGCTGACCAATTTGGTAGCAAGCCGGCTATCCGAGTTGACAGAGATCAATACGAGTAGCTCAGGCATCCAGGGTAACACATGGAGCCTCCTAATACATTCATAATGGTTAGAGGCATCACATAGCCCAAAACACGAAGCTAAACAAATGTGGAAGGACTAACTCAATTTAATACAAACTGCATAGCAAAAGGGTTGATGTCAAGTCACTTGACAGGTGGTCAAGTAAATAAGCAAAGACACACGGAGGAATTTGTGAAGTGAGCCATGTTAGCTCAGCCAACCAAAGCACATACATGGTGAGAGACTACCTATCATCAGGGCAATGCCAAAATTTTGCAATGGGGAAGAATTTATCAACTGTACGGGGTGGCCAATATTAAAACGGGGGACCCTGGGCCAACGAAGCACACGATAGATCTAGATAAGAAAGGAAAACGTGGCAAGTTATAAGGATTCCAAGGCTTGGTGGTTAAGATGTTGAACTCGCCATACGATGCAAATTTAGAACTCCAAGGGATTTTTACATGTATTTTAAATTAATGGAGGATAAATTCAATTTTTGAATTTACGGAGGTGATGGTGTGAGATGTTCGGTTCAGTTGTGTAATTAATACATGTAAGGCCATCGTATGGAGACCATTGGGCCAAAGAATTTAGGATTTCTTCATCCCTTCCGTCTTTACTTGGATTTTTTATAAATTTAAATGAGGAAGCCTCATTTCTAAGGGGTTAGACCTATTTTCCAATTCCTCTCTCTTTTCACAAGTTAATCTATTTATGGATTGTGGGAAATCTCAAGCATCTTTTCCAATATTGTAATGGAAAATATTTACCTTTTTCTCATGTAATGATGCATTGTGCATGATGATTAAAGTAATAAAGATTATGTTATGTGACTAATTATTGGTCCTTTCATCAGTTTTTGCTACGTATTTGTGCCTTTCTTATGTTTATAGCTATACTGTGCAATTTCCAAGTTTCCATCACTGATTCTAGGAGTTTTGTACTTATCTGGGAGTGAAGATTTGTATGCAGTTGGGTTGTAGTGCTTGTTCATCCTTCTCATTTTCATCTTCCTTCACTGGAAGACTAAAAACTTGTCTAGAAACAACCCTTTATTGGTGCATCACCACTTATAGTATAGGTTTTATTTCTTGGAAATATCTCTCCCTTAATCCCCATAAAAATGTTAGTATAGGTCTAGTTAGCTTTTTTATTGCATTAGAATTAGTGTTGTGTTTAGTTAAGGAAGAGGGAAGTTGGTCTTATCCGGAGGTTCACCCCGAGCCCAAGTCCCACAGCTTGAGAGGTGATCCCATGTTACCCAATCACACCGAATGCCCTATCCATCACTTAGCCATTCGAAGGGTGCGGTGATTTGGTGATAACACGTCCCTGACTGTCTTACAGTATTGTGAGTGATATACCATGTTTTAAACTCACTTTTTGCGGTCTACTTTGTTTGCGTTATTGCTTGTTTACACTTTCTTCTATAGCATGTTTGTCTCTTTTTATACTAACATATATTTCTAGCCACTTTGTTTTCATGTACCTTGGTTTTTACCATTTATATCCACTCCCCTATAGGGTATCAGTTTCAGGTTCTCTCCTTTGGGCCACATCCTTGTAGCAATGTTGCATGCACCCCAAATGAGGGGGGGCATACATTGGGTGAATCACTCACCCTATTCAGCATCTCAGAGATTTAGTACAAACCTACACAGTACATGAAAAAATAAAACTTACAGTCACAAAACAGCCCAGATTCTGACTTGGGCCCTCAATTCAACACAGACACCAAAGCCCAGATAAAGACATGAGCACCTGGGTGCTCTTGACTTTTCCTTGGCACATATGACTAGGGAGCAGTTACATTTACTTTCTAATAGCAACATAGTTTTTACATAGTATAGGCATAGTCCTCCAACAAACAGAATGCATTTTATCTCCTTTTTCTATTTCCTTGAATTGAACTAAAACAACATGGAACAAAGAAGGATCACACCATCTGAAGTGGTGTATAAATTCGGAAAGATTTTATGGAATGATAATAACACTAGACCTTTCTCCTCAACACTCTTCTTCCGTTGTGTAATATCACCCAAAAAACTCGGACTTGGCGTGAAATCACCCAAAAAATTCCTTCTTGGCATGAGATGGCCTAAAAAACTTGTTCTTGGCATGAAATCACCCAAAAACCTCACTCTTCTACAGCATTTTTAGGACATTATCAATCTTTTTCACTCATCACAGATCAGGTGCACACTTTCCTTTTTACTACTTTTTCATGTTTACATATTGTTACACGCTTTTTACAGAGTTTTCATAACACATGAATTCGACTACTCTTTCACTCTTCTTTTGTAGGTCCATCCTTAATACGCAACAAGAAGAAGCCCCTTATCAACAAATAACAACAACGAAAACAAGTATAAACATGAACTACAACACTATACGCTTCACCCCTAGGGTCACTTCCTCTCTTTTTTATCTTGTACCCTTAATTTTTATCACTTCACGCTTTCACTTGTCTCCTTGGAAAACTTTCTCCATTGATCTACAAGGAACAAGGGTATGCAAATTCTAAACTACTTTATGTTATCGATTATTCAATCAACAATATAAAGTGGGGGAAAACGTAGACACAAAATCACATACTTGGGTACATTTCTAGGTCCTAATCACATACTGCTATTCATATTATTCCTAAATGAGAAAACTAGAAATTGAAAACTATCATTGGGATTTTATCTGTGTTTCTTATTTTTTATTTTTCCTTCTACACCCTATAACCCAATCGATACTTCATTGTTTTACCTTTCATGACTCTGGACATGAGTTCCTAGACAAGACAACAACGCCCAAGCGCCCCATCCTTCTAGGAACCAAAGACCTCTGTCTACTTTACTCACTCTTTTTGTGAATATTTTATCTTTTGGGCATCTTATTTTATTATGGATCGGCCTTCTAGCTGTCAATTACGAAATTTAACAAAGGCAATCATATAAATACAAAGTTATGTGACCACAATAAAGGATCAAGCTCTAAGCATGTATTATCACCATCTAAGGTTGCATTCAAATGCATTCTAAGAGCATCAAGGCATCCATCTATCACTCACTCAAGGGATAAGGGACTACGTTTTCTCCATACACGCATAGGAGGGGAAATTCATTTTTCCATCCACACATCTATTTTTATTGATATGTCTATCTATCGCTCACTATCAATTGCATCTTGCATAAGAGCTTCCTAGAGCACGATTCTTTCACAGACTCCCAAGAACTACACGGATTCTGGGATGTAGTGTAGTGTTCAGTCATAAGTTCACTTTGTCGAGTGACCATTGGGGTCAGTCTGACTCCCCATTTGCATCTTTATTTTTTCAAATTTGATGTATTTTGGGGTTTTGTAGGATATCATTTGTTTTGTAGGTTATATGTGAATTCTGCGACACACATGTGATCAATAACGAAGGTAGGGACCATCTTGTGACACCAAATAATTCAATCTCTAAGCTCCTGCGCAATCACATGCACCCAACAGAAGTCTTTAGTACTTACACACCCTCATCCCAATCCAAGCCCCCTAGCCCCAACTCATCCGACAATTATAGAATTTTCTGAGTGTAGTTGCGACAATCTCCTCCTCCTATTCATCATTCTTCCACTCTAGAACACTTTAGGATTAAGTGAATATCTGATAAGTATTTTATCCTCTCTCTTGCACCTCGGGTTTCATTTTTATCTAGCTTATTACTTGTGTTAGATCTGTGCTTTATCGTTTATTTATCATATGTGACTCTATAATATTATGGTTTATCATTAATTCTATATTTTTGTTAAATCACTTCCATTTAATTTCTAGATTTGACATCATCTTTTAAAATCTCAATGGGCTGCAAGTGATTCCCTTCAAATTCAAAGCAAGGTTCCATGGTTACAAAGGGTGTTATCTTTTTCTACATGTGCTTTCCCTCCCGTAATCGCAGGTTTCCCTTGCTTTACGACATCCTTAAATGCATGTCATCTTCCACCCATAAATCCTCATTCTTTCCCTCGCGTGGTTGCAGGATTCCCTTACTTTGCGGCATGATTTTACACATGCCTTCCTCCACCACAATCTCCCTGAGATTTCCCTCGTGCACTCGCAAGATTCACTTTCTTCATGGCATGCTTGCGGGCATACCTTATTTTTCCCCAATCTCCCCATTCTTTACCTTTCATTCTCACAGACTTCCTTTACTTCGCGAAATGTTTGTACACATGCCTTCTGTAGACACCTAAAATTGGTTATCCAATTTAGTGTCCCTCGTGCGCGTTTACTCTCTCAAGTAACCTAGGGCACGTTTATATCACCACTATCCCCTTGGGGTATTATTCAATTGGTAGACACCTAAAATTGGTTATCCAATTTAGTGTCCCTCGTGCGCGTTTTCTCTCTCAGGTAACCTAGGGCACGTTTATATCACCACTATCCCCTTGGGGTATTATTCAATTTGTGATTTAAACAACTATCCTAAGTTTTAATTCACCCCATTATGTTTTTACCCTGTGAGTAATTAAATATTAACTATTTAATTACACCTTTTTACATGTATCCTAACCACTTATCTACCCCATATCTATTCTATCCATATATCCCCCCTATTTCTCCTCCTCCCAAAACGGGATATTTCCCATATTTGAGGTGGAGGGATCACTCTTATCTTTCCAGAAATCACTCCTTTTGGCCATCTCGGGAGTCTGTTCCATGATCGGCGCTCGACTGGTACTCGGTCGACGCCCGATTTTTCGGAGCGGCGCCGATTACAAATAGAGGCCCAGAACTCAGTTCTGGAGAGACACAGATTGTAAGAGAGAGAACGAGAGAGTTTTGAGCATCAAGTGTGAACATTATCTATCGAATGAGAGTGAATCTTGTCCAAATCAATCCCTGAGAGGAGCACCGTTACTCTGCTCTTATCACATCAACATCGCACGTCTCCATTGATTTTTTGGTGACTCTGTTCCTGCACCCAGCACAGGTGGAGTCTTGCCAGTATCTCTCTGGCTTCTGCAGATCCAACAGACGTTGACGATCTTGCCTTCATTTTCCGATTCCCAAATCTTCTCGCATTTTGTCTCAGATCGACGCCACTCTATATCAGTCGACAGCGATCTGGACCAGTCGACGCTAATCTATATCAGTCGACGCCGATTTGAACCAGTCGACACCAATTCTACATAATCGACGCCGATCATCCTGCAGATAGGTAAAAGGACATAGGTAACACAAATCCAGCTTTGTTTTCACAGTTCCCTGTTTTCTGTTGCTTTCTGTCTACTGTTTAGATTCTGTTTATTACTTTGATAAGAAAATCTAGTCCTGTACGTACATATTTTATCATGTATGCTTCTTTACTTAATTGAAAACGTGGACTGACATCCACCGAGGGAGCTTATCGCTTCCCGGACCCGCTTCTCGGGCAAGTCCACCTAAATATCTTTTAACGTGGTCTTTTTCTGTCAAGCATCGGTGTCTCGCAGGTTACTTGGATCTACTGTGCAGAATTGCTCGTGTGCACCCGTCTTATCTACATCGGCTTCCTTATCCGTCTACATCTTCGGATCTTGTCCATCAGGTATCAATTTCATTTGAGTTTTTCAAGGTTTTTGTGTTTAGTTTGGTACATTAACTTGGACAGGTAACAAGCGCAAAATTCTTGATCAACATTCTGGCACGCCCGGTGGGACCCAACCAAAGTCCCTTATTGGTAAGTTCATCTCTTTTTTTTAGTTTTGAGCTTTGTTCTTTTTCTTCACTGATTTTTATCAGTTCTGCTTGAGCATTTCCTTTCATCGTTTCAATCTTGCTCTTTATGCGAAATTGTTATTTCCTTGAAATTTTTCTAGTTCCTTAAAATAGAAATTTTTGTTTCACCATTATCTGGATATATCTTTCTGGATTTTGTTTGGTGTTTGCTTAACCTTTTCTTGCGGAGAACTTTGCTTGTTTGTGGGATTGTTCGAGGGGAAGAGCTCAACAACGTGCTTTTTGAAGTCCACACACCTTGGAGAGCTAAATCTATAGGTATTTCTCTTTTACGGTGTTTTCTCCTTTTTAGGAACTAAAAAAAAAAAAAAACTTTCTTTGTTTGTGGTCTATCACATTCGAACATTTCAATTTTTGGTGCTTAAAAAAATAAATTTAATCGCATTTGGGAAAGAATCTGTTTGACTTGTCTTCATCGAAATCAAACACTTCATTTTTAAGTGCTTAAAAAAAAGAACTCTTTCTTTGTCATTTCTGCTGTATGTTTTTCATCTAGTTTTAATTAGGCTGGAAAATTGATCAAAATCGGTAGTGACACTATTTGATTTTTATTTTTCACCCTTGCACACAAAGCCAAAATCACTAGGTATAAAGCATTTAAACAAAAATTCTTTCCCTGGCCTCGCCTACTTGGAAGTGACATCCAAGAGGAAGAGCCTACGCGGTACTCGGGCCGCGCTATAAATTCATGGAAAGTTCTGGTATATATTGGCAAAGCACTCTGACTCCCTTATCGCAGCGGTGTGTGAAGTGCGGGGGTAGGCCCCTATATCAAGCCACGTACCGGTCTTTTACTGAAGTGCCTTCGGGACTCCTCACCAAAACATCCCCCAAACCATCCTTAGTTTGGCTATCTGAGTAGTTCCTGTTCTAAAAGGCCTTCCCTAATATTCTCTTTCTTAAAAGCATAAAAACTTAAAAGAGATAATCACCTACACTGCTTGAATTATCTGTGCATTAGTTAGGTCAATCTTCTTTTCTGCTTGTTTATGACGGTCATCACTCGGTTACAATCTAGAAGAATGGCTCAATTAGCCCCTTCTTCCTCCGAGATCACCACTAGTGTGGATGTTTCGGCACCCCCCAGGTCTTCCTCGGGACCGCTGTTAGTTGGTTCCCCATCCTGGTCATATAATCCTTTCTATCAGGCCAAAGCAACCCCATCACGTCCAGCTTCCCCTAGTCCTTCAGAAATATCATCTGCTTCTGACTCAGAGTATGTTCCTCGTGGGGATCCTGAATTTCAGGCGCTCCTTGATCGCAATCCGGTAGCCCTCATGGACTACCTAGTACACAAGTCTATTCAAATATCTGATCAGGGACCACCAATCCAACAAGTGTACGATTATCCTCGTGAACCATCCAAGGCTTTTGTAGAATAGTTAGCATCATCTTTCTCGCCTCGAGTCATGGAGGAGGGTGGCACACCTGTGCCTCATTTTTCTCTTCCACCGACCATATCGACTAGTTCTCAAATAGTCTTACCTATTCCTAATGCCGCAGTTACCTCGACTATTCCACAACCTACTTCTGAGAGGTCCTCTTCTCTGGCTATAATGAGTGCGTCGGTGCACCCGCATATTGCTGTTAATTCATCATATGTCGTCCATTATGTCGCAAGGTCAGTACCCCTTTATGAGTCAACCCCCTTCGACTAGTCAGTTGGTTCCTACTTCTCGTCCTCTAGTGGGTTTTTCTTCCAATGTTCCAGCAACAGTGACCTTCACCCATCCTCTAGCATCGGCGCCCTTAATAACTAATCCGGCAGTAAAAAGCCTCTTTCAGGTCTTGTTCCCCAATATGTCCAATCAAATCGGCACCCATGTTCCTCAATCTGTTCCGATTCAGTCAACAAGCATAGGAGTCCACCAATCACAGGCTCCATCCGTCATCCAACCTTCATTTTCTCAACCACTTATTATCTCACAGCCTGCCTATACACAGGCTCCTTCACAGCAAATACCCCACCAGGTGTCACCCAGAACGCCTGGTTACTCCTCTTATCATCCTATCAATCAACAGATGAATCCCCCGTTGACACCTCAACAACATCCACCATTTGCTTCTTATGTAGGACATGCCAGTGTGCCTCCTCCTCAATCTGACGTGGTTTAAATTCTTTTCAAGAAAATCACAGACTTGGAAGCCTCCACCAAAGGGGCTCGTCCTTCATACTCTTTTGAAGAAGTGTGTAATGAACCCATTCACCCCTCAGTGGCTTTTAAGCCTTATCCTCCCCAATGGGAACTTCCTAAATTTTCAAAATTTCATAGTCGGGAGGACCCTCAACAGCATTTGTGAGCATTCAAACATGCTTGCTACCTCATAGTCCAGGATCAGGAGCTTATGCTCCATACTTTTCCTATGTCTCTAGCAGGTCCTGCTTTAGACTGGTACAATAACATTCCTCAACATTCCTTGTTTTCTTTCTCTCAATTGGCTCAGATGTTTGTTGAAAACTTTTCAATAAATATCGCGCATAAGATCTCGATTACAGATCTTTATAACATTCGTCAATTCGATGATGAGTCTATTGCAAACTTTGTCGCTCATTGGAGAGGGATAATAAACCAATTATCTTTCTCCCTTCCTCAATCCCAACAGATCGAGTTGTTTACTCGATCTTGTGCTAATCATATTTCTTCCACTTTAAGGATCCAGACCTTTCATACATTTGAAGAAGCCTTTACGATGGCACGCAAACTTGAATCTCACGCCATTGAACAAGGGAAGTTAAAACTTCGCTCTAAATCTAAACCAAGATTTTTCTCAGTTTACCAAATCAAATCCTTCCACTTCTAAAGACAAGAATCAAGGATCCACCAACGCTATCGTATTAAAAAACATCACGAGCCGATAACACTTCTAATCAAACACCACGAAGAGACTCCTCATCTTCTCGAAAAGGGTCCTCGTCATCTCGATCTTTCACTTCGTTGGGGGAATCATATGCTTCTATCCTGGAAAAAAATGTTGGAAGTCCACATGATCGAACTTCCCCCCATTAGGAATATTGATGAAAGCCAAGAACGTCCATTCTGGTATAGGGAAAATGACTTCTGTCATTATCATAGAACCAAAGGTCATGACATCGAACGATGTCAGACCTTCAAAAATCTTGTCCAGAAATTCATTGATAAAGGCGAGCTCATTCTGGATAACCCAAATGCTCCCCCAAATCAAGCGTTGGATGTCTTTAAACAACCTTTTCCCAATCATTCCCTGAACCATGATGCTTCAGAGTCTCAAAAACCAAACACTCATACTATCAGCTTCATCTCTACGGAAGAATCTTCTTCTAAAACTAAGCCATCTGCGAACACATCGACTGAATCAGAACCTCCTTCCGCTTCGTTAATCGTTGGGATTCCACCATCTTCAGATAGCCCATCTTTGAATATTCCAACATTGTTAGATACGGATTCACCTCTCTCTACTTCTTTGTCTGATCTCCCGTCCATACCCGAGACAGTATCATCCTCATCTGTCTCATCGTCAGACATTCTTTCAATGCTCGAGGCAATTACATCCCTTCGAGTTTCCACCGCGGATACATCTACTTCTGTTTCTCCCATTTTTGTTGTGACTATGCCATTGGTGAATGTACCTATAATTATGCCGACTTCGACGGAAGCATCTTCGATTTTGACTCTTCCTGTTTCCTTTCCTACAGTAGTTTCACCCACAATTACTGTACCAGAAGTAGTTCCCTCGCAAGGAACTGCTTCTTCATCACTCACTTCTTCCATCACCAATGCTACTTTGCCTATTAAGGGGAAATCTAAAGAAGTAGCACCAACACCTATACGCTCGGTTCCTGAACTTAGACCGAGACAACCGAAATCTAACGTTGCGCCATCAGTACCTCCCCATTTGCTTCCCCTGAAAAGGTTACAATCACCTTATGCGGTTGAAATTGTCACCATCCCTGAAAAAGGAAAGCCCATATTTCGAACCATCAAGACTCTTGGTGCTTTCCCACAAAAATCTCTCTCTGCGCCTCATAAAAGATTGGATTTGTCCACTGAGAAGGCATCTTCTTCTACAAACTTATCAAAACCATCATCTTCTTCTACAACACATTCTTCACCAGCACCTCGAAAAGTGGACTTACCTACTAAAAAGACGTCACCTCTTTTATCAGAATCATCATCTTCGTTACCAAAAACTAGGGCACCCTCTGTTCCTCCGATTATACCTACTTTGGAAGCTTCTCCCTCATCTAAATCAACATTATCTAAATCATCATTAGTTTCGACCAAGCAGCCTCCCTTATCTCTGAAGACCACAACACTTGTCACATCTCCATCATCTTCAAAATCTATTTTAGGGGCTCCTCCTCCATCGAAATCAATCATGTCCACTTACTTCCATCTCAAGTGCCCAAGGCTGCTCCTCCAGATGTCCAAAAAAATAAGATGATCCCTAAAAAGACTGTCAAACCTAACATGCAGGTTCTTTTACCTCGGTAGTCTGTTAAAGTAAAAGAGGCACCTTCATCATCTCTGTCCTCATCTTTGTCTACCGGGTTCTATACTGAAATCCTTCGCCAACTTATCCAATCTTCATCCATATCTCTTCCTCTGATTAAACCCTATAACCCTAAAGGAGTTAAACCTACCTGGTTTAACTCTGATTTGATTTGTGCTTACCACCGTACCCGGGTCATGATACTGAGGGATGTAAAGCTCTTCAATCTGTTCGTCAACAGCCTTTTGGAAGAAAGTGATCTTTTGCTGGAGGAGGAGGAACAAGTATCTCCTATCATCTTAGCTCCATCTGAGCCCCAACGATCTACTCAGACCTCTACTTCTAGTGATTCCACTCCAAATGATCTTCCACCTTCTCAAATCGACACAATTCATATCGCCACTAGAACCCAACAGTATGATAATCCATCCTCATCTACAGCATCTCGACCACGGGTTGTCATTTCTGCAGCCCCCGAAGGAGTTCCTCCTTCCTCATTAGCCCCGAGACCTCGGGTCTCTATTCGTGCTGCACCTCGGGCTCAAATTCCCGTGTCAGTTGAGGAGAGTGTTATGAAACAACTCACCCAGGCTCCGGTCAAAATGTCTCTTTTTGACCTCATTCAATCCTCTCCGCAACATCGCCAGGCTCTGATTGATAATCTGCGTCGCATCGCAGTGAATTCAGATGAGCCCCAGCCCTTCGAGATGGTTGTTGGATTGAATAGACCATCAACCACCATTTCTTTTGAAGATTCAGAAATTCCTTCCCTTTCTTCCGAGGATTTGGAGGCTCCCCTCTTTATCACAGTCCAAATCGACAACACTACATTAAAACGCATTATGATCGACAGTGGTGCTGCACTCAACGTCATCTCCTCGCACACATTCGAGCAACTTAAGTTACCAAAGAACGTAGTGTCACCCCCGCCTTTCGCTCTTCGATCATTTAACGATCAGCTAGCAGTTACTTTAGGAACTGTGGTCCTACCCATTCGAGTAGGTAAGAAGCTGCTTCACGAACTCTTTTACATTGTTGAAGGGAAATTCCACTATAATATGATCCTCGGACGCTCCTGGATTCGTGCAATGCATTGTGTCCCATCCACCCTCCATCGATGCTTAAAATATCAATATGAGGGCAAAATCTATACTCATCCAGGAGATCCTTTTCCTTCCGCACAATGCGACATGACCACAGGGTCTGCCCCTCTAAAGGAAAATGCTTGTTCTCCTGACGGGGCCTCATCTTCTTCCATACCTGCAACCAAACTACCGGATTTACAAAATTTAGAAGAGACATTGCAGCGTTTCTCACTGGGAGAGCTTCCTCTCCTTTCTTTTGACACCCATCTCAAACCTAGTGAGTATGGTAGACCAGACAAACAACCTGAATATCAGCCAGGTCTTGGTCACATCGTCACCATTGGTCTGCCCAATCAACAGACTAATTTCATTTACGGTGGTCTTGATACGCCTCACTATCGCCCGGATTCTCCTCCTAGGACCAAACCTTATTTAACAGGGTTCGATTGTCTACAGAATCCCACGTTTGCAAAAACTTATTTATATCGATGCGCGTGGAAGGGCTTTGGCTTGGGTAAATATGAACAAGGTGTGCATGACCTCGCGTCCATTCCAACTCTCAAGCCACATCAAAAATTTGGTTTAGGATTTAAACCTCTTTCAAAAGCCACCGTCACTGTTCTCGATGAGCCTCTTCCTATTGAGGAACCATCTTCTCCCGCTAAGTCAGAAGCATCACTCGATGTGGACGACGCCATTTCCATCCCGTCTAACTTTTTTTTTAGTCAATACCATTTCCTTAGGGCCACTAGCCTATAAGACTAATGACAGGTCCACTTCCATACCGTTAATTTTCCCTGAAATAGTTGGAGACGACTCTCCTACTATCAACACTATCCACTGTGCGGATGATGATTCTGTCCTCACCTATCTGGGGGCAGAGGATTCCTATCTTCCTAAAACCATTCCTTCTGACACGTCTACGCTTCTCAACGAAGCCACTGTCGACCTTAATATAGGGACTTCTAAAGACCCTCGCATCATTAAGGTCGGCCAATCCCTTAATCCACAGGAGTTAGGAGACTTTACCACTTTTCTTTCCAACCATCGTCAAGCCTTTGCTTGGGCATATGAGGATATGCCAGGACTCGATCCCGATATCGTGGTCCACAATATCGTTACTCTTCCCGACATCAAACCGGTTAAACAAAAATTGCGTAAAATGCACCCTAGAGTAGCCCTTCTTGTTAAAGAAGAATTGCAGCGCTTGCTCTCGGCTAACTTCATCCAACCCATTGATTATCCACAATGGGTTTCCAATGTAGTACCAGTAACTAAAGCTACTGGGAAAATTTGAATTTGTACCGACTTCCGGGATCTTAATCTTGCTTGTCCAAAAGATGATTTTCCTCTACCTAATATCGACCAACTCGTGGATTTAACTGCGGGTCATGAGATGCTTTCTCTTATGGATGGTTTCTCTGGGTATAATCAAATTCTCATCGCACCAGAAGACCAACATAAGACTTCTTTCATAACTCCTTGGGGGACCTTTTGTTATCGTGTCATGCCTTTCGGTCTTAAGAACGCAGGAGCAACCTATCAGCGAGCAATGACCTACATCTTCCATGATCTCTTACACAAAACTATGGAAGATTACGTCGACGATCTCCTCGGTAAATCCAAACGTCGTCAGGATCATCTTTTCATTCTTGCACCTCTCTTTGAGAGGCTTATTCACTTTTGTCTTCGTTTAAATCCATCTAAGTGCGTGTTTGGCGTTCTCACTGGTAAACTTTTAGGTTTTATCATTTCCATTAGGGGTATTGAAGTAGACCCCGCAAAAATAAAAGCTATCCTTGAGATGCCTCCCCCTTCTAACTTAAAGCAACTCCACAGTCTCCAAGGACGTCTTCAATCAGTGCGTCGTTTTATCTCACAATTGTCGGACCGTTGTCAACCTTTTCATCATCTCCTCCGTAAGAATGTTCATTTTGAATGGGATGAGCATTGCCAAAAGGCCTTTGATGATCTCAAAGCTTATCTTCTTTCTCCACCTGTGCTTACACCTCCACGCGAGGGGGAGCCTTTCTATCTTTATATCTCTGTGACTGACCATGCTCTGGGAGCCATGATCTCGCATCGGGACGCTTGCGGTAAAGAACAAGCTGTCTATTACATCAGTCGCACCCTCCATGAGTATGAAACACGTTATTCCGAAGCTGAAAAGCTGTGTTGTGCTCTCTTCTTCGCAACTTCTAAGCGTCGTCATTACCTCCTTAATCACAAAACTTACATTGTCACAAGTGTCAATCCACTCAAGACAATTCATGCGAAGCCTTATCACAATGATCGTATCACTCGTTGGCTCATGCTTATGACAGAATTTGATCTCGAGTTTATCCCGCAAAAGTCTATCAAGGGTCAGGTCATTGCAGATCAATTAGCTGATGCTCCTCTTCCAGACACTCAAGTCCCCCTTGCTCAATTCCCCGATGAATATATCCAACAAATTGATTTTGGTCTGTCTCCATTTAAAGTAAAGCTCTTCTTTGATGGATCCAAATGCCAGCAAGGGGGAGGTGCAGGTTTCGTGATGATTCCTCCTTGGGGTACGCCTATCCCAGTCGCACACAAATTGAACTTTGAGTGCACCAATAATATGGCTGAATATGAAGCTCTTGTCTTGGGTCTTCAAAATGCCATTAATCTCGGCGCTCGTCATATTGACATCTTTGGTGATTCTGAACTCATCGTTAATCAAGTCACGGGTGTCTATCAATGCAAGAATGATATCCTTCAAAAATATCGTGATATCGTTCTCGTTCAACTCCAATCTTTCGATAAATTCACTATCCAAGCTATTCCTCGCACTGCGAATCGATTCGCAGATACAATGGCTTCGTTAGCCTCACTTATCCCGCCTTTTACCGAGGACTCGCGACTTTATGTGGCTGTGCAACGATTAGATCAACCATCTCATCTTAGGCAACTAACTTCAATCCATGCTGTCACAACCCATACTCAGGATGAGTGGTATCAACAGATCGTTGATTATCTATCTCATTCAGTGCTTCCTCCAGATCTGACTTCCAATGGTAGAAGATCTTTTATCCTACGCGCTAATCGCTATACTATTCTAGGAGGGATCCTCTACAAACGCGGCTTTGATGGTATTTTGCTTCGGTGCCTCAAAACCCTTGAATCATCTAAAGCTATCCAGGAGGTCCATGACGGTATCTGTGGTGGACATTTTAGTGGCTTGGCCGTAGCTAAACGCATCTTACGTTTGGGATATTATTGGCCTTCTCTTAATCGAGATTGTTGTGAATACACTAAGAAATGTGTCAAGTGTCAACAACATTCCAATCTCACACATATCCCTAGTCAAGCTTTACAACCTACAGCGGATTTGTGGCCTTTTTCGCAATGGGGTCTTGATCTCATTGGTCTCATCAATCCCCGTTCTTCACAGCGTCATCATTCTATCATTACTGCCACTGAATACTTTACTAAGTGGGTGGAAGCTATCCCTCTTTCTTCAACAAAAGCTAAACCCATAGTTGATTTTGTCTATCAACACATCATTTGTCGCTTTGGTGTTCCACACAAACTCATCACAGATAACGGTAAGTCTTTCAAGAACGTTGATTTGCAGAACCTCTGCGACGCTTTCAATATCAAACTCAGCTTTTCTTCTCCATACTATCCTCAAGCTAATGGCCAGGCCGAAGCTTCCAATAAAACTTTGCGTAATATCCTCGCAAAGGTAACTAGTCGAGCTGGTAGGGATTGGCATTTACATATCCCTTTTGCTCTCTGGGCTTATCGGACTAGCATTCGTACTCCTACTGGTGCTACTCCCTTCTCTCTCGTCTATGGGTCTGAGGCTGTTCTTCCTTTGGAAGTCCAAATCCCATCTCTCCGTGTTTCTCTCAGAGAATTTGTCTCTGATGAGGGCTATCGTCAAAATCGTCTAGCACAACTTGAATTATTAGATGAGCGGCGTCTCAACGCTCTTGAACATCATCAAGTCTATCTTGAGCATGTCAAACGTGCTTATAACAAGCACTTGCAGCACCGTGACTTCAAAATTGGTGATCTTGTTCTTAAAGAAAACCAAAATGTCACTACACTCGAAAGGAGTCAGCGTGGTAAGTTTGCTCCCAACTGGATGGGTCCGTACGTTATCACTCATAAATATGGGTCTGGGGCTTATCGTCTATCTTCCATGGATGGTATACCTGAAGTGGAACCTCTTAATGCCTTGCATCTACGGCCCTTCTACTGTTAAAATCTATCTTACACAAATCTAGTCGCAAGACAGATCTTTCATCCCTCTAACAACCAGTCATATACTTTCATGGTGATTCGAAACTATGTGGTTCTCCGCCTATTGTCTTTTTTACCTTAAATATGAGTATCGCGGCTCTACTCATAGCATTTTTCTTCTGGATATGTTTCTCCTCATGGTAGGAATACCTTAATCACCGCTTCATTTGTCCCAAGTGCTTATCTTAATCGGATCTACTCGGGGCATGAGTGCGTGCTCTTTATACGTTTTCTTCCCCTCTATCTGATCTATCTAGGTCTAAACTCAGCTTCTTCCAAAAAGTTTTTCAAAAAAAAAAAAAAAGATGCTATCAAAAAAAAAAAAAAAAACAAGATAGACTGATCCCTTGAAGGACAGCTATCCATACAATCAAATGAATCAAAAGATATAGACCATGCCCTCGAAGGATGGCTATCATTAAAATTCAAAATACAGACCGCTCCCTTGAAGGACGGCTGTTTCTCAAAGGAATACTCAAGGCTTCTTGCATTGATCAGCCTTTCAGTCAGTTTATACACTTTTTAGCATCACTGAAAGACTTCCCGTATTGATCAGTCTTTCCATATCTAGCAAACTTCCCGCATTGATCAGTTTGCTTTTCTGCCAGAAATCATGAAGCTGAGATATAAGACCTTTTGTCGATCATATGGAGAATCCTATTTTCCCAGTATGAACATGTATTCTGTCCCTTGTAAATTTCGACAAGATACCTACTTACTGCTCCTTCCGTTTCCCTCCTAAATCTGGTTTGCGGCTAGTTAGTGTCAGGTTTATTTTAACCTCATATAGGGCCTTGTATGCATGATCTTTTGGTTTCCTATCCAGATTCTATTTATGGTCGGTTGGGAGTCCAGCTTATCATTTTTCTTCTTATCTGGGTGTATTTCCTTTATTTCTAATCAAGGTCATTTTCATTACGTCCTTGACTCTCACAGAGAGTATTTCCAATTATTTCATCCAGTTAAATTAACATTTAACATGTTAATTTAATCAAACTCTATCATTTATCTAATTTCATCTGATCTACTTTGTCCAAAACACATCTCATCGCCTCTATTATAAACACATGTGGGTCTATCTATCTATTTTCATCAAAATTTAATTAAAAATCTCAAAAATATCAAATCCATTCCAACTATCAACTCCCACCTATCCATCACATCATCTAAACACTTGCCCATCCAAGTAACATTCCATCTATCTATATCTATTTTCTCATCCAAATTAAATCCACATATCAATCACATCAAATCACATCTATTTATATCCTCTACATCTATGTCTATCCCATCACATCTATTCATCATCTATCGGTCTATGTCTATATCCATCATAATTACGCTACATCTATCCATGTATATCAAAATTAAAAGCATGAGAACAATTATATGACAAAGGAAATGATGAATCTATATATATACATGAGTGTCTGTACAACAAAAAATGGGTGGCTCTCAATCAAGCCATCTATAAAATGCCTTCCAATCGAGGCTACATCACTACATTGATACAAAATACATCAATCTCTATATCGTGAAATCTGATACGTGGAAGACACTATCTCCTCCACCCTCCTCTGGACCAGGCTGTCTCTCCTGGCCGCCGCCTATCGAGCTAGACGCACCTGCTGCTGGAGGCCTCTGCCCACCTCGGTCTCTCCCGGTGCTCCCTCCCTCTGATGCCCCGCTCGCTGTGGCTGTCGCTGATCTCCTCCTCGCCCCGTACCGAGGCACATCTGGGGCATGCTGTGCTAGGACATCCTCGTAGTATCTCACCTCAGCGAGGAGAGACTGATATGTACTCAGGCTCACGGTACCAGGTGCTCGTAGTGGTGCTGCTGTGCTGCTGGTGGTGCCCCTCCTATGGTCGTGCCCTGTGTCCCAGACTCTGACATGGTACCTGTATCACCATATTTGGCCCTGAGGGCCTCCCTATGTCGATGGTAGCGATCCCTCTGCTGGATCGCTGTATCTCACTCCTGGCGAGCGGTGTCTCTCTCCAAAATCAGGGCATCCCTCTCCACTGTCAGAGCTCTGATCTCCTCGAGAGCCGCCTGGTGTGTATGCGTCAGGGTGGCGTGCTCTCCCTCCAGTCTCTCCAGCACTGTAGCCATATCCTCCTCATCGGCATCTATAGATGCCGGAAGGTGTCGTGGTAGCTCTGTCGCATACCATGCCGCATAACCATCATCCACTCCAGCGTCATCATCACTGTCTGTGGAGGGTGGGGCCTCTCTCAATGGATCTGCCGGGATCAAAATCGGCAGATCAGTCTCTCTGTTGTCTCGCCTGTAAGGCCTGTAAGTAGTCGGCACTGTCTGTACTAGGCCGAACTGTCTCAATACCCGTATAAACGGGACGCGCTCCCACATATCAGGCCTGCGGCCCCTAACCACCCTGCTCCGTCTCAATCCCACCAGGTGAGCATCCTGACCGGCCCATGTCAGAAATACCCGATATGGTCTCCAGATGACCTGCTCTGGTGTCAGCGTCCTGAAGCGCTCCGCATACCAATCTGCGGATCTCCCTGTATCTCCCGGGGCCATATCGGCCCGCCATCGCCGGAATCCGTAATCAATAGCCCCCACTGCTGCTGGCATCCAAGGAAGCCCGGATGGCCTGATCACTGCTATGTGCTCATATGCCCAGCAATGGAGCACAAAACTGACATCAATGCCTGTCCTCCGGCCAGTGGTATACATCCATAACTCATAATATATCTGAGCTATCAAGGCATCAGCAAATGCGAACACCTGTCTGAACTGCAGGATGTCACAAACGCAATCTAGTAATAACAATGGGAATCTCCCACCTCCCGAATCTGGTAGAGCAAAGTAGGAGATCGCCATCTGAATCAACACTATACGTCTGCTCCTGGGAACATCCTGTCTGTACTGCGAGGCTATCCTCACTGCCCCGGACACTATCTCTGAATCATCTGCCCTGTCTCCATACAATCGACCTAGGGCCCTCTGCTGCTGCTCTCGTGGCGTAATCTCTATCGGGTCCCCAGTGATCGGCAGCCTCAAAATCCTGTATATGTCCTCGTGGGTGATGGTCATCTCACCCGTCCTGAACCAAAAAGTGCAAGTCTGGCTATCCCATCGTCGCACTAGTGCTCGCATCAACTCTACATCTCGCGGCACTCGTCTGTAGTACCGAAAGCCCCCGAGCCCGGCTAACTCTAAGTGGCGCCAATCTGCGTCAGTGACGTCAGGGAGAATGGTCTCCAGTAACTCGGGAATCACATCCCTCATGTGTAATACCTCTCGTGCCTGCATCCACGACATCAAGAGCAATGTTAGCTTCATATTTACCCAAATCCGAACATCCAAAACAATTTTATCATTTTTATCCAATGTTCTATCCAATCGGCGTCGATTAAATACAATCGGCGTCGATCTTATATAGTCGACGCCGATTGAATTCAATCGGCGCCGCTTCATAACATCGGCGTCGATTCTACCAATCGACGCCGATTGGAAGGCCGTGACAAAAACACTCTGGCCTCCCACCAAAAAAAAAAAAAATCAAACAAAAAAATAAAATAATGACGGGTTCAAGAAGAACCACTTACCCCAGGTCGTGTCCTCCTCCGCTTCTGACCGCTTCCAGAGGCTTCCATGGTGCTCAAATCCAATTTTTGATTCTCTCTGAATCAATCGTCACGGTGTAAATAAATCGTTCACGTTTCCCGTTGGCATATTTATATGTGCTGTGAACTGTCGGCGCCGATTTTTGTGGTCGGCGGCCGATTGTTTCTGTCGGCGCCGATCTAAAGTGCCGATTTATACTCATTTTTTCCCGTGGGTTGCAGTATCGCTTCTCCACATCGTTTACTTCCATCTCCTAATCTTCTTGCCATGGTGTTGATGCTTGGCTTATCTATCTGGTCATTATCCTGCCCTGAGTGTTACCTTTTGGCGCATACTTTTTCGATATTATCATCCATTTCGAGTTTGTTCCCTTTGCATGGGGCACTCACACTTTTTTTGGCAGCTTAGAGTTAACGGGTCTGTAGGCACTAACGTCGTCTGCTTTGCAGACCGTCTGGTTGTCCCTACCAATGTGTCTCTCTTTAGATGCTGACTATTTTGCAGCCCTCCTTACACTCATGGGTCTGTAGGTACTAACGTCGTCTCATGAGGAGACCGTCTAGTCTGCCCTACCAATGTGAGTTCCTTAGGTTGCTGCCTCTTTATTTATTTTTGTGCGTCATTAATGATCAGGTCTACTCCAGACATCTAGCTGGGGCTTCTTGCGTTTTCATCTACCTTTTTCAAACTTGGGATCGTTTGTTCTATCACCCATCCCATCCCTAGTTTGAGGGGGATCACATCATCACTTTTTCTTCCTTTCTTCCACCTCCTTGTTTTTGTCTCACAACCTTGCTTATCGCAAGTTACTTGACAAAAAGGGGCAAAATGTAGACACCTAAAATTGGTTATCCAATTTAGTGTCCCTCGTGCGCGTTTGCTCTCTCAGGTAACCTGGGGCACGTTTATATCACCACTATCCCCTTGGGGTATTATTCAATTTGTGATTTAAACACCTATCCTAAGTTTAATTCACCCCATTATGTTTTACCCGTGAGTAATTAAATATTAACTATTTAATTACACCTTTTTACATGTATCCTAACCACTTATCTACCCCATATCTATTCTATCCATATATCCCCCCTATTTCTCCTCCTCCCAAAGCGGGATATTTCCCGTATTTGAGGTGGAGGGATCACTCTTATCTTTCCAGAAATCGCTCCTTTTGGCCATCTCGGGAGTCTGTTCCATGATCGGCGCCGACCGGTACTCGGTCGACGCCGATTTTTCGGAGCGGCGCCGATTACAAATAGAGGCCCAGAACTCAGTTCTGGAGAGACACAGATTGTAAGAGAGAGAACGAGAGAGTTTTGAGCATCAAGTGTGAACATTATCTATCGAATGAGAGTGAATCTTGTCCAAATCAATCCCTGAGAGGAGCACCGTTACTCTGCTCTTATCACATCAACATCGCACGTCTCCATTGATTTTCTGGTGACTCTGTTCCTGCATCCAGCACAGGTGGAGTCTTGCCAGTATCTCTCCGGCTTCTGCAGATCCAGCAGACGTTGACGATCTTGCCTTCGTTTTCTGATTCCCAAATCTTCTCGCACTTTGTCTCGGATCGACGCCGATCTATATCAGTCGACACCGATCTGGACCAGTCGACGCCGATCTATATCAGTCGACGCCGATCTGAACCAGTCGACGCCGATTCTACATAATCGACGCCGATCATCCTGCAGACAGGTAAAAGGACACAGGTAACACAAATCCAGCTTTGTTTTCACAGTTCCCTATTTTCTGTTGCTTTCTGTCTGCTGTTTAGATTCTGTTTATTACTTTGATCAGAAAATCTAGTCCTGTACGTACATCTTTTATCATGTATGCTTCTTTACTTAATTGAAAACGTGGACTGACATCCGCCGAGGGAGCTTATCGCTTCCCGGACCCGCTTCTCGGGCAGTCCACCTAAATATCTTTTAACGTGGTCTTTTTCTGTCAAGCATCGGTGTCTCGCAGGTTACTTGGATCTACTGTGCAGAATTGCTCGTGTGCGCCCGTCTTATCTACATCGGCTTCCTTATCCGTCTACATCTTCGGATCTTGTCCATCAGGTATCAATTTCATTTGAGTTTTTCAAGGTTTTTGTGTTTAGTTTGGTACATTAACTTGGACAGGTAACAAGCGCGAAATTCTTGATCAATGTGTGCCCTCATATACTACAAATATTCATACGGCCATATATTTTGACCTAGCACTATGAATCATGTGCAATTGGTCTCATTAGAAAGGTCCGATGATCTCTACAATCTGGAATCAATAAAATATTATTTTGGCATGAGTTGATGGGTGGAAAAGGATGAAATAATTTGGGCCATTAATGTAAAATATTAGGTGACTCAACCACCAAGATTTAATGAAGTATAGGGCTCTTTCCTTTTGTTGAGAGAAAAGTAATGTGGGCAAATAGTCTTGCAGGGGTGCTCATGATGGTTTTCAAAAATTTATTACATTTTTTTGTGGTTAGAGTTATATTTCCATTCCTTTCTTCTTTTCCCTCCTCTCCTTTTCCCTTTCTGCTATAAATTGTAAAATTTTCTCATTTGCAAAGATCGAACCATCTCTGAATGCAAGAGTGTTGTTTCTAAGTGTGTAGGTGTGTTTTGAGTTGCAGCCCCTAGATATGGATCTTTGCAAGGTGTTTTTCCTTCCTCCATTGTAATGGACTATGCATCTACGTAAGACGATAAAATTCATGTTTTGTGGGTATCCTCTACCCTAGCATGTCTTTTATTGTATTTTATTGCATATGTATTGTTGTTTTACTTTGCTATGCATGCTTCACTACCTTTTTAAGATTTTATTTTTCTTGTGCTCCATGAAAGTGGAAGTTTGAATGTTGTTCAGTATTGTGGCACTCATTTTTCCCCCCTCCTCCTTTATTTTCCTATCATTTTCCCTCATTTAAGATAGCCTTTCCCCATTTTTCTTGGTGATATCACTTATGTTAGCTTAGGATCTCCCCTTTTATCCATCTATCTCTTCCATTGGTCCCTTGGATTGATAGAGTAGTATTAGATAGTTACATTTGCAGTTGTAGGAATAGTTTTAGCATTAGGAATAGGTAGAGGAATCAATCTTCTCTGGAGGTCTATCTTAAGAGAAAGACCCACAACTTGGAGACAATCCCATGTTGCCTCAAAATCTTGGGTCTCTCATGTTGATCTAGGGTAGGGTGTAATTTTTAGCTCTAATAATTCCATAGGATGACAGTGAAAATTATACATTCCATGAAAAAATATCACATTTTGTAATTTTGTCAAGCACTTAAGGTGCATCTATTAAAGCTCCCATTTTTGGTATTTAGATGTTCACAATACCTTTTTAGTAACCTCATTTTGATAATATCTTGATATCATTACATTTTAGGAGATAACATATGTTAGGGACATTTTGTCAAATAATTTGCATGCCATATGTAAGATTTAAATTTTGACATACAAATCAAATAGAACACCTATAACTACAACATCTAACAAAAAGCACTTTCTATTATACCTCAATGGACATATGTTCATTGCATTTAGTGAAATAGTTTCAATGGATCCTACTTGAGATTTAGTAAAATAGTTCACATGGCCACAATAGGGTTGCATATGACTTTTGACAGTTGTGGTTTGAGAAGGGAATTGTTATGCTAGAGCGAGAAAGGTGTGGCTGCCAAAAACTTTATTTCAAACAATTTAACAAAATAGATAACATAAAAACATATCATGTCTGAATTTCTATGACATCATTTTTTATTGACCAATAAGAATATTTTAAATAAAACTACATGAAATTATTGATTATTTATAATTTATTTATAATTAAAAACATAAACAAGTGTAAATGACCATCAATGTTATTCAATGGATAGAAACTCCCCTCCCTCTTAAACATATCAAATAAACAATCTATAAAATCATGAAATCTCCCACCAAAAATATGTCATTAATAAACCGAGCAATGTAGAAATAATAAAAAATACATCCTATTAGGATGGATAAATAAATTGGAAAAAACTAAACAATACAAAAAAGTAAACATTAATGTTACTGTGGATTAATTTCTTTGTTACAAACATTCTATTTACATGTGCAACGTCATTTGGAGGAAAAAAATACAAGAGGTAATGTGGGGGCACAAGTGATCAACTTATATGCACAATAGGAGTATAAGATGTTGCATGGAGTCGTGAAAATATGGCTCATGTGCAAAAATGCATTCCCACGCGTGTGGTTTCAGTGAGTCATGAAAAATATGCATGGTTCCATGCCAAAATCAGAATGCAAGTTTGAACAGATTACACAATAACAAATCAATCTTGGAATAATTATTTTATGCGTAATAAATATTTTGTGAGTTGTGATTTTGGTATATTGGAATTTAATGGGTGCCTCCTTGGTTTGGTTTGCAATGATTGTAACATATTATCTAAATTTTTCTTTAACTTGGCTTGTTTAGCTTCTTCGGAACTTTCACTTTCTATTACGATTTGTTTTATATTCACAGACCCAGTCACGTGGCTAGGCACAGAATGTTGGATCAGTATAGGTTCAGCATCATAGTGTCCCTCCTCGTACTCCATATTTTGCATATATTCTTGTTCCACCGCTATTTCTTCCTGGAGCTCCTTCTATTTGCCACTTTCTCTCTGCCTTAACCAATATTGTTGGTCATCTCACATGGTTCCTAGAGTTGAGTCATGCAATCTCACTAGCTCTCGTTCTAAATCTTTGTGCATTTGTTCTTCAAATTGTTTTCTTCTAAGAGGAAGATCGTCCGGGGAATCCATGGTATATGCATGCTTTCATGCCTTGCGTCACCCACAGTGTGGAGCGTTTAGCCTTCCATTGGGTAATTTTCTATCCCCATATCAATCATCATCTTCTTAATCTCTACCGGTAGATGTTTAGAGTATGATCCATGTGGTTCCCTAAAGAAGTTATATTTTGTTTCGTCTACACAAGGGAATATTGAGATTAAGTACTCAAGAATATAACTTCGGAGCATTCCTTTCTACCAAAAATCTACAATGCATGTCTAGGTAGTGTCATATTGTGCTAGCTTCTTCGTGTTCTCAAAGGTCCAAGGATATTGTTGGTACTCAAATTAATTCTCCCTCCGAAGCTAAGCAGCATCGCAATTTTGACTGGAAGCTTAGAGGCAAGCAGAGAACGTTGTGTGTCGTTTTGTAGCCAGGGAAGAAATGCGGCTTGCTCTTTGTCACTCAGATGTGGAGAAATGGGCAGCACCCTTAAGAGGATTTGATCTATCCTCACTACTTTATGGTTGTGCCTTTCAACCAGGGTGAGAGGACCCTTTTGTAGCCTGTTGTTTGTGGAGGAGATGGAGATATCCTTCTTTGTAAATTTATTAAAAAGACCTTGAAGAAAATATTATCAATACAACAAAAATCTAACTCTCACGAGTTGTCACCCTAGATAATGGAAATATTTTCTCAGAAAGGCTCGGGCCACTAAAGACAATGAAAACTTGATTTCTTTTGTATGTTTTGGTAACAGAGATTATGCATTTGTACACACAAAGGACAAACAAGGGTAGTATGGGTATGATTGGTTGTTTTTAAATGAATTTTGGTGGGAGGTGAGGCAGAGTGGACTTTGATTCGCCAGATCTTTGAGAACTTTTACAAAAAAATACAAGGCTTGATCAACATAATCCTTTCAAAACAGCTAAAATGTCCCTTTAACCAGAATGGTGTGCTTTCAGTGGAGGCCCAGATCGGCACGTTTTCACACAAACTTTAAGGATCCAAAATCAAGGCTCAAATTGAAAAACTTAATTAAACACTATCAACCTTTGTTTTATCACGCCTAAGATACCCTCAAAGGCTAACAAACAATCTTACTCATCATGCTAGGAGTGAAGTGATTTTAAACTTGTTTATTTCACTATCAAATGGAAGCTCTTCTGATAAATGAAATTGCAAGTGCCACCAAACTATCACAAAGCTAAGATCTTGTGTGATTCACAGAGATTTCAATGTAAGATTGCAATGGGAACAAGAAAATGTTTGCAGACATTCAGAAATGAAGCAGACAATATTTTTTCTCAAAATCAACACAAATTTACTCAAATTTGATTAAATTTATTAGCAGGGGAAAGTTTCTAGAACAATCTCAGATCTCGTCAATGGTTGTACACTCGCAACCACCTTGACATGATCAAATTTAGCACAAAAGAAATAAACATGTTCCTTAGATAATCTCTCAAAAAGATGGGCTCTGTCAAACTTTTTCTCTCAGGAATTAACTCCCAACCTCTAACCCTCCAACCATTTTCACAAAAAACTCATGCAATTTATAATATTTCATTTACAACAAAGTTTTCCCCCCAAACCAGAAACATTCAAAGCACCATCGTGTGTTACGACCTTGACCGTGACTCCCAAAATCGGATTTGCAAAAAAGTTTTCAGGTATGCAAAGGGCAAATCTCTCCAAATAATTCCATCATTCAACTCTTCACCTGGTAAGTCATTCTTCATTTTGTGTGCCAACTACTCCCTCCTCCAATCTGTCAAAATTGGTTCTTTGCATGCCATAGAAGGAAAAACTGAAAAATCATATTGAGGCCAATAGTCAGATCACATCTTAATGGTAAAAGACGTTTTTCAAATTTTTTTCCCACCAAACTAGGATATCAAATTAATGTTCCTCTTCATTTGGCATGCAGGAGACTCCAAGAAATGATAAAAAAACACAAAAATTCACATCCCCAGGAGCTTTGGAGCAGAAACGGTGGAAAATCAAATACAGACGCACAGTTGTCATTGATTTCCCTTTTGAATTTGGACCGTCCATGTGGGAGATCCGAGTTAAGACAGGCTTGGGGGTTCCTTTTTACCTTTTACACCTTTTGGAAAAAATACAAAATTTCTCAATTTGCTCTGCCCCTTCGCCTTTGAAAAATAGGCTTGACACGTGTCCCAAGGTGGGTCCCAAAAGAACCGCGGCAAAATTCTACTATTTCACCCATTTTCTGAAAAAAAGAAAATTTTCCAAATTTTCCTCGAGAGTCCACCTCCCTGCCTTTGAAAAATGGGTCTAACACGTGTCCTAATGTGGGTCCCAAAGGAACTACGGCCTGATTTTGTTATTTTACCTCATTTTTGGAAAAAGGAAAATTTTCCAAATTTTCCCCACAGCTCCGCTCTTCCACCTTTAGCTCCTGATGTGGGTCCCAGTGAACCCATGCCTCATTTCTTCATTTTATACCAATTTTTTCAAAAAGGAAAAATTTCTACAATTTCTCCGTGGGCCCGCACTCCCGCACTGACTTTTCAACGTAAGCTTCAATATGACTTGGTGGGGGTGTGCTTCCTTTTTAGAACTTTTACTCCATTTTTCCAAAAGGGCAAAATTTTCAACTTGCTTCTGAAGGCCCGCATCCTTGCTTTTAACTTGAAAAATTGCCATGTGTCCTTTCCTGATTTGCTGCGGAATTACGGTTCATTTCCATACTTTAACTCATTTTTACAAAAGAGTCAAAAAACTCAAAATCCTTCGGAGACCCGCCTTCCCGTGTTTAACTTGAAAAAATGCCGTGTGTCCTTTTGCGGGGTCAAAGTAAGACTTTTTCCATGTCGCTTCATATTTGTTGAATAACCAATTAGATGTTATCAGGGCCGTGGGGCCAATTTGATATTTTTTACAAATGTGACAAAAGTGGAAAATTTCACCAAAAAGACCCGTTGGGCCGCATCAAATCAAAAATGAACACGTATACACCTTCGGGGCAAAAATAAGAAATTTTCCCCGCCACTTAAATTTTTCTTTAATCATAGCCTGGCAGGGCCATGGGGTGAGTTCAAGATTTTTGCCAAAGTAGCCAAAAAGAACAAGTTCATAAAACAAACCCACCATGCCTCATCCAAATAGAAGAATCCATGTAAGTACCAAAAGAACCAATCAGAATTGAGCAAAGCTACGGGACCAAAAATGCCTTTTTGCAAAAAAAAATAAAAAGCGACAAGTTAAAACATCTTCCTTTCGTCCCCTGACCAACTAAAAGAAGCCACGAGACCGCCGAATTCTAAGGAATAATTTGACGAAAAAAAGGTGCCTGTTAGACCATCAAAAACACATGAATTCACCATTCATGCCCATAATCTAATTTTTTGCTAAAGATGAAATTTTTTGAAACAAAACCAAGTGAATCATGGTTCGAAGCATTTTTCGACCATGGATTTAGATTTTCAAAGGCATACAAGTATAAATTGATCATTCTCGAGCTTCCATGATTGGGGCAAAATAGGAAAAAATGGCAGATCCCGCAGATTTGAAGAAATTAGGGCAAAAAATAGGGCAAGTTCAGAGACTTCTTCAAAAAAGGGCATGACAATGGATTCTGCAAACAATTCAAGGCATTCAAATAGAGGTAAAAGCTTCAGAATATACACATCGAGAGATGAAACATTTCATAACATACATATCAAAGGAAAATTAGGGAAAATGGTGCGAGATCAAAACAAGCACCAATTTTGGCTCTGAATCGGGGATGGGCACTCCCTGCAAGTGCCACAAGAACAACTAACAGACCAAGTACCAAAAACATCCATTGGGCAAAGGAGTCAACTTTCAGAGTAGAAAACCAAAACCATCTCCTAAAAACAAACCGAGGAACCAACAAAACCAGGTCACCGAGGAAGGGTCTGAAATCTCACCAATGAATTCCATTCCCCATTGCTTAAATGGGGCTTCAATTGATACAGGATGCAAAGGAAGGGAGCCTGAAGCTTTCAACCTTCCAGAAAAATGCTAGCAACTCTCACATCTTCTAACCAAAAAATTTGTATCCTTGAAAAGAGTTGGCCACCAATAACCAGCCCTCAAGATCTTGTATGCTGTGACTTTTCCTGCAAAATGCCCCCCACAAACTCCTCCATGGAGATCAATAATTATCTTGGGGGATTCATCTTCAATAATGCATCTTAAGAGGACTCCCTCAAGGTTTTTCCAAGCTAACCCAAAATCAGTAATGACATATTTCTGGGAAGCCAACTTAAGAGCTCTTTTCTTATTTTTACTCCTCAAGGCAGTATAGATGTCTGAGATAAAAAATTATATCTTTGTACCACTCAGAACTCACCAACTATTCAAAGACATCCACCCTTCCTTCTTCTACCTCATTCCCCTCAATAGTTTATAGTTTGCTCTCATCCATAAGTTTAACTAAGCCCAAACCTCTTACTAATTTTGTGGTTTGGATATCCATGTCATACTCCTGCAGCTTGTTCACCCATCTACATCTTTTTCTTACGACCTCCACCTCTGATGAGACATATTTTACCATGGTGTGGGGAACATAAGCAACAATTTTAGAGATCAAGATATAAGGTCTGAAAACCTTTGTTTCTTTTACCAAGGTAAATTCTTGCTTCTCCATAATGGTGTACTTCAACTCAGCCCCTTGTAATGCCTTACTGAAAAAGGCAATTGGCTTCTCAGCCCCTTCATCATCCTTCTGCAACAAGACAGATGCAATAGTGTTCTTTGAAGGAAAATAAAACATTTGAAAAGGCTTCTTGTAATCTAGAGATGCTAAAACATGGGCATGCTTTAATGCTTCCTTGATCCCATTGAAAGCCTAAATGGTAGCCTCTTCCCATTTGATTACTTGGTCCTTCTTTAGCATGCAAGTAATTGGAATGGTCAACTCAGCAAAGTCTGATATGAATCTTTCGATAAAATTTATTTACCCAAAGGACTGAATTCCCTTCTTGGTTCTTAGAATTGGGACCTTGTTGATGACCTCTACCCTCTCAGGATCGATCATGACACCATCCTTTGATATAATGTGACCAAGCAACTTGTCCCTTTGCACTCCAAAATAGCACTTCTTTGGATTGAGTGAAATGCCATATTCTCTGCATCTTATCAACATATTTCCTAAATGTTGCAGGTGATCACTTCTCTTCCTGTAGAAAACTGTAACATCATCTTGATACATAGCAATGAAGTCATTTATATATTCTGAGAATGTTACATCCATTGCCCTCTGAAAAGTAGCTCTAGCATTCATCAAGCCAAATGACATCCTCACATACACATAGGTACCCCATGGAGTAGTGAAAGTAGTTTTGATTCTCTCTTATTGCTTTAAAACTACCTAGTTATACCCATAGAAACCATCCAAAGTAGAAAGCATCTTAGAACCAGTCACTAATTGCAGCATGTTATCCATGTTTGGTAAAGGATAATTATCCTTCATTGATCCTCTTTTCAAATTTCTAAAATCCACGCATAACCTGATATCACCATTCCTTTTTCTAACTAGCACTAAGTTCGCAACCCAAGAATAATACCTTGTTGGCTGAATGATCCCTCCATCTTTTAGTTTTTTTAACTCATCTTGCATCTTCATAGAGAGGGAAGGATTAATCTGCCTTTTCTCTTGTCTTAATGGTTTTGCATTAGACTCCAAAGGAATCTCATGCTGAAACAAATCCTCTTTGTATGCCTTCAACTCTAAATAAGACCAAGCCAAGCAGTCCTGATACTTCTTCAACAACTGGACATAAGACTATCTTTCCTCCTTGTTTAGATTGCTTTCTAACTAGATCTTCCTTGGTTTCTCCTCTATACCCAGGTCATGCTCTTCAACATCCCTTGAGGCTGCTATATAACTGTTAATAATGCAATCAGCATTATCAAAGTTTGATTCAAGAGCAACCAGTCCTCTAGGAATGGTGTTTGTTTTCAGTTGGATGATGTCTTTTCCAAAAAAAAAATCTTTACCCACTACTACACACACCATTGGCTCCAAATCAATATACTGATCAGTGAACTCCCCTTTATTCTGTAGAAATATTTTGACCTAAGCATCATCATCAAAAAAATTCCAATGTTTAATGTTGTCAGGGAAAGATGGCCTTGTTAACACTTCAACATCATATTCACAATATGGGGACATTGCTCAACTATAAAACAGAGATCCCAACACTACAAGTTTCTCTGTTATAACATTGAACTTCCTGTCATGATGCACAATGTTAACTGAATCAAATATCTCAATCATGTCCTAGATTGCATGCTTGTACTATTTCATTCTTTGATTCTTAGTGGCATACTGTTTTCTGATTTGTTTAACAACTTGTTCTGAATATCCCTTAACAATGATGTCTTTAACATAGTATTTCCAAGCAATTCTCAAACCTAACAACAATGCCTCATACTCAACAATGTTGTTAGTACATTCAAAGTTAAGTTTGAAAGAAAAAAAAAAATTCTTCCAAGCTTGGAGAATGATAGGAAATTAAGAGTAGCGGAACAACTTCCTACGCTAATCTTTGAGGAGAGATATTATGCAAAACTTTCAACATAGTAAAACAGTTACAGAAATATCAGCAACATATTCATAACAAAACACAAACACTAGATATACGTGGGGAAAATCCTTTCGGATAAAAAACCCCACACTCCAAAATCCCACTCAATGTATTTCAAATCTAATAACAAGATTGCATACACTTGCAGAGCAAGTTTCTTACAGGAGTATCACTAGAAACAATTCTATGATGATTAAAACTCACTACTTCAATTGCTTCTCCAAGCCTCTAATTTATAGACCTCCGGTTATACAAGAAACCATCTATGGTTTACAAAACCATGTGCCAAACCTCTCATGAGGTGGATAGCATTAAAGAGCAAGATTTCGGTCTAAAATTAGGCTCCCACGTCCATAATATTCTCCCCTATTTTTGACCCTTACAGATGTCATAAAATATGTCATAATATCTCTAAAAATAGTCCTTCCATGATATACCATCATATGGAAATCTTTTGACAACTCCTATTTCTATTTTTAGAGCCTAGACAATGTGAAACGGTTGTAGGAAAATCTTAAATGAATAAACCAAACAAGGTTGAGACACCTCAATTCCAATAATCTCCCACTTGTTGAATACCTTGCAAGGGCCAAGGGAAAGATACCATCATGGATCAACTTCTAGGGGCCGAGAGGCCCATAGACTCGGAACACCACCTGAATTTCGTTGTGCTCACGGGCTTAGTTAATGCATCTACAACATTCATAACTGTCTCTACCTTTTCCAGCTTCACCCTTCCATCCTCGACCATATCTCTCATGAAGTGATACTGAACATCAATGTGTTTGGTCCTGGAATGAAAATTTAGGTTCTTCGCAAGGCAGATTACGCTCTAACGGTCACAGTATATTGTAATTGCTCCCTGTTTTAATCCAATATCTGAACACAAATGCTTCAGCCAAATGGCTTGTTTACAGGCATGAGTAGCTGCCATGTACTCTACCTCAGTAGTGGACAAAGTGACCACATCCTGTCACTTTCTCATCCAACTAATTGCACCACCATTAAGAGTAAACACATATGCACTAGTGGATCTTCTGCTATCGACATCACCGGCCCAATCTGAATCCACAAAACCATGAATATGTAGGGAATGTTGATCTCCTCTTCCATGAAAACATATAGAGTACTCTGATGTACCCCACAAATATCTGAAGACCCTCTTAACTGCATCCCAATGCACTCTTCCAGGATTAGACATAAAACGAGAAATAACTCCCACTGCTTGGGCAATGTCTAGTCTTATACAGACCATAGCATACATTAAGCTTCCAACTGCACTCTGGTAAGGCACTCTGCTCATTTCTTCCATCTCCGATGGGGATGATGGACATTGTGAAATGGAGAGCTTTGTTCCCAAAGTAGTAGGAACACAAATTGGTTTACAATCCTCCATGTTGAACCTTTGCAAAACAAAATAAACATACTTACTGTGGCAAAGCCATAGCTTTCTGTTCTCACGATCTCTTCTAATCTCCATCCCAAGTATGTGTTTTTCTGCACCAAGATCTTTCATTTCAAATTTCGTAGAGAGCTGAGATTTCAATTATGCAATCAAACCTTTTCCTTTCCCAATAAACAACATGTCATCAACATATAAAGTAATTACCAAGAAACAATCACCATCAAATTTAAAATATACACAGTGATCAGATTTAGACCGCACAAACCCCAAACTCAACACATATGAATCAAACTTCTAGTACCACATCCTAGGACTTTGTTTAAGGCCATACAGGGATTTATTTAACTTACAAACCATATTGCTTTTACCTTTCACCATGTAGTGCTCTGGCTGTGTCATATAGATTTCTTCCTCCAAATCACCATGAAGGAAAGCAGTTTTCACATCCATTTGTTCAACCTCTAGGTCATAAGCTGCTGCAATAGATAATAAAAACCAAATGGATGTCATTTTAGCAACAGGAGAGAATATCTCACCATAATCAATACCCTTAACCTAAGAGTAACCATTCGTAACCAACCGTGCTTTATACTTTTTAACATTTCCATCTGAACTAATCTTTTTCTTAAACACCCATTTACATCCAACAGGTTTCCGACCTTTAAGCAATGGTACAAGGTCCCATGTATCATTCTTTTTAAGGGCTGTCATCTCTTCATCTATGGCTATTTTCCAGGACCTTGCATCATTCATACCCAAAGCCTCTTTTATAGATCTCAGTTCATCAATGTTAGTAGTCAAAGAAAATATACACTTCCAATCATCAGGAGAATACCCATACCTTTCAGGTGGTTGCCTTTGCCTTGTAGACTTTCGAACAAGCTGAGGTGGAGATTCTTCCACTTCTTCCTCTTCTGAAGATTCAGAGCTTGGTGAGCTCTCCTCAACTTCTTGTCTATTTTGGGGTCTCGATTCAACTTTCTCAAGTGTAGAAGGAAGTTGGACCACATCCTTTTTTTTTTAATTTTCTTTATGTTGTTCTGGTTGAAAATTAACAGGGAAATATTTAACCTCTCTAAAAATAACACTTCTAGAGTATATTACCTTTTGTGTAACAGGATCCCAAAGCTTGTATCCTTTCACACCATAGCCATATCCGATGAAGATACATTTGACAGCCTTAGAATCCAACTTTGTTCTCTTCTCCTTATGCACATGTGCATATGCCTCACAGCCAAAAACTCTCATGTGTCTAATTGAAGGATTTTTCCCCAACCATGCCTCCATTGGTGTTTTATCAACAAGCGCTGGCGTATGAGATCTATTTATCAAATAGCAAGCAATGGTAACAACTTCAGCCCAAAACCTCTTTTCTAGACCAGCTCCAATAAGCATGTTCCTAGCCTTCTCCATCAACGTTCTATTCATTCCTTCTACAACTCCATTTTGTTCCAGAGAATACAAAGTTGTCTTTTGTCTTTTAATCCTGCAATCTGTACAAAATATGTCAAATTCTGTAGATCTCAAACACTTAATCTTCTTCCCAGTTTGAGTTACAACCATAGCCTTAAATTCCTTGAAACGACTAAAAACTTCAGATTTACTCTTTAAAAAATATACCCATGTCTCCTACTAAAATCATCAATGAAAGTAACATAATAAATTGATTTAGCAATATAAGCAACCTTAACAGGACCAAATACATTTGAATGGATTAGATCCAAGATACATGAAGACTTATGAGTAGATGAGTAAAACTGAACGTGGTTCTATTTGCTATAAATAAAATGTTCACAGAAATCAAACTCCATATTGCAATCATTCAGCCCCTCAACGAGGTTCTTATTTTTCAGGGATTTTAAACCCTTCTCTCCAATGTGGCCAAGCCTTTGGTGCCATAACATGGTCTTCTCTGCAGGTAATTTTGATTTGGTAGATAGAGCACCCTTGGGTACCCAGAAGCCATGACCATCTGCAGATGAGGAAACCCTCTCCATTTTCAGCGAAGTAGTTATTGGCTTAGTTTTATCTGAAGTGCTATTGCACTCAACCGTGCATGCATCAAGTTGGTACAATGTACCCAATCTACTTCCTCTTGCTATCATCATAGCACCTCTCACCATTTTCACACCTGCTTCAGAAAATTGTACATGCACACCTACATCTATTAGCTTGCTAACAAATAATAAATTTCTTGCTAGTCCTAGGATATGTAAGACACCATCAAATCTTCTAATTCTACCATCAGAAAATTTCACCTGAATACTACCACGACCAACAATTTCAAGGAACGAATTATCACCAAAATACACCTTACCACCATCATAGTTTTCATACTTACTAAACCAATTTTTCTTAGGAGTCATGTGGAAAGATGCACCTGAGTCTATCAACCATGCATTATCACTTGCATGAGTGGCCAAAGCTGCAATAAAGGCATCTCCATCTTCTTTTTCGGACTCAGAATCAGAATCATGCTTCTTCTTTTTCTTTTTCTTTTCTTCTTTGCATTCCCTTCGGAAGTGTCCAGATTTTCCACAGTTCCAGCATATCGCCTTGGACTTACCAGGGGATTTTGATCTCCCCTTATTCTTGGAATGTCCACACTTCTTCTCATCTTTTCCTCATTCTTTTGTTCTTCCTCGAACACTCAAATCCTCTTTGACGTTCAAGAGACCTTCCTTCTCATCTCTTCGGAGAGTAGAGAACCAACAACATCTTCCATCTTCAGAGTGACTGAAATGCTCCCAATGGCCATGACTAGGTTGTCCCATGAGTCTAGCAGCGAAACCAACAACATTTAACACCTTTCTTCTTCGTTCATTTTAACCCCAACCGAGCTCAACTGAGTCACCAACATATTGAATGTTTCCAGATGCTCAGATATTTGTCCACCTTCTTCCATTCTCAAGGAAAACAACTTCTTCCTCAAGAAAATATTATTCACTAGAGACTTAGCTTGGTATATCTCACCCAACTTTTTCCAAAGCTTCTCCGAAGTGGATTCTTCATGGACATTTATCAGGATGGAATCTGCAAGACATAGTCTAATAAGACCTTTAAATTTTCTATTCATTACATCATATTGTGTAGCCAAGACTAGATCCGTAGGCCTATAGACCTTCTCATCCACCACATTCCATAGATCTAAATCAACCAACAGATCTTCCATCTTCAGCTTCCACATTTCAAATTTTGTGCCAGAAAACTTCTCTACGTCAATCCTCCCAGATGTGCTCGCCATATGAAAAATATCTGCAACCAGATTAAAATTATTCTCTTCACAAGCTCCCACTCAAACTTGGATTAGCACAAAAAACCCAACAACCCACAACTGAAACCAAAGGTGATCAGGCTCTGATACCACTTGATAGGAAATTAAGAGTAGTGGAACAACTTCCTACGCTAATCTTTGAGGAGAGATATTATGCAAAACTTTCAACATAGTAAAACAGTTACAGAAATATCAACAACATATTCATAACAAAACACAAACACCAAATATACGTGGGGAAAATCCTTTCGGATAAAAAACCCCACACTCCAAAATCCCACTCAATGTATTTCAAATCTAATAACATGATTACATACACTTGCAGAGCAAGTTTCTTACAAGAGTATCACTAGAAACAATTCTAGGAGGATTAAAACTCACTACTTCAATTGCTTCTCCAAGCCTTCAATTGATAGACCTCCTGTTATACAAGAAACCATCTATGGTTTACAAAACCATGTGCCAAACCTCTCATGAGGTGGATAGCATTAAAGAGCAAGATTTTGGTCTAAAATTAGGCTCCCACGTCCACAATATTCTCCCCTATTTTTGACCCTTTAGATGTCATAAAATTTGTCATAATATCTCTAAAAATAGTCCTTCCATGATATACTATCATATGGGAATCTTTTGACAACTCCTATTTCTATTTTTAGAGCCTAGACAATGTGAAACAGTTGTAGGAAAATCTTAAATGAATAAACCAAACAAGGTTGAGACACCTCATTTCCAACAGAGAAATCAGAACTACACCAGCACCATTTCCAAATTTAGAGCAAACTCCATCAAACAACAGAGTCCATGGAGAGCCTACTTGTTCAAGATTCTTACATTGATCCATTTTGTTCTCTTTCCCATCAGCAAACCCAATAAAGTTATCAGCATCAACACTTGTGTACAACACTTCATAAGATGCATTATTGGGGTCTTTAATGAGGTTCAACATCTTATTTTCCCCATACAACTTGACAAGGCTGCCCTCAATTGGGATGGTGGCATAGGAAATATCCATTTGAACACTCCCTCCAACACTTGCAGCCCATTTTCTGGACAACAAGATACCCCACTTGGTTGGGCAATCAACAATAACAACATCAAGTTTCAAGTTTCTACCTGAATACACTGCAAGTTACACCACCAAACCTTTCACACATTCCACCACTGGCACTTCTCTAGAATCCATGGCAGTACACTTCCCATATGTTGTTGTTACTTTGATATCCAATTCATTCATGACTTCCAGAGGCATAACATTGCATGATGCCCCTGAATCAAACATACAGTTGTGCGGAAATCTATCCTTAATGATCAAATTGGTGAAGAATGGATCCACATTCAGTTGAGACTCTACTAAGGATGTTCCCAAATAAACCTCACATGTGGTTCATCTAACTATTCCAATGCTGGTGGTGTTTCTAGCTCTTCAATGATTGGAGGAGTCTCCACAATGTTTACATTTCTGCCTAGGGTACTCTTCTCTTCTTTCAATCCCAAGTATTCAAATTCCCTCTTTTTGTGCTCAGGGATCCTAAGCAACTCAAAAATTGGAACACTAACTTTGATTTGACTCAAAACTTGGGAAATTTCATATCGAACACACTTTGGCAAGGCAACATTGGAAGGGAGATTGACAGACTCGTCAGATAACAAGGGATTTTTGACAGTTTGAGCATGAGGAGAACTATGAATCTTGTTTGGGACAGCAAGGCCTTTGGAAGGTGTATCTTTCTTAGGAACCTCTTTAGGAATATTTGAAAGTAATGGGGCTTTAGGTTTGTCTTGAGGCCCTTCTCCTTTGACAACTCTACTCCTAGTATTATAATCCTTCTCTTGAGCAACAACAGCGTTCATCAATAACTGTCTATCCTCCTCATATGGGATTCCTCCATCATACTTCTTTATCATTAAAGCTCTTAATTATTCAATGTCATTATTGGGCAGTTCAAAAGCTTGTACAGTATCTATTTCTAAATCATGATAGGGGGAAAGAAGAGGTACCTGGTGAATGCAATCCCAAAAATTAGCAGCAGTTCTAGCACTTATTATCTCAGTTAAAGTTGCTCCTTGTTGTGAGCTTGTAGAGCACTCCATCATGCATACATCATCATTTGTGTTATCATCAACAACTTCCTTTTATTCTTGTTGATATACTTCAAGTGGATCATGGGGAATGAAACACCTGTCACACCAATCAATTACATATGTTTCTTCAACAACAACAACTCTAGAAACTAGAGGAGCAGGCACCATTCTGTTTTCCCTAGCTTGGGGATGTCTATTTACAGATCCCATGGGTCCTTTTCCTCTGTCATTAGATCTCAACTCATTTATAGGATGATTTGTAAATCTGTCTTGGCCTTGTTGCTTATGCTGACCTTGTGAACTATGCCCAACTCCTTTCCCTGCCCGGGCTAATTTGTATGAGATTTCCTTAACAGCCCCTGCCAAAGTTTTCACAACTTCCTCCAAATAAGCAGCCTTACTTGCTTGAGGTATTTTCAGATTAACTAGTTTCACACCTTCCCTCTTAGGAGGTTTTCCTATTGCTTTGATGTTGTTCTCAATTTGTAGAGCCATAGTAAAGGCCTACCTCAAATTGGTAGGGTTTTTTGTCCCTCAAGTAGTAAGCAGCTTTCTTATCGAATGAATCAAAATACTTTATAAGAAAAGATTCATCACATGGCCTTAAACATACAGGAAATCTCCTCAATGTCTTATTGAATCTAGTGTTGAAGTCATGTACTGACTCATTAGGGTTCTTTTTTATATTCTCAAATTCTAACAGAAGAAACCTAGGATTTGTTATATCACCATACTACAATCTGAATGCATTATTCATCTCAGTCCAAGAGTCAATGGAATTATCTGGCAGAGCTTTATACTAGTCTTTGGCATCTTCCTCCAAAGTATGGATAAACAATTTGATATATACATCTTCAAATTCAATTTCAAAGTCTTCCATCATGTTGATAAAGAGCTTTAGATTTTGATCACCAGTTATAGCAGTATTTCCTTGGAACTTTGGTAGTCTATTTCTTATATCTTGGGCAACTGCATTTGGATAATCGGCCATCCCTCTAAAACTTATAGGACCAAAATTATTTACAACAAATGGAGATCTGGGTGGGGGATGGGCCATGTTGTTCTGAGGAGGTGACCTTGGAGGAGAATCAAATTGATAAGGGAAAAGGGGTCTTTGAAACATAGGAGTATAACTTCCAAAATGGATATCCCCTAAAGGCTTTGTCTCTTGGAAAATCCTATCAACTTCAAAAAACACAGGAGTAGAATGAGAAGCAAACTTTTCAAATTCAAATGAAGGCCCCTCTCCAGATGGAGAATTTAATTCCACAAAAAGACTACCTGATTCAGAATCACTTGAATGGAAATCTTCAATGATAGGCTGATCACCTTCATCAGTGGAGATCTATTTTCTTGGCTGCTAATCTCCAACAACTCTCCAGGATCTTCTTTCTTCTGACCTTGTTTCTCCTAGCTATGGAAAAACTGTCCTAGTAGGATCCCTAGTGAAGAAAGATCTTCTTCCTTCCATCTTTGCAAAGATTAGTAAAAAATCTTACTTGACAGAGGTTAAGACACTGGTATTTATCTAAAATCATATTAGCACGGATTCACCACTAAGGACTTCCACCTTAGTTGTGAAAATGCACTAAAAATATGATCTGTCAAATGTTTTTCAACACTAGAAACTGGAAATGGAATAATTTGAACTTCCTTTACCCAGATTTATCAATGAAACTTAGTGCAATAACTATAGAAACTGGAAATATTACACACATCACTTGTAACTTTGAACACTTCTTACAGGCCTGAACACATGATGATGTTGAAATAATGTATTAGCACTTAGAGCATATAAGAAATGTTTGCCAGGGCCTGAGTATGAAGAACTGACAACAAATGAACAAATCAGTCTCGGAAACACAAATCCGGTCCCCGACAATGGCGCCAAAGCGGTGTTGGTACCCAAATTAATTCTCCCTAAGAATCTAAGCAGCATCACAGTTTTGACATGAAGCTTAGAGGCAAGCAGAGAACATTGTGTGTCGTTTTGTAGCCGGGGAAGAAATGCAGCTTGCTTTGTCACTCAGATGTGGAGAAATGGGCAGCACCCTTAAGAGGATTTGATTTATCCTCATGACTTTATGGTTGTGCCTTTCAACCAGGGTGAGAGGACCCTTTTGTAGCATATTTTTTTGGAGGAGATGGAGATATTCTTCTTTGTAAATTTGTTAAAAAGACCTTGAATAAAATATTATCAATACAACAAAAATCTAACTCTCACGAGTTGTCACCCTAGATAATGGATATATTTTCTAAGCAAGGTTCGGGCCACTAAAGACAATGAAAACTTGATTGCTTTTGTATGTTTTGGTAACATAGATTATGCATTTGTACACACACAGGACAAATAGGGGTAGTATGGGTATGATTGGTTGTTTTTAAATGAATTTTGGTGGGAGGTGAGGCAGAGTGGACTTTGATTCACCAGATCTTTGAGAACTTTTACAAAAAAATGCAAGGCTTGATCAACATAATGCTTTCAAAATAGCTAAAATGTCCCTTTAACCAAAATGGTGTGATTTCAGTGGAGGCCCAGATCATCACGTTTTCACACAAACTTTAAGGATCCAAAATCAAGGCTCAAATTGAAAAACTTAATTAAACACTATCAACCTCTGTTTTATCATGCCTAAGATACCCTCAAAGGCTAACAAACAATCTTAATCATCATGCTAGGAGTGAAGTGATTTTAAACTTGTTTATTTCACTATCAAATGGAAGCTCTTCTGATAAATGAAATTGCAAGTGCCACCAAACTATCACAAAGCTAAGATCTTGTGTGATTCATAGAGATTTCAATGTAAGATTGCAATGGGAACAAGAAACTATTTGCAGACATTCATAAATGAAGCAGACAATAATTTTGCTCAAAATTGACACATATTCACTCAAATTTGATTAAATTTATCAGCAGGGGAAAGTTTCTAGAACAATCTCAAAGCTCATCAATGGCTATACACTCACAACCACCTTGACAAGATCAAATTTAGCACAAAATAAATAAATAGGTTCCTTAGATAGTCTCTCAGAAAGATGGGCTCTGTCAAACTTTTTCTCTCAGGAATTAGCTCCCAACCTCTAACCTTCCAACCATTTGCATGACAAACTCATGCAATTTATAATATTTCATTTACAACAGAGTTTTCCCCCCAAAAGCAGAAACATTCAAAGCACCATTACGTGTTACGACCTTGACCGTGACTCCCAGAATCGGATTTGCAAAAAAGTTGCCAGATGTGCAGAGGACAAAACTCTCCAAATATTTCCATCATTCAACTCTTCACCTGGTAAGTCGTTCTTCATCTCACGCGCTAACTAATCCCTCCTCTAATCTGTCAAATTTGGTTCTTTCCATGCCATGGAAGGAAAAATTGAAAAATCATATCGAGGCCAATAGTCAAATCACATCTCAATGGTAGACTTTTTCGGATTTTTTTCCCACCAAACCAGGATAACAAATTAATGTTCCTCTTCATTTGGCATGTAGGAAACTCCAAGAAACGATCAAAACCCATAAAAATTCACATCCCCAGGAGCTTTAGAGCAGAAATGGCAGAAAATCAGATATAGACACACAGTTGTCGTTGATTTCCCTTTTGAATTTGGACCGTCCATGTGGGAGATCCGAGTTAAGACAGGCCTGGGGGTTCCTTTTTACCTTTTACACCTTTTGGAAAAAATGTAAAATTTCTTAATTTGCTCCACCCCTCCACCTTTGAAAAATACGCTTGACACATGTCCCAAGGTGGGTACCAAAGGAACCGCGCCAAAATTATGCTATTTCACCTATTTTCTGAAAAAAGGAAAATTTTCCAAATTTTCCTTGAGAGTCCACCTCCCCGCCTTTGAAAAATGGGCCTGACACGTGTCCCAATGTGGGTCCCAAAGGAACTATGGCTTGATTCTGTTATTTTACCTAGTTTTTGGAAAAAGGAAAATTTTCCAAATTTTCCCCGCAGCTCCACCCTTCCGCCTTTAACTCCTAATGTGAGTCCCAGCGAAACCACACCTCATTTCTTCATTTTATACCAATTTTTCCAAAAAGGAAAAATTTCCACAATTTCTCCGCGGGCCCGCACTCCCGCACTGACTTTTCAACGCAAGCTTCAATATGACTTGGCGGGGGGGCGCTTCCTTTTTAGAACTTTTACTCCATTTGTCCAAAAGGGCAAAATTTCCAACTTTCTTCTTAAGGCCCGCATCTCCACTTTTAACTTGAAAAACCGCCATGTGTCCTTTCCTGATTTGCTGCGGAATTGCAGTTCATTTCCATACTTTAACTCATTTTTACAAAAGAGTTAAAAAACTCAAAATCCTCCGGAGACCGCCTTCCCGCTTTTAACTTGAAAAACTGCCATGTGTCCTTTTATAGGGTCAAAGTAAAAATGTTTCCCTGCCACTTCATATCTGATGAATAACCAATTAGATGCTATCGGGGCCATGGGTCCAGTTTGATATTTTTTACAAATGTGACAAAAGTGGAAAATTTCACCAAAAAGACCCATCAGGGTGCATCAAATCAAAAATGAACACGTATACACCTTCGGGGCAAAAAAAGAAATTTTCCCCGCCACTTAAATTTTACTTTAATCAGAGCCTAGTGGGGCCACGGGGCAAGTTCAAGATTTTTGCCAAAGTAGCCAAAAATAACAAGTTCATAAGACAAACCCGCCGCACTTCATCCAATTAGAAGAAGCCATGTAAGTACCAAAAGAACCAATCGGAATTGATTAGAGCTACGGGACCAAAATTGCCTTTTTGCCAAAAAAGTAAAAAGTGACAAGTTAAAACATTTTCCCGTTGTCCCCTGACCAACCAAAAGAAGCTACGTGACCGCCAAATTTTGAGGAATAATTTGACGGGAAAAAGGCACCCATCAGACCGTTAAAAACACATAAATTCACCATTCATGCCCAAAATCTGATTTTTTGCCAAGGATGAAATTTTTTGAAACAAAACCAAGTGAATCATGGTTCCAAGAATTTTTCAACCATGGATTTGGATTTTGAAAGGCATACAAGTATAAATTCATCATTCTCGAGCTTCCATGATTGGGGCAAAATAGGAAAAATGGCAGAGCCCACGGATTTGAAGAAATTAGGGCAAAATAGGGCAAGCTCGGAGACTTCTTCAAAAAAGAGCATGAAAATGGATTCTACAAACAATTCAAGGCATTCAAATGGAGGTAAAAGCTTCATAACATCCACATCGAGAGATAAAATGTTTCATAACACGCAAATCAAAGGAAAATCAGGGCAAATGGTGTGAGATCAAAATGAGCACCAACAGATACTTCTGACCCATATTCCTACTCTTCTCCAAGAAATAAGTCATTAACCATGCATGTAGGTGAACCGAAATTTCAAATAATAATTTTTCATACAACGCATCATACAAATTATCTTTGACCCACTTTCTTGGAGATAAATCCTTATGAATAAGATGTCATTTTTACGAAGGTATTCTCAATAGTATGTAGCCAAACTTCAACGTTATCCTAAGTTAAGTGTTGTGTATTTTGTCCATTTCATCCTTGCATCTTAATGAAGGTCCCGACAATGGAACCAAAATTTTGGAGTTTAGTCCTCTACCCTATGCACATAACATTCCCTAACTAGCTACACACAACTCTTTATTACCATGGTGTTAGCATATCATGCCTAGCTAGATAAGCACGCTCACCTGAAGCGCAGGAGGTTTCCAAGTTCCATCATAGGTTAGTGAAGATAAAATTACTTTAACAAATTGTTAATCTAGCATTCAATTTAGACTTAGATTTATGCTATGTTAACACAAAACCATGCATGTTCAACACATTTTGATCATTTATATATAAATCATTTTTCATATACAAGTCATAAGCCATACATATTCATTATCAAGTTCTTACACATAATTATCTCCCTAAGCTAATGCATCTATATTCATGTATCTCTATCTCTTGGTATCTTTATCTCAGACCCTAGATAAGTATTTATACTAGTAGGGACTTACCCTTCACTAGTCTTACAAAGGCTAAAAAATAGCCCTCGAGTTCACAACTATAGTTAACTAACCCATTTAGTTGGTTTACCAAAACTAGCTCGTGTCATCATAAACATGTGTTTGCATGTCATTCCTTTGTTTAGCATGCGACTTTTCTTTTCCATATCCATCCCCTCCATCTTTTCCATGCAGCCACAGAGAACTGAAGTCTAATTCCACTTCCAGACTCGTGTTTATCCCTATTTCCTTATTACCAAGTGCATGTCCTTCTCTGTATTCTTACCCTTTTCTTCTTATTCTACTTCATGATGTCTCCCACACATCTCCAATGTTTCTCTTGCTCACATGTTCCTTCTTCCCTTTCATGAACACTTCTCACGCGCTCCTCTATTTTTTTCCTTTGCATGTCTTTAGTAATTTTTGTGTGTCTCGAAAGAATGATCAATGAAAAAATAATATAAAGAATAGAGAATATAATAGACACGTGCCCAACAATTTTGTAACTAAAATGGTTTTCTACAGGGTTCTTCATCTAAGGTATCTCGAAGACAACACGACATTTTTAAGCCTAAGGATGATGTTGACGGGGTTCTTCATTAGTTTTGTAAATTAATTCATTAACAAAGTGAAAGTTGTAAGAAACTGTGAACCGTGAAGAAATAAAAAAGACACAAAACTGTAGATTCACTACCAAAATCAATGAATTTTAGATATTTCAAGGATTATATACTCATTGTAATTATTGTAATGTGTGCGTGTGTGGGTGTGGGCGTATGGGTGCGTGTGTTTGTATGTGTGTGTGGGTGTGTGGTTGTGTGGGTGTGATGTTGGTGTGAGTGTGTGTGTGTGTGTGTGTTTGTGTGCATGTTTTTGTGTGTTTGAGTGTGAGTGTGTGTGTGTGTGTGTGTGTGTGTGTGTGGGTGTGTGTGTGTGTGTGTGTGTGTGTGTGTGGGTGTGTGTGTGTGTGTGTGCATGTGTGTGGGTGTGTGTGTGTGTGCATGTGCATGTGAGTGTGTGTGTGTGTGTGCAGGTGTGGGTGAGTGTGCATGTGTGTGTGTGTGTGTGTGCATGTCAATGTATGATCCGGAGGACATTTTGGGATGTCAAGAGCCCCCTAAATCTCCCTAAACCATTACAGAGTGGTAGAGAATTCAACGAGCTTTATGTGGGTACCTGAAACGTAGAAAATTGAATCCACATGCACAAGATATGGCTTGTCAAAGTTTAATACACGCTCAGGCTCTACATGGTCAACTGACCAATTTGGCAATGACACGTAGTGGAAATAAAGTGTACTCGGAGGAGCAAAATAAAATTTTGGTTTTGCAATGTGGGTCTGCGACACACGTATTCGGAGGGGTGGACTCCATTATTTGTTGGTCGGAGGCCCTCGGCTAGGTTCAACACACTCTTTTCATGGAGGGTTACATTTTTGCGGCATCGTTATTATACCACATGGTGGGTCCTCAGACCACCACGTGGCTTGCTACCACGATGAGAGTGCATTGGATCGAGCTAGCTCGGGTGAGTCAGTCTCCAACTCATTTTGGCAAGCTCATTATTTATATTACAGGGCGAGTTCATATGGTGTAGTGAACCAAGCTCATTGGACTCGAGAGAGCTCGTTGATTAGTGAGCTTCATATATTGTAGGGCATTAGGCCAAGTCAACTCGACAATTCATGGCGAGCTCAAGTGGTCACAAACTACATTACCCTCCTCATCCATATACGTGGCAATTCCACCACCGACTTTTAAATCCACCGTCTAATATTTCTACTTGGAATTCTACACAAAACCACCAACTTCGCATTACTGCCATCGATCGTTTAACAATTCGGAGGGGGAGTTACAAACTCGGCAAGTTAATCACAGTTCGGCCACCACAACATGTGGCTCAACCCATTGCTTGGCTCAGATACATGGCAACTCAGCATTGCCCACACACATCCACGTGAAAACAAAGAGTAATGCATGGCTGCAGCCATGTTACCCACTCTAAAGTAAGCCTTTTAAAAAGGATTTTATACACTGCCACTCGTTCAATGTGGGATTTATATACCAACTCCACAATGCAAAAGGATCAGTTGGGGATAATAAAACCCCAACTGCCCAGTTAAAAATACTTATGCCTCACCATTGTGTCATCATAACTTGAGCACTATTACACATGCAAGCACATAGAACTACATTGGGTCTAAGATGCGGTACAACACTCAGTTGTAAGTTCACTAGTTGATAGCTGAGGATAGTCTGACCCCTCATTTTACATATTTCTTTTTTAGGATTTAATGTCTTTTTTAGGGTTTTGTAGGAGGATATTTGTGTTGTAGATTTATAGGTACTCTCGCAGTCAAAGTGTAAATTTCAGGAGATCAGTGGCGAACAAGTTCAAAACCCTAGCGACAGTGTCGGAACCAGATCTTGAGATTTTTCGCAATCTACGGTGCCCACCAAAGGTCTAGGGTGCCCACAAGCACCCCTACCCCTATCTAGGCACCCATGTCTTAGAATTTTGAGTACCTCTGCATTTTCCTGAGTGGGATTGTGATGGTCTATGTTTCTGTTATATTACATTCTCTAGTCCAGACACACTTTAGGATAAGTGAAATTAAGGTAAGTTCCTTATATCTTCTATTTTCTTTCATAAATAAATCAAAAAAATTGCCTAACATTTGTATTTCATTGTATATCAGTTGTAGCATTCATTACTTTAATATTTTAATAAAAATCATATTTTATTAAATCATTTTGGTGAACACGTAGCTTAGAAATCATTTCCCTAAGATCCATTAAAACCCTAATGGCTAAGAATAGCTCTTCTCCTCCTTAGCTACTGATGCCTCATGTGAGTGTTAATCCTATTTATGATGAACAAACTATAGCTGAACTTAGCACTCTATATCACACAACTACTCTTCCAAATGATACTCAAAATCAATTGTTAGCTAACAAATGAAATGTTCCTACAAGATTTGATCATTCTACTATTAGCATTGTTTATGATCCCACAATCTTTTTTGGTTGTAGACCTTGTTATTCAGTAAGCCACACTCCACCCTCTTCTATTTATACTAAAACTTTAGATTATGTTATTATCATTTTTATGTTTAGTATTGATGATACTTCAGATAAAAAAACATGATGAATATATACATGTGCATGATGTTGTTTCTAATACTTTTCAGGATAATTCTATAGTTGTTGTTATCTATCGAAAATGCACGGTGTTTAGAGATGATTGCAGGGGTCTTAAGCTTGCTCTGGATCTCTCACTTTCATAGATACAATGGAAACACCTCATGTCTGTAGGTATACCTATTGTTGAGGTGAGTCTCTGGTATCAAGGCTGGTTCTTTTTTTATCTGTCCTAAACTAATTTTTAGGGGTTTTGAGGGTAAAAAGATGACTATAAATGAATTTTTTAAATGGGGTGATACACCAAAATTGTTGAGGGCTTTGACTGAGTATATGCACAATCAATTTGAGAATGAATTCTGGATGCACAAACCAATAGTTTTCAGTAGAATATTAAAGCAAAACACTTTTTGTATTAAGGGAATGAGTCACAACAATACAGTAAGATAAACATGTACACTAATATTATGCAGAAATTACTAGATTTACAACAAGGTAAGATGATTAATCAAGGAATTTGACATTCACAAGAATTAAGGAGATATACAAACCACTGCAAATAATTGGAAAGGCATAAAATTTTTCTCATTCAAGGGGAAAAACTTGCAAAATTTGCTTCAGCACTCCTATGTCCAAAAAGTCCTCCTTGTGCCTTGCAATTGCACACAATATATAGCAAGATTATTCACCCAACCTATCCTAAAAGTAGACTAAAATTTGTACTCGCCCATGCATGCTAATTTTACCCCTTTATCATGAATAAATAAAGGAATAAAATAGACATGCTAATTACAAATAGGCATTAATAGCCTTGGTTACAAAATAAAATTCAGCCCAAGTGCAGTTGACTCATCTATTTTTAATAAATAGGATGAATAATATGGCTAATAATATCCCTTGCTTGTTTTGTAAGTCTCCTCCAATGTGCATGCAATCTATGTCTTCTAGTGCTTGATGTGACACTTGCAACTTGATCCACTTGCAATGATATTCTAGGCATTATTTAATTCTACCCCTTAATGCACATGAAAAAATTTAATCTCCCTCTGTGAGCAAAAATAATTATTTTACTTGCAATACTTTATAAAATATTCACCCATGTATTTCATCTATGGTGGGCACCACCTGCAAGTTCTAATGTTGACATTTGTTTGTCACCTTTCTTGACACATGCAATACATTATTCTCCTGCAAGTATAATACCTTTTCTTTGTCACCAATTCCCATGTGGGGGCCACCTTTGATGTGCACATGTCCTCCATGATGTGATTCTCTTTTTGAATTTGGCATATATGACCTATTTTAATCAAGATGGTGACCTCTTGATTATTCTGATATAGACTAAGGTTTTCTTTACCCACGTCACTTCCTTTGAATAAAATTTGCACTTTTTGTGAAAATATAGGTCATGGGACCCTTTACATATTTATTTGATAAAGATTATGTTGACCCCCTTTTGAATCACAAGGTACATAAATAGTCGATAAGGTTCTCCTTTGTTTCTGTTGACCATGGCATTAATCAATCAAATATTAATTATTTGATTTCTCAACATATATTTGGTTTTTGGCCACCCTTTGACTAATCTTTGCATATTTTATTGGATATGATCTTTGAATAGTTTAGAATCAATTATTTCAGACCTTATAATGGTCAACACAAATAATGTTTGGCCATCCTTGACTTTATTGACTATGACAATATTATTTAGTCATTGGTTACTGTAGTAATAGGTAATATTGCGAACTTTTGCAAAGTTATGTAATGATAACTTTAATAAGAGTTTTTCCCCTCCTCACGATAGTGCAACCCTTTTGATGGTTGTGTCGGTGAATTTTCTAACCTTGAGTTAGCTAGGTTTTTCTATGGCTTGACACGTTGGCGCATCTATGAACTCCGGTCGAGTTATGAGCAACGGTGGTTGAGTTTGCATTGAATTTGTTATACCACGCAATATGGGTAATTAATCCTTTGAATCTGTGGTTTTAAAGCATGATAGTTAGATATTTTTCCTTTTGCATATACGTCATTGATCTCTAACCCTGATAAGCCTGAGGGTTGCATTGAATCTAATGAGTTGATATCAACCTTCGATTCTTCATCCTTTTGTTTTGTGATGGGTCAGATGGACCTCTGGTAATCCTGTGTTGGCATGTGTGTCCAGTGCTCCCCGTGAGTTTCATGACATAGACTAACTGCCTCTCATAGATCCTAACTTTGGCAATTGTAGCAGAGACTAAGACCTATGGGTTTTGGTCTAACAGAAATCGTAGTCCAACAAATGGTATCAGAGTGACAGGTCTCGAGTTCGAAACTCACTCGGGTAACGCTGAGGGGGAGATTGTTGGCATGTGTGTCCAGCGCTCCCCATGAGTTTCGTGACATGGACTAACCACCTCTCATATATCCTAACTCTAGCGATTGTAGCGGAGACTAAGACCTATGGGTTTTAGTCTAACAAAAATCGTGGTCCAACAACCTGTAATTGGCATTGGAGTTGGTGATTTGATTTGCATTGTTGATCTTTGCACTCTGTGATCTCTCACCATTGATCCTTAACTCATTGATAGAGTTAGGTTTTTGTTATGGTTAATCTTTCTTGAGTAAGAACTAACTCAACTCCAATCCTTTCATTTGGAATTTTTCATTTTGTGGGCAAATCCCTGGATAAATTATCAGTCACCGCCATTCTTCTACATTTCGAGCTTGAAATCTGGTATTTTTTTAGAATTTTACGAGGTTCTTTCTCAGATTTATTTTTTATGAGAAGGTTTTGCAACCATGAAATGAGATTTTGAGCTCTGCAAATTATATTTCCTAAGATTTCTTGAGCATCTTGACTTCTCTGCTTGGTCTATGGACCTCCTGAAGCTTTGGCTCTTGGTCGTTTTCGATGGCTCTGCTTTTAAATCTCTAGATCAAATGGGTTCTGGGTGTTGTCATTTTTTTCACTACCTCTGAAGATATTTTGAAGGTTTTAACAAACCAACTCCAAAGTGGTGAGTTCTTTATTTTTTGTCAATCTTTACAAAAAAGATATGAAAATCATAAATGGTTCCAAAATACCAAGTATATGATGAATATAATTGTGAAAGTTTGTATTTGTTGATTCTTTCTTAACTGTAGCATTCTTTATTTCTATTCCAGCTTGCATTTTCTATTTATGTTTGAGCTTGCTCTGAAACTAATAAAGAACTCTGTATGAGATTGGAAATTTGTGGCTTTTGCGGTTCTCGATGCTTTACTTCACGGGTCTTCCTGTCTTCTAAAATGTAAGCTCTGATTCTTGTGATGAAAATATGATATTCTATTTCTTTTCAACCCTTTCATCTGTAATCACAAATAGATGAAATCTCGTTTATGGGTACTCGTATTTATTATCTTATTCTTTAATGGCTGCCTGGTATTCTTGATACTTGTGTAAGGCTTATTTGCAAAACCTTAGCAGATCTATTCTGAGAAATTCTTCTTGATTTTGTCGTGGCCATTCATAGTTTAGAGCTATGCCTGTAGGGTTTGAAGTTTTGGGATGCACCACATACCTTTTCCCCTTGTTGTCATTGTGTCAAGTGAAGCTTATGCAATTCATATAACAGATAAAAGCTTAGACCTTGAAATACCCATTAATGGTTTTATTGTATTGTTGATTCTTGATTTTTGGATTTTGAAAGAAACCCACATTGTATGGTTCTAGCTCTGTGATTGTGCAATTTTGTCCTCTACGAAGCTCTGTGAGTTTGAAAATTTAGTGTCTCTGTAATTTCCGCTCCTTTCGAGATTTCTGTGAAGTGATGGAGGGTTCAGAACTTTCTTTTTGAGCTATTTATTCTAAAATTGAACTTTCGTTTTCGAACTTGTAGTTCGATGATTCATTTTGCTTCTCAAGTCCTATGTTAATGCATTTCTAAACACTTAAACCATTGTTGGGTTTTACTTCTTGTGAATATTCTTACATGACTGGTAGAACTCTATTTTGTCCACTTTATGTGTGAACTTTTAGAAATCTTATGCTTTGTTTTTGTTTGCTCATTCTCAACAATTGTATAGATGTACTTGTCTTTTAATATGCATACATGGAGCCCTGACTATATAAGGTGGAAACATTCATGGAAAAAACCTATGATTTTAGCTGATATCAATTTGTTATCCTCTAATTATACCACTGTTGTCTATGATCTTGAAAATGTATTGGTGAAACTATCTTGAGCCTTATACAATTGATCTTATACACTGAATTATCCTCTAGACAGTTGATGTATAGTAATGAGTATATAACTACTTGATCTGTAATTCAGCTTGATGGCATTGTCTTGCTTTAAAAGATGGTTTGTTTTAAGCAGTGTAATTTTAACATTGGCATAAAAACCTAATTTCGTTCATGGCATCTTTGTGTTGGAAGAGTATATGTATAACTGCTTGATTATCTCTTTCCTGAGAATGGTCCAATACTTAGCAGCTATGATTGTTGTTCGATGATTCAAATTTGTAACTTCTACTTTGTTGCTTCCAATCTTGTAAATGTAATCCCTACACTTTGAACTCTGAATTTAAAATTCTTGAAACAAGCACTTGTCACAATGTTGTGCTATCTTACTATCTTTTGCATGACCTTTTGATCTTTTGCTACACCGCTGATTTCAAGCATGTACTCAATTGATGATTGTAACTTTGAGACATTCATAGGTTTTCTTGAAATATGTAAGGCATAGCTTCACTTCCGGTTCATGACTGTAATCTTTGATCGTGTTATAAACAAGAGTTTACTTGAACAATAACCTGATTGTCCTTTAATATGAACCCTAAAAACTGTTAAGTAATGAAATTTGTTATCCTTTGCTGCAACTTGTTCATTGAACTCTTAAATTGTTATTTTTCTTCATCTAAAACTATTGTGGTATTTCCTGTAACTATCCTCTTAATGGGTTCTTAAGAGGTTTGTTAATAAAACTGGAAGATACTGAAGACTTTGTAATTTTTTTATGTCTCGTACTTTTGATGGTATATTGGCTCTGCATCCTTGACTTATGCAATGTACAATCTTCCTTTTCTCCAAGTTATTCTAATGTATGATTCAACTTAGTACTCTACTGAAGTTCTGAAGTTGGGTCAACATCATTATCTACACTTTCTGTATGCATTTCATTTGTTAGAATCTATAGTATTAAACTTATATTTCTTTTATAGATTGGTACAACTATATCTTTATATATTCATCCTTCAGTCTAAATTGAAATCAATGCACTTCTTTGATTCAACTTGCATAATACAATACTTTTGATATGCAAACACAACAGTTGGTGTTTATTTCCTTCTTCTTACTTATACCTGCACATTTAGACAAACTAGTTAGAAAACATTAGGCTTTTTGACCTCTCTTATGTTCCATAGTTTTCTTTTCTCTCTCTTTTCGGAAATGATTCTGGGAATCATATGTGTTGATGTAGAATATTGCTCTTATCAATTGTGTATCTGTATTTGATGTACCTTATGCTTCTGCTTTTTAGAAATCCATTTTCATGTAGTTAGATAGTACATGGGTACAAATCAAACCCTGAGCTCAAATTTGATGCATTTTCTTTTCATTTTTCAAGTATATTGTGACTACTGGGAGGGCTGAATGAAAGATGAAGCTGGGGTGAAGGAGACTCGGAAGAAAATCCCAAGGCAATGATGGTTTCCTCTATACTCTTTTACTTTTAATTTCATGCACATGTACTTCTTTCTTTAGTAGCTATGAGTTACATCCCATGGATTGTGTGGGAAATATTGTACTTATTCATGAATAAATAACATTTAATTTATGTACTTGAGTTGTATACTTATTTCTGCTTTCAACTTTATAATATGTATGTTGATTGTATAATGAAATAAACAACTCAATCACATAATTAAATGTACTTAACATGTAGAAATAAAGAGATTTTAATGTACATGTAATTTAAAATGAATCTACTGCATGAAAAATGCAACTTTGCTTGTTGTTACTGAGTTTAATCCCTCAGATAAACTGTAATTCCCATCTTCATCAAAGCAAATGCATTGGTCCTTCGTGGCTTTTGTGTTTCTTTGCTGAAGATGAACATGGAATGGCAGTCTATGTAAGGTGTTACGTTCTGTAATAGCATACATAGCTACAGATTACATGTAGTTAATCAATTGTTGTAACTGAAAACATAATAAAATTGTAATGCATCCCCCTAGTTAAGTTCACTTCATCAATGTCATCCATCGTAACAAAGTTTCAAGTTGCCCATTTTTGCACAAGTGCAAAAATTGTCAATAGTTACATCTCATACTCCTTTCATTTTTGACAATGTCTCCAATTATTGCAATGATACATCTCATATTAGTTCTCCTCCTACTTCATTATATGTTGATGATATGCTTAGTGAAATCCTTACATCTAAATCTTTATGTAATATTGATGATACACATACTAGTAATGGTTCTACTTCTTTGCATACTGATGAATATGTCTTCTCTACTCCGCTTTCATCTTCTTCTGAGATTGTATCTAGTAATATGCATGTTGATTCATCTCCATCTATTGATTCATATTCTACTATCTTTTCTGATGTTATTCCTATTGTTACTATTGACACTCCATGTTCTTCACAACCTATTATTTCTTTAGCACCTACATCAAGTGTTCCCTTAGCATCAGCATCTTCCACTTCTTCTATTGACATCCCCATGATCACTCAAAATGGCAAGCTTCAACCACTTAATGCACCATCCACATCTTCCATCATTCCTTCACATGATATCTTATCACTCATGCATGTTGTTGGCCAATTACAATCTCAAGTCCAATCTCTCACTGTCGAAAGCAAGGCCTATTATGCTTATATCGATAATAATTCTTAACATGGCAATCCTATTCCAAAAAAGATTCACAATTCAGCATTTCCTAAGGATTTCATCATGCCTACGTTTTCATGATTTGATTGTACTGGAAATCCATATTTGCATCTCAAACATTATCATCTAGTTGTGGCTACATGCTCCAATGATAGATTATTGCTAAAATATTTTCGTCATAGTCTTGAAAGAACTACATTAGTCTAATACATAGAATAACAAGGATTAATCAAAATAATCTTCATTCTATATTGTTTTCTATGCAGACATATTACATATATATAGGAGGATGTCTCCTATATTCTAGGATATTAGCTCAACCATAATATCCTCAAAGATATTTCCAAGCATATTATAATAACAATATGTTAAGTGTATTGTTATTCTGACTATATGTTAATTTCAATATATGTGTTGTCTATAACTCACTACAACAACCATATTAATCCAATGATAATGTGAGCGCTAAATAGGATTTTCCTAACATTCCCCCCCTTAGTGCGAACATGGGGAAAACCTGCCTTATACTTGCACCTACTAATGATCTAGTGATTTTCACAGGATGATCACAAACCTCAAGGATGGTTTTGCAAACGGTTGACCAAAAACCGAGAATGGTGGTTTTGCAATTGGTTTACCACAAACCACAAAGTGATGATTTTGTGAATGGATTACCAACAACCAAGAATGGTGGTTTTGCTATTGGTTTACCACAAACCAAAAATAAAGGTTTTCAAGTGGTTTACCTACAACCACATCATGATGTGCCAAGTACTATTATCAGTCCTCATGAATATCTCACTACAGGGAATAACATAGAAAAATTTGTTGAATTTTTATGCTCATACACACAACTAAAAATTGGAAACGAAAATGGAACATTGGTGTCATGTTCCCCCCTCGATATGAAATTTTCACTTATTTAAAATAGGAACACTGGAAACTGAAGAAAACACACAACTGAAACAAAATGTGCCACCAAATCTTCATGCGGCCATGTCATTGGCGACTAACGAAAGGTCGTTGATTGGCCTCCAACCTTCATTTGCCTCCGTCCTCAAGTGCGACGTTGCTAACTCAGCTGGATTTGACTTGGACGCTCAATAGTTTTCACATTGTCATTATTCTTTTCTTCCCTCACGCAATGTGAAACCTTTTATTTTGTTGGACATTGGGTAACATCAAAAATGCAACAATACAAATTATTTTACAGACTTTTGATGATAACTCATAAATTTGATGACACTTTTTTTTACAAGGACACTACAATACAAATTGACTTGACTTATTGACAAACTCAAATATATTGACAATTGAAGGACTCAACATAAAATGACTCTAGACTCTCAACACAACATACACTTTGACAATTGAAAATGCACTTGACCCACTTCTTAAACATAAATGGATAAAATAGAAGACTCTTTTACAAATACTTTTGTAAGAATTTTGATACTCAACTAATAGTCCACCGAAAATATTTTGTAAAAATATTTATAAAACTTTGAACGGTAGACACTTGACTTGCAAAAAAAAATTGGTGGTATGTTAATAGAATGAAGCTTTATGACAAACCTATTGATGCGTACAAGGGATAATCGACCCAATTGATGAACACACCTTTTTGAATAGGTTGCAGGCAAGTGTTATTGAAGTGGAGTTTTGTTGATGGACTGAGTTGTGTCCGCAAACAGATCTGTGAATACTTCATGCACTTTTTTGGTTGGTCGCTTCTTTGGTGAGTACTTATTTCTTGACTTTTGAATATGATAAACCCTAGTACATCAAGATTCACGAGATGTTTTAAAATCTGTCAATAAACATAACAGATCAACGATCATACAAGACAATACAAAATGATTTTAACGGCTCTAAACTGCAGTGTCTTTGATCAGAGGAATCCACGAATCTGCATAATCATTTCAATCTTTTAATTTCAACCAAATGATTTCAGCGATGATTGCAGCTAGCTCAGAATGCATGAATATGATCTATAATCCCAGGATAGACGTTTTTCTTCAAGTGGATCTCCAAAATCTATCGACCAGTCTGTATATGCAGCTACCAAACCATGTGGAAAATCAAATAAATGAAGAGAGGTGTTGATTGCAGGGTTGTGCAGAACCAGGTCACGCTCAAGAGCTTTGACTCGCATAAAAAAATAGCTACATGATCACTACGTAGATCTAAGCTCTATTGACAAATGTGCCTCGCATCTCACCCTACTAGACGCCTCGCATCTTGCTCTGATGCCAGATGAAGAACTACATTAGTCTAATACACAGAACAACAAGGATTAATCAAAATAATCTTCATTCTTTATTGTTTTCTATGCATATTACGTATATATAGATGTCTCCTATATTCTAGGATATTAGCTCAATTGTAATATCCTCAAACATATTTCCAAGCCTATTATAATAACAATACGTCAAGCATATTGTTATACTAATTATATGCTAATTCTAATATATGATTTGTTTATAACTCGCTACAACAACCATATTAATCCAATGATAATGTGAGTGCTAAATAGGATTTTCCTAACAAGTCTTACTGATGACGCTCTACAATGGTACACACATATACCCTTTGGATCTATTAGTATCTATTATGAGATGGAAGAGGCCTTCCTTAGACGCTTTAACACTTTATACTTAACAATGGCTCTCGAGTCACACGTGATCACTTACCTGGCTTACATCAAGGCACGACATAACCTATTATTGATTATAATTTACGTTGCAATGCTTGCATGCATCAGTTAGTCTTTCAGCCCATTGATTTAGAAAAGAAATTCATCTTTTTTCATGACTTGATTCCTTTTTTAAAGCAACGCTTGCAAAATGACGCATGTGAATCATTCACACTCTTATGCTATAAGGTCATTGATTTAGAACAGGATCTCATTGCTACACATTTCATTGATCTGCCTCCTAGTTCTACTACTGTTGCATCATTCTCCTCTTCCATTTGCTCAGTGTCCTCCTAGGTCTTCATCTCCTCCACCCGGCAAGTAAATTCAATCTTCTCCATCACATAAGCATCCTTCACCTTCTCCACCACATCGGTTTCCGCCTAAGACTTCTCCATCTCCTCCACAGGAGACATTACAATTTTCTCATGACGCTAGGCCTATTGATGTGTTTTGTGCTTTGCTTGATAAGCACATGATTCTCTTACCTTCTAATCATCATCAGCCACATCATCGCTTACAACGACAACTTGATCAACCATATTAAAACTATCATTGCATCAATGGCCATCGTGACAATGATTGTTGTGCCTTTCATGATTGATTACAACAATTAGAAGACAAGGGTGTCATTTCATTTTGGCTCTCACTCTCATGAGTGTTATATGTCTCACATTATTTGCAAGCATGCATCTGGTTCAGTTCATTTATCTCCTACACTTGCTCCCAAGGTCACTATTCATCCTCCACCACGTGTTATCCTTGATGCACGCTCTCCATCTCATCCATCCACTGCCGCACCACCCATCATTGGCACCATCTCATCTGGAATTCATTGTAATTCATACACTGATGTTGCTTACACTCCACATGCTTTCACTGCTCCACGCCCACTTGGTCTTTGGTAGGTAATTTTCTCACCTTACCCCCTGATGACGCACTCGTGTTCTCATGGTTCTTACATGAATATCAATGGATTTGTTACAATAAGAACCCCGCTCCATCTCTTACGTTGCACACTTCATCGACCTATCTATCTCGCGCTATTGAATCACTTCCCGATGACGCGCACTTGTTTTACGGTTCATTCTTGACTGTTGAGAGGTATTATATAAATGAACCTCGTCATCCATACACTGGGGGCATCATTATTCTCTTTCCCCCCTCTTCATCACACTAACACGTGTTTAATATCATCTCATTCACATACTCTCTTACATCATTCATTTTATACATACTTTACCATTCATCACATATTTATTCATACATATAATATACTTTTGCATCATTTATCTATCACATGGCGCAATAATACTATATATATTTCATAAAATATTTATTATCACATACACTATCTCATTACTTATTTATCGATGATCAAATTACACATCATTATACATTTGACAACATCAACAACTACACAATGCAAATCAAACCAACACATACGAACAATGCTCAACACATCATATCAACAAACTACAATATTGACAATTATCCATTTCTATATATCATCAAAATATCATAGCTATATAGTACATTCACTGGGGGAAGCCCCTACATATATATACATCATATATCATCATTTTTATCACTATCTATAACTATGGGAGATCTAGAACTAGATGCTTCACCTATCATTCTACATCATTGGTCGCGGCCCATATACGTCTCTACCTACCTAAGTAATAAAGTCAACTCAATCGACTACTCCTCAAACCGACCTTGTAGCTCCACAAACCTAGAAAATACATCTTGTGCAAGGGGACCTCTACCCCACATGCCTACCCACAGCTCGGAAAATATACTAGTTCTATGCCACTCTCCACATTGCCCACTAAGCGGCCTCAGTATCACAATGTGCTCATATGCCCACACATGCAACAAAGTAGTGGCTCCTAGCCCACCCCCATGCTCCTCTTGCGTGAATCTATACAAAGCCCTATACAAATGGGCTAATACACATCGTGCCCAAGCATATCTCATCCCATCCTCCTCTATACGACGGAAAATATCATGCATCTTATACAAAATTCCCACACCACCACCCTCGACGGAAACTAAAGAAGCAATCACAACCGCTATAAATTTCTACAATCGTGAAACCCCTGACCTTGATATAACATCAATACTGATATGGACCTTAATATGCACTCAAGTCCCTATAAATTACCACCTAGCGGCCCTCATCTGTCTATGTGCGTCCTCTATGGCCATCACCTGTACCCTCTCACCCACCATAGGAAATCGCAATATGCCATATACATCCTCTAAAGTCATTTTCATCTCTCTAGTAGGCAATCAAAATGTGCAAGTATCTACACACCATCTCTCACACAAAATTATGATCATAGGCATATTATGGGGCACATCTCCCATCCTCTCTATTTTCCACAAGTCGGCACAGTCTAGAACATCTCACTCATCATATGACGACCCCAATCCCAACAATGTACTCAAATGGTGGCCACCACAGAACTCTCTCGAATGAATATCTCTCTGCACAACGCAAAACAACAACAAACGCGACATCAATACATCATATATATGCAAAAACACCTACCAATAACAGAAACAAGCATCAATTTTCACATTTACAACACGTTGGGCTCAACCCTAGCCTTCTGCCATCTGGGTCGCCATCGCCCAGAAGCGAGACTCAGGCACCCCGGAGCAAGTCATTAGCACCCATGTTTGGGTGCTAGTGTCCTGAAGGTCATTAGTGCCTTCGCTGCTCTTGCCCAAATAAAAAACGTCAAGAAAATTAAAAGTAAAAATTTCACAAATATTCATCAAACAACATCTAATTTCGACATAATTTTCAAAAAAAATCACACTTACCAGCTCAGTTGTCATACTTGATGCCACAGCGGTCACCACCATCTCAAATCAACTCAATCGCGGTGCTCTCACTTATAGCACCTTCACACACCCAGACCTCAAAATCACACTCGTGCAATGATCAAATGAAATACCTATCCACTTTTCCTATTACTATTTATAGTAACTTTCAATTTTCTACCTCGTTATAGTCACGATTTATGCTCATTCTCCTAACTAATATACATCACACAATTTTCATCATATCTTGAGCATTACTACATCAATTCTTGTTCCGTTTGCGTTCTTCTATTCAAAACTTTGCCTACTATCGTATCGTACACATTCACCAAACACTATATTCACACTCGACAGAGATTTAACTCCATATACAATCAACTTTACAACATCGACTATATTGCGCATCGAACACATTTACGTCAACTTTCGGCTCAGTTTTCATTCTCATCATCACTCTCTCTTTTGCTGAAAGGGGGGGATATAACCAAGGTCACCCTATAATTCCCCTCACACTGTTATGCGATCATTCTACATTTCTAATTTAACATTATTGAAAAAAAAATCGTACATCATGCGACATTCCACATCATTTTCTACCAATTCCCCCTAATGACCTAATCTGGGGGCAACAAGCGTAAAATGTCTCTATGAATAATCAATCATACGCATTCAAATCTCAAACACAAAACTTCTATTATTCAAATCACATCAATCAATCAACACAACAGAATGCATTTTTTCCTCCCAGATGACCTAACTTGGGAGTTACATCACCACTTTCTCGGATGACCTAGCATGGGAAGTTATCTCCACATTTCCTATCACTTCCAGATGACCTAACATGGAAGCCATCACATACATACCGTGACACCCTTGAAGTGGTGGAAATGAGACGTCATTTCCTTTCCTATATTGCTTATATATGGGTTATTCACATTTAATCCAAAAGTATCGAAATGAAAAAATTTGGTCTTTTTTCCAGCTGCAGTGGCTAAACCTTTTTAGGGATGTAGTTAAAGTTAGAGGGTAAAACTAGACCTCTCTCCCTACACTCTTCCTCTGGCAGCAAGATGCTTAAATCCTCAGTTTTTCACATACACTAAATTGGGTTGGGCACTAATCACTCCCTACCCCAACAAATCTCCATCAGCGACAATATCAAAATCTCCAATCACTCAAAATCGAAATTGTCAATTTTTCTTAGTGCTCCTCACAACAGTTCGTTCTCTCTATTTATGCCACATGGATCAACATGTCAATCCATGGGAGGCAAAACATGGGTTTAAAGGACTTAGCCATATTTGGCATTCTTCAGGCACTTGAGGAAAAATGTGAGGACCCAAGTATACATGATACTTGGATAAGGTGCCATCCTGGAACCTTAGAGAGAAAAGGATATTCCACGCAGGGAATATTCACAGAGACATCATTACAGAGAATGGAGGGTTTGCAAAGCGATAAGAATTCACCTATTTTATATTCTTATTTTGCACGTACTTCTACAATATCTATGCAAACTTTTGAAACAGGGCTTCTTCGGACTCTTCTCAAGTATGTACCTTACTTCCATTACACTGCTTGAATTTCATTCAAATAGCATAAGGGGGGGGCAAATGTTGACACAAAATCATGCACACACTACTATATTATTATACCGCCAAGTGTGTTGTTATATATATGGATCTTGCGTAAGGAAAGTATTCACTGATGGCCCAGTGTTTAGTCTGTATGTTTGTCTCGCTTGTTTCTATTACTTTATCTTTCACACTTGTCACTCATGCATCCAATTTTGGTTAATTCACAGGGATCATTGTCTCTCAGTCTTCACACGTTTGTCGGCATTTGTCTCTAGACACCAGCGCCCAGGACTGGACACTAGTGCCCAGGTGCTCCTGTCCATCCTGGGTGCCTGTGTCCTCTTTATTTTGGATCTTATTTTTGACATTTGAGGTCGGTCTTTTCATTTTTCCCACTCATATTCTAAGGTACTAGTTGGCATGTCAAGTCATTAGTGTCAAAATTCGAGAAAGAGATCCCTCTATAAACACAACATACATACCATTATAATGACACACAATTATTATCAAGGGCTATCTATCTACATATCTCAAGGGACTGCATTTGGGCACATTACTCTACAAACACACTGAATAGGAAGGGGGATTCCATTTTTCCATCCCACACATTTACATCTATTTAGCTACTACCCGTTATCTTGGCATCACCGACACAAGGGAAACCTAGGAGCACTATTGCACACACAAGCACATAGAACTACATTGGGTCTGAGATGTAGTGCAGTGCTCAGTTATAATTTCACTAGTTGATAACTAAGGACATTCTAACCCCTCATTTTGCATCTTTCATTTTTAGGATTTGATGTCTTTTTTAGGGTTCTGCAAGAAGATATTTGTGTTGCAGATTTACAGGTACTCCCGCAGTCAAAGTGTGACTTTCAGGCGATCAGTGGTGAATAAGTGTGAAACCCTAGCGACAGTGTCGAAACTAGATCCCGAGCTTTTTTGCAGTCTACAACGCCCACCAGAGGTCTAGGGTTCCCACAAGTGCCCCTGCCCCTATCTAGGTGCCCATGTCCAGGTTTTTAAGTACCTCTACATTTTTCTAAGCAGGATTGTGACAATTTGTGTTTCTGTTATATCATATTTGTCAGTCTAGACACACTTTGGGACAAGCGAAATTAAGGTAAGTGGCTTATATCTTCTATTTGCATTCATAAATAAATTACCTAGCATCTGTATTTCATTGTATATCAGTTGTAGCAGTCATTGCTTTTAGATTTTAATAAAATATCCAAATTTTATTGAATTACATCCCTTACCAAGGAATGAACTACTTAACCTCACAACCGTGTCGAGGTTTAAGGTAAATGGTGAGAATACCAAATAGTAAAGTTCGTGCAAATCAAGAACCTAAATTTATGTTAATTAATAACTTACAAATCAAGTATTTATTATGCTATATTAATATGCACGAGACAATAATTTAGGGTTTTCATTTTTATATTTTATATTTATTAAAAAGTGGCTTTTAGCTAAAAAATTACAAACTTAAAAAAGTGACTTTAACCTTAAAATGATTGCATTCAATGACAAATAACATTTGCTAGAGAAAAACCTGAAAAAATAATCTCATTAAAAAACTTCTATTAAAATAAAAATAGACATTTGCTAAGGAAAAACCAAAAAATAAAATAATCTCATTAAGATTCTCTTATCAAAATAAATACACATTATTTATACTTAATTAAATGTGCTTTTAAATAAATACAACCAAATGCCATGTATTTTAAACTTCATACAAATAATAAAACTTACCACTAACATTGAAGGGCCCTTGGTTCATTAGTGAAGTTGATTGGCTTGGAATAAGCCCACCAAGCTTGTCATTTAGGAAAGGAGTCCCACAAAAGGCTCTTGAATCCCTCTTTCCACCTTGGAATTCAACTTTTGTTATCTATCATGGATCGTCCTCCTTCGCAAACCAAAATAGAGTGAATGCTTCGTTGCTCTCCCACCCTTTGCTTGGCTTAGTGCTAGCATTGAATATTGTACTTTTCTTGAGTTTGATTAGATCCATCAACTTCGATCTATATTGGATTTGTAATTGGTTTTGGAATCATCGCAGTTGGATAAGAGGAAAGAAAAAGAATAGACATTGAGACAATACAGGGAATGATAGCGCGATCTACTCAACATTGTAAATTATTTTGCAACGGTTACCTACTAAACACTTTTAACAATGTACATGAAGCCTGTGAAAATATTTACATCTAAATGTGTTCCTCAGCTGGGTTGAGGCCGTGGGGCTTCTGAGAAGAGCAGGGGCATCAACGGTGGAGAGAGGCAGGCAGATGACGTTGAGTACGTCTGGATGCCAACTACAAAATGGAGGGGGAAAGGAGAAACCCTATGATAGAGAAGAAGGTGGTTCCTACCGTCAATTTGCAAGTTCAGTGGAAAAATATCGTGTGCCAGAGTGCACATTTAGTCATGCAGAGGCCGAAAAGATTTTGTGTGGGTATTGGGTATTTTTTGTTTCCCTCCAAAATTGGATGGCGATTTTGTGTGGGAAATGGAAATGACACATCTATGTTTTAAATGACACGTATGTGTTTTAAATGACAAGTCTGTTGTAGGCACAGGAAAGATAGGAGTTGTTTATTGCAGTGGTGGTGTTGTTTGTAGCATTAGCAGTGCATGTTGTTGGGAAGAAAGTGTTTGTTCGCGTCTAAAAAGGCCTGCCCTAAACATGTTTGTGTTGCATCTGTTCTTTTTTGTTTTGTATGGACAACTTAATGTGTGATGCATTTTGGCTTTACTAAAGTTTCTTTTAAATAATTTAAACTACTATTTGCTTTGCAAACCTTGAAAAAATTACGGGTTCTTCAAATACTCTAGTAAGTTTCATCCAATGTGATGTATTAAACAGAGAAGAAACCTTGGAAAATATTTTTGTGTTGAAGGATGTAACTACTTTTTTTTGTGTTTGTTGGGTTAGTAGAGAGATAGAGGAGCAGAGTTGTGAAGAAAATGGAAGAATGTTCAGTAATGTCTTAGATGCACTGCTACCCAATGCTAAAAATTTCGAGCACATTTGCCTTCAGACTGGTGCGAAACACTACTGCAGGCCCATGTTGATGGTAGTAAATCTAGGAATCGGAATATTCAGCCTCATGAAACACCCTTTCATGAAGAGCTTCCTAAGGCTCCCTGGGCCTAATTTCTATTACACTCTTGAAGATATACTGTTTGATGCTGCTAAGAAGAAATAGGGGTTAACTTGGTCCATTCACCGCCCTGGACACATATTTGGCTTCTCTCCTTGGAGCTTGATGAACGTCATTGGTACTTTGTGTGTCTATGCTGCGATTTGCAAACATGAGGGACTTCCTTTCAAATTCCCAGGCAAAATAGGAGCACTTGGGAACTGTTGATGGATGCATCTGATGCTGAAATTGATTGCAGAGCAACAAATTTGGGCCGCTATAGACCCTTATGCCAAGAACCAGGCCTTCAATTGTGTGAATGGAGATGTATTTAAATGGAAAAAGCTGTGGAAACTAATGGCAGAGAAATTTGAATTGGAAGTGTTACCTTATGAGGGGGAAGGTTTTAGTCTGGCTGAAGCAATGAAAGACAAAGGTCTTGTTTGGGATGCAATTGTGAAAGAAAACAATTTATACCCCACCAAAGTTGAAGAAGTTGGAACCTGGTGGTTTGCAGACTTTGATACTTAATCTCTCCAGACAGTATTATACATAACATGACCAAAAGCAAGGAGTCGCGGTTTCTTTGGGTTTCGCAACACAGAAACTTCCTTCCTCTCATGGATTGACAAAATGAAGGTATCCAAGATTATTCCATAGTTTTGAGCAGTTTGTATGGAAACCTAGTACACTAGGGGAAAGAGTTAGCCAGCCTTGAGTGAGGTAATATTATATATGTAATTGTGTTGTTGCTTCTGCACCATAAAATAAATGTTTCCATATTGAACTGTAAGGTTAGGCCATCGTGTTATCCAGGTTACTGGCAATTCTTGTATCCATTTACTTTCAAAGCTGACCTGTATTCCTGTTTCAAGCCGCTTTCAAAAAATCTTTGAATTCACAGGCGTTTTGTTTTGTATTTGTAGTTATTTAGTCAAGCAAAAATGTTGGGGGCATTTACAAGTATTTTATTTCCCATCTGATAACCCTTGCATGTTTTTTTTTTATATGGTAATATGGAGAGGTCATATGGGGAGTCAGGCCGCAACTACTACCTGGGCCAGCTTGATTCTGGTAGGCTCCAAGCCCTACCGCTGCAACCATGAAGTGGGAAAATAATATTGGATGGTCTGTGATATAAATGCTGCAATATGAAGATACTAAAAATAGTGCCTAAGTGTGTATAGTGTGGTAGGCTAATTAACTCAAGTGCAGTAGTTATATGGTATTCAAATGTGTATTGATTGCAGGCCTAAGTGTGTATTGATTGCATTTTGATGGGATATATGCTTTTAAAAACTAAAGAGGATTGACATCCAAATATGAAGTATCACGATGTATTCAAGCTAATTGTATGCATTGTATGACACCATATATGCTTTAATAATTTGAAGTCAGTCACATCTGTTCCCATCACATCTGAAGTTCACAATCACCTAAACAAAATGCCCATGTTGCTTTCGAGTTAACGGCGGGCTAGCACTTGCACCTACAGGGAGTAGAGAACTAGCACTTGTACTAAAAGGAGTGTGTAATATTTATGTTGATAGCAAAATATAGAAAGATTTTGAGAGTTGTCGAAATTGAATCCAAGATGCATTGAAGAGGTATATCTAGATTTGGGCAGCAAGGTAGTAAACATAAGTATTCTGCAACAAATTGACTATTATGTTAGTGAGAGGGTCACCTCTAGAGTAACTTAATCCCATATTGACTTAAAGATCATAACATATTATCACACGCCACAATAACCAACCAAAGTGGGATTGATATTTTGATTGTATGAGGATTTTTTTAGTCATAGAAGTAATTTTAAGATGCATTTAGTCTGCATCAACAACCATGTTGCTTGAAGATGGGGGAGCGGACATTATATCTTATTCAACAATTGCTCATGTGTGCCAACTTTGTGTCTACAAGAAACATGGATCAATTATAATATTTTGTGGGCAATTTCTTTGACAATTCGTAAAATACAATCATTTACAGAAAGAAAAATGGTAACTTTATCGAATTGCCAGGTGACGGTGTGTGGATGGCACATGCCATAATATCGTAGCCTTGAATGTACAAATAGTTATATATAGTTAAAGTGGGTAGCAACATAAATTGGTTATTTATTTGATTTATACTTACATTCTCCTCATTTATCGAATTTTGATCAAGACTTTCTTTGCCTTACGCATAGTCATTTTTGTCACTCATAATCTTAACTCTCTTTTGCAAATACACATGATTCAGGTTTTTGAATGCTATATGTAGTCAAAACATTAGTACTAAGGAAAAAATTTAATGTCCCTACATGTATATATAGTAGTCCTCCTATATTAATAAAAATATTGTTTTTGCAATAGTTATGTCTATATGATCGAATATTGTTTCTTGATAATTCTCAATTTAGTCTCTCCATCACATGCCTAACTTATCCACATTGTTTGATCACTTAAATGCACTCACATTTCATATACCCCATTAAACCAAATTTTTTAATAACAATGGATTCACACTATTGGAATTACCGACAACTCATATACCTTTGACTAAACAGTTCCACTTCTTCCTTTACTTCTACAATACACATTTGATTCGTCCAAGTATTCCCTTTCGGCGTTCACATTTGCACTGCTCGCGTGCGATTGCTAGTCAATAAATACAACCAAATGCCATATATTTTAAACTTCATACAAATAATAAAACTTACCACTTACATCGAAGGGCCCTTGGTTCATTGGTGAAGTTTATTGGCTTGGAATGAGCCCGGCAAGGATTCAAGTCTTGCTGAGGCAAGGCCTAGAGATACCCAAAGTGGATAGGGCCAAGATCGTTCCCTAAGTGACTTTGACGGATTGGATACCCCCTAATTGTGGCTCCTTAGCCTAAGGAAGGTTTTGATATAGATGTATGCTTACTCATACAATGTAATTAATTTCTTAAGGGCAGAGATGTCAATATCTATGTATTCACAGGTCGACCAATCAAAGAAAAAAAAAACTTACCACTTATAACCATGCAAATAAAATATTAAAATTCAATTATTAACAATGAAAATTGAAATTTAAAATTTTATATAATTAAATAGTTTTGAATCATCCTTCTCCAAGCCTTCCTAACCCTAAAAGCTAAAAATATTTTTCAAATGTACATATTTGACCAAATAGCCAAATGAATCTTAAAACTCAGCATTGTTTATGGTATTACATATTTATTCCTAACTAAAACCATACACAAACATAGAACTACGAAACCTATAGCATGTTGGAGGTACCATCTTTAACACTATTGGAAAAAGCTATTTTTTAACTGACCTTTCAACTTCCCACTCCTGTCTTCCATGAACTTCAACAAATAAGAGTGGGAATTGAACTTGATCATTCTTACAGTAAGAACAACTACATTTATTACTTCCATTTCTCATTTTCAATGAAGTTGAACAAAGGAGAGCTTGCTTGCCACCCTGGGGATTCAAGTTGAAGATCTCTGTATTGTTGCCACCATTTCATGAAGCTACTCCCCTCCAAGAAAACCTCTGCTGAAATACTCTTATCTTTGATCATACTCCCCACGTAATCTTCAAACTGTTTAAGGTTGTCTTGCAGTTGTTGGGCATGCGCCATTTGATGTTGGGCATGCACTTGTTGGAGATAACTTAGGTTTTTACAGGCTTCTTCTACATGAGCCCAAAAACAAGAGTCCTCAGTTAAGGATGCAAACTTTGTGCGAGGCTTCTTCTCTCTACCAATGCGAGTTTGGTCCTTTTCTTTCAGCCATTTCTCCAGAGCAAAGTGACGGTGGGGTCTAACCCCTTCTGATAGATAGCTTCCATTGCCCTTGTGATTCCGGGAGTAATCTGCTATATCCAGAGGCTCTACAAGTCTTCTGTATGCAGTAGCAGCATTGATCCATTTATTTAGGAATCGGAAGATACAGGGCAATTCATGTTTCTCCACCATTTCAACTATCTCATCCCAGAATGTTCCCAGAGAATTTCTATACAAATTTGCTCTAAAATCCTTCTTGTCACTGTGCTGTTTGAAAGAATCATAATATCCGGTGTCATTGGCCTTAGAATGCCCTTTATACCATTCCAACGATGCCATAGCACTTTGCTTCTTGCTCAACTTGTCATTTAGCTCCTCAATTTTCATGTCATGCTTGCTTTTCCTCTCTCCAGCTTTTCTAAGGGCAAGAAGTGCATGATCATTCTGCTTACAAACAATGGAGACAAACTTAAGCTGAAAAAGTGCAGAAAACTAAGCAACTACCAAATCTGTCAAACAAAAGGCAAATCAGAACAGCTAATAAAATGCAGTTCAATAGAGGCCGGGGGGATATTTTCTAGTCAGTCTAAATTACAAACTGTTGATCTACATTTTCTATATTCCTTTGATTTTAATTTTGAATTGGTGAGACTCGAGATGTGACCCCACAATTATGAGGTTCCCACATTCAGAAGAATGGTTTAGAGAGAATGATGTCAGCAAGAAGGTCATGGCCAACACCAAATTGCTTAAGGATACACCACTTGAAGTGAAGGATAAAAGCTCAAAGAACCACCCCTACAAGCCTTGAAGAAAGGCAACCCTGCCCAATCTTCATTGGCCCTAAGTCACAAGGTTCGAGATCAAGTTCAGTTCAAGTTTGTCAATGGGCAAGGATAGATTATTTTATCATTTTAGTTTTCTAAACAAAAATGCATGATTGTTTTGAGTTTGAGTTCATGTTTTATGAGGATAAAATTCAGTGAATTTCAAACTTTTCTCATAGCATTAGGCTTTGGCCCATTGTGGAATTTCATTCTGCGCACTATAGTCAGTCTTATCCAAATTCTAACATGAAAGGGCATGATAGTAAAAGACTCATTTTTCATTGTTCAATTTCATATGGTTTGCCTATTTTTCTGACTAGAGTAATTCAACCCCAAAGAGTGTACAGACAAACTCACAAATACTCGGAAAGACTGGACTGAACTCTGGAAGGACTCGACCAAACAAGGAAAGACATATTGATGACCTTGTTTTTTGGGTCATGGCCAAGCATGACAGTAATTTGGCATTTATATATGACTCCACTTTTCAGAACCCCCAAGGAGATTTCTTTTCATTTACATTATATGTGATTCAAATTTAATAAACAAGGTGTATACACAAAATCAGTAGAAATAAGGAGATTACCTCAGCTCCAATACCCATTGCTTCCAATTGCAGTGCTATCCCCATCTCAAAGGAGTCCGAGATGGGGATTGCAATTCTTGTTGTGATTGTGTTATGTAAGTGTTTAGTGATGCATTCTAACATGTTGCCATAATCAATATGCTCTGAAATACAGGCACCTGCAATTTCATCAAAAGTGTTTCTTTCTTTGCTTTGCATAGTGAAATGTAGCATCTTCAAGACAGCTTCAGGGTCCTCAATACATGCTGCACCATAGATTGAACAGAACATATAAGTACCAAAGGGTTTATAAGGGCTTCTAATACCAGAGTCTCGTCCATAATTGTTTGCTAATGTAGAGGTGTACTGCAAGACATTGTTACGAAGAGTCTTGCAAGTCTCTTGAAAAGGAAGATCATGTGATACACTCGTGGGGGCCTTGAGCATTATGCTTCCCCATAGTGGAAAGATTGTATTCAAAGGCTCGGCAAATGATTCAACTGGTGCAAGAAGCATCCGAGGCACAATATCATTCATGGAGACCACATGACAAAATTTGCCTGACCAATCTTCACGGGAAATTGCTTCTCCAAGTCTATCATCTCCCACCAAAGGGGAACCAAATGTAATGCAAAGTGGAGAAATTTGTCTCGCCCTCTTTTCCAGAAACCAAATCATCGCCAATGCTGCGACAGCACCTCCCATAGAATGACCCACAAACACAACAGCTTGTTCTTTTTTCTGGTTGATTAAACGCTGCATCTGTCGGGACAGACAAATAAGCCAAGTTACATTAAATTGAAGGACTTGATTTCTCTTAACTGAAAGAAGTAATATAGATTCTTTCTAAAGATAAACCAAATCTTTTTCATTACCTTAACACAGAGGTTCTGTTTTTCTTTTGTTAGGTGAAAGAAAATTTATATTCATACATGGTGATAGGAAATGCTTTGTGAATATACAAAACTTGCCAATGCAAAAATTCATAGCATGGAAAATAAATGTTACCAATGAAACAGGCATGGATGACTACAAAATATTAGCATTCTTAATCATTGAACTTTGTACAGATTTCGAAGCAACATTACATATGTCATAGGCTTCTAGCATTACTGATACAAAATTCCCAGCAACCCCTGTCCTACCAAATTCACTCTGCAAAACTGTTTTATTGTGATCAGCACTACTGTTATAGGGGTGACAGATTGTTTGAACGTGAGAAAATGATGAGAAACACTATTTGGAACTTCTTCCTCAATAGGGCTAAGTTTTAATCAAGGATAAGGTCAATAATTTCTGGATACAAGTTTTAGCAAGGATAAAGTCAATAATTTTGGATAATTCTTGTGCTTTCAGATGATTTAAGAATGCCTGGAAAGGGATATAAAAGAAGTTCTTGCCTGACATCTTTATCTTCATTTTCATTTAAAACCTTGTAAATTAAATATAAGATTCCGAGTGAAGCAACGCACACACACGCATGCACATGCACATGCACGCACCCACATGGACACATACTCGCACACGTGTGGATACTCACACTCCAACACATACCTATATAACCCATTAAGCTCATTGGTCTATCACTCTCTATGATGAAGGATCTCTTATTACATCCCTAAAATATAATTTTCATACCCAGCTGCAGTTTAGACTCGATGCTATTTTCATTGCAGTTGATTCTTTGGTTTATTGGATTTCTGAATGATCAGACTAACACCCAAATGTTCTCTTCCAATATAGATCATTGGTCTATAACTCTATGTGATGCGGGATCTCTTATTACATTTCTAAAATAGAATTCTCATACCCAACTGCAGTTTTGACTCTATGTCGTCGTCTTTTAAGTTGACGTCTTTCCTATATTGGATATCTGAATGATCAGACTAACACCCAAATGTTTATTTGTCTGGTTTATTAAGCTCATTCATTGGTCTATCACTCTCTCTGATGCAAGATCTCTTACTACATCCCTAAAATATAATTTTCGTACCCACCAAGTCACCTGCAGTTTTGACTCTATGTCATCAGATCAATAAGTGATGCTTCCTAGAATACACAACAGATACTTACATAGTATCCTGGAAGCTTGATGGAAGATGTCCAGGATACTACATAAGGATACTCTATGTCCAGGATACCTACACACACCATTTTCTTTCTAGTTGATGTCTTTGACTTATTGGACATTTGACTCATCGAACTAACACCCAAATATTCTTCTTCCATTCTACCTCTCTATATATACCGTTTTCTTTGCAGTTACTGTTTTTGATTTATCGGATACCTGAAACATTGAAGCATCACCCAAATGTTGATCATTCAGATATCCAATATACCAAAGACATCAACTGCAAAGATAATGCCATAGGGTCAAAACTACAGTTGGGTATGAGAAATATTTTTTAGGAATGTAATAAGAAGAGATCCCGCATGACATAGTGATAGACCAATGAGCTATATTGGAAGAGGACATTCGGGTGTTAGTCTGATAATTAAGAAATCCAGTATATCAACGAATCAACAAAGAAAACACCCAAATGTTATATTTGTCTGGTTGATTAACATGGTTACCTAAGTCTCAAGGACGGGGGACGGGGGACGGAACGGGAAAAAAATCCCAAATTTTGGAGACGGCAAGGGGACGGCTATTAAAATAATATATAAAATATTAATATTTGAATATTTTAACTTTATTCAATGAAATTTAGGGATTTAAACTCTATTTAGGTACTTTCAAGATTATAAATTAATGTTCTTTGTAAAAATAACAACTTTTTAAAAGTAAAAACATCAGAATTTTTCTGAAAGATTTAAAAAAATAGGGGGGCGTCCCCTCCAAGTCCCCAAGTCCCCGAAACGTTCGGGGCATGAAAGATCCCCAATGGGTCTCCCTTATACTCCAATGAAATTTTAAATTAAATAAAAACAGTAAATGTAGATTTATGGATGTTATGACAAATTCCCTAATGCAGATCTGAAAAATGCAACTAGGGTTTAGGATAGATCTTAATGCAAATGGCACCCAAAAATAGAGTTTTTGATTTCAAATGATTAACCAAATATTTAGAGACTGAATCATGTCAAATACTGAATTTATTGCAGCCAAAACAACCCAGAAAATCAGATCTGAAGTCTACTAATATTCTGCCTGAAAACCCTCAAATTATACTTCAGAAAATGATGCAAATACAGCGATTTGTTTTATAGTATTACGGAGAATATTTGACAAATATTTTTGAGGAAAAATACCTCTAAAATCGCTGCCAAACTGTCCACAATAGATCGACTTAGCTGCTGATCAAAAACCACTAAAAATACCTTCAAAACCATTCACCTACACTGCTGAAATGAACCCGGAAATCTGATTAATCACGCTAGAAATTTCTGAGTGAAATCTCCTCTCAATCCCTTGGGGTTTTCATCCACAAGAGATTAAATCCACAAGGGTGTTCGTCATTGGAATCTCTGATAAAAGCAAGAGCTCTTAACAATGCAAAAAGCTGATAATATAAATCTGGAATGCCTCCTAAGCAAGTCGACTTGCTCTTATAAAGGGAAAACAGCCCATAAACATCTCCACACCCAGCCAATCACGTTCTTTCTTTCCCCTAGGCTGGTCGCACTTTTCCCTCATGGACCTAATGACACATTTCCCTATTTATGGTCCCAAAAGCTAGTCGCACTTTTCCCCTTTTTTATACAATTAATTTTTAATTGTATTTTGACATTGACCTTTCACTTTATTAATAAACTTTATTATTTATTATATGTGCATTCATAATATTTTTTATTTTTTTTTAAAAACAATAGCACAATATAATAAAATAATAAATCTTAGTCACCCTAGAAACCTCCCTTGGTCGTCGGGTAGACAAAAAGGGCCAAAGGTCTTCGTCCTAGCTCATTCGGAAAGAGGGGACATTACAGAGCGTCCCGGACATCACCAAAATCTAGGGGATGCATCCCAACTTAACATTGTTTATTAAGTTCATTGCCTATCACTCTCTGTGATGCAGGATCTCTTACTACATCCCTAAAATATAATTTTCATACCCACCTGCAGTTTTGACTGTTATTTTCTTTGTTGATTCTTTGGTTTACTGGATTTCTTAATGATCTGACTAACACCCGAATGTTCTCTTCCAATATAGCTCATTGGTCTATCACTCTATGTGATGCGGGATCTCTTCTTATTACATGCCTAAAAAATATTTCTCATGCCCAACTGCAGTTTTAACCCTATGCCATTATCTTTGCAATTGATGTCTTTGGTATATTGGCTATCTGAATGATCAGAGTAACATCCAAATGTTAATATTCGAGACACAATGGAAGCAGAACATTCAATGTTGCAGGTATCCGATAAATCAAAAACATTAACTGCAAAGAAAACGGTGTATAGAGAGGTAAAATGGAAGAAGAACATTTGGGTGTTAGTTCGAGGAGTCAGATATCCAATAAGTCAAAGACATCAACTACAAAGAAAGTGGTGTGTGTAGGTGAGTACGAGAATATGTTTGAGATCCAGTGATAGATCAATAAGCTTAATGGGTTTGGTTTCTGAAGCATGCACGAAAAACCCAATTAATATTCCAAAACAGATCCTTACATAGTATCCTGGACACCTTCCAAACTAAGACAAAATAACAAACTTTCAACAAGATATCAAAGATTCATGGCATCACAGAACAACAATTAGTAGTCCTTAAGGCCAGCATGACCCTACTCCAGTCACCCTATACCATTCAATATTTTAAGCATAAAACCCATAAATCCTTCAAAAATAAAGGAACGGTGTCATTACTATTGAAGGGGTTAATGGATCTACTTACCTGGGTTTTGAAATCTGAATTTTCCAGAATATGCAAGAATCGCCTCAGAGCTCCCTTGTGAACAAGAGCAGGCTTGTCATCATTGCCCTTAAGGCAAGAAGAGAAAGCTCTGTTCTCATCCTGTATCTTGCACTCGCCATATTTGCTATCTCTGACAATGAAATCTTCTACACAAGGGGAGGAGAAGATTGCATATGGGACACCTTCATAACTTTTCAGAACAAACATATTCTCTATAGAAGCACCCTGCACTGCTTCCCAGGCATTGTGCAAGATTCCAGAAGAAGCAAAAACATTTGCAGTCTGATGACCAACAGTGAATCTACAGCAACAACTCCACAAATTAGCACCATGTTGGTACAATAAAAATCAAAGCTGAAAATTTGAAAAGGATGGTTTCAATTTATATAGCACCCAACAAAAATTCCGGTTGACTTTATATTTAAGCTATCTCTAATTTCCGCTATCTCTAATTTCCCTCAAAAGGGTTCTAAATTTGTTGGGTCTACAAAGAAATAATCTCCTGACGAGCATTCGCGAACTCAATACTTACAGTGGGGCAGACGACCCGACTTCCATGGCCTGCAATCTGGTAGTCGGCTTCCTACAATGGAATGGTCATTTGAGTTATCAGTGGAACTGCTGTTATAGCGTGATGGCGTGTGTAAAGCAATGAGCTGAGCAGCATCCGGGAAACACAATGGAAAAACCGGCGAAGGGGCAGGGAAGATAGAGAATGTCAATGTCAATCAATTCATTGTGCCGTGTAAAGGTTTAATAATGCATATGATTGTCAATATGAACAGAGCCGAAGAACAAGTTAAGGGTACAAACGAATCGTAGGAAATTGCTGTGTTATGTTCGAAGTCGGCAAATTGTCATTCGATTACACATTCATTACGATAATTTTATACAAGAAAATCCGATAACCTGTGTGACGTTCTGATTAAGACTTCAGTAATAAGATTAAGAGAAAAAAGGTATTAAAGCCTTAGTTCTTTCCATTGAAGAAATTTTTATTTTTTTATTAATGCTGAAGCATCCATAAATATCGGTATCTTTTTTATAGTGATTAAACACTAGCAACCGTAAGTGACATGTATGATCGAAATGTCAAAGGGATGGAAAAAAGAATTAAAACTTGAGCAAGCAAAAAAAGAGGGTTATGAAGACGGACAATAAAGAAGGGGTTTGAGGGAGGAGAAGTGCATTGTGTTCCAATGTGTCATCTCTATCTTGCTCACATTACTCGCGTGAGTGCAATTTGTTCTTAAAAGGGACACAATAGAAAATGGGGTAATCCAAAAGCTACCATGGTTGAGACCCAACTAAAAATTTTGTTTCTTAAAGAAATTTGTAGCCCCCCTTTTTAAATTTAAAGATCGATTAATTGTAAGAAAACAAACAATGTGTGAACAATCATTGAAAATTTGAGTTCCTCTACCAGTTGGCCATACATGTATGGCAAGTGAATGTTTTAGACTAATAATCCATTATTCGCATGAGTGCAATTTGAGATTAAAGTGGCCGAAATTAAAAAAAGGGAAAATTCAAGAGGTGTCACGTCACATTGCTTTCTTCATGTAGCATTTTGTAGCCCCATTTTTTAGTTCTAGGCTGGAGTATATGCAGGTGTAATTACAGGAAAACAGACAATGTGTAAACAATCATTGATAATTGAGCCCCTGTAGCACTTAGTCATACGAGTGACAAGTAGATTTTACCTTCTAGTCGATCTATACCATTTTTAATTTTATTTTTTATGTCATCAAGATTTTCGAATGTACTGTGTTTGATTTGTTAGAAAATTTGAAGACATCACATCAATAGAAAGAACTGTAATACAAAAAGTGAGAATTAAATACATACATGTACCACACCTTTTCTACAGTTCAAATTATAACACCCAAATAATATTTGCTCCTTGTGTTACACTTTCTTGACTTGATCTTGCTCGCCTTATTCACATGAGTGCGATGTATGCTTGAATGGGCCAAAATAAATAATGGAGAAAAGTCAATAGGTTCCATGTTCCAAACCCAATTGAAATATTTGTTTCTTGGAGCACTTTGTGTCCCTTCTTTACAATTCTTAGTTCGATTAAGTGAGGGAAATAGATGATGTGTAAACAATCATTGATAATCGAGTTCACGTTATTCATGTGAGTGTAATTTGTACTTGAGGTGCAAAAATAAAATATGGGAAAATGCAATAGGTTCCATGTTGGAAACCCAACCAAAATGCTTATTTCTCGGTGCACTTTGTAGTCACTTTTTATAGTTCTAAGCTCGAGTAGTTGCCTAATGTGCAAACAATTAGCGATAATTATTTGTTATCTTTATTCCACTTGAAGGTCACTATGTATTCTCCATTTATAGTTATAAACTTAAGCAGGTGCAAAGAAATAGGTGATGTGCCGATAATCATTGATAATTATCTATTATTTATGTTCCCCTTTATCGCCACTTTATAGTCCCTCTTTGTAGTCACTTTGTAGTCTTTTATTTTATTTTTCACAAGAAACTCCCAGCACACTGAAATTTGATTCCTCATGTTGATCAATTGTTTTATTCCATTAGCAATGCAAGGTTGTTGTAAGAACATCCAAAACTATTCCATTTGTAGGAATTAACACATGTAGGGATCCAATTCTCTATAAAGCAGTCACGTTAACTAGTAATTCACCGATGCTTTTTTGTTAAAACTGGAGGCATTTCCAAATTTAACATGGGATGTCTAGTGAGCAAACTTATTCCTTTTCAGGAGATCAGGTTGTATTTTCGGTCTTCTCACAGGGATGGCCTTCTTAGACTTATATCTTGTTGAGTGGTTCCCCGAGGAGCAGAGAAAACCGCCCATTAAAGCTAGAGGATTCGGGGAAAATTCCTTGGGTATGGCTATGGGAAATCTTACTGTTACACAATAATTTGGATTTCTTGTCCATAGTGTGAGGGAATCATCTCAATTTGCGAATATGTAATTGTGAGCCCTCAAAATTTCGATGGAAAAATAAAAAGAGAAATAACATATGACATTGTAGGGTAACATGGCACTGGATCATCAAATCTTCCCTACAATAATTGTTCAAATCAAATACAAAAATGCAAACGAAGCCCTATTTTTTAGTTCGAAGCTCAAAATGCAGCAATAATTACAGGAAAACAAGTGATGTGTTACCAATCATTCATAATTGATCCCCTCTAGCTATTATTCATATGAGCAATAGACATATTATATCTTTTAGTCGAGATCAACTATTTTTTATTACTTGTTTTACGTCGTCAAGTTTTTCAAATGGACGGTGTTTGGTTTGTTAGAAAATATGAAGACATCACATTAATAGAAATTTGTAAATAAAAATGAGAATTAAATACCTGTATGTACCGCACCTTTTCCACAGCTCAAATTTTGACACCCAAATAATATCTTCTCTTTGAGTTACACTTTATTAACTCGATATTGCTCGTATTGTTCACACAAGTGCAATTTATGCCTAAATGGGCCAAAATAAATAATGGAGAAAATTCAATAGGTTTCATGTTCTAAACCCAACTAAAATACTTTAACTTGACATTTCTTTGAGCACTTTGTATCCACCCTTTACAATTCTAAGCTCGATTAAGCGAGGGAAACAGATGATGTGTAAATAATCATTGATAATTGAGTTCAAATTATTTGTGTGAGTGTAATTTGTACTTAAAGGTTCCAAAATAAAATATGGGGAAAATACAATAGGTTCCAAGTTAGAAACCCAATCAAAATGTTTATTTCTTCGTGCACTTTGTATGCCCCTTTTACAGTTCTAATCTCCAATAGGTGCAATGAAGTAGGCAATGTGTAAACAATTATCAATAATTATTTGTTATATGTGTTCCATTTTAAGGTCACTTTATATTCCCCCTTTACAGTTATAAGCTTGAGCATGTGTAGAGAAATAGGTGATGTGAAAAAAAGCATTGATAATTATGCGTTATTTATGTTCCCCTTTATCACCACTTTGTAGTCACTTTACAATCTCATGTTCTAATTTTTCGTAGGAAATTCCCATCACATTGAGATTTGATTCCTCATGTTGATCGATTGTTTCATTCCACTGGAAATGCAAGGGTTGTTGTAAGCATGTTAAAAATTGTTCCATCCGTAGGCATTAACAAATGAAGGGATCTAATGCTCTGCAACACAATCACATCAACCAGTAATTTAGTGTTATTTTTTCTTAAATTTGGAGGCATTTCCAAATTTAACCATGGAGTTGTCTCACAAGCAAACTTATTCCTATTGAGGAGCTCGGGTTGCATTTTTGACCTTCTTATGGGGATGGCCTTCTTAGACTTGGGATCTAAAATCTTGTTGAGTGCTTCCCCGTGGAGAAGAGAAAACCGCCCATTAAAGCCAGAGGATTTGGGGAAAATTCCTTGGTTATGGCTATGGGAAATCTCATTGTAACCCAATGACTTGGATTTCTTGTCCATAGTGTGAGGGAATCACCTCAATGTGTGATATATGTAATTGTGAGCCCTCAAAATATAGATGGAAAAAGAAAAAGATAAATAGCAAATGGCACTGTAGGGTAACATGGCATTAGATCATCAAATCTGCCCCATATTAATTTCCACTCAAATCAAATATAGAAATGCAAATGGCCAATGTTGAAAATAGACTAAATTCATATTTCAAAGATTTGAGGAGTCAGATGTTTATCTATGACAGACCGACATGTTTTAAATGGAAAATATCAAAAGTGAAGGCAGGGCCACCGCATATTATAATCTTGTAGTTTGCAAGGGAATCATTTTACTATATAAAATCTTCATGTGGATAAATACAATGTCAAACGATCCAAGCAACAATGATGTGGAAGTTATGTGGATGTAACAGACAACTGCAACGTAGAGGGTAAGGATTATTTTGGATGTTGATGTCTGACTTCACCACATATGTCAACTTTCTACACCCTATCATATTTATCAAGCATCGGATCCCTTATCGTCATTTGGAATAACACCTTCATGTACAATTTTTTTAAAATGGGAAAGCAATTCTTTGAGTACAATCCTCTTTATGAGCATGATTAAAAAAAATTAATATACCCAAAAAACTGGAGAGTCATGATGTTCATAGTTCTATCGAGAATACGATACTACCTATCAATTTTGTTGTGAGACGAAGAAGTGGGAAACCCTTAAAGAAGAGTGAAAAAAAGAATGTTTTTAACACATTAGATAAGGCTAAGGAAAAACAACATTATACCATGAAGTGCTATAGGCATAATGACATTTGGGCTAGATATGTTAGGATTATACCAGTTGTACAAATAAACAAGCATGCAATGAATAATGCGGGAAACGTAAATTAGAAATAAAATGCAATAAAACAGAGACACAGATTTAATGGGGTTCACCCAAAAATGGGCTACATCCACCAGAAACAACTAATCATTTATTCAGTCCAGCAAAACTCTCTTACAGTGCATCAACAACTACAGTGAGCCTCATACATCCGACCCTTTAAAGATATTCGGGTTTTTATCATTTCAGAAAAACATAGAAAGCCACTCGTTACATCTGTGACCTAATCAAGAACGGTCCAGATTTCACAATGCATAAATACGTATTAAATGTGACTTACGGGGGGCGATGCCCTTGATCCCCCCGTCAAGGCGCGCGGCCCTAGGACCCCGCAAAGGGGGCGAAGCCCCCCTTGCAACCCCCATCACTATCAGGCTCCACAACCAACAAGATACTTGCATGATCTGCATGGGAAGTCTATGTCCAATATCTTTGGAACATAAAACATTAGTGAAAAGTAAAGAATTTATGATGATGATCTATAGTTGATGAATGAACTTTCAAAAACAGAATAGTTGTAGGGTTGTGAATCAGGGTCTGACTGCTAGGTGATTGACTAAAATATGGAAATAAGGATAGTTAATCTAGTCTAGAACAACATGTAAATACAGTTAATAAATGCAATAAATGAATACGAAAAATGACCCAAACAACTAAGCTAATGTAAGTAGAAACCCTAATATGCAAGAAGAGTGAGGAAGTGACTCAACTGGTAAGAGGGCCTCGTTGGACTGTAAAGAAAAAATGAGTAGAGGAGTAGGAAACAAGAACGACTATGTAGAAGTATTGAAAAGGATGGATCTGAGCTATCTATCTAGACTGGGGTGCCTATGGGCGCTCTGGTCTATAGAATGGGTGCCCTAGTCTATGCAAAAGGTCCGGAACTGAATTTTACAAGTTCAACAGATGATCTGAAACCCTCATTGTTTGCCGCATTAGCTTCATTACATAGCGCTGAATGTCATTGATAATCCAAGATGAATAAAAGACCTACAAAATACCAGAAGAAGTATCAAAGCCCTAAAAAATAAGAATGCAAATGAATGGGTCAAACTGACCTTAGTTGTCACAACAGTGGGCTTACTAACTGAGCATTGCACTACATTTCGGACCCAAATGTAGTTCTAGTGAGTGTGTGCATCATGTGCCCTAGGTTCTCTTGTGTCATTCGCACTTTGTGAAGTAGCGAGCAATAACTATGTGTAGGAAGTGTAATAGAATGTGTGCATGGAATAGAATAGAATCACTCCCCCTATGCTTGTGTGATGCAGATGAACCAACCTTATTCTTGTGATGGAGCTAATGGATACAAATGATCTCCAAATGGATATGACTTTAGGTGGATGATAGTATTGACTAGTGTCTAGTCCCTCATTATGGTCTCATAACTTTATATTTATAGGGTTCTCTTGATCTAATTTCGTAATTAACCCTGAAATGGCCAACCACCAAAAAGATAAATATCTCAAACGAATAGAAAGAGCCCAAAAAGTGGTGAGAAAGTCTAAAAAGGATTGAGGTGCCCCTGATGGGACCAAGGTGCCCTAGTCAAAGCTAAAATTATAGAAAGTGACAAAAACTGACTGGGCATGTATGTGGTGGAGGTCAGGAATGACGAAAAAAATCAAATAAAAATGACCAAGAGGTGGGGGTTAATTAGTACTTTCTTTACTCAAAAACCTTCTAAATATTAGTATGAGATCAGGACTAAATAATGTCTAAAGTGCATGATTTTGTGTCTACACTATGTTCTCCTTTTTCATTAACTTCTTCCATTCCTCAATTGTATTTTTAGTTCTTAAGATTCCATAGAATATTTTAGTCTCGAATGAATTATTAAAATCTCTATCTATCTATTTGTAAATGTTTGAGATTGCAACCCGCAATTCATTAGGTATCACGAAAGAAAAAACTTTCACTCTGTAATCTTATACACAATTAATTTTATTAAATGCATGTTTAAATTAATTATAAAAATACTTAAGCACATAAATAATGTAGTGTGAAATACATTAGAAAATAATTAAACATAAAGAAAATTATAGCACTCAAAATAATGTTATCAAATTATGTTTAAAGGGTTAGGTAAGCCATCAAAGGAATTGAAGAGGGTGTGGTAAAATAAACCGACAATATGACTAATAGACCGCCAAAAGTTAAAACCGTAAAAGTTAACCCGTCCAATTTAACTTAGGGTTTAATGTTTGTAAACGTGGTTCCTTGGTTATGTCTATGGGAAATCTCATCATTACCCAATGACGTGGATTTCTTGTCCATAGTGTGAGGGAATCACCTCAATATGTGATATATGTAATTGTGAGCCCTCAAAATATAGATGGAAAAAGAAAAAGAGAAATACCAAATGGTACTATAGGGTGACATGGCATTAGATCATCAAATCTACCCTACATTACTTTCCTCTCAAATCAAATACAGAAATGCAAATGGCTAATGTTGAAAACAAACTAAATTCATATTTCATAGATTTGAGGAGGCAGGTGTTTATCTGTGACAAAACGACATGTTTTAAATGGAAAATATCAGACATGAAGGTAGACCCACCACGTGTTATATTCTTATAGTCTGCAAGGGATTCATTTTATTGTATAAACTCTCCATGTGGATAGATACAATGTGAAACAATACAAGCAATAATGGCGTGGAAGTTATGTAGCCGTAACAAAAAGCTGTAATGTAGAGGGTAAAGTGATTAACAAAAATATGAAATAATAAGTTGTATTTAAGTTAATCTAAGCAAGTATAACAATGTAATAACTCATATAAACTGAAATATTGATGCTAAATAATTTTATTTGATATTTAAATAAAATGAAATTATTGAAATAGGAAGGATAGGGTACTAACCTGAAAATGATTTACCTCGTTGTGTGTCGGAAATAAATAGGATGATGTGTGGATAGAACAGAGTGTGCTGGTACAACCTAGGAAATTGCAGGAGATGAAGATTTACCCAGACAAGGGTGGATGGAGGAGGACTGGGACGCCTATGGGCACCCTGGTCTACAGTATGGGCGCTCTAGTCTATAGAATAGCTCAGGATCTGAATCTCGTAGTGTCACGAGAACTTCACAATGTCTCAATCTTTATCGCTTGAATGTTGCAGTATCTTTGTTGATGGCACTGTAAACCTGTAATGAATATTCACCTACAAAACCTCATAGAAAGCATCAAACCCCTAAAAAATAAAGATGCATATGAAGGGGTCAAACTGACCTTAGTGGCCACCAAGGTGGACTTACAAATAAGCACTACACTACATTCCAGACCCAATGAAGTAGTGTGCTTTGTGTGTGCAATGATGTGCCTAGGATGCCCTATGGCAATAGTTAGATGTAATGTAAAATGGTGGATGGAATAGAATAGACTTCCCTTTCCTATGCATTGTGTGTGATGTAATGATGCCCAAATGCAGTCCCTTGCCTTAGTAGATAGCTAGCCCTTAGTAGTGAATAGTCCGCTCATAAGATAGTAAGTATGTTATGTTTATATAGGGATCTCTTGCTCAAATTTTGACACTAATGACCTGACATGTTGACTAATACCTAGGGGAATGAGAGGGAAAACCATAAAGACTAACCTCAAAACTCTAAATTAGACTCAAGTGCTGCTGGGACCAAGGTGCCTAAAATAAGGATCGAGGCGCCCATGGGTGCCCCAGTTCTACCCTAGGTGCCCTAGTCAAAGACTAGAGACGACAAATGACCAAATAATGACACCTAAGAATCCCTGAGAGATGACCAAAAGTATAAACAACTAACGACTGTGCAAGACAAATGATGATGACAACCGACTAACTGAAGACAGGACTAGGGGATATGTTATTAGTGAATACTTTTCTTACGTAAGAGCAATATATAAAGAAACATACTTGGTGGTGTAAATGTAATTATAAGTGTCTGATTTTATGACTACATTTTTCCCTACTTTATGTTGGTGAGCAGAAATCTCTGTAACATAAAGTAGATAGAGATGCTTACCTGAGAGAAGTCTGGAGAATCCCTTGTTGTAGCAGAACGTGCAGATGTGTAGTAAAAGCGTTCTGAAAGAACCATATAGCGTGTTAAACCATGGATCAACGTGTTGATCTATGCAATGTAGCAAAAAACATAATGTCATGATGAAGTGTATTAAACACGAGTGATGATTATAATGTTAGATGATTAATGATTTTCGACTGTGTGTGATGATGATGAGATGGGGTGGGCAGTGATCAACTCTCAACCCAAACGCATGTATACTAATAATCGACTGGAGGATTTGGGCATCTTGCCATTAGAGGAAGACTATAGGGAGAAAAGTGTGTGATTCTCCAATCTCTAACTACATCCTCAAGATCGAGCCGCTGCAGATGGAATCAGATCAATATTTTTGGTTTTTGGATCCAAATATTTTTGATCAAACAGTTAACCCATATAGGAGTGGTATAGGAAAGGCACTCTTGCCCCCAGTCCATGGGTTTCACCGCAATGTGATAGCTTCCAAGTTAGGTCATCTAGAAGAAAATGTGAAATGTATGATGGCTTCCAAGTTAGGTCATATAGAAGCAAGCACAAAATGTATGATAACTTCCCAAGTTAGGTCATCTAGGAAAGTAAGGCTATTAATGTCCAAGTTAGGTCATTGGGAATTGTGTTGATTGTATTGATTGAATGGTATTCATTTTGTTAGATATTTTAACGCGTTAATTTATTTATTGATAAAGAGATTTTACGCTAGTCGCCCCCAGGTTAGGTCATTAGGGGGAATCAATAGAAGTTGGTGAAATATCACATGAAAATATTTTTAATCACATATTTCCCCCAGGTTGCGTCATTAGGGGGAAAAGATGAAATATCATATAGAAAAATTTGTATTTTTTTGCCCCCATATTAGGTCATTAGGGGGAGTTAATGGTGAGATGTTGCGTTGTGAATTAGTAAATGTTTAAAATTGATGAGTTGGTGATGTTGATTGATCGTATGGTAATATAAGGGGACTTATAGGATGACACCCTGTTCAACGAAAGGGGAAGTGATGAGAAGAACAAACGCTAAGCCAAAAGTAAGCACGAAATAGATAGAAATTGCCAAAGATATCTATGAATTGGATGTAAGACAATATAGAAGAGATATAATGCACATGAAATGTGTATTTTATGATGGTAGGTGGAATTATGAAAACAACGCCGTAAACGTGGTATAAATCAGAGTATAAATTCTCAATGTATGATGAAAAATTGTGTGGTGTGTATTAGTTACGAGAATAAGCACATAATAATGACTATAGTAAACTGGATGGTGAAAAGTAACTATAAATAGTAAGATGAAAAAGTGATTAGTTACTTCATTTTTCTTTTGTGTGATAGAGATAGTGAGCTCTTAGTCAGTGAAGATATCGCAAGTGAGAGCAGCATGTCCTAGTTGGTTTGACATGGTAGCGAATGTCAGAGTGTCACGTATGACCGCGGAGTTGGTATGTGTGTTAATTTTCAAAAAATGTATGGTGTAGAAGTCATTTCTATTGAATTTTTGCAAATTTGAGATTTTTAATTTTCTTGGCATTTGAGACGTGGACAAGAGTGGTGAGGGCACTAGTGACCCCTGGGACAGAAGCGCCTAGATCCGGGCGCTAGTTTCCTACTCTTAGGTGCCCCAGTCCTGCATCTGGGTTCCCTGGTCGAGAATGTGTGTATTTTGGTCTAAAATGGTATAAATGTGATTTTTAATGTATAGTAATGTGATGAGTGAGTGTATTTGTATTTATAAGGCATTCTAACGTTGGGTTTGTTGTCTGTTTGTGTTGTGTAGAGAGACATTCACTCAAGGGAGTTCCGCGGTGGGCATCATATGAGCACTTTTCTTGGGCTAGGTTTGTTAGATGAGTCCATTGGGATGCTATGAAGCGAGTTGGCCTGTGGCACATAGTATGAATGGGGAATGTGCCCCACAATATGCCCATGTTGACTGCACTATGTGAGAGATGGTGCGTTGATACGTCTACATTTTGCTTGCCTACGGGAGAGATGACTGTTACTTTGGAGGATGTGTATCGCATATTGCAGTTGTTAGTTATTGGAGAGAGGGTCAAGTTATGCCATTGGAGGATATGGAGAGACAGATGCAAGATGCTAGATGATATTTTATGGGGACTTGAGTACCTACCGAGGCCCATATCAGTTTGGATACTATCTTACAGTCTGGGGTTCCACATTTATAGAATTTTATAGCAGTTGTCATTGCTTCATCTATAGCAATGGACGGAGGAGGCGTAGGAATCTTGTATAAGATGCATGATATATGCCGACGGATAGATGGGGGTATTAGATATGCATGGGCATGATGTGTGTTGCCCCACCTATAAAGAGATCTATATCGATTTACTCATGATGAGCATGGTGGTGGGATAGGAGCCACAACATTATTACACGTATGGACTTATGAGCATATAGTCGTGCTTAGACCAGTTGGAGGTCCATGAGGAGAGTGGGCTAGGTTAGAGATATATGCAACGAGGTGGATTAATATTCGTGGGCATAGGATGGACACATATACCTATAGGGAACTGATAGATAGGATGGTGCCCAAGGTTGCTACATGGAGGCCATATCATGACCATGGAGGATGGCTCGAGGATGTTGTAGAACTACAGTGTATTCAAAGGACTATGTGGCTGGAGGATCATTTTCAAGGCGTGGACGATATTTTTCAGGCAGAGAGAGTATCACAATAGTCCGGTATGGCTCAGGACGTGCCCCAGAGCCATATATATGGTTGAGAAATATCAGAGCACCTAGGAGGGTCGGAGCTAAGCCAGGGCCCATAACAGAGTAGCTACTACCGTCAGGGCCAGATGGGGTGGATGCAATGATAAAGCCTATAGACTCAGATGATGCAGGTTGTACTGATGATTACTGTGCATGGTGGGCGGTACATAGATGGGTATTGTTGATTCCATTATTTACAGGTCCAATGGGGTTACCACATGGAGGAGGTGAGGGGGAAGCCCATGCCCCCGATAATGTAGCAGTAGCTATAGCTGAGCGTAAGTATCTATAGATAGCTATGTTGTGTATTTTTTTGTTGGCCTATGTGATAGTGATGGTTTTCTAATGCATTGTGTTATATGTTTTGTAGGTGATGTGTATTAGTCCTTGATCATAGACAAGTCCATTCACACATTGACACGGAACGTGCCGACCGATGTACTTGGTGAGGTATACTTGAGCGAGTGGATGATATAGTGGGTGAACATGACCATTTATTTGAGCTAGTGGCCATAGCAGCAAAGATATGCACTATATTACTAGGTGAGAGGGACGAGGAACACGAGGAGACTCGATGAGCTAAGAAGCGATAGGTGGTGGTCCCTTAACGCATGATGTGTTTGCACGATACGTGGATGTTCTGCGTCAGTGTTTCAAGTAGTCTACGGACATTACCCTATTGCAGAGATAGGTCAAGAGGTATTGAGGCCATGGACATTGGCGTCACATTGGTGGTGAGGTGTCTAGTTTGAGAGCTCTTATAGTACTCGAGAGTGATATTGATGACAAGATTTGACTTGTACTATTGTTTATGATGTGTGGGCATTTCCCCCAGTGATGAAACATTTTTTTAATGATTATTTGTATTTGATATATATGTATGGACACATGTTATTGTGATATGATGAGTTTATTTTGTTGTATCTCGATGTCGCAATGTGATTGATGATGTATGATTTGATGTTTATTGTTATAGTGTATGGAATGTGTTATATATTGTTCATGTTTGATGGATGTATATTCGGAGTATAATGATGATAATGGTAGACAAAGTGTGTAATGTGAATGATAACAAATGTAATGTGATGAATTTGTAATGCGTAATGAATGTAATGTCGATTAGTAAGATAAACGTAAAAAATGTATAATTGCAAAACTAATGTGTTGTGATGAATGATAATGTGATGTAATTGTAAAATGTAAGTGTAATGAAACTAGGAGGGGAAGATTAGTGATGCCCCAAGTGTGTAGATGAATAAGCTCATTTAATTGAGACCCGTTAATAGTCAAGGATGAGTCGCATAAGCAAGAGTGTGTCATCGAGAAATGATTGAGTGCACTAGATGAGACGACCGAGCAAGTGATGAGAGGTTCTTAGAACAAATCCCTCAACAGTTGTGTAAGAACCATAAGAGCACAAGTGCGTCATCGGGGGGTAAGGTGATAAGAAATCACCTACCAGAGACTAAGGCAGTGTGAAGTGGTGGAAGCGTGTGGGATGAAGCAATGTGCCAATATGTGCCAAACTGAATGTCATATGGAGCTGTTGTGGGATGCATAAAAGTGGAACGCTGTAGAAGCCAATGTGAAGGAGCAGCATGATGCGATGGATAATGTAAATGTGATGGAGGTGATGGTGGAGCAATGGATGGATGTGGTAGAGAGCACATATGAGTGACATAAGATGATGATGGATGAACTATGGCCTGAGCACCTGATGGAGAAGAGGACTCAAGCAGAGTATAGATTTGTTGACGAGGTAGAGGAGAGATGGACCGCTCACGTGAGTGAGAGCCAAAGAAGATGATGCCCTTTTCCTCTAATTATTGCAATCTATCACGAAGGGCAAGAAAATCATTGTCCCTATGTCCATTTATGTGATGATAATTGTAATATGGTTGACCATGCTTACATTATAGCCTATGTTGTGGATGATGTTAGTTATATGGTAAGTGAATTAGACGCTTTTCAAGTAAGGTAAATAACAGATCATGAGGTCTAGCATGATGGGAGAAGTGCAACAGCTCATGCGACACAGGCGGAGAAAAAGGAACAGTAGTCTGTCACGAAGGAGGAGAAGATGTATGTTACGGTGGTGGAGTAGGTTGAGCATGTTTACTTTGCTTGTGAGGAAAAGGTGGAGATTGTATAGGGTGCTTAACCAATTTTTATGGAGGAGGACTAGATGATATAATAGAAGTAGATGTATGTGGAGGGTCAATGACATTTGCTGAAAGAAGATCTTGCTCTAGGTCTAGGACTTTGTAGCATAGAAGAATGAACAAATCACAAGTATCATACTCTAATCTTTGTTTGAGTGTAGGAATCAAACCACAATAGAAAATGAATTGCTTCTCAAGATCTATAGTTTGGAATACTAACTAATGCATACAAGCATTAAATCGTAATATATACTCAATTGATTTTGATGATCCCTTATGTAAAGTAGGTATGTGGTTGTAAGTAACCTTAAGGCTATTGTTAAGGATGAAATGATAGAGGAAATCGTATTCCATGTCATAGTAAGAACTAATGGACCCAAAAGGAAGATGAGTGTACCATTGCAACGCCTCATTAGTAAGGTTGTATCAAAAATCCATAAGTAATAGCTTATCATTAAAATAAGAGGTCATAGCCATGCGGTAATGTAGAAGATGAGCATAAGGATCACCAATACCATCAAAGCAAGTGAATGTAGGCATAATAAAGTCCTTAGGGAATGCCGAATTATGAATCTTCTCTGGGATAGGGTTACCAAGTAATGAGTTGTTATCAATAGAAGCATAGTAAGCCCTACTTTCTAGAGTAAGAGATTGAACCTAAGATTGTAATTGTCCTATGACATGCATGAGAGAGATGATATCCTGTGAAGGAATAGTGGAAGATGGCAATAATGTATTAAGAGGATGTATTTTTCCATTGTGAATGATCATAGGAATATCTAGAGATGACAAAGGAGATTCTAATGCTAAAGGAACACTAGTAGTAGGTGCTAAATAAGATATAATAGATGATGTAGACAGGATATCCATAGCAATGGTAGGACTAGCATCAGAAACATCCCTAATAGGTGAGGTGACCGATGGAGATACATCTATATGAGAAGACAAACTAATGGGTGTAGATGATGTAATAAGAGGAGATGAAACGATAGGAGGAGAAGAAGTGATAGATGGAGGTGACTCATGCATAGTGTTAGATGTAATCTTAGGAGAAGATAATGATGGAAGAGGAGATTCACACTCGGCCTGCTACGCCCTTAACCTATTGCTTGTATTGGGATATGAGTAGCCGACTTGTGGCTTACCATATCATTTTATTATATCATTTATACTTTCTCATGCCTAGTAGGTCGGCCTTGGTGTTGGCCATAACATATGAATAGTATATATAGGGGATTTTAGGTAGTAGCTCATCATCATTTGGAGCATTTGAGTCTTATTGTATGGTTTGGAGGTTGCCCCCTCGAAGTGGCGAAGCTATTCTAATTACATATATAAGATCATTATTCTGGAATATTGTGTTATTTGGTGTTATATTTCTGCTCGTGATCTGAATTATACAACTAATTTCATTACAAGTGGTATCAAAGCTGTGATCTGGGCCAAAATTAGGGCAAAAACCCTAATTTTTTGTTTCCACCATATATTTCGAACCAAAGTGAATTGGTCAAAGATATTTTTACCAGAGTTGAAAAACATTTCAAGTAAGGTTCCCTCAAAATTTCAGACTTTGTTGATTTATTTTTCAAAAGTTATTAGAAATTTAGGGCTTTTCATAAAATCACTCCCTAGGGTGCAAATTGTGGAATTTTTTTAAATTCGTTACATTTTCGGAAAGCAAAAAAAAATTATTTGGAGTTTGTTCTTTAAGTTTTTTTTATATTTTTCCGAATTCATATTGAAATACGAAACCCTAAAATTTGATTGTGATCCCTACATCCTACTATTTTGGGGCATCATGGCGGGGCCTTCCACAAGAGGAAAAAATAATCTGATCACTCCGAGTAAAACACCAAAAAAGGATGAGATAGTAGTTGAGGAGTTGGAGACAGAAGATATAACTACAGATTCCTTAGTGTTAGGGTTTACTTTGACAAACCACAAAGTAAGCCAACTTAATTTTAACTTGAGAGACCTCGAATCTCGGGTGGCCAACAAACAAGATGTGGATAGGATTGGAAAAAGATTGGAGGATTTCATGCAAAACTTCAGTACGTATATGATGGGTAATCATACTTATGTCAATCAAGGTGGATCCTCATGTCAACATAATAGACACATGAGCCAGAGTGGATCTTCAAGTGTGCACAATCCAAATACGAGCACTCTACAGGCCCAATACTATGTTTCCAAAAGTAGAGATGCGTAAGTTTGATGGAAAGGATCCACTCAATTGGATCAACCAAATGGAGAATTTTTTTGAACTACATCAGATTCCACCAGGACAAAAGGTGACCATGGCAGCTTTGTATCTTGAACCTGACCAATTCGTCTAGTATCGATGGTTATGTGTTCAAAGGTAGAAGAGTGGTCTCAATGTTACATGGACAATGTTCATTGAAGAGTTGCAATTACACTATAGTTCTAATGTGTCAGATAATTACTTCAGCCAATTAGCAAAATTGAGATAGATAGGATCTGTTAAGGATTACATTCATCACTTCCAAAACCTTTCTCTACGGGTGGAAAATATTACTGAAGAGAATCTGAATGACCTATTTCTTGGGGGTCTTAAGGATCACATTGAGAATGAGGTGTGTATGTTTAATCCTCATAAGGTTTTTGATTTGATGATTATGGCAAGAAGGGCAGAGGAGAAATTTTTTTCAAGTAGGAGACAACATTTCACTTATACCAGAGATCGCAACACCTTATCCCTAACACTCCCTCGACCAGTTAGATTGACACCTCAACAAATTGAAGAAAAAAGGTTTATGTTTTAACTGTGACAGTAAATTTGGACTAGGACATAAATGTGCTGAAAAGAAGTTGTTCTACATTGATGGGCCTAGTGAAGTTGAAGAGAAGGATGAAGATTCAGAGTCAGAGGTCTTGGTTGAGCCAGAGGAGGAGTCAGGATATCCTCAGCCAACAATCTCATGCCATGCAATTTCAGGTATTAGCACCCCCCAAACCCTAAAGGTGGTTGGATTCCTAAAAAAATAGAGGGTCACAGTGTTGATTGATTCAGGAAGTACTCACAACTTTATCAATCATAAGTTAGCAGTGCGCCTAAACTGCTTATTTATCTAGCTCCTGAATGTCAAGTAATGATTGTTGATGGAGGTACTATTACTTGTTCTAGAAAATGCCATAGCATTAAGCTTTCCATGGGAGATTACATACTAAATAGTCCCATGTATGCCATTTATATGGGAGGAGCAGACATTGTGTTAGGGGTTCAATGGCTTACCACTTTTGGAACCATCGAGATGAACTTCCAAGACTTGTTCGTGCGATTTCACTTTAAAGGAAGGAATTTTGAGCTAAGAGGCTTAAGAGCAAAGTCTCCACAAATAGTAAGTTCTCATCAGATGCACAAAATGCTAAAAAAGGGTGCAGAGGGATTTGTGGCACAACTATTTTCATTGGAGGCTCATCATTCTAAGGACATTATACCATCAAATATGCAAGCAGTGTTGGATGCACACTCTGTTGTATTTGAAAATATACCAAAGGGCTTACCTCCAAAGAGAGATCATGATCATGTTATTCAGTTATTACCAGGAAATCAACCACCTAACATCAAACCTTATAGGTACCCATATGTGCAAAAGAGTGAAATTGAAAAGATTGTACAAGAGATGTTGGAAGCAGGAATTATCCATCATAGTCAGAGTGCTTATTCTTCTCCAGCAGTGATGGTACGGAAGAAATATGACATGTGGCACATGTGTCTTGATTATAGGGAACTTAATAAGTACACAATCAAAGATAAGTTTCCTATTCCTATAATTGATGATTTGCTTGATGAGTTACATGGTGCTGTTTATTTTACAAAGCTTGATATTCGTTCGGGATACCACCAAATCAGAATCAAGGATGAGGATGTTCATAAAACTACCTTTCAGACACATGAAGGCCATTTATGAATTCCTGGTAATGCCTTTTGGACTCACAAATGCACCTTCTACATTTCAAAGTTTGATGAATTCTATTTTTAATTCATTCCTGCGGAATTTTGTCTTAGTGTTTTTTGATGATATATTAATTTATAGCAAAACATGGGAGGAACATGTGCATCATGTAAATAAGGTTTTGTAAACCCTTGAGCAACATCAACTTTATGCAAAGCCCTCTAAGTGTTCTTTTGGACTCAAGGAGGTTGAATATTTTGGTCATATTGTCTCTCATGAAGGGGTTAAAGTGGATCCTAATAATATCAAAGCCATGATGGAGTGGAAGGTTCCAAAAACCCTAAAGAATCTACGAGGATTTTTGGGGCTTACAGGTTATTACTGAAGATTCGTAAGGCATTATGGAAGCATATCTGCACCTCTCACAACTTTATTAAAGAAGGACTCCTTCCATTGGAGTGAGGATGCCACCAAAGCATTTGAGCAACTAAAGAAGGCCATGTGCACCACTCCAGTCTTAGCTACTCCAGATTTTTCCAAAACATTCATTGTTGAATGTGATGCATCAGGGGTGGGTATGGGGGCAATTCTCATGCAAGAAGGCTGTCATATTGCCTTTTTGAGCAGTCAATTCAAAGGTAAGAATATTTCCAAGCCGACTTATGAGAAGGAAATGCTAGCCATACTTCATGCAGTAAAGCAATGGAGACCATATCTCATAGGAAGACACTTTAAAGTGAAGACAGATCATGATAGTCTGAAATACTTCTTGGAGCAGCGTTTATCATCTGAAGAACAACAAAAATAGGTCTCCAAGATGTTGGGATATGATTTTGAGATTATCTATAAGAATGGGAAGGAGAATGTAGTTGCGGATGCTCTGTCGCGGAAAGATGAATCAACTGCAGCCTTGTTATGTGCCATATCCATATTACATGAAGATTGGATAGATGAGGCAAGGTCCGAATGGAGAAATGACCCAACCACACAAAACCTCATTCATCATCTCTAGAATGATCCAAGCATGTCTGAAAAAATTGTATTGAAAGGGGATGCTTTATGGTATAAAGATAAATTATACCTATGTAAGAACCCCACTCTTAAAAATAGGATTCTATCTGATCTTCACTCTTCTCCAGTAGGGGGGCACTCTGAATTCTTGAAGACTTATCATCGAGTCAAACAAGATTTATTTTGGGAAGGTCTTAAAGGGGATGTCCAAAAATTTGTGGCAAAATGCATGGTTTGTCAGCAAAATAAGTGTGAAACAGTTCGACCCCCAGGTCTTCTACAACCTCTATCTATTCCTAGACAATGGTGGGAAGAGGTTTCCATGGAATTTATCACAGGATTGCCTAAATCTGAAGGAAAAAATGTCATCATGGTTGTGGTGGATAGACTCACCAAATATGCTCATTTTTGTGCCTTGGCACACCCATTTACTATAAGTACGGTAGCAACAGCCTTCATGGACACAGTACAGAAGCTTCATGGAACACCGAAGATTATAGTAAGTGATCGAGACCCTATATGTACTAGCAATTTTTGGACTGATTTATTCTCATGTTTGGGTACTCGGTTAGCTCGTAGCTCTTCTTATCATCCCCAGTCTGATGGGCAAACAAAAGTTGTAAATAAGTGTTTGGAGGGATATCTCCATTGCTTTACATCAGATAAACAAGCAAGATGGGTCCAATCGTTGCCACTTGCAGAATGGTGGTATAACACTTCCTTCCATACTTCATCTAAAATGTCTCCTTTTTTGGCACTCTATGGGTACCATCCACCATCCATCACATCATCATTGAGAGGACAACCTCGGGTTAGAGTAGTAGAAGAACACATTCAGTATCAACAAGATTCACCCCCCAGGGTTAATTTGATAACATGCATCAGAATTCTCAAGTCCCAGGCAGATAATTGATTCAGAGCAAACATCATGTTTCTGGGGTTCCCTCAGATTTTTTCTAACTCCCCTGACCAAAGAAGGAAAGAGCAAGCTCTGAGAAAATGTGAAAAAAGTTGCAGAAGACAGGCTCAGGCCAGAAAAAATCACGAAAAATGGCTAAGTCCTTGTCCTAGGACAATGTGGGACATTTGGGACGCCAAGGCGCGGATCGGCCGAAAAGCCTGCAGGCGGCCCAAACAGCAAAGGGACAAGTGGGACAAGAGTGCGCGAAGGACGCGAACCGGCCGGTTTGGCCGAAACAAGAAACTGTAGCACAAGGAAATGACTAAGTGGGACAGAAGGACGCGGCGGATGCGGAGCCCGGATCGGCCGAAAAGGAGAACTTTCGCACTAACTGCTTTGGGACATGTGGGACAAAGATACGCGAACCGGTCGGTTCAGACGAAATGAGAACAAACAGTCTGGAGGCAAATGGGACATCTGGGCCGTGAGGATGCGAATCGGCCGAATCGGGCGAACCAGAAGAATTTGTCCCGGAAGCATAGGGACAAGTGGGACAAATGGACGCGAATCGGCCGGATCGGGTGAACCGGAAGAATTTGTCCCGCGAAGCACAGGGACAAGTTGGACAAATGGATGCGAACCGACCGAATCGGGTGAATCGAAGGATTTTGTCCCAAGCAGCACTGGGACATCTGGGACAAAAAGACGCGAAAGGCGCGAAAGAGCCGGCAGGCCCGCAGACCAATCAAATCATGACACGTGTCACAAGGGAAAAGGTCAAAAAGTCAAAGGGCGAGTTTTGAAGGGTCAGCCCGAACCAATGGGATAGTGCCACGTGTCCCAGCTAGGGCCCACAAGGAAATTTCAAAGGAAAGCCCGTGGAAAGGTGGAGGAGAGAGAATTATTCAGCGAATCAGAGCCTGCCACGTGTCGTCCAGGTGGCGAAGCGCGGGAAAATATTTCAAAACACGTTTTGGCCTGTTTTTGCCCTAAATCTTCAGATCGCCATAACTTTCGATCCAGAGCTCGGATTTGCACGTTCTTTATATCAACGGAAAGCTGGTAAAATTCTCTACACGATTCTGGGGTCAATCTTGCATTTTGGTTCAGTTTGGAGAGAGAAAATCAAGAAACGCCTCTGGCACGAAATAACAAGCAGAAGTGACGCTTCAACAACCAGCTTTAATGCAGCAGACAGCCCGCCGTTTTGCCAGGATCCGCCGCTTCTACCATAATGAGATGATTTAAAATGCGACCTAGAAGTGGTTGTGGTAGTTTCGAATTTCCTCTCTTCCCTCTCTCTTTCTTCCTATATATTGTACAGAGGGGCTTCTTTCAAAGGGGGGACATAACAAGTTGTTCATCTTTTCTGCTCTGCCCTCCCTTCTTTTCTTCTCTAGGGTTGAAAATGGAGTTCGAACCTCCTCCCTTGCTCTGTAATGGCATTTTTTGCCTTTTACTATTGAAATGATGTTCTGTGCAAACTTCTGGAGCAACAAAACGTGTTTTGTGATGCATCTGTCCATCCTTGCTCGTTTTTGCTTGTTCTCTTCTTGCCTCTCTTCATTGCAGGTATTTGTGCATGTTTGAATGTTCATTGCAGGTTTGGAGCTGTGTTCATGGAGTTTTGGGACATTTTCTGTGTGAAATCTATCCTTGGGCCTGTGATGCATCTGTCCATCCTTCCCATTGCTCACCTCTCTTTGTCCCATGGCAGTTTTGATAGATGTCCAACATTCTCCTTCTCTGGTGTATCACCGTTTTAGTGTAGGCTTTTGTTCTTTTCCTCTCTCTCTCTCTCTCTCTCTGTCTCCTTGGCATGGTTAGATTAGGATTAGATTAGCTTGCCTGCACTGGAATAGCTTGTGGCAGGTAGTTTAGGAGCAGGAACCAGCCTTCTCTGGAGATTCCTCTCTCAGTTTCACAAGTCCCACGCTTGGAGAGAGGTTTCCATGTTGTGCAATCACACTGGATGCCTGAGTGATCAACCTAGAAGCCTGATCTGCATCCAGGGGTGCTGTGATTTTGCACTAACAGTTTTGGCATGCCCGGTGGGACCTTAGAGGTCTTCCACTTCATCTTTTGCAGGTTGATGTGTTCCTGTGAAGATTTCAGCCTTTGGAGGCACTTGCAAACACATCTGGCGACTCCATCTGGTCAACAACCCATCTCTGAAGTTGCAGACCTTCCTTTCCATTCATTTTCATTCTTTTTCTATCCATTCTTCCTTCCATCTCTTCCATCATTCTCTCATTCTATGAAGTTGTGCAATCATGACTTCATTTCCATCATGGAATTCACATCAACAACAGCAGTATATTCCACCTCCAACATGTTTTACAAATCCTCCAAATCAACATTTTGAGCAGATTCAAGATCAGTATGCATACCCATATGAGCAGCAGTGCCAAAGTCAGTTTGGCTATGGAGCCTTCCAAGAGCAAGAGTATGCATACAATGAAGACCATCAGATGCAAGATGCTGGTCTGTTGGAGAAGATCCAAAAGATGGAGGTAAACATAGTGCAGTCCAGGGCTCAGGCACAGATGAAAGCATTTGGAATCGGTTGCAGAGCACCTTGTCCATGGGTGGGACCTTTTCCAAGGCATTACAGCCCTCAGGAGAAGCTTGACTTCATGATTGCAATGCTGCCTTTGCTTGCAAAGTGGATTGAAGAAATAGAGGTGTATGAGAGGAGTATTCAACAACCTTGTCAACGGGTAAGCACACCTTCTCATGCCTTTTCTTTTCCTCTTTCCCAATCTGTTTCATCTCAGCAGTGTCAAGCTTTAAACTCTCCATCTGCTGTCCCAAATGTCGATCCCATGTCTCCACCTCTCAGTCTTCCACCACACCTCAATTCTTCTTTCCTTTTTCCTTCCAAACAGTCATCCTCTCCACAAGAGCTAAATGAAATACCTCCCACTCCAAAGAAACAAGAGGTTTCACCTCCTCCGCCACCACAAAAAAATGTCAAATCAGTTGAGTTACAACCCATCCCTCCTCTTGCATTCCCAAATCCATGTTGGGAGGATGAAAATCAGAATGCCAGTCAAGGAAAACAACAGCAAAAAGAGAAGCCAAACAAAGATGAAGAAATTCAAAGTCTGAAGAGTTGGGCTCTTAGATTTGGGATGACAAAGATCCCCTTGATGGTTAAACCTACAGAAGAGGCTAAGGTTGGAGAACAAATGGTGGTCAGGACTGATTCTGTTGCAGCAGAAGAAGAAGATCTTGCAGTCCCAACTTGTCCTCTAGAGCAGCAGATTGAAGAGTTTGACTTGACAAACTTCATGCTGGAGGAAGAGTTCAATCAAGAGCAAGATTGTCTTCAAACATTGGAGGAAGGAGAAGCTGCTCCAAATCCAAAAGAAGAGGAGCACATTCCAGCTGTGGGGGAGAAAATTGCAGATCCAAGAGCTCTGAGCACAAAGCAGGCTACAGGAGAACCTTCAGTTCTTCTTTCTACTTCACCTCTCTCAAGTTCCAGTGCTGAAGAGGAGTTTGACCTCTCAAACTCAATGTTGAAGGGAGAAAGAAACCATGGTGGTCAAGTTACAGATCAAGAAGACACCATGGAGGAAGTTGAATATTTGCAGCAGGACAGCAATAAGGCAGTTTATCTGTCAGATTTGGAGGACTGTTTTGATGGAGAAGAGCCGGTTGAGTTTCCACCTTTCTCTCTTTCATCATCCACACTCCAAACACTTGAGTCTGCTGTCATGAAGGAGGGCATTCATTTACAACAGCCAGCATCTTATAATAGCTCTTCGGAATCAAGATTGGAAGATTTTAATCTTTCACGTTCTTCATTGGAGGAAGAGAAAGGACAGAGGAATTTCACCATTTCTTCCACACCATCCATTCAAGAAGGTCTACAAGAAGACTCCATTCTTGGAGTTGAAAATCAGGGAAATGGGCATACTCAAAGGATCAGACCTTGCCCAATCAGGTATTTGGCTTCATTGGAACCAAAGGAGAAGTCACAACCAGTCATGCTTGCTTCTGAGCATGAGGGTGAGCTACAAAGTACCAAGGATCAGCTGTCATACCTCTTCAATCCAAATGCAGAGCAACTAAAAGAGGTATTGAATTTGCCTTCAGCTGATACCTTGATGATTTGGGTGGAATACCAGCTTCTTGTTGATTTTCCACTCATCCTAACAGCCATGATCAGCTCCAAATCAATTGCATGGCTGCCACTTTTGAGAAAGGGAAGCTATTTCTCACAACCAATTGCAGGGTTTGTTTAGCTTGCTTTTGCTTCCAGTTAGAGTAGAGTGGGTAGGTTTGCTTTCAGTAGAAGAAGTGCTTGTGCACACTCTGCATGTTCCATTTGGGACATGTATGATTTTCAGTTTTGTACATAGTTTTGGTGTTGTTGGTTCTGCTCTTGCACAGTTCGTTTCAGTGGCATCTTGGTGAGAACACTCCAGGTTCAATGGGTTTCAAGTGGCTCAGAGGGAAGTTTTCAAAGTTCAGATCAGTTGCAGGTTACAACTCAGGACTCCATGCCCAATGGATGCTTCAGGCAACTGGTAACTTCATCTAGCAGGCAGATGACCCCGCTGAGTCGCCAAATTGTTATCCAAAATTCACCCCCAGGGTTAATTTGATAACATGCATCAGAATTCTCAAGTCCCAGGCAGATAATTGATTCAGAGAAAACATCATGTTTCTGGGGTTCCCTCAGATTTTTTCTAACTCCCCTGACCAAAGAAGGAAAGAGCAAGCTCTGAGAAAATGTGAAAAAAGTTGCAGAAGACAGGCTCAGGCCAGAAAAAATCACGAAAAATGGCTAAGTCCTTGTCCCAAGACAGTGTGGGACATTTGGGACGCCAAGGCGCGGATCGGCCGAAAAGCCTGCAGGCGGCCCAAGCAGCAAAGGGACAAGTGGGACAAGAGTGCGCGAAGTACGCGAACCGGCCGGTTCGCCGAAATGAGACAACTATCAGCACCTGGGACAAGTGGGACAAATGGACGCGTGGACGCGGAAAGCGGATCGGCTGAAAAGGAGAACTTTCGCACTAACACTTTGGGACATCTGGGACAAAGGTACGCGAACCGGCCGGTTCGGCCGAAATGAGAACAAACAGTCTGGAAGCAAATGGGACATCTGGGCCGTGAGGACGTGAATCGGCCGAATCAGGCGAACCGAAAGAATTTGTCTCGTGAAGCACAGGGACAAGTGGGACAAATGTACGCGAACCGAGCCGGATCGGCCGAACCGGAAGAATTTGTCCCACGAAGCACAGGGACAATAAGGGACGAGGAAGCCCATTTCGGGCGGATCGGAGGTTTTTGTCCCAACAGCACTGGGACATCCAGGACAAAAAGACGCGAAAGGCGCGAAAGAGCCGGCAGGCCCGCAGACCAATCAAATCATGACACGTGTCACAAGGGAAAAGGTCAAAAAGTCAAAGGGCGAGTTTTGAAGGGTCAGCCCGAACCAATGGGATAGTGCCACGTGTCCCAGCTAGGGCCCACAAGGAAATTTCAAAGGAAAGCCCACGGAAAGGTGGAGGAGAGAGAATTATTCAGTGAATCAGAGCCTGCCACGTGTCGTCCAGGTGGCGAAGCGCGGGAAAATATTTCAAAACACGTTTTGGCCTGTTTTTGCCCTAAATCTTCAGATCGCCATAACTTTCGATCCAGAGCTCAGATTTGCACGTTCTTTATATCAACGGAAAGCTGGTAAAATTCTCTACACGATTCCAAGGTCAATCTTGCATTTTGGTTCAGTTTGGAGAGAGAAAATCAAGAAACGCCTCTGGCGTGAAATAACAAGCAGAAGTGACGCTTCAACAACCAGCTTTAATGCAGCAGACAGCCCGCCGTTTTGCCAGGATCCGCCGCTTCTACCATAATGAGATGATTTAAAATGCGACCTAGAAGTGGTTGTGGTAGTTTCGAATTTCCTCTCTTCCCTCTCTCTTTCTTCCTATATATTGTACAGAGGGGCTTCTTTCAAAGGGGGGACATAACAAGTTGTTCATCTTTTCTGCTCTGCCCTCCCTTCTTTTCTTCTCTAGGGTTGAAAATGGAGTTCGAACCTCCTCCCTTGCTCTGTAATGGCATTTTTTTGGCGTTTTTTGCCTTTTACTATTGAAATGATGTTCTGTGCAAACTTCTGGAGCAACAAAACGTGTTTTGTGATGCATCTGTCCATCCTTGCTCGTTTTTGCTTGTTTCTCTTCTTGCCTCTCTTCATTGCAGGTATTTGTGCATGTTTGAATGTTCATTGCAGGTTTGGAGCTGTGTTCATGGAGTTTTGGGACATTTTCTGTGTGAAATCTATCCTTGGGCCTGTGATGCATCTGTCCATCCTTCCCATTGCTCACCTCTCTTTGTCCCATGGCAGTTTTGATAGATGTCCAACATTCTCCTTCTCTGGTGTATCACCGTTTTAGTGTAGGCTTTTGTTCTTTTCCTCTCTCTCTCTCTCTCTCTCTCTGTCTCCTTGGCATGGTTAGATTAGGATTAGATTAGCTTGCCTGCACTAGAATAGCTTGTGGCAGGTAGTTTAGGGGAAGGAACCAGCCTTCTCTGGAGATTCCTCTCTCAGTTTCACAAGTCCCACGCTTGGAGAGAGGTTTCCATGTTGTGCAATCACACTGGATGCCTGAGTGATCCAACATTGGGGACAATGTTTCTTTAAAGGGGAAGGGCATGTTATGCCCTTAACCTATTGTTTGTATTGGGATATGAGTAGCCGACTTGTGGCTTACCATATCATTTATACTTTCTCATGCTTAGTAGGTCAACCTTGGTGTTGGCCATAACATATGAATAGTATATATAGGGGATTTTAGGTAGTAGTTCATTATCATTTGGAGCATTTGAGTCTTATTGTATGGTTTGGAGGTTGCCCCCTCAAAGTGGCGAAGCTATTCTAATTGCATATTGAGATCATTATTCTGGAATATTGTGTTATTTGGTGTTATATTTGTGCTCATGATCTGAATTATACAAGTAATTTCATTACACGACCATATGAAAATAAGGAGAATCATGGCTATCAACCGCCTCATCAACATTAGATAAAGACTCAAAAATGAGAATGTCACTAAGGATACTATCAATAGGATCATCAACATAGTGTAAAAGAGGATGCAATCTAGTGTGAGATGTATCATGAGAAGCAATATTAGAAGTAGGAAAATAGTGAGATGAAACCATAGTGGTGTTCTGAGTAGCAAAAGAATCAGTATGCACAGGTGAACAATGATCAATACCAAGCATATAATCAATAAGAGAGTCATCTAGGATTCCCTTAGAAAGATCAGAAGGAGGATCACTAGTAGTTGTATAGCATGGTGTACATCTAGTGAAATCTATCAAATCCTCAATAATACTAATGCCAATGGGAGAATATTCAAAACGAGTAGGCACAAATTGTTGACCATCTAGAAGTTGTTTTTGGATATGAGCTGGCGTATGAGTAATATTACCATAGAGGGTCGTGAGCTCAGTGATGGCAACCTCATCATAGATTGGATTAACACTAAAACGATACATGATGGGTGAACAGGATGAAATATCCTTAGCCATTTGGGTTTGAAATGGATCCTAGGGAAAAATATTATAAAGTACGGGTTCACCAAAATAATTAACACAAATATGAAATAATAAGTTCTATTTAAGTCAATCTAAGCAAGTACATCAATGTAATAACTGATATAAACTGAAATACTAATTCTAAATAATTTTATTTGATATTTAAATAAAATGAAATTATTGAAATATGAAGGATATGTTATTAACCTAAAAATGACTTACATCGTTGAGTGTCGGGACTAAACAGGATGATGTGTGCACGGAAAAGAGTGTGCTGGTATAACCCAGGAAATTGCAGCAGATGAAGATTTACCCAGAATAGGGTGCCTGGAGGAGGACAGGATGCATATGGGCACCCTGGTTTGCAGTATGGGCACTCTGGTCTATAAAATAGTTCATTACATGAATATGGCAGTGTCGCTAGAACTTCACAACGTCTCGATCTTTGTTACATGAATGTCCCAGTATCTTTGTTGATGGCGCTATAAACCTACAATGAATATTCACCTGTAAAACCCCATACAAAGCATCAAACCCCTAAAAGTAAAGATGCATATGAAAGGGTCAGATTGACCTTAGCGGCCACCAAGGTGGACTTATAACTAAGTGTTGCATTACATTCCATACCTAATGTAGTTTTGTGTGCTTTGTGTGTGCAATGATGTGCCTAGGGTGCCCTAGTGCCGATGACGCAGAAATAGGGAACAATAGCTAGATGTAATGCAAAATGGTAGATGGAATAGAATAGACTTCCCTTTCCTAAGTAGTGTGTATGACGCAATAATGCCCAAATACAGTCCCTTTCCTTAGTAGATAGCTAACCCTTAGTAGTGAATAGTTTGCCCATAAGATGGTAAGTATGTTATGTTTATATAGGGATCTCTTGCTCAAATGTCGACACTAATGACTCGACATGCTGACTTGTACCTAGGGGAATGAGAGGGAAAACCATAAAGATTGACCTCAAAACTCTAAATTAGACTCAAGTGCTGTCGGGACCAGGGTACCTAAAATAAGGACCGAGGTGCCCATGGGCGCCCCAGTTCTACCCTAGGCGCCCTAGTCAAAGACTAGAGATGACACATGACCAAATAACAACACCTAAGACTCCTTGAGAGACGAACAGAACTGTGTAAGAAAAATAACAATGATGACCAACTAAATGACAAGAGGACTAGGGGATATGTCATTAGTGAATAATTTTCTTACGCGAGATCCATATATAAAACAACATACTTGGTGGTATAAATGTAATAGTAAGTGTGTGATTATGTGACTACATAAGGATTCTTTTTTAATGTTAACATCTGACTTCACCACATTTGTCAGATTTTTGCACCCTGTCATATTTCGCAAACATCGCCCCCCTTATCGTCATTTGGAAAAAAACCTTCAGCATAAAAATGTTTTAACATGAGAATGCAATTATTTGAGTGTAATCCTCATTATGAGCATGATTTTTCTTTTATTGTACCCAAAAAACTGGAGAGTCATGATGTTCATAGTTCTATAGAGAATACGATACTACCTATCAATTTTGTTGTGAGACGAAAAAGTGGGAAACCTTTTAAGAAGAGTGAAAAAAAGAATGTTTTGTTACACATCAGATAAAGCTAAGGCAAAACAACAGTATATCATGAAGTGTTATACATATAATGACATTCGGGCTAGATACTTGCATGACCTACATGGGTAGTTTATGTCCAATATCTTTGGAACATAAAACATTAGTGAAAAGTAGAGAATTTATGATGACGATCTATAGTTGGAGAATGAAATCTCAAAAAACAGAATAGTGGCAGGGTCGTGAATCAAGGTTTGACTATTAGGTTCTTCGTTTTCACCGACTTCTTCCATTCCTCAATTATATTTTTAGTTATTAAGATTCCATAGACTATTTTAGTCTTGAAGGCATTATTAAAATCTCTATCAATCGATTTGTAAATGTTTGAGATCGCAGCCCACAATTCATTAGGTATCATGAAAGAAAAAATTTCATCGTTTAGTCTTATACACAATTAATTTTATTAAATTTATATTTAAATTGATTATAAAAATATCTTAAACCCATAAATAATGTAGTGCGAAATACATTAGAAAATAATTCAACATAAAGAAAATTACGACACTCCAAATAATGAACTATCAAATTCTCTTTGGAGGGTTAGGTAAGTCGTAATTGAAGAGTGTGCGGCCAAAATAAAGCGACCATATGACCGATGGTCCGCCAAAAGTTGTAACTGCAAGAGTTAACCCATCCAGTTTAAATTAGGGTTTAGTGTTTTTAAAGGCGGTGAAAAATTCAAAGGTGACAATACCCAACTGTTACCTGATGATCGGACGCCTCATGATCCATAGGGAAGCGAGATCCAACGGTGGTAGATGTTGTATAAACTTTTCACATGGTTATCCAACGATGCAAACAATAATGGCGTGGAAGCTACTTATAGTTAACGGACCGCGGTAACATGGAGGGTTACAATTTTTTTCAACGTTGATGTCTGTACTACACCACATCCATATGATTTTTGCACCCTGTCAAATTTTGCAAGGCCCAACCCCCTTATTCTCATTTATAAGAACACCTTCGATGTAATAACTAATAATAATTAATATTTGAAAATAAAATCACCACTAATGTAAAATGTTTGGCCCCTGATCATGTGCATAGGAGCATGCATCAAAAAGTGATGGGTATATTAACTTCCTCGTGTAACATATTAGTTTCAATTGGAGCTAAAACTAGCAATCACATGTGAGAAATGCAGTGTGAATGCCGAAAGGGAGTTGGAGGTGCAGTGTTTAGCAGTGGATTTGATAACAGTTGAAGTGGAAGATGATATTGATGCAATGGGAAGGAGGGGAACGGGGAATGGTTTTTTGAAGATCATTAAAATGGAGAGGAGGATGGAAGGAGAAGGGAAGATGGAGAACGGGGAATGGTTTTTTTTCCCTACTTTTTGTAAATGATAAAAGTAGGGGGAAAAGTAATGTTTTTTTATGTTAGGATCTGTTATAGCGCAGTGAATGTAACATAATAGAACAATATTATTTGTTGAGGTTTATGTATTTATACGTAATTGTAAACTAAGGGGGTTTATATCATGTATTTATATGTATTGGGGTGAGATTATGGAGTCGCGCCACTTCTTTGTTGCGAACATGCAGAAAGGGGCATCGAGACATTTTACAATAACATTTGAAAGAGGAAGGGGGGGGGGGGGGGGGGATGCACATATTTTATAGGGAGGGCACTCTGGAGATGGCAGTGAAGGTAAGCCCTTGTCTTTCTGTTTCACCAATGTCAATAGTTGTTGTTTTGTAGAGTTAGACCTTGAGCCTTGTGGATGGTCAAAGCCCAAGCCATTTTGATTGGTACTTGCCTACTATTTCCTTTGGAAATTGGAGGAACTGGGACATGGGAAATATTTTGTGGATCCCAACATGGGCCAATATATCTGTCAAAATTAATGACAACAAATAAAGGCAAGTCAAGAGGCCCAGTGGAACTGTCATAGACTATGTCAACAATTTTCCTAGTTGAACCATTTACAAGCTTTGCCTCAACCCACAAGTTAGTTACAAGCATAATGTTATGGTTTCTGCAAAGAAGAACTATGAATTGCAATTGTTTGTCACTTGGTGATGTTAAATCCTTCCTTTGGTGATTTGTGTAATGCAAAGAACTATTGAAACATTCAAAGATTTTAGCATATGTAGATTGTGGTGGTCAGCCAGTTTTTTTTTCTTCAGAAAATAGGTATGGGAAGTCATGGACTGATTATATTTCTTGCTCTGTGAGACAAGAATTAGTGCTTCACATAAGGAGTTGTGTACGTTGAGGAGCAATGCTCTGAAGGAAATCTATTCGAGGGAGGAGCCTTGATGCCAAAAAAATGTCTGCAAAGTGATGGAATTATTAAAATCCTTCCAAAGGGTTACACCATATGAATGGCTTGCGTACAAAGGAATGTCCATTACTGGAGGAAATTGGTCCAAGTCACCAATAAAGAATAATTGCCTTTCCACTGAGTGACGAGGTCTTTTTAATGCGAGAAAGCCTTTTGTAAATGGAAGTCAATTTTGGTTAGCAAATTGGGTCCAATGAAACTCATTTCATCAATAAGAATATACTCAACATGCTTGAGTGAGTCTTGAAAAGAGGATAGAGATTTTCCTTCTAATGGTTTGAGATCCTTTATAGCTATGTGAAGGGAGGCATGTATGGTAGATGCAGAGATGTTGAATGCAACAACACTAGTTGGAGCAAGCAAAAGCAAAGGTGATTCATCCACATATGTTGCTTTTTTGAATGCTGACCTAAGAACATTAATAAGATACGACTTTCTTGTTCCTACAATGCCTTTAATTATTAATCTCAGAGGTGGAAGCTTCCTCTTGTTTGAGAAGTGATGGAAAATGGTATAAAAAGTAAGTTTTTGGTCGAGCAAGAAGTTATCAGTAGTTCCCGCAGAGGATATAACATGATGATCTATGGTTATAGTGTTTCTTTGCAATTCTATAAAAGGACCAGTTTCCTGTAAAGAATCAGGAACACCATGCACATTTTGTTAGGGAAATGGTCAATTTGGTGTGAATGCACAACATGGAGTTTTCCTAAGTGTGGGACCTTGCAAATTGGGGAAAACTCTCCAGATTGAGGCTGGTTCCTACTCCTCTATTTAGGTGTATGCATGCAATTTGTAGAGGTTTGATTCAAAATCCTACTCTAAAATCCAAGGAGGCAGAGTTGGGAGAAAACATGGAAATGGGAAACAAAACTAAGCAAAAACAAAATGGTGATACACCAAAGGAGTGTTGAACTTCTTGTTTTGAAAAAATAGACACAGATCATGAGGATGCAACATCAAAACATGCACAAATTTCCAAAATGCAATGAAAGATCAGAAGGAAACAAACAAACACAAGAGAGGATTGAAAAAAATCATTCACATAACATGCATTGTCATTTCCAGATTTAATATGATACATTGCAATAGCAAGGAGGAAAAAAAAAAAATGTGCTACAGTCCATATGGGAGGTCTGAAAATCCTCAAATCTACCTGCTAAGGAGAAAATAAGAGCTTGCAAGAGCAAGGACGTCCAACCATTACAAAATGAGCCAAAATTTAGCTTTTAATGATGAAGAATGAAGAAAGGTGAAAAAACATGTGAAAATTGATTTGACATCTCAACCACCAAAAAGATTCATTAAAATAGCTGGAAAGGGCACCCTCATGGAAAATACAATTTTTCAAATGCATTTGGCCATGGTGGAGAAAAAATGGACCCATACTTCATCAATTTTGGTGGTTGGGGGTCGGTTCTGCATTTTTTACATGCTAGAGACATTTCTTCAAAATTTTCCCACCAAACTTGACCAAAATTAAAAATTGAAGATTCCATCGTGTAGAGAATTTCAATAAATTTCCAATGATATAAAATCATGAAAATCTGAGCTCTGGGTCGAAAGATATGGCCTTCTGAAGATTTGGGAAAAAATTAAAAAATTAGGGTAAAAATTAGGTTCGCGGGCCAAAATCCTCCCTTTTCCCTCTTTTTTCAAATTGGGAAAATTTTCCCAAAATCCTCCATCAGTCCCCACTCTGATGACACATGGTGCTTCAAAACAAACATTTTTCCCCACTGATGGGATCGCGGGCTAAAAGTTCTCATTTGACCTTCCTTCAACCTATTTCGATGAACTTGTGGGTTCATTTCAAAAGTTTTTACGCCAAAAAACTTAAAATCTTCCCAACCCCTGCAACCCGGCCTTGCACTGACGTGCGACTGGACACGTGGCACCTTATGATTGGATGGGCCTTAACCAATTTTTTCATTTTCCTTTTCCGGATCCATGGGCCTGATTTTGAATTTTGAGTTTTTAGCCAAAAAGGCTAAGTGTCAAAATTTTCTCCCTGGCCCCGCGAGTCACTTTCATTCCTTTGTCGGGCCTGTAGGCCAAATATTTCCTTTGTGCATTTTTAACCCCAAAAAGGGCTAAGTGCCAAATTTTCTCTCCACGCCTCTGCCAACTCACCAATTTCCTTGGAAAAAATTTTCCAACTCTGTTTTGCCGGCCCGAGATTCCCTGGCAAATTTCCTCCTTACCTCCGCGGACCTTACCCAGGGAAAATTTTCACTCTAACTCCACCGAGCCATAACTCAAAAAATACAAGGAGTTAGGATGACTTCTTTACCTTTCTGGAAAGGTGAAAAAATTATCTATCTGATGAAAACATACCCAAAAAATTTTGAGTCCCTGAAGCATGCAAAAAAATCATTTTAAGTACCAGCAAAGGAAAAGGAGGAGGAGTTAGCCAAAAATAAGCATGGGCTTATTTTGGATAACAATTTTGGTGACTCAGAGGGGTAATCTTCCTGCTAGATGAAATGACCAACTACCTTGAAGCCTCCATTGGGCATGGAGTCATGATATATAGTCTGATAACTTATCTTCACTTGGAAAACTTCCCTTTTAAGCCTCTTGGAAACCACTAAAAACTGAAACCGGTTGTGACTAAAAGTAAAAACAATACACTATGCAAGAGCAAACCCGACACCACAAAAACTATGTACAAACATGAAAAAATCATACATACCCCAAGTGGGATATGTAGAGTGTGCACAAGCACTTCTTCTGGTGAAAGAAAACCTACCTACACTACTCTAACTGGAAGCAAAGGTGAACTAAACAAAACCTGCAACTGGCAGGGAGAAATAGCTTCCCTTCCTCAAAAATGGCATCCATGCAACTGATTTGGAGCTGATCATGGATGGTTGGATGAGTGGAAAATCAACAATAATCTGGTCTTCTACCCAAATCATCAAGGTGTCAAACTGGAAACAAATTAAATACCTCTTTTAGTTGCTCTGCATTTGGATTGAAGAGGCATTGCAGTTGATCCTTGGTACTTTGATGCTCATCCTCATGCTTAGAAGAAAGCATGACTTGTTGTGGCTTCTCCTTTGGCTCCAATGAAGCCAAATACTTGATTGGGCATGGTCTGATCCTTTGAATGTGCCCATAACTCTGAATTTCTACTCCACAAATGGAGTCATCTTGTGGACCTTCCTGAATGAATGGCATGGAAGAAGTGGTGAAAATATATTGCTCTTCCCCTTCCTTTTCCCATGAAGCACATGGAAGATTTAAATCTTCCAATCTTGGTTCCAAAAGGCTGTTACAAAATGCAAGCTGTTGTTCTTCAATGTTCTCCTTCGTGGCAATGGGCTCTTGATGCTGAAGAATGAATGGTGGAGAAGAGAATGTTGTAATTTCAGCTGGCTCCTCATCCAAACATTCTTCTAAGTCTGATAGGAAATCAAACTCTTCAATTTCCCACTACAACAAAGTCTCTTCCTCTTGCATGGTGGCCTTCAAATCTGCATTTTCTTCACCATGTGTAACTTCATTTTCAAACATGAAACTTGTCAATTCGAACTCATCCAAAAAATCATATTTTTGGAGAGATGAAGTGGGAGAGAAACATGAAATTTCTTTTGCATCTTGCTCATAATTCAATGCCTTTGGACCTATTTTATTCACCTCCATAATGGCTTCATCAATCAAATCAGCCCCTTCAAATGAAAGCAAAAATTTATCAATGATGCTTCCTTCTTCGAATGTTACAAAATCTGATCTGATTTCTTCCATTTGCTCCTCTTCAATGGGATTTGGAGCTGATTTTTCTTCCTCCATGATGACTGATTTGGTAGCTTGGATTAGATCAAATTTTCCTTCGGGAAAAGTGCCAACATGGACACCAAACTCAGCACAAACAAACTGCTGGTCTTTTTTCTCTACTGCTATTATAAAATCAGCCTTATCCACCACTTGTCTTTCAACCCCAACTTCCTCCTTTGGCTTCACCATCAAGGGGATTTTTTTAATCCTAAATTTAAGAGCTAAACTCAACAAACTTTGAATTTTTTCATCTTTGTTTAACTCTTCTTCTTGATATTGTTCTCCTTGACTGGAATTCTGATTTTTATCTTCCCAACATGGATTTGGGAATGCAAGAGGAGGGGTGGGTTGTGACTCAACTGGTTTTGCAATTATTTGTGGTGGTGGAGGAGGTAGAACTTCTTGTTTCTTTGGAGGGGATGGCTGTTTGGAATGGAAAAGAGTAGAGAAATTGAGGTGGGATGGGAGACTAGGAGATGGAGAAATGGAATTAACTTTTAGGACAACAGATGGGGGCTTGAAGCTTGACACTGCTGAAATGATACAGATTGAGAAGGGAGGAAAAGAAAGAGTATGAGATGGTGTACTTACCCATTGACAAGGTTGATTGAAACACTCTTCTCATATATCTCTATTCCTTCAGTCCACTTTGCAAGTAAAGGTAGTGTTTCAAAAATGAAGTCAAGTTTCTCTTGTGGACTATAATGCCTTGGAAAAGGGTCCCACCCATGGACAAGGTGCCCTACAACCGATTCCAAATGCTTTCATTTGTGCTTGAGCCCTGGATTGCACCATGTTTGCCTCCATCTTTTGGATCTTCTCCAACAAATCTACATTTTCTTCTTGACTGCCCTCACAATTTGCGTACCCTTGTGCTTGACATGCTTCATAGCCAAACTGACTTTGGCATTGCTCAGATGGGTATGCATATTGGTTTTGAATTTGATCAAAATGCTGATCTGGAGGATTTGAAAAACATGTTGGAGGTGGGAAACATTGTTGCTGTTGTAAATGCAAATTCCATGAGGGAAATGAAGTCATGATTGCAAAACTTCATGGAATGAAAGAGGAATGAAAGAGATGGAGGGAAAAATGAAATGGAAAATGAATGAAAATGAATGGAAAGAAGGTCTGCAACTTTAGAGATGGGTTGCTGATCAGATGGAGTCGCCAGATGTGCTTGCAAGTGCCTCCAAAGGCTGAAATTTTAAACAAGAACACATCAACCTGAAAAAATGAAGTGGAAGACCTCTTGGTCCCACCGGGCATGCCAAAACTGTTAGTGAAAATTCACAACACCCCCAAATCGACCTTCAGATCTACTGTTGGGAAATGGTCAATTTGGTGTGAATGCACAACATGGAGTTTTCCCTAAGTGTGGGACCTTGAAAATTGGGGAAAGCTCTCCAGATTGAGATTGGTTCCTACTCCTCTGTTTAGGTGTATGCGTGAAATTTGCAGAGGTTTGATTCAAAATCCTACTCTAAAACTACCAAGGAGACAGGGTTAAGGAGAAGCATGGAAATGGGAAACAAAACTAAGAAAAAATAAAACGGTGATACACCAAAGGAGTGCTAAACTTCTTGTTTTGCAAAAAATAGACATAGATCATGAGGATGCAGCATCAAAACATGCACAAATTTCCAAAATGCAATGAAAGATCAGAAGGAAACAAACCAACACAAGAGAGGATTGAAAAAACTCATTCATAGAACATGCATTGTCAGTTCCAGATTTGATACGATACATTGCGATAGCAAGGAGATAAAAAATGTGTTGCAGTCCATATGGGAGGTCTGAAACTCCTTCAAATCTACCTACTAAGGAGAAAATAAGAGCTTGCAAGAGCAAGGACGTCCAACCATTACAAAATGAGCCAAAACTGGCTTTTAACGATGAAGAAGAAAGAAGAAAGGTAAAAAAACGGGAAAATTGATTTGACATCTCCAACCACCAAAAGATTCATTAAAATAAAAGGGATTCCTCATAAATCTATTTTTCTATGCATTCGGCCATGCTGGAGAAGAAACGGACCCATACTTCATCAATTTTGGTGGTTGGGGGTCAGTTCTACATTTTTTCCCGTGCCAGAGACATTTCTTAAATTTTTCCCATCAAACTCCATCAAAATTCAAAATTGAGGGGTCCATCATGTAGAGAATTTCAACAGCTTTCCAATGATACCAAAATCGTGAAAATACGAGCTCTGGTGCGAAAGATATGCCCCTCTGAAGATTTGGGCAAAAATGGCAAAATTAGGGCAAAATTCGGGTTCGTGGGCCAAAATCCTCCCTTTTTCCCTCTTTTTTCAAATTGGGAAAATTTTCCAAAAAATCTCTGTTGGCACCCCACTCTCCTGATGACATGTGTGCACCTTCTGGTTGATCTGCGGGCTTTAATTCAACATTTTGCCCTCTTTTACCCACGGGAAATTTTCTAAAATTCTCCAACCTTCGTTGCTGATGTGGCTAGCCCTCAACCTTTTGCCCCTTTGATTTTTATGGGAAAAGGCAAAAAATCTTCAACTTCTCCTTGACCTGCCTTCCGTTGTAGATGACACGTGACGCTCATTTGATTGGTGCGTGGCCTTAACCAATGGCACCTTCTCCTTTGTGGGCTTGTGGGCCGATTTCAATTTTGAGTTTTTAGCCAAAAAGGCTAATTCACAAATTTTCTCCCTGGCCCCACGAGTCCGTTTCTTCCTTCGTCGGGCCTGCAGGGCCAAATATTTCCTTTGTGCCCTTTTAACCCCAAAAAGTGCTAAGTGCTGAACTTTTCTCCACACCTCCGCCAACCCACCAATTTCCTTGGAAAATGCTTCCAACTCTATTCCGCCAGCTCTGAGACTCCCTGGCAAATTTTCCTCATCTCTCGGCCCAAGACTCCTTGGCAAATTTTCCTCCCGCCTAGGGAAAATTTTCACTGTTAACTCCGCCGAGCCATAACTCAAAAAATACAAGGAGTTAGGATGACTTTTTACCTTTATGGAAAGGTGAGAAAATCCTCTATCTGATGAAATCATACCCAAAAAATTTTGAGTCCCTGAAGCATGCAAAAAATCCATTTTAAGTACCAGCAAAGGAAAAGGAGGAGGAGTTAGCCAAAATAAGCATGGGCTTATTTTGGATTATGTAGAAATGACATAGGAGGGTTTGTATAAAAGGAGTTCTACCCAACAAAAGAGCTCAAAGGATGTAAAATCTGTTGCTAGCTCTTGGGGGAATCTTGGGTAGACACGTACAATAGTTGGAAATGTTCACAACTTCTATTTATTGCCTTTACAAAGCCAACTATAAAGTCCAATCTTGAGTTGTTTCAATGAGAGATAAGGTTTCTATATTGGGGGGCATGCCTTATAGGAATCGATGAAGAGTGTTGTATCCTCTAAATAAAACTCTTATTCATCTACTCATTGTAAGATTTTTCCCTACATTTAAGGAAACAAAGGAACGACTGCACAAAACGAATGGCAATTTCTGCAACATGTGGCAAGTTTCTTGGGAGCTTATGTCATGTTCAATGATGTTGTCTGATAGTATCTTACAGATGACGACATGTGCTGGGAAATATGGTTCGACATCTCTTGAAATTCTACAAAACATTTGATAATAGGTTTCAAATCATTTCTTCGCCTTTGATGCATATTTTGAAATGTATTTTAAAATGGTTGGTGAGATAGTACGTGTTGGAAGTCAACCTTGCCTCTTTGAATTGACAACATAACTTGATTATGTATTTTGAGCCTTTCGTCATTTTGTGCAGGAAGGTATTTAATTTTTCCATCATCAACAAAAAAATTTGATACATGACAAGCCTCCCATGGGGCTTTATAACGACATTGGAGATTGTTTTGTTTTTTCTCAGACAAAGTTGGTCAGAGCATTTCTTGTGGAGTTTCATTCTATTCAACAACTCTTCAAGGTCTGTAATAGGGGAACATGAAAGAATTCGATATGTATCCATCAGGAAGGGGTCATGTTGAATGGATCAATGTACAAATTCACCTCTATCAGAAGCGGGTCTTGGATTCCAAGAAGATACGTAAAAATCAAAGTATTTCCTAGTGGCTTCCATAGATGTGGTGCTTGTTGAATCAAGTGTATCACTATTAGGAGCATTCTGCAGCCAAAGGAAACCATAGACGTGGGTGAAACCTCTATGTTTTCATTTATACCTGTTGGAATTACAGACTGTCAGCAATATTTGCATGGCCAAAGAATTTTTTTTTGATTAAGTAATGTAATCACATGTACCAATAGTATTTCACCCCAAGGTGTTTTTTCTAAAACTTATTCACAGAAAATTGTGAATTTGTTGTGTAAATACGCGGCCACTCGGTGGGGATGATGAAAAATGTTGATAATCCTCCGTCGTTGAGCCACAGGAGGTTCAAGAGGGGAAGCACCGGACATGATGATGTGAAAGTATGGCCATTTGGTGTCTGTGGAACTTAGAGTGAAGAGAAAATTTGGTAAACCCAATTGTGTGATTGAAATATCCATTGTAGGATATTACTTAAAAATACACAAAATATAGAAAATTTGCAGCAAAGTAAAATACTGATTTTTAACGAAAACGTCCAGCTAGGACAATGAATGGTATTGAATTGATATCACATAAAATATTTACCCACAGTGCATGAAATTACAAGGGAAGCTTACAATGATAATAATAAACACTATGCGGACATTTTATGGAATAATATATTATTGCCCAACAAGGTACAAAAATCCCTAGGCGGCTAGTCCACTTTAGAGGTTTGTGACCCTCTTGATACAAAGAGAAAAATAAGGGTCTTTGAAAACAACAATGGCAGGTATAGGGAATAGCACGACCACCTACGGATTTGACACGATTGACTGGAAGAACCCCCAAATAGAGGTCGTATTCGCCACATTTGGAATGGAGTTGGGAAATGAGGGAGGCACCTTCCACATGCTGTCATGCCCTACCTAGATGGCTACCGTGAGTTAGATATAGAGCCCCTTTGACTGTATTGCGCTTGAAAGCCCCCAAAGAATCCTCGAAACCCTTCTTCTGACCCTCTGAGAAATATCTCTATAGTATACATGGCCCAAAAAAATGGCTCCAAAATGATAGACTAGGGTAGATATCTTCACTACCGAAGAATTCCTTGCTAGCTAGGGGTGGGTCTCTCACCACCGAAGCTAGGGTCCTTGTGGGATTTGACTCCACAAGCTGTAGAAATGCAACAACAACAAGTGCACGTGAAGGAGCCAAAAATGTATATGACAAAAAGTCCCTTTTCTTTCTTCCCCATCTCCATATATACTTTTCCTTAGGAAAAACGAGCCCTCCACAACCCTAGCGCATTTCATTCCATGGAGGGGCCACTAATATAAAACGTATCTATAATTACTTTCTCCCCTTTTTGAGTCGCCGTGTCCAAAAAGTAACCCCCAAACACCAAACTAGGACATTAAAACCATGGGGCCCCTTCCTACAAGCCTTCCAATGTCCACAGCCCCCTTGGGTTCGACCATGTTTTGGGCCCGACTTGGCCCTTGGGCCACTTGACGTAGGAAGAAGGGGGCATTACAGAAAGGGGACATTAAAGTCCTCCCTTCACAAAATTTACTTGTCCTTAAGTAAACACAAATCAGGATGCTGCAAAATCTGCTCCCCCTCCCAAGTGGCATCCTTAAGTGGCAGTCCCTTCCATTACACCAAATACCCAGTGATTTCTCTGTTCCTGAGCCCCCTCCGTATCTTGTTTCGATAATGGCTTCTGGTTCTAGCACTAACTTCCCTTCCTCATCTAGTGGCGGTAGCTCTGTAGATGGTTGCAATATGCGGTCCGAGCACCTTCTTAAGGCATGAAACATGGAAGACATTATGTATCTTACTATGCTCTAGTAGCTCTAGCTCATATGCCACTACCCCTACTCGACGAACTATTCAGTAAAGACCATAAAATCATGGTTTTAATTTCTCTGCACCCTTATGCTTCAGTGAGGACTGCCTATATGGCTGTAAACGTAGGAACACTAGATCCCCAACCTCAAAAGACCTATCTGTCATGTGCCGATCTATCATATACCTTATACTAGATTCTGTACCTTCTGAAGATTCTCTTTGATAGCCTTCTAGAATATCTTGGTTCTCCTGCAACCAATCTCTGAGATTTGGGAACTCGTTTATCTGGTAATACCAAATCTACAAATGTCCTTGCGTCATTCCCATACAAGGCTCGGAAAGGGGTTCATACCTATGCTCATCTGGTAGGTGATATTGTATCAATACTCACCCATGTGTAACCATTTGTTCCATGCTCACTGGTGTCCTATCACATAACTCCGGAAGTAGCCTTCTATCCACTTATTGATTATCTACATCTTCCCATTTGTCTGTGGGTGGTAGCTAATGCTAGGAGTTAACTCCATACTTGCTAGTCTGAAGATCTCCTACTAAAAGGTGCTCATGAAAATCTTGTTCCTGTCACTGATGATATTTTTAGGCAACCCATGTAGCTGAAAAATACCTGTATAGAAGATCTAGGCCACATCCATGGCCTCATGCCCTTTGGGTAGGGAAAAGAAATGAGCATACTTAGTTAACCAATCAACTACAACATAAATACAGCTATGCCCATGCACCAAGGGAAGCCCTATGATAAAATTCCATAGATATGCTTTCCCATTTCTATTTGGGAATGGGGAGAGGCTGAAGTAATCCTGCTAGGAAAGAGTGCTCAGATTTGGTTTGCTGGAAAACCATACATTCTCTGACATGATTTAAGACATCGTCCTTCATCCCCTTCCATGCAAATCTCTCCCTGATGAACTTCTATGTTTTGAAATGCCCAAGATGTCCAGCTAGGGGTGTATCATATACTGTTTGAAGGATCTTTCCCTTCATTTTAGATCCTGATACAAGGAAGATCCTATCCTTGTAGAAAATGAGATCATCCACTACTCTATATCGGTCGTCTTGGATCATACCCATCCATGATCCCACATCCAAACTGATTTTTGGGAATACTTAAAAAGTATATGAGCCTTCCAATCCACTGAAATATCAAACATAGAACTAAGCATAGTAGTGAGGTAAGGCCTCCTAGATAAAGCGTCAGCAATAACAATGCTATTCTTACCTTGAGTATACTCAATGTCAAAGTCATATGTTTGCACCTTGTTCACCTATCTTTGCTGGTGATCGTTGAGCTCTTTCTATCCCAAGAAGAATCTCAAACTGTTGTGATCCGTATAAACCATAAATTTGCTGCCCACAAAGGTACTGTCTGAATTTGGCCAAGGCATGCATAATGGCCAACATCTCCTTGTCATAGATTGAATACCCCCTCTCCACGGGTTTCAATTTTTAACTCTCATAGGCAATGGGATGCCGACCCTGCATGAGAACTGCTCCAACACCCTCTCCTGAAGCATCACACTCTAGCATGAATGGGCGGGAGAAGTATGGTAATATGCAAGGATGGGACATAAACTCATTACCTCCTTGAGGTGGTCAAAAACTTGTTGAGCAGCAACTGACCAAGAAAAATCCCCTTTTTCGTCAAGTCAGTCAATGGAGCAGTCAATCGAGATAAATTTTTCACGAACCTCTGGTAGTATGTGCACAACCCCACGAATCCTCTCAATTGTGTGAGTGTTCTAGGTGGGGGCCAATCCAAGATTGCCCATATCTTCTCTCTATCCACCTTCACTGTACCCCTGCCAATTACATATCCAAAGTACAAAAGTTTGGTCAGGCTGAACTCACACTTAAAAGCTTTCACATATAACGAATTAACTGTCTAATATCCCCAATATCTCACCCAGGTGCCTGATATGGTCCTCCCAAGTCCTGTTGTACACTAAAATATGATCGAAGAAAACCAACACAAAGTTCCGCAAGTGGCAGTTGAACACATGATTCATGCAAGACTGGAATGTAGCTGGAGGATTAGATAATCCGAAAGGCATCACCAAGAATTCAAAGTGACCGTAATGGCATCTGAACGCTGTCTTATGCACATCCTGCTCTCTGAATTTGATCTGATGATATCCAGAGCACAAATCTACTTTCCAAAAATAGATTGCACCATGTAGCTCGTCCAACAACTCGTCAATGCTTGGTACATGGGATACTTGTTCTTTATTGTGTTCTTATTTAAGGCTTGGTAGTCCATACACATCTGCAGGTTCCCATCCTTCTTCTTCACCAAAACCACCAAAGAAGAAAAAGGGTTGGAACTCGGTCTAATATGTCCCATATCCATGAGCTCCTGTATAGTCTTCTCAATCTCTTCCTTAAACCTCTTGGGGTGGCAGTAAGGAGAAATGACCACCGGTCTAGCATCCTCGAGCTTAATCACATGCTCAAATCCCCTATCTGGAGGTATGCTTGGAGGTATGTCACCAAACACGGCACTGTGTTTGTCCAGTAGGCCCTGTATATCCACAGGGTACTACTGCTATCCCTCCTCTGATTTATTGGTTGAAACCAAGTAGTGTACTGCCCAATCCACCTCGTTGTGCCTATAGATCCTCTCAATCCTCTTGGCCTTAACAACTCGGGCTACCCCCAAGGATAAACCCCTCAAGATCACATTCCTCCCTTTCGGACTTAAACTTCAGCTCCATCATCTGGAAGTTAGTTCGAAATTCACCAAGGGAATGGAGCCACTATACCCCAAGCACTATGTTGGTCTCTCTAATTCCAACAATATAGAAACCATTAGTAAATGTATAGTTACCCATCACGATGCTCAATTGGGGAACCCATCAGTGTGCATCTCATAGACTTTCCATTGGCTACAACCACATTGAAGCCCTCAAATTCCTCTGTCTATAACCCCTCGCCTCTCAACTAATGAGGCATCAATAAAGTTGTGGGTTTCCCCACTATCAATGAGTACCACCACTCGCTGTCAGTGTAAAACTCCCCCTAACTCTGAATGCCTTATACCTTGGGGTACTAGATAATGTGGCGATAGTCTCCTGGGGGAAATTATCTTGCTATCTTGCTCCACACCTACACCATCTGATGCCTCCTCATCATCACCCTCTAATGGCTGTGTGTTCAATTCTTCGTCACCATTGCTCTCCTTAAAGACCTCTATGTATTGGGCCCTCCCTCTGGCCTTGCAATCATGCCCTGGGACCCAAGGTGTGTGGTAATCGAAACATAGTTTCTTTTGCCTCAATTCCTCCCCGTCATCACTAGCTCCGAATGGTCTCCAGGCTGTATCCTTCCTAGGTGGTGGTACCTTTGGTTGTAGAACCCCCTGTTCTTGAAGGGAAACCCTTAGGCTACACTCGAGGTGGAAACCTCGACTTAAGGAGTGGATAAATCTAGGTCACGAGCTTTGCTAATAGCCTCATGCAGCGAAGAAGGCTCAAATGACCTAAAAAATCTAGCGAGAGCATCTGTCAAACTTGCTTGTGAATAGGGAATTCAGCCTCATCTCCGTAATATTAGGTACCATGAGCGATAGTATCTAAAAATCGGTGATATATTGATCCACGGAACCGGTCTGTCTCAGATGAGTCAACTCTCTAAAATACCCGTCGGGGTCCCTCTTATCAAATATGCTCACTAGCCTCTTTGTGAACTCTGCATAAGTCGTGATGTATATGTGTCCTTGTGTAATCAACCCATGATGACCACCAATCATGAGCGTCTCCCTCTAGATGTGGGATTGTAAACTTAATTACATCTTCCTCCCACGTTGGATTCAGGTCGAATTATGTCTTCAACTTTTACACCCAAGACTGTGCTGTACACTTCTTAGAACCATTGAAATGTGGCAATAGAAATCTGTCCCAACCTCCTTTATATCTATGGTACTTGTGCCTAGTAATCTCTCCTAGGCCTATGCTGCCAATCTTCATTTTGTAATATTCTTGGAATGGCATGTTGTCACGAAAGCCATCACTTAAAGTTTGGTATCATTCCCAACAAGATTCCTCATTTACAACATCCCCTTGTTGTCCGTACCTGTGAGACTTTCAGATCCTTCAAGAAAGAAGGTTCGTGAGACCCCAGAGGCCTAGTAGAAGAATGGGGGGGACCGTTGTCCTGAATGTCAACCCTCACTTCTATGACCATATTGTCCCTTGTTTCCTATTTTCTCCTCTTTCCACATGAGTAACAGACCCTATCCTGTGCTAATCTCCCAGTGAGCCTAGCTCAAATAGAGATTGGTGGTCTCCTGTTGCTTTACCATGTTGGTGAATAATTGTTTCATCAGCTCCACCCCTATATCCTCACTGTCTTTGTCATCCATCTTTCAATCCCAACAGGCTGGAGAAATAGCCGCTCTGATACCACTGAAATATCCCTTGTGGGATATTACTTAAAAATGCACAAAATATAGAAAACTTGTAGCAAGGTAAAATACTGATTCTTGATGAAAATGTCCAACTAGGATAGGACGAATGGTATTGATATTGATATTACACAAAATATATGTCCCACAATGCATGAAATTACAAGGGAAGCTTACAATAATAATAATAGACACTATGCAGACCTTTTATGGAATAATATATTTTTTCCCGACAAGGTACAGAAAGCCCTAGGTGGCTAGTCCATTTCAGAGGTCCGTGACCCTCTTGATACAAAGAGAAAAATAAGGGTCTTTGAAAATAACAATGGCAGGTATAGGGAATAGCACTGACCACCTGCAAATATGACACGACTCGACTAGAAGAACCCCCAAATAGAGGATGCGAATTGCCACGTTTGGAATGGAGTCAAGAAATGAGGGAGGTGCCTTCCACGTGCTGTCACGCCCAACCTAGATGGCTACCGTGAGTCGGATCTAGAGCCCCTATGACTGTATTCCCTGAAAGCGCCCCCAAAGAATCCTCAAAACCCTTCCTTCTGACCATCTGGAAATATCTTTGTAGCACGACCTAAGAAAAATGGCTCCAAAATGATAGACTAGGGTAGATATCTCACTACTCGAAGAATTCCCTACTAACTAGGGGTGGGTCTCTCACCATCGAGAGCTAGGGTCCCTATGGGATTTGACTCCATAAGTTGTAGAAATGCAACAGCAGCAGCTGCACGATGAAGGAGGAAAAAATGTATATGACAAAAAGTCCCTTTTCTTCCTTTCCCATCTCCATAAATACCTTTCCTTAGCAAACGAGCCCCCCACAACCCTAGCGCATTTCATTGCATGGAGGGGACACTAATATAAAAAGTATCTATAATTACTTTCTCCCCTTTTTGAGTCATCTGTCTCCAAAGGTAACCCCCAAATGCCAAACTAGGACATTAAAACCACGGGCCCCCTTCCCACAAGCTTCCAGCATCCACATCCCCCTTGGGTCTGACCACGTTTTGGGCCCGACTTGGCCCTTAGGCCATTTGGCGTAGGAAGAAGGGGCATTATAGAAAGGGGACATTACAATGATCATGTCTAAAATTTTTCCTCTACTCTTTTCTCAGAAGGTTCATGTCCCTCAAAGGTTTGTACCGAAAGACATCAAACTGTCGGGAAAGATGTTAGTAGGGAATTCCTAAAGTCTTTTGTGTAGATCTTGAATAGTTATTGGAACATCAAATTCGATATTATGTTTCATAAAAATTGTTGTAATTTCTTGGCTCATGTGATGTGTAATAAGATTGAGAAAATAGTATGTCAAATGAGGCTAGCTTCCAAACCAGTTTTCATGATACCGTAACAAATGTAGAGCATATTCATGTAAAAGAACCTCCTTCGTTCTAGGATGTTTGAACATGGCTTTTCCTATTGGAAACAAAGTCAAAAAATCCATAGAGAAAAATCCTTATGTGTTGTACTCGTTTATAGGGGAAAGCCCAATTTCCAGCCATTATAGAGTTAAAGGACTCGCTCTCCCTTTCTCAAGAATAAATCGTTGAATTTCCTCTTCTTCAGTACTTGAATTGAGGATGGAGGGAACAAAAGAAGAAGATTGACATACTGTGTCTGACATGTCTACAGACTCATGTTGAACCATATATGTTGGATCTTCATGAATCTCATGACAATTGAGTGCAATCCTATTCAGAAAGAGTGTCACATATGTGGAGGAAGAAGGCAAGGACTCAAGAGAATTCTCATTGATCAATACATCTTTATAGTATGGATCATGTGTAATTTTAAATTGCAAATCTTCCCACACACAAAATTTGCTAACATAAAAGCCATATTTTGTAAAATTGGCTCCAAGTTTTTGTATGAGAACAAGGTCCAGATCTCCAAGTATGTACGACAGGTTTTTTTCTATGGAGGAAATGTTTTAAGGGAAGCTTATTGTGTGACATGTGTATTAGTATTGTCCTCCTCCCACTTGACCGACTTGTAAGATAGGAAAACTCACAAGTTTGGCTTAGATGTTCAAGAATATGAGACAGTAGATATATTTATAATATTTTATTTAAATAATCTAAATTACATATTTAAATCATTTGAATTTCATTGTATATGTGGATTTAATCAACTGTCAGTGATATCTTTGTGAGCTTTTTGCCATATTTTTGTGCGTTGTCAACTTTTACCTCTTGATTTGTCAAGTTAATTCCTTCGTCTCAAATTTGTTACTATGCCTTACTACAAAGTTAATATTTTTATGTCTAAGGAACGAGGATAAGCATTTCTTTGTAGAGTTACTACAGAGTTTCAGGGTAACTATGAAATGGAAATTAAAATAATCAATGAATTTTTTTGTCTTTGAATTATCGTTCTTGAGCCATTATACATATGACTATTTACCAACTTATTGACGAGGTTCTCTAAGAGTTTTAGTTTTTCCTTAGTGTCAAGTTAGGAATATGTAACTACATCTACCATTGTAATCTTCATTTTATGTATTTTCTCTAATCATGATTTTTTTTTTAAGCCAAAAATTTTGGCACTATTAAAATACACATAATGTGGTATTGTGCTTTAAAAGTTAAACCGTCTTTTAATATGAATAAATAACTATCTCAAAAAAAAAAAAAAAAAAACAATCCCATGCAAATATTGTTCATCTTTAATTTATTAAAGAATATTAAAACAAAAGTTTAACCCTCTTTTAATATAAACAAAAAACCTTATACTACAACCATACTATTACAAAATATATTGATCCAATAAGCCAAATGATCTACTCATCGGGCCAGCAAACGTAAGCGAATAGGAGAGAGGAGCCAGTCATGGAGCATTACCCAATAGTTGTGAGGGTAGTTGCCATCCTTTACTCCAGTTTGTACACATTTTTAAATTAATAAATGAATGAATACTATCCTATAAATGTACAAACAATCTTCAATACTGATGTACATGTCACTTTTCATGTACAACCATGAATCTATCAACAGTAGAATCAGTACTATCATTTGTAAACATAAAATAACATATATTATACTTCCATGATTGCCAAATTTAAAGTCAACCTGTATTCAATACATGGATATATAATTGTTTTTCATCCCTATACAAAAATGATAGCACATCATCATATCAAATTGATGTCACTTTTCATATAATTTAAGTTCCCATTTTACAATGTTAAAGATCTTGTCATACACAAATTTTGGGGCAGGTTCTCACAAAAATAAGTCCAAAGTGCACCATTTTCAAATATGGACTGTCTTTTAAGCATTAACTTTCTCACCATTTTGACAACCAGCGACTCCCATAAATGATGTACCTATATATTTTCAACAAATGTGAGGCTCAAGAAACAAATATTGAATTGAAATGAGAAATCAAATCAAATTGAACTTCAAATCTGAGTATTGAAATAAAATATCATAAATCTTGATCCACCCCAGTCAATTTCACCCAATCAAAAACAAACACAAGGATCAACCAATTTGGCCCAATCACAAAAAAGCACAAGGATCAATCAACTACAACACTTTTCATATCTTCTATAAATCCAGTTCCTCAATTGCTCTGAAGTTTTATTCAGTTAGTATTATTTTGCTAGTGCATGAAAATCAGAGTTCCAAGCTGCCGTATTCATCTGTTATTTTCCTCCTACTGCCACATAGTAAGTACTTAACTCTGTTGTTATATTGATGCACATTCATTTAATTTTATAAAAAATTCAAGTCAATCTATATATTCTATGGACTGCTTTGACAAGGAGAAAGACTTGCTTGATTCAAGTTATTTTTCTATTCAACCGAGCTGTTAATTGGGATTAACTGGAAATATTCCTGGAAATTTAATTTATGCTGCCTTTTCATGAAGATGTATATTAACAAGTAACTCTAGGATAAATTAATGAAATTTGTAGATGTATATTTACAAGTAATTCTAGGCTAAATTAATGGAATGTGTAGGTGTATATTTACAAGTAATTACAGGCAAAATTAATGAAATATGAAATGTATATTTACAAGTAATTCCACGGTAAATTAATGAAATCTGTAAATGAATACACATCTACTTATAACTATACAACTACAGACTATACAACGACCTGAAAAGGCAGAATAAATTATACAGCTACATGAAAAGGGAGCATAAAATATACAATTACATGAAAAGGCAGCATAAAATATACATCTGACATGTAATTACTTGTAAGTATACATCTACATATTTCATTAATTTAGCCTGTAATTACTTGTAAATATAAATCTACATGTACACATACATCTACAGGTTTCATTAATTTAGCCTGTAATTACTTGTAAATATAAATCTACATGTACACATACATCTGCAAGTTACATTAATTTAGCTTGTAATTACTTGTAAATATAAATCTACATGTGCACACACATCTACAGGTTTCATTAATCAAGCTCATAATTACTTGTGAATATTCATCTATGGGAGGGGAGCTAGTCATGCTGCACCCAAACTTTGGGAGATTATGCCAAGCACCTGGTAATCCCTAAAATCCCAAAAAACTGTCAATTCAAGCGCATGAGAATTCTCTACAGCTTGAACTGCTTTCGAAACAAATCTGCCACGTAACCCAACGTGCATACTTGATGGAGTGAGAGGTGTCAATTTTATTGTCTTCCATGTGATGTTGGCCCAAAACATGTGACTTAATCACCCCACCTATTAATATTTAATCTGCCACTTATTACAAAGGCATCCGTGATTTTGGAGGAGAGGGAAATTTTTGCATGTAGATATAGTATTAAATCTGCCAAGGAATGTCGTGTTATTTGAGCGAAGCATATCTTGATATGTACAAGTCTACTTCATTTATTGTCATTGAAGGTGCCAATAAACACCTCGCCACCCTCCATTAATTGGGTGGAGTTTCCCGCTGAGAAAGAAGAAACAGAAGATGAAACAGAAGAAGAAACGGAAACTTGCAGCAGCGTGGAGAAGAAACTGTATCATAGAGTGCCCTTTCTGTAAGGACAATTACAACATTGTTTAGTCTCTATTATGTACCGTTGGATTTTATATTTCTATACATTGATGTGTTTCAATTGTGAGAAATGCGCAATGTATGAGGCATTACCTTACACATTGATTTTCCTTTTTCATGTACATGTATATCTTGATATGTGCCTTTTTCATGTAGATGTATATTTGGTCATAAATTCAAATCTGTATTTGTTTCAATAACATTGCCTTCTTCTGTACTAGACCCATTTTGACCTTTGATCTTTCAAGTATCCATTGCTCACAATATAGGCACTCACATCAAATGGTTGCACTTCCTTTTATGTGAGTTGATTCAATATTATTTCTTCTCATTGTTGTAAGTTCATCTATTCATCTATCTTTGCAGGTTTTTATTGACATCATGAGGAGAAGGCAACTTCCTAAAAGAGTAAGACCTGCATGTGCCAAAATTAGGGGAGCAAGATTTCCGCTAAGTGAAGAACATAAAGAAGGGGCTAACAATACCCCACCTCAAGATGCCAATGACACACCACATGAAGAAGAAAATGTGCAAACAATAACAGTGAGCCCTTCACCCCAAAAAGTGACAAAGCCAAAAGCTGCTTAGAACAAGTCTGATATGGATAATGCCATAAAATATGTTGAAGAATATGGATACTCTACACGTGTTGCTGCAAAAAAATGGGGTATACCAGCGACCACCCTTACTTCTTGGCTGATGGGCATTACCACTACTAAAAGAAAGGGTCCACCAACAATTCTAACAGATGAAGAAGAGATGGAGATAGTGATTTGGTGTTATGAAATCGCTGACATGGGCCATGGGTTAGAAATTATACAACTTAAGACATGTGTGGCACAAATATGCGAAACAAGGTCTAACCCATTCACGGATGGTTTTCCAGGTAAGTCATGGTGGGCATGTTTTAAAAAAAGACACTCAGATCTAACATTAAGGACAACTGAAGGCCTTCATAAGGATCGAGCAATGTGTTTGAGGCCATCAATTGTCAGTTCCTTCTACATTACTTTGTCTAAAGCTTATGAGGCCAACCTATATGGACCAAACAGAATATGGAATTGTGATGAAACTAGGTTACAAGATGGAAGGAACTCCGGTATTAGAGTGCTTGCTAAAAGGGGTAGTAGGAGTGTCCCATATATCATCCCAAAAAGCAGAGAATGGATTATCATATTGTGTTGTGTAAATGTTGCTAGACAAAGCATTCCAGGATTCTATCTTTTTAAGGGGAAGCACCATTTAGAAAATTATATTGCAGGTTGTGAGCCTGGAGCTTGCATGGCAACACAAGCACATGCATGGATGACAAAAGATTTATTCATGAAATGGTTACATCACTTTGCATCATCTATACCTGGTGGTGTGTCTCCTACAAATAGGAATTTACTAATTTTTGATGGCCATGGTTCACATGTTGCTTTGGGGACAATTCAAGAAGCCAAGAGTTTGGGGATTGATTTGTTAACATTGCCTGCACACACCTCTCATAAATTACAGCCATTGGATGTGAGTTTCTTTGCTCCATTCAAAACATACTTCAAGGAGGAGAGACGCAAATGGATAATTGCAAACCATGGGATAGATGTGAAAAGGGTTGAATTAGCAGAGTTAGGGAGCAAAGCATTCATAATGGCTCTTACACCTAGCAATATTAAATCAGGATTCAAAAGAACAGGGATATGGCCTCTTAATCCCAATGCCTTGGATGAAGACATGGGACCTAGTAGAACATTTGACACATCTTTTCAAGATGATGCTGGTGCAGCAGAAAATATGCTTCATCTATCTAGGGTTGATTTAGAGCAAAGTGAAGATGTTGAGATGGTGCCTAACACACAATTGGAGAAAGAATCAGAACCTCAGCAGAAGGAGATAAATATAATGAATGTGTTGAACAACAATTGCAAACTCCAAACAGAATTAATCAAATTGATGAGTCACTATCGATGCCCACAGAAGAAAGCCCTCTTGATTGGATGAAAGAAGCAGCTCTTAATCTTGGTGTAAACTTGAACTTCAATAATGAAGAGGTTAGCCTCTCTTTACCCTCTCATCGAACACTACTTCCTGGCTCATATTTGGTGCACTACTATGTTGGTAGTCAAGCTGAAGAAAATGATGCAGAATCATAGGTAGAGGCAACAGGAGTATTATAGGCAAATTCAAACCAAACCTGTGAGGGAAACCAAGGACAAAGAACTCTTGCTAGATTCTTGAAACTCCCTATGGAAAAGGTTAGAGAATCATCAAGGTCAAATAGTGCTTTTGGTATAAGATTGAGTAGGGAATCTCAACTAATTACCGCAGATCAGTACATGGAGCTTTTGGTTGAGAAAGAGAACAAAAAAAAGAAATCGATGAATTGAAGTAAAGAAAAAAGGAACAAATCCAGGAGAAGAAGGCAGAACAAATTGTTGAAAGGGAAAGGAAGGAACAAGAAAAGATTGAAAAAGAATATAAAAGGAAAACAAAGGAGCACCAAAAGTTGATTCAAAGGCAAGAAAGGGAACAGAGAAAGGAACAGGGACGGATTCAAAGGGATCAAGAGATAAAGGAGAAGGAGTTTGAGAAGGCAAGAAGAGAGTTAGAAAGGAAAAGGAGATTGAGTAGTCCAATTAATCCTTTTCCTGATCAACACCCAATGTTAAGAGAATTAATGGGCATACATTGCCCCCTATCAGTTTCAACACACAATTTTGCAGTTGGAGTGAATGCTTCTCCAACTTCTGATCTATTCCCAACTACACTTGTGAGGGATGTCAACATGGGGAGGCAACTGCAAATTAACACCCCAACTTCAACCTCAACTGCAGATTCACCACCCTTCCCCAGATTTTGGAAATGATATTATCAGAAGTAATTATTTATTTTTGAACGCTGAATTTTTTATGTCTGGAATTGGCATTTTGATTTAAAAACTACAATATAGTTATAATAGCTATATGGCCCAACTATATTGTATGGCCATGTTTTTGTAATGGACTATGGTAATGTTTACTGAATGAATATATGTCGTCCAAGTTATGTGATTATATTTTGCAAAGATTTAAACTCATATTGTTTCTGAAAATTACATTTTTGAAACTGAAAAATAGTAAATGCCAGTATGTAATTCGCCAATAAACTATATTGGTCATTAATGTAACAACCAGAAGCCAATAACACATTCTACCAGTACAAAAGAAAATTATGAAATAGTTTCTATCACTGCCTCAATGAGGGTAAAAAACTCACCATCTAGATATTCGAAGAGAATCAAACAATTTCCAAACTTATTTGATGTGTTGATAAACACAATTAAAATGTTGCTCTGCATCTGCACTTCCACTCGGAGTCACTCCAACAAGCATAACAACCCCGCTGCAACACATGTACAAAAAATACAATCACTTTTTAATATATAAAAAATAAATGTAATTACCTGAACTTCCAGAGACTTGAGCCAGGCTAATAATAAAAAATACTATCAGTTTTTAATAATAAAGTGAAAACATCAAGATGCAAATACATAGTATTCTTTACTAACAATAGGTCTTTCAAGACATAATATTTATTGTATTTTTTGTTTACATAATCTATACCCATCCCAGCGTGGTCAGAACTCTCTAACACGTTAAAAAAATATATATTTTACAGGCATCTTCAGGTCAGAGTACAGCTATGGCGGGCAAACAGAAACATAGTAAACATTAAATACAAAAAACCATTGCTCATATACAAATACAAAATAAAATCCATCTTCGTGTTATCTTCCAACTACATCTAATGTTTCACCAAAGGAAAAAAATGGGTCATCCAAAACGCGGGCAAACGGACTACAATCTTACAAGCCATAAGATCCAAGTGCATATCATTTTATAGTGTTGCCAACTATTGCTAATCATGTCCATTTGCTTATATTGTCTCCATTAATGAAACTATTAATATGTAGCTTGGATAGTTTTATCAGGCTATTTGTCTGAAGTTTACTTACCTGAAATGCAGCCTTAAACTGTTCGCAAGGTACTGCCTCGCAGTGTGGATAGGCTTTCATTGCAGCTTTTTCACTGTATGCTCCAGAAACTCCCTAAATTTCAAACAAAACCCAAGTCTCAACGCTTCGGAAAATTAAATATGCGTAAGAATCGTCACCATTTTGCACAGCAATCTCCCAAACCCCTATTTTGTCTTCCATTCCATATATAAAACTATAAAAATTTATATGTGTGAGCTAGAATTTTTCCCAAGCGATTGGACAAACAATACAAAATCATATAACGTTGGCAAACAATTCTCAATAATCAAAGACTAAAACTACCTTTATTTGAGTTTTGAAAGTTAAAAACCAATTAATGAAACACAAGCTGTAGATTTGCACCCAAAAACATTTCCACAAGCATAGATTTTGTAACGACATCGAGCAATGTTTCACCTCAGACTGTGGACATAATCTGAGTCACGCAGGAATGATTACAACTACCACTACAACATCCTTATGTATACCGTAATGCTCCCTAATCAATTGGCCTTAATACTATAAATTTTTATGTTAAATGCATGTCTGTGTCCTCGCATACTCTAAATCCTGTTAAATGGCCTTAAAAATCTATATTGACACCCACTAAACTGTTAACTATATTTGTACCGTGAGGAGGCCTTGTGGAGATGTAAAACATCAGCATGCTGATGGCGGTGCCGTTAGTATTCTGTTACAAACAGAAGCCCATCATAAACCTATAATTTCATAGAATTGACAGAAGTTTTGAAAACTTCAAAAAAAGGATTTGTCGGGCGAAAAATGAAATAGGTAACAAAACCAACATTGCAAAACTCAGGGTCAGTAACTCTGGTAGAGAAACTTGAATCCCTGGGAAAAACAGTCATTAGCCATAATCAACACTCCCATTGAGCAAGTTATTCGTTAGCCACATCTGTAAGTACTCAGATAGATGATTTTCGGCTTCATCACATACTTTCATTTGGGTACCCACCTGGACTGGAACCAAAACTGAACTGCTACCGTGTTGTGAGCCCGAATGGAGATGATCACAGGATGTGCCTAGTGCTGTCTCAATGGATGAGGGCACTCAGTGAACGCAATTTGGAGCTTCAAAGAGAACTGAGTTACCTTCTAAAGCCTAAGAAGTTCACACATATTCCATTGCGAGGTCGCATGTTAGTCATGTCAGACTCTTCATCAAAATTTCGGCACCATTTCAAGCTATGAAAGACGTAGTTTCGAAACCATCTGCTGACCAAACGATGTGCAAGTTTACCTTCCAACCGTCTATCCATAACAAATGCCCATTGCCAAAAGTTTCGATTCTGCTTACTCCACGTTTCCAATGAATAACAGGCGAATTGGATAGCTTTCAAACTTGTATTCTTGCTGCAAGTTCCTTATTTCTTCTCCACGCTGCTGAAAGGGCAGGCTTCTTCTCCATGCAAAACAGTTCTATCTTCTGTTCCTTCAAGGATGAGGGGAGAAAGTCAGTGCAATTAATGGAGGATGGTGAAGTGTTTACTGACACCTTCAATGACAATAAAGGAAGCAGACTTGATGCTCTCAAGATATGGTTCACTCGAAAAACAAGGCGATACTTGGCATATTTAATACGAAATCAACGTGTATAGATTTACCTCTCCTCGAATATCACGGATCCCTTTGTAATAAGTGGCAGAATAAATAGGGATAGGTGGGGTGATTAAGTCACATGTACTGGTCCGACCCCAGAAACAACCAAAAAAAGTGACACCTCTCACTCCATCAAGTATGGACACGTTGGGTTACGTGGCAGATTTGTTTGGAAAGCAGTTCATGCTGTAGAGAATTCTCATGCGCTTCAATTGACATATTTTTTGAGATTTTTTGGATTACCAGGTGTTGGGAATAATCTCCCAAAGTTAACCTGCACCATGACTGGCTCCCCTCCCTTGAGCATGAAAAAAGTGAATAAACCCCACCAAATGTGCACTTTAAAAAAAATAAAATTAACTTTTCATGGAAAATACAAAAACTGAAGCTTTCAAAACATTGTTTCTGTAAATTTTACGTGTTTCCTTGTTAAACAATTAAGTGTCGGAACAAAACTATAGTTCAACATAAAACAAAACTCTTAGACACCTTATGCTCGCCATCAAATGACATGAAATCAAAATCCATGGTATTTAGACACATAATGACAGAAAAATTTATTCCTATTATAATATCAAAGCCATCTTTTTATGGCGCATAGTCACTGTCAATTAACGTGGTTTTAATTTTTTTGAACCTCCATTAGTTATGTCCTGGCAGAATGAATATATTCCAAGCTATTATTTTCCCAACCCATCTCTTGACTAGAGGTAAAAGAAAACAAAATAAAATTGATTTGATGGAAATAATGGATGTGTTTGAGGAGGATAAAGCAAATAAGAGATAAAGGGTTTCAAACATGACACATAACCGAAGGAATACATGTTTAATTCATTTTAAAATCAGTCACACATTGCATGATTTTTCTACAACCCTTGATAGACGTGCGTAGACACGTGGACGGTCCTAAAATGACAATGCTTCAACGTCTCCTTCCCGCAATTTTTTGTCATACATGATCATCTCCACCATGTTAGTAGCCAAAGGTCTCATTCTCATTTGAGACGCCTTTCGGCGTAAAAATGAGCCTATAACTTAATATTTCCCCTCCATTTTAGAGCATTGTCGACATCCTATTCATTTCAAAGAGTTTAAACTGCAAAACATTGGAATGCTTATATGTGGACACAATGTCAACAACTATCATTTCTTTGTTATGATTTTTGACATATAAGGTGAGGATTTTAAAAGCTTCATCGAGATTATGATCCTCTTGTTTTTAAATGACAATATTTGTCAAAGTTTCTTGATTTACTACCAAAATAACGCAAAAACATCATAATGTCTATCTGTGGACGCAATGTCAATAACTATTAATGCCTTGTTATGAGTTTTGACGTATAAGGTGGGGGGTTTAAAACCTTCGGCGAGCTTATGATTCATTCCTTGTTATAAATGTTGGTGTTTGTCAATGTTTCATGTTTTATTGCTAAACTAACACAATTTTTATTTGGGTCATGTATATACTCATATTCAGTAGTAAATATAAACATGAGTATGTATGGCATTATTCTAGATAATGTAATTTTAGTAGGAAAAATGCATACCTCAATTTTGATATTTTATTTTAATCTTGCAACTATATCGCAAAGCAAACAATTTACGATTTAAGAATCTATGAAGACAAAAACATGTATTTGTAGTTGTAGTAAATATTGAAGTGTACATGTTCTATTAAGACGGCCTGAAAAAAAAAATTAATGGAGTTTGACTCAAATGTGAAAAGCTTGTTGGATCTTGGTGAGCATTGAAAAGTGGCTTGTATTTACTCATACCAATTTTTATAACATGAAAGGGATGTCAAGCCCAATGAAGATTTAAAACTTCTTACCATATACATTTATTCTCTGCCCCTTAATGCTAGACACTCCAAGAATGTATAAAAAACTGTGAATATAAAATAAAAGAAAAAAAAGTGCCCAAAAAAAAATTCACAAGAAAAGTAAAGGGTCAAGAGATCAAACTTAATTAGTTTTGACATGTTACAAAATATATGTTATATTGTAGCTTATTGTGGAGAAACAAAGTGGTGAGATACATAATATTGTAGTGAGAGATGACATTACATCCACAATCCATAGTCCAACCATTTTGTAAAGTCCAAGCACATATAATTAAAACACCAACATAGAAAACAAGTAGCAACATTTCAAATAGGAAACACTAACAAGCACTCACATTTAAAACAAGAAACCCTAACACAACACCAACATTTAAAACATGATATCTTTATCAATCTATGGACGCAATGTCAATGTTATCACCTCCTTGTTACACGTGTTTCGATATATAAGGTGTGGGCTTTTAAATATTTAATGAGCTTATGATTTGTTTCCTATTTTATATCTTGGTGTTTATCAGAGTTTCCTAATTTAATTCAACATGGTCAAGTAGATGACACTCTTAATCAACTGCCAATATAGAGTCTCATTTACTTGCGGTGATGGATCTATCTAAGACAACTAAATTCCTATCTCCATAGACTTGTGGCAATTGGCTTACAATCTATCATACGAAACTTCTTGAGAAATGTCTTGGCATATTTCAATTGTAATACAAAAATATGATTTGTTAGCATGTGCATCCAACGCTCCCCGTGAGTTTCATGACATGGATTAACCCCCTCTTGTGGATATTAAATCTGGTGATTGTATAAGAGATTAACGCATGCATGTTTTGGTCTAACGACAATTGTGGTCTAACAAATGGTATCATAATGACAGGTCTTGAGTTTGAAACTCACCCAGATAAGTCGGTGGGGAGGAGATATTGTTGGCATGTGTGTACAATGCTCCCCATGAGTTTCATGACATGGTTAACCCCCTCTCGTGGACCCTAATTTTAGCTATTGTAGTAGAGAGTAATGCCTACAGGTTTTGGCATGGAAATCGTGGTCCAACATGATTTTCTTTTTGCCAAACTTTAAGTCTAAGACAATAATGAAAAATCATGAGATTTATCATGTCAAATGATTAGGTTAGATCTTTCTTTGTTGACTCAATTATCTTAGCTGAAACTCCAATGATGAATAGATCATCAACTTATACCACAATGATCACTTTCTTCCCCCTTGTTGTTTAAGGTATAGATTAGGATTGTATGGACTTGTTTTGAATCCATGATGTAAGAGATGCTGATCAATTTTTATATACCATGTTTTATGATCTTTTTTGAGATTGGATAATGATTTTATGAGTATACACACTTTTCCTCTTTTTTTGATATGATAAAACCTTTTGGTTGTGTCCTATATACTTCTTCCTATAAATCTCCATTAAGGAAGACATTTTTTACATCCATTTGGTGGATTTTCCAACCCAATTGTGCATCTAGAGAAAAAATCATTCTAATTTTTTTGATATTAGTTGTGGGAGAAAAAGCCTCATCATAGTAAATGCCTTCTTCTTTAGCATATCCCTTTGCTACTAGCATAGTCTCGTGTTTATGAATACTATTGTCTACTTTGTACTTTGTTTGAAGATCCATTTGCATCCTGTGTTCAATGAAAAGTTACAAAAGCTATGAAAATGGGGTGAGAACACTTTAAAAAACCCCAAAATATTTAAACAAACTAGTCAATGGAACATCTAATAAGAGATAAACAAGGATTCATCACTTTGCATACATTAATCTTGAAAGAAACAAGCAAATCTAACCTATTTAATAATCATCTACTCTTCAAAGCTTTAAAATTAACCTAGGTAGATTTTAAGCAATCAGTTTGTGATTTATGAGAATGAGAGCTGACCATTAATGGCTTCTAGGCCAATGGTTCTTCCCATTTACTCAAAGCTTGTGTGTGTAGTGCAATCTCAAAGCAATAGCTCAATAAAACAAATTAAATAGGTTCTAAACCCTAAGCAAAATGCTATAGTTTATGTTAGAAAGGAGGAGTGTTCTTAGAAATGGTCTAGGGGTAGTGGGCTATTTATAGTTTTTCAATTTCAGAAATGGGAAACTTTTGGTGCATGTGGGACAAATGAATAAGCCAAAAAACACTTTAGTGAGTCAAAGTAATATTTGACTAGGCTTAGAAGAGGTTGATCATGGTTTAGCACTAGTTAAACTAGGTTAGGCTAGCTAATCCTGTTTAGAGAGGAATTAGGGTTTCAAGAGGGTTTTGAGAGGTCTAATCAATCCGATGAAATTGATCGATAGTCTAGGAAACTAGTAAAAGTGGTATACAAGATGATTTAGTCAATAAGATGTTATATTATCCTGTTTAATTGATTACAAAAGGAATACGACAAAAAAGAATGTCATAAGGGGGGAGTTTGATAGGTCTAATTGACGATATGTCGTCAATTTGCGAGGAGTGAGGATAATTAGTGCAATATAAGGAATAATAGTTCTTTGATCAAACTACATGTGTCTATAAATCCAATCATATTCTTCCTTGGTGGAATATCTCCAAGCTTCCATGCACTATTCTTCACCAGTGACTTATACTGTGTATCCATAACATCTTTCGAAGGTTTCAACTATAGGGATTCTGAAACAGTGGATGGTTTAATAGATTCAACAATTGTACACATTAAGGTCAAATTGACCTCATTTTTATCCATACTATGAGTCCTCATTCCAATGGTAGATGTGTCAAGTATGTCATGCCCACTATTTTACCGCCCAAAATATAACCAAAAAATTGGCAAATTTTTTGTGTAATCAAATGACACAACACTGAAGAATCATTTCACTAAACAATAGGCAGTTCACACCAACACTTATGTTATAATAAACCAACATATCAACAATTACAATCGTCACATGTTCAAACATTGCATTTTATTACTTCAAAAGTGTTACCTTCACAGAAGCATGGTTTAAGTCGTTATGCATCAAAAAGTTACAATGTGGGTTAGTTATGTCTCATTCTATGATCCATTCCAATGTTATAATTATTTATTTTTTCTTGCACTAGCAATATTTGAACATACATGCCATATTTTCCATTCTTAAATACCAAAAACGTTAGATCCAAGAGTATGCAACTTGGCTAGGACCACTACAAATTCTAGTCATCACACATAAATTGAGGTATGCATCAATAATTTTCTTAACCCATGGACGGTCTCCCATGAAAAATCATGCAACGGGATCTAGTATAGGAAGAGCAAGCACAGACAAATAACTAAGAGGAGAAAAATAAACAAGAACTCAATAATTAGAAACAGAGAAAATAGATTAATCTTTGATATACTCACCATCCGGGAGAATCGTTTAAATAGGAATAATAGGTAGTTTGAAATTCCTAGATAATAGGAATGTCAAGCTAAACTAGGAGATAACTAATTCCATACAAGGAGTTGGAGATAATATCTCAATAATGAGTGTACGGGAGTTAGAACAAACTCTCCTAATTAAACAAAATAAAATTGCTTGCTCTACATGAGCTTATTCGGTGTAATTTAATAGATTTACACCAACATACCAAACCATCATTCTTCTACTAATTCTAGATCACATGAAATCCAAACAATGCGAAGGGGGACAAGTTTAACTTGGAATACCTTTCACAAGGCCCATACATTTCTTATTGAGGTGTTTCGTAAGTATAAAATTAGGGTCAACACAATTTGATATTTTCTTAAATTAGTATAATGGAGATGCTCCACTAACACATGAGTATGACTAAGGAACATTACCAAGTTTCCCATATCCCTATGACCATAATCCATTCTCTTTATAAGGCATTGTTCCAATCAAAATTTCCACCAAGAACAAAACATCGTAGGGTATAAGGTACCCATTCAAGTTTAACCCATGAACATGGGTTATGAATAAGAACACTTATCGAGCTACTCAAATGCATATGGAACTTCCTTTTATGATAAAATCTAAGCTTAGCCCAAATATATCTTCACACATAACTCTAAGCCCTCTAGTGGCACAATAAGGAGACCAAATCTCAAGTATTAACATAATGTTGACCTTATCTTCTCTTAGTATAATGCATATGCTCAACTAATGCATGAGTATGGCCAAGAAACATCACCAAGTTTCACTTATCCCTATGACCAGAATCTATTCTCTTTATAAGGTGTTGTTCCAATCAAAATTGCCACCAAGAAAAAAACATCCCAGGGTATAAGGTACTCATTTAAGGTTAACCCACGAACATGGGTTATGAAGAAGAACACTTATCGAGCTACTCAAATGCCTATGAAACTTCCTTTCATGAAAAAAGCTAATATTGGCCCAAATATCACTTCACACATAACTCTAAGCACTCTAATTCCACAATAAGGAGACCAAATCTCAAGTATCAACATTTGAACATGATTTCATCTGTTGGATGGGTATGACTACACCATCCTCAAGATAATTATAGGAAGCTTACCACGTAAGCCACTGATAGGGGTGACTTACTCCTTTTTTAAGATCATGGAAGTACTTTCCCTTAGGTCCTATAGAGGCATTACCTTTATGGAGAAGTTACAACATGGTAAGACTAACATTGAATGGTCCTTTCCTACTAGTGGTGATGAATAGGACATGAAAGAACTTACCTCTGTTCTCACATAATTATCAGTGCCTTCAAATCCTACACTCAAGTTAAATTTGGATCCAAAAGAATGGCATTTTTATTCAACACAGTGGAAGTTTTCCACCTTACTTTCACTTGTTCCTAAGACCAATCCATGGTAAGGCCATTATAGCATATTACTAAAATATTTCCCTGTGGATAACATTAAATTACACATTTTTAACTATATTTAAATTATTATTAAATCATACAATTTTCCCTTGGTTATCTCATTCAGGGTTCATTTTAAAAAGACCCCTTTGAAAAATTACTTTTGAATTTGTTGCAAATCTCAAAAATTGACTTTCGAATTGTTGGTGATTTATGAAAAAACGTTTCAAGGAAAGGTAATTTCACATGGAGAATTTTCCTTGAGGTTTCATATAGCTAGGACGAAGAAGGTTATCATGATTAGGTTGGGTCGGGCAAGGTTGGATGGGTAGTTTGGTCAGGCAGTTGAGTAGGTTGGACAACTGAGGGTAGGATGGTCATGCAGGTTACAAGGTTATGGCAGGTTAGTCATGTAGGCTGGATGGTTAATGGGTTGGACAGATTGAGCAGGTTAGACGGGGTAAGGGCTTAGATGGGTTGGTTAGTCAGACAATTTAGACGGCGAAGGGTTAGATGGGTGGGCAAGTTGGATGAGTAATGAGTTTGACAAGTAGGTTAGACCCTCCAAGGGGTCTGTATCATCCAACCCCTTAGTCATGACCAACCCTTGGCCTTCGGACCCCTTAGTGGGTCCAGGATGGTTGAGGGGTTGGATGGCCAACCCCTTATCCATACTTAAACCCCTTAGCCACCCACACCCCTCAACTGTCTGGACCCCTTGTGCCATCCAGACCCATTGATCCATCCAACCTGGATAGTTATCAGGACCCTCGATTTGTCTAAGGGTCAAAGAGCTTGGGTTTGATGGGTTGTATCAGTTAGGTTGTTTAGTTGGATTTGTCGAGTGTGTTGCTCATACCAGTTTATTACGTCCACCGTGGGTTGGGCCGATTCATCTTATCTAGCCTAATAATTTTCCACCACGCATCACTTTAACCCATTCAAAACCCTATATATACCCCTACAAGGTTCATTTCTTCACTTTTCCACGAAACATTTCTAGCACTCTAAGCTCTCCATTTTTTGAAGTTCTCCCAAATTTCAACAATGGAAAAAACCGCATCTACTCTTACACCTAAATTCTAATACAAAAACCTCATGTGCCCACAAATTATAGCTCTATTGAAACTAAAAGACATGCAAAAAAGGATTGGCTGGAAAAATCACAATTTAATGGGCTTGTAAACATGCCCCAATTCAAATGATGGAAAATGATGGAAAAAAGGATACTTCCGTGCTTGATTAACTTCGTCACCTATAACAACGAGAATGAGGGAAAATTTTCTGTTCTCATCATGCATCCGAGTCATCGTCAAATTTCATTCAAAATTGATCCCATAAATGTACATCGTTTAAATGGGTTACCATTCGAAAAGAAGATTCCCGTTACTACAAAGGGTGTCCTCATACAGATGAAGACAATTTTTTTTTAGAGTCACATTATAATGTGGAGGTTGATGGTAAGTTTATTATTTTCAGATGCTTTTTCTCTTAACATTACTCGACCACCCAAGCCTCTAACATTTCTTGTCTATTATTGCATTTCCTCTTAATCGTTCATCAAGAGGCCTTCTTCTACAAGGTATTACAAATAAATTATTTCTTGCAGTTGCATCACTTTTTCAGGCTAGGATTGTATTACAGGGAAGATCTGCAGACATTCCGTATTGGGAAATTCAATATTTATTGCATACACTAGAAGTTCAACAATTTGATTGGTGCACATATTTGTCCAACTGAATAAAAATAGATGTCTCCCATGCCCGCAATGCCAATTAATATGATAAATCTAAGACTGTATTGTCTTGTTGCTATTATATTCTTTCTTTCTATCATGAAGTTTTCTATGAATTTTAGAAAGCTAACATTCCAACTGTAATTAATGATAAAATAATTGGTCTCAGTCTTGAAGAACAATAGGTAACAGTTACTTTTACAGTTTTGTTGTTATAACGATTTCAAATTCAATATTTTTCAATAAAATAATAATTGTAATATTTTCTTTTACATAGAATAATTATAGCTGCAACATTTCATAAAGAGGCAATTGCTCGAGGTAAAGCTCTTGCAGAGGTATCTGTTGATTCTGACATGGATTCAGCAAAATCAACACCAGTAAGACCTCCTCGTCAAAAGCGACCTAGGGGGTCGCTATGTGCATCACGTCTACCATCACATTTAATTACATGTGTGAATTTTTATTTTTATATAGTTAACTAATTCAAACAAGTAAAATAGATTATGTAGATAGTATTGTATTTTAATATTTTCAAATTCTATTGTTCTTTTCTACATTTATTGTATTCAGAAACTACAAAAATTGCTGATGAAGATCAAAACCATTCTGATGGTCATGACCAAAATGTCATGTTTATGTCTCTGAACATGCAAGGTAAATGGTAATATTTAATATTTAGCATGTTTTTGTTTCGTTACAATTTTTTATCATTTACAAGGCCCAACCGTATAATGATAATTTTCTAACAATTTGGTGTTTGCTTACTTGCAGGTAATATGGCTTCTACGCACATTCCACTTGCTAGGAGGCCACCAATACCGCCAACACATACAATCCAAACAAAATAAAAAGATATTCACCCAAGAATATAAGGTTTCCTGCAGAATCAACTGGAACATTCATCTTGCAGCCACAAAATTTCCTAGACTCTCACTAGGTGGTGTTTTAAGTGTAACAACGTTACAATTTTCAACAACATCGCCCTTGATGAGGTTTATTTGGGCTTTGATACTGGTGATGTTGGTAAGGGAAACTATTTTGACACCCATGATATGATTCAATCTACTCCGCCTCAACCTAAACCATAACAAAATGTGCATGAAGTATAGGACAATGACTCTCCTCCCTCCTCCAAGAAAATCTCCACAAACAGATGATGAAAATACACATTTTATATTAGAAAAATATGATATCAGATAGTATGGGGGAAAGAATTCAAGAGGTTGTAATGTCTGATGTGGATTTGGTGCGGTCTTAGGAGAGGAGATCTAAAATTTTGATAAAAGAAATAAATACACAATACCATAATAACGCTTAAAGGAATTCATTATTCACTACCGTAGAGATCCAACCGGAAAGGCAGGATGTTTTGCTAAAGAAAGCTCAGTCAGGGACAATTTCATATACTAATGATTACAATGATGAAATTATAGACATAATGTTAAACAGGTTGGAGAATCTAAATGCTGAAGCACAAGCTTACTATAACAAATGGGCTAAAGACAAGATAAATGTTTTAATAGCAAATGCACAAAAAGAAAAAGCTCTGGTGAGTGGGCTTTTAGTTTTACATGCTAAATCCTAATATTATAAGCACTGCAATATATTTTTTCATTTTATCTAATAGACTAAAAATTTAATATTTCTGTTTTGCAGGCAAAATATGATAATTTAAAGAAAGAAGCATATGTATTTGAAGCACTTTTGAAGAATGCCCGCAAAATCCTAAATTCATTTGTACAGTTGAAGGAAAAACTCTTAGTTATAAATAAACAAAATAATACATTGAGAAGGATAATCAAGGAGCATAAGATGGATCCATAAGTATTACTGAAGGAAAAGACAGATGCAAATGCAACCCTTTTGTCAGTAAGAGATGTAGCGAGGGAGGAGTAGAATATTCTTGAAAATATAAATACCGCAGAAAAAGATTTGTAGGCATCAGTGAGTTATAATAGATAGATTTGTACAGACACAATAGATTCCTCCATCTCTTACGCAAGAAAAATATCAAGCTTCTCATGTAACATAAAATTCAATATGTTAGTAAAGTTCATCATGTGACAGGTGTGTTGTCACAATTTCGACAATGGCGTAGGAATTAAAAGATAGTGTCCAACCCTTTTTTAGTTTTTATTCTGTGTGGCAGAAGTAAGGACAACTATGATTCAGAATCATAGGTAAAAAAGAGGATGACCTCGCAATATGTCATTATATGACAGAACTTGTACGAAAGCTTTGATATGTTATGACAACCCCCTTTTTGGAATTGTATTGGCTAACAATGCTTTATGAATTCGTGATTTTCTTCATAAAGTAATCCACCACATGAGAGAACTATTTCAAGAGTACTTTGGAAATTGGAATTGTACAATGTAACTATATGTTGTTAATACAAATGATGTTTTTGTTTCTTTTTTGTTTAAGTAAATGTTGCTTAAATTTACTTGATTTTGTTTGTTTAAAATATTTACATTTCTGATTTCTTGCAGATGTAAAATAAAATCAATTAACAGATATAAAAGAAAAAATTGTCCTTATTTCAGTCTGAAAACCAAATGTAAAAAACAAATGGGATAATTGAAAATGATAGTGACATTGGTCTAATGGCAATGGATAAAATAAAGACAAATATAATATTGCATTTATTGAAATTTGTAATCTCTAGGCTGAGAGTAGTTTGATCGTGGGGTGTGCCCTTTACCACCCATTATTTTTGTGGATAGGTTGTAATATTTTATATTAAGTAATATAGACTATTTCATCAAAAAAAGTTGTAATCTTTATATGGAATACATCAATACTTATTACATCAAATTATTGTAATGAAATCTATGTGAATTGGAACAGTCATGGAGCAACACTTCCATTTGTGTCTTGGAAATCAACTGTAGCATGATCTGTGGATGTGTCTTGATCCCCTAGGTCAAGAAGAATATTACTAACTCCTCTTCTTTCTACTAGTGAATTCCATAATGCTAGTGCTCTATCATAAGGAAAAAACTGCACTGAGTAACGTGATACATACAACCTCAAATAGCCTTCTAGATTCCTATCCAATCTATTTCAAAATTTGACTTTAAAAAGGATAGTGCATTGAAAACCCTCTCATCTTCCAAAAAACCAAGAATAATTGTTTGACAGAGTTCATACATCTTAATATACTCGCTCAAATATTCACTTAGAATTCTACTGGAACAAATATCCTTCCAAATCCTTTTCATGCCACCACAATCTTGTGAATTTTTTAGAAGTTGAACTTGTCGTATCATAGTATTAACAAAATCCATTGAATGGAAACTAAGTATTTTTATTTTTAAAATACCTTCTACAAAAACTCCGTTTATCTCTTCAGTGTTAGAGAAATGGTCAGTTAGATCACTCATATTTTTGAAAAATAAAGGACTGATAGATGTATAAGGTTTACTGCTAGAAAAAAAAATTCCAAAACTCCCATTGTTTCAAGTATTTTATCATTTTTAATCTTTCCCGAATCTCTTTAGCTAACGATTTAGAGATCTTTCTCAACTTATTCCTAGTTTCCATTAATACTGCATCATATAAATTTCATGTCACTCTTACTTCTTCTATTTCTGAGTTAGTCATATCAACTCTTTTTTGGAACGTATGAAGTGGAATATCGTTTTCCATGTGCTGTTATACATAGATGACCATGTATATTGTACTTTAAGAAGCACTTGGGATTTGTCAAATCTTTCAATGCATTCCAGTTTTCAAAAGTAGTATCCTGAAAACTCCCATAAAAAATTTATAAACTTTCTAGACTCCAACACACACGTCTTCTGAGTCTTATGGAGTCTGTGTTGTAGAAAGAATGATCTTCTCCATGCTTCATTAAAATATTAAGCTCCCTCAACATGGGAAAAATACCGCAGAGTGTCAGTAAAGTTTCTATGTCTGTTAGACGACACAATAGATATTTGTATTTTTCTACATCCCTGAGGTATTTATACATAAATCTTGTCAATGAAGGATATTCATCAAATATTCTATAGGAAGGTTCATACATAGATATCCATCTGGTATCTACACCTTTGAGAATATTTTTTCCTTTGTCAGTTTTCAAATTTATGAAATTCAAAAAATCTCTTTGGACTGCTAGAATAATAAGCATGCAAATCATGTATCAATTCCTCCACTTCTAGCTGCAATTTCAAATGTGCTCACAATTTTGTAAGCCAGATTCATTCTGTGAGCCATGCAATGGACAACAACCATATATGGAGCAATAGTTGTCTGAAGTCTAATTTCAAAGACCATTTCTGGCTCCTTGCATTACAACCGCACCATTGGTTCCAAAACAAACTAATTTTGTTACAATGGCAAATTCATCCATTCCAGCGACATCCTTCATATTTGACACCACCAATTTATAAATATTTTTAGAATTGCAATTCTCAGTCATTTTATGAATTGCTAAGAGGTGTGGAGTTCTTATTTCATTAGCAAATGTGTAAACATGAATACAAATCCATGAAGTATTATCCACTATAGTAACCTCATCTATTGAAAGGGAAATATACTTTGCCTTTTGAACATACAGTTTAAGATCATCCTTTTCTACCAGAGATAGACATTTTATGATTTCACAGCCACTGGTATCTGACCAATGAGATTGAGGAATGTTCTGTAGACCAATAACCTGATACGGAATTTTATTTTCTCTGAAATCTAACATCGGTATCCCCCTTTTCATTATATGGAATATGGTAGCAAAATACTCTTTGCATGCATTTTTACCTCCATATCTTTGCTCAATCTTGATACTATGGTCCCACCTTTTTCATTTACATATTTCATACTTTTTTATTCCTTTTCATATTCTTCTGTGTATTTGACATGTAAACAATCTTTTGCATCTTTCCATTTATGTGTCCTGACTATGCTGCCATCCTTTTACTTTTGGGAAATGCAAATTTTCCCACAATGTTTTTTAATTGTGTTCAGTTTAAGCTGCATCGTGTGATCCTTCCCCTTTTTCCAACCACATATTTTGCATCGACATTGTGTTGGAACATCATTACCATTTTCAATGTACATAGGTTCAATAAATGAATATTTTGTAGCCCATTTGAACTAGAATTTCCTTCCAATTGTCTAGTTTGTCCTCTTTCTTCTGACATATTTTATTTTATTTTCTTGGGGTTCAACTTCTGCATCTAGGCTATCAACAGGAATATTTTGATTCTCATGTCTCCTTTTTCTAGAAATAGACCTTGGAGTAGAAGCTTCCTCTGCTAGTGTATCATGAGAATTCGATGAATTTTCTTGTACTTCTATGTCATCAAGGGACATAATGTTTTCCTCAACATATAATGGATCATCGATATCTTTAAATTGATTATTTTGTGAAGGAATTTCTGAAACATCTGCATATAATTCTATAAAATTGTTACATATATAGTATTAATTTTATCTATAGTTAAATTTTTACATAGAGTACAAAGAGTTCGAAGAATAATATGAAAAACATAATTATTAAATATTGTAAGATTAAATAACCTGTAAATAATACATGCCACATACCGATATTTTCAACTGATGCAGAAACCCCCTTCATTTTTTGTGATTTTCCAAAATAGCCAAGTAAAGTATTTGCACCCTTTTTTAAACCGAGCTAAATTTGTAACCTTCTTACCCTGATTTCTAGTATCTATGACTACTTAGGGATGACTCTTATGTGTTCAAAGGCTCTAAGATTTGACGGTTTAGGGTTAGACTGATAGTGGTTGGATGGTAAAGGATAATGGAGGGGCTGGACAACTTTGTGGTTGGATGCTGGGATGAAAAAGGTTTGGAATGACAGAGGGGTTGGATGACGGCTCATGACTGAGAGGTTGGATGACTAAGTTTTTAGATGACTGAGGGGGGATGAATAAGGGGTTTGAGGGGTTTGACGATTCATGGGTTGGGCGATTAATGGCTAAGGGGTTTGATGAGTTAGGGGTTGGAGGATTCAGGGTTTCACGGCTAAAATTTGGATGACCAGGGGTTAGAAAATGAAGGGTTGGACGGCTCGGGGTTGGATGGTTGAAGGTTGGACAACTTAGGGTTGGATGACTAAGGGTTTGATGACTCAGTGTTGGAAAGCTGAGGGGTTGCTTATGTTTACTTCAGAGAATATGCTTATGATATGATTCAAAATGGTGGTGAATTGCATTCATAAGCTCTTATATATGTGTAAAATCTAGGAAAAACAAATAGTATAAGGGACATGTCAGTGAATTTTTCAGAAAATAAGTCAATTTTGAATCACAGAATATTCACCAATTTGAATTTCCATAATCCTTGAATTTCGCGAGATTACGAAAATTACTACCATATGATGTCATTTTTCTGTGTGTTATCCAAAATTAGCATGTTATTCTCTTATATTCAAGATGACACCTACTTTGATAACTATCTTGTGGGTAAGTGCACGAAGTTGGGGGCCAAAAAGTGGACAAAAACCTGAAAACAGACGAAACACGTACGCGTTTTGCTAAAACACGCTTGCTCGGTAATCACCAAACCTATAACGTGTACGCGTTTCAAATAAGTCAAAACGCGTACACGTTTTGTGTAGTATGGACCATGCACATGTGTTTTGGTGGTTTATACTTACAAAAATAAATGTTCAAGTATAATATTTATTTTATTATTTCTTATACGTTAAATTTATTTTAGTAAATATAAGAAATTAGGGCCACTCTGCACCTTATGGAATTGGTCTCGTAGCTCCAACAATTATAATGTAGAAGATAGTTTTTCAAAATCTAATCTGGTCAGTACTTATTCATTTTCAAGATTTCAATAAACGACCTAAAACTTTCAGGGCATATATATTGTAGTCGGTCTTTATTTTGGGAAAGCATATAGTCATTTTTTAGGTTTCTTGACCTCTAAAATAGATTTTGGCCCTATCACTGCTTGAATTGGTACTAATTTTTAAATTTGGTCCATAATTCACTTTAGTGACCATGAATTAACTTTATGATGTTTGTGTAGTGTCCACTTCCCTTTGACACCTTTTGATATTGATCATGATACAGCTGATTATATTACGGACATGATTATGGACTTTATTATAGTATGATGTTAGATGTTAGATCATGGATTATTGTTGGCCGTGATTCAGTTATGATGCATGATGATTATTGAGGAATTTTCATATATTGATGATGATATGTTGTTTGACATGGTTATATTATGGATGTTGTTCAGACATATGATATTTAGATATTGTGGGTAGACCTAGAAATCGAAATTATTTGATGATGATATAGTTGTTGAGTAAAATTGCAAATGATCTTGTTGGTTTCTTGGATGTTGTTGTGATTCATATATCTAGATGATTTTAGAATTTTATTTATATTATTTTGGATGTTCTGATGTGGCCATGAGGCCAAAAAAGGTATTCGTGTTTTGTAGGTTAAAATATCACAACAAACATCAGAGGATTGAAAACCAACCACATTAGAATTCTAGATGAATTCATCAAGGTCACCATGAAAACTTGTATTGTTTTGGGTGTTTGATTGTGTTAGGGATTCCCATGGGGGGATCACCTTTAAATGTGACCAAGGGTTATGTGTATTTATTTATTTGGTTCCTTTTTAGTAATGTTTGCATGTGTTTCATGTGGTGCACTTACCCCCTTTCATTAATTATTTAATGTGGTGTTAATATTGTGAGTAATCATGTTGTTAAGTTAATTAATTAAAAGATAGCATGAGAAGGTAATTAATAGAGTTGTTGGTCTTGGTTTGAGTGTTGTAAGAGATGTGTAAGTTGATTTTAGAGTATGAAACACTCCACCTTCTTGAAAATTCGAATTTATCCTTAGAGACTATTTTTGGAGGCTTGTGGGACAAGTCAAACTTGTCTCATACCTCTCAAATTTATTTATCAACCATACATATGATTGGAGAGATGAATTTAGACTTTCATTATGCATTTTGAGAAGATAAATTGTAAGTTTTAATTGCACTTTTCTTACATGGTTCAATTTCAATCCTTTGGGGTGTGGGTTGGATTTGAGTATGTAAGTAAACTGTCATATTATTCACCCACCTATTTATTATGCATTGGAGAATGAAGTTGACTTTTGGGTTGGAGTTGAGGATGTGTGATGTCGCATCCTACATGGATCCACCTCATCCTCTTCTCTTCCCTCTCCTATAAAATTTTAATTGCTTGCCTTGTTTTGGGTTGCTTCACTTTTGGAAACTCCTTTTGGGGTGAATTATTTTGCTATTTTGGAGCTCTTGCTTTGAAGAAGTTTTTGGAAGATTGTTGCATGCTTATGCTTGGCTGATTTGGATTGCTTGCAGGGTAAGTGCAGGAAGTTGATGGGAAAATATAGGGTCATCCGTGGACATCATATTGCAAAAAATAGTGAAATCTTAACTTGTAGGGATTATTAGCAATACACACACTCAAAATTAGAAAAAATTATATAAATACGAATCTTAGCATCTGGAATCTAGTTTCTAAACTACTAATTTTTTTTTAAAATAGACAATTTTATCTATATTAAACACTAAAAAATTATATGACTTGGTTTTTTAAATAAAACTATAATATTATAGTCTGTTCGCTCGCGATTTGGATGACCAAATATTTTTTTTTCCTTTGATGAAAAGTTATATGTCCTTGTCTATCTTAGGATGGATTTTATTTTATATTTTTTTGAGCAATAATTTTTTTATGATATTTTCCATGAAAGTGGTCTGAATTTTTTTAGAAAACAGAGCACTTTACGTTTGCCCGCCATAACTATATCAAAAAATATTGAAATCAAATATTTTTTTAACATGTATAGAATTTTTCCATACTTCGGATGGTATTGGTTTTATCACATTTTGATAAGTGAAACAAAATTTGTAGTCTTAAATGTAGACATCAACATTCGTGGGAAAAAATGTCTTAAAGACCTACCGTTAGTAAAAAATTATAAAAAATTATTTATCTTATTCTATTCACTTTTAAATCAATATTTCTACGAAGCTAACAGTCTCCCTTACGTGATAGCACCATTTTTGTGAGATTTTTTCTATTTCTCATCATGGTTTAAGTCTGCAAAAGAGATAATTTGATTTTTTTGACCTTTTACATGCCATAATGACCTCCCATAGCTTTGGTTGGGGAAAAACAAAGATTTTCTGAGCCTTGATGGTTTGATTTGATGATACAGATAGAACCATGATCGTATTTTATAAACCATGATCGCGGTTAGTAAATCATATTTACACACATCCCAACATTTGAATTATGATGTTATTTTAACTGTTTTACCTTACTGTATGAATTACTGTGAAATTCAGTCAGTTTCTACATGTTTTTATTATCACTAGAAGCAAAACATCATGGGAGATAAGAAACAAAGTCAAAAAATGAATTCAATAAGTAAAAAACACTAGATGAATTAGAGGCAACAAGATTTCAAAATGCTGAGTGAATGTGGAATATTTGTGAATCAAGAAGAGGTTCATCTTCAACCCATACTATTGTAAGCAATGAGGAACCAAATAATGTTTCTACTGTCAATGTTGAAGATGAATTATATTCTCTTGATGAATATTTATTACCATCAATTTTGAAGAAGAATTAAATACTCGTGATGTAGTTGATGTTTAAATTGAAGGAGACAGTGAAAATGTGAATCAGGAAATTCAGGTTGAAACTGTAGATAATTTTTTTTGGTAAAAACACCTCTTAGGATTTTACATAAGAAACCCAATATTTTATTGAAATTGATGAGAACATTTTGAAACCAATGTCTGAAAAACTTTCTGAATGGAAAATCAGAAGAAAATCCATTGAAAATTTGGGATAATCATTTTGAAATTTTAAATGATTCCCAAAAAATGTCAGTTTTTGGTTAGTTTGATGAAATTTATGAAAATGAGACCTACATTAAACACCTTAGGATTTACAACATCTAATATAAGTGGTCAAACCTCTAGAATTGTTGAAAACCTTCATGATGCATATCACATTGTCGGTGTCAAGAGATGCACAATGGATAGTAATATTGTGCGTTGTGTACTTGCTACTAGTATTGTATGTAAATCAACAAAAAAACAACATTTGATTACAAAAACAAGTCGAATGTTGAAAGTTAATAGAAAAAATCTAATGAAAGCAATTGAAAGACGTAATATCCTTCAATCACTCAATAACATTGATTTTGGGCATTTTCTACTAGAGCACTATGTAAGGACAAAGATATATCTAATTCTATAAAATAATTTGTAATTCAATTTTGGCATGATAACACTAGAGTTTCACCTAATACAAGAGATGTTGTAAAATGGAGAGTTGGTTCTACGAATCACGAACCACATCCAAAGTGTTTCTTTGATATGACTCAAACTCAATTTTTTCATAAGTTTGAACCAGACCATCTAGAAATTAAAATTAGTCAATGTTTTTTTGAAATGTTAAAACCAATCTATGTGAAAATCAACCACACTCGCACCACTTTTTGTAGGCAACATGTTGAATTCGCAATGTATTATACTAATTTTTTATGTATTCATTCTGATTTTCATTTTGAAATTATGTTATCAGAATGTGGTGCTCAAGTTCCAACAATATCTTCTAAGGATTCCATTCCTATGATATTTTGTGAAAGAAAAGTCGGAAAATTTTTTACAATCAAGATTTGCTATCCCGCAAAATTGACAAGGGAAATTTTGCAGGTAACCATACCAAAATTTTGTTTTGGTCCCCTGAAGAAGTCTGAAAACATTCAAAATGGCCTAAGACTCCCTTTCGAAAATCAATTTTTTTTTCGAACTTAGCCATTTCAACTTAGCTTCTTTAGAGCCAGCGCAATTTTTGAGGTGTCAACATTCCGAAAATTGTGCCTTTTTGAACTGGGTGCAAGAATTTACATGTCAACATCAATGAAGTTGCACCCCTTTAGCATAGAAAATTATCATGTCAACATCATTAAACATGCACCAAGTATGTGTGCTAAAGAGCTAAAATTATGATGTCAACATCAAAAAATGTGTGCTTAAGGCACTGGAAGAGTGGTGTCAACATCAATGAAGCTATGTTAAGGCACCCTTTTTTCTATGTCAACACTCTCAAAGCTACGCCAAAGAAAGTTGGTGAAATAATTAATGCCAGGTTTTCTATAAATAGGCACTCAACACCTGTCATTTTCACGAATGGAAAATTGTTAAAAGTGTTTTCTCTATGCCTGTCAGCTGTCCTTTTCACCCCTGCGTACCGTTTTCCAAGCTTATGGACCCCAACATCATCCTTCGTCCTTTATAAAACTAGGTAAGTGGCTTCTATCATCCTTGTTGTTATTATGGTTTTTATTTCTTGGTTACTGTTAGGTTTTAGGGTTGTTATAAACCAAAAGATCAAATCTAAAATGAAAAACATAACAATCCATAACCATCTAGAAGCCCCTTTTCCTCTCCTTCTAGATCTCCAAATCTGAAAGGCCCCTGCCTCTAAAAAACCTAAGGCCTCCTTTTTACTGCTTATTATCTTATTACGAAACCTCTCTTTACCATTTGAAGAAACCAAGAGAGAGAGGAAATTTGAGAAATTGCAAAGAAATCACTAAAAACCTTGGCACACTATTTTTACATGTTACAACCCTCATAGTTACACCTTGGCGCACTGTCCTCACTTACAACATATCCCTGACCTATGCCCAGTATAAAAACACTTAGCAACTTTGTAAGGGCGCAAGAGCATCCTGAACAACATCAACATAGGATGTTGTGAGCTTCAAAACTACGCCAAGTGCTTTTCCCCTTGGCGCATTGATTTCCTTTGCAGCATATTCCAAAATTTCACCTTCGACGCACTTAAAATCCATGTAACACCATCCTTTTCAATGCCCGGCTAAAGAAAATTTCCTAAGGCGCAGGAACATATTCCTTTACATCAACATGACATGTTGTATGTTATAAACCCGTGCCATGTGCTTTACCCTTTAACAATGCCTTATATCATGCAACACCCCTCAAAAGTGTGCCCTTTATAAACTTGGTACATCTTTTCTCCTATCAATATTGGCACACATTTTTACATGTTGACATCTCCAAAAGTGTGCCCAGCCTTTTTAAGCCTCTGCAGCATGTTGTGAACTTGCACCTTGTGCCCTAGGCCTTATAATTGCTCATTCTTCTTTTTGCAAGATTTTATTATGAATAACATGATGGTTGACATGGATCTTATGTGTTGGACCTCCTTGATTCTCCTTCCAGAACAACAACAGCCATCCTTGAGCTCACACATGTGTTCATCAAGCAAAAATCCAACCAAGTCTAAAGGTAAAGCTAAGTTGACTGAACAAGAGATGAAGTACAAATATTAGAAAGTCAGGATGCCTGACTCATATGTAGAGAGTGATCTCAAAATCAGAGACTCCAAACTTGGGCATATTGATATGGACAACTTCTAGGTAAGAACCAACCAGGCCACTAGTGTCCCATGGATGAACAAACTATTGGGCAGCGGATTACACTTTGCAGATGGGCTGCCAGTAAGTGTTGTAAACAATGAGTTCATCATGTTGGTGGATCGGTGCTATAACATGGACACTAGATGTGTTGAAGATATGGAGGGAAAGGTGATCATCGACCTCATGGCTCATCATTTTGAAATAACTCTGGGCATTCCTCATCATAAGCAATATGTTGCCATAAGTCTAGAAGATTGCAAGAAAGCATGGGACGACAATGAGGAAAAATGCATGCAAATGATGAATGAGCTATATCTGAAAAACAAGAATTCGGTTAGCAGATGGCCTCAGACAATCTACCAAAGTGAATTCAATGAGGAATTGAGTTATACAATCACCTTCCTAAACAGAGTATATGGGCTTCCTGATGCCCATTATTTCCAAAAATGTATGTTGAGGTACTTAGAGACCATGAGCAAGAATACGCCTGATTAGCGTTTTGGATGGGGCAAATCATCAGCGACACCATCTCTTAGTAGCTTCAATAGGTCCTAACAACTAGGTAGTTCTATATGAACTCCTACATTGTATATGCTACAGCATCAGCGAGAGATTTTGTGGGTTTAGCTCGAAATGGGGTATGGCCCCAGGTCAAAATATATGAATTCTACCCAGAGCTAAAGCTCAAGGCAAACATCTCTCAGTTCTCCAAAATCAATGATGCCTTATTCTATGAGGTAATCTACCTACTGAGGCTGAATATGAGACAAGGTTGGACCAACTCGAGTGTGATTTCTGCCACGAAGAAATGGCGAGAATTGTTCACACAGTTACCCACATTCACATATCTCAGAGTAGTTAATTTTGAGAGTGAACCGACAAAGCTACCAAGGTATGCAGGGCCAAATTTGATTCTCTTGGAGTTGTCAAGGAAACTGATCACATACCATGAGAATTGCATGAAGAGAAAGAAAGGAGGAACTCCATTCCCCCTTACAGTTGGCCGATACACCTACACCACACTGGCCAAAGCACTGGAAATGTATGCCGAGTTGGAATTCATGAATCTAAAGCACAAATTCCCAGGAAACCCTACCTTTGACTGCCATAGTTACCTCCTAAGGGCCAAAATTGATCCTATCCATGTTCCTGAGATCGAGGACATATGGATTGACATGAAACATGAAATAGACATCAAGCAAAAGGATCACTCCCGGATGGCTCTAGAGGAGATCATCCATTATGGCATAGCCATCATTCCAAAATGATTCCAAGAGCCTAATCAAGAAATTGAACAATTTTACCTTGACACAGATGGGGATGATTGGCCATTCGCAAAGATCGACAGAGCCAAGGCACCAAAGACCATTCAGGAAAGGGTCAAGCCCACATTGCAGCAATCGAACATTGGTGCACATAGAATGGTCTCACCTACCTTGGGGTAGATTTCACTACTTCCCCTTCAGGTAGAGCACCTCCAAGAACAACCCAGGTGCTGAAAGGAAAAGGAAAAGACAAGGAGGGAGAATTAGCTAAATAAGAAGAAAGTCCCCAAAGCCCTCCTTCTACTTCTGAGAAACAAATGGTCGACATGGTGTCTCCAAGTGAAGAAGAAGAGATCACCAAAGTTCCAATGGATACATCCACCCAGGATGTTATCCTATCTACAACTACTGAGGTACCCACCTTTCCTTCTTCCACTCCTTCTCCTCCCCATGTCATTGAAGCATCTATTCTAATGGATGTTTCTTCTTCTCTCACTTCCTCCCTTCCATCTCCCACATATTCCATCTTCTCCTCTCTTGCAAATATGTCACCCAGTGTTCCCTCTATCCAATTATAGATCCCTTTTGCCTCCTTTTCATTTTCTTCCCCTATAGTAACTCCAGGCCCCACAAGTAGTAGTGTGTTGGACTCCTTGTCGATGCCACCACCAAGTGTCTCAACATTCTTCCCTACGGCCTCTTCAGTTGCTTCCCCTTTCACTCCCATTTATTCTTCCATTCCCTCCACTCCTCCCATAAGTCCAAGATGGATTTCTAACCATCTAGGCCAATACAAGAGAAAGGCTCCCATAGCACCCATGGACTTCTCCGTCATTCTGAATAAGGGACCCAAGAAGCAGAAAGTGATAACTCACTTCTCTAAGAGTACTTCGGGGGAGAGAGTCATGGAGGTTGTATATCCGGATCCCACCAAAGAAAAGAAACATTTGTCTCCTATAGATTTCACAGTGACTCAAGTCACGATGGGAACCTCATCTAAAAGCATACAAGGAGAGGCATTATCTGTTGTAGATGCTCTCTGTAAAAAGCTTTAGGAAGTAAAAGAGGAGAATAGAATACTCAAGGAGCAAAACAAACATCTCCTTCAAGCATTGCAGAGAATGGGAAATGCTCTGCCTGTAACTGCCGCTGCAAACCTATTGAAGTTCTCATCAAGACAAGATAAATGAATATGCCAAGATTGGCAAACAAGGCGCGGCAGTATCCTCCTGGATAGAGTGAATCCTCAGAGATAATGAGGAGATGATTAAAAAATTCACAGGGCTCTACTAGGATATAGGTCAGGTAAATAAGGAGCTAAAATTAGTAGTAGGATCCCTCTCTGAGGAGTTAGATAATGCCAAGTTACAACATGAAACATTCCAAGCAATGGTCAACTTCTCATCTGATGACCTATTAAAGGTCGACGTCATCAATCACCTATAGGCACACAATAAATCTCTCATTGCATTAGATTACCAGGTTGATCAAATGAAATATATCCTGGAGAGGATAGATAAAATCAAGGACGAAGCCCTGGATGTAAAATACAACATGGATCAGACGATCAAAAAGATGACTCTATGGATGCTTAGTGAATTGTTCACCTTGAGGGAGGCAGACAATACAATCTAGCTCTTCAAGGCTATTGCACCCAAGGTTTGGCACTAGAGGTCACTTTTGACTGAGAGTCTATCAATAACCTTCTGGCTTGATGCAATTTCATTGGATTCTTGATCGATGCATGCGAAGAGTACGCCGGATTACCAAACAATCTCAAGAATGAAAAGGAAACTTGTGAAGTCATTGGCGATCATTTCAAGGGTCTAGATCATAAACAAATTCAAACAATGATTAGCAAGCTTATGGAATAATGAGCTTAGTGTCACATCACCTCTTCTAATCAGAAGCAAGACACTCCATTTAAGCAAAGAGATGATGAGGAGTATTTTCTCCTCTTGTGTATGCTTCAATCATTTTTGTAAGAATATTTTAAAATTATGTTGGAATTTACAATGACATCATCCATGTTACATCATGGGATGTTGCCATCCAAAAACTTTCCCAAAGTCAACTTTTGACTTTATATATATATATATATATATATATTGTAGATATTTTATAAGGTGGTTGGTTTGTTTTTGTCTTCTTTCCTCTTCTCCTTCTATAAATATTTTGGAATAATTGTTGTATTCCGTGTGGACATGTTTGTATGAAAAAATAAGTAAAGAGAGAAAGACTTTGTGCCTTCTTGTAACAGAAGAGATATTAATATATATGTTCAGACTTTGTGCTCAATATATGTGTTATTTGCATAATATCTTTCTTAAGTTAGATCTATGTTTCTATTTTGTTGGATTCATTATTATTATCATCATATGTTCATTAGTATTGCTTTGTTTATTTATGTAAGAAAGTTTGGCTCTGTTTACTACCAGCCCAAAGCATAAAACTTTTGACCTTTCTATCTTGGAATTCATTTCTTTTCTTCCTTTAGATCTACCCTCCTCCATTCCTTCCCTCTTATATTTCTATTCATCATCAGAACTACCTCTACTGGGATGAGATCCGAAACCCCTTGAAGTTAGAATAGTTTAGATTTGTACAAATTCTTGCTTGATATAATAGTAATAAACTAGTTTCACTTTGTTGTCTCAAAGAGGGGCTATGCCCTGCAACACTATTGGCCTGTTTCCCCACGACCTATCTAACCGATAGATTTTCAAACCAACAAGATTGTTTAGATGGAAATTGTGGTATGTGCAGTGGATTACCTAAATTGGAAATTTGCATCCATGAGAAAATTGGAGGTGCAATAGGAAATAATTTAGTTGAGTTTGATAAATATAAATCAGTATCATACCAGTTGAAAGATGGAAAGGAGTCTAAATGGTGTGAGCTAGTTATAGAACATATGACTTTTTTTTAATTTATGAGAAAATTTAAGGGTGAAATTATTTATGAGTATGCTAGGCATACACATAGAGATCGATGGTTGGATGAACAGTTCAAGATATGAAAGGACACATTTCCTATTGGTACTATTGTTTCAGTGGTCAATTTTGTAGAGAATTACACATTACAACCACAAATGGAGGTTCAATCACATTATTACAACTTAGTACAGGTTGTCCTTTTTTTGCATATAGCATTTATACATTCTCCTGACAGTACAGAGAATGATCAATTTTTTTTAAGAATACCACTTTTATATTAGTAATGATCATACTCATTCTACTGAATTTTTGCAAGGGTGTTTCCAGTTATTTTATGGAAACTTGTCTGATAAGGACATCCATTTCAAACTACATTATATATGGTCAGATAATTACATGTCTCGGTTTAAGAATGCACGAATATTTTATTGGATGAATAGAATGCACATCAAGATGGGTGTGTAACATATTTGGAGTTTTACTGAGGCTGGACATAGAAAATGAGAGCATGACGGTGCATGGGCATGTGTGAAAAGAGCTCTTGCAAGAGAAGAGTTGAAGTACAAAGATGAAGCTAAATTAAAAGATGCAAAGAGTATAGTGGAATGGTGTATTGACAACATGGCCTGAGGTTCTCAAGAAAATTCTACAGTTCGCAGATATTTTTGGTTGATAGAGGAACAACAAATTGCTAACTACGAGGATTGTATGAAACTCATTGGGTCCAGTGTTATGCACTCATTTTGTAGCTCAGACGCTACTTCGTGGGCCATATGGACAAGAAATTTGACATGTTTTTGTGCATCTTGTATCGAATTTGTCACTGCTGAGTGTGATTCACAAGAATGGGTGGATGGATGGATTTGTAGGCCTCTAACTCCACTTCCTAGTTGTCAACCTCCACAAGCATTACGACTTGTTTCTGCAGATGAAGTTGCAACATCCAAGGACTTTGACAAAATTTTGATTTTGGTGTGACAAGGTATTTATGGTTATTTATTTAATTTTTGTATTGAGTTATGTCCATTGAAATTTTAATATGTAATTTAAATTTGAGTTGTTCAATCTTTGTTTTTTTGTAGGACATGTGTTTGTAGTTATTGCGACATAAGACAATGAAGAAGGAACAAACTATTTCTTATGTCGTTGTATCAAGGAAAGGAAGAAGTTGACTTCTCCTATTATAGATGGCGAAAATATTGAGTATCCTACAGGGCCAGTGGTAGTTACTGGAACTTGGCTTTGACGATATCCATTAAAAAACTCCTCTGTTTGGGTGTTTGAAGACTTTGAGACACACAACAAAATACTCTTATATTTGCATCTAGTTCTAGCGACAAATATTCAGCTGTATAGATATCGAGGAAGACCTAATAACAATATTCTTTGGAAGGTTAGAGAGTCATATCATGAAGTAATCTTGTCTACTATTTAGAGTAGATCCGATCCTGATGGTTCATTGGAATGAATTTACAATGCTCATGTCTGGTATATATAATTTCTTTAATATATATAAATTTGTTAGTTAGATCTAGATTTAAGTTCATATATTTTATTTTAAATTTGTGTATTTTGTATATATCTAGTATGGTTTTGATTTGAAACTTAAATTTTTTTGACTAACACTTTTATGTTCAGGTTAGTGGTGCCAGAAAAGCTTCCACCTTCACGTGGTTGGCACTGTTAGTAGAGAATTTAAAATTCTCAAAGCTCAGAGAAGCTTTCATTGTTTTACAAAAAAAGAGAAGAAATTAACAAGGATTTATGTACCTGTGGCGGGGGTCCTTGTCTCTGGAGGAGGTAGCCCAGAAGCACCTGGTGCTTAGAGAACTGAAATGACTCCTCCCCAAGTGTTTACAAGACCATACCTACATGTGTGCACAATCGGTTTGGTGCCACGACCCACCGTTTGCAAAATATAGCGTTTGACAACCTTACACTGGCTCAAACTGCACTATTTCACACGTTTGCAAACAATAGGGCAGCGAGAGCACCGATCTGGGAAGGAAAAAACTGAGAGAGGCTATTATAGAGGGTCCCTACATTGAGGTTTCGGACCAGACGAGACGTCTCTAGGTGCCACGTAGTCTGAGTAGTCACCCGTTGAAGTTGAACGATATTTTGGTCTCAGTGCTCTTAAGGGACTACGCCCGAACGAAGTAGCCCGAAAGCAACGACCTTTTCGCACACCAAAACATTACCTCCTATAGTGTTCACTTGGCAACCCGGATGTGTCGGCATAGTCGGTTTGGTGTCACAACCCACTGTTTGCAAAATATAGCGATTGATAACCTTACATTGGCTCAAATTGCACTATTTCGCGCATTTGCAAACAATAGGGCAACGAGAGCACCAATATGATAAGGAAAAAACTGAGAGAGGCTATTGTAGAGGGCCCCTATGCTGAGGTTTTAGATCAGACGAGACATCTCTAGGTGCCATAGAGTCCGAGTAGTTGCCCATCGAAGTTGAATGATATTTTGGTCTCAGGGCTCTTAAGGGACTACGCCCGAACGAAGTAGCCTGGAAGAAATGACCTTGTTGCACACCAAAAAATAACCTCCTCTAGCATTCACCTGGCCACCCAGACATGTCAGTGCATTTGGTATGGTACCACGACCCACCGTTTGCAAAATATAGCATTTGACAACCTTACCCTGGCTCGAACTGCACTATTTCACGTGTTTGCAAACACTAGGGTAGTAAGAGCACGGATATGATAAGGAAAAAACTAAGAGAGGCTATTGTAGAGCGTCTCTATATCAAAGTGTCAGATCAGACGAGACATTTCTAGGTGCCACAGAGTCTAAGTAGTCACCCGTCGAAGTTGAACGATATTTTGGTCTCACGGCTCTTAAGGGACTACGCCTGAATGAAGTAGCCCTAAAGCAACGACCTTGTCACGCACCAAAACACCACCTCATCTAGTGTTCACCTAGCCACCCGGATGTGTCGGTTCAGTGCCACGACCCACTGTTTGCAAAATATAGCATTTGACAACCTTACACTGGCTCAAACTGCACTATTTCATGTGTTTGCAAACAATAGGGCAACGAGAGCACCGATCTGGGAAGGAAAAACCCGAGAGATGCTACATTAGAGGGTCCCTACGCTGAGGTGTTGGATCAGACGAGGCATCTCTAGGTGCCACAGAGTCTGAGTAGTCACTCGTCGAAGTTGAACGATATTTTGGTCTCAGGGCTCTCAAGGGACTACGCCCGAACGAAGTAGCCCGGAAGCAACGACCTTGTCACGCACTGAAATACTGACTACTCTAGTGTTCACCTAGCCACCCGGACGTGTCGGCGTAGTCGGTTTGGTGCCACGACCCACCGTTTGCAAAATATAGCGTTTGACAACCTTACACTGGCTCGAACTACACTATTTCGCGCATTTGCAAACAATAGGGCAACGAGAGCACCGATCTGGGAAGGAAAAAACTGAGAGAGGTTATTGTATAGGGTCCCTACGCCGAGGTTTTGGATCAGACGAGGTGTCTCTAGGTGCCTTGGAGTCTGAGTAGTCACCTGTCGAAGTTGAACAATATTTTGGTCTTAGGGCTCTTAAGGGACTACGCCCGAACGAAGTAGCCCGGAAGCAACGACCTTGTCGTGCACAAAAAAACCACCTCCTCTAGCTTTCACCTGGTCACCCGGACATGTTGGTGCATTCAGTTTGGTGCCACAACCCACCGTTTGCAAAATATAGCATTTGACAACCTTACACTGGCTTGAATTACACTATTTCGCGCGTTTATAAACAATAGGGCAGCGAGAGCACCGATCTGGGAAGGAAAAAACCAATAGAGGATATTGTAGAGGGTCCCTACGTTGAGGTGTTGGATCAGACGAGGCGTCTCTAGGTACCACGGAGTCCGAGTAGCTACCCGTCGAAGTTGAATGATATTTTGGTCTCAGGGCTCTTAAGGGATTACGCCCAAACGAAGTAGCCCGGAAGCAACGACCTTGTTGCACATCAAAACACCACCTCCTCTAGTGTTCACTTGGCCACCCGGATATGTCAGCGCATTCGGTTCGGTGCCACGACCAACCATTTGTAAAATATAGCGTTTGACAACCTTACACTGGCTCAAACTGCACTATTTTGCGCGTTTACAAACAATAGGGCAGCAAGAGCACCGATCTAGGAAGGAAAAAACCGAGAGAGGCTATTGTAGAGGGTCTGTACGCCGACGTGTCGGATTAGACAAGGCGTCTCTAGGTACCACGGAGTCCGAGTAGTCACCCATCGAAGTTGAATGATATTTTGGTCTCAGGGCTCTTAAGGGACTACGCCCGAACGAAGTAGCCCGGAAGCAACGACCTTGTCGCGCACCGAAACACCACCTCCTCTAGTGTTCACCTGGCCACCTAGATGTGTCGGCACATTCGGTTCGGTGCCACGACCCACTATTTGTAAAATATAGCGTTTGACAACCTTACACTGGCTCCAACTGCACTATTTCATGTGTTTGTAAACAATAGGGCAACGAGAGCACCGATATGAGAAGGAAAAAAATGAGAGAGGCTATTGTAGAGGGTTGCTATGCCAAGGTGTCGGATCAGACGAGACATCTCTAGGTGCCACGGAGTCTGAGTAGTCACCCGTAGAATTTGAACGATATTTTGGTCTCAGGGCTCTTAAGGGACTACGCCCGAACGAAGTAGCCCGGAAGCAACGACCTTGTCACGCACCAAAACAACGCCTCCTCTAGCATTCATTTGGCCACCCGGACATGTCGGCGCATTCAGTTCGATGCCATGACATCCTGAGGCATGACTTCTCACTCCTCGCCTCCGTTCGTTTCCTAGGACTCAAAACATTCAATGTCACTTGTTTACCTTCCATCTCTCTTGTTCTCTTTGGACTTGCCTCTGTCCTCTTAGGTGCTTCATCACTGTCCTTGCTTTTCTCTCTTGAGCTATGTTGTTGTGGTGATATATCTCCATCATTTGCTGCCCCAACTATGTGCTTACATGCTCATTATGTTTGCATTATAATATGGTCATGCTCTTGGCTACCTTGAAACTTTTTACATACTTTTCATCCCTTAATGGGTATCTAATACCCTAATTATCATGCTTTGAAGATTCACAAAAATAAAGCATTCCCTTGTTATTCTAATAGTGGATTAAGTATTTGAATATAGGTCAAGAATACTAAATGGAGTTGAAATTAAATGAGCCATAATTGCTAGTGAAGCAAGAACTACTGAAAAGTGGTGAGTAAAAGTAAGTCATGTTAAAGGAATGAAATGCATTTATTCATTGTTTCTAATAGTATGGTGAGAATGTGAACATATGAATAAGATTATCAATAAAATTCTAAGGCAAGTAGCTTCAAGTTTGCATAATTGTATGGAATTTTAGAAGGAGAGTGAAGTGGCCAATCAAGTCACTTATGAAGCATGCTAAAAGAAGCGAAGGAAACAAATAAGTGAGAGCCTATGAAGGAATAAGAGGAAAATAGTTTCCATGCATGAGAAACATGAAGAAGAGAAAAGAATTCTTATAATGGAGAACATAACACAAAAGAAGAATAATGGAGGAGAAAGGAAGTGCAAAATAAAATGCTTAGAGAATAAATAGGTACTCAGTCAATATGAAATGGGAAACAAGAGGAAAGTGGCGAGAAAAGGTCAAATTTCAGTTTGAGGCAAGCATGTAATGGCTGTGATCAATAAATGAAGAAAGTGAAGGAGAGAGTGAATACTTGTTATGCATGAGGAAATACAAAGGCTTGAGGAGATATTTATGACATGATATTCAAAGCAACAAGAGACAAGTCAAGAGAAAAAAGAGTGAACAATGGCAAAATAAGAAGGAGAAAGAAAGAAGAATACATGCAAGCAAATAAAAGGAAAGAAAGGATGGTAAGTCCAAGAAGAAAGAAACAAATAATGAAAATGAAAGAGAGAAGTGAATCTACTTTAAACAATAATCAAATTGAATGTTTAACTTCTTAGTTGATTGGCATAAAACACCAAATTATAAAGAGATAAGGTGTGTACATCTATTGATTCCCTTAATTTCTCTAAAACAATGTAAATGCTTTACTTAATTTTTTAACAATTGTACCATGCAATGTTGCACCATAAGTAACGTTATATTCATATAGTTCAAGATGAATCCTACCTCACTTATTTCTATCAATGTTCGCATTAGTTGATATGCAACAAATGAGTGTTAACTTTAAAAGAAAAAAAAAGTAATTACGTATTGCCCTTTTGTAGTTCACATAGCATGGTTTTGCTTAATGGAATAGGTTTGCTTAACAACTGTACCATGTAGTGCTCTGGGACATGGTTTTTTAATTTTAAATCAAACATACATATCTAGAACTAATAAATGGTTATGAAAACATACATAGAAGGATATCATACATGCAATGAAATCGAATCAAACATATAGTTCAGTAATATCGTTATGAAAACCAACACACATGGATGTATAAGAATCAAACAAAGTGTGCTCCAGATGCATGTCTCTGAAAATATGTAAGTTCATAACATGTGTACATCTTGAACTAAGTGTGTCATAATGTATATAGGACCACATGCGATCGCAAAAGGCTATATATGCAATGGACTATATGAAGAAACATGTTCACTAGGACCAGATGGCCCATATATATATTTATGTACATCCAGGTGGACTATGAATTTACTCATGAAACATCTTCCCTCTCTTCGCCCTGCTAGAAGTAGCACGTCCATGACCTAGGGATGTAGTGGAGGGAGATGCCACTACGGATTTCATCCATGTGGTCCTAGGCGTCTCTAAGCAAGCCTGCAACCTAACCTGCACATTCATAAACAACAAGTTTATAACACCCAAAATTTTAAAATACATTCAAAATTTAGAAACTTGTACAATTTAGTTAAAATGCATGTGAAATCTTACTGCAATGTCATGATCTCTATCAATTTGTTGTTGACGCATCGCAGGGACAACAGTAGACTCACGAGGGGTAAATTACATACAAATAATTAATTTTCAAATTAAATATTTCACATACATACAAAATTTGATATTGTAGATTTAAGTAATAAGAAATAATGAACCTTTAAAATTTAACAAATTTGAAAAATTGTACCTCAATTAATGGATCTACAGATGCTATGGCAGTATCTACAACAACCTCCACAGTCTGCATATATGGATGAGTCTCTCTAGCAGTCATAAGCTATACAAAAAACATGTACAAATCAATATTAAAATCTACATGACTATGCACCACATAACAGAGGTCCAAAGCATGTAATCCATGTGAACTTCCACAATTAGAAACAAAGTGTAAAGAGAAACTGACCTGCGTAAAACTCATGTGAGGCGTGCCAGTAACCTCAGTTCCTAGAGCAGATGATGACGCGTCAGGCTCCTGTGTATAAAAAACAAACATATTAATATGTACAACATACACGTGAAACATTATAATAATAATCTAGTGCAATCAAATAAAATTAAAAATGTAAGTTTGTACAACTTGAAACTTACGTTTGAAACACGTCCAGCTGCAGTAGCTAGCATGTCAATGCCGGATGTTTCCTTCACCGGATCTTGCTGTTTAAAATAATATAAAAAATTAGTTTTTTACATGTATGTACATGACGTACAATCAAATACATATATATTAAAATCTCAAACATGTGAATTAAACTATTGTATATATATATAATTTATATTTATTTAAAATTTCCCTGTGAAAGACCAATATCAGTGGCACCAGTTCCAAAAACATCCCCCAACATCTCATCTATAGAATAGAAATCATGTGAACAAGCAAATGATGTCTCGCCCCCAGTGCATACATCACCACATAATCCACAGTGGTGTGGTGGGCTAGAACTGACGCCTCCACCAACATCACTAGATGCACTCTGGTCACTATGTTGGGTCAGAGTGTCAGTGAGCTCCCTCAATGCATGCAGTGTGTCAATCTCCACAACCTCCTTCACTGTAGGAGGGATACTGAAGGCAGTGGGGGTTTTGGGGCCATGGGGGATCCTTGGTTTGACCTATGCGTGCACCAGGTCTACTCTGTGCAGAGCCACCTCCTTGAACAAAAAAATCAAAAAAGTCAAAATAATTCAGGACCTCATTAAGCACGAACTTGCAGTATAATTTCTTCAAAAAATAAAGAGGAACCTCATTGTTGTTGCATGGTGGATAATAAAAAACCATCCACCATCGGTCCTAAAAATTGTTTTTGATTCGGTCATCGTGGCACCAATGGATAAAGAATCGTTTGCAAGTAACTGCGGGGGGGCATTGGTTCTCGAGTCAGTAAATAATGCACAAATGAGGTCTTTTCCATTTTTTTGTCTTTTACGGCCGCATGGGATAATTTATCTGCATACCACCGCCTACAATCACCTCTAAAGGTATTTCATTTATGTATTTGGTTGGTTGTGGAGTCGACTTCACCAATCAATATTTGTAATGTATTGGCTAAAGTCATGCAGGATGGATTTGTGGCATGATTTTGTTTTATATTCTGAATAAAGTTCTCAATAACAATTTTATTTTCTCGAATTCTTCCAATGATATTATCTTGTGTTCATGTTGGTTCAGTGGGGACAGAAGGAGCCACAGGAGGCGGATCTATGTTTGGAGGAGGGTTTTGAGGAATGTTCGGAGGGTTTTGAGGAATGTTTTGACAGTTTGCATTGATTTCGAGGCTTGACCAACCAACTGACAAAACAAGAAATTGTATACATAAACAAACATTTCAAAAAACCCATGAAAATGTAAAAAAATAACCAAAAATGCAAAAAAAACATAAAATGCAAAAAAAAATGATTAAATTCGGGGGCTTACGTCCTCGTCTTGGCGGCATGGTTGAATCTATCGCGATCCATAAATTCAATGAGCAATTTTAAGGTGGTATTCAAAGCTCGAGTGAAAAACATCTAAGACAAATCACAGTTTGAAATGAAAAATGGGGAAAATAAGGACTCGCGGGACTGCTTTTTTTTTGTCTCAGAGTTCCGTGATCACGGTTTATAACCGCGCTCGCGGTTCTAAATCGCGATCATGGTTTTAGGTTCGGTTATTGCCGAACCTAAAATTCAAGAACCGCGATCACGGTATATAAACCATGATCACGGTTCCTGAATTTCAGGTTTTTATGTCCATAGAATTGTCCACCAACTTCGTGCACTTACCCTGCATTGGGATAAAACTTGTTATTTTGGAACTTAGAATAACTCCATCATGGAGAGGTAGGAGTTTAGCTCTTGAAATGCTTCTTTTTTGTTTATTAAATTGTTATCGTTGTGAATGTTTTGGCATGTTTGTGGTATATTGGGTAGATGGCCTAGAAATGGTGTAGGAGAAGACTATGGGGTTTATTTTGTGGGAGGCACAAGTGTTTTGGGGAGGTATTTAAGTGTGAAGGGAGTTAGGATTTAGGTTCCACCTTACAAATAAATAACTTGCATTTCTTTACTCATTATAGGATGCCATAAGAGGTTGGGGAGACATAAGGAAATGTGAGGAATAAGGGGTATTTGGGGGAGGCATAAGGGCATGTCAAAGATTTGATATACTATTATAGATCAAGAATTTTGTGCCTGTTACCTGTCCAAGTTAATGCCCCCAAATAACCACAACCACCTAACAATCCCATCACCTCGATCACTGCTGAAGATGTAGCTGGCTGCGGGCAGTCGATGTCGGAATAAGACGGGCGCATCACTGCAGCCCCTCGCCCCCTGGATCTGGAACATGCCCAGACACCGATTGCTTGACAGAAACAAGACAGTTTAAAATAGATTTAAGTGGACTGCCCGAGAAAAGAAGCGGGAGGGCGAACGAAGCGAGAAGTTTCCCTCGGAGGAGGATGTCAGTACGTTTTCAATTAAGAAAAGAAGCACATGATAACAGATGTAAATAAAGCAGATTTTTGAGTGCCCGTAAGTATAAGACAGAATCGAAACAGCAGACAGAAAGTACAGAAACAGGGAAACTATGAAACTAATTGCTAGATTGTGTTCACTGTATCCCTTTTACCTACTGCAGGGAAATCGGCGTCGATTGGGGTTAGAATCGGCGTCGACTGGGGTGGATCGGCGCGACTGGGACGGGATCGGCGGTCGACTGGAGACAGATCAATCAATCACAGGATGTGCGACAAAGAGGCAGGGAAGGAATTAGGAAGGTGGAGTGTGTGTGCTGGGCCAAGTTGGCGAGGGAACACTGAACAGAGTTCCCCGGGATGCTAGATGGTCGTGACAGGGACAGAGTAACGGTGCTCCTCTCAGGGATTTGATTTGGACAGGCTCTGTCCTAATCGAGACATTGATGTTTAAAAAGCTCTCTCTTTCGAACCCTCGTATATCTCTCGCTCTCTGTTCGTGCGGTAAGTGCTTTCTTTTTTCGCTGTGCGCTTTTTCGCTCGTTCGTTGATCCCCCCCTCCTTTTTTTTTGTCTCTTCGGGTCCTTAGAACTGAGTTCTGGACTTGTTTTATAATCGGGCCCGCTCCTAGAAATACACGGCGCCGACATATGGGCGGCGACGATCACGGAAAAGAATCCGAGGTGGCCAAAACTGATCGATTTCCGAGAAAGATAAGACTTATCCCAACTACGGGAAATATCGCTAGGGGAAGATTAAAAATCGATGGGAGAATGGATAGAATACATTTGGGGTGGATAAGTGCGTAAGAGGCATGGGCAGGAGCATATAATTAAATATTTAATATTTTAAATCACTAGGGTAAGTGTGATGGGATGAATTACATTGGTAAGTGATAAATCACCAAAAAGTGGGATAATGACCCAAGGGGTAGTTGGTGACGTACACGTGCCCGGTTACCAAGCCAAGTAAACGATGAGAGGGACACTAAAATTTTGGAGTAAAATCCATGTTTTATTTTTAGGTGTCTACAATTTTGCCCTTTTGGTCAAGTACCGTGCGTAAGCACAGGTTATTGAGACAAAAAACAAGGAGCTGGAAGAAGAGAAGAAGTTGTGGTGATGTGATCCCCTCAAACTAGGGATGGGATGGATGATAGCATAGACCGATCCCCGAGTTTGAAAAAGGTAGATGAAAACGCAGGAGGCCCAGTCGGATGTCTGGAGTAGATCTGACATTGACGAGCACAAAGATAAATAAAAAGGCAGCAAACCTAGGAAATCAAATTGGGAGGGGAAAACAGCGTTCCCCCTCAGAGACGACGTTAGTGCAGACAGACCATGAGTGTAAGGAGAACTGCAAAATATCAGCAGCTAGAGAGAGACACATTGTAGGACAACTAGACGTCCATAATCAGACGAAGTTAGTGCAGTACAGGACCCGTTTAACTATAAGTGCCAAAAATACGAGTGTCCCACGCAACGGGAACAAAACCGCAATAGACAAAGATACGTAATAAAGATGTGCAAAAAGGAAAAAAAAATTCAGCACAAACAATGATTCAGCTAGATAAGTAAGCAAGATCAACCTATGGCAACAGAAGGACATGAACAAATCGGCGGCGACAAAACTAACGGCCGACGACCAAAACAACCGGCGTCGACCAAAAAATCAGGCGCAGGACCCATCCAGACCACCTATAAATATGCGAACGGAAAAGTAACGATTTATTTGCAACGTGACGATTTGAATGCCGACAGAGCCAGAATTTGATTTTGAACACTATGGAGCCTCGGGGGGCGGACAGAAATCGAGAGAGGCACGACCTGGGGGTAAAAAAGTGATCATTTCGAACCCCACTTTTCTTATTAATTTATTATCTATTTTTTTTTTGTTGATTTTTGTGCATGGAGGCCAGGGTCATGGTTAAGTACGGCATGCAGTCGGCGCAGATTGGTTTAACGGCGTAAGATTTGTTTTTGGAATCGCCGTCGATGTGTTTTTTGGATCGGCGTCGATAGTAGTAACGGGCCGCCGACTTAAATGTAACGACGCCACGATTGTACCAATCGGCGCCGGATTGAAGTATTCATTTTTTTTAGGTTTAGCAAGATGAGATTTGGGGAAAAAGAGACTAATATGTTTTTGGATGTCGGGGAATGCAGGCACGAGAGGCTCTTCATATTGAGGGATGCCCGCCCTGAGCTATTGGAAGGACGATCCCCCTGATGTGACAGATGCAGATGGCAGCATTTAGAGCTAGCGGGCTCGCAGCGGGTTTAGATATGATTAGACTACGTGCCCCGAGGTGTGTGAGCTCCGCGGGCACTAGTGGCGACTGTGGGACAGCCAAACGTGCCACCTTTTGGTTCAGGGAGGGTTGAGAGGACGAAGTCACCCAGGAGGATGTATTCCAGGATCCTCGTGATTCCCGATTACGGGGAGACCCCGATTGAGATAAAACACTGGGAGCGAGCAGACAGGAGGGCCCTGGTGCGATTTTCTACAGAGATAGAGCAGATGACTCGGAGATAGTATCTGTGGTGCAGAGTGAGGAAGCCTCAAAGTACAGGCAGGATAGCCGTGGAGCAGGCGACCGCCTTGATTCAGATGGCTATTCTCCTATTTCCCTGCCAGACTAGGAGTGGGAGATTCCCATTGCTAATGACTAGACTGGTTGGACATGAATCTGCTAATATAGGACAGGTCTTTGCCCTTCGCCAATGCCCTGATAAGTGCAAGTTTACTATGAGCTATGGATCGGTACACCACTGGACGGCAGGACAGGATTGACAGCGTTTTGTGCTCCATTGATGGTGGCATACGAGCCATGTAGAGCAGTGATCAGGCACCGGGGCTTCCGTGGATGCAGCAGCAGGGGGGGTGGGGATTATGGATTTCGGAGGATGGCGGCTGAATGGACTGCAGGAGATACAGGTAGATCAGCCGAGTTGGACCTCTGAGCGTTTCAGGAAGCTTAAACAGATCAGGTGATTGGCGACAGTATCGGGCAGTCCGATAGGGGCTGGGTCAGGATGCCCACTTGTTAGCATTGAGACGGTTAGTCGGGTGGTCAGGGGCCGTAGGCCAGATATGTGGGAGGCGGGGTCACCTCATGAGGCTACTGAGACAGTTGGCCTAGTCAGACAGTGCCGCCACTACGTAACTGGCGGGATAGCAGGACGAGACGGATTTGCCCGATTTGATACCGCAGACCATTGGCGGAAGGCCCACCCTCTAAGACACGATGATGACGCGGGGGTGATGAGGGCTACGCAGCGTGGTCCGATACCGGAGCTGGCCATGAACATCTCACCACCTCTATAGATGCTGACGAGGAGGGCATAAGTGGCTACGCGGCTAGATAGAGGGAGAGCATGAACCCTGCCACAGACACATCAGTACAAGGGAGGGATCAGGGCCCGTGACAGAGGAGAGGGAGCCCATGATGTGAGAGAGAGACACCGCACAGCCAGGAGCGTGATACAGCGATCCAGCAGAGGGACCGCTAACTTTCGACAAGGGAGGCCATCCAGCGGCCAATACTGGGGCAGAGAAAGGGCCACATAAGAGTTGGGTACAAGCCACGACCCTAGAGGGGACACCACCAGAACGACAGCAGCCACAACAGCATCAGCAGCACCATTACGAGCAAGGGTCTGGTGAGCTGAGCACATACCAGTCTCTCTAGCTGAGGTGAGATAGTACAGGATGCCCTAGCCGCAGCATGCCCAGATGAGGCCTCAGTATGGGGAGAGGAGGGAGAGCAGAGCGAACGGAGACAGGCGTGGAGCAGCAGCAGGCGGAGGGAGACACTGTGAGAGATGAGGTGGGCGAGGACTCAGCAGTCAGGTGCCTCGAGCTCGATAGGCGGGCGGAGGAGAAGACAGCCAGGTGCAGCGGAGGGTGGAGGAGACGTGTCCTCACGCTTCAGATTACCAGATAGAGATTGATAGATTTGGTATTGTATAGTGGTAGCCTGATGGAAGGACATTGTTATCGATGGTTGATTGGAAGCACCCATTTTGTACAAACAACAGCATATATAGATTGCTCACGGTATGTCATATACTTGTACTTATGCTTTTAGTTTTTGATATAGATGGGTAGATGGATATAGATAGATGCCTAAAATAGATGTGATGGATAGAATAGACTGATAGATGATAGATATAGATGTGATAGATAGATTGAATTGGATAAAATAGATGTGATTGGATAGATATAGACTGATAGATGATAGATGGCTGTGGAATAGAACTTTGATAGATGGAATTGCGTCCTTGTTGATGTACATGTGTAAATATTTGATGGATGATAGACAGCTGTGTTTGATGTATATTAGATATTATGATAGATGCTAATGTACATTGGAGTCATTTGATGATAGATGTAGACATATAGAAGAGGTAATGTACCTTAGATGTACGTATTTTTCGCTATTTTGATGGACTATAATCGATTAAATGTGTGTTGATATGTGGCTGGAATTGTTCATGAGAAATGATACAGATAGATGTTGTGATAGGAAGATGCAAACGAGATAGAAGATAAAAATTGTTGATTGTAATTAACATGTGAAACTGCCAATTTAACAGGATTTGCAAGACAAAGAAATGGGGCATACTCCTTGCAAGAGCCAAAGATGACCGTGGAAATAAACCGTGACTTAGAAGAGAAGAACTCGGAGAAAGACGAAGAAAAATGATAAGTTTGGACTTTCCAAACAGACCATAGATTAGATAAAATCCAGAAAGGAGGAGGAAAACCGAAAAGGACCAAAGCATTACAAAGGCCCTTATATTTCGAAGATTAAAATACATGACACTAAAACTAGTCGCAAACCGACTCTAGGATAGAAACGGGGAAAGAAAATAAGATCTGTCGGAAACTTACAGGGACAGATACAGGGTCCATAGTGGGAAAATAGGATTTCTCCATATGGCCGACCAAAGGTCTTCAAATCTCAGCTTCATGCTTGACCAGAAAAAGCAAAAACGGATAATGCGGAAGTTTGCTTGATATAGAAAGACGGATCGATGCAGAGGAGTCTTTCGTGATGTAAAAGGGTATAAACTGACTGGGACGGCTTATGAATTATAAAAGCCTTGAATTTTCTTTGAGGAACAGCCGTCCTTCAGGGAGGGTCTGTATTTGAATTGTAATGATAGCAGCCTCGAGGGTATAGTATAGATTGCTAGAATTTTGAAATAGCCACTTCAAGGGCATGGTTCTATTCTTTTTGATTCACTTGCTAAATGTCGGTAGTTGTCCTTCAAGGGAGCAGTCTATCTTTGGATAGCATCTTTGTTTTTCTTTCTTGTTTTTTCTTTTTTTTTTTTGTTGGAACTTTTGGAAGAAGAAGCTGAGTTTTAGAACTAGATTCGATCCGATGAGGGGAAGAAGAAAAGAAGAAACATGTTACTCATGCCCCGGCAGATCCGATTAAGATTAAGATAAGGATTGGGACAGATGAAGGGTGATTAAGGTATTCCTGCACGAGGAGGAAGGAATATATCCAAAGAAACGTGAATGAGTAGAGCCGCGAACCCATATTAAGGTAAACGAAGGCCATTAGGCGGCGAACCACACAATTTTCAAATTCACCACGAACGTAGATGGACTGGTTAGTAGGACGGATGAAAGATCTGAGTTGCGACTAGATTTGTGTTCAGCTAGATTGAACAGTATAGAAGGGCCGTAGATGCCAGGCATTAAGAGGGGTTACGTTCAGGGCGATACCATCCATGGAAGACAAACGATCGCCACCAGCCCCATATGTTATGATGATAATGTAGGGGGCCCATCAGTTTGGAGCCAAAACTTACCCCGTTGATCCATTTCGAGGTAGGGGACTTTGATTTTCCCTTAAGAACAAGGTCACCAATTTGACGTCACGGTGTTGCAATTCTTGTTATAAGCACGCTTGAAACGTCAGATAGGACCTGCTGGATGCGCAAGAGCGTTGAGATGCCTTGGTCCTCTACTAATTTCAAGTTGTGCTAGTAGATTTGACGATACTCCTTCCTCGGAGACAAATTCTCTGGAGAAACACGGAGAGATGTATTGACTTCAAAGGAAGGACGGCTCTCAGATCCATAGACGAGAGCGGAACAGGAGAGTAGCACCAGTAGGGGGTAAGCTGCTTAGTCAGATAACCCAGAGGGAGCCCAAGGGATATGTAAATGCCACAAATACTCCAGCTCGACTAGTACCTTTCGAGGAGAATACGCCCCAAAGTTTTATTGGACGCATCGGCTGGACCATTAGCTTGAGGATAGTATGGAGAAGAAAAACTGAGCTTGATATTGAAAGCATTTTTTGCAGAGATTGTTGCAAATCGGCGTTCTGAGGGGTTACCATTATCTTGATTAGCTTATGGGGACGCCCAAAGCGATAAATGATGTAGTTGATCGACGAAAATCAACGATGGTTTCGCCTGTGATTGAAGCAGAGGATGCTTCTACCCACTTAGTAAAGTCTCAGTGGCAGTAATGATAGAATGCTGACGCTGTGAAGAACGGGGATTGATGAGACCCATAAGATCAAGACACATGCGAAAAAAAAGCCACAAATCGCCGCAGGTTGCAAAAAGCCTGACTAGGCTGTGCGTTGAGATTGGAATGTTGTTGACACTGACGCACTTCTTAGTGTATTCACAACAAATCTCCGTTTAAGAGAAGGCACTAATCGCCCAACGTAAGATGCGGCTTGGTCTACAGCTAAGCCACTAAAATGTCCACCACAAATACTGTCTGGACCTCCTGAATAGCTTAGATGATTCATGGGTTGGACGGGCTGAGGGCATCGAAGCAAACATACCACAAAGCCGCGTTTGTAAGAAGGCCGCATTCAGGTAGTATAGCGGTTGGCGAGTTGATAAAGGACCTTTCTACCATTGGAAGTCCAGATCTGGAGGAGGGAAGCACGAATGAGACAGATAATACAACGATCTGGTGAACCACTCATATCCGGAGTAAGGCTGTGACAGCATTTGATTGACGTAGTTTTCCCAGATGAGCGGTGATCATCGTTTTGCACAGCCACATATAAAGACGCGAGTCTTCGGTTAAAAGGCGGGTAGGGGGCAGGCTAAATTGAGGCCATGGTATCTTGCGAATCGCTTTGCCGTACGAGGGAATGGCTTGGGATAGTGACTTATCGAAAGATTGGAGCTGAGCAAAGCACGATGTCCACGCTATTTTGAAGGCTATCCTTCTTGCATTGAGAGACACCGTGACCTGATTAACGATGAGGTCAGAAATAAACAAAGATGTCAATATAGACGGCGCCAGATTAATTTGCATTTGAAGACCTAAGACAAGAGCTTCGTATCAGCCAGCATATTATTGTGCACGCAAAGTTAAATTTGTGTGCCGACGGGATAGCGTTAACCCAAGGAGGAAATCATCACGAAACCGCACTCCCCCTTGTGGCATTTGGATCCATCAAAGAAGAGCTTTACTTTACATGGCGATAGACCCAAATCAATTTGGTGGATATACTCCATCAGGGAATTGAGCAAGGGGTCTGAGGTGTCCAGCAGAGGAGAATCAATATTGTATGCAATCACCTGACACTTGATAGACTTTGGGATAAACTCGAGCTCAAACTCAGGAATGAGGCATACAGCCAACGAGTATGTGCTCCATTTGATTAAGTTTTGCAGGGTGGATGTTGGAGGGGATGACACTGGTGACAATGTAAGTATTAGATTAAGGAGGATAATGACGAAGCTTAGAAGTTGCAAGAAAGAGAGCGCAACATAGTTTTTCAACTCGGAGTTAACGTGTTTCTCATACTCATGGAGGGTTTGCGAATGACTGGCATAGAAGCTTGTTCTTTTACCACAAGTGTGTCCCGATGCGAAAATCATGGATACAGAGCATGGTCAGTCACAGAGATTATAAAGATAGAAGGCTACCCCTCGCGCTGGAGGTGTGGAGCACGGTGTGGAGAACGAAGATAGTTTGAGATCATTAAGGCCTTGTGGTAAGGTCATCCAATTCAAATGGCCCATGCTTAAGGAAGGAGAATGGTGAAAAGGTTTGACAAGGGAAGAACGCTTGGGAGATTATAAAACGAAGCACTGACTCGAAGACGTCCTTGGAGACTGCGGAGCTTGCTTCAATTAGAAGGGGGAGCATCTAAGATTAGCTTTTCTTTTGCGGGGGGCCCTTCAATACCCATGATGGAAATGATTAAACAAAAACCTAAAGTTTACCAGTGAGAACGCCCCAACCCGCCTTAGCTGGATTTAGACGAAGACAGTAGAAGCGGCTAAGCCTCTCAAGAAGAGTGCAAGGATGAAAAACTCTTCCTTTGACGAGTTTGGCCTTGCCGAGGAGATCGTCAAATTAATCCTCCACCGTTTTGTGCAAGAGATCATGGCGAAGATGTACGTTCATTGCTCGTTGAGAGGTTGGCTCCTGCGGTCTTAAGGCCAAAAGGCTGGACACGATAGCAGAAGGTCCCCCCCAGGCGTATGAAGGAAGTTATGTTGGTCTTTAGTGCGAGGAGGATTTGATTAGATCCAGAGAAACATCATAAGAGCAACGCATCTATGACCGAGTTACATCTACGAGTTGGTCGAGATTAGGTAGAGGCAAATCTATTCCTTTGGAAAGGCAAGATTAAGATTCCAGGAAGTCGTACAATTAGAATTTCCAGTAGCCTTAGTTATGGTACTACTTGGACCACATGCGGATAATCGATGGGTTGGATGTGAAGGTTCGCCGAGAGCCAGCGGTCTGTAAATCTTCTTTAACAAGAAGGCCTACTCTAGGGTGCAGTTTTACGCAATTTTTGCTTAAAGGGTTTGTGTTAGGAAGGGTAACGATTATTGGGGGACCACCAATATCGGATCGAGCCTTGGCATATCTTAGTCCTGACCAAGCCAAGGCTTTGACGCTGGTTTGGAAAAGAAAGTGGTAAAAAATCCCTAATTCCTGTGGATAGAGACTGGCCGACATTAATGATGGCGAGGGGTCTTCAGAAGTCCATATCTGAAGGTCACAAGTGGGCTTCGTTGAGAAGGGTAGACGTGTCAGACGGAATTAGTTTTGGGAAGTATGAATCCTTTTACGATTATAGGTGAGGACGAATCATCATCCGCACACAGTGGATAGTGTGATAGTAGGAGAGTCCGGTCTCCCAACTATTTCCGCGATTAATGTTAGATCAGAGGACCGATTGTTAGTCTCATAGGACTCACGGCCTAAGGAAATGGATTGATCATCAACAAAAAAAGTTAGGTGGGATGGCGATGTCCCGGTCCACATCAAGGGAAGCTTCTGACTTAGGGGGGAAGGTGGTATTAGTTAGGAAGAGGTCATAAGAATAGTGACAGGGGCTGTGAACGAGGTTTAATCCGTTAACCAAAGTTTCTGATGTGGCATGAGAGCTAGGAAATGGATGGGAGGTCATTGTTATACCTTGTTACTATATTCCACGGCCAAAACCTTTCCACGCGCATCGATATAGATACGTTTTTGCAAACTGGGATTCTGTATAATAATCAAACCCTGTAGTAAAGGTTTGGTCTCTATGAGGAAATCCGGCCGATAATGAGGCGTATCAACGACCACCGTAGATGAAATTTGGTTTTTGTTTATTGGGCAGACCAAGGGTGACGAGCGCCGAGACCTGGTTGATATGCGTTGTTTGTCCCCGTCGACCATACTCCCTAGGGTTGTGATGGGCATCGAAAGAAAAGATAGGAAGCTCTCCTAGTGAGAAACGCTGCCAATGTCCTCTTCTAGATTGTGTAATCCGTTAGTTGGTTGCAGGATGCAGAAGAGGAGGGCCCCGTCAGGAGAACATGCTTTTCTTTTAAAGGGGCAGATCTTGTGTCTGTCGACATTGTGCTGAGGAAAAGGATCTCCTGGAGAGATATATATTTTGCCTATATTGATATTTTTAACATCGATGGAGGGTGGATGGACACAATTGCATTGCGCGCATCCAGGAGCGTCCGAGGATCACTGTTATAATGGAACTTTCCTTCGACAATGTGAAGAGTTTCATAAGCAGCTTCTTACCTACTCTATGGGTAAGACCACAGTTCCCTAGAAGTGACTGCCTACTGTCGTAAATGTTGAAGGCGAAAGCGGGTGAGACACTACTTCTTTGGTAACTTCAGTTGCTCGAATGTGTGCGAGAGATGATGGTTGAGTGCAGCTCACTAATCGATCATGACACGTTTTAAGGTAGTGTTATTGATTTGGACTGTGTAAGAGGGAGCCTCCGGTCCTCTGAAGAAAGAGGAGGACTTTCCGAATCTTCAAATAAATGGTGGTTGATGTCTATTCAATCCAACACCGCCACCCCTCGAAGGGCTGGCTCATCCCGATTCACTGCGATGCGACGCATATTATCGTCAAGCTTGGCGATGTTGTGGAGAGGATGGGATGAGGCCAAAAGAGACATTTTGAACCGAGCCTGGTGATTTTGTTTTCATAACCCTCTCCTCAACGGATACGGGAACTTGACCCGGGGTGCAGCACAATAGAGACCCTGGGCGTGGTGCTGATGAGGAATGAGAACGCCTTTAGGGGCTGCAAAATGACACCCGTGGTCGAGATGCTGATAATAAAGATGGGTTATTAGTTTGGGTTCTAGCGGCAATTGGGATTGTGTCGTTTTGAGAAGTGGAGATCAAGCGGAGTGGAACCACTAGAGGTCTGAGTGGATGGTTGAGTTTGGATGGGGCTAAGGTGACAGGAGGTACTTGTTCCTCCTCATCCAGCACAAGGTCACTTTCTTCCAGCAGGTTCTTGATAACGGCTATGAAGAGCTTTACATCCCAATATTAGTGATGTTACCTCCTTTGACTTTGATTGTGAACCTTACTTGGTTAAGGCACCTCAAAAAAAAATAAAGCTTTGTTAATTATGGAGAGACTAGAATATGAAAAACTTGATGTTTTGCAATTTTTTCCTTATCATTGTTTATAAATAAGTGAATCCCCACATAAGTTAGAATTTGTTTGACAATTAGAAAAGTCGCATTGAAAATAGAAATTAGCAGTTTCTCTTCCACGAGGAGCAAGGGTATGTTGTTATTAGAGGAACAACAATCACCATAAAAGTGAGAAAAAAAAAATTGTAATTGTGGAAGCAAACTATAGTGTGAGTATCCATCGCAACAATATGGAAGCAACCACGTGAAAGTAATCTATAACAAATGCAAACCAGTGCAATATGTGCGAACATTGGTTTCATGTTCATACTGTCGTATTGAATGATCATGGCCGGTTAATAACAGTAAGTATATAATGCATACAACCACCACAACTATATGCAATGAAACACCCATATAAAGAACATGATCTCGAACCGAGCATGTCGAAGAGTCGAAGGTTGGTCACAGTAGTAAACAATTGCGATGTAATGACACTAAGATTATGAATATGTGTTTACCTATGAATGGGTGGTAGTAGTACAGTGGTAGTGGTATACACAAATGTATGTATGTCTTTTTGGGCTACATATAAGAATTGCTTGTAGAATTTATTGCAAACTATTTGTTATGTATCTTCAATTGTGAATGTGGCATGTGTTGGCATGTGGGCTGCTTCCCTTAGTCTTTTGTGGGTGAGCTAAAAAAGTGATGAGGGCGTTTCATCAATGAGGTTGTTACTTTGTGCCCCTTGCATCAACAAAGTCACATAAGTATTTGTACTATATTATAGTGTAAACATGCAAATATAATGTCGCACGGTAAAGAGAGGTGTGGAATAGTGGATATATAAAATTTTATTTTCTCTAAAATATGACATCGTTCTTCCCTGTTCGTATATGGAATGACGGTAGCAAATTGAATACTTTTTTGTCATGCATTTTTGCCTCCACAGCTTTGCTCATCTTGATATTATGTCCCCCTTTTTCATTCACATATTTCAATACTTTTTGTCCTTTTCATATTCTTTTTTCTATTTGACATGTAGACCTCTTCTGTCGCTTTTCCCTTTATGTTTTTCTGATTATGTTTGCCATCCTTTTGCTTTGGGAAATGTATATTTTTTTCCCACAATGTGGTTTTTTAATGTGTCCGTTTTGGAGCGCATCGTTTGATCTTCCCCTATAATATCCAACCACACATTTTGCATCGCATTGTGTTGGAACATCATTCCATTTGCAGTGTACATAGATTTCAATAGGGACAAAATTTTGCAAAGCCCGTTCAAACTGGATTTCTTTCCAATTGTCCAGTTTGTCCTCTTTCGTTCTGACAAATTTTTTTCTTTGGTTCAACTTCTGCATCTCTCGCACTCCAACAATAATATCTTATTCTCAATGTCTCCCTTTTTTCTTTCTGGAACTCGGCATTGGAATAGAAACTTCCTCTGCTGGTAATCATTACAATTCGATGAATTTTCTTGTACTTCTATGTCATCACGGGTATAATGGTTTTCTTCAACATCTAACATATCCATCGAGTACTCTTAATTGATTATTTTTTGAAGGATTTTTGAAAGGTCTGCATATAATTCTATAAATTGTACCTAAATATATTAATTTTATCTATAGTTAAAATTTTACACAAGTCAAAGAGTTCCAGAACAGTATGAAAAAACATAATTATTAAATATTGTAAGATTAAATAACCTATAAATACACATGCCACATACCGATATTTTCAGGCTGATGCCGAAACCCCCTTCTTTTTGTGATTTTCCAAAATATCCAAGCAAGTATTTGCACGCCTTTTTTGAACTGGTTGAATTTGTAACCTTCTTACCCTGATGTCTAGTATCCATAGGCGCTTAAGGACGAATCTTAGTCCAAAGGCTTCTTGAGATTTGGATAGTTAGGTTGACGGTAGTGTTTGACGTAAAGGTTGGACGCGACGGTTGAGAGGTGTGGATGGCTAATTGGTTTAGACGGATGGGGGGTTGGTTGACTGAGGGGTTGGACAACTGATGGGTTGGACGATTGAGGGGTTGGACGGCTCAGGGTTGGATGACTCAGGGTTGGACAGTTAAGGGGTTGAATGGCGAAGGGTTGGATGGCTTAGGATTAGATGGCTTAGGGTTGGATGGCTGAGGGGTTGCTTATGTTTACTTCGACAAATATGTCACGAAATGATTCGAAATGGTGGCAAATTACATTCATAAGATCTTATATATGTGTAAAATCTAGTTGAAATGAATAGTATAAGGGACATGTCAGTTGAATTTTTCGGTGAATAAGTCAGCTGCGAATCACAGAATATTCACCAATTCGAATTTCCATAATCCTTGATTTTTGCGAGATTACGAAAATTCACCTCTAAAAATTTCTTTGATCTCGTTAATTGAACTTAAATTCTCACACACACATTATGGTACAACTAAATAAGAGAGAGGAAATATTTTTGTAAGATTATCATGATATTTAATTGGATCGTTTAATAAAGAAAGTAATACTTGTGTGGTCTGCTTACTTGGGTTTCTTTTGACTAATTGGTTTCCTCCCAAATTGTATTTCTCAAGTTGCTTCCATTTACACATCTAAATAAGCAACATTTTCCTCTAAGGTGATGTACACCTCATAATTTGGAAGGCCTTATGTCACTATGTCCATAAAAGTTTCTACATTATCTACAATGTCTACAAATACATGTTAACACATGACTTAACCATGGTAAAACAAAACTTAGTTCGAACTTATAATTTCCTTGTATTTAAAGGCATATCATATCATCTTTACACATATCGTTATATCATATAAAATTATTTCTTCACTACCATATGATGTCATTTTTCTGTGTGTTATCCAAAATTAGCATGTTATTCTCTTATATTCAAGATGACACCTACTTTGATAACTATCTTGTGGGTAAGTGCACGAAGTTGGGGGCCAAAAAGTGGACAAAACCTGAAAACAGACGAAACACGTACGCGTTTTGCTAAAACACACGCTTTGCTCGGTAATCACCAACCTATAACGTGTACGCGTTTCAAATAAGTCAAAACGCGTACACGTTTTGTGTAGTATGGACCATGCACATGTGTTTGGTGGTTTATACTTACAAAAATAAATGTTCAAGTATAATATTTATTTTATTATTTCTTATACGTTAAATTTATTTTAGTAAATATAAGAAATTAGGGCCACTCTGCACCTATGGAATTGGTCTCGTAGCTCCAACAATTATAATGTAGAAGATAGTTTTTCAAAATCTAATCTGGTCAGTACTTATTCATTTTCAAGATTTCAATAAACGACCCCTAAAACTTTCAGGGCATATATATTGTAGTCGGTCTTTATTTTGGGAAAGCATATAGTCATTTTTTAGGTTTCTTGACCTCTAAAATAGATTTTGGCCCTATCACTGCTTGAATTGGTACTAATTTTTAAATTTGGTCCATAATTCACTTTAGTGACCATGAATTAACTTTATGATGTTTGTGTAGTGTCCACTTCCCCTTTGACACCTTTTGATATTGATCATGATACAGCTGATTATATTACGGACATGATTATGGACTTTAATATAGTATGATGTTAGATGTTAGATCATGGATTATTGTTGGCCGTGATTCAGTTATGATGCATGATGATTATTGAGGAATTTTCATATATTGATGATGATATGTTGTTTGACATGGTTATATTATGGATTGTTGTTCAGACATATGATATTTAGATATTGTGGGTAGACCTAGAAATCGAAATTATTTGATGATGATATAGTTGTTGAGTAAAATTGCAAATGATCTTGTTGGTTTCTTGGATGTTGTTGTGATTCATATATCTAGATGATTTTAGAATTTTATTTATATTATTTTGGATGTTCTGATGTTGCCACGAGCCAAAAAAGGTATTCGTGTTTTGTAGGTTAAAATATCACAACAAACATCAGAGGATTGAAAACCAACCACATTAGAATTCTAGATGAATTCATCAAGGTCCACCATGAAAACTTGTATGTTTTGGGTGTTTGATTGTGTTAGGGATTCCCATGGGGGGATCACCTTGAAATGTGACCAAGGGTTATGTGTATTTATTTATTTGGTTCCTTTTAATTGATGTTCACATGTGTTTCATGTGGTGCACTTACCCCCTTTCATTAATTATTTAATGTGGTGTTAATATTGTGAGTAATCATGTTGTTAAGTTAATTAATTAAAAGATAGCATGAGAAGGTAATTAATAGAGTTGTTGGTCTTGGTTTGAGTGTTGTAAGAGATGTGTAAGTTGATTTTAGAGTATGAAACACTCCACCTTCTTGAAAATTCGAATTTATCCTTAGAGACTATTTTTGGAGGCTTGTGGGACAAGTCAAACTTGTCTCATACCTCTCAAATTTATTTATCAACCATACATATGATTGGAGAGATGAATTTAGACTTTCATTATGCATTTTGAGAAGATAAATTGTAAGTTTTAAATTGCACTTTTCTTACATGGTTCAATTTCAATCCTTTGGGGTGTGGGTTGGATTTGAGTATGTAAGTAAACTGTCATATTATTCACCCACCTATTTATTATGCATTGGAGAATGAAGTTGACTTTTGGGTTGGAGTTGAGGATGTGTGATGTCGCATCCTACATGGATCCACCTCATCCTCTTCTCTTCCCTCTCCTATAAAATTTTAATTGCTTGCCTTGTTTTGGGTTGCTTCACTTTTGGAAACTCCTTTTGGGGTGAATTATTTTGCTATTTTGGAGCTCTTGCTTTGAAGAAGTTTTTGGAAGATTGTTGCATGCTTATGCTTGGCTGATTTGGATTGCTTGCAGGGTAAGTGCAGGAAGTTGATGGGAAAATATAGGGTCATCCGTGGACATCATATTGCAAAAAATAGTGAAATCTTAACTTGTAGGGATTATTAGCAATACGCACACTCAAATTTAGAATTTGTTTTATATAAATATGAATCGTAGCATTCAGAATCTAGTTTCTAAAATACTATTTTTTTTAAAACGGACAAATTTAGCTATATTAAACACTAAAAATTATACGAATTGGTTTTTGTTTTGAAAAAATTTATAAGATTGTAGTCCATTTGCCTGCATTTTGGTTGACCAAATCTTGTTATTTTTTTTTCCCTTTGGTGAAATGTTAGATATAGTTGTCTATCTTGGGATGGATTTTATTTTGCATTTTTTTGAGAAATATTTTTTTAAATGATTTTTTCCGTGAAAGTGGTCTAAAAATATTTAGAAAACGAAGCGCTTTCCGTTTGCCTGCCATAACTATATCAAAAAATATCAAAATCAAATATTTTTTTTAACATGTATAGAATTTGTCCACGCTTGGGATGGTATAAGTTTTATCACATTTTGATTAGTGAAGTCTTAAATGTAGACATGAACATTCACGGGAAAAAATGTCTTCAAGACCTATTGTTAGTAAAAAATTATAAAATGATATTTATCTTATTCTATTCACTTTAAAATCAATATTTCTATGAAGCTAACAGTCTTCCCTACGCGATGACACCATTTTTGTGAAATGTTCTCAGTTTTTTAGCATGGTTCAAGTCTTTGGAAGATCAAATTTGAGGTTTTTTGACCTTTTACACTTCATAATGACCTTCCATAGCTTTGGTTGGGGAAAAACAAAGATTTCCTGAGGCTTAGGTTTGGTAGATAGATCCGCGATCGTGGTTTATAAAGCGCGATCACGGTTTTTTAACACAAACTATGAGCGCGCTTTATAAACCGCGATTGCGTTTTATAAAACACGCTCGCGGTTCATAAATCATATTTACACACATCCCAATGTCTGAATTACCATGTGATTTTACTATTTGACCTTACTGTATGAATTACTGCAAAATTTTATTTTTTTCTGCATGTTTTTCTTATCACCGGAAGCAAAACATCATGGGAGACAAGAAACGAAGTCAAAAAAGGAAGTCATTAAGTAAAAAAACACCAAACGAATTAGAGGCCAACAAAATTCAAAATGCTAAGCGAATGCGGAATCATCAAGAAGAGGTTCATCTTCAACCTCAACTATTGTAAGCAATGAAGAACCAGGTAATGTTTCTACTGTCAATGTTGAAGTTGAATTAAATACTCGTGATGAAGATGTTTTTACTGTCAATGTTGAAGAAGAATTAAATACTCATGATGTAGCAAATGTTGAAATTGAAGGAGACAATGAAAATGTGAATAAGGAAATTCATGTTGAAACTATAGACAGGTAAAATTTGACAAAAACACCTCCTAGGATTTTATGTAAGAAACCTAATTTTTTTTATTGAAATTGATGAAAACATTTTGAAACCAATGTTTGACAAACTTTCTGAATGACAAATCAGAAGAAATGCCACTGAAATTTGGGATAATCATTTTGAAATTTTAAATGATTCCCAAAGATGTCAGTTGTTGGTTAGTTTCATGAAATTGATTAAAATGAGACCTACATTAAACACCTTAGGATTGACAACATCTAATATATGTGGTCAAACCTCTACAATTGTTGAAAACCTTCATGATGTATATCACACTGTTGGTGTCAAGAGACGCACTAGGAATAGTAATATTGTGCGTCGTGTACTTGCTACTAGTGTTGTAAGTGAATCAATAAAAAAAAAACGTTTGATTACGCAAATAAGTCGAATGTTGCAAGTTAATCGAAAAACTCTAATGAAAGCAATTGAAAGACGTAATATCCTTCAATCACTCAATAATGCCAATTTTTGGGCATTTTTTGCTAGAGCACCGCGTAAAGAAAAAAAAATTGTGATGCCATAAGAAAAGTTATTAAATTTTGGCATGATAACACTAGAGTTTCACCTAATACAAGAGATGTTATAAAACAAAGAGTTGGTTCTACTAATCGTGAACCACATCCAAAGCATTTCTTAGATATGACTCAAACTCAATTTTTTCGTAAGTTTGAACTAGAGAATCTAAAAATTAAAATTAGTCAAATTTTTTTTGAAATGTTGAAACCATTCTATGTGAAAATCAACCACGCTTGCACTACTTGTTGTAGGCAACATGTTGAATTTGCAATGCATTATGCTAAATTTTTACGTATTCGTTTTATTTTTTATTCTAAAACTATGTTATCGGAATGTGGTGTTTAAGTTCCACCAATATCTTCCAGGGATTTCATTCCTACTATATTTTGTGAAAAAGAAGTTGGACAATTTTTTTATAATCAAGATTGTTTAGATGGAAGTTGTAGTACATGCGGCGGATTACCTAAATTGGAAAGTTGCATCCATGAGTAAATTGAAGGTACAATAGGACATGTTATCCTACAAAATTGACAAGTTAAATTTGTAGGTAACCATACCAAAAATTCTTTTTTGGTCCCTAGAGAAGTCTGTTAAACGTTTAAAATGGCCTAAGACTCCCTTCCGAAAATCAAGTTTTTTAGAACTTAGCCATTTTCAGCTTTTTTTTAACTGGGCGTAAGAAATGTTGTGTCGACATAATGAAATGTCCGCCCCTTTGAAAACCCTTTGGCGCAGGAAATTACATGTCAATAGCATTATGTCAACACTAATAAACTTGTGCCAAGGTACATTTAAACCTGTGTCGACATTCTAGAATGTGCGCCAAAGAAAGTTGGTGAAACAATAAATGTTGATTTTTCTATATATAGGCGCCTGACACCTATCATTTTCACTATTTGAAAATTGTGAAAAGTGTTTCCTCTACGCCTGTCAGCTATCCTTGTCACCCCCGCATGCCGTTTTTCGAGCTTATGGACCCCATCGTCATCCTTCGTCCTTTATAAAATCGGGTAAGTGGTTTCTGTCATCCTTGTTGTTGTTATGGTTTTTGCTTTTGGTTGTGTTAGGTTTTAGGGGTGTTAAAAAGGTTAAATCTAAAAATGAAGAACTTAACAATCTGTAAATCAACTGAAAACCCCTTTTCCTCTCCTTCCAGATATGCAAATTTGGAAGGCCCCTGCCTCTGAAAAAACCTAAGGCCTCCTTTTCACTGCTTATTATCTTGTTGCAACCCTCTATTTACCATTTGAAAAAACCAAAAGAGAGAAGAAATCTAAGAAATTACAAGAAATATGAAAAAACCTTGGCGCACTGTTGTTCCCTGTTGCACCCCCCACAGTCGCGCCTTGGTGCACTATCCTCACTTGCAACATATCCTAAACCCACGCCCAGTTTAATAACACTTAGCAGCTTTTGTAAAGGCACAGGCACATCCTGCACAACATCAACATAGTATGTTGTGTGCTCTAAATCTGCGCCAAACATTTTTTCTTTGGCACATTGATTTCCTTTGCAACATACTTTAAAATTGTGCCTCGGGCGCACTTAAAACCCATACAACATAGAATTTTCTTGTGCCACACTAAAGCAAATTTCCTAAGGCGCAGGCGCATATTCCTTGACATCAACATGACATGTTGTCTGTTGTAAACCCATGCACTGTGCTTTTCCCTTAGCAATGCCTTCTATTATGTGACACTCCTCAAAAGTGCGCCCTTTATAACTTGAGCGCAACTTTTCTCCTGTCAACATTGGCACACCTTTTTCCATGTCAACATTTTTAAGCCTCTGCAACACGCTGTAAACCTGCGCCTTGCGCCCTGAGCCTTATAATTGCTAATTCTTCATTCTGCAATATTTCATTATGAATAACATGACAGTTGACATGGATCTTCTGTGTTGGACCTTCTTGATTCTTCTTGAAGAACAACAACAACCATCCTTGAGCCCACACATGTATTCATCAAGCAAGAAACCAGCAAAGTCTAAAGGTACAGCTAAGTTGACATAACAAGAGATGAAGTACAAATATCAGAAAGTCAGGATGCCTGACTCATATGCAGAGAGTGACCTCAACATCAGAGACTCTGAGCTGGGGCATATCGATATGGATGATTTTTGGGAAAGGACCAACCAGGCAACTAGTGGCCCATGGATGAAAAAACTAGTGGGCAGTGGATTACACTTTGCAGATGGGTTGCCAATAAGTGTTGTGAACAACGAGTTCATCATGTTGGTGGATTGGTGCTATAATAAGGACACTACATGTGTTGAAGATAAAGAAGGAAATATGATCATCGACCTCACAACCCATCACTTTGAACTGACCTTGGGCATTCCTCATCACAGGCAATATGTCACCATAAGTCTAGAAGACTGCAAGAAGGCATGGGACGAGAATGAGGACAAATGCATGCAAATGATGAATGAACTTTACCTAAAGAACAAGAAGTATGTGAGCAGATGGCCACAGACCATCCACCGCAGTGATTACAATGAAGAATTGAGTGATACAATCACCTTCCTGAACAGAGTATTCAGGCTTCCTGACACCCATTATTTCCACAAATGGATGCTGAGGTACTTAGAGACCATGAGCAAGAATACGCCTGATCAACATTTTAGCTGGGGAGAAATCATCAGCAACACCATTTCCCAATAGCTTCAACATGTCCTCACAACTGGGAAGTTATATTTGAATTCCTACGTTGTATATGTTGCATCATCAACAAGATATTTTGCAGGCCTAGCTCGGAATGGGGTATGGCCCCAGGTCAAAACATATGAATTCTACCCAGAGCTAAGGCTCGAGAACAGCATCCCCCAGTTCTCAAAAATCAATGGCACCTTCTTCTATGAGGTGATCTATTTGTTAAGACCAAACATGAGACATGGTCGAACCAACCCAAGTGTAATTGCCGCTATGAAGAAGTGGGGAGCATTGTTCACACAATTCCCCACATTCACATATCTCAAGGATGTGAATTTCAGAGGTGAACCGACAAATCTACCAAGGTATGTAGGGCCCAAGTTGATCCTCTTAGAGTTGTCAAGGACACTGATCACTTACCACGAGAGGTGCATGAAGAGAAAGAAAGGAGGAACCCCATTCCCCCTTACAGTTGGCCGATACACCTGTACCACACTTACTAAAGCTCGGGAAATGTATGCCGAGCTTGAATTACTGAATCTAAAGCACAATTTCCTAGCAAGGCCCACCTTCGATTGCCAAAGTTTCCTCCCAAAGGTAAAAATTGATCACATCCATGTTCTTAAGATCGAGGACATCTACATCAACCTGACACATGAAATAGATATCGGGTGAAAGGATCACTCCTGGCTGGCTCTAGCCGAGATCATCCATTATGGCATATCCATCGTCCCAAAGGGATTCCAAGAAACTAATAAAGAAAATGATCAGGTTTACCTTGATACAGATGGGGACGATTGACCGTTCGCAGAGGTCGATAGAGCCAAAACACCGAAGACCATTCAAGAAAGGGTTAAACCCACATTGCAGCGCACCAAGCATTGGTGCAAATAAAATGGTCTCACCTAGCTCAGAATAGATTTCACTACTTCTCCTTCAGGTAGAGCACCTCCAAGGCCGGCCCAGGCACCGAAAGGAAAAGGAAAGGATAAGGATGGAGAGCCAATCAAACAGGAAGAAACTCCTGAAATCCCTCCTACTACTTCTAAGAAGCAAGTGGTCGACCTGGTGTCTCCAGGTAAAGAAGAAGAGACCACCAAAGTTTCAACGGATACATCCACTCAAGATGTTATCGCAACTACAACTACTGAGGTACCCACCATTCCTTCTTCCACTCCTCCTCCCCCAATCGTTCAAGCATCTGTTCCTATGGATGTGTCTTCTCCCCTTCCTCCTTCCCTTCCATCTCCCACCTCTTTCATTTTCTCCTCTCTCACGGATCTGTCGCCTAGTGTTCCCTCCATCCCATTATAGATCCCTTCCGTCTCCATGACCTTTTCTTCTCCTGTAGTAACTCCAGGCCCCACAAGTAGCAGAGCATTGGACTCCTTGTCGATGCCACCACCAAGTGTCTCAACGTTCTTCCCTGCGGCCTCTTCAGTTGCTTCCCCTTTCACCCTCGTTTCCTCCTCTATTCCCTCTACTCCCACTCCAATAAGTCCAAACTGGATTTTTTACCATCTCAGCCAACACAAGAGAAACGTTCCCATCACACCCATGGAATTCTCTGTCATTGCGAAGAAGGGACCCAAGAAGAAAAAAGCGATAACTCACTTTTCAAAGAGCACTTCGAGGGAGAGCGTCATGGAGATTTCATATCCGGATCCCAACAAAGAAAAGAAATATCTATCTCCTACAGACTTTACAGTGACCCAAGTCACAATGGGGAAATCATCTGAAATCCTACAAGGAGAGGTCTTATTTGCAGTAGATGCTCTTTGCAAGAAACTTCAAGAAGCAAAAGAGGATAAGAGAATACTTAAAGAACAAAATAAACATCTCCTCCAAGCATTATAGAGAATGGGAAATGCTCCTCCTGTGACTGTTGTCGAACCTACTGAAGTTCTCAGTCATGATAAGATAAATGAGTATGCTAAGATTGGTGAACAAGGCACGGCAGTATCCTCTTGGATAGAGCGGATCCTCAGAGATAGTGAGGAAATGATTAAAAAATTCACAGTGCTCTACCAGGATATTGATTAGGTAAATAAGGAGCTACAAACAGTAGCAATTTCCCTCTCCAAGGAGTTGGACAATGCCAGGTTGCAACATGAAACATTCCAAGCAATGGTTAACTGCTTTGCTGACGACCTATTAAAGGTCGGAGTCATCGATCACCTGCGAGCACATAACAAAGCTCTTGGCGCTTTAGATTATCAGGTTGATCAAATGGAATATATCCTGGAGAGGATAGATAAAATCAAGGATGAAGCCCTGGATGCATGATTCAACATGGAGAAGATAGTTACAAATAAGTCTCCAGGGATGCTCAGTGAATCGTTCACCTTGAGGGAAGCAGACGATACATTTCAGTGCTTTAAGGCTATCGTCACCCAAGGTTTGGCACCACATGTCACTTTTGACCGAGAATCAATCAATAACCTTCTAGCTTGCTGCAATTACATTGGCTTCTTGATCGAAGCATGTGAGGAATACGCCGGATTACCTGACAACCTCAAGAATGAAAAAGAAACTTGCGAAGTCATTGGCGACCATATCAAAGGTCCAAATCATAATCAACTTTAGACAATGATCAGCAAGTTTATGGAATACCGAGCTCAGTATCACATAGCCTCTTCTGATCAGAAGCAAGACACTCCGTTTAAGCCGAGAGATGATGAGGAGTAGTTTCTCCTCTTGTGTACGCTTTGATCAATTTTGTAAAAAATATTTAAAAAGTATGTTGGCATTTACGATGACATCATCTATGTTGCATCATGGGATGTTGTCATCCAAAAACTTGCCCAAAGTCAACTTTTGACTTTTTAGATATTTTGTAAATAGTGGTTGGTTTGTTTTTGTCTTCTTTCCTCTTCTCCTTCTATAAACACAAGGATACTTGTTGTATTCCAGGTGGATATCTTTTGTATGAAAAAAGAAGTGAGGAATGAAAGACTTTGTGCTCTCTTGTAACAGAAGAAATATTAATATATATGTTCAGACTTTGTGCTCAATATATGTTTTGTTTGCATCAGATCTTTCTTAAGTTAGATATATGTTTTTATTCTGTTGGATTCATTCCTATTATCATCATATGTTCATCAATATTGATTTATTTGTTTATGCAAGTAAGTTTGGCTCTGTTTACTACCAGCCCAAAGCATAAACCTTCTGACCTTTTTGTCTTGGAATTAATTTATTTTCTTCCTTCAGATCTATCTTCCTCCGTTCCTTCCCTCTTACCTTTCTATTCGTTGTTGGAACTACCTCTACTGGGATGAGATCCCAAAACCCCTTAAGTTAGAATAGTGTAGATTTGCACAAATTCCTGCTTGATAGAATAACAATAAACCAATTTCGCTTTGTTGTCTCAAAGAGGGGCTATGCCCTGCACACTGTTGGCCTGTTTCCCCACGATCTTCCTAACCAACAGATTTTCAAACCAATAGGACATAATTTAGTTGAGTTTGATAAATATAAATCAATTGCATACCAGTTGAAAGATGGAAAAGAGTCTAAACGGTGTGAGCTAGTTACAGAACAAATGCTTGTTTTCTAATTTTTGAGAAAATTGAAGGATGAAATTGTTTATGAGTATGCTAGGCATACACATAGAACTCGATGGTTGGATGAACAGTTCAAGCTATGCAAGGACACATTTCCTATTAGCAATATCGTTTCAGTGGTCGATTTTTTAGATAATTACACATTGCAACCACAAATGGAGGTTCAATCGCAATATTACAACTCAATATAAGTTGCCATTTTTGTGCATATAGCATTTCTACATTCTCTTGAGAGTACAGAGAATGATCGAATTTTTTTAAGAGAGTACCACTTTTATATCAATGATGATCATACTCATTCTACTGAATTTTTGCAAGGGTGTTTCCAGTTATTTTATGGAAACTTGTCTGATAAGGACATCCATTTCAAACTACATTATATATGGTCAGATAATTACATGTCTCGGTTTAAGAATGCACGAATATTTTATTGGATGAATAGAATGCACATCAAGATGGGTGTGCAACATATTTGCAGTTTTCACTGAGGTTGGACATAGTAAAATGAGAGCATGAAGGTGTAGGGGCATGTGTGATAAGAGATCTTGCAAGAGAAGAGTTGAAGTAAAAAGATGAAGTTCTAAATTAAATGATGCAAAGAGCATAGTGGAAAGGTGTATTGACAACATGCCCTGAGGTTCTTAAGAAAATTCCACAGTTCACAAATATTTTTGGTTGATAGAGGAACAACAAATTTCTAACTACGAGGATTGTATGAAAACTCATTGGGTCTAGTGATATGCACTCATTTTGTAGCTCAGACGCTACTTCGTGGACCACATGGACAAGAAAATTTGACATGCTTTTGTGCATCTTGTATCAAATTTGTCACTGCTGAGTGTGATTCACAAGAATGGGTGGATGGATGGATTTGTAGGCCTCTAACTCCACTTCCTAGTTATCAACCTCCACAAGCATTACGACTTGTTTCTGCAGATGAAGTTGCAACATCCAAGGACTTTGACAAAATTTTGATTTTGGTGTGACAAGGTATTTATGGTTATTTATTTAATTTTTGTATTGAGTTATGTCCATTGAAATTTTAATATGTAATTTAAATTTGAGTTGTTCAACCTTTGTTTTTTGTAGGACATGTGTTTGCAGTTATTGCAACAGAAGACAATGAAGAAGGAACAGACTATTTCTTATGTCGTTGCATCGAGGAAAGAAAGAAGTTGACTTCTCCTATTATAGATGGCGAAGATATTGAGTATCCTACAGGGTCAGTGGTAGTTACTGGAACTTGGCTTCGACGGTATCCATTAAAAAAATCCTCTGTTTGGGTGTTTGAAGACTTTGAGACACACAAGAAAATACTCTTATATTTGCATCTAGTTCTAGCGACAAATATTCAGCTATATAGATATCGAGGAAGGCCTAATAATAAGATTCTTTGGAAGGTTCGAGAGTCATATCATGAAGCAATCTTGTCCGCTATTCAGAGTAGATCCGATCCTGATGGTTCATTGGAATGAATTTACAATGCTCATGTCTGGTATATATAATTTCTTTGATATATATAAATTTGTTAGTTAGATCTAGATTTAAGTTCATATATTTTATTTTAAATTTGTGTATTTTGTATATATCTAGTATGGTTTTGATTTGAAACTTAAATTTCTTTGAATAACACTTTTATGTTCAGGTTAGTGGTGCCAGAAAAGCTTCCACCTTCACATGGTTGGCACTGTTAGTAGAGAATTTTAAATTCTCAAAGCTAAGAGAAGCTTTCATTGTTTTACAAGAAAAGAGAAGCAATTAACAACGATTTATGTACCCGTGGAGGGGGTTCTTGGCTCGAGAGGAGGTAGCCCAGAAGCACCTGGTGCTTAGAGAACCTGAAAAGACTCCTCCCCAAGTGTTTACAAGACCATACCTATGCGTGTGCACAATCGGTTTGGTGCCACGACCCACCGTTTGTAAAATATAGCATTTGACAACCTTACACTGGCTCAAACTGCACTATTTCACACGTTTGCAAACAATAGGGCAGCGAGAGCACCGATCTGGGAAGGAAAAAACTGAGAGAGGCTATTGTAGAGGGTCCCTACACTGAGGTGTTAGATCAGATGAGACGTCTCTAGGTGCCACGGAGTCTGAGTAGTCACCCGTTGAAGTTGAACGATATTTTGGTCTCAGGGCTCTTAAGGGACTACGCCCAAATGAAGTAGCCCGGAAGCAACGACCTTGTCGCACACCAAAACACCACCTCCTCTAGCATTCACCTGGCCACCTAGGATGTGTCGGTGCATAGTCGGTTGGGTGCCATGACCCACCGTTTGTAAAATATAGCGTTTGACAACCTTACACTGGCTCAAACTGCACTATTTCATGCGTTTGCAAACAATAGGGCAGCGAGAGCACCGATATGGGAAGGAAAAAACTGAGAGAGGATATTGTAGAGGGTCCCTACGATGAGGTTTTAGATCAGACGAGATGTCTCTAGGTGCCACAGAGTCCGAGTAGTCACCCGTCGAAGTTGAATGATATTTTGGTCTCAGGGCTCTTAAGGGACTACGCCCGAACGAAGTAGCCCGGAAGCAACGACCTTGTTGCACACCAAAAAACCACCTCCTCTATCATTCACCTAGCCACCCAAATGTGTCGGTGCAGTTGGTTGGTGCCACAACCCACTGTTTGCAAAATATAGCGTTTTGACAACCTTACACTGGCTCGAACTGCACTATTTCACACGTTTGCAAACAATAGGGCAGCGAAGAGCACTGATATGAGAAGGAAAAAACTGAGAGAGCTATTGTAGAGGGTCCCTACACTAAGTTTCAGATCAGATGAGACATCTCTAGGTGCCATGGAGTCTGAGTAGTCACCCGTCGAAGTTGAACGATATTTTGGTCTCAGGGCTCTTAAGGGACTACGCCCGAATAAAGTATCCCGGAAGCAACGACCTTGTCACGCACCAAAACACCACCTCCTCTAGCATTCACCTAGCCACCCAGATGTGTCGGCACAGTCAGTTTAGTGCCACGACCCACTGTTTGCAAAATATAGCATTTGACAACCTTACACTGGCTCAAACTACACTATTTCACGCGTTTGCAAACAATAGGGCAGCGAGAGCACCGATTTGGGAAGGAAAAAACTGAGAGAGGCTATTGTAGAGGGTCCCTATGCTGAGGTGTTGGATAAGACGAGGCATGTCTCTAGGTGCCACAGGGAGTCTGAGTAGTCACCTCGTCAAAATTGAACGATATTTTGGTCTCAGGGATCTTAAGGGAGTACGCCTGAACGAAGTAGCCCAGAAGAAACGACCTTGTCATTCATTGAAAAACCACCTCCTATAGTGTTTACCTAGCCACCCAGACATGTCGGTGTAGTCGGTTTGGTGCCATGACCCACCGTTTGCAAAATATAGCGTTTGACAACCTTACACTGGCTCGAACTGCACTATTTCATGCGCATTTGCAAACAATAGGGCAGCGAGAGCACCGATCTGGGAAGGAAAAAACTAAGAGAGATATTGTAGAGGGTCCCTATGTTGAAGGTTTTAGATTAGAATGGAGACATATCTAGGTGCCACAGAGTCCGAGTAGTCACCCGTCGAAGTTGAAAATATTTTGGTCTCAGGGCTCTTAAGGGACTACGCCCGAATGAAGTAGCCTGGAACAACGACCTTGTTCACACACTAAAACACTACCTCCTCTAGCATTCACCTAGCCACCCAGACATTTTTCACACATATTCAGTTTGGTTCCACGACCCACCGTTTGCAAAATATAGCATTTGACAACCAAACACTGGCTCAAACTACACTATTTCACGCGTTTGCAAACAATAGGGCAACGAGAGCACCAATCTGGGAAGGAAAAAACTGAGAGAGGCTATTGTAGAGGGTCCCTATGTCTGAGGTGTTGGATTAGATGAGACATCTCTAGGTGCCACGGAGTCCGAGTAGTCACCTGTCTAAAGTTGAACGATATTTTGGTCTCAGGGCTCTTAAGGGACTACGCCCGAATGAAGTAGGGAAGCAACGACCTTGTTGCGCACCAAAAAACCACCTCCTCTAGCATTCACCTAGCCACCTGGATGAACTTGCACACATTCAAGTTTTGGTGCCATGACCCACCGTTTATCAAAATATAGCATTTGACAACCTTACACTGGGAACTACACTATTTTACGTGTTTGCAATGTCCAATAACGAGAAACCGATATGGGAAGGAAAAAACTAAGAGAGGATATTGGAAGTTCCCTAATTAGATGAGATGCATCTCTAGGTGCCATAGAGTCCGAGTAGTCACCTGTCGAAGTTGAACGATATTTTGGTCTCAGGGCTCTTAAGGGACTATGCCCAAACGAAGTAGCCCGGAAGCAACGACCTTGTCGCACACTGAAACAATGCCTCCTCTAATATTCACCTAGGCACCCAGACATGTTGGTGCATTCAGTTTGGTGCCACGACCCACCGTTTGCAAAATATAGTGTTTGACAACCTTACACTGGCTCAAACTGCACTATTTCGCGTGTTTGCAAACAATAGGGCAGCGAGAGCACCGATCTGGGAAGGAAAAAACCAAGAGATTATATTGTAGAGGGTCCCTATGCTGAGGTTTTGGATCAGACAAGACATCTCTAGGTGCCACGGAGTTCGAGTAGTCACCCATCGAAGTTGAATGATATTTTGGTCTCAGGGCTCTTAAGGGACTACGCCCGAACGAAGTAGCCCGGAAGCAACGACCTTGTCGCACACCAAAACACCACCTCCTCTAGTGTTCACCTAGCCACCTAGACATGTCGACATAGTCAGTTTGGTGCCACGACCCACCATTTGTAAAATATAGCATTTGACAACCTTACACTGGCTCGAACTGCACTATTTCACGCGTTTGCAAACAATAGGGCAGCGAGAGCACCGATCTGGGAAGGAAAAAACTGAGAGAGGCTATTGTAGAGGGTCCCTACGCTAAGGTGTTGGATCAGATGAGACATCTCTAGGTGCCACGGAGTCTGAGTAGTCACCCATCGAAGTTGAATGATATTTTGGTCTCAGGGCTCTTAAGGGACTACGCCCGAACGAAGTAGCCTGGAAGCAACGACCTTGTCGCGCACCGAAACACCACCTCCTCTAGCATTCACCTAGCCACCTAGATGTGTTGGCATAGTCAGTTTGGTGCCATGACCCACCGTTTGCAAAATATAGCATTTGACAACCTTACACTGGCTCGAACTGCACTATTTCACGCGTTTGCAAACAATAGGGCAGCGAGAGCACCGATCTGAGAAGGAAAAAACTGAGAGAGGCTATTGTAGAGGGTCCCTACACCAAGGTTTCGGATCAGACGAGACATCTCTAGGTGCCACGGAGTCTGAGTAGTCACCCGTCGAAGTTGAACGATATTTTGGTCTCAGGGCTCTTAAGGGACTACGCCCGAACGAAGTAGCCCGGAAGCAACGACCTTGTCACGCACCAAAACAACGCCTCCTCTAGCGTTCACCTGGCCACCCAGACGTGTCGGCGCATTTGGTTTGGTGCCACGACGTCCTGAGGCATGACTTCTCACTCCTCGCCTCCGTTCATTTCCTAGGACTCAAAACATTCAATGTCACTTGTTTACCTTCCATCTCTCTTGTTCTCTTTGGACTTGCCTCTGTCCTCTTAGGTGCTTCATCACTGTCCTTGCTTTTCTCTCTTGAGCTATGTTGTTTTGGTGATCTCTCTCCATCCTCTGCTGCCCCAGCTATGTGCTTACATGCTCATTATGTTTGCATTGTAATATGGTCATGCTCTTGGCTACCTTGAAACTTTTTACATACTTTTCATCCCTTAATGGGTATCTAATACCCTAATTATCATGCTTTGAAGATTCACAAGAATAAAGCATTCCCTTGTTATTCTAATAGTGGATTAAGTATTTGAATATAGGTCAAGAATACTAAATGGAGTTGAAATTAAATGAGCCATAATTGCTAGTGAAGCAAGAACTAGTGAAAAGTGGTGAGTAAAGGTAAGTCATGTTAAAGGAATGAAATGCATTTATTCATTGTTTCTAATAGTATGGTGAGAATGTGAACATATGAATAAGATTATCAATAAAATGCTAAGGCAAGTAGCTTCAAGTTTGCATATTTGGATGGAATTTTAGAAGGAGAGTGAAGTGGCCAATCAAGTCACTTATGAAGCATGCTAAAAGAAGTGAAGGAAACAAATAAGTGAGAGCCTATGAAGGAATAAGAGGAAAATAGTTTCCATGCATGAGAAACATGAAGAAGAGAAAAGAATTCTCATAATGGAGAACATAGCGAGAAAGAAGAATAATGGAGGAGAAAGGAAGTGCAAAATGAAATGCTTAGAGAATAAATAGGTACTCATTCAATATGAAATGGGAAACAAGAGGAAAGTGGCGAGAAAAGGTCAAATTTAAGTTTGAGGCAAGCATGTAATGGCTGTGATCAATAAATGAAGAAAGTGAAGGAGAGAGTGAATACTTGTTGTACATGAGGAAATACAAAGGCTTGAGGAGATATTTATGACAGGATATTCAAAGCAACAAGAGACAAGTCAAGAGAAAAAAGAGTGAACAATGGAAAAATAAGAAGGAGAAAGAAAGAAGTCTTGAATACATACAAGCAAATAAAAGGAAAGAGAGGATGGTAAGTCCAAGAAGAAAGAGACAAACAATGAAAATGAAAGAGAGAAGTGAATCTACTTTAAACGATAATCAAATTGAATGTTTAACTTCTTAGTTGATTGGCATATAGCACCAAATTATAAAGAGATAAGGTGTGTACATCTATTGATTCCCTTAATTTCTCTAAAACAATGTAAATGCTTCCCTTAATTTCTTAACAATTGTACCATGCAATGTTGCACCATAAGTAACGTTATATTCATATAGTTCAAGATGAACTCTACCTCGCTTATTTCTATCAATGTTCGCATTAGTTGATATGCAACAGATGAGTGTTAGCTTTAAAAGAAAAAAAAGTAATTACGTATTGCCCTTTTGTAGTTCACCTAGCATGGTTTTGCTTAATGGAATAGGTTTGCTTAACAATTGTACCATGTAGTGCTCTGGGACATGGTTTTTTAATTTTAAATCAAACATACATATCTAGAACTAATAAATGGTTATGAAAACATACATAGAAGGATATCATACATGCAATGAAATCGAATCAAACATATAGAAGTAATATCGTTATGAAAACCAACACACATGGATATATAAGAATCAAACAAAGTGTGCTCCAGACGCACGTCTCTGAAAATATGTAAGTTCATAACATGTGTACATCTCGAACTAAGTGTGTCATAATGTATATAGGACCACATGCGGTCGCAAAAGGATATATATATATACAATGGACTATATGAAGAAACATGTTCACTAGGACCAGATGGCCCATATATATATATATATATATATATATATATATATATATATATCTATGTACATCCAGGTGGACTATGAATCTACTCATGAAACATCTTCCCTCTCTTCGCCCTGCTAGAAGTAGCACGTCCACGACCTGGGGATGTAGTGGAGGGAGATGCCACTACGGATTTCATCCATGTGGTCCTAGGCGTCTCTAAGCAGGCCTGCAACCTAACCTGCACATTCATAAACAACAAGTTTTTAACACCCAAAATTTTAAAATACATTCAAAATTTAGAAACTTGTACAATTTAGTTAAAATGCATGTGAAATCTTACTGCAATGTCATGATCCCTATCAATTTGTTGTTGACGCATCGCAGGGACAACAATAGACTCACGAGGGGTAAGCTACATACAAATAATTAATTTTCAAATTAAATATTTCACATACATACAAAATTTGATATTGTAGATTTAAGTAATAAGAAATAATGAACCTCCAAAATTTAACAAATTTGAAAAATTGTACCTCAGTTAGTGGATCTGCAGATGCTATGGCAGTATCTACAGCAGCCTCCACAGTCTGCATATATGGAGGAGTCTCTCTGGCAGTCATAAGCTATACAAAAAACATGTACAAATCAATATTAAAATCTACATGACTGTGCACCACATAACAGAGGTCCAAAGCATGTAATCCACGTGAACTTCCACAATTAGAAACAAAGTGTAAAGAGAAACTAACCTGTGTAAAACTCATGTGAGGCGTGCCAGTAGCCTTAGTTCCCAGAGCAGATGATGACCCGCCAGGCTCCTGTGTATAAAAGACAAACATATTAATATGTACAACATACACGTGAAACATTATAATAATAATCTAGTGCAATCAAATGAAATTAAAAATGTAAGTTTGTACAACTTGAAACTTACGTTTGAAACATGCCCAGCTGCAGTAGCTAGCATGTCGACGCCGGATGTTTCCTTCACCGGCTCTTGCTATTTAAAATAAAATAAAAAATTAGTTTTTTACATGTATGTACATGACGTACAATCAAATACATATATATTAAAATCTCAAACATGTGAATTAAACTATTGTATATATATATATATATTATTTATATTTATTTGAAATTTACCTGTGAAAGACCAATATCAGTGGCACCAGTTCCAAAAACATCCCCCAACATCTCATCTATAGAAAAGAAATCATGTGAACCAGCAAATGATGTCTCGCCCGCAGTGCATACGGCACCACATGATCCACAGTGGTGTGGTGCGCTAGAACTGGCACCTCCACCAACATCACCAGATGCAATCTGGTCACTATGCTGGGTCAGAGTGTCAGTGAGCTCCCTCAATGCATGCAGTGTGTCAATCTCCACAACCTCCTTCACTGTAGGAGGGATAACTGAAGGCAGTGGGGGTTTTGGGGCATGGGGGATCCTTGGTTGACCTATGCGTGCACCAGGTCTACTCTGTGCAGAGCCACCTCCTCGACCAAAAAAGTCAGAAAAGTCAAAATAATTTGGGACCTCATTAAGCACGAACTCGCAATATAATTTCTTCAAAAAATAAAGAGGAACCTCATTGTTGTTGCATGGTGGATAATCAAAAACCATCCACCATCGGTCCCAAAAATTGTTTTTGATTCGGTCATCGTGGCACCAATGGATTGGGAACCATTTGCAAGTAACTGCGGGGGGCATTGGTTCTCGGGTCAGTAAATAATGCACAAATGAGGTCTTTTCCAATTTTTTTGTCTTTTACGGCCGCATGGGATAATTTATCCACATACCACCACCTACAATCACCTCTAAAGGTATTCCATCTATGTATTTGGTTGGTTGCGGAGTCGACTTCGCCAATCAATGTTTGCAATGTGTTGGCTAAAGTCATGCGGGATGGATTTGTGGCATGATTTTGTCTTATAGTCTGAATAAGGTTCTCAATGACAATTTTATTTTCTCGGATTCTTCCAATGATATTATCTTGTGTTCCTGCTGGTTCAGTGGGGACAGAAGGAGCCACAGGAGGTGGATCTATGTTTGGAGGAGGGTTTTGAGGAATGTTCGGAGGGTTTTGAGGAATGTTTTGATGGTTTGCATGATTTTGAGCTTGCCGACCAACTGACAAAACAAGAAAATTGTATACATAAACAAACATTTCAAAAAACCCATGAAAATGCAAAAAAAAACCTAAAATGCAAAAAAAAAACCTAAAATGCAAAAAAAATGATTAAAATCGGGGGCTTACCTCCTCGTCTTGGCGGCATGGTTGAATCTATCATGATCCAGAAGTCCGATGAGCAATTTTGAGGTGGTATTCAAAGCTCGAGTGAAAAACGTCTAGGAGAAATCGCGGTTTGAAATGAAAAATGGGGAAAATAAGGACTCGCGGGACTACTTTTTTTTGTCTCAAAGTTCCGCAATCACGGTTTATAACCGCGCTCGTGGTTCTAAACCACGATCGTGGTTTTAGGTTTGGTTATTGCCGAACCTGAAATTCAGGAACCACGATCATGGTTCCTGAATTTTAGGTTTTTATGTCCACGAATTGTCCACCAACTTAGGTAGAGAAGCATGGTTGAATGAATCATTCAACATTTTTCTTACTACACACAACTCCCTATAAACTATTTTGCATGTCTTCAACTATTGCAGATTTGAATTTCCTTTCCTGCATTTCTATAAAAGGAAATTCAAATCCACATCAATGAGAGGGAATTCAAACTTTCCACACACCAATTTCTACATAGCACCTATGTGTGACAAGTTCGAAACTTTAGTGGAATTGATGATCACGAACTGTTTGACCAAATTATTAAACAAGACAACCCTGAAAAACTCCAATGAAATTGATACCTGATGAAGATGTAGACGGATGAGGAAGCCGATGTAGACAAGACGGGCGCACACGAGCAATTCGCACAATAGATCCGAATAATCTGCAAAACACCGATGCTTGACAGAAAAAGACCACGTTAAAAGATATTTAAGTGGACTGCCCGAGAAGCGGGTCCGGGAAGCGATGAGCTTCCTCGGCGGATGTCAGTCCACGTTTTCAATTAAGAAAAGAAGCATACATGATAAAAGATGTAAATAAAGACTAGATTTTCTGATTGCAGTAATAAGACAGAATCTAAACAGTAAACAGAAAGTACAGAAAACAGGGAACTATGAAATAAATGCTGGATTTGTTTTACCTGTACCCCTTTTACCTATCTGCAGATAAATCGGCGTCGACTGGGTATAATCAGCGTCGATTGAGACTGGATCGGCGTCGACTGGGACTGATCGGCATCGACTGGGTAAGATCGGCGTCGACTGGAGACAGATCAATCAATCAGGGACTGTGCGACAAGATTCGAGAATTGGAAGGTGAATGTGGTCTGCTGGATGTGCCGAAGTTGGCGAGACACTGGAACAGAGTCACCGGATGATAGATGGTCATGACAGGGACAGAGTAACGGTGCTCCTCTCAGGGATTGATTTGGACAGGATCTGTCCTAATCTGAGACAATTGATGCTAAAAATATCTCTCTTTCTCACACCCTATATCTCTCTCGCTCTCTGTTCGTGCGTAAGTGCTTTCTTTTTTCACCTGTTCACTTTTTCGCTCGTTCGTGATCTCTTTTCGGTCTCTTCGGTCCTCAGAACTGAGTTCTGGACTTGCTTTTATAATCGGCGCCGCTCCTAGAAAATCGGCGCCGACCATATGGGTCGGCGCCGATCACGGAAAAGACTCCCGAGGTGGCCAAAAATGATCGATTTCGAGAAAGATAAGACTTATCCCGACTACGGGAAAATATCCCGCTTAGGGAAGATTAAAAATAGATGTGATACATGGATAGAATAAATTTGGGGTGGATAAGTGATTAAGATGCATGGGAAGAAGCGTAATTAAATATTTAATATTTAATCACTCATGGGTAAGATGTGATGGGAAGAATTAAATTTGGAATAAGTGATTAAAATCACAAATTGGATAATATCCCAAGGGGATAGTTGCTGACGTAAACGTGCCCCAGGTTACCTAAGCAAGTAAACGGATGAGAGGGACACTAAATTGAGTAACCAATTTTAGGTGTCTACATTTTGCCCCTTTTTGTCAAGTAACTTGCGATAAGCAAGGTTATGAGACAAAAACAAGGAGATGGAAGAAGAGAAGAATGAGTGACGATGTGATCCCCCTTAAACTTGGGATGGGATGGATGATAGAACAGACGATCCCAAGTTCGAAAAAGGTAGATGAAAATGCAGGATGCCCCAATCGGATGTCTGGAGTAGATCTGATCATTGACGATGCACAAAAATAAATAAAAAGGCAGCAACCTAAGGAACTCACATTGGTAGGGAAAACTAGCCGGTCTCCTCATGAGACGACGTTAGTGCCTACAGACCCATGAGTGTAAGGAGAACTGCAAAAAAAAAGTCAGCATCTAAAGAGAGACACATTGGTAGGGACAACTAGACGGTCCATAAATCAGACGACGTTAGTGCCTACAGACCCGTTTAACTCTAAGCTGCCAAAAAGTACGAGTGTCCCACGCAAAGGGAACAAACCCGCAATAGACAAAGATATCGAAAAGATGTGCCAAAAGGCAAAATTCAGCACACCACAATGATCAGATAGATAAGTAAGCCAAGCATCAACAAGACATGAAAAATCGGCGGCGACCAAACTAATCGGCGACGACCAAAACAAGCGGCGTCGACCCAAAAAATCGGCGCCGACCAATCCAGACGCATATAAATATGCGAACGGAAAACGTAAACGATTTATTTGCAACGTGACGATTGATTCAGACAGAGCCAGAATTTGATTTTGAACACTATGGAAGCCTCTGGGAGCGGACAGAAGCGCAGGAGGACACGACCTGGGGTAAGTGATCATTTTCGAACCCACTTTTCTTAATTTATTTATTTTTTTGTTTGATTTTTTGTGCATGGGAGGCCAGGGTCTGGTTTACGTCCGGCCAGGCAGTCGGCGCCGATTGGTTTAATCGGCGTCGATTTGTTTTTGGATCGGCGTCGATTTGTTTTTGGATCGGCGTCGATTAGTATTAAACGGCGCCGACTTAAATGAACGACGCCGATTTTACCAAATCGGCGCCGATTGAAAGATATTCATTTTTTTTATGGTTTTGGAAGATGAGATTTGGGGAAATAAGAGACTAATTATGTTTGTGATGTCGTGGATGCAGGCACGAGAGGCTCTTCATATGAGGGATGCCATCCCTGAGCTATTGGAGACGATCCTTCCTGATGTGACAGATGCAGACTGGCAGCATTTAGAGCTAGCCGGGCTCGGGGGTTTCAGATATTATAGACGAGTGCCACGAGATGTGGAGCTCATGCGGGCATTAGTGCGACGGTGGGACAGCCACACGTGCACATTTTGGTTCAGGACGGGTGAGATGACGATCACCCATGAGGATGTATTCAGGATCCTCAGATTACCGATTACTGGGGACCCGATCGAGATCACACCTCGGGAGCAGCAGCAGAGGGCCCTGGTGCGATTATACAGAGATAGAGCAGATGACTCGGAGATAGTATCTGGGGCAGTGAGGATAGCCTCACAGTACAGGCAGGATAGCCCTCGGAGCAGGCGGATAGCCTTGATTCAGATGGCTATCTCCTATTTTGCCCTGCCAGACTCAGGAGGTGGGAGATTCCCATTGCTACTGCTAGACTGCGTTTGCGACATCCTGCAATATAGACAGGTCTTTGCCTTCGCCGATGCCCTGATAGCTCAGGTATATTATGAGCTATGGATGTACACCACTGGTCGGAGGACAGGGATCGATGTCAGTTTTGTGCTCCATTGCTGGGCATACGAGCATATAGCAGTGATCAGGCCATCCGGGCTTCCTTGGATGCCAGCAGCAGTGGGGGGTGTTGATTATGGATTTCGGAGATGGCGGGCTGACATGGCCGCAGGAGATACAGGTAGATCAGCCGAGTGGTACTCTGAGCGTTTCAGGACGCTTACACCAGATCAGGTTATCTGGAGACCGTATCGGGCATTCCCGATATGGGTTGGTCAGGATGCCCACTTGGTAGCATTGAGACGGAGTCGGGTGGTCAGGGGCCGTAGGCCAGATATGTGGGAGCGGGTCCCATTCATGCGGATACTGAGACAGTTTGGCCTAGTACAGACAGTACCGGCCACCTACACGCCGTATAGGCGGGATAGCAGGGAGACGGATTTGCCGATTTTGATCCCGGCAGACCCATTGAGAGAGGCCCCACCCTCCACAGACAGTGATGATGACGCGGGGGTGGATGAGGGCTACGCAGCATGGTACGACACAGAGCTTCCACGACATCTCCTGCCCTCTATAGATGCTGATGAGGAGGACATAGCTGCTACGCTGGACAGATTAGAGGGAGAGCATGCCACCCTCACACAGACACATCAGGTAGCTCTGGAGGAGATCAGGGCTTTGACGGAGGAGAGGGATGCCCTGATTGTGGAGAGAGACACCGCTCGCCAGGAGCGAGATACAGCGATCCAGCAGAGGGACCGCTACTTTCGGCACAGGGAGGCCCTCAGGGCCAAGTACGGAGAGACTGGTGCCACATCAGAGTCTGGCACACAGGGTACGACCCTAGGAGGGGCACCACCAGCAGCGCCAGCAGCCCCAGCAGCATCAGCAGCATCGTTACGAGCACCGGGTACTGTGAGCCTGAGCACGTACCAGTCTCTCCTCGCTGAGGTGAGATATTACGAGGATGCCCTAGCGCAGCATGCCCCAGATGTGCCTCGGTATGGGGCGAGGAGGAGAGCAGCGACGGCGACAGCGAGCGGAGCCTCAGGCGGAGGGAGCACTGGGAGAGATCGAGGTGGGCCGAGACCTCCAGCAGCAGGTGCATCGAGCTCGATAGGCGGCGGCCAGGAGAGACAGCCAGGTGCAGAGGAGGGTGGAGGAGATAGTGTCCTCCACGCTTCAGATTTTACCATATAGAGATTTGATAGATTTTGTATCTGTATAGTGATGTAGCCTCGATTGGAAGGCATTGTATAGATGGCTTGATTGAAAGCCACCCATTTTTGTACAGACACACATGTATATATAGATTTATCATGTTATTTGTCATATACTTGTACTTATGCTTTTCAGTTTTGATATAGATGGGTAGATGGATATAGATAGAGGATAAAATAGATGTGATTGGATAGATATAGACTGAGAGATGATAGATGTAGATGTGATTAGATAGGTTGAAATGTGATGTGATTGGATAGATATAGACTGATAGATGATAGATGTGATGTGGATAGAACTTTGATAGATGGATATGATGTAACTTGGATGTACATGTGTTTAAATATTTTGATGGATAGATAGACAGATGTGTTTGATGTATGGATTAGATATAGATAGATGTAATGTACCTTGGATGTACATTTTGATGGATAGATTTAGATATAGATAGATGTAATGTACCTTAGATGATGTATTTTTCGATATTGTGATGGATAGATAGATAGATGTGTTTGATATATGGATGTAATTGTAATGAGAAATGAATACAGATAGATGTTTTGATAGATAAGATGAATTTAGATAGAAGATAAATTTTGATTGAATTAACATGTGAAATGTCAATTTAACAGGATGCAAGACAAAGAAATGGGGAATACTCCTTGCAAGAGCCAAAGATGAAAGTGGAAACAACCGTGACTTAGAAGAGAAGATACTCGGAGAAGAAGAAAAATGATAAGTTGGACTTCCAACCGACCATAGATAAAATCCAGAAAGGAAACCGAAAGACCAAGCATACAAGGCCCTATATAAGATTAAAATAAATCTGACACTAACTAGTCGCAAACCAGATCTAGGATAGAAACGGAAAGAAAAGTAAGTAAGTATCTTGTCGGAATTTACAAGGGACAGAATACATGTCCATAGTGGGAAAATAGGATTCTCCATATGATCGACAAAAGGTCTTAAATCTCAGCTTCATGATTTTGACAGAAAAGCAAACTGATCAATGCGGGAAGTTTGCTTGATATGGAAAGACTGATCGATGCGGGAAGTCTTTCAGTGATGCTAAAAGTGTATAAACTGACTGGAAGGCTGATGATTACAAAAAGCCTTGAATTTTTCTTTGAGAAACAGCCGTCCTTCAAGGGAGCGGTCTGTATTTTGAATTTTAATGATAGCCATCCTTCGAGGGTATGGTCTATTTTCTTTTTGATTCACTTGATAATGTATGGATAGCTGTCCTTCAAGGGATCAGTCTATCTTTTGGATAGCATCTTTTTCTTTTCTTTCTTTTTTTTTCTTTTTTTTTTTTTTTGAAACTTTTTGGAAGAAGCTGAGTTTAGACCTAGATAGATCAGATGAAGGGGAAGAGAACATAGAAGAACATGTACTCATGCCCCGAGCAGATCCGATTAAGATAAGTACTTGGGACAGATGAAGTGGTGATTAAGGTATTCCTACCATGAGGAGGAACATATCCAAAAGAAACGTGCAATGAGTAGAGCCGCGATACTCATATTTAAGGTAAACGAGGCAATAGGCGGAGAACCACACAATTTCAAATCACCACGAAAGTAGATGACTGGTTATTAGGACGGATGAAAGATCTGAGTTGCGACTAGATTTGTGTAAGATAGATTTTAACAGTAGAAGGGCCGTAAATGCAAGGCATTAAGAGGTTCCGCTTCAGGTACACCATCCATGGAAGATAAACGATAAGCCCCAGACCCATATTTATGAGTGATAATGTAGGGGCCCATCCAGTTGGGAGCAAACTTACCACGTTGACTTCTTTCGAGTGTAGTGACATTTTGATTTTCCTTAAGAACAAGGTCACCAATTTTGAAGTCACGGTGTTGCAAGTGCTTGTTATAAGCACGTTTGACACGCTCAAGATAGACTTGATGATGCTCAAGAGCGTTGAGACGCCGCTCATCTAATAATTCAAGTTGTGCTAGACGATTTTGACGATAATCCTCATCGGAGACAAATTCTCTGAGAGAAACACGGAGAGATGGGATTTGGACTTCCAAAGGAAGGACGGCCTCAGACCCATAGACGAGAGAGAAGGGAGTAGCACCAGTAGGAGTACGAATGCTAGTCCGATAAGCCCAGAGAGCAAAAGGGATATGTAAATGCCAATCCCTACCAGCTCGACTAGTTACCTTTGCGAGGATATTACGCAAAGTTTTATTGGAAGCTTCGGCTTGACCATTAGCTTGAGGATAGTATGGAGAAGAAAAACTGAGCTTGATATTGAAAGCATTGCAGAGATTTTGCAAATCGGCGTTCTTGAAGGACTTACCATTATCTGTGATTAGCTTGTGTGGAACGCCAAAGCGACAAATGATGTGTTGATAGACGAAATCAACTATGGGTTTAGCCTTTGTTGAAGAAAGAGGGATAGCTTCTACCCACTTAGTAAAGTACTCAGTGGCAGTAATGATAGAATGATGACGCTGTGAAGAACGGGGATTGATGAGACCAATAAGATCAAGACCCCACTGCGAAAAAGGCCACAAATCCGCCGCAGGTTGCAAAGCCTGACTAGGGATGTGCGTGAGATTGGAATGTTGTTGACACTTGACGCACTTCTTAGTGTATTCACAACAATCTCGATTAAGAGAAGGCCAATAATATCCCAAACGTAAGATGCGCTTGGCTACAGCTAAGCCACTAAAATGTCCACCACAAATACCGTCATGGACCTCCTGAATAGCTTTAGATGATTCATGGGTTTTGAGGCATCGAAGCAAAATACCATCAAAGCCGCGTTTGTAAAGAAGGCCGCCTAGGATAGTATAGCGGTTGGCGCGTTGGACAAAAGACCTTCTACCATTGGAAGTCAGATCTGGAGGAAGCACCGAATGAGATAGATAATCAACTATCTGTTGATACCACTCATCCTGAGTATGGGTTGTGACAGCATTGATTGACGTTAGTTGCCCAAGATGAGATGGTTGATCTAATCGTTGCACAGCCACATAAAGACGCGAGTCTTCGGTAAAAGGCGGGATAAGTGAGGCTAATGAGGCCATGGTATCTGCGAATCGATTTGCAGTACGAGGAATGGCTTGGATAGTGAACTTATCGAAAGATTGGAGCTGAGCAAGAACGATGTCACGATATTTTTGAAGGATATCATTCTTGCATTGATAGACACCCGTGACCTGATTAACGATGAGTTCAGAATCACCAAAGATGTCAATATGACGAGCGCCGAGATTAATGGCATTTTGAAGACCTAAGACAAGAGCTTCGTACTCAGCCATATTATTGGTGCACTCAAAGTTCAATTTGTGTGCGACGGGGATAGGCGTACCCCAAGGAGGAATCATCACGAAACCCGCACCTCCCCCTTGCTGGCATTTGGATCCATCAAAGAAGAGCTTTACTTTAAATGGAGATAGACCAAAATCAATTTGTTGGATATACTCATCGGGGAATTGAGCAAGGGGGTCTTGAGTGTCCGGAAGAGGAGCATCAGCTAATTGATCTGCAATAACCTGACCCTTGATAGCCTTTTGCGGGATAAACTCGAGGTCAAACTCAGTCATAAGCATAAGCCAACGAGTGATGCGATCATTGTGATAAGGTTTTGCATGAATTGTCTTGAGGGGATTGACACTTGTGACAATGTAAGTTTTGTGATTAAGGAGATAATGACGAAGCTTAGAAGTTGCAAAGAAGAGAGCACAACATAGTTTTTCAGCTTCGGAGTAACGTGTTTCATACTCATGGAGGGTGCGACTGATGTAATAGACAGCTTGTTCTTTACCACAAGTGTCCCGATGCGAAATCATGGCTCCCAGAGCATGGTCAGTCACAGAGATATAAAGATAGAAAGGCTCCCCCTCGCGTGGAGGTGTAAGCACGGGTGGAGAAAGAAGATAAGCTTTGAGATCATCAAAGGCCTTTTGGCAATGCTCATCCCATTCAAAATGAACATTCTTACGGAGGAGATGGTGAAAAGGTTGACAACGGTCCGACAATTGGGAGATAAAACGACGCACTGACTGAAGACGTCCTTGGAGACTGCGGAGTTGCTTCAAGTTAGAAGGGGGAGGCATCTCAAGGATAGCTTTTATTTTTGCGGGGTCCACTTCAATACCCCTGATGGAAATGATAAAACCTAAAAGTTTACCAGTGAGAACGCCAAACACGCACTTAGCTGGATTTAGACGAAGACAGAAGCGGATAAGCCTCTCAAAGAGAGGTGCAAGGATGAAAAGATGATCCTGACGACGTTTGGACTTGCCGAGGAGATCGTCAACATAATCCTCCACAGTTTTGTGCAAGAGATCATGGAAGATGTAGGTCATTGCTCGTTGATAGGTTGCTCTTGCGTTCTTAAGGCCAAAAGGCATGACACGATAGCAAAAGGTCCCCCAAGGAGTTATGAAGGAAGTCTTATGTTGGTCTTCTGGTGCGATGAGGATTTGATTATATCCAGAGAAACCATCCATAAGAGAAAGCATCTCATGACCCGCAGTTAAATCTACGAGTTGGTCGATATTAGGTAGAGGAAAATCATCTTTTGGACAGGCAAGATTAAGATCCCGGAAGTCGGTACAAATTCGAATCTTCCCAGTAGCCTTAGTTACTGGTACTACATTGGACACCCATTGCGGATAATCGATGGGTTGGATGAAGTTAGCCGAGAGCAAGCGTTGTAATTCTTCTTTAACAAGAAGGGCTACTCTAGGGTGCATTTTACGCAATTTTTGCTTAACTGGTTTGATGTTGGGAAGGGTAACGATATTGTGGACCACAATATCGGGATCGAGTCCTGGCATATCCTCATATGACCAAGCAAAGGCTTGACGATGTTTGGAAAGAAAAGCGGTAAAGTCCCCTAATTCCTGTGGATTAAGGGATTGGCCGACCTTAATGATGCGAGGGTCTTCAGAAGTCCCTATATTAAGGTCGATAGTGGCTTCGTTGAGAAGGGTAGACGTGTCAGAAGGAATAGTCTTGGGAAGATATGAATCCTCTGCCCCTAGATAGGTGAGGACAGAATCGTCATCCGCACAGTGGATAGTGTTGATAGTAGGAGAGTCGTCTCCAACTATTTCAGGGAAGATTAATGGTATAGAAGCGGACCGATTGTCAGTCTCATAGACTAACGGCCCTAAGGAAATGGTATTGATCAAAAAAAAAAGTTAGGTGGGATGGAAATGTCATCGTCCACATCAAGTGATGCTTCTGACTTAGTGGGGGAAGATGGTTCTTCAGTAGGAAGAGGCTCATCAAGAATAGTGACGGTGGCTTTTGAAAGAGGTTTAAATCCTAAACCAAATTTCTGATGTGGCATGAGAGTAGGAATGGATTTGAGGTCATGTATACCTTGTTCATATTTTCCCAGGCCAAAACCTTTCCACGCGCATCGATATAGATAAGTTTTTGCAAACGTGGGATTCTGTAGATAATCAAACCCTGTTAGGTAAGGTTTGGCTCTAGGAGGAGAATCCGGGCGATAATGAGGCGTATCAAGACCACCGTAGATGAAATTGGTCTGTTGATTGGGCAGACCAATGGTGACGATGCGACCGAGACCTGGTTGATATTCAGGTTGTTTGTCTGGTCTACCATACTCATTAGGTTTGAGATGGGCATCGAAAGAAAAGAGAGGAAGCTCTCCTAGTGAGAAACGCTGCAATGTCTCTTCCAGATTTTGTAAATCCGGTAGTTTGGTTGCAGGTATGGAAGAAGATGAGGCCCCGTCAGGAGAACATGCATTTTCTTTTAAAGGGGCAGATCTTGTGGTCATGTCGCATTGTGCGGAAGGAAAAGGATCTCCTGGATGAGTATATATTTTGCCCTCATATTGATATTTTAAGCATCGATGGAGGGTGGATGGGACACAATGCATTGCGCGAATCCAGGAGCGTCCGAGGATCATGTTATAGTGGAACTTTCCTTCGACAATGTAGAAGAGTTCATGAAGCAGCTTCTTACCTACTCGAATGGGTAAGACCACAGTTCCTAGAGTGACTGCTAGCTGATCGTTAAATGATCGAAGGGCGAAAGGCGGGGGAGACACTACATTCTTTGGTAACTTAAGTTGCTCAAACGTGTGCGAGGAGATGACGTTGAGTGCAGCTCCACTATCGATCATGACACGTTTTAAGGTAGTGTTATTGATTTGGACTGTGATAAAGAGGGGAGCCTCCAAATCCTCTGAAGAAAGAGGAGGAATTTCCGAATCTTCAAAAGAAATGGTGGTTGATGGTCCATTCAATCCAACAACCAACTCGAAGGGCTGGGGCTCATCGGAATTCACTGCGATGCGACGCAGATTATCGATTAGAGCCTGGCGATGTTGTGGAGAGGATTGGATGAGGTCAAAAAGAGACATTTTGACCGGAGCCTGGGTGAGTTGTTTCATAACACTCTCCTCAACGGATACGGGAACTTGAGCCCGAGGTGCAGCACGAATAGAGACCCTGGGTCGTGGTGCTGATGAGGAAGGAGAAACGCCTTTAGGGGCTGCAGAAATGACAACCCGTGGTCGAGATGCTGAAGATGAAGATGGGTTATCATAGTGTTGGGTTCTAGTGGCGATATGGATTGTGTCAATTTGAGAAGGTGGAAGATCAAGTGGAGTGGAACCACTAGAGGTCTGAGTGGATGGTTGAGGTTTGGATGGGGCTAAGGTGACAGGAGGTACTTGTTCCTCCTCCTCCAGCAAAAGGTCACTTTCTTCCAGAAGGTTCTTGATAACGGCTTGAAGAGCTTTACATCCCTCAGTATCATGACCCGGAGTACGGTGGTAAGCACAAATCAGATCAGAGTTAAACCAGGTAGGTTTGACTCCTTTAGGGTTATAAGGTTTAATCGGAGGAAGGGTTATGGATGAAGATTGGATAAGTTGATGAAGGATTTCGGTGTAGAATCCGGTAGACGAAGATGAGGATAGAGATGATGAAGGTGGTTCTTTTATATTAACCGACTGCCGAGGTAAGAGAACTTGCATGTTAGGTTTAACAGTCTTTTTAGGGATCCTCTTATTTGTTTGGACATTTGGAGGAGCAGTCTTGGGCACTTGAGATGGGAGTAAGTGAGACATGATTGACTTTGGTGGAGGAGGAGCCCCTAAAATAGATTTTGAAGATGATGGAGATGTGACAAATTTTGCGGTCTTTGGAGACAAAGGGGGTTGCTTGGTCGAATTACTGATGATTTAGATAATGTCGGTTTAGAAGAGGAAGAAGCTCCCAAAGTAGGTGAAATCGGAGGGACATAGGGTGCCTTGGTTTTTGGTAATGAAGATGATGATCCTGATAGAAGAGGTGACGTCTTTTTAGTAGGTAAGTCTATTTTCCGGGGTATTGGTGAAGAATGTGTTGTAGAAGAAGACGATGGCTTTGATAAGTGTGTAGAAGAAGACGCCTTCTCAGCGGGCAAATCCAATCGTTTATGAGGCGTAGAGAGAGATTTTTGTGGAAGAGCACCAAGAGTCTTGATGGTCCGAAATATGGGCTTTCCTTTTTCAGGGATGGTGACGACTTCAACGGCATAAGGTGATTGTAACCTTTTTGGGGGAAGCAAATGGGGAGATACTGATGGTGTAATGTTAGATTTTGGTTGTCTCGGTTTAGGTTCAGGAACCGAGTGTATAGGTGTTGGTGCTACTTCTTTTGATTTTTCCTTAATAGGTGAAGTAACATTGGTGATGGAAGAAGGGGGTGATGAAGAAGCAGTTCCTTGCGAAGGGACTACTTCTGATGCAGTAATCATGGGTGAAACTACTGTAGGAAAAGAGATAGGAAGGGTCAAAATCGAAGATGCTTCCGTTGAAGTTGGCACAATGATAGGTACGTTCACCAAGGGCATAGTTGCAGCGGGAATGGGAGCAACAGAAGTGGATGTGTCTGAAGTGGAAACTCGAAGGGATGTAATTGCCTCGAGTATTGAAAGAATGTCTGATGATGAGACAGATGAGGATGACACTGTCTCGGGTATGGATGGTAGGTCAGACAAAGGAACGGAGAAAGATGACTCCGTGCTTAGTAATGTAGGAATATTCAAAGGTGGGCCATCTGAAGATAATGGAATTCCAGTGATTGATGAAGTGGAAGGGGGTTCTGATTCGATTGATGGGTTTGCAGATGGATTGGTTTCAGAAGAAGAGTCCTCGGTAGAGATGAAGTTGATGGTGTGAGTGTTTGGTTTTTGAGATTCTGAAACATTATGGTTCGGGGCATGATTGGGAAAAGGTTGTTTAAAAACATCAAGTGCCTGATTTGGGGGAGCATTTGGGTTATCTAGAATGAGCTCGCCTTTATCAATGAATTTTTGGACAAGATTTTTGAAAGTCTGACATCGTTCGATGTCATGACCTTTGGTTCTATGATAATGACAGAAATCATTTTCCCTATACCAGAATGGGCGTTCTCGGCTTTCATCAATATCCCTAATGGGTGGAAGTTCGATCATGCGAACTTCCAACATTTTTTCTAAGATAGAGGCATATGATTCCCCCAATGGAGCGAAGGATCGAGATGATGAAGCCCCTTTCCGAGAAGATGAAGGGTCTCTTCGTGGTGTTTGATTAGAAGTATTATCGGCTCGTGATGCTTTTAATACGATGGCGTTGGTGGATCCTTGATTTTTGTCTTTAGAAGGAGAAGAATTTGGTTTGGTAAACCGAGAAAAATCTGGTTTGGATTTAGAGCGAAGTTTTAGCTTCCCTTGCTCAATGGCGCGAGATTCAAGTTTGCGTGCCATCGTGAAGGCTTCTTCAAAGGTATGAAAAGTTTGGATCCTTAAAGTAGAAGAAATGTGATTAGCACAAGATCGAGTAAACAACTCGATTTGTTGGGATTGGGGAAGGGAGAAAGACAATTGGTTGATTATCCCTCTCCAACGAGCGACAAAGTCTGCAATAGACTCATCATCGAATTGGCGAATGTTATAAAGATCTGTGATCGAGATCTTATGCGCGATATTTATTGAAAAGTTTTCAGCAAACATCTAGGCCAATTGAGAGAAGGAAAACAAAGAATGTTGAGGGATGTTATTGTACCAGTCTAAAGCAAGACCTGCTAGAGACATAGGAAAGGTACGGAGCATGAGCTCCTGATCTTGGACTATGAGATAGCAAGCATGTTTGAATGCTCGCAGATGTTGTTGAGGGTCTTCCCGACTATGGAATTTTGAAAATTTAGGAAGTTCCCATTGGGGAGGATAAGGCTTAAAAGCCACTGAAGGGTGAATGGGTTCATTACACACTTCTTCAAAGGAGTATGAAGGACGAGCCCCTTTTGTGGAGGCTTCCAAGTCTGCGATTTTCTTGAAGAGAATTTGAACCACATCCGATTGAGGAGGAGGTACATTGGTATGTCCTACATAAGAAGCAAGTGGTGGATGTTGTTGAGATGTCAATGGGGGATTCATCTGTTGATGGATAGGATGATAAGAGGAATAACCAGGTGTTCTGGGTGACACCGGGTGGGGTATTTGCTGTGAGGTAGCTTGCGTATAGGCAGGCTGTGAGATAATAAGTGGTTGAGAAAATAAAGGTTGAGTGACGGATGGAGCCTGTGATTGGTGGACTCCTATGTTTGTTGATTGGATCGGGACAGATTGAGGAACATGGGTGTTGGTTGGATTAGACATGTTGGGGAACAAGACCTGAAAGGGGCCTTCTACTGCCGGGTTCGGTATTAAGGGTGCCGATGTTAGCTGATGGGCGAAGGTCACAGTTGCTGGAACATTGGAGGAAAGACCCCCTAGAGGACGAGAAGTAGGAGCCAACTGACTATTCAGAGGGGATTGGCTCATGAAGAGGTACTGACCTTGGGACACAATGGAGGGCATAGATGAATTAACAGCAATATGCGGGTGTGCAGACGCATTCATTATAGCAAGGGCAGAAGACCTCTCAGAAGTAGGTGGTGGAATATTCGAGGTAACTGCGGTGTTAGGGATAGGTAAGACTATTTGGGAATTAGTCGATATGGAAGGTGGAAGAGAAAAGGGAGGCATAGGGGCCTCGCCCTTCTCCGTGGCTCGAGGCAAGAGAGATGGTGCAAACTGCTCTACAAAGGCTTGGGATGATCCACGAGGATAATCGTACACTTGTTGGATTGGTGGTCCTTGATCAGATATTCGAATGGACTTGTGTACTAGGTAGTCCATGAGGGCTATCGGATTACGGTCGAGGAATGCCTGGAATTCAGGATCCCCGCGGGGAACATACTCCGAGTCAGATGATATTTCTGAAGGACTAGGGGAAGCTGGGCGTGATGGGATTGCCTTGGCTTGATAGAAAGGATTATATGACCAGGATGGGGAACCAACTAACAGCGGTCCCGAGGAAGATTGGGGGGGTGCCGAAACCCCCACACTAGTGGTGATCTCGGAGGAAGAAGGAACCAGTTGAGCCATTCTTCTAGATTGTGACCGAGTGATAACCGTCATAAACACACAGAAAAGAAAAGTGACCTAACTAATGCACAGACAATTCAAGCAGCGCAAGTGATTATCTCCTTTAAATTTTGATGCTTTTAAGAAAAGAAAATGTTAGGGAAGGCATTTTAGAACAGGAACTACTCAGATAGCCAAACTGAGGATGGTTTGGTTAATGTTTGGTGAGGAGTCCCGAAGGCACTTCAGTAAAAGACCGGTACGTGGCTTGATATAGGGGCCTACCCCCGCACTTCACACACCGCTGCGATAAGGGAGTCGGGTGCTTTGCCAATATATACCAAAATCTTCCGTGAATTTATAGCGCGGCCCGAGTACCGCGTAGGCTCTTCCTCTTGGATATCACTTCCAAGTAGGCGAGGCCAGGGAAGGAGTTTTGTTTAAATGCTTTATACCTAGTGATTTTGGCTTTGTGTGCAAGGGTGAAAAATAAAAATCAAATAGTGTCACTACCGATTTTGATCAATTTTCCAGCCTAATTAAAACTAGATGAAAAGCATGCAGCAATGACAAAGAAAAAGTTCTTTTTAAGCACTTAAAAATGAAGTGTTTGATTTCGATGAAGACAAGTCAAACAGATTCTTTCCCAAATGCGATTAAGTTCTTTTTAAGCACCAAAAATTGAAGTGTTTGGATGTGATAGGCAACCAACAAAGAAATCCTAAAAAGGAGAAAACACCGTAAAAGAGGAATACCTGTAGATTTAGCTCTCCAAGGTGTGTGGACTTCAAAAAGCGCGTTGTTGAGCTCTTCCCCTCGAACAATCCCATGAACAAGCAAAGTGCTCTGCAAGAAGAGGTTAAGCAAACAACAAACAAAACCCAGAAAGATATATCCAGATAATGGTGAAACGAAAAAATTTCTATTTCAAGGAACTAGGAAGATTCCAAGGAAACAAAAATTTCACAAAAAGAGCAAGACTAAAATGATGAAAGGAAATGCTCAAGCAGAACTGATAGGAATCAGTGAAGAAAAAAGAACAAAGCTCAAAACTAGAAAAGAAATGAACTTACCAATAAGGGACTTTGGTTGGGTCCCACCGGGCGTGCCAGAATGTAGATCAAGAATTTTGCGCTTGTTACCTGTCCAAGTTAATGCACCAAACTAAACACAAAAACCCTGAAAAACTCCAATAAAATCGATACCTGATGAAGATGTAGACGGATGAGGAAGCTGATGTAGATAAGACGGGCGCACACGAGCAATTCGCACAATGGATCTGAATAACCTGCAAAACACCGATTGCTTGACAGAAAAAGACCACGTTAAAAGATATTTAAGTGGACTGCCTGAGAAGCGGGAGAAGCGATAAGCTTCCTCGGCGGATGTCAGTCCACGTTTTCAATTAAGAAAAGAAGCATACATGATAAAAGATGTAAATAAAGACTAGATTTTCTGATTGCAGTAATAAGACAGAATCTAAACAGCAGACAGAAAGTACAGAAAACAGGGAACTATGAAATAAATGCTGGATTTGTGTTACCTGTATCCCTTTTACCTATCTGCAGGGAAATCGGCGTCGACTGGGTAGAATCGGCGTCGATTGAGACTGGATCGGCGTCGACTGGGACGGATCGGCGTCGACTGGGATGGATCGGCGTCGACTGGAGACAGATCAATCAATCAGGGACTGTGCGACAAGATTCGGGAATTGGAAGGTGAATGTGGTCTGCTGGATGTGCCGAAGTTGGCGAGACACTGGAACAGAGTCACCGGATGATAGATGGTCGTGACAGGGACAGAGTAACGGTGCTCCTCTCAGGGATTGATTTGGACAGGATCTGTCCTAATCTGAGACAATTGATGCTAAAAAGATCTCTCTTTCTCACACCCTGTATCTCTCTCGCTCTCTGTTCGTGCGTAAGTGCTTTCTTTTTTCGCCTGTTCGCTTTTTCGCTCGTTCGTGATCTCTTTTTTTTTGGTCTCTTCGGTCCTTAGAACTGAGTTCTGGACTTGCTTTTATAATCGGCGCCGCTCCTAGAAAATCGGCGCCGACCATATGGGTCGGCGCCGATCGCGGAAAAGACTCCCGAGGTGGCCAAAAATGATCGATTTTGAGAAAGATAAGACTTATCCCGACTACGGGAAAATATCCCGCTTAGGGAAGATTAAAAATAGATGTGATACATGGATAGAATAAATTTGGGGTGGATAAGTGATTAAGATGCATGGGAAGAAGCGTAATTAAATATTTAATATTTAATCACTCATGGGTAAGATGTGATGGGATGAATTAAATTTGGAATAAGTGATTAAATCACAAATTGGATAATATCCCAAGGGGATAGTTGGTGACGTAAACGTGCCCCAGGTTACCTAAGCAAGTAAACGGATGAGAGGGACACTAAATTGAGTAACCAATTTTAGGTGTCTACAACTATATTTTGGCAGTTTAAAATTAAGTGGTGATACCCATTTCCCCTTTTGGGAGGCATAAGTAGCATCCCCCATAGTTTCTTGCTCCTTTGGCTTGCTTGATGAAGCCTCAGTGTTCTTTGTCATGCTTTAATGTAGTTGTAAACTACATTTTGTTCTTGGACTGTGTATTAAATGTGAAAATGTTGTTTGTGGGTTGTGGAAGCCATTGTTGCCATGGGTTGAATCACATCTTCTATTGCATTATGGTTGGGGCTCGGGGGCCAATGAAGAAGGATGACTTCTCATTTTCATTGGATGTCTTAGTTGGGTGGAGAGCGTTGCCTTTCCCCTACCCTTGTTGTAATCAAAATTAGAAGAATGATAAATCTACATGTTACTATTTTGGAGCAAAGGAAGAAAAAAAATAGAAGTTTGACAGTCCCTTGTTGAAATGAAATCTTATTGTAACATTTCCCACTTGAAGTGGATGAACTTGTATATGTTTTGCAATGGAAATATGTTGTATTGAATATGAAAGTTGTAATTTTGAAATGTAAAGGAAAGATATACTTTGTTTTTGTCTTGAAAGAAAGAGATGTATTTTTTATATTGTATTGTGAAAATCAATAGAAAAGAGAAGTTGTAAAAGAAGGAAATCTTGTCTTTTGAATAAAATTTGCATTTCTTTCCACAATTAGAACTACTGTTGTTTAAAATCTGAATTTGAAATATATTTGCAATCTCTGTTTGAAAGGAAGAAATGTGTGTGAGGAAAACACAAAACTTTGTCTTTTGAAATGCGTAAAATTGGAAATCAGAATTTCATTTTGGTTCTGAACAGTTTGATTTGAATCAACTAAATGTATTATATTAGAATTGGAATGAATTCTAATACTTGGAAGATGAAAATGACAAATATATCCTTTAAAATTTGATCTCTGTTTTGTATTTTCAAACTGACAAATACTTTATCCAAAAATGCACAGTTCGAACCTGCAACAATGAAATAACAAATTAAACAATTAAATTGAAGTAGTATGCTCTAAATGAATTCAATTGGACAAAAATACTTAAGGAATTTTTTAGAAAACTTAGCAAAATCGAGTTCAAACCGTTTTGTTGTCGTTTTGTTGTAAAAGTTGTTTTTTTTAAATTGGGAGTCAATCAAACAAAATTACCTTCCAAATCCATCTAAGAACAATTCTCCATGTCTAATTGACATGTTGAGAGAGGAAGAAGATCAATTGATTAAACTTTCATAAGTTAAAATTTTCCAGCTTGCCTTTTAAAAGCCTGCAGATCATTTTCATGAAATTGACCCCTTAAACATTATCAAAATAAACAATTATGGTTCTTGTGGAAAGAGGACGTCGAGAGCTTTCCAAAAAGTCATCGTTTTCCCAAAAACGATCTCCCAATCAAAAGTTATGGCCTTCTGAAGTTTTTTTTTCATTTGGCGTCAAAAATAATTCTACCTGTCAAAACTAAATTTGAGAAAAATTTCCTTGGCGGACCCGTGGGCCCGAATTTTCCCTTAGCGCTTTTTGGTCAAAATTGACAAAGGCAAAAATTCCCCCGCCGCTTCGCTGACCCGCAAGCCTTTCTTTTTGTCAAAAATTGCCTAAGTTCAAAAAAAGAAATTTTGGAAAAATTTCCCCCTGTGGAACCGCCACCCTGCTTTTGCCATTTTGGTTGTTTTCCGTGTCCGCGTGGGCCCGCAACAGTCAACTTAACCTTTAAAATAATTTGGGAAAAAGTTCTAAGTTTCCTCCGCCACCCCACCGGCCCGCAGCCAATCAGGTGTTGCCACGTGGCGTCACAAGGTGTAGGCGAAGGAGCAGATCCCCTTTTTGCTTAACGCTTCAAAGTTTTTTTGGGAAAAATATCCTAAATTCTCCCGCCGGCCCATGGGTAGCGACCAATCAGCACTTGACATGTGGCACTTTGGGCGTCAGCAGATGCGCAGATTGTTTGATTCTATAGTGCCTTTCAGCCAAAAGGATCATTGTCTTAAAATCCTCCGACGACCCAATTTTCTGCCAGAGTTTTGAAATGCCGACGTGTGTCCTCTTTGGGCTTGAGAAACCTGTATTATAGAAGTAGGATACAAAACATGTGGTACTATAATAGGCATGGATGTGGAAGAGTGTGAAGTAACAAGCCTCACGGGTTTAGAAGCCCGCAAACCTGCGCATGGGAAAAATTTTCTCCCTAGGCCCGCAGGCCCGCTCTTGCGGAAAATTTTCATTTCAAGGCTCGTCGGCCCATAACTTGAGAAATATGAGGAGTTAGGAGGACTTCTTTATATTACCAAAAAGGTGAGGAAATTTCCTATCTAATGGAAATGTTTTTGGGAAGTTTTGAGTGCGTTAATTTTGAGAAAAATCAAGTTGAATCTTCTAAGCCTGTTAGAGTGTGGTATAGTGAGAAATTACCCTCTTAACCTAATTGATTAATCCAACCCTAAGTTGGGACCTTGAGATATTTTATAATTGTCGTATTAATAAAACTATAAGCTATTAATAGTATTTGGTTTGAAAACTTGCTTGCAACAATTGTTGTCTTGTAACCTAGTTGTAGACTCTTTTAAACAAAAAAAATTATTCCATAATTTTCCTAATTAATCCTAGGTTGTTCTTGGGTCTTAAGTGGGTTGTTTTTACGGGCGTTACAATTTGTTGAGGTTTTAGGGTAAAAAGAGGTCCTCACGTTGGAGGGTTCAGAGGTTTAGGGTCCCTGAATGGGATTCCTAGTTTCTAGGGTTAGGGTTGAGGTGATTGTAATGTGCCTCCTCCTTAAGGTGTGATCAACACTTTTATGGTTTTGGCTTAGTTGATTATGGATTAGGTACCAAGTGAATGGTATCAAGTGAACTCAGATGGTTTAGGGTTCTAAGGTTTATGGTACTCAAGGTATTAGGGTCATCCCCTCAGAGGTCTAGGGTCTAAGGGGTCAGGGTTTCATGGAATCAAATTTAAGATTCTTAGGGTTTAGGCATTTTTCTCATTATGGGTCTTATGGAGACAAACAATGCCTTAATAGGGTTTACAGGCTCAAGGGTCCTTAAGGTTTACTCGGTGACATGATTTAGGGTTTATGGTTGATGGTTTAGGAGTAAGGGTTCTGAAGGGTTTTGGGTTGAGGACAAAATGGTTTACATGACTTTTTAGGCCTTCAAAGGAATTAGAGTCTCATAAAAGGTAAATGAGTCAATCGATCACCTTAAACACCATTCCTTACACACTGAAACAGGGTTGAATGGTCTTAGGGTTTAGGACTTTAGGGTTGAGAGTTGAGGGTTCACGATTTATGGCTTAGGGTTTAGTTTTTAAGGTTTAGGGTTGAGGGACTTTATGTTTAAGGGTTTAGGGGTTCAGGGATTTAGTGTTAAGGGATTATTACTTAGGGATTTTAGGGTTCAGGGGTTAGGGTTTAGGGTTTAGGGATAATGGTTTAGGGTTTAAGGGTCAGGGTTTTTGTTTTAGGGTTTAGGGTTTAGGATTTAGGGATTCAGTGTTGAAAATTTAGGGTTTATGGCTCAAGGTTCATGGTATAGGGATTAAGGGTTGAGGGACTCAAGGTTTAAGGTTGAGAGTTTAGGAGTTCAGGGTTTAGTTTTTAGGATTTAAAGATTGAGAGTTCATGGTTTGAGGGTTCAAGGTTTTAGGGTATAGGGTTTAAGGCTCAAGGTTTAGCGTTTAAGGGTTCAGGTTTTATGGATCAGGGTTCAAGATTTAGGGCTCAGGGATTAGGGCTTAGGGCATTCAGTCACAGCTAAGAGTTCTATGTATTACCCATTCTTATAAGTATAAGGGACAAGAGTATTCTAGGGTTTAGGGATTAAACTTTAGTCGACTTTATAGGCATAACAGTTCAAGGGTTTAAGGTTTAAGGTTTGATGTATTTCAGGGTCTACTGGTATCAGGTTATAGGATGGAAATTCCCATGCATGTGAACTATTTAGGGTCAATGTACTATTTTGAGTCTTACCCGGTTCAGGGTATTAGTAGTTGACAGAGAGTATTCAAGGTTGAAAGGTCAAGGTTCAACCGACTACGTAGGAACATAGGGTTCAAAGAGATCATTAAAATTTAGGGATCATGTCTTTCATCTATTGGTAGTTTTGAGAGTTGAGGGAAATTCCCAGGGTTTAGTGAGCTCAGTGTTTAGTTTTAAGGTAGTTGTAAAAGTATAGGGGTTGTGTTTAATGGTTCTAGGTTTAGTGTTTTGACTTAGGAAATATGGGTTTAAGTTCATTCAAGGTTTAGGGTTTTAGGGGTCAAGGTTGAGGTTTAGGGGACAGGGTTTAGGGTTTAGGGCTTAGAGTTTAGGGTTTAGGGCTTAGGGCTTATGGTATAGGGTTTAGGGTTTAGGGCTCAGGGTTTAAGGTTTAGGGTTGATGATTTAGGGTTTACAGTTTAGGGTTTAGGAGTTAGGGTTTAAGGTTTAAAGGTCAGGGTTTATGGTTTAGGGAAAAGGTTTAAGGCTCGAGATTTAAGGTTAAGGGTTTAGGTCACAGGGTTAAGGGTTTAGGTAGGGCAGAGTTTAGGGTTTAGGGTTTAGGGCTTAGTGCTTAGGGTTTAGGGTTTTAGGGTTAAGGGTTTAGGGTTTAGGGTTTAGGTATTTAGGGTTTATTTTAGGGTTTAGGGTTTAGGGACCTTAAGGATTTAACATTTAGGCCTTAAGGTTTAGGGTTTACAGTTTAGGGCACATGGGGCTCAAGGTTTAGGGGATAGGGGTTATGGTGTACAGGGTTTAAGGTTTACGACTCAAGATTCAAGGTTTATAGTTATAGGTTTAAGATTTAGGGGTTAGTTATGGGTTTAAGGTTTAGGGGTTAGATATTAGGGCTCTAGATTTAGGGTTTAGGGATCAGGGTTTAAGGTTTAGGGTTTAGGGCTTAAGGATTAGGGTGTAGGGTTCAAGGCTTAAGGTTTAGGGATTAGGGTTTAGGGTTCATGGTTCATGGTTTATGGCTTAAGGTTCAGGGTTCAGAGTTATTGGTTTAAGGTTCAAGGGTTAGAGCTTGGGGCTTTGGATTTAGTATTTAGGGTTTAGGGCTTAGGGTTTAGGGTGAAGGGTTAGGGTTATGGGTTTAGGGTTTAGGTTTTAGGGTTTAATATATAGTGTTTAAGTTTTAGGATTTATTATTTTGGTTTTAGGGTTTAGGGTTTATAGTTTAGGGTTTAGGTCTCATGGTTGAGGGTTAAGGGTTTAGGTCACAGAGTTCAGGGTTCATCGAATTTGAATGCAGAACATTCAAACAAAGTCATTAAAATTTTATGTTTTTCATCTATTGATATTGTGAAGGAGGGAAATGTCATATTACTAATTTTCCAATCCTTCCAAAGACCCCAATAGTCCTCAATCCTTGGATGTACAGGGAGACACTGTTACTTGGCTTCCATTTATAATGATAGAGATATTTGAAAATTCATGTTATGACCTCTAAATCTATATGAATTTCAAGTTTCTTGGAAATCACATCACACCCTTCACTAGGATTGATGACTACCCCTATCTTTTAGTTCAGGGGATTTTGAAAACATCCATGGGTTTATCATATAAGGAATTATCAATGAATGGAAGGTCACTAAGTCGTAGGCCTAGTAACTCCCATTTAGAACTAAACAAGAAATATTTACTAGGTGATTGATAACCCCTTAGTGTTCTTAGTCATTCCTCTATTTCTATGCTTATTTTCAACACTTTAGGAAGTTTCTGTCAAATTTACTATCCATTCCAATAGAGCACTTGAACTTTATCTTTCTCCAGAGGAGAGGATACTACAGGAAATTCAATTACGATCCTACACCTCTGTATTGATACATTCTCTATGTTTCTTTTGTATCCTTTAAGATTATTTTTTTGTTGTGATGGTTATTTTTTCCAGCTTCCAATTGTTTATCCTGTCTTGCATAATACCATACATGGAAATATGAGAAATGGGAAATTTGTTTTAGAGTGTGAATAAATTTACATTCAAGAGCGCAAGTATATGTGGGGAGAAACAAGTTTGGAAGAGATGTGTAATATATGCATTACAAGGCACAAGGTAGATGTCATATCCATTTAGTTACTTGTCCCACCTCTCATAAACAAGGTGGTTCTATAAGTAGACTCAATGATGGTTCTAGGCACGAGACTAGGAAATATTGATGAAATATGCTTTGGGGTTTAGAGTTTAGGGTTTAGGGCTCATGGTTCAGGGTTCAAGGTTTAGGGTTCAGGGTTCATGGTTCATAGTTTAGGGTTATGGTTTAGGATTTAGGTTTTAGGTTTAGGGTTTAGGGTTAAGTGTTTATGGTTAGGGTTTACAGATCAAGGTTAAGGATTTAGGGTTTAAGGTTTAGGGTTTCGGGTTAAGGATTTAGTGTTTAGGGATAAGGGTTTATGGTTTTGGGTTTAGGGTTTAGGGTTTAGGATTTAATGTTTAGGGATTAAGGTTTAGGGTTTATGGTTTAGGGCTCAAGGTTCAGGTTTTACGGTCTACGGTTTACAGTTTAGGGTTTACGGTTTAGGTTTTAGGGCTTAGGGCTTAGGGTATATGGTCTAGGGTTTAGGGTTTAGATTTTTGGGCTTAGGAATAAGGGTGTAGGGTTCAAGGCTTAGGGTTTAGGGTTTAGGATTCGGTGTTTAAGGTTTAGGGTTTAGGGGTCAGGGTTTAGGGTTTAGGATTTAGTTTTTACGGTTCGGGGTTTAGGGTTTAGCATTTAGGGCTCATGGTTCATGGTTTAAGGTTTAGGGTTTAGGGCTTATGGCTTAGAGTTTAGGGCTTAAGGCTTGGGGTTTAGGGATCATGGGTAAGGGCTAAATGTTTAAGGTTTAGGGTTTAGGGTTTAGGTTTTAGGGTCTAGGGATCATGGTTAAAGGTTTAGGTTTTAGGGTTTACGGCTTAAGGTTTACATTTTAGTGTTTAGGTTTATGACCTATGGTTTATGGTTTCGATTGTAGAAGTTAACTAGTAAAATATTTAGGCTGAATGCTGAAATCCTGAAAACTTACCTATGTACTGACCAGATTATACTTTAAAAAACTATCTCCTAAACCATGACTCATGGTGCTATGAGACTAATTCCATAAGGTAAAGAGTGACCCTAATTTCTTATATTTACATAAATAAATTTAAATGAAAAAATTATACTTGAACATTTATTTATGTGAATAGAAGCATGTCAAAAGCATACATAATGCTTATACCACACAGAACGTGTACGCTTTATAACGCATACGTGTTATGTTTATACGACACAGAATGCGTACGTCTTATGTAATGCGTATGTGTTTTACGTTTTCTATTTTCCCAAGCCATGCCTCAAGGCTTGGGATCTAGTTTGGATCCCCAAGCTTGAGGCATGAACCTTCACAAACATTGCAAACAACGTGTTTTTACAAGAAAATGTAAAAATGCCACTTCCTCTATAATAAATAAAAATAAAACAATCAATCCATTTTTAAAAAAGTATACCACGACGTAGAGAAGAGTCTTTTCTTTCTAAAAATATAATTTTTCAAATTTTCTTACTAATATAAGGTTTCCATATTATTTATTTTCTAACTATGCCTTTTTATAGCTATTTTTTGAAGTGTAAATATGTCTCTCTTTCATGGTGTATCTTTTTTTTGGGTGATCGAAATTTTTAAAAAATTATACTGGCCCAAACTAGGCATAATTCTATACATATTCAAAAAAAATACTAATTTTTGATATTTTTTGAGGTATTTAGGCGGGGCACGATCGGAGCTCCGTTATTTTTAAAAACATAAAATTTTTGTACTAGAAAAATCATAAATAAAAAAAATATTTGCTAAAAAAATCTAAAAAAAATGGAGCCCAGACTAGATGCTCCTAGATATCTTTCTACCAAAGGGTTTTCAAAAATAATAAATGGTGCTCAAAAAATGGTGGGGGGCACGAAATTCACTCTATTATGTTTTTAACAAAAACAGGAGCATCTGTTGGTATTTTAGTTGTTTGACCAACTTAAACTTATCCGTTTTCAATGAAATTTAGTATTTTAGAAACTAGACTCAAAATGCTACGATTCATATTTCTGCAACATCTTCCAATTTTGAGTGTAACTATTTCAAAAAACTCGTACAAGTTGAATTTTTTTTATCAAAAAAATGCATCCACTTAAGACCCCCTTTTGACCCCCCAACTTGGTGCACTTACCCAGAAGTTCATTATAGAATTGTAAAGAAATAAATTTACTTCTCATTAGAATGTAATAGGGAAAGAGAAAGAATCAAAATGGATATATTGTGTAAAAATTTTGTTGGAAGTTGTATTGTGAAAAAGAAAGTTACTTTCATTGTCAAATTGTAATGTGGTAAATGAGAAAGAAAAAATATAGAAGTTGTAGATGTTGAAAATGTATACATAGTAAACTTGAATGGAAAATAAAGCTATTATAGGATTTTAAATCTATAAGTTGTATTGAATGGAAGATATAACAAATTGAAAGTATTTTCTATTTAGAAATGGTGATAACAATGTAAATCAATCGATTTAGATCCCTTTTTACTCTTGAAATAGAATGTAAATTTAGTTGAATAAAATGGAATAGATCTAGTAGTTATTATTATTAATATTAGATTTCAAATGCTTTAAATGAGTAATTTTAACTAAGAAATGATCAAATGGAATGAAATTTCAAAATTGGAAACTTTAGGTGCATAAAATTAAGTTCAGAATGTGTTTTGGAACATTGTAGTAACTTTTAGTTTTTGAGAAAACCTCAGATTTAAGGTTCTATTTTTCATAAACAGGACCGCTGCCCTATGCAAAGCGGCGGTCCCGTAATCGCCGCTCAGGCTAAGGTTGCGGTCTCAAAACTGTTTCTAGTAGGGCTATGGTCCATGGTTTTTCACCCAGGTAGGGTGGTAGTCCCAGGACAACCGGTCTACTCTGGGCGGTGATTTTGTCACTTATGATAGAACTCCATAGATCCACGCCTATGTGAAAACTTTAATTAGTTTTTACTAATTTATAAGATGTAAAATTTAACTAATGACTACCAACATGTAAACAAATAGTAATCCCATGGATTTGAACAATAAAACATACAAATGGTGGATTAAAAACATTCCTTTCATTTACAACAGTGGAGGTAGGGTTTGCCCCAAAATTAAAAACCCAATATACAAATAGCTTGAAATAAAAACCAGATTGGTAGAGGAAACCCCTCCCAATCCTTAAATGAAATAGATTTCATTGATAAAACTACAACTAAACTAGATCTCCTTGTATAATCCTCCATAGTTCTTCCTCCTTTTCTCCCATGGCTTCCTCTTTTCCAACCTATAATTTTTTTAACAAAACAAATAGACCAAATGAGGGGAAATGAACAAAGGAAAGGCTTTAATAAAAACTCATAAGGAAATTTAGGGTTAGATGGGAGCCCTAGGATCTAATGGCCAAAATTGTTTTGATCTAAGGGTGGAGGTTTCACCCTATTTTTGTTTAGTAGAAATGTGATTTAAATGTTTAAATTAAATCCTTAACGGTATGTGTCAATGGGGAATGGGGCCATTTAATTTCCATAGAGTGTTAAGACATGGTTATCTCTTAGCAAGCTTTAGGTAGTTATTGGAAAGGACTCTAAATTAATAGGATAATAAAATGAATCAACATAAGGTTAACCCTTTCTAGGATTGAACATTAACTAAAGAGAAGAAAACATTCAGCTATGTAAATTAATCTATAGTACCTTCCTAATGAATAATTGATTTATAGACCTTAGAGATAGATTGAGATTATGTTAACCTTTTATCTAGACCTGGTTCTTTAATCAAGAAGTGGAGGTTAGTGGTGTAAGTTAGTTGTTGTACCCTAGGGGATTAACATCCTTGTAACATGTTTTATCCTCTTACCTTGTTCTTGTAACAAAAAAAATTATTCACAATTTTCGGGTTAAGTGTTAGGAGTTAGCGTGTTTAGGTTTGGTGAATGTTGTTAACATGTTTTATCCTCTTACCTAGGCGTAAAAAAAATTATTTACACAATAGGCGTTCTAAAGAAATTGAAAAATGTATTTTCAAAGTAATAAAAAAAATTCCTTTGGAATTTTGGACATATGAACATTTGTATAATTATTTGAAAAAAGGTACAAATATCTAGGGAAACTAAAACTAGAAAAATAAGGCAAAAAAAATCCTTTCTTATAACTTTAGGAATTATTTAGTGCCATAACCAAAACCATACTATCACTATATGTTAAAATAAATAATAATCAAAATGTAATGTAATGACCTGAACCTAATCCTCCTTGGATCCAAATACCTTTCTCAAATTTTCCATAATGAATTAAAATTCATTGAAGAACAATCTAATTCCCTAAATCCATAATAAACTTACAAGTATAGCTTGTATAACAACCAAAAAATATAAAGGATGAAGTGGATTCAAGACCCTTTTAGAATCAAACCCCTTCTTAGGAACATGTCATGAAAATATCACACTTACGAGTATAATAAAATTCAATAGAAAAATTTAGCATAATGTAAGTGTACAAACTCTTAATTATTTTGACATAAATGCAATAACTAGTAATAACTATGTGCTCTTTTATGAATTCATGAAGTATTTTTTTGGCATGGAGATCCCTCATAAATATTCAAATTCATTTTTATTACAATGATAATAAATTCAATTGTGATTATTCATCTTACAGGTCCAAAATACATCATTGTATGTGTAAACACAAAATCACACACTTGGGTACATTTCTAGATCTTATTCACATACTAGCATTCATATGATTCCTAAGCAATAAAAATAGTAATTGACAACTGTATTTGATCTTGTTTCTATGTTTCTAGTTTTATATTTTGTCTTACACACCCTACAACCCAATCAATATTTTACTTGTTTATCTTTTATGGATTTAGAAACCAGCGCCTGATAGCAACAGTAGCGCTCAAAAACACTCTTGTCCCATCTAGGCGCCCCTCATCCTTTTCTATCTTACTCACTTCTTTTGGGTATCTTTTATCATTGTTTATCTTTTATGGATTTAGAAACCAGCGCCTGATAGCAACAGTAGCGCTCAAAACTCTTGTCCCATCTATTTTATACTAATGGTTCGACCGTCCAGTTGTCAATTATGAAATTCAAATAAGGGAATCATATAAATACATAGCTATGTGTTCAAAAGAAAGGACCAATCTTTAAGCATTATTATTATCCCTTTAACATCCATTCAAGGGGAAAGGGACTACATACTCTACATATACAACATATGAAGGGGGATTTTATTCTATTCCATCCACAGATTTGCATCTTTTAGCAAATCTAGCCTGCTATCAAGTGCAACTTGCACAAGGGCATCCTAAGGTACAATTTCTACACATACTCATAAGAACTACATGGAATCTGAGATGTAGTGTGGTGCTTGTTTGTAAGTTCACTTTGTCAAGTGACTATCGAGGTCAGTCTGAAGCCCCATATTGCATATTTATTTTTCAGATTTGATGTGGTTTTGAGGGTTTTGTAGGTGAACTTCTATTTTGCAGGTTACATGTACCTTATACGATCAAGGAGAAATATACATGAAATCAATAGAAAATGAGGGTTTTTGTGAACTTCACTTGTGTAACACTGTAAACTTGTGTAACACTGGTTCTAGCCATTTTCACATTCATTGACACCCATTAGTGATCTCTAGTGCCCAAGGGCCCTTGCCCCAGTCCTGGTACCCATGTCCGACATCATCTGTGAGCTCCAAAATTTATTCCAATATTTTATGACACTTTTCACCTCTTGTTCAATAGTTTTCCCATCTCATATCACCTCCAGATCGAGCGTAAAATCAGCTAAGTCATCCTTTCTATATCTCTTGTTTAGGGATTTTATTTTTCATGCTTTATTGTTTGTGTCATACTATATTTAGTAGTTGTATATCATAGCATACATTTAGTTACTCTATAATAAGGGTTTAATAAATCTTACTTTTTGTTAAAGCATTTGGGGAACCCCACTCATTATTAAACACTTGGATCCTCATTTTTCTTATTCTATCCAATATACTTCTATGGCTCCTAAAAACCACTCATTATTAAACACTTGGATCCTCATTTTTCTTATTCTATCCAATATACTTCTATGCATAAATTGCTTCAAATGCACCCACATTACAAAGATGCTCTCTAAAAAACCATAGACATTATGTATCTCCTTGGTAATATGCCACATTCACAAGTCAATGCTATCTTTGATCATCTCTCTGATGAATCTATTAGTCCTGATGTCACAACCAATCAATCCATTTGCAATTCAATTCAATCTTTACATTATTTATTTAAAGATAAAATTCAGGCTATGGAATCCATGATTACATTTATCAAAAATGAAATACAACATCTTAATGTTTCTTCCTAATCCCATGCTTGTTCTTCTTCTACATCTCATACTACTTCTATGTCTTCTAGATGTTCTCATATCAGTGAACCTCAAGTCTTACCGCTCCTCGTGTATCTCAAGTTTGATTCAAATGTTAAGCAATATGATATGATTCCTAAACTCCTTCATCATTAAATGATCAATTTCAAAATACTCACTATTACCCTTTATCAACTTTCCAAATATCAAGGTCACCCATATTGAAATTACCATCGAATTAATGAACATATTGAAAATGATTTATATGCTATAAAATGAAAAATTGGCCACCTTAAGAATTATGGTATCATTTCATTTGTTACAAAAAATGTTGGAACAATTAAAGACTAAGTCTTTGATGGGCTTAGAAAAGCTAATTTTGGCCTTTTCAAGGAAAGTGTGCATCCTCTGAGAAGGTTTTGATAGCCCATAATCATCCAAAAGTGGTATTGGAGAGCCATGATGGTATTGGAAGTGGTTTAGGAAGATTTAGGAAATGTCTGGAGGTTTTAGGGACAACTGTGCAACAACGAGTTATTTTAGGTGTAAGGAGTAAGTAGTCAAAAATGGAACCTAATATTCAATGGATGATTCTAGGAGCTCCGTAAGTATTTATAAGGAAATAAAATAGGAATTGGAAATCTGAAGTAATTATCTACATGATAGAATCATCATATTTGTTCCATGACCTAGGCACTTCTCAAGGAATCTCAATCTTGGAAGACACACCATGTTGTCTTGAAGAAAAAGGGGCCACTTTTTGGAGATAAAAGAAGAATCAGGTCTTGAAACCTATCCCATTGTTCTTTAAATTTTCTTGGGAGTTAAAATCATTTAAACTTTCATGTGAAAATACCGTCTGGAGCTCCGAGAATTATGTGTTCAAGTTCTCTCTTGTGTAGGCATGCTTCTCGTACTTAGCCAATTTTTTGAGTGACACATGTCACCTTATGGCTTCATGGCACAATTTTGTGTTCCTTTTGTCCCTTTCCCAAGGAGAAAAAGGGGAAAAAAGGTTCCCCACCTCATTCCCCCCTCTGGTCTCCCATATGACCCAACTTAGCTTAACGGAGTGTTTATCAGGATAACCCATCTCCCTCTCCTTCCACCACGCAGTGACACTTGACATCATTAGGTTGAGGCACATTTTCTTGTCCTCCTCCTCCCAATTCCAAAGGGGACATAGAGGACACAAAAAAATTTCCCATCCTAGCCCCTCCTCAATTTCTTCATGTGACTAGCTGATAGCTCCTAGGTGCCAAGACATGTTTTTGTCATCTCTCCATCCTCTCAGCACGCAACGACACTTGTCCTCATCTGTTTGAGGAAAATTTTCTTGTCCCCCTTGTACCAATTCCAAAAGGGAAATAGGGGACAAAAAAACACTCCCCATACTCAAGCTTTCAAAACCGTAGTTTTTGAATATAAGTTGCTTTCACACTTGTGAACAAAAAATAGTTGTCAGGTAACTTAAAAACAAAGTAAATTGCTTCCAAGCTTATTTTTATTTCACAGTTCGCCCTGCCATCCATTATTAAAGCCATGAAACCTGAAAAAACACCAAATATTAACAGTCATTCTATCCAACATGTTTTAGATTATCAATGACTATGAAAATGGAGCTTTTCCCATGGCTCCTCATCCCAAAAATTGATTGTAGCAAGATTTTCATTGATTTTTCTTCTCCTAGACATCCTCGTGATCACTGAAGCTTCAAGCCTCCATTAATGGGTGCCAGCACACATAAGCAAACTTGAAATCCTCCATTCCATTTTTTTCCTTTTGATTTGCAAGAGTTCCAGCGAGTAGAACACAACGAAAAATTGGAGCACAAGATCACCACACAAAGATGAATTCAAAAATGGTGTTTTTGTTGCAAACCGATGCCAAAATGACCAGTTACTAAAAATAACATATTTCATGCTCATTCACATGCTAAAAATAATAAACCTATAAAAATTTCAAGCTTTAAATACTTAGCACATCCATGATTCAAGCATGTATTTAACCACCAACCAACCTCTCAGGATGATCTAGATGCTTTATTTACTTGATCAGGTGTGTGATTGGGGCCGATAAATCCTAATTCGATCAAGTGTGACAACATGATGGTAATTGGTGCTCTATTGGCTCCAAATCATGTTTCAGGATGATCTGGATACTCTATCTAATTAGTTGAGTGTATAATTGGGGAAATTGGTCCTAATTAGCTAAAGTGTGACACAACATTATGAATTTGTGCTTGATTGGCCCAATCTTGTTTTGACATAATCTAAATACTTTATTCATTCAATCGAGTAAGAAATTGGGCTAATCAAACCCATTAGAATCAAGTGTGACATTACAATGCAAATTAGTTCTCGATTGGCCATAATCACATGCCAAGATGATTCAAATGCTCTTTTCATTTAGTTGGGTGTGTGATATGGGCCAATTAAGCCCAATTGAATCAAGTGTAATAGTGTAATATAAATTGGATCTCTATTGGCCCCAATTGTGTGCCATGATGATCCAAATGCTTTGTTTGTTCATTTAGACATGCAAATGGGGACAATCAAACCCAATAAGATCAATTCTGACACTGCATTACAATAGTTCCCAATTGCACCCAGTTGTGTGTCGAGATGATCTATATGCTTTATTCATTTAATTTAGTGTGAGATTGGGACCAATCAAGACCAACCGGATCAAGTGTTAGAACACAATGTGAATAAGTACATGATTGGTCCTAGTCATGTGTTAGGATGCTCTATTCATTCCATTGAGAGCGTGATTGGGTCCAATTCAGCCCAATTGGATCAAGTACAACAATACAATGTGAATTGGTGCTCGATTGCCCTTATGGCGTGTCAAGATGATCCAAATGCATTATTCATATAGTTGTTCTAATGATCATGCTTGCGATTGAGGCCAATCAAGCCCAATTAGATAAAATGTGACAACAAACGTAAATTAGCGATTGATTTCCACTATTATGTGCCAAGTTAGACCAAATGCTCTATTCATTCTATTGCTTGTGCAATTGGAACTTGAACCCAACCACATGATGTATGACAACATAGTGTGAATTGGTGCTTGATTGGCCCCAATCACGTGTCATGTTGATGAAACATCTCTATTTGTTCAGTCAAGTGTGCAATATATGTGAATCAAGCACAATAGCTCGATTGTTGTGGCTCAGTGGTGGGACAAAGGGTTTGCTAAAACTGGGTCATAAGTTTAGCTAGTTCCGTAGATGTTTCAGACCTACATCTCGAACATGACACAAGGAAAAAACATTAAAAAAATTAAAAGTTCAATATCATATTTTTTAATAAACATAATAGGTAATTTTATTAAATAGTAAAAAACATTTTTCTATTTGGTAAAAAAATGCTTAAAACTCCACCACATGCTTAAGATATCATGAGCATTAAGAAAGAAGAAAAATCGTTCTATAAGAGTCAAATATACATCAAAATTAAAAAACACACTTGAGGATATTACACGTCACCACTACACCCAATTTCCATTGTAAATTATACCTCTCAAAATAATACAATATTACAATTGTTTTTATCATCTAACATATTCATAAAAATTATCAATAAATAATACTTATTGCTAATCTTACTACTATACTACTCAATACAACTGATATTAAAATAACAACTAAAATCATTGATATACTAGCTCTTAAAGTGAGAGTAGATTACATTGTTATATAACTAATAATGAAAATTGTATTAGTAAAACAATCCTCTAAATAGAAAGATAGAACATAGAACCACACCCTAGGGTCATAACAAAGCCTCAAAGGGATTGGAAAAGGAAAAAAACTTATAAACAATGAGAGTCAGGTCTTCTTCTGTGGGCAGCGGGCTCATTAATACACCCAAAAAATTAAGAAAAACATAATAAAATAACTTAATATAAATGTCAGACTTAAATATGATCCTTGATTAATGAAATGAAGCTGCAATGTACATAGGCATTGAACAAATTAGTACTTTGAGTTACAACATATGATCAATCATGATCAAACTCCAAGAATGAAGGAGATTACTCTTAATTAATTAGCTAGACTAGTAACTAAACTAAAACTAGTCAAAACAAACAAGTAAACCTAACACCTAACATAACTAGTATAGTAGTGAACTAACACTATCTGACAATTGTAGCTGCATATGAAAAGGTGCATTGTTATCCACAATAATGAAATAAACAATGCTAATTAATGCCAAAAATTATAATGTTAACATTCCCCCACTTAATTTTCTATTGATTCCAAAGACAAAATATTGAAATACCTCAAATTTGTCATGTGCAAGTGCCTTAGAGAAAACATCTACATGTTCTATTGTCATGAATAATTGGAGTGAGATGTAGTGTTGCTAGATGTGCTCCTAGAAAAAGTGTACTTGCACCTCAATGAGTTCGGTCCTCTCATGAAAAACAAGATTCCAAACAAGTTTTATCACACTATCATTGTCACAATGTAGGATGATAGGTTGCTTTTGTGGAACTCCCAAGCCTTCCAAAATGTGACTTATCCATATCGTTATGTAGACAACTTCTCCTACAATGTGATATTTTGCTTCAGTTGAAGAACATGAAATAAATTTTTGCTTCTTTCTCTCCCGTGATATAAGTCTAGATCCCAATGAAAAACAAATCCAAAAGTGGATATCATGTCATCAATATTGTATGCATGATCTAAATCCATGTAACCTTCTAAGAATAAGTTAACATTCCTCTTATACTCTAGGAAAAAGTCCATGGTACCTTTGATGTAACTAAGAAACCTCTTTTGTACCTTTTAGTGACTTTCTTTTAAAACTTGCATGAATCTTGATAGGTAGGTCACTAAATAACAAATATATGGCCTAATGTATATTAGGTAAATGAAACCCCCAAGCATATTTCCTTTGGCTGAAAAAAACATGATTTTGTTTTTGTCATGATTCTAGTCCAAGACAATAATGAAGTAGCCTCAGATCTATCATGTCAAACATTCATTTTAGATTTTTCTGTGTTTCTTCTATCACTTATAGGAACTACATGTGATTACCAGATCGTCAACATAAACAAGTAAGATCACCGCTCCCACCTTTATTTTTAGATAATTATTGGGATCATAGGGGTTCATGTTGAATCAACTAAGAATGAGATACTCATCTATTTTGTTGTATCACACTCTAGAATCTTGATTGAGTCCATACAATGACTCGACAAACCTACTCACCTCTTCTTATTCATTGGGTATGACCAAACCTTTAGATTGAGTCATGTAGAATTCTTCATTTAGGTCTCCATTTAGAAAAACAGATTTGACGTCCATTTGATGAACTTTTCATCCAAATTGAGTAGTCAAGGTAAAAATAATCCGGATTGTCTTAATTTTAGCTATGGAAGCAAATATATCCTCATAGTGTATTCCTTTTTTTTAGTACAACCCTTAGCTACAAGTTGTGCCTCGTACTTTTCTATTGTACTATCAATAATGTGTTGTCCTGAAGATTTATTTGCAACCAATTGTCTTCATCCGTAATGGAAGGTCTACAAGTTGTCATGCCTTTTTTTTCATCAATGATTGATATTCGGCCTCCATGGATTGTTTCCAAGGTTTAGACTCTAGGGCTTTTTGGACCATTGTTAGTTCATGAGATTCTACAACACAACTCATCAAGGACATATTTACCTCTTCACGAGCTGTATTGCATATTCTTGTTCTAGATGCAGATGTGTCTAAAACTCCGTATATTTTGGCATCTCTAATCATATTTGTACACCATCTTGGCATACATGGAGCAATGGTAGTGAATTTTCACAAATTTTCACATTATTATAGTCACCATTTTCTTCAATCATCACAAATCTTTCTTCTAATTTTTTTGTGTACAAGTCTGCGAACAGTGGACTTGAAGCACTTGTATCTTCAAACTGAACATCCATGTTGATGAATGATCTCTTATTCTTCACATAAACTAGCATGCATTCCATTGTTTCTTCATTGTATCCAATGAATATGTATGGTTTAAAATTTACGTCTAACTTCCCTAACCATGCTTCCTTTGGGGTCATGGCATCAGGGGAAATGTTGGTAACATGTTGAGCATATACATTGTTGTTTTGGTTTCTTCTAGGTCTAGTAGTAGTTACTCAAGCCTTCCTCCTCAATCATTCAATACACAATTTCTATGATTGTGTGGTTTCATCGTTCTGCAACACCATTCAATGATGCTAAATAAGGGGCAATCAATTGATAACAAATTCCTTGATCTTTCATATATGTTGTGAATGAATCACGAGGAATTATCCCTCTATCTGAACAGAGGACCTTTAAGCGACGACCAGTCTATTTCTTCGTAAGGACTTTGAACTCTATGAAGGCTTGAAAAGCTTGATCTTTGGTCTTAAGAATGTATATCCACAATTTTCTAGAATAATCATCAACAAAGAGTTGGAAGTATTGATAACATAAATAAGTCTGACATCTTTCCCCAAAGATTGATATGAACCATGTCCAACTTTCTCTTTTCTATTTGGATTCTTGGGAAAAGGTGTTCGATTTCTCTTTCCAGCTAAACATCTTGTGCAGATATTTGTGTTCTTATTCAGTTGTGACAATCCTCAAACCATTTATCTTTGTCTGAGTCAGATTAAGAACCCAAAAATTGACATGCTCATATTTTCGATGCCATAAATTTACAGAGCTGGTGTCTTAAGAATAAGTTCCTGACTATCACATGAAACAGTGCAATTCAAACATCCTTTTTATGTCGAGTGTTTGTGCAACAATCTTGTACTATTTATTTTTCCATAACGAGGCACATATTTAGGCTACTTGTGTAGTCAAACTCAACCTTAAGATTGTGATTAAACAACTAGCTGAGCTTGTTATGATCTTGGTGTGCGGATTCACTAACGACTCTAGGTTTTAGTGTAACGATTCGTTACATTTGGTATCAGAGCTTTCACCTATGTTCGAATCCCACTCGATGGGTTATGTCATGTAGCCAGGGCCCGTGGGGTGCCTAAACGTTAGCGAAGTAGGGCTAGTACTATCAGAGTGCAAGCATAAACCCAACCTGAGGTCGGGCTCTGCGAAGTATGGTGGGATGTTATGATCCTGATGTGTGGATTCAATAACACCTTGATATTTTGGTGTAACAGTTCGTTACAGAGATAGTTGAGTGATAGAAGATACTTTGTTAGTCCATGTACATAGAAAAAAATGGTGAGTGTACTTTGCTTATTGTTAAGAGGAAACCATATATCTCCAATACCCTGAACCTTGTAAGAAGTGTCATTCCCCGATGAAATTGAGTTTTTGGTGGGAGATGCAATAATCGTGGAGAACCAATATTTTCATTTTGTTATATGTTTGGTTGCACCTGAGTCTACATACTATTATGTTGTTGCTTCTTCCAATTCTATTTCTATTTACGATATTGCTTATTAGAGGATTGTTTGTTATTGTGGTTGGGTTTTAGAATCCTTTCACTTGTTAGTTAATCCATTATACTAATAGTTCTTGGTTTTGTGCCTGTGATTGTAAATAACATGTTTTGGTTTGCTTCCAAATGCTTGGGCATTTTGGTTTTGATTGAAACCTTTCTTTTTGTTGAACTTTTTTTATTCTCTTTGTAGTTAGAAACAAGTGCATGGTCATCATCAACTACTTCATAATGCATGGACTCCCTTTGTTGCAATAAGTTAAGCAACTTTTGGAAAGTCGATTTTTGTTCTATAACATTGAGTGTTGTCATGAACATCCTAGATGAAGGCGAAAAACCTCTCAAGACAATGGGTATAAGAGAGTCATCTGACACTTCTTCTCTGAGAGCTAATAAGGAGGCCCTCAAGGTTGCAATTCTATACAAAAATGTTTTCATGAATTTCAAGGACTTTAACTTCACACTATGCAATTGAATTTGCAAATGGAGAACAGTATTATGATTCTTCACCTCAAAAACTATGTTGAGCTTGTTCTTCATTTGTTTGGCAATGTTAACATCTCTTATGTGAGGTTGTACATCATCGACGACTCTAAAAATGATGATGAGCTTGGATTTTTTATTCACCTTGTCCCACTTTCGTTGATCAACATCATTGACATCCCAGATAAAAGAGTCATTTACAATAGAATACAACTCTTCAAACTCCAAGCAAGTCTTCAGTTTGATTTTCCATACAACATAATTATCTCCTTGGAGGAGTCGTGAGTTTGCCCAAAAGCAAATTAGGTCCCATTTACCATTGTGCAGAAACTGAACTAAAATATGGGAGATGGATAGTGCTTTAGCACTCAAAAAATGTTACCCTTTCTATTTATTGCCAAGTCAATATACCAAAGTTCTTTATATATGCACCCTTCTCATATACCAAAGTTCTTTATATATGCAATCATATGTGAGAGAGATGTTAATGCATATGAGAGCTTGGTACATAGAGAATACATGAAAGTGATTCGTCTAATCAATGACATAAACTTAAAGGGAAATCTTTGTACGCGGTCGACAATTTGTTATATACTTAGATTCCATCAATTTTAGGATTTATGTCTAATGATTGTCGTAGATCGGAATCAAGGGGAGTGGATATGAGTGTAGTGTCCTTATTACTCCCCACTGCTTTATAAGGATGATGTCACCAATGTTGTTGTAACTGTTTAGGCATTGGATGCAAGAGATCAAAACACGATGGTTTTACATGTAATTGTGATTCAAAGGCATCGTTAATACCAAATGCTATGATGAGATCAAAGATTTCAAGAGTGTGTGTTTGTGTTTTAGTTTTTACATCTTTCTGTTGTTGCATGCACAATTGTTTGAATATTTGAGGTAACATGTAGATTAACATAGAAGTATGCAAAAAATGATGCAATAAGGAAAAAAAATCCTTCTCCCTTCGCCCACAAGGGAAAAGTTGAAATACAAGAGAGAAAAATTGTTGTAAAGGTGTTTTTTCTCAATAAAATGCAAAAAATATCCCATGTGTAATGTTTGATTTTTTTGCAATTTTTTTGTTTTGTTTTTGAAATAACTACCCAAATGGCTCCCCCCGCTTTGTTGTATGCAAAAGAAAATAGTTTGGTTTTGAAAAACATGTTGCCCCTTATAAAATTTTGTAATTGGTACACTCATTTAAGAAAGAAATTCCCTTTGTATATACTCACTCGATTGGGCGAGCTGTTTGAAATATATGGAGGGCTTTATTATATTAAACAATAGAGCTTAAATTACTCATTTAAAAAAAATAAAACATAACCTCATTCAGTGGAGCTCGTTGTCCAAGGCGCGGATTAGGGTTTTGTGTTTTTGACCAACACATTTTAAGCATGGCTTTGAGAAAGGATTTGTTGACTGCCGCAGTTGATAACTTTCTTTGTCATGGGTGTTGGAAATCTGCCACTTGCTATGAAATGCTGATTTTTCCACTTGTTCATTATGAGCTGAGCTCGCTAGAGAAAACAATGCAAGCAACACGTCGACCAGTGTTCGAATTGTGAGGTGGATCTGAATGTCGTTAAATGTCTTTGATATGCCTGTGCTAGTAGGAACTTGTAGGCTCTGGTCTTTGAACATCAGAGTAGATTAGACTGGGAAGATTGTTGTGGCCAAGAGTGGTCGAGAGTTTGGCATGCCAACTGAGTATGGAGATCTTGTGAGGGGCTTGATGGCTCGGTGTGAGTTCAACTCGAAGAAGATGCAACTCGGCGGGAACTTTGCCAAGCGATGTGTGAGCAGGGTCGATCTAATCAGTAGGTAGAGCTGACACAATGCAAACAGAGTCAACCTTGTTCCTTGGAGCAAAGAGCTAAGTGGTGAGCTCTGCATGCGCTTGTGACCTCAAGCTAGCTGGTTGGGAGAGCGCGCCTTGGCGAGTTGGTTGGCTGAAGGGAGCTTTGTGAGGATGCAGAGCTCTGCAGGACCTGGAAGACCCTTTCCAAAACTTGACCAGCACGCTTTAAAACCTCCCTAAAAGCAGATCTACTCCTGCAGATACAGAAAATGAGGGGTTGTGGAGTGGGGAGTGTTGGTGCTCCACTATAAAACATTGCCTTAAAAATGATTTCACACAATAATGGCATAAATCTTTTTTAGGGCACCACACCATGTCCCTTCTCTCTTAATCAGCAACTTGCATTCTAGCTCTACTACCAAATGATAAAACAACAGAATCTGAATGCAAGACTTAAATCTGATAATTGATTATGAAATGAAGTTGCAATGAATATATGCATTGAACAACTCAACATTTTGAGCTACAATATTAATGAAATGATGTTGCAATGTATATAGACATTGAACATCTTAGTACATTGAGTTACAAGAAGTGATCAGTGATGATCAAACTCTAAAAATGGAGGAAACTATTGTAACTAATTAGTTAACTAAATAAGAACTAGTCAGTACACCAAGTGAACTGAACAGCTAATAGGACAGCAGTGAACTAGCACAGCAATGAAATAACACTATCTCACAATTACTAGCAGTAGAAGAAACCACAGAAATTACTTACTTTCTGACTGCAGGAATCACAGACGAGAGCTTGATTTTGTAAATTTCTACTTCCAACTCTCATTTTCAATGAAGTTCAACAAAGGAGAGCTTGCTTTCCACTGTGGGGATTGATGCTGAAGATGGCTGTATCGTTGCCACCATAACATGAAACTACTATGCTCCAAGAAAATCTCAAAAGAAATACTCTTATCCTTGATCATCTTCGAAACATAATCTTCAAACTCCAGGCTTTCTTTCAGTTGGGCATTCCCCACTTCATGTTGGCCTTGCCCTGATTGGAGAACATTCAGGGCTTTAGAAATCTCTTCTAGGTGAGCCCAAAAACAGGAGTCCTGAGTTAAGGATGCAAACTTTGTGCGCGCTTTTTTATCTCTACCAATGCGAGTTTGGTCTTTTTCTTGCAACCATCTCTCCAGAACTATGTGACGATGCGGTCTGACCCCATCTGAAAGATAGTTTTCGTTGCTCTTATAATGATAATGCTCTGCAATGTCCAGAGGCTCTACAAGTCTTCTGTATGCATTGCCAGCATTTATCCATTTATTTTGAAAGTGGAAGTCACTGGGCAGTTCATGCTTCTTCACCTTCTCAATAATATTATCCCAGAAAAACTCCAATTTTTTTCTAGCCAAATCTACATGAAAATCTTTCTTGTTACTTCGCTCTTTGAAAAAATCATAGTAGCCAGGGCCGTTGTCCTTACAATGCCCTTTGTACCATTCCACCTCTGCCATATGACACTGGTGCTTGCTCAACTCAGCATTTAGAGCCTCATAGTTCATGTCTTGCTCGTTTTTCACCTCTCTAGCTTTTCTGAGAGCAAAACGTGCATGATGATTCTGTTTCAAAATCAGAAGGCTTCAATCTCAGTGTCTATACAAATGAAATAACACTGAGAGGAAAGAATGCAGATAATTAAGAAGCTACCACAGCTATAGATATAAATTTTAAAGTTAAATTACTAAGGAGGGCTGTGGTTCAACTGTAGATTGGTAACGAAAAATTATACTGCCATTGTTGGGTCACACGTTTTAGACATCTATAACACGTGCAGTAGCATGCCTAATGACTGGGGGCGCCTGTTTGTGTTCCAGGGCATTGAACCCCTGTTTGTGGCCCAGGGTGCGGGCTCAACAACCCTCGTTTAATAAATTAAAAAAAAATGCAGTTCAACGGAGCTTGGGAGAATATCTCAAGTCTCTAATTTATGGTAAGCACAAATAATTGATCTGTATGTGGCATAAACACATGCCATTTCAATTTAATGTTGGTGACACACATGGATAAACAAAAACCATCCTTATTATGTGCCAACATTCAAAGCATGGTTTGAAGTGAAAGCCGTTGGTGAAACAGTTCAGTGGATACTGGGTAGCTTGAAGATTAAACCAAATAACTGGGAATCACCCATCGCATTCAAGAAAAAAAAGATCAGTGGTATCACCTCTGAGACTTGACTCACTTGAGAGAAGGCAGACTCTGGCCATACCTGCTCATGGTGGAAAGTACCCCGTCTCCCCTGTCTAGCTTTCCTTAATCTAAATTTTAACATGAAGGGGCCTCATAGCAAAACATCATATTCCATATGCTTTTGCCCCTAGAAAATTTGAATTGCAAGTGTTCGTTGGCAAAAGGTCGCACTGTAAGGCTAACCTCTGGAATGAGGAAACTAAACTTGGAAAAAAGTCTAATTATGAGGACAAGAAAATCAATTTTTAGATATTTTTTTTGTATGTCTAGAACAATAGGAGCAATGAGATTACCTGAGCCCCAACACCTGCTGCTTCCAATTCCAGTGCTATTCCCATGTCGAAGGAATCTTCTGAGACAAAATTTGGAATTTGCATTGCATTTAGCGTGTAATCATTGACAACATTCAAAATATGGCCATACCCTGTGTGCTCTAAAATACAGGCAACAGCAATTTGATCAAAAGACATCATCCCTTCCCCCTGGATGGTGTAATATAGCATCTTCAGAACAGCTTCAGAGTCCTCAATACAAGCTGCACCATGGCCTGAACAAAACATAAAAGTACCAAAGGGTCTATACGGGCTTCTAAGACCAGAATCTCCTGGATAATTGTTTGCTATTGTAGATGTGAACATGAGGACATTGTTAAGAATAGTCCTGCAAGCATCTTGAACAGAATCAATGCCTATAATGTTCTGCCAATATGGCATAATCACCTTCAAAGGCTCCGTAATTGATTCAAATGGTGCAAGGAGCATCCTAGGAACAATATCATGCTTGGAAACCACATGACAAAATTTTCCTGACCAATCTTCGAGACCAATTGCTTCCCCAAGTCTAGCATCTCCCACCAAAGGAGAACCAAATGTAATGCAAAAGGGAGAGATGTATCTCGCCCTCTTTTCCAGAAACCAGAGTGTGGCCAGTGTTGCAACTGCACCTCCTATGGAATGGCCAGCAAATATAATGGCTTGTTCCTTCTTTTGTTTTAAAACTCTCTCCATCTGATGTAACAAACAAATAATTAGCATTAATTTCAAATCTAAGAATTTGGATCGCTACTAAAATAAGTAAGATAGGTTCTTATAAGTACTCTAAACAATTGAGTAATAGCTGGTTGTCAATATTGTTGTATATTTCCTTAAGCCGTAGCAATATGAAACTATGAAATGGACACATAATGGGAGTGGGCACAACATGGAACGACTGACACAACAATTATAAGGCTGGTGGCTTTATGCTCACCAGGGTTTAAAAATGGATGTTTTGCATTGTGATGCCTGTCTCAATTACTTCACCACACCCTAGAGCACAATGACACTAACATCAGATTTTCATAAACAAAACTCTTGAATAAAAATCGTCTGGATTCATCTGCATAAAATTGTTTTCGTCCTCGATGTTTTGGATCTTATTATTGTATCCATCTTCAGGGGAATAAGAATTCAAACATTGGTTCCATTCTTTGTTCCCCTAAAGATGCATCCAGTAGTGGAATCTAAAACATCAGAAAAAAATTATATTACATCAATGAATTCAGAATAATTTTATTCATTATTACACTACAAAGAAACCAAACTAAAAACAAAAATCCATTCTTTTCCCTATGGGTTAAGTAACCAGACTAAGTTAATGCATGTGCTAAATGTATGAAAAACTGGTGATTGCAAATAATTATCAGTATAGAAAGATAATTAGAATTAACAGGCATAGTTATAGTGCATACTATTAACATGAATAATCATAAAACTAGAGACAACCCCAAAGCTAATTGACAATTATCATAAGATTCTAGCCTCCCTGTTTTGGGGATGATATATAATCGTTAAGATCCTGAATTTCCTATAACAGGACCTGTTAGGAATTAGTATTCACATGGTTGTTAGTATGTTACCGTAAGGTAAATATTTGTTACATGTTAGTTTATTATACATATATAGTGTTATAACAAATATATAACAATATATATTACGGGATTACTGTTGTACGTGAGTTTTCAGATGGTTGAGGTTGTTAACAACCATCACCTTGTTTATACTTGTAATCTATTGTACAGCAAACATATAGAGAAGAATATTATATTATATCTGTGTTGAACTCCATTAATTGAGTGAAACCTGTGATAAAGCTCTTGCAATACCTATCATTGGTATCAGAGCGCTTAAGATCCAGAAATTCCTCTTCCATAAGTCTGGTCGCCATTCTTTGAGCAAGGATCCATGAGAGTCTCTTACAGGAATTTCCCTTTGTTTAATGCCATTTTGTGAAGTCAGATACGTGTACGATCTGTCTATTGCATGTGAGTTATCAGTGGCTGCGCAGCATTGAATCCTTTGGTGATATCTTAAATTGTGGTCTGCCTCCATTCAACACTCTACAAATCTCTTTCCATTGGGACAGATTTATCGAGTCTTTTCCTGCATATTTCCAATATTTGTAGCTGTGTATTGATATGTGACTTTCTATTTTTGCGTGATTGTGAATATATTACATCAAGACCGGGACCTAGCTCATACGTGGCTGTGACTTTGCTCATATGTGATTTGACATCAAATTTCTAAACGTGTAGCATCAAGGTACAAGGCGGCTTGATTTTCCATTATTTGTGGAATCTGGAAAATCTGTGTATTAATCCATTTTGGCTCATATACATCTGCATCTGGCACGACATTAGCTCCAGATCTAGACAACCATAGTTCTCCGGATGGTGAAGAGAATCAAACATATGTTTGCATCAATATATTAATCTAGACTTGCATGCCGCAGTTCTACAGACTTCTGTTCTGTTAATTCATGCCTGATTTTATGAGATCCATGTGTCTGCTCCAGTAAAGTTAGAATTTTTTTATCTGTTGCAAATTTTTGCTAGGAAATACAAGCTTGATGTTTGCTGCAGTCGCATCCTGTGTTTCCTAATTATTGACGGCTCAACTCCTGATCAGTAGAGTTCGTAGAGATTTTTTTGGAGACTACGAAGCATTCATTTAGAGATTGCCACATTCCATCAGACCTCTGGCATGCCCATTCACATTATTGTGTCCAATATACCAACTGGTAGTCTGAATGTAGAATGCAAGAGTATATTTGGATATATAGAAAGCTTCAAATATCACACACGTGGATATGCACATGGAAGCGAAGGGTTCGTGAACGAAGGACAGTAATATGATCGCTCTAATATATGCAAGTTTGTTAAAATATTTGACTGAAGACATATTTGACCTACTCAAAATCAATATCAGCTGAGCTAGCAGCATGTTGATGGAGGAAGGATGCAATGGAGGAAGGAGGTTGAACAGCGACCTCTCGTCAGTCACCAACGACGGGGCAGCGCAGAAGCTGTGGTGGCATATGTATAGTGTGAGTATATGATTTTCAGTGTGGTTTCCATTTTATTAGTGTGCTTCAGTTTGCAGTGTTCTTGTTGCTTTGAGTGGTGTGCTTTATTGTTAATACTGGAAAAGAATTGTATAAGAGAGCAAAAAACTACGGAGATCCTCTGACTGCCGTACATTGTTGTAAGATGGTCGGCTGGTGAATATGTTCACCCACAATGGTGACCATGTGCAGCAAGATCAAGACAGCAAGATCCAATTAGTATGATACAACACAATACATTTTTCCCTTTCTGATTTCTTATTTGGAATTTCACATTGTCGGGGGGAATACATACCAATGTTCCATTCCCATTCTGTACCCGAAACGACTTAGTCAAGGAAAGCTTCCGGTGGCAGTGGCAGTTTTCTATGCTGTTTGAGATCAAGTGGCAGCGATCAATGACAGAGACTACAATGAAGAACATTACGATTCTTATAGGAAGTAATGTGAAATATTTTCAGTATTTCTTCTATTGTGTGGTTTGTAATATGCAAGTTGTGTTTCCTACATAATTCCCTGATGTATAAGCATAGTGGTGAACAGTAGCACCAGAGTAAGTCCGTTCATGGATCTTGAAAGGGTTTGTGGGAGGATCCAGAAAACCACACGAGGTGGACAGTTGATGAGGTTCCTGTCACGTCAAGGTTTGTAGTAAGCCTGTTTAAAACCATGGAAGGAGAGAGCCTTTCTTTTGGATCAAGGTCATGCGTCACAAAGTTGGACATGCCACACGGGTGAGCATACTGCAGTTGAGAGTGTGGATGTTTTTCTACCATGTAAACACTAAGGGGGGGAATGTTAGGAATTAGTATTCACATGGTTGTTAGTATGTTACCGTAAGGTAAATATTTGTTACATGTTAGTTTATTATACATATATAGTGTTATAACAAATATATAACAATATATATTATGGGATTATTGTTGTACGTGAGTTTTCAGATGGTTGAGGTTGTTAACAACCATCACCTTGTTTATAGGAAAGTATTTTCCTATATATTTGTAATCTATTGTACAGCAAACATATAGAGAAGAATATTATATTATATCTGTGTTGAACTCCATTAATTGAGTGAAACCTGTGATAAAGCTCTTGCAATACCTATCAGGACCTTCAGTTTCCTGAGTGACAGATTTGTCTGATGCAAGGCAGTGATGACAATCATCATTTGTAGTTTTTTTCCACAATGGCTTTAAGTTTTACCAATGATAAGCTCAATAAATCCTGCAATTTCAAAGATTCCCAGCAAAGATCTTTACCATTCCAAGAAAACAAACAATCATAAATCAGGGGTTATTTTAGTCTCTTGATCCATTGGTAAGCTTTCTTCTCACAATTGCTCTTTACCCCATCGGTAAACTTTCTAAGTCTCTGTCACGAATGTTATAAATGTGGGATTATTATTTAAACAGCTTCTGATCTTTCACCCTTCAGAAGGTTCTTGACTCTGGTTTTTCAGGTCTAACCTCACCCCACTGGAAAATGTTTAAGCATACCCAATATTTTATAAACAACATTTTGCTCACAATTGTTATATATGTGGAATTATTATTAACACAAAATTTCAGATAGAGAGTATTCTATGAAAAACTCTAATAACAAAAAAAAAAGCCAACTTTGTAAGCCTGATCATTCAGATATCTCGTAAGCCACAGACGTCAAGGAAAATTGCATCTAGTTCAAAACTGTAGTTGGGTGTGCAAGAATTATTTGGGTATAAGAACTACACTTTAAATTGCAATAACATGAATCTTACAGCACAGATCAACTTTATAACACACAGTAAATGGTTTATTTACCTGGGCTTTGAAATCTGAACTTTCCAGAATATGCAGGAATATGTTAAGAACTCCTTTGTGAACAAGCGCTGGCTTAGCATCATCGCCCTTGAAGCAGACAGAAAAGACTGTGTTCTCCTTCTGGATATTGCACTCTCCATATCTGCCATCTCTGACCATCAAATCTTCTACAGAAAATGAAGGGAAGGTCACATAAACCACATCTTCAAGTACAGTCACACGAAAAGTATCCACATTATTTATAGGAACTCTATGTATCTCTTCCCAAGACCGGTGCAGGATTCCAGACGATATAAGAAAATCTGCGATCTCCGTACTAGCAGTGAACCTATAAGAACAATTCTACGAGTTAGCACATATGGGCGCCTTGAAAATCAAGTCTTTGAGGTCAAAACCCTTATACTTTAAAAATCAATGACGAAACCCATTTAAATTTCTGAAAGAAGGTTCAGATTTATGTAGTCCTCTGAGCACCCAAAGGAAAGTTTTGATTACATTTCTACCATGATCATCTCTAATTTCCATTAAGACTAATTTAATAAGGTCTACCCATCCCTTCAGAAGCAAATGTTTAGCACATATACTTATGACTTAAAACTAGCATGTCAAATGAAAATTCACATGCTCATACTTACAGTGGTGTGGTAGAAAAATCTGAATCCATAGTTTCAGATACCTGCTGCTTCCTTTTCTTCAAGTGTGCACATTTCCTGTGAAGGGAATGCTTTCTTTAAGGAAATCTAAAGCAGGAAGTCAGCAGCATCTAAGAAAAACTATGGGAAGAAAAGTCTCAAAGACCTCGTAGGTAAACAGGGGAAGGAGCAGAGAACATGGTAAAGTCATTCAATCGGTCTGAACCGTATAGAGACTACAGAAATGATGGGTTTCTTTGCCTCGTGCATACTTACCTAGCTTTCACAATTTGTACAGGAAATTAAAATGAAGGTCAGCATATAAAAAAGAGAAGGAAAGTCGTTGGAAGCTCATTTGGTCTGTGGTCTTGGTCATTCTTGTAATCTAAAGTCCCACTTGCTTATCCATTCGTTTTTTTTTTTCGTATCATTCGCTCGCCACCAATCAAATCTCTAAGTAGTTGATTGAATAAATTAATGGATTGGATTTTTTATTTAAAATATGCTCGGAGTGATTATATGTTTCTCCTTATTTAAAATTTAGTGTTGACATGAATATTTTAATTTGAAGTGGTTGACTTTTGCAATTGTAAGTTTTTAATCCACAAGCATGTTAATATCCTTTCTAATAGGTATTTATATGCGGAACATAAATCTTCTATGCAACTTGCTAAATAAGGATGTAAATCTCATCCATTGAAGCTGAAAACGAGAGGAGGTGGAGTGGAAGAAAAAAGAGGGGATGGTACCATACAATGATTTTCGGTTTGGTGTCGTCCTCATGAGAATGATGACTTTGTGCTCGATGAGGAGTTGTTCCATAGGTTTAAAAAAGATTGTGATTTTCTTATGTGAGAGTTTTATAGTCATGAGTGGTTACATTGATCAGGGTTTCAAGTCGAAATAAGTGTTGAGTAGAGGTGTTACAGCTGATTTTTTCCCACCCTCGAAAATGATGTCTATTTGACTACTTCATTAAAGCTTGCATGTTATTAATTCCTTTATAGTTATGTTTGGATATTGATATGTCTCCTTGTAGTTGTGTAAGTGCTCTAACTATGTTGATAGTATACCCATCCATGTCGGCTAGCTTATCCACCCTTTCTAATCATTTTGTGTGGCATCTAGCTACTAAGTCCATCAATTTCTTTCTCCCTGTGCCATTAGAATCTTTTGAAACATTGTATGAGCATGATTTTTTATTTTGTTCTTGTTCTAGACTGTCCAACTCTATTTTTCTTTTTGTGTGGCACCTAGCCATCCCATGGAAAAAGCATAGTACACAGCCGCATTTGAAATTTCAATTTCCAATGATTGAAGAGATTTTTTGAGTCTGCTTCAATTTTCTTTATTCAATGTAGTGCCCTTAATCATTTCTTCAGCCTTGTAGTTGTATATTGCTTCGTTATAGATTCTTTGATCCCTTTCCTCATCATGCAAAGAGTGTGGTAGGAAGTCTTGTAAAGTTTCCTCTACTTTTGTTTCTATTGGTAATTTGGGATCTACTACATGTTGCAATCAAAAGGGCCTGATTTGAGTGATCATTTGTTCCATGGTTTCTTCCAGATCCACACACCTCTGCATCCAATCACTTTTTGAGATTTTTTCCAAGATGCTACTAAACTTTGATTTTTGCATGGGGGTTAATTTGTTGAGGTGCATTGTGCAGCCTTCCTTTGTTCAACCACCCCATGTTGTAGCCGGAAGCTTTAAGCCTCTTTCCATTGCGCCAATACTTTTTTGATGAGTGTCAATGGATCCCGCGGTTCAGGAGAAGTAAGGCCACGGGATATTGAAAAATTATTGGTTTGAGATCTATTGTGTGACGTGCTCTATACTAAAGGAGGAGATGATATTTATGCAGTTTTGACTTGTGTTAACTCTTGTTATTTATTTTTCCTCTCCTCCTTTTCTTGTTTGTCCCTGTGTTACTTCTATGCTTCTTTTTCTCTTCGTCTTTCCTCCTTTTTTTTCATCCTCCTTTTTCTCTTCTTCTAGTTTCTTCTTCTCTTCTTCTTTCCTCCTTTTTTCTTCTTCCTCTCCCCTTTTCTTTTCTTCTTCTTCTTTCCTCCTCTTCTCATTTCCTTCCTTATTGTCTTCTCAGCTTCCTCCTTCCTTTTCTTCTCTTATTCTTCCATTCTTTTCTTCTCTTCTTCTTTCTTTTTCTTCTCCTCTTCTTCTTTCTTTTTCTTCTCCTCTTCTTATTTTCTTTTCTTTTGCTCCTCATTTTTTTTAATTTCTTGTTTTTCTTCCATGGCTTTTATATCAAATAGTTCTTGTATTTCTTTGATACATTTCCTATCCATTGATGTCTTCTTCTTCTTTTTCTTCAACTCTTGAAGTGTAACACTCTGATTTTGTATGTTAACTTGGTGAATGTTTTACATACTGTTATAGCTCTTGGAATGAAAGCAAACATGTTAAGATACGTTTTGATCTTAAGAGAATGTGTTGCTAATTTGGATTCTTGCATACTGTGATTTATTGCATGGGACAGCAAATATTGTACTTGTGTGTTTGCTGATGTGACGACAGATTGTCATATAATTGCTTGCTCTTGTGCTGATTGACAGCATACCCTGAATCAACTCCATTGATTCAAGTATGCTGAGGCCCTCTTGTGTTTTCTATGATTAATTCACACTTGAACTGGACTAGGATTATTATGAGCGTGCAGCGCCTGATTACAGGTGTGAATAGCTAGCACGAAAATGCCAACGACAGGGGTTCGATTCTTGAACCCTGTACTGTCGAATTTGGGACCTCGTGGGGTGAGAAACGCCTGAACACGGGTGGCCTTGGCATGTAATCTGAAGGACGGAACGTCCTGCTCTGCGTTCACGTGGATGTTAGTAAGGGGCTGGAAGGAAGTTGTTAGTGTTAGTGGTTAGTGTGAATTAAACCTAAACTAACCCTAAGGCCTAACATACATCCTACACTACTATCCTAAGTGGATTTTTAAATTACAAAAAAAAAAGAGGGAAAAATAAATCTAAATTCTAAAACCTAAGGTTTAACTAAGACCTAGGTCGAATGAGTTATGTAACCTAAACTAATCCTAAACTAAGGGGTACGCAGACCCTTGGGAAGAAAGGGATAAGGATGGGAAGGAGGCATTCATTGGAATTAAATAAACTGTCCCTTCGTGGACGGCGCCAGTTTTGGCGGGGCAGGTAAGGAATTTAGAGGCATCTATTTTGAAATAGAGCCAAATTCAGTTGCATGGAAAATTTGAAATTTAGAAGCTTGCCAACCCAAGTGGCGGTGGCGTGGAAAGTAAGGAAAAAGGCAAAGCCTTTAATGCATTAATGGTTTTTGGTCCTCGCGACCAGCTCGCCTTGGAAACAACATGAGGGAATTTGATCTTTCATTGTTTCGATTTGGTTTGGCCGAAGTTGCTCTGCATTTGGTTTCTTTGGTCTGGTTCAGTCGAACCAGCTCTTGGCATTTGACATTTTCTTGGGGATTTGGAGGCTGTTGTTAAGCCGAAGAAGGAAGGAAGTGTTGGAGAGTTTGTGCTGTCGCTGTGGAAAGGAAAAACGCGGCAGACAAGGTTTTCTTCGAGTTTTGGAAGAAAGATTACAGGCATGTTAAGCCCTTCTCTTTAAAAATATTTGCTTTGATTAAATGTTTCATTAAAACAACCCTGCTCTTGGGTTGGGGATTGGCATGATTGCTGTTGAGTTGATTTTGAAATGGATTTGTTGATTCTTGCCTTCTTTTCTTTAGAAAATGATAAGAAAACGGCTCTGGTTTCTCGACCTTGATTTGTTGTTGCTTAAAATTGGGTTGGAATATGAATTACCGTTGTGGTTGCTGACAGTTTGTGGAATGAAATAAACAATTTTCTTTCTCTGTACATGTGGTATGGAGTGGACAGAATATTTAATCTTTTCCTTATAGTGTAATCGTTCTCCTTGTTGTTGTGCTTGGAACTGCTATTACATGTGAGAGAGAAAAATGGAATTACAGTCGTGATTATATTGCTATGACTAGGTATTAATAACTCTTGGTATTATTCGGAAATAATATGAATCATCTTTATGGGTCACTGAATTCGACTGTCCTTGTATTTTATTGAACGGAATACCTTCCTGTCGAGCTGGGTGTTTAACAGTAATGGGAAAACATCATATATATCTCGAGACTGTGCTTGATATATGAGTTGTGTCGCTATGAATTGGGTTTGTCGACCCTTGCTGTCTTTTCTTTTTGAAATGTTAAGAAAATTGTTTTCTTCGTTGCTGTGTTTAACTGTTTTGTTCCTTCTCGAATGGATTTACCTCCATGAGGTGCTGGTTATGGGTATTATATGAAAAATTTAATTGGTTATTCTTGTGGAATGGAAGGTAAAACTGTATAGGTTACTTGAGTTGTTTTTGGCATTGAAACTATACGTCCTTTTTCTGATGGACTAAAATAAAAGAAGCATTAGTGTTTGAAATTGTTTCTTATTGAAAGTTTCAAGGATATAGATCCTTTCCCTTCTCCAGTTTTTGGGGATCTTAATGGAAATGGCATTCGGGGTTTCTTTGGGTAATCGAACTCGATTTTAATAAAGTAATAGTAGTATTACATTGCTGTGCCTTTCCTTGGATTGGATATAGACGAACACGTATTGGGTATTCGTGAAGTAGGAAAAGTGAATTGTTTTCCTTCTGAACTCCTTAATGAAGTATGTCTTTTCTTACGGTGTGGATAAGATGGTTTCATTGTGTTTTCTTGATACTGTTCGGTCTTCTTAATCAGACTATTGACGCAATTATAAACTGGTTTTGTAGTCTGTGCAATGAATGATTATGATTTCTTCTTGCTGTAATGAAGGTTGACCCCATTGCGTCTAGCAGTCGTGGTTTAAACTTCTGATATTATTATTTTTTACTATCTTGTGAATGCGAACTTGGCTGGAATGTTCATTGCTGTAGCTCGTTGGATTGCAGCTGTACTGGCTATGTGAGATGCTTATCAATGAAAACGTTTACTCTGTTATCTTTCTAAGTTGAGTTGTCCATGCTAAGAAAAACATGATTTGAATGTTTTTACTTCATTCTGAATACAATGATTGTTTCTTAATGAAATCATAAGAGAATGAATTCTTCTCTTTTTGCTATTTGGGACTCTGAAAGTGACATTGGAATTATAGTGCATATGACTTGGTCTTGCTGTAGGTAACAGCAATGTACCACCTGTTATTAGGAACTATATGCGTTCAGAGGTATAAAAGATCATATGAATATATACTTGCGTGGTTGCATAATTGTTTTTGGTTAGTTATACAGTGTAAGAAGTAGGGAATCTTCTAGTATAGCAAATACCTAGTAGGCATATTGATATGGCTTGCTCAACGATGAAAATAATGTCTTACTAACCTGTTTGGTATTCATATGAACTGGAAATAAATGAAATTATTCTTGCTGCCAGAAAGTGAATTTCCGAGTGGATTTTGTAAGTTTCACTCTGAACTGCTATCTTGAATTGATTTTCGTTTGGATTCCACTGTTAGGACAATCATGTGGAAGGAAATAGAGATATGAATGAATGTGTTAGAAAAATGATCTTTCTTCTTTCATTCAGTTAGAAATCTGGAATTCGTGAATGATGAATTTTTATAGTGCTTACATGGGAGCTACTATATGCATTGTTGTTCGCTTTCTTGTTTGTACTTGAATGCTTAAATTTAACATGCTTCATGAACGGAAAGGAAAGTAATGGATTTATATTCAGTTAGTTTCATCCTTTGCATTTGTTATTAATGGAAGGCGTGGAAAGGATAACTGTATGCTATATAGGCAGCAAACTACTTGTATTCCTAACGTTACAAATGTTGTAAATTGATACTTGCAATGATTATGTGGAAACGGGACAGCAGTCCCTTGGCTGATTGTGATGATATTTTTCTGATAGTTCAATTGTTATGCTGATCTCTCCTTTGTGCCTATTTTGAGATTGATGTTTGCTGTCGTTTCATAAAACAGGGTTCTTTTATTGAAACAGTTAGTTGAAGCATCTTATTTTAAGGATAAGTGCTTAATGTGCTCAGTTCATTGAACTAACCCGTGCAATTCATTTTGCAGATGGAATTTGATTAAATATGAAGACTTGGCTATTTTTTGATGCCTCTTGTTTAGATGTACAATAACTTGTAATTGCTGCTTTTATTCCTCTTGAGGAATTGCGAAAGAAGAAAATATATTCTTCTGTCCATGAGTTGTATGGATGCTTTGTATAAACTATACCCAATTAGCCGGATTGGCAAATGTACAAATTATGTCTTGAAATATTGAATACAATTACAGGTGTGATATTTTCAATAATTATATCAGTTGATATTGTTGTTTAAATTGGAAATATGATGTTATTTCCTGATTTGGAATTGTTTTATTATCCTTGGATGGATGTTGAATTGAAACTGATATCTATTCTTACTTAAATACAACTTTTAAGTTGAACAATGCAATTAGTTCATACTTGGGTAAAGATGAATTTTTAAATTGACATTAAAAAGGGATTAAGAAGAATATGATTTCATAATCAGAAGGTATTCAGGATTAGCTTAGGAGCTAAGGAATATCAATTCAATTTCGGAGTAATCGAACCTTGCTTTCGAACTCCATTAATGATCCCGTTTGATAAAATTCAGAATAAAGGATATAGGATACATATATCCATAACTAATGATCCTTAACTATATAACGTTAAGGGGAACAAATGAATTCATTTCTCGAAAATTAGACCTCGTTTGAATGACGTCTAATAAGTTAATATTCTGAAATTAGTTGTAGTTGGAAACATCTTGGCTAAGTTTAATAGGTTAAACTTATTACGTCCGTCGGTACGGACTGCTTAATCCAATGATTAAGAAATAAACCAAGTAAGGAAATGTAGCCCTTCGATACGAAGGAGACGATACTTGGCAAACTAATGGACAGTTTAGTCCCTCTTAGTTATATGCAACTGCAACGGAAACGAGGATCAAGAGATCAGCGCAGATGCTGAAAGTCGTTTTTAATTATTACTCGTAGCTAAGTCACTTGAGCAGGATGTGTATTCTCGATGGGTGGATTCTGCAGGACATTGGCATACGCCAGCTACAGCAGGGTGTCTTCATGAAGACGGAGTCTTCATGACGACACAATGTTGCAGCTGACATATAGCAATGCCCTCCCGAATTAAAACATTTAGAATACATAGGCTGAATGTGTAGATCTTAGCTGGGGTGGGGATAGGGTATGATCTGGTATACGGAGTGACTCCGGAATACTAAAGATAATCAGACACACGGAGTCATGGGGTAACGACACCGTATGTCTTCGTATCTTTAGTTACCAGGAGTGCCTTCCTATACCCGTTCATATTACTAACTAGAACTGAAAGTTTAAAACTGAACTTAAACGTTGAGGACTGGTAGGAACCAGGAAAGACCATTCTAGATAACAGGTGAAGTGAAGTGAAGGACGTATTCCGTAGATGTGTATCACATCCAGGAATATGATCATGCAAAGCATGTGAAAATCTTTGGCCAAAGTATCGCAATTGCTGGTTGCGTTGTCCTTATCACTTAATTTAAGATGCAGGATGTCAGATGAATATCAGTAACAGATATTCAGATAGGCTTCTTAAATGGATCACTTTGATAACCGGGGAAGGTTATGAGAACAGGTATATATATTATACTATGCAAAAAAAAAACATGAAGGATCGGTTGTTGCCGAGTCATGAACATGAAGGATCGGTTGTTGCCGAGTCATGAAATGAAGGATCGTTGAAACTCCGAGCCATGAAAATGGAAGATCGGCAGTTCATCGAGTCATTTACAGCAGCATATAGAATCTGTTATAAGATTGAATGGCATTGAATGTGTGTTCCATATTGTAAATATGTGAACAGGGAACATTCGTTTTAAAAAGAAATTGTATGATCCAAACTGTGTTGTTTGGGCAGAGAACAATTATTAAAACTCGAACGTGTGTTTGAATTTTATAATTCATAACAGAGAACGTTATATTAAAAAAAAAAAAAAAAAATTCCCTTTGTTCTGGTGTTTTAAAATGGGGATGTTACATCTTGGTATCAGAGCTGAAGGTTGCAGCTCTTGGACCTAATGAGTCCACGTTATTAATAAAGTTTACATTTTCTTATTGAACAGAAAATGGTCAGGACAAGAGGGAATGCTGCGAATAACCCGTTGCAGGGTGGAGAAGCAGCAACTGCCCAAAAGCTGGATGAAATCCTTGCTGCCCTACTTGATACGAGGGATCGTTTGACTGTACTGGAACAGCAGTCAATGGGCAATGAAGAGGAGGGGAATGAAGCTGAAATAAATGATCAGCTACCTCCTGTGGACAACATCAACGGAGGGAATCCGGGTGTTGATGATAATAATGTAATTGCTCCTAATCCCCCTGAAAATAAAAGGGCAAGATTAGCAGCTGAACTTACAAATGATATAAAGAGAATAAGTCCTCCAAAGTTTGATGGAACAACTCTTGGGGACGGAGCTGAGAACTGGCTCAGTGAAATGGAGAAATACTTTGCAATAAGAAACTTCTCCGAAGAGACTAAAGCGATATGGGGAGCATATCAGCTTTCTCATGAAGCATCATCCTGGTGGGACAACCGTAAGGTTGAGCTGAATATTGTCGAATCAGACATAACTTGGGATCAATTTAAGGGTTATTTTAGGCAAAGATGGCTGCCTCAACTCTATTTTGATAGGAAAATGACTGAATTTCAGAACTGGTCGCAAGGAAGGCTGTCGGTGACAGAATACTGGGAAGGGTTTACTAAACTCCTTAAGTATGTGCCGCAGTACCAAGCTGACGAGAAGTTCAGAATACGGAAATTCATAATGGGACTGAATCCCATCATCGGTGGCGAAGTGGATGTCCACGGCCCAACCACCATGGATGGAGTTGTCGAAAAGGCAATCAGACAGGAACAGAAATTGAGAGCAATATCTGCTCACAGGGAAGAGATAAGGAAGAAGATTCCCAATCCTTCTTCGTCTCTTGCACCAAAAAGGGGACCTTGGAAAAGGTTTGGTGTGAAAAATAAAATTGTTGTTGATAACAACAAGAAACCTGTGATGAACAGACCTGTAAATAGCGTGCGGAACAGCTTCCCAAAAGTTAATGGCATTGGACAAAAGTCCTATGGAAGCCAGAACGATAACTTTAAGGCTGGTAATAAATTTGAACCTAGAAAAGGGCCAGCTGGAGGATGCTTCAACTGTGGAAAGGACCACTATGCGAATCACTGTCCTCTGAAGAAGGATGATCGCGGACAGCAGCATAGGATACATGCTGCAGTGTCTAACAGACAAGCTGAAAAGCAAGTGACGCCCATAGAAGTTACGGGTAAGTTATTCGGTAAACCTGTAGTTGTACTTTTTGATACTGGAGCTACAGAATGTTTTATTTCTACTGAACTAGCTATGAAATTAAAAAGAAAGGCTGCAAGAATGGATAAAACATGGACAGTGCATTATGGGAATAATGTTGTCCATACAGTTAGAAATGTGCCTTTTTGGGGCAATTCTTGACCTGCCTGGTTTCTCCACCGAAGTTGACTTGTATGTCACTCCTCTAGGATCATATGATATCATTATTGGAGTTAACTGGTTGGCTGAACATAAGGCAAAGGTTGACTATTATGAAAAACAAATCAATTGCCTTGATGACCTGCAGAAAGCAGCAATCATTCAAGGTGTAAAACGGGAAGTTGCAGTTAGGAAACTGACGGCTATGCAACTAAAGAGGGCTAAAAACAGAGGCTGCACTTTGTATGTGGTAAAAATGACAGAAAATGAAGAGGAAGATAATGATTTCATGGAAAGATATCCATTGTTGAGGGATTTCCGTGATGTGTTTCCAGAGGAATTGCCGGGTCTTCCGCCCAAACGTGAGTTTGACTTCGCTATAGAGATCAAACCAGGAACGGAACCCATATCTAAGGCACCTTACAGAATGACTACCATTGAGCTGGTAGAACTGAAGGCTCAGTTACAAGAACTTCTGACTAAGGGGCTGATCAGACCGAGCGTCTCACCTTGGGGAGCGCCGGTAATCTTCGTAAAGAAAAAGGATGGCACTTTGAGGTTGTGCATTGATTACAGAATGCTGAACAAGGCAACCATTAAAAATCGATACCCACTTCCAAGGATCGATGATCTGTTTGATCAGATGCGAGGAGCATCAGTCTATTCAAAAATAGATCTGCGATCAGGGTACCATCAGTTGAGAATAAAAGAGGAAGATATTCATAAAACAGCTTTTAGAACGAGGTATGGACATTATGAGTTCACGGTGTTGCCTTTTGGGCTGACTAATGCACCTGCCGCCTTCATGAATCTAATGAATAACATTTTTCAAGAATACTTAGACAAGTTTGTGCTTGTATTCTTAGACGACATTCTTATATACTCTAAAAATGTCGAAGAACACCAAGAACATCTCAGGATAGTGCTAGAAATCTTAAGAAAGAGGAAGTTGTATGGCAAACTATCCAAATGTTCCTTTTATGATGCAGAGGTGCATTATTTAGGACACGTTATAAGCAAAGACGAGATAGCTGTTGACCCTTCAAAGATCACAGCTATAACTGAGTGGCCTGCGCCTAAGAACGTGCACGAAGTGAGGAGCTTCATGGGCTTGGCTGGATATTATAGAAAGTTCGTTAAGGACTTTTCAAAAATTGCTGCCCCAATCACTTCGTTGCAAAAGAAAGAAAAGAAATTTGTCTGGACAGACAAATGTGAATCTGCCTTTAAAAAGTTAAAGGAGCAGTTAACTACAGCACCTATTTTGACTGTACCTGATCCAAATGGAGATTTTATGGTTGTAACGGACGCCTCAGGAGAAGGCCTTGGAGGTATTCTGTTACAGAATAACCATGTTATCGCTTATGAAAGCAGAAAGCTTAAGTTACATGAACAGAACTATGCTCCACACGATCTTGAGCTCGCTGCCATTGTTCATGCGCTTCAAATATGGAGGCATTACCTTCTTGGCAAGCCCTTTGAATTAAAAACAGACCATCTGGGGCTGAAGTATATTTTTACTCAGCCAAATCTGAATGCAAGGCAACGAAGATGGTTAGAATTTCTGTCTCAGTATGATTTTGATATAAGCTACATTAAGGGCAAGGAAAATAGAGTAGCAGATGCTCTGAGTCGAAGGAAGCATATCTCTGCTCTTATAACGTTAAGAACTCAGTTTAAGGATGAGGTAAAAGATGCCTTGGAATCAGATCCTTATTCCCAGCAAGTCAAATCAGCACTTGCTGCAGACCTGCAGGACAACAGGTACAAAGGATTTCGTTTTGATAACGAAGGAGTTCTGAGGTTCGAAAACAGGGTATATGTACCTGTGGCAAATGACTTAAGAGGGAAATTGCTAATTGAATTCCATAATTCACCTTTTTCTGGGCACCCTGGCATTACAAAAATGCTTGCTGATCTTAAGCAGCAATATTTTTGGAAGGGAATGAAAAAGGATGTGGTAGAGTTTGTAACACACTGCTTGGAATGTCAGCGTGTTAAAGCGGAACATATGCACCCTTCTGGATTATTGTATCCCCACAGCATTCCGCAGTATAAGTGGCAAGTGATAACGATGGATTTCATTCAAGGATTGCCTATGTCAAGAAATAAACATGACATTATCCTGGTTGTAGTCGACAAATTGACCAAAGTGGCACACTTCATTGCTGGTAATTTGAAGGACGATGCACCAGTTTTAGCAAGAAGATTCGTGCATGAAATCTTCAGGTTGCATGGAATACCGGAATTAATCATATCGGACAGAGATCCGAGGATGACATCAAGGTTTTGGCAAACGCTTAATGCAGCCTTGGGAACTAAATTAAACTTCAGTTCTGCATATCATCCAGAAACGGATGGACAGACTGAGAGAGTTAATCAAGTTTTAGAGGACATGCTAAGGATGTATTGCATGGACCAGCAGTATAAATGGGAGGAATACCTTCCGCTGGTAGAATTTGCTTACAATAACACCTATCATGCCTCTTTAAAAATGGCGCCCTTTGAAGCATTGTATGGAAGAAAATGTAGAACCCCTGTCAGCTGGGACAGCGTTGAGGACAGAGAGGTAATTGGGCCAGAAATCCTTATGGAAATGGAACAGCAAATCAAAATGATTCGGGAACATCTAAAGGAGGCTGCCAATAGGCAGAAGAGCTATGCAGACTTGAAGCGGGTTGACAGGCATTATAAACTTGGAGAGAAGGTCTTTCTTCGGGTGAAGCCGAAAAAGAGCTCCATAACTTTTGGCAAGGCTGCCAAGTTGTCGCCACGTTACGTGGGACCTTTTGAAATTATTGAAATAATCAACCCTGTAGCTTATCGTCTAGCATTACCTCCTGCTTTGTCTCAAATGCATGATGTTTTTCATATTTCTTTACTTAAGAAATACGTGACAGATTTATCACATGTGCTAAATTGGAATTCCTTGCAGGTCCAAGACCCAGGAATAATCGTGGTTAAGCCCATTCGAGTGCTGGGAACTCGCCAGTTGTACTTATGAAATCATGAAGTGAACCAATGTAAGGTCCAGTGGGACCAGTTCAGCGAAGAAAGTGCAACTTGGGAGAATCTCGAAGAAATGAGATCTACTTTTCCACACCTGTTTAACTGAATTTGAAATTCAGAGAACTGAAAATTCTACCAAATTTAGACAATTATTAGTCTACTGTACAGTTGTCTTAAAACATTGTTTTTAAGAGAGAATCTGTTTTTGGTATGAACTTATGAAGGAAAGGACAATAACTGAACTTTGTCCTAGGAACTCCTTGACTTGTTAATCTGATCATCGGGACGATGATTCTTTAAGGAGGGAAGAATGTAACACTCTGATTTTGTATGTTAACTTGGTGAATGTTTTACATACTGTTATAGCTGCTTGGAATGAAAGCAAACATGTTAAGATATGTTTTGATCTTAAGAGAATGTGTTGCTAATTTGGATTCTTGCATACTGTGATTTATTGCATGGGACAACAAATATTGTACTTGTGTGTTTGCTGATGTGACGACAGATTGTCGTATAATTGCTTGCTCTTGTGCTGATTGACAGCATACCCTGAATCAATTCCATTGATTCAAGTATGCTGAGGCCCTCTTGTGTTTTCTATGATTAATTCACACTTGAACTGGACTAGGATTATTATGAGCGTGCAGCGCCTGATTACAGGTGTGAATAGCTAGCACGAAAATGCCAACGACAGGGGTTCGATTCTTGAACCCTGTACTGTCGAATTTGGGACCTCGTGGGGCAGAGAAACGCCTGGACACGGGTGGCCTTGGCATGTAATCTGAAGGACGGAACGTCCTGCTCTGCATTAACGTGAATGTTAGTAAGGGGCTGGAAGGAAGTTGTTAGTGTTAGTGGTTAGTGTGAATTAAACCTAAACAAACCCTAAAGCCTAACATATATCCTACACTACTATCCTAAGTGGATTTTTAAATTTAAAAAAAAAGGAGGGAAAATTAAACCTAAATTCTAAAACCTAAGGTTAAACTAAGACCTAGGTTGAATGATTTATGTAACCTAAACTAATCCTAAACTAAGGGGTACGCAGACCCTTGGGAGGAAAGGGATAAGGATGGGAAGGGGCATTCATTGGCATTAAATAAACTGTCCCTTCGTGGACGGCGCCAGTTTTGGCGGGGCAGGTAAGGAATTTAGAGGCATCTATTTTGAAATAGAGCCAAATTCAGTTGCATGGAAATTTTGAAATTTAAAACTCGCCAACCCAAGTGGCGGTGGCGTGGAAAGTAAGGAAAAAGGAAAAGCCTTTCATGCATTGATGGTTTTCGGTCCTCGCGACCAGCTCGCCTTGGAAACAGCATGAGGGAATTTGATTTTTCATTGTTCGATTTGGTTTTGGTCGAAGTTGCTCTGCATTTGGTTTTTTTGGTCTGGTTCAGTCGAACCAGCTCTTGGCATTTGACATTTTCTTGGAGATTTGGAGGCTGTTGTTAAGCCTGAAGAAGGAAGGAAGTGTTGGAGAGTTTGTGCTGTCGCTGTGGAAGGAAAAACGCGGCAAACAAAGTTTTCTTCGAGTTCTGGAAGAGAGATTACAGGCATGTTAAGCCCTTCTCTTTAAAAATCCTTGCTTTGATTAAATGTTTCATTAAAACAACCCTGCTCTTGGGTTGGGATTGCATGATTGCTGTTGAGTTGATTTTGTTTTGGATTTGTTGATTCTTGCCTTCTTTTCTTTGGAAATGATAAGAAAATGGCTTCTGGTTGCTTGGTTTGATTTGTTGTTGCTTAAAATTGGGTTGGAATATGAATTACTGTTGTGGTTGCTGACAGTTTGTGGAATGAAATAAACATTTTTCTTTCTCTGTACATGATGGTATGGAGTAGGACAGGCTGTGTTGTCTTTTCCTTATAGTGTAATGTTCTCCTTGTAATGTTGTGCTTTGCTATTACATGTGAAGAGAAAAATGGAATTACAGTGTGATTATATTGCTATGACTAATTAATAACTCTTGGTAATTCGGAAATATAGAATCATCTTTATGGGTGCTGAATTCGGTGTCCTTGTGAACGGAATACCTTCTGTCGACTGGGTGTTTAACAGTAATGGGAAAACGTCATATATATCTTAAGACTGTGCTGTTAGTTGATCGCTATGAATTGGGTTTTCGACCCTGTGCTTCTTTTCTCTTGAAATGTTACGAAAATTGTTTCTCCGTGCTGTGCTGTTTTGTTCTTCTCGAATGGATTTACCTTGAGGTGGGAATTATATGAAAATTTCATATGGTTATTCTTGTGGAATGGAAGGTAAAACTGTACAGGTTACTTGAGTTGTTTTTGGCATTGAAACTATACGTTCTTTGGCTGATGGACTAAAATAAAAGAAGCATTAGTTGTTTGAAATTGTTTCTTATTGAAAGTTTCAAGGATATAGATCCTTTCCCTTCTCCAGTTTTGGGATTTTAATGGAAATGGCATTCGGGGTTTCTTTGGGTAATCGAACTCGATTTTAATAAAGTAATAGCAGTATTACATTTCTGTGCCTTTCCTTGGATTGGATATAGACGAACACGTATTGGGTATTCGTGAAGTAGGAAAAGTGAATCGTTTTTCCTTCTGAACTCCTTAATGAAGTATGTCTTTTCTTACGGTGTGGATAGGATGGATTCATTGTGTTTTCTTGATACTGTTCGGTCTTCTTAATCAGACTATTGACGCAATTATAAACTGGTTTTGTAGTCTGTGCAATGAATGATTATAATTTCTTCTTGCTGTAATGAAGGTTGACCCCATTGCGTCTAGCAGTCGTGGTTTGACCTTCTGATATTATTTTTTTACTATCTTGTGAATGCGAACTTGACTGGAATGTTCATTGCTGTAGCTCGTTGGATTGTAGCTGTACTGGCTATGTGAGATGCTTATCAATGAGAACGTTTGTTCTGTTATCTTTATAAGTTGAGTTGTCATGCTAAGAAAAACATGATTTGAATGTTTTTACTTCATTCTGAATACAATGATTGTTTCTTAATGAAATCATAAGAGAATGAATTCTTCTCTTTTTGCTATTTGGGACTCTGAAAGTGACATTGGAATTATAGTGCATATGACTTGGTCTTGCTGTAGGTAACAGCAATGTACAACTTGTTATTAAGAACTATATGCGTTCAGAGGTATAAAAGATCATATGAATATATACTTGCGTGATTGCATAATTGTTGTTGGTTAACTATACAGTGAAAGAAGTATGGAATCTTCTAGTATAGCAAATACCTAGTATGCATATTGATATGGCTTGCTCAACGATGAAAATAATGTCTTACTAACCTGTTTGGTATTCATATGAACCAGAAATAAATGAAATTATTCTTGCTGCCAGAAAGTGAATTCCGAGTGGATTTTGTAAGTTTCACTCTGAACTGTTATCTTGAATTGTTTTCGTTTGGATTCCACTGTTAGGACAGTCATGTGGAAGGAAATAGAGATATGAATGAATGTGTTAGAAAAATGATCTTTTCTTCTTTCATTCAGTTAGAAATCTGGAATTCGTGAATAATGAATTTTATAGTGCTTAGATGGGAGCAACTATATGCATTGCTGTTCGCTTTCTTGTCTGTACTTGATTGCTTGGATTCTAATATGCTTCATGAACGGAAAGGAAAGTAATGGATTTATATTTCAGTTAGTTTCATCCTTTGCATTTGTTATTAATGAAAGGCGTGGAAAGGATAACAGTGTATGCTATATAGGCAGCAAGCTACTTGTATTCCTAACTTTACAAATATTGTAAATTGATACTTGCAACGATTATGTGGAAATGGGACAGCAGTCCCTTGGCTGATTGTGATGATATTTTTTGATAGTTCAGTTGTTATGCTGATCTTCTCCTTTGTGCCTATTTCGAGATTGATGTTTTACTGTCGTTTCATAAAAGCAGGGTTCTTTTATTGAAACAGTTAGTTGAAGCATCTTATTTTAAGGATAAGTGCTTAATGTGCTCAGTTCATTGAACTGACCCGTGCAATTCATTTTGCAGATGGAATTTGATTAGAATGAAGACTTGGCTGTTTTCTGATGCCTCTTGATTAGATGTAAAATAAATTGTAATTGTTGCTTTTATTCCTCTTTGAGGAATTGTGAAAAGAAGAAAATATATTCTTCTGTCCATGAGTTGTATGGATGCTTTGTATAAACTATACCCAATCAGCTGGATTGGCAAATGTACAAATTATGACTTGAAATATTGAATTCAATTACAGGTGTGATATTTTCAATAATTATATCAGTTTGATATTGTTGTTTAAATTGGAAATATGATGTTATTTCTTGATTTGGAATTGTTTCATTGTCCTTGGATGGATGCTGAATTGAAACTGATATCTATTCTTACTTAAATACAACTTTTAAGTTGAACAAGTGCAATTAGTTCATACTTGGGTAAAGATGAATTTTTAAATTGACATTAAAAAGGATTAAGAAGAATATGATTTCATAATCAGAAGGTATTCAGGATTAGCTTAGGAGCTAAGGAATATCAATTCAACTTCGGAGTAATCGGACTTCGCTTTCGAACTCCATTAATGATCCCGTTTGATAAAATTTAGAATAAAGGATATAGGATAAATATATCCATAACTAATGGACCTTAACTATATAACGTTAAGGAGAACAAATGAATTCATTTCTCGAAGGATTAGACCTCGTTTGAATGACGTCTAATAAGTTAATATTCTGAAATTAGTTGCAGTTGGAAACATCTTGGCTAAGTTTAATAGGTTAAACTTATCACGTCCGTCGGTACGGACTGCTTAATCCAATGATTAAGAAATAAACCAAGTAAGGAAATGTAGCCCTTCGATACGAAGGAGAAGATACATAGCAAACTAATGGACGGTTTAGTCCCTCTTAGTTATATACAACTGCAACGGAAACGAGGATCAAGGGATCAGCATGGATGCTGAAAGTTTTTTAATTATTAACTCGTGGCTAAGTCACTTGAGCAGGATGTGTATTCTCGATGGGTGGATTCTGCAGGACATTGGCATACGCCAGCTACAGTAAGGTGTCTTCATGAAGACGGGGTCTTCATGACGACACAATGTTGCAGCTGACATATAGCAATGCCCTCCCGAATTAAAACATTTAGAATACATAGGCTGAATGTGTAGATCTAGCTGGGGTGGGGATAGGGTATGATCTGGTATACGGAGTGACTCCGGAATACTAAAGATAATAGACACACGGAGTCGTGGGGTAACGACACCGTATGTCTGCGTATCTTTAGTTACCAGGAGTGCCTTCCTATACCCGTTCATATTACTAGCTGGAATTGAAAGTTTAAAACTGACCTTAAACGATGAGGACTGGTAGGAACCAGGAAAGACCATTCTAGATAACAGGTGAAGTGAAGTGAAGGACGTATTCCGTAGATGTGTATCACATCCAGGAATATGATCATGCAAAGCATGTGAAAATCTTTGGCCAAAGTATCGCAATTGCTGGTTGCGTTGTCCTTATCACTTAATTTAAGATGCAGGATGTCAGATGAATATCAGTAACAGATATTCAGATAGGCTTCTTAAATGGATCACTTCGATAACCGGGGAAGGTTATGAGAACAGGTATATATAATATACTATGCATAAACAAACATGAAGGATCGGTTGTTGCCGAGTCATGAACATGAAGGATCGGTTGTTGCCGAGTCATGAAATGAAGGATCGTTGAAACTCCGAGCCATGAAAATGGAAGATCGGCAGTTCCTCGAGTCATTTACAGCAGCATATAGAATCTGTTATAAGATTGAATGGCATTGAATGTGTGTTCCATATTGTAAATATGTGAACAGGGAACATTCGTTTTAAAAAGAAATTGTGTGATCCAAACTGTGTTGTTTGGGCAGAGAACAATTATTAAAACTTGAACGTGTGTTTGAATTTTATAATTCATAACAGAGAACGTTATTAAAAAAAAAAAAAAAAAAATTCCCTTGTTCTGGTGTTTTAAAATGGGGATGTTACAGCTCAATATCTTGTCTGAAAGTTAATATAAGAGCATGCATACTATATTTAGGAGTTACGTGGTCTATTGTTAGAAATAAAACATGTAATTTTCTTTTATGTCTTGAAGGGACTTTTGCCCCCACCATATATAAATAGGGTTTGTACTATTTGTAAGGAAGAGCGAACCTCTTTATTGCATAGGTTGATACTATAAGTGTGTTGTGCAAAGCGCATATAAATTTTTATGGCTGACATGTGAGTGCTAGGGACATAGTGAGTACTGTGCACATAAATGTAATTTCAGCTGTAATAACATGAATAAATTGGTCATTTCTTTATGATGAGTATGCTTATTGCAGGGAAATTGTCTATTATTCCGGTTGTCCTATTTAATTAAGTTGAAACATTATCTTTATGCAATGTTTTATTGTTATTATTTCTGCAATGTTATCTTTTGGCATAGTTGAATTTTTGACCTTAAATGGTTCATAGCACACACATCTTGATTAAGTTAACCAAAGAGGGACCTTAGTAGTTGTATGCACTTTTGGAGATCTGTTTAGACCCTCTGTACCCTGAATGGTGAACTTTTTTTTTTCAATTTTGCTAGTTTTTTCATGGCCCAACTAAGCATTGGTAAATAAAAATCTAATTATACAAGAAAATTTTCAGAAGGAGAAAATGGGATTTAATAAAGTGAGATCATCTAGAGGAAGAAAATATAGAATAAGTACACATAACATCAATAAAGAGTATAGAATAATGAATTGATGGACGCAATTGTAAACTCATCAAGCCACCTTGAAGAATAAAATACAAAAGGTGGAACCACAATATGAAAGGTTGAGGCTAGTGTCTCACATAATTGGGGATTTGTGTCTCCACTAAGTTGGTGCTCATTTCAAATTGGCTGTAGTTGGTGCTCGACATTAGAGATTAACTATGTCTCTAGTGAGTTGGTGCTACGCTTTGGGGATCTAAGTCTCTAATGAGTTGGTGTTCACGAAGTAGTCTTTGAGTTGGTATCTCAACATTGGGGATTGGTGTCTGACTCAGTAGGTTGGTTCCTATTCTCCAATTTATATTGAGATATTTTGGGTATGGATTTGGATAGTAGATCGAATCAATCTTTTCTCTGTGGTTTTCTCCCAAAAGAGTAATCCACATTAATTATGGCAAGGTAAGTAAATGGAAATATGGGCCAAAAGGGGTTACTCCAATTGTGGACATTTTTTTAAATAAATAAAAATACTTTTATGAGTTATTTGAGATAGTTACACTCAAAATTTGAAGATGTTATAAGAACATGAATTGTAGAATTATAAAGTCTAGTTTCTAAACTACTTTAAATGAATAAATGGTTAAGAACTAAGTGGGTTAAAGATCTAACATTAATTAAGGTTTCTTATTTTTGTACAACATTAAATTATAGTTTTAGTCGGTTATTCCCCCCATTTTAAACAAAATTGATGTATTTTTGAAAACCCTTTAACATAAAATAGATTTTCTACATTTAGTCCTTGTTATATTCTTTTAGTCAGTATCCATATGTATATTAATATTTCGAGTACAATTATTATTTGTTTAACCACTAAGGGATAGCTATATTGAGTGTTTTGATTGCAACTACCTCAAAAAATATAGAAAAATAGGTATTTTTTGAATATGTATAGAATTAGTCCTGAAGTTTGAGGACTGTATAATTTTTATTCAATTTGGAGAAGTGAAACAAAAGATACATGACAAAAGATATGCAACTTTTACAATCACTAAAAATAGAGGTATAAAAGACACCTTGTTGAAATAAATCCTCACTTGGAAACCTTTAATAGTCAAAAAATGATATAAAAATATATATAAACAGGATAGTTTTTTACATTGTAGGAAATTATTTAAGAAAGATGTACAAGGTTTTTGTAAAACATATCATGTGAAACCTCCTTAAGGTTTAAGCATTTTTGTCAAAAACACGTGTTGTTGTGTTGTAATGAGGACAAGGCAAGGTTCGGGAAACCAAACCAATTTGAATTGCCTATTTGATTATTGGTTTGTGTGCATAATTAAGTAAAACATACTCTTTAAATGCACACATGTTATAATTATGTACATGTTCCTTAGGAAATGTATTATATGTGTGTGTGTCTTAGACAGATTTATTTAGCAAAATTGATAATTATTAGCCTCGTCATTATAAGTTTTTCATTTATTATTATTTATACTTTATTATTTCTTATACTTTAAATTTATTTTAGTAAATATAAGAAATTAGGGAGCATGGTATCTTTTGCAATAGAACCAGTTTCACAGCTCTTGATCTCAAAATCAAATAGGACCTTTTATAATTAAGTTGGTCAGTACATATGCATTTTTCAGGATTTGCGTCATTCATGGGGTAACATATTTGTTTATTATTTAAATTCTACGTAATTTTTCTATTCTAAAAAATAGTCATTCATGAAGGTTCTTAGAGCATTTTATTCCTTATTTTGACATATTCAAGGAGTGATATAGGATTGTCAACATTAGGAATTTCCTGGTTAACCTCACAGGTTCTCTGGCCAACAACAATTTGCTTTATGTAAGTGTCACCTTCACTCTTCTTACCTAACAAATTCAAAACACATCTACATCTATCTATTAATGTGAAAATCCTTGACAAGATGAGTAAATACTACTTCTTATTGGGTCTTCATAGGGAAATGGACAAAAATCCTAGGTCTATTAGAATAGTGCTTATTCTTCTTGATATTTCCCTTGAAAAGTTCCTCACCCCACTTGTTGTGTAATCCGACTCATGTTTCTCAGTACTGTTTTGTAGCAAGTATGATTCAATCAAATGGTAGAATTGCTAAGGGGGTAGGAATGCACATATTGTGACTAGATTAGATTTAGCTGAGAAGAAAGTGGAATTATACAATGTAACTATGGACAAAGAGCAATTCATGTTGATACAAAGGAAGTGGATATTTTCACCATAGCTGAAGTTGTATCACTTCCCTTTGAGAGAAATTTATTTCACAAGATGCTTGGATGTGCAGCATGGATCCTTAACCTAATGAGTGCTAAAAATATTTGACTATTCAATATATTGTGATACTTAGAAGCATCACAAATATCATCTTCAATTTTAATTGAAGACTAATTAGATTCATGTCACTATATTTTTAATTAGTGCCTATTTGTGGGTAGGTTTTGTTGAAATGTAGGCATATTGTATATATAAATTTTGATCAATTTACTTTTGGGAGGAAAATGACTTTTCTTGATCTTGAATTTTTTTTTGGTGAGCTAGAGGCCGATATAATTCAAAAATAACACTATTCAAACCTAAACGGTTTGTGAAAGTCTCTATTAGAACATTATTTTAAATCCTTAAGCAATTTCTTTTCGGTCTTATTTTGTTTTAGATGCCTAGTGTATTCCTAACACTTTGACACTAAAAAGTTCCTGGCCATGTTGGACCTAAGGTACAAAATTTCACACCAAATTAGTGCCTAATTCTGGGAAATAACAACCCACTTTCTATCTACTTTTTTTCTGCAAAGTTGATTGTTAGTTTAAGGTGATAATATGATTGATCCTTCCCATGTCAAGCTACCTTCTGATTAGGGACATCATGCAGTCTTTTGGTTGATATCTATAGCATGATAAAGGAAAGGATCCATGACATGACCTAATTTTCATTATCAAATTATGGAAAGCATCTGGGGGTAAATTTTAGAATTGAAGGTATTTTCAAGCAAAATATAGGAAAATTTAGGAACATACCTAAATCTCAGATTATGGATACTCACCCCTTAGTCATTTTTCATCATGAAATTTATATTTACCTTTGTAGGTGTCACATTTTGTATGGATTAATAATTCTCAACATTTGTCAAAGATATTTTTATCGATCATATATTGACTATTCCCATGAATTTAGTCATACGAGAGTAGTCGTAATTATAGGATGCTTTCCTTGAGTAAGAACTTGATTCATGACCAGTTTGGATTAATGAGTCCCACCATTCTAATTTGGTTAATTTTGGATACTAGCCCATTCAGCTATGACACTAGTACGATCATAGTAAACTTCATTGCATTGCAATATTGGGTAACTATCCTATCATATCATAATATTTGCTTTGGTGTAGAACACTCGATCTTGTACCAATTTGGCTATGACGTTTATGTGAGTATGATATTATGAAGTGGTTCATCAAGGTTGCATTGTGCTAGAAAATTATTTCAAGTTCTCATCAAGTGCAAGACTCATTCAAAAAATAATGGTGATTGTTTCATGGATTTATGAAGTGGAGTTGGCATTCTTCATCTTTAGACTCATTCATACAATGTCTTTATGAAGTGGAGACATCATCCAATTCAAACCAATTGACTGCGAATAGTCTATTATTTCTGATTACTTGAGTAGAAATTTCTATACTTGATTTTTATTTTTCTCTCTACTTACCTTTATTGTTAACTTTTTGAGCAAGTTGAGAGAAAAATACTGCAAGTTGAGGAAATTACTCAATTTTATTAGATACCCGAGTGATTTGATCTTGAATATTCAAGACATTCTGATAGATTCATTGGACATGATTATTGACTTGTTGGGTTTGTAAAGACGTATCTTTCCCCCCCCGCCCCCCCCCCCCCCCCCCCCCCCTATGACTTGAAGTGAATCTTGCAAAAATTTAGAAAATATTGGAGCAATCTTTTCAGTTTTTTATTCGCAGTGGAGAGTGATAGAATCAACCTTATTAATCATTTTAGAAATTGTATTAACCTTATGATCTAAAGATTAAACATCTATTATTTACAATATCTATCTTTTTATCAAACAATTTCAATTATTTACAATATCTATCTTTTTATCAAACAATTTCAAGGCATATCTTAGCTCACCTTTTTGATGGAGTTCTATAACCTTGATATTATATTTCATTTGGAATAAGATTAGACTGTGATAAGAGATATTTTTGTGGAATCCTTTTGTTTCCTTATTTGTCCACTAAGTCATTTTTATGCTTTTAATTGATCAAAATCATCTTTGAAACTAATATGTAAATTTAGTGGTGTTGTCTTTTGAGAGAACTTTATGATCTTCGATACTTGGCAGATTTGGGGTCGAAGAGACTTTTGATGTTCATTCCATAAAGAACTTATAAGTTTCTAGTTATTGTTAAATATAGAGCTTTCTTAGCTATGGCAATGGTTTCAAAATGACTGAGAGCTTTGATAGAGATCATATTTATAACAAGGCTATTATCAAGAACATACTTTTTTTATTATTTTGTTATAATAATTACACCAAAGAAAATTAGTATGAGGATCATGGGTCAAAGATGCATGATAAAAGAGAAAAGAATTTTATTCTTGTTTTCAAGAGCTAGATGAATCAGTTGTTGACATTGGTTTGAAAGTTTCATTGGTAGAAAAGAAAGTCATGCGAGAATGAGATGTAGGAATTTTCACTGAGTTACTTCTGAAATAAATTATGTAATTATGTTTATATTGTTTGATAGAAGAAGGGGACAATGTCCACTCTTTAGGGAACTTGATATGAGATAAAAAAATATGAACTCAATTTGGATTTTATTTGATTCAAGGTCAATGTGCATCAAGACATTGTTTCATTTGGTCTGACTCCATGCCCCCTTTCATTTTATTTAAGATAGTAATATTGAAAAGTTTGTAGAGCATAATATTGAAAAGCTTGTAACTTTTGATCGGTAACTCAGTTTTTGAGTGTCCGTTTTTTACAAAAGTGCTTGTTTTTCCATTCTCTTTCCATTGAAAATATTTATTTTTAGAATTTTACTATAATTATAAAGTTCCATATTATAACACACACTCATTATAAAGTGCCAAAATATGGGGGAGGCTCTTACTGCATTGCTTGGGGGTCTTGTTGCATTTCTTGGTTCTTCCATTTCTTTCGAGTGATGGCGTTTTAGGATGGCATCTACTTCTGACATTAGATCATGTTGAGCCATTAACAACACATAATTACCACACATGGAAACCAAGAATGGAAACAATAATTAAGTGAAAAGGATTATGGGCTTTAACTTCTTCAAGAACAACCAATTTTCACTAGAGAATATGAGAAATTTCATTACCGGTGCAAATTTGATGAGTGTATGGGTCTGATAGGAACTTATGTAAGTGACAGTTTTTGGTTTCATTTGGAAAAATGTGACTCTCCTTCAAAATTTGGGAGAGTTTTGAGGATTTGTTTGGTAAGGTGGATCATATGAGAGCCATGCAGCTTGACATTGAGATCACCTCTCTTAATCCTAAACATTTTCCAACAATTATAGACTATCTTACCAATTTCAAGCATTTGTTGACACAGTTGAAGGGTAGTGGAAGAGATAAGAAAGATGAAGAGTGTGTTTACTTGATTCTATCCAAGTTGATAGGACCATTCCAAATTTTTTCTTCTACATTTTTCTCTAGCATGGATGCCTTAGGTGACACATTCAAAATGCCTAACTTAGAAACATTTTGTGAAATACTTACTAGGGAAGAATCCAAATTGTCTCACCTTGAGTCTTCCAAATCTCAAAAGTCATTAGTTGCATCTAATCCTAAGGGAAATGGAAAACCAAATAGTAAAACCAAATCCACACCTTCTCCATCTCAAAATGCTCCTAAACCCAAAGAAACCAACTCAAAACCAAAGGAGTATTCTAAATCCAAGAATAAGTCTATCTATTCATGCTATTTTTGTGGGGGGTAGTAATCATGAAGAACATAGGTGTTAAAAGTGAATGCAAAGCCTTAGAGGATGTAGTCAAGAAACACGAAATTTCTATCCCCACTCCACCTCTTTCTAATCAGCATGGAAAAACACTTAATGTTGTTAGAAGATATCAGTCACCACTTGCAGACAATTGGATTATAGATTATGGTGCTTCTCATCACATGACTTCTTCCAAGGAGTCTTTTGTTTCTCTAGGTTTGAGTTATACTTCCAAAATTGAGGTTTGAGATTCTTCCTTTCTTTCTGTTGAGGGAAAAGGTGATATACAACTTGATGGTGGAAATATCCAAGATGCACTATATATGTTCCTGACATCACTACAAATTTACTTTCTATAAATCAAATTTGTCATTTTGGTCAAGGAAAAATAGTGACTTTTACACCACATGGAGCAGAAGTACGAACTTTGTTGGAGCCTCATTCACTGGTTGCTTAGGGTATTGTTGATCATAGTTCTAGACTATATCACTTTGAGGGTTTTGATGACACTTCTTCTATAGGGACAGGATTGGTTTCTCATGCAGATTTAGAGAGTAAGCTTTGGCATGAAATATTTAGACATCTCAATTACAGATATTTGGAGTTGAGCACTCACGGTATGGTAGATGGTCTTCCTAGAGTTTCTTTTCTTGAGGGAGTTTGTCATGGTTGTGCATTAGGGAAACAACACCAAGATTATTTTCCTAAGAATTTATCTAAGAGAGCTTCTTCACCACTTGAGCTTGTGCTTAGTGACTTGATGGTTTTTCCTACCCCATCTTCCAATGGAGCTAAGTATGCACTTACATTTATTAATAATTTCTCGAGGCGTACTTGGGTTTATTTTCTAAAGTATAAAAGTGATGTTTTTTCACACTTCAAATTCTTCAAAGCCTTGGTTGAGAAACAATATTCTAGTAGCATAAAGAACCTTCATACTGATAATGGGGGGGGAGTACTTCAGTAATGAGGTTTCTAAATTTTTGGTAACTCAAGGCATTATTCACCAACATTTTATTCCTCATACTCCACAACAGAATGGCTTAGCAGAAAGGAAGAATAGAACTTTAAAGGAAATGGCTAACTGTATGATGCATTTGAGAGATATACCTCCTATCTATTGGGTAGAAGTAGTTAATTTTGCTAACTACATTCAAAATCACACACCACACATAGCACTTGAGCATTTGACTCTAGAGGAAGCTTGGTCCAACACTAAGCCAGATGTCTCATTTTTTCAAGTCTTTGGGAGCCATGCTTGGGCCTTTGTGCCAAAGAAGAAAAGGAAATCTTTGGATAAGAATATTAATCCCTTGATATTTGTAGGGTATTATGATGACATGTGAGCTTATCATCTTTTAGATCCTAATACACATGATGTTCTTTTTTGAACACATGTTCAGTTTGATGAGTGTTTCACTCCTCATGATTCTTCATCTTCTTCCATTCCTTCTTCTTCTTCATCTCATCTTGAGGATCCTTTCTTTGAGGAGATTGATGAGGACGTTATAGAGGCCATTGAGGATCCTATTCCCACTGATGTTGTCACTATGCCTAAGTGGGCTTGTACTACAGTTTCTAAGGCAGCACCTTTCATAGAGTATCTTCCACCCACCAAGCATCATCACGCACATTTTACTGGTTTTGGACTTTTGTGTCAGGTAGTTTCTGAGGATCCACAGTCTTTTTCAAAGGCTCATGGGATACAAGAGTGGGATCATGTGATGGTAGCTGAGTATTCTTCTTTGACGAAGAATCTTACTTGAGATTTGGTATCTCTTCCTGAAGGAAGAAAGATGGTTAGGTGTAAGTGGGTATATTGAACCAAGTACACAACTGATGGGTCCATTGACAAGTATAAGGCTCGTCTTGTTATAAAGGGTTTTTCACAAGTTGAAGGTATTGATTACCCTAAGAATTTTACACCTCGTTGCCAAGATGGGTTATGTATGCCTTGTACTTGTTATTGCTACATCACTGGGGTGGCCCGTATAAAAAATGGAAATATATATGGAGCAGCCGGATAGATTTTTTTCAGGATTCTTCTCTTATTTTTCAGCTCTGAAGGTCTCTCTACGGTCTCAAACAAGCCCCTCAGGCTTGGTATGAGAAGATGGATTCTTTTCTTCTATCTACTGGTTTTGTTCATTGTCACTCTGATCATACAGTGTATCTCCAGCATGTTGGTGAGGATATTGTGATACTTGTATTGTATGTTGATGATATATTACTTACTATTATCTCTTCTTCCCACATTCAGAGTATTCAAGGGGCTCTTTCTACACAGCTTGACATGACAGATGTTGGGCTATTGCATTAATTCCTCGAGTTTACAGATTTCTCAAACAGATTCAGGGATTCATTTGAGTCAGCAAAAGTACACCCATGATCTTCTTAGGCACTTTGATATGGCTGATTGCAAGCCACGTCCATATCCTTTTCAGTCTAGAGTTACTCTTACATCCACATGTACCACACCACTTTGTGATCCTACATTGTATAGGCAGTTGGTTAAGAGTCTCGTGTACTTGACCCATACTCACCCTGATATTTCATTTGCAGTAGGGCTTATATCTTATTTTGTACATTTCTCCTCATATTAGTCATTGGCAGGCTGCTAAAATGATTTCACGCTATTTGCATGGAACTTCCCACTTTGGCCTACACTACACTAGGGGCTCTACTCATTTGGTTGGGTATATAGATTTAAATTTGGTAGGTTCTATTAATGACAGGTGTTCCACTTCTAGCTATCTTTTCTATCTTGGTTCTTCTCCAGTTGCTTGGGCATTCAAAAGCAACAGGCTATTTCACTTTCATCTTCAGAGGCAGAGCACAGGGCAGCAGTTATAGTGAGTCAGCAGATTCTTTGGCTTCACCTGTTATTAACAGAGTTTGGATTCCCACAGGATTCACTGACTATACTTTGGTGTGACAACCAAAGTGCAATTCACATTTCTCGCAACCCAGTTGAGCACCAGTGGACCAAGTATATTGAGATACACATCCACTTCATTTGTTGGCACATTCAAGATGGATTTATTTTCTTGGAGTACATTCCAACTTAGCAACAGGTTGCAAACATCTTTACGAAGCCTTTTGCATCACCTCGCTACCTTGAGTTGCGTGGAATGCTTGGGGTTTCAGAAATTGTTCTTGGGGGGTGTTTGTGAGAACATCTTCCTTCTTCTTCTTCTTTCTCTTTCCTTATAGCAAGATTATTTCCTTCTTTTGGTTCGAGATTTCTTCATGGATATATTGTACATGAGTACCTCATCAGGCCTAGTTCCCAAGACTCATACTGTGGACATGCCACTTCTATTTTGGCCCCTAGCTTCACTTGAGGGGGGGTGTTAAAGTAGGTATTTACCTTAGCTCATGTTCACCTAGGTGCATTATTTAACTTTATTGTATTTATCCTCACCCACTTATGTGTGTGGATATTTCTTTTTATTTATTTAGATATTAGGAGATATTATCTAGTTGTTAGGTATAGTTTTTTCCTTAATCTATGGTATTGACTAGTTCTTTCCTAGATCTATGGTATTGACTAGATCCTTGATGTCTAGTTCTCTCATAAATCTACGGACTTGACTAGTTCTTTGATGACTAGTTCTTTCCATGATTTATGCCTTGATCTACGACCTTGACTGGTTCTTAGATTGTTATTCCTTGCCTATATAAGCAAGGCCCATTCTCATTGTATTTCATTAAGTTCCATAATAATATATGATATTGCTGCTCATTTGTTTACAAAGGTTTATGTAAAGTTATTCTGGTGAATTACTTTCATCTTATTGGTCATGATGTTTGATTAGCATCTGTGTTCTTAGCTTGGTACGATCTAGTTATCATTCCTTTTAAATCTCAACATATTATTTGCATCAACAATTCTCTTATAACATCACATAGGTATTTTTATTTCATTAAAGACTTGTCTAATCACACATCCTTTGACTTAGAACTAGTCCACCCAAGTCTCATACTTCAAGACTCATTGAATCATTTGATTCAATCCTTTGACTTGGATCACAACTACCCAAGTCTTGTATTCCAGGACTTATCAAATAGTTGGATTTCCACATTTGACTTGGACTTTGTCCACCCAAGCCTTGTATTTCAAGACTTATCAAATCTTTTAATTCCCTCTCTTGACTTGGATTTCATTTTCTCAAGCCTTGTCTTTCAGGATCCTTCAAGTTTAATAAACATGGACCTATTTCCTAATGATTCCATTTCAAACCCTCATTTTCCAAAATTTAGAAAACTTAAAAAGCATAAAAAGAAAGCAAAAATTTGTATTAAAGCATTTTTTCCAAAATTCAAAAAACTTAAAAAGCATAAAAAGAAAGCAAAAATTTGTATTAAAGCATTGTTTTCCAATTGGAAATGGAAAAGTGCATACAAATAATGTTAAGCATTCCATCTATTGGTAGATATCTTAATCATACCATTATCATTTATTCACCTTCTTCACCTATAACAATGCATGTTAACCTTGTTCCTCTTGGGCATTGTGTGTCTCATCACTGTTGTGGTTCTTATCATTTCAAATATTTTTACCTATGGTTTTGTCTCAAACCTTACTGATGCAACTCCTTTTGAATAATCTCTCTCTTTAATAGAAAGCACTAAAATTCTTTACCCAGTCCTTTCTAACCGTCCATCTCAATCTATGGTGTTGAACCCTTGCATCCTACTAGTTGCATAAGGCTGAGACTCGGGGTTAGAATGTTCCTTCCCAACAATCACGCTGATAAACATATAAGGAAAATTAAATGAATCTAAAAATACAAAAAAAATAAACTATAAAACCATTACAGCTTTTGTCCTTCACATTCTTCGATGATAAGCCCATACAATCTTACTAGCAATATGAGATTGGGAATGGAGGATAGCCCTTACTCGCCTACATTTTTTCTTTAGTGTTACAGAAATCTAAAAATATAAAAAAATTATAAAATCATTACACCTTTCGTCCTTCACATTCTTCGGTGATAAGCCCATACTTCTTACTAGCAGTATGAGACTGAGAATGGAGGAAGCCCTTACTTGTCTAAATTTTGACTTCAGTGTTGAACCCTCACCTTTTACTGATTCCATGGGGCAACATGTAGGGGGTCCTTCAAAAAAATAAATTAACCAATAAATCATTTATGAAATATTAATCGAAGTGCTTAATCAAAAAAATCCGAAGAAGTAATTTAGTTACTCATGTTAAGAGTGACAACAATTCCTTCAACTAGATTCTTTCAAATCAGTAGGCCATCCATGGATCTAATTCAAGTAAAAACCTATAACATGGAATCATCTTGGAATTAGTCAGAAAATATTAACTAGAAATGATTTACATTTTTCTCACTTGGATCATTATTACACCTTGTGTCTTCGCATCCATTATCTTCACTTTCAAATCACTATTCACCTCATTTTCATGTCCTTCTTGGCTCTCAGTGATGAGCCCTGTGCATCTTCCGATTTACACGGAGTCACGAGCGGAGTGAAACACCCTATTATTTTACTATCTACATTTTTTTCCAAGTGGAATGGAATGCTTCTAATTACTTGTACCTACTTTAAAGTAGGCATCTTCTGATTTACATGGAGTCATGAGCGGAGTGAAACACCCTATTATTTTACTATCTCCATTTTTTTCCAATGGAATGGAATGCTTCTAATTACTTGTACCTACTTTACAGTAGTGTGTCGTTTTTACCGAGTTGTAAAATATCAAAAAAATACAAAATTGTTCCAAAAAATACAAAAACAATACCAAACTATTCAAAAATACAAAAAACAATATAAATTTTTTCTAAGATCCAAAAATAATATAAAACTATCAAAATTAAAACATTTAGATAATGTTTTCCCAACTTTCTACAACTGGATAACATAGTTCAACAATTTCACCATTTGACAATGCTCCTAGTGATTGTTCCAAGACCATATTTTGGAAATCATCTTTATTTCATGTGGTGCATATTTATGCTTGAGGCAATCATTTACCCTTTTGCAATATAACTTTTCTTAGGGCACACTTGGATTTTACATATTAATCCAATACATATCAAACTTCAATGGGATCCGACAAGAGTATATTGTTGAGTATCCAAGTATCACTTTACTCTTCAACTCAATCTAATCCTCTCGCGTTATAATATATCGCTTGGGAGCATCCGACAAGAGTATATTTTTGAGTATCCAAATATCACTTTACTCTTCAGCTCAATCCAATCCTCTCACGTTATAATATATCGCTTGGGAGCATTCAAATCTATTTATTTCTTTAATTTTGAACACATTTGGAGTTTTATTAGATGTTTTTCTTGCACGTTTTTGTTGTGCTTTTATAGTTTTTTCGACATCGTGATGATGTTTTTGCTTCTTTCAATTTGTTATTTTGCACTTTGTTTACCTTTGTTGTAGACCAATTGTAGGAAATTTATCTATGTCTTAGTTCACATATAAATCTGGTGTGGTTCCTTCCTGATCATATTGGGTTTGTTTGTAATTCTTGTTTCATGTCTTTTTCCGCTTACACGTGTTGTATTTTCCTCATGGTTTATTTAAGATATGGAATGTTTTCCTTTTTATTGTTTATTCATGTTTGTTTGTATTTTTATTTCCTACTTTTTCAAAACTCAAAACAATCCAAAAAAAATCAAATATCTCCAAATCCAAAAAAAAATCATATATTTTCAAAAACTTCGTCCAAAAAAAAATCATATATTTTCAAAAACTTCGAAAAAATTAAAAATTACAAAATTTTCAAACAAACATTCACTTATCACAAAAATCCTACAATTAGAAAACCCTTGAAGTGAATATTTCAACATCACAATAAAATCTTAATAAATTCATACCTTTATCTACTACCCTAGTGATTGTTCCAATCTTACAACTATTACTTTCTTCCCTTTGCATGATATGCTAACTTTGTTTGGGGGAAGTCACAAAATTATTTTTCCTTCACAATATAATTTTGCATGGGGAAATTTCTTTTCAATCATTTGCACAAAGTATCCAAAAAGAGTGTCATAAGGAGTCACTTTTACTCCACTCTTCCAGTATGATACTATTCCCTCTTTGGGAGCATTTTCATCCACTTAATCATCCTTGTAGCATGCATTAGGGGCATAGCTGATTGTCTTCTTTTTCAAATTTGTGTTGCATTCTTGATGTTTAGTTTTTGGACCACTTTCAAGTAGTTTGATTACATATTACTTCCTTTATAACCCTGATGTCTTAGTTCCTTTATAACCCTGATGTCTGCACCTACTTTGTAAATTGGTTTCGTTTTCCTTTTTATATTTTCTTTAATGTGTGTTTTTTTACACACATATGGGGTTAAATATCTTGATTGCTTTATAATCATGGTGACAACTCTATTTTACAACAACAAAAATAAGGTTTATTTAAAATTATTCTCTAGATGACGTTCATGCTACGAGCACAATCCTTTTCCCATTCTTTCTCCAATCCCTTGTCTTCTTCCTATCAAACAACCTTCCACCACCTTGTTGCATCATCCACCTGCGTGAGGGGGAATTCCTCTATTATCCTACTTTTTGGGGAATCCTAATGCTTCATTTCTTTCTACTTACTACTCTACATATGTCTACTATCTTTAAATCGCTATTACTTCGTGATAGTAATTTAATGAGGGGAAAATGTAGAAACCCTAAACTACCCACTTTTCTAAATGTTATCCCAGTACATCTTGTTATTCACCCATTGGTGATTAAATGATTAATTAATTGAATTACTGTGCACATCCTATTCAATTTCCACTCAGATTCTTAGTCAACAACCACTTGGACTCCACATCCTCATCCTAGTCAACTACACTTCTAGAATCCTAGAAATGCGGGGACAATTCAATTGCACGTACAACCACCTTTACGGATGCAACTTCTACTAATTAATTCCATTACTTCCCCTTAATGTCCCGGAATTGTTGCAAGCTCCTAAAATTTTATTTTTATCATGTGCATTCAATCGTTTTCAACCAAATCCTAACTGATTCTTCCTCTACAAAATGTAGGCCTACTCTCTATCAAACCCTCATGAATTGTTTACAAGTAAACTCTGTCAATTTACATATAGAATCTCTTTAAGACAACTAATCGTAGTTATCTACATTCCCATTTTTTAGACCATTCAAGAGCACCCACATCCATTCACAAGTTTGCACAAGCTCCTAAGCTTCACGCAACCTAATTCAGGTTTTCTTTGGAGGATTACATGGAGGTTTACAAGTTTGTTTGTATACTTTCCATTTACCGTCATTTTTCATAGTTCATAGATGAAATCATAAAATAGTATTATGTGCATGATTTGTTGTCAAAATTTTCCCCCCTTTATGTTATTTGAATGAAATTTAAGTAGTGTAAAGGAAGAAAGGAGCATACCTATCTAGAATCTAGAGAATCCATGTTGTAATGTGCATGTAGAATATAGAATCTTGTAGCATGGTGAACCCTAGATTAGCACTTTGACCCATACGACATAAGTGGAGATAGAAAACCATCACAAGGAGCACTTGGGGAAGTAGTTGAAATTATTAGGATACTTTGGATATTTTGAAGTGTTGTCAAAAGAGATTGAAGAGGTAGGGAGTGATCAATTCCCAACCCGATTTTGTTTGTAAATAGGAGGATTTGGACGTCCTGCCATTAGAGGAAGAGTGTTGTGGAGAGAGGTGTAGTTTTACTCTCCATCCATGACTACATCCCCAAAATTTCCAACTGATGCAAATGGATAGAGACCAAATTAAGTTCCGATTTAGTTCTGTTTGAAATATTGTTTGTTCTAATTGAAGAACCCATCTAGGAGTAGTATAGGAAAGGTAATGGAATCTCATTACCCCCACTCCTATGGTAATGGGTGTTCTAATTTGAATAATTTTGGATGGCTTCCAAATTAGGTCATCTCAGAATTCATAGTAATATAAAGTGACTCCCAAGTTAGGTCACTACGGGAGTGATGTAGCTCCCAAGTTAAGTCGTCTAGGAGAGATAGTAAAGTATGCTTATTGATTGATACTAGATTGATTGAATTTACTTTCAATGATAGAAGATTGATTTGAGATTGTGTGCTTATTAAATTACTTGTGGAGAGGTTTTTGTGTTTTTCCCCCAGATTAGGTCATTTGGGGAGATAGATTTGAAATAGTAACAAGTATTGACTGTGGTATAGAATGATTGTAACCATGTTTGAATAAGATCAAAAAATTGTAATAGTAATGCATTGGGAATGTCGATTAATTGTGTTGTATCCTAAGAGGGATTATAGCATGATCCCGATTATATGCCCCCCTTTCGTCGAAAGGGTGAAGGGTGTAGAAGTGAGCATTGATCCGAAAGTGAGACTATAAAAAGTTATAATAGTAAATGAGAGATAGTATAGGAGAGGTACTAATATGACAGAGTATTTGTATGTATTAATTAGTACATTATACCAGATTTGAATATAAAATGGTTAAAATTGTATAGTATGGTGCTAGAGGAGACCGTGATGCAGTATGGTGCAAACAAAGAGAAAAATGGAGTAACAAGACTCAAGATATGAGTAAAATGTGTGTCATGTATTAGTTGTGAGACAGTGATGGCAAGTAGTAACTATAGCATATGGTAAATTAGAATTACTATATATAGTAATATTGAATAAGTGAATAGCAATTTCATTTGTACCAAGAGTGCTTAAGATTTGAGCTTTGATCTGTGAGAATGCCATGTGTTAGAGTAGTTAGTGTGACAAAAATTCGAGAGAGTGGCGGCTGGTCGTGGCTTCGCAAAAGACCGAGGAGTTGGTATGTGTAACTATTTTTGGAAAATTTTGTCAAAATGCGTACTTTTTATTAGTTTGTAGTAAAATTTGATTTTTTGTAGTTATTGGCAGTTTCTGACTCGGGACAGAAGCAGACATAGGTCATTTTTTTCCTTTGAGACACTAGTGCCCATTTCCTGGCGCTAGTGACCTGCATCTTGGCACTAGTGTCCATCTCCTGGATGCTAGTGTCCAGCTCCTGGGCGCTAGTGTCCAGGTCTTGGGTGTTAGTGTCAAGAGGTAAGCTTTTGGCACTGTAGTGGTAAATGACTATATTTTAATTAATGTGAGGTTGTTATGAGTGAATTTCTAAGTATCTATGGTGTGATAATATTGAGATTTCGATGCTTTGTTGTGTTGTGCAAAGAGATATACACTCTAAGGACTTTCGATGTGAGTTGTTACTTGAGCATGTTACTTGGTTTGCGGTTAATCAAATGATGATTCGGAGATATTGGACCATGCCGAGCTTGCGGCACATTACTAGACTAGGGGAAATACCCCATACTATGCCTTTATTGACTGTTTTGTGTGAGAGATGGTGCACGAGATACTTGTACATTCTAGTTGCCAACAGGTGAGATCACGGTGACATTAGAGAATATATACTGGAATACTTGCGGTTTTCCTATTATTGGAGAGAGTATAGATCATGGTCGAATTAGATGCTCATAGTCAAATTAGGGCAATGTGCATGGGACTTTATTCTACTGAGTCTCGAGTACAGGCTGAGACATATTGGCTTGGACATGATTGTGAGAATCAAGGGTTCCATGGTTGTCACAAATTTATTGCAGTGGTTATTAGCTTCATCGAGTGGCCAGTCGAGGGTGAAGGAGTTGGGATTTTGTACAGGACGTATGATATTTGTTCGTAGTTTATCGAGGAGCATAGTACTAGATATGCATGTGCACGATGTGTAGTAGCCCATTTATATAAAGACTTTTTATTGGTTTACACATGAGGATCATGATGGTGGCATTAGGAGCAACTACTTTATTGCATTTATGGGCATATGAGCATATTGCTATATTGAGGCCACTTAGTGGGCCATGGGCCGATTAGCCTCGACCATAGATATTTATGGAAAGGTGGGTGGGTACCCACAATAGGAGGATGGATACAACCATACATATAGGTCCATGATATATCATATATGGGCCCTAGGGCCATTATATGGAGACTGTATAAAGACTATGGAGGATGGGTGGAGGACGGTGTTGAGTTGTGGTGCATACGACACACTATGTGGTTAGAGGACTGCTTCCTAGGGGTAGTAGAGTTGTTTCAAGATGAGTGAGTATCTAGATAGTTTGGTATGGCTCAAGACGTGCCCCCAGAGCCATATATACGGTGTCAGTCTACTGGGACAGTGAGGTGACTAGGGTCGAGGCTAGTCTTGATAAAAGCACAACTAGTGCATCTAGGTCTAGATGAGGCAGATCCAGCCATGGGGCTTATACAGGTTGATGACGCGGGGTGCACTCAAGCATATGGTTAGTGGTGGGCAACAAACTGATGGGTGTTGTTATTTCTAGTGGTTATAAATGTAGCAGGTTAGCCAAAATTTGGAGGAGTTGAGGGCTAGATAGCGCCCCCCAAGGTAGATGATGTAGCAATTGCACGAGCAAAGCTTAACTATCATTTATTGTTATTTTTTATTTGTTGATGGATTGATATAGTTGATAAATGTGAAAACACTCGTAGCTAATATTTTTTATTTGGATACAGGTGATGCTTATTAGAAACTGATCGTAGATACCTCCATATGCACATTGAAACAAAGCATGCCCCCAGATGTGCTCGTGGGAGGAGGGATGCTAGAGTGGGTAAACACGATTGTGGGAGAGCATGCCCATTTATTTGAGCCAGTGGTTATAGCAGCAACCATGTGCATAGTTTTTTTGAGCGAGTGCGATGAGGCTCGTGCAGAGGTAGAGCAAACGAGAGAGGTTGTAGGAGGAGGAGGCCTAGCTCAGGATATATTTATACAATATGTGGAGTTGCATGTTTGATATGAAAAATAAAAAATGAAAGTTGTCATGTTACGGAGCCAACTTGAGAGATATAGAGGCTGAGATCAATGATGTAGAGTTAGCGGTGAAGCTTTGAGTTCGAGAGCTCTTACGATTGTAGATAGTGATAGCAAAGATGATATATGATGTATTGTATCTGATGTATTGATGCATGGGGGCTTGCCCCCAATGATTGTATATTGCAACTATGATTTTAATGATATACATATATATTTATGTGTATGTATTGTACTTGTTATGGAAGTGTATTTGTGTAGTATGCGATGATTGTGAATTTACATTTGGTAGTGAGTTATATTTAATATGCGTTGTTGGAATGATAGATTTAATAGATATGTTGATCAGATAAAACATTTAGAAAAACTCACACACAGAGTCCGTGCAGAAAAATAGGATGGGATTAAAGGCGTGAAGGAATAGGAAGGCATCGCGCACAGAGGTACAAAGTCAGACTTTCAGGACTTAGCTGATTTTGTAGATCAAGTCAATTTTCACAAGCTAGCGTGCAGAACACACAAAGCAATGTTGAGACTTGCACGCCACACTTTGTCTACATTTCGAGGATCATATCAAAGCACTCTTGCATGGAAGTAATCCAAGAATAGATTCATCACTCTAGTTAACTGTAAGTGATCTATAGATAGCATACTTGCATGTATAGCTATAATTATAAACGACGCGTGGCTATTATTAACATGCGACCTATTTTTGGCATAGTTAGCGGTGAAGGGGTAGTTCCCAACCCTATATATATTAGATGAATCACCTAGTTGATATACCGGGTTGAAGGGTTAGAGATTCATGAGTGCATGAGACTGGATAATTGTAAACAGATCCATGCGTGCATGACTATTATTGTATCAAGCCTTTGTATTGTTGTCATGTTTAATATATGAAGAATATTGGCTGAACCAAAGTGTCTTATATGTGTTATCATTGCATGCTACTGATTTATTGATGATTTATACTTAAATTCATGCCTTTATAGATCTGGTTTGGTATAACTGTGTAATGATGGATTAGTTTCTCTCTATATGTCCTTATCACTTCATCATGCTACCATCCTACTACAACAACCCTAAAGAGGGACCTGGTACCTTGGCACACTTCGGGTGAATGCTTAGCCTATGCTGAGTGATGTGCCAACGCGACTAGGTGTTATCTAAGAATTCTAGGCTGCATCATTGGTTCCGTTGCCGGGACCTCTTTTTCAGTTGTTTTCAGGATGGTTCGCAATGAATACATACCGGCTAACTTTGGCGAGTGTTGAAGAGTGGATTCATGATCTAGAGGAAGAATACGCACAAAGGTTTAGCACTAGATCCAGATTTAATGCATGCACTTGGGTAGAGCAGAATTTGTATGACAGTTTGTACGAAAACTTCTTTGCTATCTTTCCTATAGAATTATACGAGTGGTTGACTGCATATGCCTCTAAGTGGAATTGGAGGTATCACACACTTGTTTGGACACAGGAGGAATTTCAAACATTATATGATGCTGATTTGATCTGGACTCACGTGGTAGATACTTGGTTTCGCAGTGTTCTAAACAACTATATTCTGGAGTATTCAATTTCAAATTATTTGTGCCTGGAGGTAGCTGAGTTCCAGTTCCTACGGTATCCTTGAGGGACGTATTTGCAAGGTATTCCACTGGCGATCAAGATACTGATGGTAACGTTGAACTTGGAAGATAAGCCCATGGAAAGCTAAAAATCTCCATGCACAGGGGCAGGAACAGGATTGGTGAAAGATGGCAGACCTAGCGGTAGCACGATAGAGGGAAGAGAGGCGGCTAAAGTATGATGAGGTGCTCGAGAGGGAATTATGGAAGAAGCAAGAAGTTTTAGAGAGAGATGGCTCGTGAAGGATTTGAGGCTCATGAGGATGAAGAAGAGATAGAGCATCAAGAACTCCCCCATCTAGGAAAGCATGACAGAGAACCATCTCCAGCCTCACATGGAAGCGCGCCAGTAGATATGACCTGGGTCGTGGGCACGCATCTAAGCCAACCTATTGACCTAGCCCTTTCCCTTGGTTTTCCAGTATCTAGTACAACAGGTAAACAAAGTTTTCATTTAGGAAGTGAAAGAGCATAAATAAGTCAGACAACAAGTACATCAATGGCAGCACAGATAGCTTCGTTATTTTTTTGGGGTACGTTTTCAGGCTCATCATCTACATAGAATATGAGCGCACCGAATGTGGGATTCACCTCTGGAACTGGGACTACTTCACAGAATATAGGGGTCTAGTATAGTACCACTATCGGGACACAGGGGAGTGCATCTACGGGCCCTATTCCAACTTCAGGAGGAGGATCGGGAGGTAAGGACAATTCTAGTTCCAGTGGTTTGGGTGGTTTTGGAGGTAGAGGAAACCAAGGAGGTTCTGGGTCGGGTGGCCAAGGCCCGCAGCAACCCTAGAACATTTATATGGAGATGTATCTTCATCTCCCAGAGTACAGAGGTATCGAGGATGCTGCTGAACATATTCATATGTGTGAAATATTGTGGTGTGCGAAAGGTATCATGGCTTCTGAGCACAAGGCAAGTTAATTTGCTACTATGTTATAAGTGCGCACACAGCTGGTATAGGAAGTTTGATCCCAACCAAACTGGTATTGATTATGCAACATTAAGAGATGATTTCTTAAAAGAATTCCATATCCCAGAGTTTGAGTAGAAGAGTATAAGCGCACTTAAGGATATAAAGCAAGGCACTACTGAAAGTGTACATGAGTATGATGCCCGTTTTAAAACACTTCTATCCAAACTCTCCTATGATAGACATGCAAGTCAGCATGCATAATGGTTTGTCAGGGGATTGATTACTCCATTTCGAAGAGCACTATCGCATAAGACTTATACCAACCCACGTGAAGCATTGGAAGTAGCTCTACGCACTGAGGCAGTTGGGAGTATTGATACTGGAGTTAGTCCATTCTTGGAGGCTCAGATAACAGCTATGGCAAAATAGTTAGAGAAATTATCATCCAACTCAGCTCATGAGACGCGCTCAGGAATCTTGTGTACAGATTGTGAAGTGGAAGGCCACACCAAGGATAGTTGCCCTCGCAGATCTGTATGTTCACTGCTGTTAGACTGTGAGATTTTCCATTTGCATCATGATGTCAGTCACTGCCCCTTACTGCAACGCGCTATCAAGAAGAATGTATCCTCTTTTTGTAAAATTTGTAGGTCCACGACCCATGATACTGGAGATTGTATATTGATTGGCCAGATCCATGATGCCATTGATATTGGGGTGTGACAAGTGAGTGTGGCTGATAGTTCTAAAGGAAAGAATGGGTTTCAGGATAGGGATTATAATCAAGTGCGCTATGACAGGAATGACAGAAGATTTGAAGGAGGTCGTGGAAGAGGATGAGTATATTGAGGCAGATATGGAGGACAAGGCCGAGGCGGAGGAATAGGTGAACTCCCTCGAGGAACTTTCTATACATGTGGCTCACTTGACCATTATTGGCGCAAATTCCCATAGAATATTTCCTGTTCATTTTGTGGAAAGGGGTATAGTTACGAAGAGTGCACTGACTTGTATGAGCATCTCAGTAAATAGCACAAACAAGAAAACAAAGGCGCATGGATGGTTAGAATCTGGCGTGCGGTAGAGAATCAGTGGATGCCCAAGTTAACACCAGAAACTGAGGCAGTAACAGTCAAGATAACCACACGAGCTGAGGCAGTATGCGTGAAAGAGGTATTGCAACAAAAGCCAACAATCACTAGGGAGGAGGTTTTGCATACTAGGTACTCAGATCGAACTCATCAAAAATAAGTCTATCAGGAAACCGTGGAGGTCCTTAGAAACCTTCAAGGTGAAATACAGTGTTGTCTCGAACTTTGGAGCATAAGAATACAGAAAAAGCCCCATCTGATAGTGATGACATCAGAGAGGTATGTAGAATGTTGTGCAAGGAGAATATTATTCCTTTATTGGGAAATTGGTTGAAGGGGAATACTTCGCGCGCAGGAACTAAGACGGGAAGACAAATACTCCATGCGAATCTCCCCCCGATAACATTGACTACGACAAGGAGATCACTTTGAATGCTATTGTGGATGGTTGGTTGTTGAGAAATATTTTGATTGACACTAGTGCAGAAGTGAATGTACTTACATTGGATGCATGGGTACAAATGGGTAGACCTCCATTGCAACCATCATCTAATGTATTGTTCATGGTAAATAGAATAAAATCTACTCCCATAGGAGTTTTGAAGGATGCATCTATCACTATACAAGGGGCCAAGTTCACAGGAGACTTCGAAGTGTTAGCACTTGCGGAAGAAGATAGCTTCCCAGCTTTGCTTGGGCACCCCTGGTGTTATGCAAACAATGCTGATTTGAGGGTTAACAAGGGGTATATCAGCTTCGAGAACAAGGAGGAAAGGGTCATAATACCGTTGATAGATGGGAAATCCATAGCATATGTGGAAACTTTGAGTGAAGAGGACTTGAACAGAATTTATATACGCGCTATTCGGGACCCAGAGGTCAATGAGGCATCTAAGGAAGGAATCCTTCATTGGGAAGATTCTCAGTCAATCAACGATACTACCAGTATTGCTTGTGATAATTGGGCTCATGGTACTTATGAATTGGTGGGGCGCGAAGTTAAGCGCATGGTTGCTTACAAAAAGGGTTTCGCTCTGTCTGATGTATAGGTCACTGTACGTACCCAAAATTGTAGGGTATTGTACTGCCAGAACGATGTTACACATGCCCCAATGATGATACAGGTCGCCTTGCAAGGTGTTCAGGATCTAGATATGATCACGAAGTATATGTTGGCATCCCAAATGCTTTATCCTTGTTCCTTGTGCTTTGTTTTATTCCTCTGCCTTTCTTTTCTAAGCATTTTGTCCTTCAGTGACAAAACCGCCGCCTTGACAGGGTGGCGGTCTCGTGACCGCCGCCCTGCTCAGGGCGGCGGTCCTTCACGTGTTTTCCAGCACGCTTCGTTGATCATGACTTGCGTAATTTTTCAAATTTCATCAAATTTTCTCAACCGCCTTATCTCGTATTAATGTTTTATGTTCCCTGGAATAGTGTTTCTTCATTGTTTAATGGTAAAAGAGTTCTAATAGGAATTACTTGCGGGTGAATGTGAAATCTATAAGTATCTAGCTTGTTTTCAAGTAAATGGCCCCTCAACTTCTCATTTCCATTGTTTAGTCTTTCAATTTATTATTTAGAGCTCATTTTGTTTTCATGTTTGCATCCATGCTAGTTTTCTTTTGTTATTGAAAGCCATTCAATCTTCTTGCTTCAGTATTGTTCATTGCTATTCATAAAAATTAGCTTAGAGAAGAGTATTGTCATTTGTAGATTGAATCCATTAGAGTTACAGGTTGTGTTCTTCACAGAAGGTAGATTCTAGAATCTCTCAGTACACTTGTGTTGTATTCCCGCAATAAATCGTGCTAGGAATTGCATACACCAAGCTTTTTCACTTGTGCTGTCCCTCTTCTACTCATATTATATTCAGTCTATATCCAAATCTGCCATTGTTCAAAATACCTTTTTCTGTTGATGCTAGCATATACATGCTCTTATGGATTCATGTGAATAGGAAGGAATGAGGAGATCATTCTAAGGGGACAAAATCATACACTACTGGATTCGCCACTGTTCTGTAAATTCTAGGTTTTATCTGTCAAAGTTCTAGTTAAAACATATAAAATAGAGTAGTGAAATATTTCATTTCAGTTAAGTTTCATTTTCGATATTTCCAAGGAAGCTATGGGGATTGATAGTTTCTCAAAAACTATGATTCATTCCTCACTTCTGAGGTAGGATTCAGAATCGTTCAATTAAGTTAATCAACTATCTAGTTATTTAGGATAAAATCACAACTGTACAGGTAATTAACTACACCGGGCTACCTTGCTTATTTTAATTTTGTTATTAGATTAGTTGTCATTTTCTGAATGTATTAGATTAGTTGCTCTTTCAATTCTATTCTAAATTCTATCAAAAATACAAAAATAGAGGAATATATATATATTGTAGATATATCTTGCATAATTAGTTTATTTCGTTTCAGTTAGGATTATATTGATCTTGTATGACAATCACGAGACCTAGGGAGCCCAGGGAATACATTTTTGAGCCAATCATACCTCAACCAAATATTGTTACAGAAATAATTGACATAGACCAAAATCTCATAATTCAGGTCTTCCGAACAATAATAGACCTACAAGAAATCAGCACACAATTAAGAGGATTAAACATAGAAGACGACAAAGAACACATGTTATGGTAAAATCAGACAAATTATAGACTGCCTTGATAGATATCCATATGACTGTAGAAGGACCCAAAAAAGAGCAAACATTCGGTTGTGATCCACTAGTCCCACAGCCAGACGCAGGAGACCTCTTTGTTGATATAGACACTAGCTTACGTATCCAAGTTGCTAGAACCCCTGCTAGGTACTCCAAGAAAATCGTGCAACTCCAAGTTCTAAATGTAGAGGCCAAAAAGGCATATGACTAATGGATACTCAGAATTAGGGGTTGACTCTTCACATGACCATAGGAGGTCCACAACAACCATGAATTTACGGTTGTGATCCGCATGTCCCATAACCCAACGGGCCTATAAATCAATCCGACGTTGATGTTGTTTTGTGAACATTAGTGTTTAGGTCCTCTCCACTCCCACCAGACATCATCACACAACTATCATTATTAAACGTAATAGCCAACCAAGCTAAAGAGTTCTGGACTAGACCAGAGAATCGTCCATAAAGTACCAAAAGATCCACTGCATATTTAGCCATTCCATTTTCATGACCTTGTCAGGAGACATATACGAGGCACCTACAGGTCATCTTCCACGTATTCCACAACCCATATATCAGACAACGACATAGCTTGATATTGATTAGAGCCTTTGAGCATCTATCCTTGCTGAAAGATCTATCACACTGGTTCAGGATAGGAGGGCCTTCTTTGCCTTAGATTCGCAGATCCTGCTATTGCATGTTGAAGACATAAGATTACCTAACTAGCTTATCTACATCCTGCGTGTATTCCATCCCCACCGGCTGTCTCGGCACGACCTCAGGAGGTCAGGTGTGAGGAAGAGTTACTTGTAGATTCTCATGCTCGCATGTCACTTTTCCATCGTACAGACACCCATATCTGATACACTTCAAAAGGAGGTGTATCAAGAGACCATGGAGGCCATACTAAGCTGACCATATTAAAAGGGTGATATGCTGTCATAGTGTTTGCAAAGGAGTCAAACACTGGAAGATGGTTCACAGGGATAAAGAATGGGCAGAGATTGAGACGGTCTTAGTCAGACCATTGATGATTTGAAGGAAATAATGCACCTACAATGATTGTCCCTTATCATGGAGAATCATCATTTCATTATCATAGGGAATTGGCTTTTAGCAGACTCTGGAAAGAAGGGTACAGGAAGCCTTATCCACCTTCACTATGGTTGCATAAGTTCTATTACTACATCTGCGCGGTGTGCACGTGCTTGGTATGCATATGCAGAGCTCCATAGATAGACTGGGAATTGGTAGGATTTGATTACAATAATGACTCTAGACATTTGACTTACTTGTCTATCTAAACCTCTAGTGAAGAAGGCATTAAGGGTTATAAAGTGCGTAACTATGGGAGACAGTGCAAAGACATAAGAACTCATTCAGAATTTATTTGGTGAGATAGATACTCAGAAGCATGTTTTGATGAGATAGAAGGAGACTGATACCGTATTACTTGAGTGTGCTCTTCTCTTGAGAAAGAAAAGGAAAAACTTGTTTATCATAGTGGGCATGATGAGGAAGTAGAATATCTTGGATAGTAGATCATTTAGCATGGAGCACACAAAGTTTTGGATAGTGCAAATATGAGACACATGCACATATCAGGAACCTATGAAGATAACGAAAGGTAAATAGTGGCATGGATTCTGAATCTAAAGAAGTGCCATAATTGGGGATTATTGGTCTGACTGTCAGAAGTGGAAAAAATCATTGAGTTACTACGATATTTTTAGGAATTATTCCCAAGAGGATACCATGAGTTGTAAAGGCATGCATGAATCACTTAGGAGATATGAAGATAAAGCTTTAGGAAGGTGCATCGCCCAGTCAGAAAGAGACCCTATAGAATTAATCCTAACATGTGCGAGAAGGTTAAGGAAGAAATTAACAAGATGTTGAAGTCTGGCATCATTCGAGCCATCTAGAAGAATCAGAGTGGGTTAGTCCCATGGTTATCAATATCAAAGAAAGATGGTACATATTAGAATCTGTGTAAATTATAAAGAGTTGAATGCTATATGTGTTACATTGATCCTTTTCCTACACCCTTCACAGAAGAAATATCAGAGGGTTTTGCAGGGCGTGAAATAAATTCATTTTTACAGATGGATTCCCTGGGTTTCATCAGGTTTGAATTACACAGGAAGATCAAGACAAAGACCACCTATCACCACTGAATGAGGAATTTTTTCATATACTGTGATGCCCTTTGGTTTGAAAAATGCACTTGCCATATTTTCAAGCGCATAGTTGTTCAAGCATTCCAAGGATTTTATTCACATTTTATTACAAGTTTATCTTGGATTACTAGATGGTGTATGCACTTGTTAAGGATCATTGTGACAATTTGTGTCTTAATGTTTGAACGATGTCAGACAGCTGACACATCTCTTTGAACATCAAAAAATGTGCATGTTTTCTACACCCTTTGGCATACTTTGTTAGGGCATATCATATGTAAGGAAGGTTTGTTAGTGGATCCAACTAAGGTTGTAGTTATTGTGGGAATGACGGAGCCTACTAGTTAGAGTGAGGTGCATATATTTTTGGGTCACATAGGATATTACATGAAGTTTATTAAAGGATATGCTAAAATGTTGCTGCACCATTAGAAGAATTACTCAAAGGAAAAAGGTACATTTTATTGGAGAGAACTCGCAACAACGCGCATTTGAGGATACTAAAGGAGAGACTTACTACATCACCTATTCTTGTGCTTTCCCTCATGGGATACCAACCATTTCATGTACATGTGGATGCCTCTAGCACAACCATTGACGTGATGTCTTAGCTCAACCTAGAGAAGGTATTGTAGATCATCCTCATCTGTTTTGCTAGTAGAAAGTCGACTCATGCAGAGACAGAACTATACAAAAATAGAGAGCGAGGCCTTGTCAATGATCTATGCACTTAAATAAATTTAGACAGTATTTGTTGGCAACACCTTTTGTGTTTTATATTGATCATCTGGCATTGAAATACTTGGTAAACAAGCCCATTTTACAAGGGCGCATATGTTGTTAGGATACTCTTCTTCCAGGAATTTGACTTCATAGTTGTGGTAAAATTAGGTAAAAGTAATTCTGGTCCTAGACCACTTATCTAAGAATTTAGTCAAGGTGAGGATGCACAGACAATTAGAAGATTACAATGCCTAGATGCATAGTTGTAGAGGTTACAACATGTGCCAATCAGAGTTATAGGATATTGTTGTATTTCTATGTATAGGAATAACACTGAAAGGTATGAAAGTCCTTGGAGAAAGAAGCATAGCTTACAATTCATGTAGACACCATTCATGTTAATTAGTGGTGACTTATACAAGTTAGGAAGAGATGAGGTGTTATGCCGTTGTGTATTAGAGAATGAATGAAAGGATATAATGGAGGAAGCCCATGGTGTTATTGCATGTGGCCACTATGCAGATGATGCTACAATGCAAAAGATCCTATTTGTTAGTTTGTGGTGGGAAACGTTGTATAAGGATTGTAAGGAGTATTGTAAGGCATGTGACCATTTTCAATGTCTAGAAAAACCAGGGACAGTGGGATGAGATGCCTTTATGACCAATTACAAGTGTAGAACCCTTTGAGAAATGGGCGATAGACTTTGTAGGGCCTATTTCACCAGCTATGCGTAGGACTGGATCACACTATATCATTACTTGTATAGATTATCTTACGAGATGGGCAGAAGCAACACCTATGACGGACTATACAATGGCTACAATAGCAAGGTTCTTATGGGAAAATGTTCTTACCAAGTATGGTTGTCCTTTAAATTTAACCAGTGATAGGGGCACCCATTTTTTAAATGAGACAATCCGAATTCTATTAGATGAGTTTATGGTTGCCCACCACAAGACTACACCCTATCACCCTCAGGCAAATGGAACTGCTGAGGCTTTCAACGAGATTTTGAGCCACACAATGACGAAAATTTGTGATGTGGGATGAACAGATTAGGATGACAAATTATCTGCTGTTCTTTGGGCCTACCGAACAACATATAAGAGATTGAACAAAGCCACACCTTTTTAGTTGGTGTTTGGCGCGGAAGCTGTTCTTCCTATATAATTTATGTTACCCTTTTTGCGCATTACATGCGCTGGAGGTCTAGTTGATGAGCAAGCTTTGAAAGAATGGATTGAGAACATGGTTCAACTAGATGAGCATCGGGCCATAGCACGATGGAGTCAGAAATAGGAGAAAGCACTCTAGAAAGCATGGCATGATAGGCATATTAGGGATAAAAAACTCACGGTCGGACAAATGGTACTTCTATATGACTCTAAGTTTTTGCACCATCTAGGGAAGCTCAAGGTGCATTGGTTGGGGCCATATGTTATAACTCACATACTTGAGTCAGGTGCTTGCCAGTTAGAAGCAATTGATATAACACGGTTGCCCAGTTACTTTAACGGGAGTAGGTTGAAGCCCTACTATAAATAAGTCTTCTTGGTGTTTGTAATAAGGCAGTGTTGCCAGATAGATTACATTTCCCTTTCTGCATTTCCTTAATGTGTTTCTTTCATCGTCACTATGCTTTGTCAATTTAGTTCTTGTTTTTGTGTAATAATTGCGCTTGCGCGCATGAAGCTAACTACAATATGAAGCATGTTGATGCACAAAGGACTGCACATACTTTTAGTATGGGGTGGATTGTTGGTGACTTCCAGGTATAATGCTGTGGAGATTGGAAGGTATAATGTTGTGGATGTTGAGGAAGTAAGCTACTAAAGGTGATTTACAAAGGATTGCTTCTCAAAAAGTAACCAAGGATGGAGATGAATGAAGTAAAAGTATAACGTGAGGTAAGCGGAAGCCATGATAACTACGAGGAGAAGGTGCAGTGATGAGGTACTCGGGCACAAGAGTGTGCGCTGAAGAGAAGTATGTGGTGTAGTGACGAGGTATTCGGGCGCTAGAGTGCGTGCTAAAGAGAATTCTATGACCAGAAGGTAGGAAGGTGCACTAGAAGGTTATATTTGTGGCGCGAAGATGTACTGTGTGGAAATGACAAAATTAAGTAATAAATGAGAAATATTTGGTTGGTGGAGGACCAATTAATGCATCAAAAATTGAAAATCTATATAAGGACAAGATGTGAATTCATTTCTACCCTTACAACTACGATAATTCAACGAAGAAATAAGTGTGAAGATTTGAGTACGCGATTCAAGGTGCGAAGAGGGTGAAACTAGGCATGAAAGGCAGATCTGTGTATTAGAGAAGCTTGTATCCCCATATGAGAAGGGTTTGAACGAAGCAGATTGATAGAGCAGAACTAGGGCATGTGATTTCGTGATTACAATTTAGGACACGATTGAATCGGGTTAGGGTTTCAAGTAAACCATTAAAGAGTTACAGAAGAAGGTGTAGAAACACAACACAAAGGGAAGAATGGCTCCAAAGAAGGAAGTAGCAGCAGCAAAAGGAAAGAAGAAGGTAGTAGTGGAAGAGGAGGAAGAGATGATTCCTAAGAGCAATTTTTTAGAGATGCAGTACCCTGAAGAATTAATTGTGGGCCAAGAATGGGATTCCCACATATGAGAGAGAAAAATAAGCGAGTACAACCACCGAACCAAGGACCCAGCAGAAGAGGCAAAAAAATCATAGGCTGCCGTAGCAAGGAAGATTGCTACATATGAGGGCCTACTACAAGCACTCTGAGAGGAGCTGAAGAAAACTGATCATGCCTTAATGATATGCATAGCTCTAGATGCACTTATAAGGGTAAAAATACTGGCAGAAGATAATGAGGTGCAAAAGTCCAAGAAGGATGACACACTAGACTGTGTTGAACAACTAACTATGGTAAAGCAGAAGTGCGAGGCATTAGCCGCGGCACAGGCACCGCATAAAGAGAGGTTAGATGAACTTGGAAAACTCATTGCTCAGAAGATGGATGTGCTGGGAGGGATGCATACATCTATGTCAAGCATAATGCTTGTAATACAGAATGAGTAAGGAAAAATGACTCAGGATGAGCTGGAATCTATCATTGTGGATGTTCCAAAGAACGTAGAAAAGGCATTAACGGAGTGGGAAAACTTAGAAGTAGACATAAAGGTGGATTATCCAGAGATGATACTTCAGAAAGAAACGAAGGAGCTTGAAGCCTGAATAATTCTTTGATTCTTTAATTATTTTCTATTCTTTGTGTAAGATTCATTCAACATTCTGTATTTCAACTATTCTTTACTCAGTTATGGACATCACCATTGTCAGGGCGAAAATGAGATTAGTGTGGGGTAATGTTGATAAGATAAAACACTTAGAAAAACTCACACACAGAGTCCGCACAAAAAAACAGGATGGGATCGAAGGCGTGAAGGAATAGGAAGGCGTCGCGCGTGGAGGTACAGAGTCAGACTTTCAGGACTTAGCCGATTTTGTAGATCAAGTCTATTTTCAGAAGCTAGCGTGCGGAACACACAAAGCAATGCCGAGACTTGCACGCCACACTTTGTCTACATTTCGAGGATCATATCAAAGCACTCTTGCATGGAAGTAATCCAAGAATAGATTCATCACTCTAGTTAACTGTAAGTGATCTATAGATAGCATACTTGCATGTATGGCTATAATTGTAAATGGTGCGTGGATATTATTAGCATGTGACCTATTTTTGGCATAGTTAGCGGTGAAGGGAAATTTCCCCACCCTATATATATTAGATGATTCACCTAGTTGATATATCGGGTTGAAGGGTTAGAGATTCATGAGTGCATAAGACTGGATAATTGTAAACAGATCCATGCGCACATGACTATTATTGTATCAAGCCTCTGTATTGTTGTCATGTTTAATATATGAATAATATTGGCTGAACCAAAGTGTCTTATATGTGTTATCATTCCATGCTACTAATTTCTTGATGATTTATACTTAAATTCATGCCTTTATAGATCTGGTTCAGTATAACTGTGTAATGATGGATTAATTTCTCACTATATGTCCTTATCGCTTCATCATGCTACCATCCTGCTACAACAGCCCTAAAGAGGGACCTGGTACCTTGGCGCGCTTTGAGTGAGCAATCAGCCTATGCTGAGTGATGCGCCAGCGTGACTAGGTGTTATCTGATAATTCTAGGCTACATCAAGATATATTGTTGATTGTGGGCAGGGATAATTTTAGTGGCGAATATTCGTAATATGGTGAAATTTTCATTTTAGGAAAATTTGAAAAGGTGATTTTTTCGGAGCGGGTTGGTGTCCTGTTTGCCTAAAATATATAGTATATATTTTTTGGGGGTCGGCTTCGCCTTCATTTGAAAACATCTCCTATAAAAACCTAGGTGATTCGCCAGGTAGTATACCTCAAGTAGCTTACCAAATTACCAATACCGTGAAGTTTGAACTCGCATACTCTTAAGCACCAGAGATTGTTGTTAGCCTGTTAGGGTTATTTTTTGACACACGATAAGGATATAGTTGAGGCGTGACAAAGAGTTATTGCAGACGCATGACAAGGAGATATTGCAGATGCGTGACAAAGGAATAGATTTGATGTGCGACAGAGAGAGTTGACGCATGACAAGGGCAGAGTTGACGCGCGATAGTGACCTCAGATAGTGGATGCCTTCGTGATATGCACGACAGTTTCAGTGGGTGCCTTCGTGACGCCTTGTTGATGTGCAACAGGCAGTCGCTACTTGGTTATGCAGTTGATTTAGGACTCTCTTCAGAATAATGGAAGGTGCTAGTCCTAAGAATGCGAAGACCCTAAAAGTAACTAAGAAATCTCAGAAATCACTCTTCAAGTATTTTGGAAACTCTGCAGATACAGATATTGAAAATACCAACCATATAGATGCCACCACAAAGAATCAGAATACTGACTGTGTGGAAGGTATTATTGAGGTGGACATGCATTCTGCATAGTATCAAAGTCAAACAAATGACACCTATGATAATATGCTAGATCTTGAAGATATTGTTCTTGTTATGGTGCAACCAGAAGTGCATCAAGATATCACACATACAAATACTCAGCAAAATGGAACACAGAAATCAAATTCAAATTCTGGTCCAAGAAAGAGGAAACTAGGTGATTGTGATATTGCTCAAAATTCTACTCAAAAAAGTAAAACATTGAAAATGAACAAGAATATGTGGACCATTGGCAAGGTCATACAAGTTTGATTGGGCAGATAAATTTCCATTTATCGAACTTATACAATCATCTAATTCTGAAGAGATCCCATCTGAATGTACATGTACAATATGTACATGGAAATTGGGAAAGCAACAAAAAATGTAAATGAAGCTGGACACTATAGAAAAACATTGTGGAAAACAATATTTGACTGTAATGGGGGCGGATGGCCAAAAAATCAAAACACACAGGTGGAAAACTGAAAAAGAATGCATGCATGTTAGATACGCAGCAGAATATGAGGCAGAGCAGAAAAAACACAGACATCTCTTGGAAAAGGGAGGAACGATCACATCGCATATTGGTAAGATGAATCAAACAAATCTACATGCAAAACTCATACAATTCTCTACTCTATTTCACATACTAAAAAAAGGAAGACCGATTTCAGATTTCCTCGATTTCAAAGTTTTGTATCAATATAATGGAATGCTGAACGTACCTCAGTCTCATTGGTCTGAAAGTAGTGGATGGGAAATGGAAAAATGCCTTTCGATGATAGAGAAGGAAGATTTGAAAGAGAATGTAAAAAAATCAAAGTTTATCTCTCTTTCAATTGATGAAGTGACAACAGTCGACAACATTTGCATGGGTATGTATCCACGTCTATACTTTAGAAAATCATATAAGGACACCTCATCTGTTGGGTGTTATGAAAATGGTTGAAAACTGCAATGCCAAAAACCTACATAAAATAGTTGTTTCTCATTTGAAAGATATTGCTGGAATGACTAATTATGAAATTGCTACGAAGTTGGTATGCATTGGAGCAGATGGTGCATCTGTCATGCAGGGTCACCAAACAGGGCTGTGTGTTAGATTACAAACAACAGTGGCCCCATATATGCTACCAATTCACTGTATGGCTCACAAAATGAATTTAGCGTATAAAATGGTAAGCAACCACGAAAATGTTGCTAAATTAGAAGACCTTATAAGAGAACTTCATGCCTATATGTCAAGCAGCCCAAAGCGATTTCTCGAGTTCCAGAAATTTGCAATTGGAATTACAGATGGCAAAAAACTTCTGAAAGATGTTGAGACTAGATGGATCTCCTTGTATGAACTTGCATGCAAAGTTCGTGAGGAGTATCCTTCGTTGGTTGGTTTCATGCACAAATACCGTCATGAAGTTGATAGGGCGAGGGACTTGTTGTTCCGTTTAACTAATTTGGAGACATTGCTTACATTGGTTGGTATTCTTCCAATGTTGCAGCAGATCAATACACTGATGAAGCATGCACAGGGAAGATTAATCTATATTGTGGATTTTATACGGATGAGAAAAATGGTATGTCAAAGTCTTGATATCTTGTATTATTCCCAAGATAGTTTTGATACACCTATTTTTGAGAATTGGAAAGCTTTATTAGATCTTTAAAATCCCAGTAACTATTTGAGATTTAATATCCACGATCACCTCTGCATCACTGTTAATGGGAGGGACATACCACTGCACATTGTGTAAAAATGTCAAGATATTACAGGATCGGAACGAGAAGATGTTCCCGTGACACGTAATCTCTTTGAGTCTGTTATAGTTGAAACAAGAATAAAGCTTAAGAAAATTTTAGAATCCTTATCATCAGAAATTAGAGAACGTTTCTCCAAAGATAAAATTCTTGAAGCCATGGGTGTGATGAATCCTAATTTTTGGAATACTGAAGGTGGTCGTGCTGAATTTGTAAGAAAGCATTTCCATAAATCCATGGGTACAATAATGGAACATTTCGTAAAGACTTCAGAGTTCAAGGGTATGGAAATCAAAGGTATACTGAATGCTGATTTATTAAAATTTCAATCAACAAATTTTGCAACAACAATGAGGAACCAATATAAAAATTTAGATGAACCTTCTAAAAGTGGTGCTATTACAAGGTTGTGGCAAGGAATCTATCAAAGTTCTATCTTACAAGAAGATATCAGTGAATATTTCAGATTATATGAGTTATGCCAAACAATGATTTTGGGGTCTGTGGAGGATGAAAGGGTTTTCAGTGCACTATCATTTATAAAATAAAAACTGAGAAACAGGTTGGATAAAAATCTAGAAAGTTACATGAGGTGTTATGTTTCTCGATACTCCATGGAAACCTTTCCTTTCGACAGAGCAATTGCGCATTGGAATTCCCTTTGCAAAAGAAGAGGTGTGAATAATACAGCTACAAGTACAACTGTTCCCAACGTTGAGAGTGGAATTAGCGCATCATCACACTCTACAGAAGAGAACATCGAGTTTGAAGAAGCTATTGATAATGGATTGTTTCAACTTTAAATAGGTATCTTCTTCACCTTAATCTTATTGTTTGTCACTTTACATTTTTTTCAGCTCTTGTTATCATTAAAGATGTTACAGGTCTATATATTTACATTTATTTAAATACAATCTTTTTTATTTTTTTTGAAAACGTGGGTTGACATCCATCCGAGGAAGCTAGTACTTCTCGGGACTGACAATGTCAAGAAACTCACCCATCTATCTACTAATCCATTTCTCGTGTTGAGTTTTCTTAAAACAAAGATCTAGCACATTACCAGTGATGATGTCATAACAATCCAATACACTAGAGGTAAGTTAAACCCTATCATATCATCTTTCTTGATTTCTTACAATTATGTTTAATTTATTTTTTATATTTACAAAATGCTTTGATATATTTTTTTAACTGTGGGATAAAATGAATGACACGATTGAATTTTATAGAGGAAGAAGACATGACGTAGAAGATATAAGTGAATATTTTAGATTATATGAGTTATGCCAAATAATGATTTTGGGGTCTGTGGAGGACGAAAGGGTTTTCAGTGCACTATCATTTATAAAATTAAAACTGAGAAACAGGTTGGATAAAAATATGGAAAGTTGCATGAGGTGTTATGTTTCTCGATACTCCATGGAAACCTTTCCTTTCGATAGAGCAATTGCGCATTGGAATTCCCTTTGCGAAAGAAGAGGTGTGAATAATACAACTACAAGTACAACTGTTCCCAATGTTGAGAGTGGAATTGGCGCATCGTCACACTCTACAGAAGAGAACATCGAGTTTGAAGAAGCTATTGATAATGGATTGTTTCAACTTTAAATAGGTATCTTCTTCACCTTAATCTTATTGTTTGTCACTTTACATTTTTTTCAGCTCTTGTTATCATTAAAGATGTTACAGGTCTATATATTTACATTTATTTAAATACAATCTTTTTATTTTTTTGAAAACATGGGTTGACATCCATCCGAGGAAGCTGGTACTTCTCGGGACTGACAATGTCAGGCAACTCACCCATCTATCTACTAATCCATTTCTCGTGTTGAGTTTTCTTAAAAAAAAGATCTAGCACATTACCAGTGATGATTTCACAGCAATCTAATACACTAGAGGTAAGTTAAACCCTATCATATCATCTTTCTTGATTTCTTACAATTATGTTTAATTTATTTTTTATATTTGCAAAATGCTTTGATATATTTTTTTAACTTTGTGGGATAAAATGAGTGACACAATTGAATTTTATAGAGGAAGATATTTCCATACTATACAATTCATAATCCACGATACATTATACAATTTATAATCTACGTCCACATAAAATTCATCATCATCCATATATATCATATCATCACCATATCATTATCATAATCTTGAGTCCTGACACTACAATTATTATTAAAACAATTATTTATCTAATTTAAATTTATTAAAACAATTCCATTTCATTTAAAACAATTCATAATCATATCATTACAAGTATATCTGTTCTAATTTCATCTATATACATTCTAATGACATCATGATCATATCATTACAAGTATAGAGAAGAAGAATTATCTTAAAACAAGTTTAAATGTCTAGAGAAGAAGAATTATTGTGCTTGAAGCTAAATCTACGTCCACATAAAATTGATCATCCATATATATCCATATCATATCATATCATCACATTATCCATTTTTTTAAAACAATTATCCATTATCATCATTCATCATCATCTATATCCATTCTAATGTCTAGAGAAGAAGAATTATCATGCTTGAAGCTAAATCTACATCCACATACAATTCATGATAATCCAAGTAAACAAGAAACATACGTCATCATGATTCATCCCTATCTAATGCAATCACCATTAAGAGTAAACCAAAAAGCATAAACTCCATATACAATCTAAAAATTCTATCAAATCCATATGCAATCAAAATTAAAGATTATATAGTATTTCAAATTTTAAAAGGCTATCAAATTCAGATAATAAAATTCAAATACCATGACCACAATATTCAATGTTACAAATTTTCAAATATAGACTCAATATTTAAAGTTTCCACACTCAATAATAAAAGTTTCAACCCTCTTTTTCTGTATCCATTTCAACTCCTGTGCTCCTTTCCCCAATGGTTTCTTCCCCTGTGGTTGTACCCCTTTCCCCAACAGTAGAAATAACCCCAGAACTTATAAGATCTTCTGCAGCACTGTCCAGATTTTTTAAAATTCTTTCTTCTTGCTTTGTCACATCTCCATGGGACAACAAATTTGGATCAGCAGCTGCCTTAGCTTTGAATAATATTTCAGGGTCGAAGCCATGCTCTTTAATTATCCGCTTTAGTGTATTGTTTTGTTTGTTAACCAAAACAATATTTTCCTTCAAATTCTTCACTGCGGATAAACTGTTCTTCACTGTTTCCAAGTGAACTTGGAATACCTTTGCTTGACTCTTCAAATTTTCATATTTCAACTGCACAAAAAGAGTAATGTCAATTCAACATATTACTAAAAAATGAAAATTTCAAATTAACAAGAAAAATTGTTTGAAAGTGATAGTACTTACAACCACTCTATCTCTCTCGGCATTTGCAACTGCTACCAGATCCTTGTCCTTAGACCATTTGTTAAAATATGTCTGGGCCTCAGCACTAATATTTTCCAATTTGTTTAATGTCTTATCCAAAATGTCATCTTTATAGTTGTTGTTATACGTGACAGTCCCACTTCTTACTTGGGTAAGTAAGGAATCCATCTTCGCAGGTTGATTCTGGACTACAGCGTATAAACTATCTCTTTGCCAATAATTTTCAAAACGACTAATAATCTCATTGATAAGAACTTTAGCCCTTCTCTCCCATTCTATGAGCTGATTGATATGAGGTAGAATAAACTCACTGACATGGGATTGACAATCATAACCAATTAAGTTCTCCAAAGGAAAAGGTAGCAACTGTTCACCATCTGTATCTGATGAAGATGATCTTGCTGGAGAAGTATGGGGGCTTTCGGCTAGATCAACTGCTACTTGTTTCTACCTTTGGGTGGCCTGATCCTATTTGTGATAAAATTAATCAAGATTCAGATAAATAAATTTAAATTGAAATGTAATTCAATATTGTAAAGCATGTTGAAATTGAAGTATACCTGCTGGCCTTGAATCATCTCACGGGTATTGAAAAAACCAGTTGGGTCATTGCTATCAATGCCCAAGTAATCTTCATCTAAATTTATATTATTCAAAACCGATATGCCCATTGCATTGGGTAAGCCACCAAGTGAGAGGGTTGGAATTTGAAAGGAGGAGGCAATGTTTAGTGTCCCACTAGGGGCCAGAGCAATTGGCATGCGTTTACCAATGTTCTTTTTCACTGTTCCTCTGGTTGGCATTTTAAAAATTATTGGTTGAGGGGGGGTCGGTGCTGCTGTTTGAACAAAAGGACTGCAATGTGCTGAAAAGTTCAAGAAAAAACATGAAAAACTAGAAAACAATCCAAAAAGGCAAAAACTACGAATTAAACGTAGTATTCAAAAGTTGTACCTTGTTGTCGAGGGGTAGTTTTTCGCGGTGCTAAGGGTGGTTTTTGTAGGAGTAGTATTTGGTGGTTGTTGAGAAGATATGAATGCATGTGACTGTACGGAGTGAGTTGGGGAAGAAGGTTGAGTTTCCGAAACACGAGTATGGTCCAAAGTCCCTTCAATGTCATCAAAATTGATTTCAATTGGTTAACATTTAAATTGGAAAATAAAAATACAAATTTGGAATTTGTAAATAATATATGAGAAGGTATTACTTCTCTGGCGTTTAACGAGTTCAAACTGTTGAGGGTTTGGAGAGGAGTGAGCTTCCATTTCAGATTGGGAGTCTCCCTGAAGCCTTAGCATGTTGTTGGCCTCTTCCTCTTGATAACACCTTTTTTCGGGGAAGGGCTTCAATAAATCTTCTCTGCAAACCGTAAATTGTTAATAACTGTGCAGTGTAATGTCGAAAATTGAAATACAAACTAAATAGTTTATACCTGTTGTTCTTCAAATGGAATTGAAAACTTCATCAACTCCTTGTCAGTGCAAGTAGGAATTGGTTTGTCTTTTAAATTTAAAAGTGCCTCGTAATAAAGGCCAAGGAGATAGTTTGTGGAATAAATGAAAGGTTTTTCTGAAAGCTTTGAATTTGTTATGTCAGTTCTTATTTTTTTGATAGATAGGTGCACCAATCAAATTTTTGTTTTGAGATAGTGGCAACTATGTATGCAATGGCCCAGTTTGGTATATCTGTTTGCCGACCCTGCAAAACTATTCTGGATTGAAAAAATGAAATCACTGCAGCAAGAAAGTGGTGTGCAATTGCTTGTGTATCCACACCACGCCTAGATTTATTGACATGAGCTGCAAATGCCAAACAGTGGGAATTAATATAAATTTATAACACTAAATTATATCATAATAAAAAACAGAATAAAAATGATGAATGAAATCGAATTATACTTACAATCAACATGGAAACCGAACGTTGATTCGAGATATTTCTTGTCGTCTTCCAGGAGTGTTGCCTTCATTGTAACAATTGGTAAATTTCTGAACGGAAGGCTCGTAAACCGATGGATGTCATTTTCTTCGATACTGAATTGAAACATTCAGCCGTCATTCAGAGTAACATAAAAAAGGCCATCCTCTGTATTGTAGGAGGAGAGAAGGTAATTCAAAATATCTGGATCTGTTTCAAAATGGGGCATGTTAACGAGCCCACTAAACTCACATGCATCGATCAAATCCTTTATATTCTGAAGACATCTTTAAAACAGTATGGATGTGGGGGCACAAGGGATTCCTGTAGATGATCTTGCCCGTGGATTGGACTGGATTTCTCTTGATTTTTGTCTGAGCTTGTGGTTGCACTTGAAGTCACCATTGTATTGGGAAGCATTGAAGTCTTGTTTGCTTGCATCTTTGACAATGAGGGATTCCTGCAAAAAAGAATTGAGAGCCAAAAAGTGTAAACGTGAAAATGACTGCAGGAGGGTATTTATAGGCCAAATAGAGCGTCAATGCCTCTGTTGACGTGCGTCAATGGCCTTGTTGACACGCGTCAACAGACCTCTGTTACTAACGCGTGTCAAGGGTCTCTGCTGACGCATGTCAGCGAGGCCTTATTGACGCACGTCAACAAGGTAAATTCCCTTTGTGCACGTCAACAGAGGTCATTGACTGACGTTCAGCATCCTCATTTCCATGCATCAATAAAGACCATTGATGCGCGTCAACTGACGCTTGTTGACGCGCGTCAATGCCACTGTTGACGTGCGTCAATGGCCTCTTTTGACATGGTGTTGATGCGCATCAACGAGGGTTATTGACATCGTATCCTGTCGCGCGTCAAAGGTGCCATGACGGTGTCTGAGCAACTCTGCGTTTCTCCGGCTCAAAAACCTGGCAAAAATTTGGTTTTGGAATCACTGTCAAATTTACCTTTCACTGAAACGACAGTTCTGGGGATATTCGCCAGGTATTTACCATCCTACAATCGTTTCTAGAGGTGTCTTAAAATGAACCCTGTATTGTGGCTTGCATTCATTATAGATGTGGAAGCATTTCAGGTAAGTTATTGATATTATGCGCGTCAATAAGAATGACATATGAATAAGAGTGAATAGTATAGGGTATGGTAAATATATATGTATGTAGGTGATGTAATGTGGTAGATAAAATGGAAATGGTAGTATGAGTTAGGTAATTGTTATCCATATTTTACCCCCGGGTAAAATAGGGGATCTGAAAAAACCCTACACATATAAAAGCTTCATATGGAGAATTCACATTAAAATCCTACAACCAGTACAACATAAGGACTTCTATCCCAATGGAGTGGAAGGCCCCGAAAAAGATCAAACACGACCCTGTGTAAGAAGAAGTTCAAGAAACGAATTTGTGGAGTGAACCCATGCTTCAAATCCAACAAGAAGGTTGCAGGCGAACTCTAAAATGGAATAATAGGGTCGGGGAAGGAGAAGATAGTATAAAAAGAAGCCATAGGCTTAAATAAAAGAAATGACGAAGGTTCAAAGTCTTCGGGCTCTGAAACGACTCAGACGAGCCCCAAAATTGGCTAAGTATGGAGGAGACAACCGAAGCTGCCAAGTGTCCAAACGGCGCACCTCCAAAGATTGAATCCGAAAGTAGGAGAATCACAAATGAGTGTCAACCCCCACATGTCCTAGAGCCCAAAAGGTTTAAGTCAACGGCCTAAAAGTCAATAAAAACGAACGGGGCGGGCCTAAAATGACTAAGTATAAAAAATGCTAGTGGAAGCTGCCACATGTCAGCTCGGCGCATCTCCAAAGGAAAAACGTAGTGGAGACTCAAACTTGCGCCAGCCCTCTACATAGCTAATGGTCAAAAAAGGTCAAAAGGAGAGTGGGCCCAAAATTGCATGAAGTATAGAGATCCCCTGCGGAAGACCTCCACGTGTCTCACTGACGCATTTTCAAAAGGAAAATCTTGGAGGCAGTTCCCAAACAAGCGCGGGCTCGCCGCGTGTCCCAGGTCCAAAAAAAGGACAGAGTTAGGGGTTTGAATAGTCAAAACAGAGGCAAGCCAGCGGAAGGAGCCAAGTGTTAACATGGTGCTGTTTCAAGAGTAAAATCATGAGCATGTTTCCAAACAAGCGTCCATCCTTCACGTGTCCAGGGTCAGAATTTTTGGCCGGCAAAGCAAAAAAGACTCAGAAAAAATAGAAAGGACCCCAAGGAGCTCGTGGAGGCCGCCACATGTCAATCTAGTGCAGTTTCAAGAGTGAAGAATCAGGGGCCAATCTCAAACAAGTGCGAGGCTTCCATGTGGACCCTGTAAAGACTCTTTAAATATTGCGCCCTGTAACCCTAATATTCAAATGGCCATATCTTTTGACTGACAAACTTCAGATTTGGGCGGGAGAAGACTTGATGGAAATGTCTCGACACCCTCTATGCCTTGGAAAATAAAATATCATTTTAGCAAGGCTCTGGTAGGTGAAAAATGGGAAAAAGTCTTCCAGACCATTAATGCAAAATTTGATTTCTTCAACCACCAGATCTGATTTGATTTGATCCACCGAGGAACTAGACTCGAGAGATTGTGGGCGGATTTGTAGAAGGCATTGATATTCAGTGGTTGAGATTTCAAAACAAAATTCAGCGCATATCTCATGGTGGTTGGAGCAGGATTCAAATGTTTTCCCTCCTCTCTCTCTTATTCTTCCTATATATTGTAATGAAGAGGCATTTTCAAATGGTTGGTCGATGTTTCTCTTCTGCCCCCTGTGACTCTTTCTTCCTTAGGGTTGAAAGCAGAGTCTAAGCCTCCTCCCATGGCTCTGTAATGGTTAATTTTGCCTCTTTCCCACTGATGATGAACTGTGTAACATTTTTTTAATAAAATCTATTTTGTGATGCATCTATCCATACTTGGCTTATTTTGTTGTCTCTCCTTACCTCTCATTGTCGCAGGGTATATTGTGGATATTCTGATATTTGTTGCAGGTTCTAAGAGCTGTGCTTAATGGGTTTCAAAGTGGTTCTCTGTGTGAAACCTATCTCTGGTCAGTGGTGTGTTCTGTCTACCCTCTCCTCTGCTCACCTCTCTCCACTTCAGGCTATAGATTTGATCATGGACTTTTTTTCTGGTGTATCATCACTTAGTGTAGGCTCTTTCACCCTCTCTCTCTCTCTCTATCCCCTTGGGATGGTTAGATTAGGATAGAATAGGTTCTTCTTGTGTTGGAGTAGCTTGTGACAGGTAGATTAGGAAGTAAGAATCGGCTTTCTCTAGAGGTCCATCTCAGGTTTTGTAAGTCCCACAGCTTGAGAGATGGTCCCATGTTGTGCAATCACATGTGCCCTCACAATAAAATCATTTTGTGGTGTTTTACCCTTTTCACACTGTCAATTTTGGCATTTCACCCGTGGGAGTTTGATTCATGAGGTTAGAGATGTCATTCTTTCCAAGGTGTCTCAATTGGATTTGGATATGGGTCCGTATCATTAGCCACCGAGCTCCCTGCACTAGTTTTGGCACTGTCTAGTGGGACACTCAGTTAGATCTATCTCACCTTTCCTTTGTTAGTGTATCACAACTTAGTCATAGGCCTCTTGACCACACTCTCTTTTGGCACGTCTCCTTGGTGGTTACACTTAGGTTAGATCTTCCATCTTTCCAAGGTGTCAGGTAGTTTAGGAACAAGATAAGCCTTCTCTGTGAACCATCTCAAGTTTGCAAGTCCCACACTTGAGAGATGGTCCCATGTTGTGCAATCACACCGAATGCCCCACAAATAGGCCATTCGGGGGGTGTTGTTGCACTAACAGTTTTGGCACGCCCAGTGGGATAGGTCTGAAGCACCTTACCACTTCATCTTAGCAGGTTGATGTGTTCTTGTTAAGGTCAGCCTTTTGAGGCACATTCAAAGCACATCTGGTGACTCCATCTGGTCAATAACCCATCTTCTAAGTTACAGACCTTTTCCATCCATTTCCACTTATTTCCATCCATTTTATTCTTCCATATCTTCCATTTTCCCACATTTCATAAAGTTGTGCAATCATGACTTCATTCCCTTCATGGAATTCACACCTACAGCAATGCAAGCCACCTCCAATGCATTTTCCAACTCCTCCAGATTAGCACTATGATAAGATCCAAAGTCATTATACTTACCCATATGAGCAGGGTCAAAGTCAGTTTGGCCATGGAGCTTATCAAGAACAAGGGTATGCATACAATGACAATAGTCAAATGGAGAATGCTAATTTTTTGGAGAAGATTCAAAAAATGGAGGTTGGCATGGTGCAATCAAGGGCCATAGCACAAATGAAGGCATTCAAGATTGGTTGCAGGGCACCTTGTCCATGGGAAGGCCCTTTTCCAAGACATTACAACCCTCAAGAGAAGCTTGACTTCATGGTTGAAGTGTTGCCTCAACTTACACAGTGGATTGAGGACATTGAGGCTTATGAGAAAAGTGTGAGACAACCTTGTCAATGGGTAAGTCAATCACCAACTCCATGTCCTTCATTTTCTCTTTCTGAAGCTTTATCATTTCAGCAGAGGCAAGAGTCAAGCTTCTCATTTTCTACCCCAAGTGTTAATTTCTCTTCTCCATCTCCTGATCTTCCACCCCATTTCAAGTCTTCTCCCTTTTCTTTCCCAAGCACTCATTCCCTCCAAATAAATAAGAAGTTCCACTTCCCTCACCACCATAAACAATTACAACTGGTTGAGCCCTAACCTGTTACTCCTCTTGCTTTCTCAAGTCTATGTTGGGAAGAGACCCAAGAAACTAGTGAAGGAGAAAATCAAGAAGAGGAACCCAATAGAGAAGAAATGGTAGACAATCTGAAGATTTGGGCTGCCAAATTTGGGTTTACAAAGATCCCCTTGATGGTTAAGCCAATAGAGGCGGTCAAGGTTGAAGAGCCAGTGGTGGCTAAGGCTGAGTTTGTAGTAGAAGAAGAACAATCAGCTCCAAGTCCCATTAAAGAGGGGAAGATGGGAGAGATCAAATCAGTGTTGAAGCCACTCAATGAAGAAAGCATCATTGAAGATTCTTTACTTTCATTTCAAGGGTCTAATTTGAGGATGAACCCATGATGGAGGAGGACCCATTGAAGAGGCTCCAAGCATGGAGTAAGCTACAGAAGAACCTTCAGTTCTTCCTCCCACTTCATCTCCTTCAAACTCTAATGTTGAAGAGGAGTTTGAACTTTCAAACTGCATGTTTGAAGATGGGGGGACCAAGGTGAGAAAATTATAGATCAGGAGGACACCATGGAGGAGTTAGAGCACCTGCAACAGGAAAACAAGGAGGCAGATTGTCTGTCTGACTTGGAGGATTGCTTTGATGGAGAAGAGCCCATAGGGATAACATCATTCTCCCCTCCATCATCCACCTTCCAAGCATATGAGCTTGTTTCCATGGAGGAGAAAATTCAAGAACAACATTCTGCACTTCATAACAACTCTCTGAGACCAAGGTTGGAAGATATGAGTCTTCCATGTTCTTCAAAAGAGAAGGAAGAGGAACACCAACTCCAAGTCCAGTTAAAAAGGAGCATATGGAGGTGACCAAGATAGATTCAGGAGGCACTAAGATCATGAGTCTGTTGACAAGAAAATACAGACCCCTCTCCCATTCAACCTCTCCAAAAATTGAATGAAGATCCTGAACTCACTAGCTTCATGTTTGAAGATGAACTTCATATGGTGAAGATAATGAAGATTTTAAGATCACCATGCAAAGGGAGAGACTTTGCTACAACAGGATAGTAAGGAGTTTGATTTCCTATCAAAATCAAAAGAATGTCTTCAACCACAAGAACCACTTCCATGGAAGGGAATGCAAGCATAACCTGCAGTTTGAACTGAATCAAAGTTGGAAGATTTTGATCTTCCAAAAGTCACACCACAAGAGGAGGAAGAGAAAAAGTAGGCGGAGGCTATCATCTCTCTCACACCATCCATCCAAGAAGGTCCACAAAAAGACTCCATTTTTGGAGTTAAATTTCAGAGCAATGGGCACATCCAAAGGATCAGACCGTGCCCAATCAGGTACTTGGCTTCATTGGAGCCAAGGGAGAAGCCAAAACCAGTCATGCCTACTTCAGGGCATGAGGATGAGTATCAAAGCACCAAGGGTCACCATCAACACCTCCAGGAGTCCAATGCAAATCAGCTTGAGGAGGTATTTTCCATTAATGTTGATACCTTGATGATTTGGGTGGAGGACAGGCTTATTGTCAGTTTTTCACTCATACAAGAAGCTATATTTAGTGTCAAATCATTTGCATGGCTGCCCCTCTTGAGAAAGGGAAGCTACTTCTCCCTGCCTGTAGCAGGATTTGTTTAGCCCCTTTTCTCTCTAGTTAGTTTAGGAGGAGGAGTAGATTTGATTTTAGTAGAAGAAGTGCTTATGCACACTCTGCATGTCTCATTTGAGGCATGTATGATTTTATCTTTGTACATAAGTTTTGTATTGCTCTAGAGCTACTGAGGCCAGACCCTTAACTATTCATGGAAAAAGACTCATAGTTGCTGTAACAGTTGCAAATTTCAAAATAAAACAAATGCAGAGAAACTAAAAAATGTTTTCAAGACAGGTCCATTTAGGGACAGATGAAAGCCCTCGGGTCAAAACAATTTTCTACTCTCAGAAAGCCTTGTTTCAAGTTTTCTTATGAAAATTGAGAGTGCAAATGGTCAGGTTCACAGATCAGAGGCAGGATCAGTATCAGGCCATCATTCTTGACTCCATGCCTAATGGATGCTTCAAGGCTACTGGTCCCTTCATCTAGCAGGCAGATGCCCCTGCGAGTTGCCAAATTATTATCCATATTTTTCCCCTAGTAAAATAGGATCAGCCATGACCCTACACAATAAGAAGCTAGAGAATTCACGTTCAAATCCTACAATCACTAAAAATAAGGACTTTACAATAGGGTGGCAAGGCCTACAAAAGATCAAATGACCCCATACAAGAAGAAGTTTAAGAAACGAATATGTCGAGTGAACCCATGCTTTAAATCCAGCAAGCACGTTGCAGGAAAACTCTAAAATGGAATAATAGGGGTGGGGAAGGAGAAGACAGTGTCAAATGAAGCCAGAGGCTCAAAGGAAAAGAAATGGTGAAGGTTTGAAGTCTTCGGGCTTTGAAATGATTCAGAACGAGCCCCAAAATTGGCTAAGTATGGAGGAGACAAAAGTTGCCAAGTGTCCAAACGACGCACCTCTAAAGATTGAATCCAAAGGGCAATATCAAGCAAGTGTCAGGCCCCCACATGTCCCAATCCCAAAGAGTAGCAGAGTCAACAGCTAAAAGTCAAAAAACTAACGGCGCGGGCCTTAAATGACTAAGTATAAAAGATGCTAGTGGAAGCTGCCACACGTCAGCTCGTCGCATCTCTAAAGGAAATATCTTGAGCAGAGACTCAAACTTGCACTAGCCCTCCACGTAGCTAATGGTCAATAGAGGTCAAAAGGAGAATGAGCCCAAAATTGGTTAAGTATAGAGAGCCTGCAGAGACCTCCACGTGTCTCACTGGCGCATTTTCAAAAGGAAAGTCTGGAGGCAGTTCCCAAATGAGCACGGGCTCGCCACGTGTCCCAGGTTAAAAAAAAGGGACAAGTTAGGGGAATAGTCAAAAAAGAGGAAAGTGGAAGAAGGTGCCAAGTGTCAACACAACGTCTGTTTCAAATAGTAAAATTTGTGAGCAGGTTTCCAAATAAGCGCCAAAGCCTCCACGTGTCCTAGGGTCAGACTTTTTGGCCCCGCCAAGAAAAAGGACTCAAGAAAAATATAAAGGACCCTAAAGATCTCTCAGAAGCTGCCACATGTCAATCTGGCATAGTTTCAAGAATGAAGGCAGGGATTGAAATCTCCAACAAGCGTGAGGCCGCCACGTGGACCTTGTATGGTAGACTCTTTAAATATTGCACCCCTACAACCCTAATATTAAAATGGCCATATATTTTGACTGGAAACTCAGATTTGGGTGGGAGAAGACTTTTGGAAATGTCTCGACACCCTCTATGCCTTGGAAACATAAAATATCATTTTTTTTAGGTTTTGGTAGGTGAAAAATGGGAAAAATTCTTCCAAGGCCATTAATGTAGAATCTGATTTCTTCAACTACTAGATCTTATTCGATTTGATCTGACCGGGGAACCAGAAGTGACAGATTGTGGGTAGATTTGTCAGAAGGCATTAATATTTAGTGGTTGAGATTTTAAAACAAGATTTAATGCATATCTCATGGTGGTTGGATCAAGCTTCGAATGTTTTCCCTCCTCTCTCTCTTATTCTTCCTATATATTGTAATGAAGGGGCATATTCAAATGGTTGGTCATTGTTTCTCTTCTGCCCCTCTCTCTTTCTTCCCTAGGGTAGAATGCAGAGTCTAAGCCTCCTCCCATGGCTCTGTAATGGCGTTTTCTTTTCTCTTGTTCACTGATGATGCAACGTGTAACATTTTGGAGCAATAAAATCTGTTTTGTGATGCATCTTTCCATCCTTGGCTTATTTTTTTATCTCTCCTTACCTCTAGTTGTCGCAGGGTATACTGTGTATATTCTGATGTTCATTGTAGGTTATGGGAGCTATGTTTAATGGGTTTCAAAGTGGTGCTCTGTGTGAAACCTATCTCTGGTACGTGGTGCTCTGTGTGAAACCTATCTCTGGTATGTGGTGCGTTTTGTCCACCCTCTCCTCTGCTCACCTCTCTCCACTTTAGGCAGTCGGGTCTATGAGCATCCACTTCCTTTTATGGTGTATCACCGCTTAGTGTAGGTTCTTTCACCCTATCTGTCTCTCTCTCTCTCTATCCCCTTGGAATGGTTAGATTGGGATAGAATAGGTTCTACCTGCAATGGAGTAGCTTGTGGTAGGTAGTTTAGGAAGCAAGAACCGACTTTCTCCAGAGGTCCATCTCAGGTTTTGCAAGTCCCACAACTTGAGATATGGTCCTATTTTGTGCAATCACATCGAATGCCCCACCCCACAATCAGGTCATTTGGGGGTGTTGTGATTCTGCACCAGTAAGATTAGAGAATAAATTAAGGATGCATTAATAATTATGTAATGAGGAGATGTAAAATAATGTTGTTGATTATGATGAAGGAGGGAAGAAGAGCGATTACCCCCTAGTGTGAGAATGAGGTTCATTTGAGTAAAAATTCCCTCAACAATCATGTATGAACCTTAAGAATATGAGCATGTCATCAGGTAATGAGTTGGAAATGTATATCATCTACCAGAGGTGAAGTGACTTATGATGCGTAGTAGGAGCATGTGGAACAAAAGCAGTATGTATATAGGTGCCAAATTGGATATCAGAGGAAATGGTACTAATAATGGGAGGTGTGACAGTGGGAAGTGAGGAAGTAGGATGCTTAGGAAGCCAATGCGATGTAGTAGTACTATGTGGAGAGTGAGATGATATGGTTATAGGAGGTTCAGCCGAATGACATAGATGGATAATAACCTTAAGAGGTGGGTGAATGATAATAGTGCCAGAGGCACACTTAAGTGGAATATGAGAGAGAGAGAGAGATCACTTATGAGAGCGGGAGTAGAAAGTAATGACAACTTTATCTATATTCAATTATTAAAAACATAGCAATCACATTATCATGGTGGTCATTGATGCAGTAAAAATTACTTAAAGGATGGTTATGATGGTAGTATAACCAATGAGGGGGATGATGCTTTTTGAAAGGTAAATGTATTATCCGCTTATCAAATAAGGTATGCACGACATCACATGGTTTAACAACATGTGAAAATTGCAATGGCTCACGAGTGGGAAGTGGAGAAGACTTGGGTGAATACTGATGTGGTGGTGGGCAAGAGAGATGTATGCACATTTGAGGAGAGGGCGACCATGGAGGAGAGTTAATAAGTGGGAGAGGAAAAGACTTAATAGGAAAGGGAGGAATATAATAAGTAGAAGGGGGTGTTATAACATGATCTGCAATTAATTTCATTTCTTAATCAATAACCTTATAACACAAAAGAGTAAATGAATCATATATATCATACAATAACTTTTCTCTTAATGGGGGAATTAAGCCACAAAAAAAGATGACTTACATTTCTAGATTAATATGCTAAACAAAAACTGATGTATACAAGGACTAAAGCGTAAAATGTAATCTAAGATTTTTTTTTATTTCCTTGATGCAAAGAAGACAAACATTCATGTGTAACTTTAGAATCATTATTAGAAATAAAACGTCTAATAAAAGCATCCTCCATATGATAGTAAGTACTAATAGATCCATTAGGTGAATAAGTATACCATTGGAGAGCATGATCAACAAGGATAATATGAAAGGCGTTGAGTAATAATCAATCATTATAATAAGAAGCCATGACTACTTGGTAATGTTTTAGATGCAAATTTATATTACCAATGCCATCGAAACATGAGAAAGTAGGCATGATGAAAGCCTTGGGGAAAGTGGAATTGTGAATCTTCTTAGGAATGAGATTTCCAGGAAGGGATTTATTGTCAATGGAAGCATAATAGGCTCTACTCTTGAGGGTAAGGGTATGCACTTGGGTTTGTAAAGTACCAACATTATGCATGAGAGAAAGAATACTTTGTGAAATGGATGGTCTGGGAAGTGAGAGGCAATTGAGGGGTTGAATCTTGCCATTGTGGGTGATCATGGGAACCTGAAAAGAGGGAGTGGAGGTGGAAGGAGGGGATGGAGGAGTGAGAGGAGAAGATGGATGTGGAAGCTCTACGGATGTACTAGGTGTAAGATCATGAGACATAGTAAGAGGTATATTAGGAGTAGGATTAGTGACAACATGTCCATCATTATAAATAACTTCAAAAGTAGAAGAAACAGGAGGTGTAAATTCACATTTAACAACTTTAATGGAAGAAACATCATCATGAACATGTGTAGTATCATTATTAGAATCTAAGTCACTATCAATCATATTTTCACAAGTAATGATTTCTTCATGATTATCATCAACATACAAAGAAGTGGTAGGAGTTCTAACATTAGATCTATCATGACAATCATTGGAAACATTTTCAGAAGTAAGAATAGTAGGAGAGATAGATCCTCATTCAATTTGACTAATAGTGGGAACATAGTTATCCATATTTATATTGGTAGTATCAGAAGTAGAGTCATTAGCATCCATGTTTTCTTAGGAAAGAAGTTCATCATGCAAAAAATCTATATTAATGCTATCATTTTCCATAGTACAAGGGGAGGAGTCCATGGTGGGTTATTTGTGGCTATGAGAAATGAGGGAGAACATGCGGTAAAGTTTTGATTAGGGGAAACAATGCAAATATCAGAGGTTTGGAAACCAACATGAAGAGAATTTTGAAATTCAAGGAGTTTTTGGAGGACTTTTCGATCATATTGAGGATTCTAGGTGTGGTTACGAAATTTAGATTCTACAACGACATTAGAAAATACTAGTTGCATGTGTATATAGGTCATGTTGTGCTTTAGAGATGGGTACATTTTTAGCCATGAGGGTTTGAGATCTAAGGGCAAGGGGTTCGAATAAGAGTGGGGTTCACCAAATGATTTAAATATAAATATAATTAAATCTAATTTTAGAGTAACTAGCAATGTGTAATATGATGAAATACATAAAAATACAAGTTTTGAGTAATTAGACAATGTAAATCTCTAAGAAAATGAGAGGGATAAATGACTTAGTTGGTTCTTGTGCAATCTGGAGATAGTCAAGGATGTGTATCTACTGGACCGGACTAGAAATGATGCAAAAATGGTTGGATGAAATTTATGAAACTCTTATCTATGTGGGACAGGAGTTCTCATAGGAGGACATGAACACCTGGGCGCTAGTGTTTGTTATGGATGCTAATGTACATGTAAATCTTCAGGATCTGCTCTTTTTTTAGGTTTGCGGGTCTTTGCTTCAATATCTTCTTTGTCATTTTGACTTCTTTGTCAGGGTTTTGAGCACGCCTGTAACTTGCAAAAAAAACCCTAGCTACCTACACAAGCTCATAAACACATTAGATCTAAATAAAATATGACCTGCGGTCACTTGATGAGTGAACTTAGTACCGAGTGTTGCACTACATTTCAGAATCCGTGTAGTTTCGTGTGCTTTTGTGTAAAATAGTGTCCTTAGGTTCCCCTTACGTTGATGATGCCAAGATAGTGGGCTATAACTAGCTTTGATACAAATGTGTGATATAAAATTTAACACTTCCCCTTCCTATTCAATGTATGTAGTCCCTTTAATAGTAGTGGTAGTATGTAGATGCAATAGCCCCTTTTGAATTGTTAGCTAGAATAATAATATGTATGTTGTGTATATATATGAGTCTTTTGTTTGAATTTTGACACTAGTGATACAAAAGGATGACTATGAACATGGGATAAGGATAAGAAAAGTGAAAATGCTGACCAAAAATGTCAAAATGTGCAAAAAGAATACACAAGATAGAAGTGCCCAGAATGAAGACAAGCACCTGGGCGCCGGTGCCCAAGGTGGGCACTAGTGTCTTGAGATAAATAACGAAAAATGTGAAAATATAGATAGAAACGGATCCTTGTGACCTCACCAGAAGTAGATACATAAATGATAGATGAGGAAGAGAGTTACAATAGAAAACAATCAATGACATAGATGGACAAGAGATAGTGTCACCAGTGAATACTTTTCTTACTTAAGATTCATGCATATAACAACATACTGACAACATAGTAAAAATAGTAATATGTGCATGATTTTGTGTTTACAAAGATAACATCATGAAAATGAATGAAACAATCAATAATATCCTGAAATGTAATGAGAAGAATCAATATAAGTAGTGAGAGATATGAAGATAATCAATAGAAATTAGAGGTGGTATACATTTGGAGAAACTGACATAATATTCCCATGGTATCTTACAATGAGTTTGGGTTTGGTGTCGTCCCCATGAGAATGATGGATTTGTGCTCAAAAAGGAGTTGTTCCATGGTTTTAAAAAAGATTGTGATTTTCTTATGTGAGATTTTTATAGTCATGTTTGGTTAAATTGATTAGGGTTTAAAGTAGGAAGAAGTGTTGAGTAGAGGAGTTACAGATGATGTTTTCCCACCCTTGTAAATGATGTCTATTTGACTACTTCATTGAACCTTGCATGTTTTTAATTCCTTAATAGTTCTATCTGGATATTGATATTTCTCTTTGTAGCTGTGTAAGTGCTCTATCCATGTTGGTAATATACCCATCCATGTCGGCTATCTTATCCACCTTGTATGATTATTTTGTGCGACATCTAGCTACTAAGTCCACCAATTTTTTCCTCCATGCGCGATTAGAATCTTTTGAAACATTTTATGAGGATGATTTTTTATTTAGTTCTTGTTCTAGCTTGTCCAACTCTATTTCTTCTTCTTGTGTGGCACCTAATCATCCCATGGAAAGAGCATAGTACACAATTGTAATTGAAATTTCAATTTCCAATGATTAAAGAGAATTTTTGAGTCTGCTTCGATTTTCTTTATTAAATGTAGTGCCCTTAATCATTTTTCTGGCCTTGTAGTTGGATTTTTCTTTGTTGAGGATTATTTGATCCCTTTCCTCATCCTGCAGAGAGTGTGGTAGGAAGTACTATAAATTTTCCTCTACTTTGTTTTCTATTGGTAATTTGGGATCTGTTACATGTTGCAATTAGAAGGGCATGATTTGAGTGATCATTTGTTCCATGGTTTCTCCCATATCCACACACCTATGCATCTAATCACTCTTTGATATTTAATCTAGGACGCTACTAAACTTTGATTTCTGTATGGGGGTTAATATTTTGAGGTGCATTGTGCATCCTTCCTTTATTCGACCACCCCATGTTGTAGCTGGAAGCTTTGAGCCTCTTTCCATTGCGCCAAATTTTTTTTGATGAGTGTCAATGGATCTCTTGGCTCAAGAGAAGTGAGGCCATGGGATATTGAAAAATTATTGGTTTGAGATGTGATGGGTAACGTGCTTTGTACTAGATGAGGAGGCAACATTTCTATAGTTGTGGCTTGTGCTAACTTTTGTCATTTATTTTTCCTCTCCCCCGCTTCTTGTTTATCCCTATGTTATTTCTATGCTTCATTTTCTCTTCGTCTTTCATCCTTTTCCTTCTTCCTACTTTTTCTCTTCTTCTTTTTTTCTTTCCTCCTATTTTTTCTTCTTCCTTCCTCCTCTTCCCCTCTTTTTTCTTTGTTTTCTTCGGAGCTTCCTCGTTCCTTTCTTCTCTTAGTCTTCCATTCTTTTCTTCTCCTCTTATTCTTTCTTTTTCTTCTCCTCTTCTTCTTTTATTTTCTTCTCCTCCTCTTCTTTGTTTTGTTTTTATTTCTTGTTTTTCTTCCGTGAATTTTATATCAAATAGTTCTTGTATTTCTTTGATAAATTTATTATTCGTGGATGTTTTCTTCTTTTTTTTTTTTCAACTCTAGAAGTTCTGTGTCAAACCATTCTAGTATAATTTCTTCATTAATATTGATTTGGATTTCTAGGTCTTTTAATAGTGAATGCGAAAGCAAGTGAATTGTGTCTTCAAGCACTAATGAAAATCTCTTCAAATAATGTAATAGTGCTTCAACTATAACAATCTGTTGGGTTACAAAACTTACTTCATATTATTGTGTGACTTTGGCTATCCCTCCATGACCAAGACATGTCTTGTATGATCTATAGGATGAAAGTGTGAGTTGGGAATCCTCTAATGATTCTATTGCTCTTGTGAATTCTAGCCAATATCTTCTTCCTTTTCTTGCCGCGATGTTTTTGATTTGTGCGGGGAGGGAGTCTTAGCTTCCATGGATTTGTCGTTATCTGACTCTATTGTTTCCATTCGATCTTCTTTAAGGTATTGTCGTTCATCACTTTCATCCTATTTCATTATGGCTTGTTTGGGATTATTGCCTTTTTGTTTCTTTCGTGTAGCTTCTTTTTTTTGGAGTTTCTGCTTATACACCTTGGGAATTGCTTTCTCCCATGGTTTCTTTTTCCCTTTCTCCTTTCCTTTTAGTGGATTTTCTTGTGGTCTTGACGGCCCAACCAGCTCTGCAAGATCCTCTGTAAAACCCTCAGGATATTTATTTTCAAAATTCTACCCATGTTTCTTCAATGACATCATCTATACTTTGTGGTAATAACTTCTTGCTATCAATGGGAAAAATGTTAATGGCTTGCACTGATGTATCCACAAAATCATCTAAGAATTCATATGGGAGTGGGGAAATGTGAATATTCCATAGAGTGAATGGTCTAAGAAATGTGTAATACATGTACACAATGAAGACAACTTTTTCATATTTGGCCACTATTTGTTCTGATACCCTAGATTTGTAAGCTACAATCCTTATAATATTTTATGTCCATCAATGAGTGAAGTATTTTTTACAACTGCTGAGAGGGTATTCATGTGTGCTAGGATTTACTTAGAGATGGTTGTGTTCTAGTCCCATTCAACTTACTCTGTCTTTACAAGCAGGGTGCATGTAAAATACATGGGGAGACATAATAATACCGAGTCATTTTATAAAGGCGTTTTATGATGTTGGTGGGATTTATATTAGCATTATAGTATACCATGAATGTCAGAAACATATCAAATAATAATAGTGATGAATATATAATAGTTTACACAAGGAAAATTCGTAAATACCATGATATATATGTAAATATTCATTGAATTACTAGTTAATTATGTAAATAAGAGCTAACCAATGGTTACCACGAGTCATTACGAGTGAAAATACATAACCTTTGCTTTTTAAAGGCTATATAATTATGCAAAATTAGGGGGAAGAAAATATCACGAAAATGAGAGAGAAGAGTTAACGTAATCATGAAGATAAAAGAGAGGAATCAATTTAAGAAGTGAGAGATCTGAATATAATCGAGTCAAACATATATTTCTGAATTTTATGTAATTGTGACATATACATATACATATACATACATACATATGTACATATATATGTATGTGTGTGTGTATCTATATGACATTAGTGTTTTGAAGAATTCATGTGTCAAGTATTATGTCAATTCATGTGTAATAAAGGATAAATAATTATTTAAAAAGAGAAGGCTACCCTTCTTGGTGGTGTTAGCTCAAGCTGGGATATACAAACTTATAAGACCCATAATTATGTCAAGTCTTCTGCTAACATTTTGGTGTTTGAGCCCAGGTATCAACTAACTAATATCTAGATGATGGTAGCAGGAGAAAGGAAATAATGATAAAAAGAAGAAAAATATCCATATGTTTTGTGGAAAAATGATGAAAATGAAAATTTGCCTCTCCCTCTTTTAGAAGGGTTAGGTAATGTGGGATGATGAGTGGGAAGAGGGATGATCTAAAATATGTGACTGTTAAAATTTTATGGGGTGATGGTTAGGGTAGAAGAAATAGGGGAACATGAAGAATATGAATGATGAAAATGAAAATTTGTCTCTCCCTCTTTTAGAAGGGTTAGGTACTGTGGGATGATGAGTGGGAAGAGGGATGATCTAAAATATGTGACGGTTGAAATTTTATGGGGTGGTGGTTAGGGTAGAAGAAATAGGGGAACATGAAGAATATGAAAATGAAACACAAGGATTATGTAGTCAGTAAAAGAAATTAGGAGAATTAAGAAGTAAAATCATGGGTAAATTAAAATAATGATGAGGAGTGGAAGAAATGGACATGTTATCCATGAAATAGGAGTTAGAGAAAAAAGTAGAAAAATAAAAAATAGCAAGAGGTAGAATGAAGAAATTAAATAAAGGATAAGATAAGATATCTAAAATATAGAAATTAGAACAAGATAATGAACCCACTTCAAGTGGAGACTAGTTTATAGCTACCCTAGAAAGGGAGGAAAAAAAATAATGTTATGTTATAATTCATGCTTGAAATCAATGGTTACACCATAAATGGAAATTTCAATCACTGTGAGACAATGTATAATAGATAGTAGATTATAACTCTCATTATTACAACATAATATATTAATGAAGGAATTATAAGAAATAGTGGATAGAATAAAACTAGATGCAATGAGGATCCTAATAGTGGAAGACTAAGAGAATTATAAATCCAACTTCAAACTTATGATAACAAAATACGGTGAAGAAGAAAATATTATAGAATAGAGAAGAGTATAACTAGGCACTAGAGGAAGATGATGGCATAAGAAATGGTGTAGGAGAATCTATAGTGAAGACTACAAAATAAGAAGAAAATAATAAATCAAAAGTAGAAAAGGGAAATAAGAAAAGAAGCAGAGAAGGTTACATATAAGTAGGCTTAGAAGAATGATATAGGTTAAGAGACTTTAAAGGTAGGAAATTATTTGTGGAGAAAGATGGTTACAAAGAGACACGTAGAGAAGACACATACCCCAACCATCCCAAAACCCCAAAGGACTTGACCCCCTCAGAACATTCATCATCCCCCATGCCACAAGACACACCATTTGGAAAGATACACATAAGAGATACTTGGAAAGAAAATACAAACAATTGAGAGTAGAAAGTAAAAATTGAGAAGTATTAAGAGAATTTTACGAGATTTTAGGAGCCCTGCACTTTGAGTACATTACTGTGAATGAGAAGGAAGAATTACAATGGGAAATATGAAATGTTGATTTATTCTTCAAATTTGTATTGGGGACAAAAGAAATGTTAACAAGATTTTCATCATTTGGTTGTCTCAAGAACGAAATAATGTTTGAAGTTTGGGAATGATGCTGACAGGGTTCTTAGTATTATGAAATTGTTTTATGATGTTGGTAGGATTTGTATGAGCATTATAGTATACTGTGAAAATCATAAACATATCAAAATAATAATAATGAAGAATATATTATAGTTTACACAAGGAAAATGCATAAACACCATGATATATATGTAAATATACTCTAATTAGTAGTTAAGAATGTTAATAAGAGTTAACTAATAGCTACCATGGGTCATTATGGATGAAAAGACATAAACTTTATCTTTTAAAGTCTATATAATGATGTAAAATGTGGGGGGAAGAGAATATCATGAAAATGAATGAGAAGAATCAATAGTATCATGAAGAGTAATGAGAATAATTAATATAAGCAGTGAGAGATATGAATATAATCAGATCAAACATATATTTATGAATTTTATGTAATTGAGATCAATATATATTTGACATTAGTGTTTTGAACCATTCATGTGTCAAGTACGATGTTTAATAAAGGATATATACTTATTTTAGAAGAGAGAGCTACATTTCTTGGTGATGTTATCTCTAGCTAGGATATACAAACTTATAAGACCCACAATCACGTCGGATATTATGCCAACAAAAAAAACATGGATTGTATATATTCAAATTCAATTTAATACCCTTTTCAACAAGTTTCAAATGCAATTGAAGAGCCTCTTGTATGTTTCCCATGTTGTAGTTGTAGAAACCCTAATTTCATATATGTCTTAAATCAATTAATTCCCCTTCCTCATTTCCCACAAAAATACACTTCGAATTAATCAAATATAATTTGATTAATTATCCATTTCAAAATCTAAAAAATAACCCAATCCTCACCACATGTAATTATTCTCCATGTTTTTCTACTATTGAATTAAAAATTCAAATTCAAATCCTCGCCCATTCTTCATGGTCTCCACTCACCTAAAATCCTCCACTTATGAATTAAAAATATAATTCAAATCCTCACCCATTCTTCGAGGCCCACACTCATCTAATCTTGCCCACATTTTCAAACCACTCACTTAATCTTGCCCATATTTTCAAACCATGATTATTTAAATTACTCTAAGTTAATCACTCCCCAGGCTATAAATACAACCTTACCCCTCCTCTCTAAGGACACGGAGAATAAGCTTGAATGTCATATCTAAGTTCTTTCATCATTTGAGAAAAGAACATCCTTTTGCCTCGTCCTAATGCCCAAATAGCCTCATAATCCTTTTTCCCATCTGGTGCAAAGTAAGAGGATCGTTGTTGCAGGAAGGTCTTACTCCGTCTTGAAGAAAAACACCTACATATCACACAATCAGGGCTCAATCCAAGTTTCTAAGCCCATTCCGAGGTTTGCTACAGAACACGAAGGAGGAGGTACGATTATTGGTATTTTACTTCCTTGTTAGTAGTGTATTTTTCTTAGCTTACATTATGGCACGCCCGATTACTTTTGATCTGTTACCATTAATTTCCCAATTAGTAGTTTTATCTATTCTTTGTTTATTATTATTCGTTATTATTTCCTTTTCTGTTCCTTATGGCCTTCTTTGGTTAACCTTCACTCTTTGGGTAGTGTTTTTGTTGTGCGGTGTCTTGTGGTGTATCTGCAGGTTATAACAACAATGAAACTATGGCGCTCATCATATCTTTGATCTCCTCGGTGCTTGGTGTTTAGTTCCCAGTTTTGATTTTTCTATTCACTCGTCATCTGTAGAAACACATGAACTAGTCATTAGTTTATCATCTTACTGTCATGGGACAACCAATATGGAAAATGCATTTATTTATTTACTTTTGCTAAAATAACTGCTTTGTAGGAAGTTTATTATTATTATTATTTTTCTTTCATTTTAGTTAATCATTTTGTGATCTAACTCTTTCTTTTTGTTTATTGTTATTTTTTAACCTTGATGTCAAAATTTTAGCTTCTCAAGTGAAATACAGAAGTCAGAAAATTAAAAAAACTAGCTCCCAGGATGTTTTTCTCACATTCAAAATTTTCATTCAGAGTGCTACTGTAGCCCATCTTACAGAAGCCATAAATTTTGCTCCCAAACTCGAAATGACTTCATTTTTTTAACGGAATGGTATCGAAAAGATCTATGCAATAAAAAAATAATTTTTTGATTTAGACTTACAGAATTTTTTTGGTTTCATTTCTTCTAACACCTGTCTTTTTAACAAAAAAACAACAAAATTATAGTTTTTTAAAAAATTAATTTAATTTTATTTAACGTAACAACCTCACACGTATGCTCTTTCCTCGCACTTCAAAATTTATCTTAGAAATAAGAAACGTGAGGCCACCTGGGCTCCGCAAAACAATTTTTTTTGCCTTACATTTCAATTTTCCACGACAACACTTCTAGGTAACGTTTTCACACTCTTCTTTCGTCATTTTTCTTTTTTGTGAAAACAATCATTATCGTTATTTCATAATCATGATTAATTACAATAATTATTAACATTTAAAAAAAATAAAACAAAATCTATTCCAATTGTATCTGCATATGCTCTTTTCTTGCGCCTTCGAGCGATCTGGAAAATTAGAAACGGTCACAATTTTTTTTAGTTTCTTGTTCTAACATTGCAGGATCCTCTAGCTTTGTTTTCCAACTGTCATTTCAATAATTATTTTCCTTTGTCATATTATTAATATTTGTTTGGTCGTTGGTTGTCTACGCTATTTTCCTGCGCCTTCGAATGATCTGGAAAATCAAAAACAACCACGATCACTTTTCTAACATTTCGTTTACAGGATAACTACTAATTTGTTTTTTGTAGAACCGCGTCGCTGGAATATTGTCAAAAACAAAAACATAAAAACAAAAAAAATCCCGCAAAAATACCACTATTCAAAGAAAATTGCTGAAACCAAAAAAGAAAAGTATGATTAGGTACGCAATTATTTTCTGCTAGTGATTTATTTCAAGTTGGAAAGAACCCTGCGTTTAATCACTTTATCATTTTGTTTTTGTACGTAGACGACGTGGATTTCATCACCACCAAAGCTACACCGGTGACGTGGACTTGACTACCACGCACCAACAACATTTACATCTGCATTGCACTTTGAGACCTAGTCTCATCACAACGTTCGTTATTTACCTCGCCCCCACTCTTCACTTACAGGTAATGTTGTCGTGCAGCGCATGTGAGTCATACCTAAATAGATGTAACAACGAAGCCTAGGTATCATCCCTATAAATATTCAGGGAGTTATAATGACACCATACACATTCATTCCCCCATCACCTTCCACCGTTTCACAAAACCTGTTTTTGACGTGGCGATTCACTCCGAAATAGGGAAGTAAGAATTGGTGAGCCTCCTCCAGTGCTCTAAGGGTTCCCCGTACCAATTTTATCCCCATACAGAATTAGGTATATCAGGACTAGGGTATATTGGAGGATGCATCTTCTTGGAGTAATAAGAGTCTGCATCCACCATTTCACAACATACTTGTATGATTGCATGAAACAATGATCATTCCTGAAGAATTTACCTCATAAGCCAAAACACTTGAATCCACATGATTACTTGTTGTTTGAAAACAAAATAGTTTAACATTGTTTTATTATAAAACTTGGCTGATATTAATGTGTTCATTGTAAAATTTTAGACCCTAGTTGTGTTCCACAAAAAAATTAGTCATCGACCAATTCAATACCAAGCGAAAATATCCAAACAATCCAACAACACAGACCAAAACATTGCACCAATTTCATTAGCTTGCTTCATCCAACAATACATCTGTCATAGCTTGTCTTCGGCTATATCCAACTAATATTGAGTGACTAGCATTCACTCCCCATATCGTCAATTGTCAAAACATCCTTCATAGCTTGTTTCCAGCTATATGAAACTAATATTGGGTGAATTGTTTGAGTTCACTCATTATTCTATCCACCATCACATTTATCCAAATCACAGCCAACACAAATCCTTTCATAACTCATTTCGAGTTATATCACAACCATATCGCGATTAACCTGTTCAATTTACTCTTCCCGTCAATAGTCCAGAGCTTGTTCAAGCCAAATCTACACAACGTGCAACAAATCCTCTAATAACTCGTCTCAAGTTACATCATCATCATATTAAGATAACTTGTTTGAGTTACTCTCCTTATCAGTCATCACGAGCTTATTCGAGCTAAATCTAAAGTACTCGAGTTCTCATTTCCTGACATCTGTTCAAAATTCCTACCCACTTTTCAGCTTAATCAGACACATTTCATCATGGCATTCACTCATAATCACAATCATGAAAATGATGATGAAGAAGTTGCACAACCAGAACTCACCAATGAAGAACAATAACAAGTCAATAGGGTGATAGAAAAAAATAAAAATGAATATCTGTTATGCATCCTAGCCATGGGGGCAAAACTACCCCTGACTTTGGGATGGAAAATTTAAACAAACTCATCGACAACGGTGAATCAAGTTATCACAATGAAATACCAAACAATCCAAATGGTACTTCGACCGAAGAGTTATTCACTAAAATCTAATACCTAATAAGAAACTTGAGGAAGCAATGACTAGAGTTGAAAGATTAAAAGACCTCAATCTAGATTCCAATACTCACGACATGTTTGATAAACCGTCCCCCGCTTCTCCATTCGCACAAGAATGGAAACTTATGAAAGACACCATTCAGAAACCACAAAAACAATCAAAACAATTCAACTTTGAAGAATTGTGTCCTTATCCATTTGATACAAAGATATTACGATTACCATTTTTGTCATCCTTTGAAATCCCTAAGTTTGATAAATACAAAAGCAAAGGTGACCCCCATGAGCATGTCAAGGAATTTTACATACAATGTCAGGAAATTGTCTATCGAGACACGTACCTTTTACAATTATTTCCCCAAAGTTTAGGAGGGTAAGATTTAGACTGGTTTTTCCATCCGCCCAAAGGGTCGGTCACGACATTTGCAAACTTATCGGAGAAATTTGTCAAATATTTTTCCTATAACCTAGACTCAAAAATAACCATGCTTGATCTCTGCAACACTAGGCAAAGGCCAAATGAACATTTTATCTCCTTTCTACAATGATGGCGCAGAATTGCAAGTCGATTTCCCTGCTCAGTACTCGAGAGACAACTAGTTAGCATTTTTGTCCCTAATCTCAATGTCGAATTATCATTCCACACGTAAATGCATTTTTTGAATAGTTTCGAAGAAGTCATCGAAAAGGGCACACAAATCAAAAAGCCCTCATTTTTAAGGGCTTACTTAACGCACCCTTTAGGGACTAATCTTATTGAGACACTCCTCAGAATCAGGACAAATCTAAATTCTTTAACCGGAATCAAAATATCGTCAATGATGGCATTACTGATTCCCGCCATTTCCAAAATGTCCAAAACCATCCCATCAACACATTAAAATCTAAACAACCAATCATTATCCCTAGAAAGGAAGTTCCTTCTCGGGATTGACAAAGAGATTTCACTCCTCTCGGAGAAATTCTATCTAGTGTCTTTCGTCATTTGGCAAATGCTAATATGCATACATATCTCATTGTCAGACCCTTTGAAGAAGGACAACCCAAACCAAATTGGTATAAGGACAACGAATATTGTGATTACCATCACATAAAAGGGCACTCCACAAATCGATGCATGCAACTCTGCCATTACGTTCAAGACCTGATTGAACATGGAGACATAGAAGTTGAAAATATTTCCGAGACAAAAACACCTATTGAAAAACTTCACGTGTTCAAAAATCCCTTCCCTAACCACGATAACACTTCAAAAGATATGGGTCAATCATCAAGAAATGTCGAGTATGACTCAGTCATCTCGACCATATATTATGACCAAGATTTAGTGGCAACTATAAATATCAGAACTGACTATGCGATCACCACTAGATAGAAAAAAATGTGGGTCCCTACAACAAAAAAATTTGCCACTTTGTCCCCAGCATCACCTCCTAATCCACCATCTAATTCCGCCGCCAATTCCTCTCCACAACCTACGCCATCATTTAATATTGACAAACAATTAGAGAATACTGCCACACAAATTTCAATCATGGAACTACTTAATTCTTCTCCCGCACTACAACGCATCCTTATGCAAACATTAATAATGCTTGTGTCCCTGAGAACATCAATTCACAATAATTCCAGGCTTTAATTTCAGATCTTACAGTCCCCACTCCTATTTCATCTTTTGGTCCCACTTACCTGCTTAATCCCAACATCACTAATAATCATTCTTTATACGTCGAGGGTTATGTAACTCATCGTAAGATCAAGCGCGTCTTAATCAACAATAGATAAACATTAAATATTTGTTCCATGAAACTTTTACGTTGTCTAGGTTACACTGAAAATGATTTACAAAACAATATCATAACCATTCGTGGGTATGATAATAGCGAAAGAAATTCTGAAGGCACAATCACGTTGCCTCTCCAAGTTGGACCCATCACCTTAGACACGGTTTGTCGTGTAGTGGATGTAGAAGTTGCATATAACATTCTCGTCGGCCGACCATGGATTCATGCCATGAAAGCTGTCCCATTAACATTTCACCAATGTATTAAGTTTCCTCATTTAGATAAGGAATTTACATTACATACAAATCCCTAACCTTTTGATTATTGTAGATTTCTCGAAGGACGGTATCGACATGATCACTATTATCCATCAACAGATAAATATGCTTCACCTCGCATAATCCCTAACGAAACACGCATTGATCCTGATACACTCCCTAACAATGATCCAAAACCATCATCTCATAACCAAAACACATTTTCCAATCCATTATCTTATGTTAGTCAACCATCTTCCACCAGTCCTCCTCCCACTAATCAATCATCTTCTTCCACTAATCAAGCTTCTTCTTCTAGCAACAATTATTCTTCCACCACACCATCTTCTTCCTCACCTAGCCAATATTCTTCATCCAACCACACCTCTTCTATTAAGATACCTCCTCCTGTGAATAACCAACCTTCATCCTTCAATCCACCCCCTTCTTCTTATAACTCATTCTCTTCATCTTTTAAGACTATCAAACTAACTTCCCCACCACATGAGGTACCTATTGGTCCCCCATCTCACACATTTAAAATCATTGACATGGGATGTGATGAATATAAATTTTAAAAGATGACAGACTCCTTTTATATCACCAAATCCCCACATAGCTACAGCAAACCTAACGCTCCACATCTGAGAATCCATCCCACTTACCAAATGTGACAGTCAATTTGGAAAAAGTTTGGTTATCTTGATAATGAATATATTCCAAGTTCTATAGGATCTTGGTTATATAATGACGACTTTGCTCCATGTTATGAGTCCCCTCAATTTACCAAAGCTCACCGAATAATGAAAAACATGCGATGGAAGGGTAAAAGACTCGGTCCAAATGAACAAGGTCGTTTAGACCTGATAAATTACACACAACATTACGGTAAACATGGTTAAGGTTTCAAGGTGTTTGATGTTGCTCCCATGATAATTTCAAGTGACAATGATGACACAAGTTCTGATTATGACATCAGGTTTCCATGTAGTCTTTTTGAGGACCTCGCTAAAACACATATTTACTTTGAACATTTATCTGTTAATGTCATCAATTTTGAGCCTACACATTTGAGTCTCATAGACCATGGCCAACCACATCATGCAGCCATGGACATGTTCCAAAATAATAAAGCCATCGAAGAATTCCTTGGAACTCGCGACCAAATCCCTACTTCCGACCATAGAAAATGATTTGAAATCAATCTAAATGAATCGGCCTATTTTGGCGAAGAGATAAAATATTCAGATTCTTCACCCTCAGAAAATTTGGATCAAAAGCGCAAACATAGGATTTCCCATAGTCAACCTCACTGCCACCCTATCCAAAAAAAATGTCAATAAAAATTCCCAACAAACACCCGACACCAATGACCTACATTAACGATTAGCATCGTTCTCTAAAAAAGATACATCTAAAATGCTTGTAGAAGAAACAAAAGACATAAACATTGGCACCACCAAACAACCAAAATTTTTACAACTTGGCATTAGTCTGTCTGACTAAGAATGCATCGAATTCACAACACTCCTTATTGAATTCCAAGATATATTTGCATGGACATATAAGGACATGCCAGGCCTGGACCTATCTCTTGTAGTACACTATCTTCTAGTAAATCCGAATGCAAAACACGTAAAGTAAAAACTACCGAAAATGGATCCCCAAGTTGCATTGCTTGTCAAAGCCGAACTTGAGAAACTCTTGGAAGTCGACTTTATCAAACCTATTGATTATTCGGCATGGATATCTAACATTGTTCCCGTCGCCAAGAAAACTCCTGACATCAGAATATGCACAAACTTCCATGACATTAATAATGAAGGGAATGCGAGGATCTACAGAAATTGCAGAGTCTACAAAAACTACATAATCTTTGGAAAACAATAAAAAATATAATGCAACGGATTTAAATGATGCAAAACAAGGGGAAAAAAGGAGCTACAGAAATTTATAACAACAAAATAAGATAAAACACTTGGCTGTAAATAACACAGATCTAGGCATCAAATTGCTTCAGCAATACATATATATATTCGAGGAATGAACAGCAGCTACAGCTGCACACAAAACTTTCATGCATACAATAACAACATTGAAATGAAGGAATTCTTTCAACAAAACCAGTCCAGACTTGAGCTGGGACTGTGCATTTTTCTTCTTCTCCCAAATCTGATATTCCTCCTTTTTCTGTCTTTTGTCTTCTCCTTCTTTATCTTTCTCCCAATAAAACAAGATGCTATTAATAATAAACACCTACATAGAAAACTTGTCTTACAAGTCAACACAAAATCTCTGACAAGAGATAATTAGGGAGAATAATCAACCAAAAATAAATGTGCAGCAGTCATAATTAAATGCAAATCTGATATGTCAAGGAGCTAAATCTGGAAAAGACAAATATTAGTTGCACAAAATCTTGACTTGATTTTCCAACACTCCCCCTTAGTTATGAATCGTTGCAGATCATGGAAATTTGAATCAAGTTTGTTCAAAAACTGTTGTAGCATTTCTGGAGCTAACTGACAGTTTTCCGGAGCTGCTAACTTGTGCAAAGTCACAAACTCCTAAGCCACTTCGTAAATACTCAAATGTCTCTTTTGCCAATGCTTTTGTAAATATGTCAGCCAATTGATCTTCAGACCTATAAAAGTCAAGACAAATTTCTTTGTTGCTTACAAGCTCTATGATAAAATGATACCTCGTATCAATATGCTTAGTTCTCTTGTGAAACACACGATTTTCAGATAATGTTATGGTTGAACTGTTATCACATAATACTTTAGTGGCTTCCTTTTGATCATGCATCAAATATTTCAACATCATTCGCATCCAAATAGCTTGACATGCAGCACTAGTGGCTACCAAATACCCAGCTTCAGCTGAAGAAATTGTCTCAATGGGTTGTTTCTTTGATGCCCATGACACAACACCTGTACCAAAGTGAAAAGTATACCCATAAGTAATTTTCCTATCATCTATGTTGCCCCCACAATCACTATCAGTGTACCCAACAAGACTGAAATCATCTAAAGTGGAATATAATATACCAAAATCCTTTGTACCACTTACATACCTCAATATCCTCTTACCGGCCTACCAATGTGAGTCTTTTGGAGACTCCATAAACCTTGAAATCAGACTTACACCGTACATAATATTCAGCCTTGTGGTTGTTAAGTACATAAGGCTTCCAACCAGCCTCTTGAACAATGTAGAATCCACACATGCTCCATCATCTTCCTTGCTTAACTTCATCCCTGTCATAACCGGTGTTGGGGATACCTTGTACCTTGCCATATTAAATCTCTTCAAAACTTCATTTACATATTTAGATTGAGAAATAAATATACCATCATTGGATTGATGGACTTCAATCCCCAAGAAATACCTCATAAGACCCAAATCAGTCATTTCAAATTCATTCTTCATTACTGATTTGAAATAATCTATGTTTAGATCACCGGTAAAGATTAGATCATCCACATACAAGCAAACAATCAAAATGTTACCTTGCTTGTTGACCTTGATGTACAATTTGGTTCACAACCGCTCTTTGGAAACCATTTTGAATGAGATAGGAGTCAATGCGGCTGTACCAAGCTCTTGGAGCTTGCTTCAATCCATAGAGTGCCTTCTTTAACCTATACACCTTGTCTTCATGACCCGGTAGCTCATAGCCTTGTGGTTGTTCCACATACACTTCCTCCTCTAAATAGCCATTTAAAAATGTAGACTTTACATCCATTTGATATACAGGCCACTTGTTGTGGGTAGCAATAGCTAAAATAGTCCTAACTGTATCCAACCGAGCAACCAGAGAAAATGTCTCATTGAAGTCTATACCGGGCTGTTGTGTAAAGCCCCTTGCAACTAGCCTTGCTTTATGCTTTTGCACTTTCCCATCAGCATCTTGTTTAGTCTTATAAATCCATTTGACACTAATTACATCTTTGCCTTCCAGAAAATCAACCAACTCCCATGTTTGGTTCTTTTCAATGGATTCAATCTCCTCATCCATGGCTTTTGCCCATATATCACTACTCACAGCCTCTTCAAATGTTAATGGATCATCAATATGAGAAAATAAAGCAAAAACTGAAAATGAATTAGTTGTGTCAACATTATACAACTCACTCAAACTCCTTGTTTTTCGTGGCATCATGCTTGCTAGAGTTGGATCCGGAGATGAAGAACTACTTGGAGTGCTAGATGGTGTTACTCCAAGGATACCGATTGATGTAGATGCCGGTGTAGATGCTTGTGAAGTTTGTTGTCCTATTGGTGTGGACAACAGCCTTGAAGATCTCCTTGGTGTGAATGAAGGTGTAGCTTGAGCTGCAACTTGTGGTACCATCCCGGGATTGGAAGGAGCTGTTGTTTGAGTTATATTTGGTGTTGGAAACACTTCATCCGCCATATTATCATTTTGGGACAGCAGTTGCAATTTTGACAGTTCTCTCTATGCTTCCATCCCATGCTTCATCCTCCACAAACTGAACATCACGGCTGATTATAACTTTCCTATTGATAGGATCAAACAACTTATATGCTTTTGTTTCCTCTGAGTAACCAAAAAATATACATTTTTGTCCTTTATTATCTAACTTCTTTCTCAACTCATCTGGAACATGCGCATATGCTATGCATCCAAATACCTTCATATGAGAAACACTATGTTTCCTTCTTGTCCAAGCCTCTTGAGGGACTTTGTTTCTTACGCTCTTTTTTGGGCACCTATTCATGATGTAAACAGCAGTTGCCACTGCCTCAGCCCAATATTCATTTGGTAGATGTTTGGCTGCCATCATGCTACAAGCCATCTCCATAATTGTTCGGTTCTTCCTCTCCGCCACACCATTTTGCTGAGGTGTATAGCGGGCTATAAATTGCTTGTGTATGCCATGAGATCTGCAAAAATTTATAAATTCATTAGATATAAATTCACCACCTCTATCCGTCCTTAGAACCTTGATGTAGTGGCCGCTTTGCTTCTCCACAAGTGCCTTGAACTATTGGAAATAAGCAAATGCATCAGATTTGTGTTTCAAGAAATAAACCCAAGTTTTTCTTGTGAAATCATCAATAAAAGTAAGAAAATAAGTGCAGCCTCCTATAGACGGTGTTTGCATTTTCCCACAAATATCTGAATGCACAATCTCAAGTGGAGTTGTAGCTCTATTTGCCTTGCCAACCGGAAATGACTCTCTATGTTGTTTTCCCATAATACATCCTTCACAAACTCTTTCCGGTTTCTCAATTAATGGCAAACCTTTTACCATATTCTTCATATGTAGTAATTTCAGCGCTCCAAAATATAAATGCCCAAATCTAAAATGCCATAGCCAAGAATCATCCTTTACCACTGATTGAAACATTGCTTGAGTTTCTACAGAAACATCTTTTTCCTCTTTGGAGCTATTCTGGCCATTTCCGTAGCTGTCTTGGACATTTCCGTAGTTGTCTTGAACATTTACGTAGCTATCTTGAACCTTTTTGTGGTTGTTTTGATCATTTCCATAGCTGTTTTGAACTTTTCCGTAGTTTTCTTTGGCTGCTGTTGATTTTGTATCTTCTACCTTAAAAGCTGCTCTAGAATTTACAGTATGTGTCTCATGAACAGCTTGAGCTGTTTTTCCTTTCATAGTCGGCCTTATTTTTAATGGAAACATGCAGTTTGTAGTCATTTGTACCTTGGCAATAAGCATATTTCTTGGAAGCTTGTCTAAAATAACACACTCATTGTTTTCCATGTACACTCTATAGCCCTTTTGTATTAGTTGTCCAATGCTCATCAAGTTGTGTTTTAGACCAGCAACATAATATACATCAGGCATAAATTTCAGCTCCCCCTTTTTGGTTAGAATATTAACCATACCTTTACCCAAAATAGTGACTTTGTTGTTGTTACCAAGTGTAACATCAGTTTGAACTGATTCATCCAAGCTAGAAAAGCAAATCTTTATTACCTGTCATGTGATTACTGCAAGCCCGAATCTAAATACCATATGTCACATGGGCTTTCTTGAACAACATTGCACTCAACTGGAGAGTTTGTAGGGATTGCTTCAGCAATCTTCATGCATGCAATGAACATGTTGCCTGAGGGAGTGCTACTTGACTAATTTTGACCTTGCTTCTGCTGATCATATTGTTTTTTCTTGCATTCATGAGCATAATGCCCAAACTTCTTACAATAGTGACATTGAATGTGTGATTTTTCAAATCTTTGGCCACTTGGGTGACTGAAATTCTGATTTTGACCTCTACCACCAGCATTTGAATGACTGCTACTACGTCCACTTCTAGGAGAACTTCTCCCTCTACCTCTAGGACTAAAACTCCTCCTTCCTCTTCCACGATTTATAGAAATCTGAGATGAAAATGCATTTTCAACTGAACTATTTGATATATTCAGTCTATATTCATGATTGATAAGAGAGGCATGTAGTTCATCAACACTAAACTGGCTCAAATCTTTGGTTTCCTCTAGAGCCACAACTACGGGATCAAATTTAGTAGGGAGACTTCTAAGTACCTTCTCAAGTAGGGAACCTTATCCTATCCTCGATCCTCTATGACTTCTCCATGGGACTTGATTTGATTTATCAGACCAACAACATGAGTAAAGAAAGACTTTATTGAATCTGATTTTCTCATTGATAAATTTTCAAATTCTCTTCTAAGGAGCTGTAATTTAGCAGTTTTAACTTTGTTCATACCTTGATACGTAATCTGGAGTGTGTCCCATGCTTCCTTGGCTTGCTTTGTTGTTGTAACTCTTGGGAGTATGCTCTCATGCATTGCTTGATGGATATAAAACAGTGTTTTCCCATCCTTCTTCCTCTGTTCCTTCAAGACATCCTTTTGAGCTTGTGTAAGAGCATTGTATGCTGCATGGTCTGCTGGTTCCTGGTAACCGTTTTCAACCATTTCCCAAATGTCTTGAGACTGAAACAAAGCTTTCATGGTCAAATACCAATACTCATAGTTATTTTCTATGAAAATCAGAGTTTGCACACTAACCAGCGATGCGCTAGACATAGAAGCCATTAATGGCTGCCAAAACAAAAAAACCCAGAAAAAGAATAGAAGCAGGGTTTAACCTAGCTCTGATACCAGATGAAGGGAATGCGAGGATCTACGGAAACTGAAGAGTCTACAGAAACTACAGAATCTTTAGACAACAATAGAAAATATAATGCAACGGATTTAAATGATGCAAAACAAGGGGAAAAAAAGGAGCTACAGAAATTTATAGCAGCAAAATAAGATAAAACACTTGCCTGCAAATAACACAGATCTGGGCATCAAATTGCTTCAGCAATACATATATATATTCGAGGAATGAACAGCAGCTACAACTGCACACAAAAATTTCATGCATACAATAACAACTCTGAAATGAAGGAATTTTTTCAACAAAACCAGTCCAGACTTGAGTTGGGACTACACATTTTTTTTCTTCTCCCAAATTTGATATTCCTTTTTTTTCTGTCTTCTCTCTTCTCCTTCTGTCTCTTTCTCCCAATAAAATAAGATGCTATTAATAATAAACACCTACATAGAAAACTTGTCTTACAAGTCAACACAAAATCTCTGACAAGAGATAATTAGGGAGAATAATCAACCAAAAATAAATGTGCAGCAGTCATAATTAAATGCAAATCTGATATGTCAAGGAGCTAAATCTGGAAAAGACAAATATTAGTTGCACAAAATCTTGACTTGATTTTCCAACAAATAAGGCTTGTCCCAAAGATGAATTTCCCTTGCCAAATATAGACATGATTGTTGATTCTACGGTAAGCCATGAAATGCTCTCCTTAATGGATGGATTCTCTGGTTACAATCAAATACCTATTTCTGAAGGGGATCAACATAGAACGACATTTACTACACCATGGGGCACCTTTTGTTATAAGGTCATGCCTTTCAGCTTGAAAAAAGCTGGTGCCACCTATCAACGAGCAATGACTGTCATCTTCCATGACATGTTACATGATATCATGTAAGATTATGTTGATGATATATTAACAAAATCTAAAACATGAATAGGGCATCCAAGTGTGTTGAGACACATTTTCAATAGATTACGTGAGTATAAGGTTCATCTTAACCCAAAGAAATGTGTGTTTGAAGTAACCTCTGGTAAATTATTAGGGTTTATTGTCTCAAAAAAAGACATAGAAGTGGATCCTGCCAAAGTCAAAGACATTATGGAAATGCCTCCTCAAAACCTAAAACAATTACGCGGTCTTCAGGGAAAGATACAATCTATTTGGCATTTCATATCATAGTTGGCTGACAAGTGCCGTCACTTTAATCAGCTACTCAAGAAAGATGCACACTTTCACTGGAACCACGATTGCCAAGACTCTTTTGCTAAGTTAAAAGAATACCTCTCTAGTCCACCTGTTTTTATGTCACCAGTTGCTGATAAACTCATGTTGCTTTATACATCTGCCACTAAACATGCCATAGGAGTACTACTAGCACAACATAATGATCAAGCAAAAGAACGGGCTGAATATTACCTTAGTCGAACACTTATTGAGCACGAAGTACGTTATTCCCAAATCGAAAAATTATGCTTAGTGGTCGCCTTTGCATTCCATAAGTTATGTCATTACTTGCTCAATCCATAGCTAAGTTGATTGCCAAAATTGATCCTCCCAAGTATTTGTTGTCCAGACCCATTCTCACGAGAAGAATGTCTAGTTGGGTCGTATTACTTAGTGAATTCAATGTCGAATTTATTCCGCATAAAGCAATTAAAGGACAAGCCCTTGCAAACCAACTTGCCGAGGCACCCCATCTTGGCACAGAAACACTTCAATTCTCTTTTCCTAATGAAGATATTCTACACATAGACATCGCGCCAGCTTGGACTCTATTTTTTGATGGATCTTGTAATCTCCATGGCTCAGGGGCTGGTATTTTGCTTATAACACTCATCGGACATGTTATCCCCAAATCATTTCTCTTAGCATTCTCATGTACCAATACTATCAAAGAATATGAAGCTCTCATCGCAGGATTAAAACTGACTATATCTTGGAATCTTACTAAATTAGCTATATTTGACGATTCTTTACTTATCATCAAGCAAGTTACCAATGAATACCAGGTCAAGGATGAAAAACTTATCTCATATAAACGCATGGTGGATAGTGTTTGAAGCTATTTTCGATTAATTAGCTTTGATCAAATCCCCAAAATTCGTAATAAATCTGCCGAAGCTATGACAACCATCGGATCCTTATTAGAAATCACATCTAGTTAACCCCAGGCACATTTTCTCGTTAAACATCTCTTCTTAATGCCTGCCTATGACCTTCATGAAAACACTATGGTATGTGAGATCGTGGGTCCGAATAACCCTTGGTACCACGATCTTTATACCTTCATTCGTGATAAAACATTTCCTGCCGATATGAAACCAATGCATAAACGTGCTTTAACACAACGTGCTTCTCGTTACACCATTTTAGCAGAAACTCTTTATAAACGAGGATATGATAGCACCCTGCTCCGATGTCTTAATCAGGAAGAATCCTCGAGTGTCTTAGCTGAAGTCCATTCTGGTATCTATGGAGCACACACGAATGGTATCGCCTTAGCCAAGAAAATCCTGTGAGTTGGATATTATTGGCCCACCATGGAAAGTGACGCATGTCATTTTGTCAAACATTGTCAAGCATGTCAAAAGCATGGAAATCTTATCCACGCACCTTCTAGGCATTACAATCGATAACCACACCATGGCTCTTATTTCAATGGGGACTTAAACTCATTGGTAAAATTAGACCAACATCATCTGATGGACATAAGTTCATCATTACCGCTACCAATTACTTCACTAAATGGGTAGAAGCTATGCCTCTCACTTATGTTACTGGTAGCCAAATATCAAAATTCATTTTTAATAATCTCATCTGTTGAGTTGGTATTCCATCCGCTCTGGTTGCAGATAATGACAAATCATTTAAAAACCAGGATGTAAAAGACCTAGCCAAACGTTTTCACATCAAACTTAAATGGTCCACTCCATACTACCTTCAGGGCAATGGTCAAGCGGAAGCAACCAATAAGACCTTAAAATCTATCATGGAAAATATTGTCAACACCCATGGACGTAATTGACATAATCAAATTTATCCTGCTCTTTGGGCTTATCGTACATCTTACTGCACGCCTACCAGAGCCACCACATTTTCCCTTGTTTATGGTTGTGAAGCGATTTTACCTATTGAGATAGAACTCCCATCCTTGAGGATCTCCCTTAAAAATGTAATTAATGAGGATGAATACCGACAGTCACGGCTTCAAGAGCTTGAGCTTCTCAATGAAAAATGACTTAATACTCTCAATCATCTTCAAGTCTATCAAAACCGACTGCAACATAGTTATCATAAAAAGGTAAGACCGAGAGAATTCGAAATTGGTGACCTTGTTTTAAAAGAAAATCAAAAGAATACCACTAAAAATGAGAAAAAAAAGAAAAATTGAGCCTAATTGGTTAGGACCCTATGTAGTTACAACTAAATTTGGCTATGGAGCCTATAAATTAGCTACTGAAGATGGTCAAGATCTTGATGAACTAATGAATGTAGTGAATTTAAAGAAATTTTATCCTTGAGATGTTCACTATTCCGGGAAATAACGTGTACACTGTTCCTTCTGTCTTGCTTATCTCTGAATAATTTAAATTTATTCATTTCCATTGGTAGATATGTTTTTTTATCAAAATCACATCTTCATATTTATCATCATGAGATAGGTGCTAATATAGATCCTATTAAGTTTGTGAGTACCATATTTCTTATCATATCTCCCATTTTCAGTCTCTTTCACCTATAGTCATACCTAGAAGCTTACTGATGATAATATATTCCCTTCAAAGACATTCTCTCTTTCATAACAAAGTTCTAAACTTCTTTACCCAGTTCGTTTGGTTGTCCATCTCAGTCTTCGATGTTGAACCCTCGCATCCTACTAGTCGTGTGGGGCTTAGATTGGGGGCAGACGTTTCTTCCCAAATACAAAGTGCTATTGTAAAAATCCATCAATTTAATACCTTATGAATAATTCATCATCACATCTTTCATTCTTCATAGTCTTTGGTGTTGAGCCCACACTTCTTCCTGGTAGTGTGAGATTAAGAATGGAGGAAGGTGCCCTTACTCGTCTACGTCTTGTCTTCGGTGATAAACCTTTACTTCTTACAAGTGGCATGGGGCAACACGTAAAGGGTCATTCTCATAAAATCATAAAAACATCACAAAATATTAAATAAATAAAAACAAACAAAAGAAAAAAAAGAAAAAAAAAGAATTCACTCGCCTATAGTTTGCCTTCGGTGATGAGCCCTTGCTTCTCACTAGTAGCATGGGGTAAGGCATAGGGAGTCATTTCAAAAATATAAAATCTTACAGTGCTTGCAAATTATAGAATCCCCAAACAAGTAATTTAGATGCCTAAGTGAAGAGAGAACTATTCCTTTACCTCATATCTTACCAATCAGCATGCCACATAACTGTGTAAGTCTAGCACGTGACTCATAAAGTGAAAGTCATTTTTGAAACTGGTTCAGTACCGTTATGAAGAATGGAGTCACAATTTCCCAAAGGGATTGTTGTTAGCATTTGTTTCTATATTCATTATCTAACTCCTATGTCCTTCTTGATTCTCGGTGATGAGCCCACGCATCTTACTAGTTGTGTGGAGTCAAGAACAGAGCTGGACTTCTTTTCATCATATCATCACCACCATATCCTGTCAATGGAAAGAGAACTTGTGTTATTCTGAGCATAAGTTACCACACGGAACACGGTACATACGGATAATATCATGGTTTATCGCCTCTCAAAAATAAGTCTGCACTCTGGTCCATAAGTTGTCAATCACAGTGTAAAAATCCACAAATAGTGTGAAAATCGTCAAAAATCTAAAAGCAGTGTAAAAATCTAAAAATCCAAAAATATTTGAAAATCGTCACAAAAAAAATTAAAAAAAATTATAAATGATTATCAAAAATCTAAAAAACATTAGAATATATATATATATATATATATATATATATATATATCATAAACAAAAAGTAAAAATGTTGTAAAATCGTAAAAACTCTAAAAATACCAACATAATTCAACCTTTAAACTATTAACCCCAACGGATGATCCAATCACTTTATGACTACCGAATTCAAAACACTTCTCACATGAATCCTTGCTTGGGGCAAATCCGGCTCTCATTGCTTCCTTGTTTGAGGACAATGACCCAATACTTTACTATGTCCTCGTACCCCTACTTGGGGGCACATCCGATCAATCCTTTGTTATGTTTGTGGAGCATGTTTTCATGTTAGAGTTTGGTACACCTTCCATGTGTTACACTTGGATATTTTTACGGCGGTCCCGCTCGCCGGTGAGTGGGTCAAAGGGGTTTAGGGGTGAAGCCCCCGAAGCAAATTTTCATGGGTGGTTTATCAACCCATGGGTAATGGGTAACCATTATGGGCTGGTTTTGGGCCCATGGCTTTTCGGTACCCATTGTTTTGTAAAACCACCTCTTTGGCTACCTATTGATGTACTTATATATAGATGGACATACAATAGGATTGATATGAGTGTTTGTGTGAAGGTGAATAGTGTGTGCGAATTCAAGTGTGAATTCGGGAGGGTTTGTTGAGCACAGCTCCAAACAAGATTTGATTATTGTAATTTTGAAGACTGTTGGCTTGTAATAAAATATGAGCAAGTGTTCTTGGTGGATGTAGCCCACATTGGGTGAACCACGTTAAATATTGTCTTTGTGTTTTGCATATTTCATTTATGTAATTTCTATTCATACTTCTTATTATTGCGATTCTAAGGAATTATTCTGCATTAGATTCTATTAATTCCTAACATCCTCACGGTGGAACATGCTAGGGATATGTTTATTGGTTCTTATGTTGCATTATTAGTTATAAATTATTAATTGTTTTTTTGTATCTTGATATATTATAGGGGGCATCTTGATTTTATGTATCCTAGTATTCTCTATAATATTCTTATGTTATATGATTGCATATCGTAACTGGGGCATCATATTTTATTGATGGCCTCTGCCTATGCTCTCTTCCAATTGCATATTGTACTAGGCATCAAACCTTTTTGATGGCCCTTGTCTATGTTGTCACGCATATTACAATCCAGTCATCCTGATCTTTTATATCATGATTCATTTTGTTATGTGCTATATTAAAATTAAGATGTTTTTCGTCACGTGAGTATCTTCCTCCATGATCAACATCTTACTTTGTACCCCATCCATTCACCCATACTAATATATTACCCTAGTTTGGGAATCCTACTTGATCACCATTGCAGTTTGCGAATCCTACTTGACGATCTTTTCTCAAGTAGCATTCTCTATCCAGCAGCTCTCTGCCCCACCATGCTCACCATGTATTTGATTCATTCATCCTCGCTCCTCATATTTACTCCTCCGCCACTTATCCCCATATTACCCTTCTCACCATTCCTGTCCCCTCTCACCCATTTGTATTCTTTCATTTCACCATTTTACTTCCCACTTGACAATCTTACTTAATAACCCCTTCTATATAGAATCCTCAGTGGAGGTTTACCCTCTCCCTAAGATCTTCCCGTTGTAGAAGCTTCTTCACCACCTCCCCTCTCATCAAACAAAACTCACCACCGCACACATCTTCCCATTCCACCTCTTCTTCTTCTCATTCTTGCGTCATTACTCTCACCACGCGGGCATCCCAATTAAGGATTCCCCTCACACTCTCCTGCCCTTCACTACATATATTCCTTCATCCATTCATGTTACACTCCTTTCTTTCCTTTCTTTCTTGTTATCACCTCATCTCGTATCCTATTCCAATCAGGCATACCTCACTCACTCTTTTCTTATCCTTCCCCAAATTCGTCTTATGTCTGGTCATCATACTTACACACTCTCATAGTATGGAAAATTCACTTGAGGGTTCCCCTTCTAGTCCATTTTATCATACCCTATTCCCACCAACTCTATTTTCATCCTTCTTCTTCTTCACCTTGGCGATCTTACTTAACCATTCCAGCCGCATGGCAATCTTACTTAACACTTCCACTTAAGGTTGATCTGCCCTATGGCCTTACTCCCATCCCATCATATTTCCCCCATCTTATTTTTCACACCTCTCGTCGCGATCATCATCTTCAACCTACCATTCCACCCCTATCCCCAATATCATTTTGTCTTTCTCCTTGCATATCATCTCATGTCGGTTAGGTGATCTTGCGAAACCTCTCCGATACAGCATGGCGATCTTACTTAAGAGATTTTCTTAAGCATGACATGTCATCTTACACTCGCCCATCACTCTACAATTTCACCATCCATCTTTCCTCTTCATTCCCCATCATCACATCTTTTATTTATATTACCACTATCACCCTCCTCTGCTTGACAATCTTACTATAACCACTCACCCGACATGGCGATCTCACTTAAGAGTCCCTCTTAAGGATGATCTGTCTCCTTGCCTTTCCCCATCACTACACACCCTTCACCCTTCACTTTTTCTCGGCATTCCCCATTATCACATCCTTTCACCTTCTTTTCGATTCTCGCAAACACCACTTCTCGCTTGACCACTTGTCATCTCCAATTTCGCTCGCTTGGCAATCTTACTTAACCACTTCTGTCACATGACAATCTTATGTCAGGGACCTCCCTACACTTAACTTATCATCGTGAACTTATCCCCTGCCTCATTCTTCGTTCACTTTGTTGATTGCTTCTTCCACCTGATATCTCTTACTATCCACTTTTCCCTCCTACTATTATCCTTTCTCCATATATCCTCTTACAACATACATCTAATCTCTTCCTCCTACAATCACGTTCTTTTCCCCCATTTTCCCCTTCTTGATCCATCATCCTTCATACCGTTTCTTCCCAATCTTTTCATGTCTTGGTTCTTCATCCTCACCTCATTCATCCTCATCACATGCATCCTCTCCTCACTTTCACCTAGTCCTAACTCATCCCTCCCATTTTCTTTACTCTTTCCACTTCGTCTTCTCAAACCCCCCCACATTTCTGCCCACACACGCATTCGTCATTATTGTTAGCATTCCTCTATCATTCTTTTATCATCATTTTCTATTCTCACGCTAATAATTGTTAGTGGGATTTACCTAAAAATCATCAATCCTCATTCCGCACGACCTCATTAACTCCCTTGGACCTTCTAGAGTTTCCCTTCATTCCTTCCCTCCTCCAAGCCCACCACTCATTGCAAGGGGGATTTCCCTATCGTCCCTTTGTTGGCATTACCCTTTCCAATCCTCGTTAGCTTTCTCCTTTTCTTCATTTTTTCTCTCACCCTTCCCCACCACTAATTGTAAGGGGGATTTCCCTAATGTTCCCTCATTGGCATTACCTCTTCTATCCCCCATTCTCTTTTCTCTCCTATTCCTTTCCCTTAATCCCACCATTTCTTGTCGCTTCCTACCCATCTCTCCATCTTCTCTTCGCCCTCTTCAATATCTTTACTGTCTTCATCATACATGCTTTTTCTATTTTCTCATCATCCTAGTATCCTCGTTTCATGCATCTCCGTATCTTTTCCAATTGATGTCATTCCTCCCCTCTTTCTTCTTTGAACATTCCTTTTATTGTTCTCTTTCCACTTATTACCCCCTTTCTGTATTTCATTCTTTCTACATCATTTTCTTTGTTATCCTCTTCTCTTTCCCACCCCTAATCTTATTCCCCTTCCCCTGTATCGTCTTCTTACCCTTTTTCCATCACATTTCCTCCTTACTTCCCCATCGATAACCTGGCTCTTTCAGCGTTGTCCTGTCTTTTTTATCATACGACTCTCCCCATGCATCCCCATACGGTCTGTTCCATATTTTTTGCCTTGGTCTTCCTCACAATGACATGATTCCTTCAATCTTCTCCCTGTATTCGCTCTGTGTTCCTTTCCTCTCCCCTAATTTTCACATTTCTTCTTACCACTTCTCCTTTTCTCTACCACCCCTACCTTTTCGTTCATGCTATATCTGTTTCTCTTCGTTTCTCTATTATTTTTCACACTTTCCTCGCCCCTCATAGTTTCTTTTTTTTCTCCGTTCTACTTCTTCTTTTGTCATCTTTCCATTTTTATCCATTTCACCCCCTACTCCCACCTCATTTTCTCCTTCTTATTTATTATTTCCCGTTTCTTGCTTTTCTCAGCTCTATCATTTCTGTCACTTTCACGCATCCCTCTTTACTATCTTTATTGCTTCTTTCATTTTGCACATCTATCTATTTTATCCCTTCACCCTCTACTCTGTCATTTTCTTGTTTTTACCTTGTTTGTCCTCATCATTCCCTTCTTCCCCTATCATCCCTCTCTCTTATTTCTACCTCTTCCATTCTTTTTTTTCCCTTCCCCTATCTCCCTTACTCTTCTCGTAATCAACCCCCAATCCTATCCATTCCCTTTTCTCTTTCCCACACACCCTCACACCTAGCATTCAAGGCCAATTGAATCCTTTTTCCATTTGCGTCGTGCGGTCATCCCAGTCTCTTCCACTCCATTATCGTCCTCTTCTCCGCAGAATTCATTTCTCTTCTTTTTGAGAGTTTTGTCGTATATTCCATTCTCGTCAGTCCATTCGAGGGGGCATCACCACATCTATCCATAATCACATCTTCTCATGACATTTTTGTCTTGGAGGATACTATAACATCTGTCACTCACCACTTTCTATTCTCCCTTACAAACATTCGCTCTACCTTTTGCTTAAGAAAAGTAGATTGAATTCTTCCCCCATCCCGTCTACTTTCTTTGAAAGGACACTACTTTCATAGTACCCTTCCAAAGAGGGGCAAATGGAGACACCCTAAATTCACATCTGTCCTAAATCAATTAATTCCCCTTCCTCATTTTCTACAAAAATACACTTCGAATTAATCAAATATAATTTGATTAATTATCTATTTCAAAATCTAAAAAATAACTCAATCCTCACCACATGTTATTATTCTCCATGTTTTTCTACTATTGAATTAAAAATTTAAATTCAAATCCTCACATATTCTTCGTGATCCACACTCACCTAAAATCCTCCATTAATAAATTAAAAATATAATTCAAATCCTCGCCCATTCTTTGTGGCCCTCACTTATCTAATCTTGTCCACATTTTCAAACCACACACCTAATTTTTCTCACATTTTCAAACCACTCACTTAATTTTGTCCACATTTTCAAACCATGATTACTTAAATTACTCTAAGTTAATCCATCCCCCAAACTATAAATACAACCATACCCCTCCCCTCTAAGGACACGGAAAAAAAACTCAAATGTCATATATAAGTTCTTGCATCATTTGAGTAAAGAATATCCTTTTGCCTCGTCTTAATACTCAAATAGTCTCATAATCATTTTTCCCATATGGTGCAAAGTAAGAGGATCGTTGTTGCAAGAAGGTTTTGCTCCGTCTTGAAGAAAAACACTTACATATCACACAATCAAGGCTCAATCCAAGTTTTCTAGCCCATTCTGAGATTTGCTATGAAATACGAAGAAGAAGGTATGATTATTGATATTTTACTTCCTTGTTAATAGTGCATTTTTTTTAGCTTACAATAATAACTTCTAATAAACTAGTATATTAGTTATTCTATTTTGGTTATATATCTGGACATGGATGCTTTAATTAAATGTCACATGTTGTTGAATGTTGTTATTTTCATTTGCTTATCTTTCATGTAGCATGACTAGTTATCACTTATTAATTTTACTCATGTATTGAAGCTTTAGCTATATCGGGGATTTTACATTTTGATGTGTGTCTTCACTGAACAAGGGACATGTAAGCCAAACAAGGATTCAAGATTACATTGATTATGAGATTAATGAATGTAACTAAGTAAGGTTAAGAGTATACATCATAGCAACTATTGTTCTCAGTAGTTAGTAGTATTATTTAGGTCTAATTGTCAACCTTAACACTCAAAACTCTTATTTAATACTTCTTCCATCCACCTGGGACTTTTATAAGTCTCAGTATAAGCATGTAAGAGTGGGAACAAGTCAAAATAAGTGAAACAAGTGAATAAACTTGAATAAACATGAAGAGCCTTATGAAAATAGGTGCAAACCAAATTTTGCGACTTGTTTATGACTAAATGTAGAAGCCTTGACTATTGAGGTGAGCTTAGGAAAATATTTTGTGATATTTTGGTGTCATTTATGGCATTAAAGACCTCCATAATGGCATATAGGTTAAGAAAATTAAATTAGGGGCAAAAATTATTTGGTGAGTCATACCTTTGTAAATGCATTTGCTTTAAAGTTGTGGCATGATAAGACTTTTATGATATAGACAAAGCCATGGGAAGGGACAAGTGTCGCTTTCCCATAGGGTAACAGGATTGGAGGCTTCCTTCTAAGCCAAGGAGAAGCCATACACCTACCACTTTTGGTGATTCAAATAATAGATTTTTAGAAAACTTGAGGAGAAGCAAAGAGGAGCTAAGGACGAGATCTTAGGATTTTGAATTGGTACACCTATGAGTGGTTTAATTAAAGCAAGGGTTGGAGGTAGGATCTCTTATGTTTTAATTTTGTATTTCCTATTTTTTTGCTCTCGTCTCTATAAAGAGTTAGATTATTAAGAACCATTTAATATTATTGCATGTGATGATTCCCTTGTGGTATACTTATGATTTCATGGTAGTCAATTTGAAGAATAGCTTAAGGAGGTCCAAATCCCCATTAAGAGTATTTTTGTTGTTCTAATGGTATCAAATTCTAGAGGTATTGTCTTGCCCATTCCTTAGGCTATGAAACTGTGTTTCTCATTTCCCATTTCCAGAATTATCTCTATTATTGAGGGTTCTTAGGGTTTGCAACTAACATGTCAAACAATGTTCAAGCTATGTGGTGGATCTGAATGTCTTTGACATGCCTACACTAACAAAAACTTGCAAGTTCTAGTCTTTGAACGTCATCACCTCGGAGCAAATCAGATTGGGAAGATTGTTGTGGTTGAGAGTGGGTGAGCAAATATGAACATTCTTTGTTGTAGAGGTCAGATTGAGAATTTGGTGTGTTAGCCAAATATGGCGAGCTCATGAAGGGCTTGATCAAAGTTCAACTCGAAGATGATGCAACTCGGTGGGAACTTTGTGGAGTGATGTGTGACAAGGTTGATCTTGATGGTAGGAAGAAAAAATGCAATGCAAACAACGTCGACTTAGCTCGTAGGAGTAAAGGGTGGAGAGGTGAGCTCGGAAGGAACTTGGAACCACGAGCTAACTAGTTGGAGGAGCTTACCTTGGCAAGATGGTTGGCTGAAGGTAGCAATGTGTGGGTAGAGTTCTACAAGATCCTTTCCAAAACTTGACTAGAAAGCTTTAAAACCTCCCAAAACACATATCTGCATCTATAGACACAAAAAATGAGGGGTTGTGGAGTGGGGAGTGTTGGTGCTCTTGCACTTAAAAAATTGTCTAAAAAATGATTTCAGACAGTAATGGCATAATTCCGTTTGTGGGCACCACCCCTGTTCTCTCTCTTCTCTTTAAATCAACAACTTGCATTCTAGTTCTAACACCAAATGATAAAACAACGTAATATGAATGCGAGACCTAAATCTAATCATGGATTAATGAAATGAAGTTGCAATGTATATAGGGATTGAACAACTTACCACATTGAGTTAAATAATCATGATCAAACTCCAAAAATGGAGACAATTGTAATTGACTAGTTAACTAAACTAAAACTAGTTATTACACACAAGTGAACGAAACACCTAATAGGACTAGCACAATAGTGAGCCAACACTATCTCATAGTTACAACTGCACATCAAAAGATGCATTATTATCTACAATACTAAATTAACCCCTAAAATGCTAATTTTAACAAAACCTCCTAAACACAGAAACATCAAAAATTGAAACTCGGTCCTCTAGCCCTCCTCATTATATTTGGAATAGTCCTCTACCCCTCACAAATGAAGCAAAATCTCTCTCGCACATAATATGTGAAGAATTCCATCCCTTCAATACGCTCATTATTCCAAATGAAACACAGACTCGTCTTGATTGAAAAGAACAGCAACTTATCCAGCAGTGGAAGAAACCATAGAAATTACTTACTCTGGGGAAAAAGTTATTTCGTCTAAAATTTCTTCTTCCAAGTCTCACTTTCCATAAAGTCGAACAAAGGAGAGCTTGATTTCCACCGTGGGGATTGAAGTTGAAGATGGCTGTATTGTTGCCACCATATCATGAAACTGCTCTGCTCCAAGAAAATCTCATCAGACATACTCTTATCTTTGATCATCCTTCCAACATAATCTTCAAACTCCAGGCATTCTTTCAAGTGGGCATTCCCCTCTTGATGTTGGCCTTCACCTGTTTGGAGAAAATTCAAGGCTTTACAAGCCTCTTCTAGGTGAGCCCAAAAACAGGAGTCCAGAGTTAAGGATGCAAACTTTGTGCGCTCTTTTTTATCTCTACCAATGCGAGTTTGGTCTTTTTCTTTCAACCATCTCTCCAAAACTATGTGACGATGCGGCCTGACACCCTCTGAAAGATAGCTTTTGTTGCTCTTCCGGAGATGATAGTGATCTGCAATGTCCAGAGGCTCTACAAGTCTTCTGTATGCAGTGCCAGCATTGATCCATTTATTTTGGAATCGGAAGTCACTGGGCAATTCATGCTTCTCCACCATGTCAACTATCCCATCCCAGAATGTTTCCAGAGCTGTTCTAGCCAAATTTACTTTGAAATCCTTCTTATCACTGTGCTGTTTGAAAGAATCATAATAGCCAGTGCCTTTGGCCTTAGGACTCCTTTTATACCATTCCAACCCTGCCATATGACTTTGGTGCTTGCTCAACCGGTCATTTAGTTCCTCATAGTTCATGTCTTGCTCGTTTTTTACCTTTCTAGCTTTTCTGAGGGCAATACGTGCATGCTCATTCTGTTTCAAAATCAGAAGACATCAATCTCAGTGTCTATACAAAGTAAATAACATTGAGAGGAAAGAATGCAGAGAACCAAGAAGCTACCAAAGCTATAGAAACAAATTTTAAACTTGAATTACCAACAAGGGCTGTGGTTCAACAGTAGATTTGTAATGAAAAAGTATACTACCATTGCTGGGTAACAGGTTTGAGACATCTATAACACGTGCAGTAGCACACCTAAGGATTGGGCCCCTGTTGTCGGCAAGGGTGAGATCCACCAACCCTCATTTAATCAATCAAAAAAATGCAATTCAGCAGAGGTTGGTAGGATACCTCTGAGACTTGAGTCACTTGAGGGAAGGCAGAATCTGCACATACCTGCTCATGGTGGAATTTACCCCATCTCCTCTAAATCTAAATCTAAATCCCAATTCTCTAAATAACTGCACAAAATTGTAAATCTTAACATGAAGGGTACTCATTGTAAAACAATTTTTCCCCTAGAAAATTTGAGTTGCAAGTGTTACTAAACCTTAGAATGAGGAAACTAAACTTGGAAAAAATCTACTTACGAGGAGGACATAAAAAATTAAAAAATTCAATTTTTAATTTATTTTTTTGTTGGTATGTCTAGCACAGTAGGAGCAATGAGAGTACCTGCGCCCCAACACCTATTGCTTCCAATTCCAATGTAATTCCCATCTCAAAGGAGTCGTCTGAGACAAAATTTGCAGCTTTCGTTGCATTTAGTATGTAATCAGTGACATCTTCCAACATATGGCCATATCCTGTGTGCTCTGAAATACAGGCACCGGCTATTTGATCAAAAGACATTCCTTCTTCCCTTTGCATGGTGAAATGTAGCATCTTCAGAACAGCTTCAGAGTTCTCAATACAAGCTGCACCACGGCCTGAACAGAACATATAAGTACCAAAGGGTCTATACGGGCTTCTAAGACCAGAATCTCCTGGATAATCGTTTGCTATTGTAGATGTGAACGTCAGGACATTGTTAAGGAGAGTCCTGCAAGCCTCTTTAATAGAAGTATGTGATACAGCAACAGAATCAATGCCCATTATGTTCCGCCAATGAGGCACAATTGCATTCAAAGGCTCGGCAATTGATTCAAATGGTGCAAGGAACATCCTAGGAACAATATCATACTTGGAAACCACATGACAAAAATTTCCCGACCAACCTTCGCGACCAATTGCTTCCCCAAGTCTAGCATCTCCCAACAAAGGAGAACCAAATGTAATGCATAAAGGAGAGATGTTTCTCGCCCTTTTTCCGAGAAACCAGATTGTGGCCAGTGTAGCCACTGCACCTCCTACGAAATGACCTGCAAATATGATGGTTTGTTCCTTTTTTTGTTTTAAAACACTGTCCATCTGATGTAACAAACAAATAATTAGCATTACTTTCAAATCTAAGAATTTGGATGGCGAGTAAATAAGAAAGATGGGTTCTTCTAAGTACTCTAAAAAGTTGATAAATAACTGGTTGTCAATATTGTTTTATATTTCTTCAAGGCATACCAATATGGAACTACTGAGCACAACGTGGAACGACTTCAATTCAAATGCTAACCAGGGTCTAAACCACTTCACTACACCCAAACTCTTGAATACAAATATTTTCGTCCTTAACATTTTGGATCTTACTACTGGATCCATCCCTGGGGAAAAAGAATTTAAACGTTGGCCTCATTCCTTATTCTTTTAAAGATGGATCCAATAGTATCCAAAACATTGCGGAAAAAATATTACGTAGATGAATATTTTTTTTCATTATTACACTGTAAAGAAACTAAACTTAAACAAAAACCATTTTTTAACCTCTGGGTTAAGTAAACAGACGAAGTTAATGCATGTGCTATGAGAACGAAAAACTTGTGATTCCAAAAGTTTTATCAGTACAGAAAGATAGTAGAATTAGCAGGCATAGTTGTAGTGTATAATATTAACATGAACAATCATAAAACTATAGACAGACTCAAAGTTAATTAACAGATTCGTCTGACGCAAGGAAGTGATGAAAATCATCATTTAGAGTTTTCCTCTTTAATAGCTATAAGTTTTACAAAGGATATGGTCAATAAATCCTGCAATTTCAAAGATTTTCACCAGAGTTTTTTATGATTTCAAGAAAATAATTTTTTAGCTATGTGACAACAAAGTTAAATGTTGGATTTTTTTATGTTACGGTTTGTAGTTCACTTTCCGAAAGGGGGGTGCGGGGCAATGTCCCCACTACTGTCGCCGCCCTCTTGTCTGGGTTTTGGGAGTGGAGTCCTCAAAGTAAAAATTAAGGAGTTGACCCTATTTCTAGAAAGACGAATTCAACCAAATTCTATTTTTAAGAAGGAAAATCCTAACGGCGTTTTTCCACTCTTTTTTTAGGAGGAGGAATCGTAACTATACTTTACCAATTACATGTATTTATCTCTGTGTAGAGCCAAAGAGGCTCATAACAAGTTCGCATGTAATCTGTTTATCTTGCATTAATAAAACTTAATATTGCAATGTGGATGTTTCCCTAAACATTCAGCTAGAGTTTTACCACATAAATATGATGTTTCGATTCTTAGATGTTTAGTATCTTGCTCATTTAAATTATTTTTGTTATTAAAACTGATATTTTGACATTCAACTTTCTATTTATTTATCAATGTAAAGTGTCTGATTTAATAACACAATCAAACATAAATGAAAGGTTATAATATTTAAGATTTCGTATTTTAGTCCTCAAACGTTTTGGATCTTACTACTCATCCATCTCTGGGGAAAAAGAAATCAAATGTTGACTTCATTCTCTATTCCCTTAAAGATAGATCGGGTAGTGGTATCCAAAATGTTAGAAAAGAAAATATTATGTAGATGAATTCTGATTTTTTTTTTTCATTATTATAATGTAAAGAAACCAACTTTGAAACAAAAACCCTTTTTTTTTACCTCTAGGGTAGGTAAACAGACACAGTTAATGCGTGTGCTGAGTATGAGAAACTTGTAATTGCAAAAATTTATCAGTACAGAAAGATAATTAGAAGTAACAGGTATAGTCGTAGTGCATAATATTCACATGAACAATCATAAAACCATAGACAGAATCACAGTTAATTGGCATTTATCAATAGATTCTAGCGTCCCTGTTAAGGGGATGATAATCCTACTTAAGATCCCCAGTTTTCTACAACATGACCTTCAGTTTCCTGAGTGACAGACTCGTCCAATGCAAGGAAGTGATGACAATCATCATTTAGAGTTTTACCTAGCCATAAGTTTTACCTAGGTCAATAAATCTTGCAATTTCAAAGATTCTTAGTAGAGATCTTTATTATTTTAAGAAAATAATTTTTTTAGATATGTGATGATAAAGTTAAATGTTGAATCTTTTTGCTGCGCGTTTGTAATTCATTTTTTGAAGGTGGGTGTGGGGGGCAACGCTCCCCACTAATGTCACCGCTCCGCGAAGGATCAGGGGTGAAGCCCTCGAAGCAAAAATTAAGGAGTCAATCACATGTTTCTAGAAATACAAATTCTGTTGAATTCTATTTTTAGGAAGGAAATTCCTAATAACATAACGTTTTTCCACTCTTTTTTAAGGAGGAGGAATCCTAAATGTACTTTGCCAATTAGGTGTATTTCTCTTTGTGGAGAGCCAAAATAACTCATAAACATATAATCTGTTTCTCTGGAGTTAATAAAGCTTGATATATTGCACTATGGATGTTTTTCTAAACGCTCAGCTGGGATCCAAGTAAATCTGGTGTTTCTAACTCTTGCATGTTTGATATCTTATTCATTTAAATTATCTGTTATTAAAACTGGTATTTTATTATTCAACTTTCTGTTTATTTATTGTTATGAAATGTCTGATTTAATAACACAAATTACAATCAAACATAAATGAGAGGTAATGATATCCAAGATTCTCTATTTTAGCCTCTTGCCCCACTGATAAGCTTTCTTCTCGCAATTGGTCTTTGCCCCCATTGGTAAACTTTTTTAGTCTCGGTCACAATTGTTATAAAACTGGGATTATTATTTAAACAGCTTCAGATTTTTCACCCAAGGTTCTTGACTCTGGTTTTTCAAGTCTAACCTCATACCCCATTGGAAAAGGTTTAAGCATACCCACTATTTTATAAACAACATTTTGCTCATAATTGTTATATGTGGAATTATTATTAACACAAAATTTCAGGCATATTCTACGAAAACTTCTAATGACCCAAAAAAAAAAAGAAAAAAGCTCTGGTAACCGGATCATTCAGATATCTCATGAACCACAGACATCAAGGAAAATTGCATCTAGTTCAAAACTGTAGGTGGGTGTGCAAAAATTATTTGGGCATAAGAACTACATTTTGAATTGCAATAACATGAATCTTGCAGAACAGATCAACTTTATAACACACAGTAAATGGCTTATTTACCTGGGCTTTAAAATCTGAACTTCGTAGAATATGCAGGAATATATTAAGAGCTCCTTTGTGAACAACTGCTGGCTCACCGTCATCGCCCTTGAGGCAGGCGGAGAAGACTGTGTTCTCCTTCTGGATATTGCACTCTCCATATCTGCCCTCTTTGACCATGAAATCTTCTACATAAAATGAAGGGAAGATCACATAAACCACATCTTCAAGTACAGTCACGTGAAAAGTATACACATTATTTATAGAAACTCTGTGAATCTCTTCCCAAGACCGGTGCAGGACTCCAGACGATGTAAGAAAATCTGCGGTCTCCGTACCAACAGCGAACCTATAACAACAATTCTACAAGTCAGCACAAGTGGGCACCATGAAAATCAAGTCTTCTGAGGACAAAACCCCTTAAAATTGCAGAAAGAAAATTCAAAGATTATAAAAATCAATGATGAAACCCATTTGATTTTCAGAAAGAATGTTCAGATTTTTTGAGTACCCACTAAAAGTTTTGATTATATTTCTACAATGATCATCTCTAATTTGCATTAAAAGCAATTTAATAAGGTCTACATACCCCTTCAGAAGCAAATGCTTTGCACAGAAATGACTTAAAACTTGCAAGTCGAATGAAAATTCACAAGCTCATACTTACTTCGGTGTGCTAGGAGTAGGACATTCTAAATCCATATTTTGCAACCAGCTGCTTCCTTTGCTTCAACTTTGTGCGCCTTTCCTTTGAAGGAAACGCACTCTTTAAAGAAATTTTACGCAGGACGTAATCAGCATCTAAGAAAAACTGTGGAAAGAAAAGTCTGAAAGACCTCGTACACAGAGGAAGGCGAAGAGAACATGGGAAAGTCATTGTCAGTTCAGTCTGTACCGTATAAAAAATATAGGAATGATATTTTTGCCTTACTAATAGCTTTCACAAATTGCATAAATGAAGGTTAAGAAATGAAGAAAAGTCGTCGTTTCTTCATTTGGCATTCTTTTAAAATAGCGGCCCACTTGCTTATCCACTTGTTTTTTCTGGTTTTTTTTTTCTGGTTTTTCCTTTCATCTAGAAGCCGTTGCGGCGTTGCCTATTCATTGTTCCCTTCTCACCAATCTAATCTCCATTACTCCAGAGTGGTTGCCTCCAACTAAGTTTTTTTTTTATGTTTTATTCTATTTTTTTCCCAGAAGTTTCATAATTCTATGTTTTATTCTCTTTTATTCATAATGTAGTGTTAACTTAAATATTTTAATTTTAAGTAGGTGACATTAACGGATATTGTTTACATTGATTTATTATATTGTTTTAAGGTCTTAATTTTGATTATTATGGAGATCTTTATTTATATGTAGATCTACCTTCCTAACATATATTACTATTATGGCGCATTCAATATATATGTGATTTTGTTTAATTAGAAATTTGACTAATATTAGAATAGAAGTAAGGAGGTCTTGCTATAATCTTACTTTCATATGTACTCAATAAAATCCAAATAATGTTACCTTGAATGTTTGCCCTATCCAACTTAATTCTAGCCTTAAACCTATCTTTGTAGGGTACCAGAAAAACTAGTTGTTGTAGACACCTAATTTAATACAAGATTGATTATTTGTTATAAAATTGACAATGTTGTGGATCTATTTTTCTAGTTTCTCTCTCATCTTTGGTTTCTTCTTGTTTTATGTACTACCCCAAAACCCTCCGAGTATGGTCACAATTACCTCAAAACCATCCCAGTATGCTCACAATTATCTCAAAACCATTCCAGTAAACCCTTCTTTGTCAATTTTGTCAACATGTGTAGATATGATCTTAATTTGAATTCAATATGTCTATATATATAAGATACATTTATGACATATAAGCAGGGGTTAAATTTGACGAGCACTTATGCTTGTCAAACATTTTCTCGGTGATGGTAATTTTTTAATACCGCCATTCAAAAATACAAAATACTATTATTTTAGTATTTATTCTATATTTATTTAATTATTTTAAACATGTATTTTTATATTTTTTATAATTTATGTATAAATATATATAAAAAAATGATGGTGAAAATTTAAATATGCAAGTTTCATATGATGGTTATTACAAATATTTACAAGTATTTTACGACTAAAATCACAAAAATGTCTAAACGGCTGTCAAATTTAACCCCTGCATATAAGTGAATGATTGAAGAGTATTCATGTGCTAAAAACAATTAAAAGCATTCAAATCTATATTCAAGCATTAAACTAAATCAAAAATATATATCTAACATTTATTGTGTTACATTGATTAGCGCATTGAAAATTATTAAGATTGGGTATTGACATTACAATAGACTCTTTGACTTGTACTATACTTGGTGTGATGGATTGGACGTATTGATCCCATTAAATGGCCTAATAATAATGGAGGGATAATATATGACCCAAGCATAAACTTTCCCCATTTTATACTGGGTTTGGAAGGTGTTGCCGATTTATAAGGGTTTCAAGCAAGTAGATAATTTTTTTCAAAATCTGCAAAGAATTTTGAAAAAGAAAGCTAGGTTTTGGGAGCCATGAAGAAGGCAAATATAAACATTAAATCAAATATGTTCTAACTAGTATGTCCAAATACTTCTTGCTACGATACTAAAAGATGAACAAAATGGTTATGAGGAATGTTCTCTATCTACATTCATTTAAATGTTCTTCCTTTTCTTAAAATTGTATTGTGATTTCTATTTTTGATGATTATCTCCAATATTATAATAAATTATATATTCCTCTTAAACTCTTTATCAATTATTATTATTGTATAAAATATTACAATTTTATACTTTTTAAGTACAATAAATATATCACATTCATAATGTTAAAAAACCTATCGCACATACAAATTAGCTAAACCATTTTGTATATATGTACCCATTTTTATGATTTTTTTTAATGATATTTTTTTTCCATTTCATAAAATTATACAACTCCGTTATTAAAGATTATTTCACATTTTCTTTCTCTAAAACCTCTCACTTAAAACTTATTCCGTATTGAAGAATAAACGTATAAATTTTTGGAGGAGCTTTATCATTCAATAGGATAATTTTATTATTTTATACACACTACTAATATTTATTTATTTAATAATCTCTCAATTCATGCGGCATCTTTTGAGTTAAGAAGTGAAGAAACTTAAGGTGTAAGGAAACACGGTGAATAAAAAATGTAGCCTAGGTAGTGGCAACTTTTGATGGGACTCTCTCCATATATTCTCTCACTTAGGGGGTGCTAGGTATCTATGATGCTTCCTTTTCCCTTTCAGAATCTAAGCCAAAAATACATGAGCTTGCCATGAAGCTTCCCATCACTAAAGTTGTACTAGAGGAATATGTGCCCGGTGCCATGATCAAATGAGAAATTCTTGATTTAACAAGTGCCATTATGATATGGTTTAGTAATTGCATTAAATGAAGGTTATTTTAGCAATGGACTTAAATGTATAAAGTTTTCAATACAATTTTTTAATAAAGAGATAGTAATAGAGATAGTGATTTAATAAAGAGATAGTGATTTATTATCCTGCCCAATAAAGAGATAGGATATTGTCTCCACATTGACAATTAGTTATTTGTATTTTGCTCAATCAAATTCTGCCATTTGTATTTAAGTGGGTTCAATTATAGTTTGATGTTTCAATTTTTTGTTTTTTGGCATGATCCTATTGATCATTGCCTTTATTTTTCACTGTTGAAGGAAAAAGGGGATGTCCTCTTCATCATTTAATGCAGTTACTGTGTGTGATGCATGTCCGGACATTTCGCACGGCTCAAGGGATGGCATGCTTATCGGTTTTATAATGTGCTCCCGTTGGCTTCTTCGTCAAACTGGAGGGAGATACAGGAGTGTGAAGAATAGCAGGTACAAATCTATTGCCTTAGCTTCTATTCCTGTCATTTTCCTGTATGGTTTTGGTAATGTATTTCCACGATCTATTTGCTCTGTTTGAAAAGAAGCATGAAGAAGGAAACCATGAATAGCCCGCTCTCCATACGTTGCAGGGCTATAAAACTTTATGGTTATGGTGATGCAGGTTCCGGTGTAGGTGTTTCACAAGCTGCATAAATCCGAGAAAGGCGTCATGTCTTTGGATGACGACATTATCAGAGACATCTTAGTCTATGTGGATGGCATGACACTTGCAAATGCAGGATGTGTTTCTTCACACTTTTCCTCCATTGCAACACAGGAGACTCTATGGGAAGAAAAAATTGCTCTATGTGTCCTTCTATTGGGGACATAGATATCAAAGAACTGATCTCTTCTTTAATGGGTGGATTTAGATTTTTTTTTTCAAACTACTTTCCATTAATTGCTTATGGCGAGCCCTTTGAGAAGGATTCCAACTGCAGTGAGCTGAACAAACTGTGTGATGCCACATAAAATCATAACATCGGTGTTTCCTCTGATTTCCTCTGGGTTGTGGATGTGCAATACAATAAAGTCACCTTTTCCAAAGTTGTATGGGGTATTCGTTATGCAGATGATTTTCTAGAGTGGTTTTCTAAATCTTCTTTCTAGATTGACCTCCTTATTGTTTTCAATATTGATGATGAGGACGTTACTGAAGTACTGACCTGCGGGAGTTACATGTCCTCAATATATTTTCTTTGGTTTTAATGAGTTTGTGTTACTATGACTAAGATTTAGTAAATGTTTTGCCTCCATACACTGAGTTTGGGATAAATGCTTCTTTCCTGTATTTACTTTTTTGATGAGATTTGGTGCCCAATATTGTTAAATGTTACATTTTCTCCAAGGGTTTCACTAAACTTAGTGTGTAAGTTTCGTTGTATTTTGGTTACTAAAGCATTACTTAGAAAAATACCTGGTTTCCATTATTTGAAAGTATGAGGAAAATCTGAGAGTGGATATATTTTCCAAATTTTCTCATTCAGAGGTTAAGATTTTGAAGCTTTTTTAGCCGAAAGGGCGTTTTTTTACAAAAGTCTAGCATTTAGAGATTTTTTTGCCCTAAAAGCCTATTTTCCTCTGAAAATTCCACATAAGAATTGTTTTATGGCTCTGTTATATGTAGATGTGTAAAGAGATTGATGTTTTATCTAATCGTGCAAATGTTGTTATGAAATCTTCTGCCTAAATCTGCTACAAGCTTTTTTTTGGTATTCTTCAAAGTATTTGGAAAGACGTGGATTAATTTTGACTTTGTATTTCCTTACTCAAGATTGAAGATTACAAGAATGCTGATTTTTGTTTTTTTTTTCATTAATTGAAGGACTTTGAATCTTTTTCCCCATTGGAAGCTATTTTCACCTCGAACTGGAACACAACCTCATCCGTCGTCTTCTCATTTTCCAAGATTTTATTTTAAAAGATATAAACTTTTGTTGTCCATAGTGCCCTTGTTTTAACTACTTGGAGAATTTTTACAGAATCCTTTAGGCACCTATTGGTTGGAATATTTTTTCAAAGTTGACATATTTCCTTTCAAATTGACTTACTATTTTGACACGATACATAGCTTTTATTTTGAAACTGCCATAGTTTTCTCCCCAAGCCACGAACAAAGAATAAGGTTTTTTGTATTCAGATGGTTGGGTTTCAAACCTAGAACCTATCAGATTTTTCCCATTTTTTGGGCTCCTTTTTCCCATGGCACCATATTTCTTTCATACAATTTTCCAAGTAACTCGCGTTCGTCATCCCACACTCTAGCACGCCAGGGAAAATTGAACATTGTCCCAAAATTTGCTCGTACACATTCATGAAGCATCCACACCAACTAACCAAATACAACAATGAACCCCACCCAGCAGTTGATTTCCAGATACATGCCTACACTTTACACGTATATTTTAGCACAACCGACACTCTCCATTGTTTACCGCACCTGGCTATGTACTTGTCAGTCAGACGAAAATTGATTGGGCTTTTGTTCCTCTTTGAAAAAATATTAAACATTTATGCCTTCCTCTGAAATTAAAATGTGATTCCCTCTACGCAAAATACACGGTTCTAATAATCCTCCCATCATTTCCACATTATGCTTGGAAATACACAATAATCCACGGAAAAATAATAACGCTTAATTTAAAATATTGTGATACAAAACTCAACAATTACATAAACAACAAATATTTTCATCATCATATTTGTCTTCCCGATGAATAAATTTTCAAAATCTCCATGATAACAACTAAAAAAAATACAATGGCTCAGCCTCCTACAAAAGAATGATTCACTTCAACAAAAATTAAATAATGTTTCTTTCTATTTATGCATCTTCTCAAATATCTAATGTGCTTCTACACCTTGGCTTTAATGAAGTATCTCATGTGAATTCCCATTGCACTTTTAAAATATGTTTGAATGCTCGCTCCATCAAGTCAATGGCCATTGCAACCTCGAATACCATGCAACACATATATAAAGAAAACAACTTTTATTTTCATTTCTATTCGTAACTCCGTAACAAAGTCCTCCACACCACAAAACTTCATCTTCAGCACGATTTGCCATATCATGACATTGTTCTCCTTGGCTTCAACTCACTCATTAGTTGTTTTCTTTTTACTCAATCAAATGTTGCAATGTAGCATATTTTTAGTATAGAACCATTTTTTTTTAAATAATATTTTTTTATAATATTTAAACATCATTTATCTCTAACTCATTGGGCAATTAACCTTTCCCTTTATTTGTCACAAAAACTTACACAAAATAATTTTATCATTTAATATATTTATATAGGAGACATGAAATTGGCGGCGGTCTGTCCCCTGGGTGGCTATGTGAAGATTTCTCATGTCTTTTGGTTTTGACCACCCTTGAGAAACTCAAACTCAAGATTTCAGAGTAAAATTTCTATATTGAGGTCACGAGTCTGAGTCGCGCAAAGTTCTGTGCAAGATTGGTCAGACCCACCTCATCTCTGCAAATAGCTTTCTCCTGCGTGTTCTGTGTTTATGTGTTTTTGTTGAATTCTCCAACACCTAAAATCATGAATGTCTTGTTGATGTTTGTAATACTACTGGGTGAGTTGTCTCTAATAGCTACTGAATTTTCAGTTCCCTCACATGTTTTGCTATGCTAGTAATTTTCAGGATAAATGATGGATTTTAAATTTTTTAAAAAATTAACTTTTCAGATTTTTTTGGTTATATATTATGTGAAGTTTCTCTTTATTAAAAATTTATATCTGCAATAAATATATATTGTATGTATCTGATTCCACACACTCTTCTGATTGGAAGCTATTACCAAGGTTGTATCATTGTATGTTGGATTAATTAAGAAATTTATGAGTGATAACACAACGTACTATTTTGTGTATGAATCAATTGCATTTTTATGACGGTTTTTACTCATTTATTTGTGATGAAGTTTTGGACACCCGGAGTAATTGCTATTATGGTTTTGATAAATTCTCCATCACCCAAAATAATGGGTAGTCTTGTACAAGGTTTCGTGACAGTCAGTGGTGTTTTCATCTCTTTCACATTTGGAGCTAACTGTTCTCCAACATCTTTGGAACAAATTCAATAGATTCGCAACTGCTCATGAAATTTATCTAAATCATGAGACACAAATCTAATCTACTGCATAAATAAAAAAACATCACACACAGAAAATGCATAAATACAGAGACAAGATATATCAAAACTGGGGAAAGCTTACTACCCAAAACCCCACAAGCTCTGTTTTGCATTAATCAAATGGAAGAGATCAATTACAATTTTTCCATAGTATCAACTGAACACAGCCTACCTATATAAGGTCTATCTCAGTCAGATCACTAAAACAAAACTCCTGTGCACTTAATTAGTTTGCACCTGCTGTCCTTTGCCTTGGAAATTCCACCACAACTTCAAAATTCGAATTATTCACATGCATGAGCAAGAAATGGGTTAATTGATCAGTTCACTAAATGATCATTGGGTTAGACTGAAGTCCAACCACCTAACTAATCATTAACTGGTTCAGTTTCACTTGAAACTAGTTTTAACTGTTTACAACTCAAATAAACTCAACATGGGTTCCTAAAATATAGGAATCTCTGTAACTAACTGATCTCATTGTCTCAACTCGAATTTACTGAGTTAACTGATTGCTAATGACTCAGCTAACACATCCAAGTGGCCTGTTGCTGTGGAATTTTGAATTTCCTCCTCAATTTAATCTAGACAGAAAATTAAATTGAGTTTTTTGCTGCTATTTTCAACACTCCCTCTCAGCAAGAAAGGGATTATCATGGACCCCAATCCTGTCCCTATGGAATTCAAATTTGCCTCTTGACAAAGCCTTCATCAAAATATCTGCATCTTGTTCCTCCGTCGGGATGTACTGTAGCAACATAATCCGCCTTTGCACACAATCTCGAAGATGGTGATACTGGATATCAATATGCTTGGAACGATCATGAAAAACTGGATTCTCAGAGAGTTTGATACAACTCTAATTGTCACAGTGAATCACCGTAGGATCCATTAACTGACCAAATAAACCAACAAGAATCTTTCTCATCCAAATAGCCTCACATGCTGCTTGACTTGCAGCCATGTATTCTGCTTCTGCTGAGCTGAGCGCCACAGATCTCTGCTTCCTGCTGTACCAAGAAACCGCTGCTGACCCAACACTGAAAATTCCTCCTGATGTGCTCTTTCTGTCTGATGGACTCCCCGCCCAATCTGCATCTGTGAAGCCTTGCAGCTTCACTCCCTCTGTCCGTCTGTACCAAAGACCAAACTGAGTAGTGCCTCTAAGGTATCACAACACATGCTTTGCTGCCTTCCAATACAGTTCGGTTGGCTTAACCATGGCTTGACTAAACTAGTTAACGACATAACACATGTCCGGTCGTGTGTTCACCAAATACATAAGTGAACCTACAAGCTGCCTGTAAGTGGTAGCATCTACTACTTCACCTGAAGTAGCATCCTCCTTCCTCCAACTTCTTGCAAGAGGTGTCTCCATGGGTTTACTCTTCTCCATGTGAAATCTTTTCAGTATCTCATTGGCATACTTGCCTTGAGAAATAAAAATTTATCCATCTCCTTGACATACTTCCAAACCTAGGAAATAATGCATGAGTCCCATGTCCTTCATTTCAAATTCTCTTGCAAGATCCTCTTTGCAAGAACTGATCAACTGCCCATCACCGGTCAAAATTAAATCATCAACATATAGCACGATAATCAATAATTTACCTTCAACAACAATATGATAAAGGTTTGCATCTGCTTCACTTTTGGTGAAGCCTAACTCAGTGAAATAGTTGTCGATCCTGGTGTACCAAGCACGAGATGCTTGCTTGAGCCCATATAACGCTCGGTTGAGTCTGCACACATGTGACTCTCTGTCAAAGGTCTCAAATCCCTCCGGCTGTTCAATATACACCTCTTCCTCAATCAATCCATTGAGGAATGTTGTTTTTACATCCATTTGGTGGATCTTCCACCCCATTTGCGCGGACAAAGAAAGAATAGATCTGATGGAAGAATACCTTGCTACTGGAGCAAAAGTCTCCTCGTAATCAATACCTTCTACCTGAGAAAACCCCTTGGCCACAAATCTAGCCTTATGTTTCTCGATGCTTCCATCTGCTGCATGCTTCACTTTGTAAAGCCAGCTTGAACCTACCACTGATTTGTCTGCTGGTCTTGGGACCACCTCCCAAACACTATTTCTGACAATGGAATCAAATTCTTCTACCATAGCATCAACCCATACTGGTTGCTCTACAGCTTCCTCGAATGAGGATGGCTCAGTCTCTACACTCACGCTCATCAGAGCCATGTAGTTAGTGTACCGACTTGGTAACCTCGTCTGCCTACGTTGCGATGTGGGTTGTCCCACACTCTCTCTAGCATCATGCAACAATCTATCAACTTCCCTGGTTCACTTGCTGCCATCTCTAGTGGATGACTCAGCATGAGTGGTTTCTGCCACTCCATGATCCTCTGCATGTGACTGCTTCACATCTTGAGGTTCATCCTTGGAAACTAAGAGTTCCTCATCTGCATGCAAATCAAGCTCCCTCTCAAGGGACAATCGCATGGCTTTCTCCTCATCAAATTTAAGATCCCTTCTGACAATTGTCATCCTGTTACTTGGGAAATACACCCAATAGTTGTGGGAAGTATCAGTATACCCCACAAATATCCCAATCTCTGCAGTTGGTTCTAGCTTCTTCCTGGCATCTTTGGTCACATGGCAATAGACAGATGAGCCAAAAAATTTAAAATATGAAACATCAGGTTTCTTACCAATAAAGGCCTCCTCTGGTGTACTCATGCCAAGTATCCGATGAGGACTACAGTTTTGCACAAATATGGCTGTGTTGCATGCCTCTACCCACAAATGCAATGGTAGGCCTTGATCATGTAACATAGCTCGTGCTGCTCCCACAATTGTTCTGTTCTTTCTTTCTGCAACCCCATTCTGTTGTGGGTTATGAGGTGCAATCAACTCTCTCTGAATTCCTTCTTTGGCACAAAAGTTCTTGAATTCATTAGAGATGTACTCACCATCATTGTCACTCCTTAGAGCCTTCACCTTCTTCCCTGTATCTTTCTCTACCAGTGCTTTGAACTCACAAAACTTTGAGGACGTCTGATCTTTCTTCTGCATGAAGTAGATCCAACACTTTCTAGAAAAATCATCAACAAAAATCACATAATACCTGTGTTTTGCTGTGGAAGCTATTGAGAATGGTCCACACACATCTGAGTGGACTCTCTCAAGGATTTCCGTTGCTCGGTTCTCCTTCTCATGAAAAGTGGCTTTTGTATACTTCCCCATGGTACATCCCTTGCATGTGTCTATCTTTGGAAAAGTACCCTTTGGAAGACCTATAGAAATCTGCTGCATGATCTTCAAAGCACCGTGGTGTAGATGGCCCAATCTCCTATGCCATAACTCACCTTCATCCTGGCTCACCACGCTGTCTGCTTTACCCATCAATGTTGCGCTACCATCTATATCAAGTTTGTAGAGCTTCTTCACACGAACCCCGATCTGCTTTACTTGCCCAGTGGTTATGTGTCTCAGGAATGCTTTTCCCTGGCTGAATACCACATCATAACCATGGTCTTCGAGGACTGCTACCGAGATTAGGTTCTTCTTCAAGCCTGGCACATACATGACATCTTTGAGTTGAAGATCTGATCCCAACTCTCTCTGGAAGGTTACAGTGCCTATACCGGTTGCACTGTACCGCCCGTCATCACCTAGCTCGATATTTATCTGCAGATCCTTCTCCTCCATTTCACTGAAGAAATCTTTGCATCCAGTCATGTGAAAAGCTGCACCTGAATCCAAATACCACGCGGTACTCATTACTGTGCTGGCCATGCATGCAACAAGTGTGAAATCAAGCTCGAACTGTGAAGCTAAAGCTTCACCTACAGCTGCAGTATTCTTGCTGGATTTCTTCTGCGGACATTTGGTTGCATAGTACCCAAACTCGTGACAGTGGAAGCACTTCACCTTCGACAAATCTCCTTTTTTTTGCCGCCATGATTAGAATCAGGCTTGGGTTGGAATTTCTTCCCTTTCCCTTTCTTCCCTTTTCCCATCAATGCGAATTTTTCCTCTTCATCAGCTTTGGATGAGGATCCATCTCTTGTGCTTCGCCTAAATTCTTCCTGCTGAAGATCAGACCACAAGCGCGACCAATCAGGTAGCTTTTCTCGACCATTTACGGAATCTTGGTAACTGTGCCAGCTCTTGGGAAGATCTAGCAATGCTAGACTCACCAAATCATCTTCTAGAATAGTAACTCCAACACCACCAAGCTCATCATGGCATTGTGTGAGCTTGCTTAGATACTGCGGAATAGTATCATTTTTCTCCATCTTGATCTTTCGAAGTTTATCCTTGAGTGCCAGCTTTCTCTGGTCACTCTAATTCTGGAATAACTCTGTCAATGTTTTCCACATTGCGAATGGAGAAGTCTTCCCATGGAGGTTTGAGACAATATGATCTCAAACCCCTTCAAGGATAATTCTTCTTCCTTTCACCACATCCTTCTTCCACTGAGCAAGCTGGACATCTGTTGCAGCTGGCTGTGGAATATCAGACTCGATATATTCCAACAACCCATTATCTGCAAATGTTGCCTCCATGCGATCCTTCCAAGCTACGAAATTGGAGCTGCCATCCAAGGCAAATTCTAGCCTCAACCCGTTGAAAGCCATCTTCCAAGCTCTGTAGAGATGCTGCTGCACTGACCTGTAGACCTAAGGAGAAACTTTGAATTCCCTGTTCTTCTGTGATTAAAGCTCTGATACCATGTAGAAATTTCAATAGATTCGCAACTGGTCATGAAATTTATCTAAATCATGAGACACAAATCTAATCTACTGCATAAATAAAAAAACATCACACATAGAAAATGCATAAATACAGAGACAAGATATATCAAAACTGGGGAAAGCTTACTGCCCAAAACCCCACAAGCTCTGTTTTGCATTAATCAAATGGAAGAGATCAATTACAATTTTTCCATAGTATCAACTGAACACAGCCTACCTATATAAGGTCTATCTCAGTCAGATCACTAAAACAAAACTCCTGTGCACTTAATTAGTTTGCACCTGCTGTCCTCTGCCTTGGAAATTCCACCACAACTTCAAAATTTGAATTATTCACATGCATGAGCAAGAAATGGGTTAATTGATCAGTTAACTGAATGATCATTGGGTTAGACTGAAGTCCAACTACCTAACTAATCATTAACTGGTTCAGTTTCACTTGAAACTAGTTTTAACTGTTTACAACTCAAATAAACTCAACCTGGGTTCCTAAAATATAGGAATCTCTATAACTAACTGATCTCATTGTCTCAACTCGAATTTATTGAGTTAACTGATTGCTAATGACTCAGCTAACACATCCAAGTGGCCTGTTGCTGTGGAATTTTGAATTTCCTCCTCAATTTAATCTAGACAGAAAATTAAATTGAGTTTCTTGCTGCTATTTTCAACATATATTATGTGAAGTTTCTCTTTATTAAAAATGTATATCTGCAATAAATATCTATTGTATGTATCTGATTCCACACACTCTTCTGATTGGAAGCTATTACCAAGGTTGTATCATTGTATGTTGGATTAATTAAGAAATTTATGAGTGATAACACAACGTACAATTTTGTGTATGAATCAATGGCATTTTTATGACGGTTTTTACTCATTTATTTGTGATGAAGTTTTGGACACCCGGAGTAATTGCTACTATGGTTTTGATAAATTCTCCATCACCCAAAATAATGGGTAGTCTTGTACAAGGTTTCGTGACAGTCAGTGGTGTTTTCATCTCTTTCACATTTTGAGGTAACTGTTCTCCAACATCTTTGGAACAAATTCACTTGCAACTAGGTCTTTTGTTTGTTTGTTTGTGTGCACTTTTTAGCTTGTTTTTTTGAAAATAGGTTCTCAATAACAGTTTGGATAGTTTTTTGTGCAATAATAGAGATTACAGATGTAACGAGCTCATTATTGACAGGGATATAATATATTCCATCATTGGAACTATAGTTATATATTATTTTGCCTTTGCGCATTTTAGATGTCAGATTTAGACTTCTTGAGGCTAGTGTATGTCACTTGGTGGAGGTTTTTCCATAGCCAAGCTCTGAGCTCAATGCCCTAACATTCATGGATAAATGTTTGGGCCCTTAGCGTTGGCCCTTACCAGGTCATTATCAAGTTTAGGCACATTAAAGAACCATGCATAACTTACGAATTCTAGGATGCTGTGATGTGCCACCATAAAACTGCATCTGTCTTGTCATTTAGTCCACTAATAAAAGTTGGTGATGTTCTTCTTGATAAAATTTAGTTTCTATCAGTATTCACTATATTTCAATGTTGTCCAGGAATTCAATCTAGAGATTTCTGGTTGCTCTTTGCATTTTTTTAAGAAAACTTGTTTCCTAGAGAACAAGAGTCCCCACGGTCCTATGACAAGCTTCAGTTTGATCCAAGGTAATGCTGTGTATGCTTATTTTATCCTGCTTAAAATGAACATTATTATCTTGCCATAGATTAACTTGTAGATGGTTGTTGGTTTTTTTGTATCTCAATGCAGTCCAGAGTTAGTTTTTACTTTCATGAAATATGAAATTGAGTAAGCCAAATTTCTGTCCTAAGATAACATACAGGAAGAAAACAGACCATTGGTTCTTAAAGTTTAAAAAAACATTCTCTGCTGAAAATTAAATTTCTTTAATTGTGAAAAAGAATTGCATGTTGCCATTACAAAGATTACTTAAAGAAGAGGTTTAACAAGTACATTTCGTTAATCTCTCATGTTTTCTCTGAGTTGCTCATAATACTTCACTTGCCTTTTAGACCTAAGGCCACAATTTAAAAAACAAAAATGGCTAGATGCAGGTCAGTCAATGTGCCTCACTACAAGTTTATAATTGTCATTCACATGGCATGATAGAGGCTACAAGGCAAAGATCATCGATATTTGACCTTCCCAAGCAACACATTTAGCCAACATACTTGTTGGCGAGAAAATTTGTCGAGGGACAAATTGCTGGATTTCTTGTCAACGCTCTGGGAATCTAAGTCCCTCTACTTAACCGGTACAAGTGCCGTATATGCATGCACAAGAAAATGTAGATTTTTGTGGTGGCCTTTTGACCAGGGACACTCGCTGACCCTGCGACAAAGCTAGCAATTTCTTGCTAGAGAGGACTTTGTCTGTAGAGTGGGAAAGGGGAGTGAGAAATCAGATAGGAGAACTAATGTTGCAGCTAGAAAATCATATCCCTACACACACTAGTTAAAAGTTTCATCACATGCATTAAAATTAAGAGGAAACAACTCTGCAAGTAGCAACAAAACCAAATAGAATTTATGATCACAAAGTATGAAGAAATACCTTAGTCAAAGAAAGCTAGAAACTCCTTCTTGTATTGATTGCTCATACAACAATTGTACATAGTGGAGAAATGAAGAAATTTGAAAGGAAAAATGGCTAACTTTTTTCACTCACAAGTAAGCAAAATCTCTCTCATGAAGTTACAAGAATACAACCAGCTAGAAGAATCTCAGAATTAGAACCCCTTTGAATGAGGAGCTCATTACAATTTATAGCAGAGGAATAACTCTTCATCTTCCCGATGACCCTTTATATGCCATATTTCTGACTTTAGACTATTTGCATTCCTACCAAATAGACATACAGTTTGATGGCCATGCATACACCATTTCCATCTTTGTTATAGACATTTAGGGTTTCTATTTCTCTAGACTAAAATGAAAAATGAACAAGTTTTTTTCTATTGATATGTGTTTGCTTTGTAAGTGACATTTATTAATTTTGACATGCGTTTGCTTTATATAGGTAGGTAAAAAAAAAAGTGCTCGTGAATGATAATTAAAAAGGGGTGACTATTAAAAGCATAATAATTATTGTAATTATTAAAAATAAGGAAAAAACATATATTATATTCCTTAATAGTCAACACAATAATGTTACAATTATTATAGGTCTTTTCCTTAATGTTATTATATATTATATGCTAATTGTAACTAAGGCCAATAAGTGTTGACTATTATTGTGATTATTAAAAACAAGGAAAAAACCTATAATTATTGTGACTATTATATACATTTGCTTTGCACTTTGATCTAGAGGACTTGGTGTACCTATAAAGGCTTTGAAGGAACTCATTTAACTGTGCGAAAGGCTCATACAATTCTCTGTGTGCATTTTAAAATTTGATGATATAGGATGGTTTCCAGTTGAATGGGGTAGAAAAATAGTTTAGTAAGGTCATCTCAAGTTCCACCCATGAAGAGATGGATCATGTTGGAAAGGCTCAAATACTAGTTGTAGGAACATATAGCAATAAAATAGGGGAAACACCTGCATGCAACATTATCATGTAGGATTTTCATCCTCTTAAGTCCATATTTATACTATACAAAATTACTAAATTATAATTTACGAGAATGATACTTCTATGAGAATGAGTAGAATGAGAATTTATCCATTCTCATATAGGAAATCATAAAAGAATGAGGAAAATTATTGTAAAATTTACACAAAAAAATAATGAGGAACATACTTATACTATGAGTGTGATGAGAATGGGCATATGCCCATTCTCATAAACTCAATATTATTAGAAAAAATGAGGAATACCTGTATGATAATGTTTAGAATGGTGATACGCCCATTCTCATAAAGGAAATATAGAAAAGATGGTGTAAATTCTCATACATGTAACATATAGAAAGCATGGGCATGTGCCCTTTCCAAATATTCTCAGAATTGAATATTCCCATCCTATACTTTTTAAAATGTCTCTAGATCAATGGGAATATATTAAATTTATTAGGTTGAATGATACTTGTATGAAAATGATTAGAATGGGTATATGTCCATTCTCATATTTGGCAATTGTATTAAAAGGATGAGGAAAATTCTCGTAAAAGAAAATAAAAAAAAATTAGGAACATAATTGTACTATGAGTGTGGTGAGAATGGGCATGTCCATTCTCATAAACTCAATATAGAAGGAATGAATAAGATTCTCCAACAAGAAACATATAGAATGAATGAGGATTAGATCCTTTTATGAGAATGTTTATAATGAATGAGGATTCTCAATTGGGTCAAGTTCAATTATAATTTGGAATTCATGTTATAATTATATTCATGTCAATTTTTATTATATGTATAATATTGGAGCTTTTTCAAACCTTACTGAACTATAGAAATTTGCATCTCATGTGCTATGTGTATACATTAATCTTATGGTTATATATGCATGATGATTTTTAATTTTTTAATGCAATGATTTAATAAATTTGTTGTCATCTCACAAACTATGTTGTTATAGGATCGATGTCTCTTGCATTTCTAGAGGATGATCATGTGGACTTGTTCTGAAAAGTTACCAAAGTTGCAGAGGGAAGAATATATCTAAGCAGGAGGACACTACATTGCATAGACATGGAAAAAGGATATTTATGTTGGGCCTATTTGTGGAAGATCTAAACAAGAATTCAATCCATTGAAAGATGTGTTCAAAGGAAAAATAATTTATATACGACCAACAAATGATAGTGAAAAGATATGGACGAGGAGAGAAGATGGGGATATTTGCCTTAAAAAGGTGAGAGTTTGATATTGGAAACCTACAGGGAGAGGAGAAGGTGCAACATTGTATCGGGATTGTTTAAGGCCAAATAAAACATGAATTATCTCATACAAATGTAAAGAAGATATCGATGTGCATAACATCATTTGGGCATGGACACCAAAACAAATATTGGCAAAGTGGCTTCATAAAGATACATGATAAAGGACATGAGGCCATTAAAGCATACCTTGAACTTCTTGAACATGGTAATGCATGTTAATTGGAGAAACAATTGAAGATCATAAATTTGTAGGTGAAATCATCTTGGCACGGGATGTGGGTTTTTTGAAAAAAATTATGCCAAAGCATCAATAAAAACTTTATAGGTGTACAATTATTTGATATTTATATGGAAGATTGAGTATAAAGTAATGAATATTTTTCCATATAATTATATAAAACATTGCGTCGTTTATGAAATTTGAATCTTATCAATGTCTTACTAATATAATTTCCACCATGCAATTAATTTTATTCGTAGTAAACATAACAATTCATTTATTATGCTAGGAAGTTTACATGGACTTGGTTGCGATTTATAGGGAATTTGGTATGATTTATAAGGAAGTTGTTACAATATCTCATGTTTTTTTTTCAAGGATCTGACCATAATTTATGATTTCATTACAACAAAAATATTAAATTCTCTTTCCTAAAGTTATGTGCATAACCCATTAATTAAGCTTTGACACTAATAAACCTGATAATAAACGAATCCACGAAACATATAATTCTAAAAACACCAATTGTGCTCATACTAGTCAACTATGTATTAGACTTGGCGAATTAAACATTATTAAGTGTGCATAATGCATGTGATCCCCTCCATATCAATACTTATATTACAAATATTCCTAAGTTTTCTTGTTTAGAATGAGCACATGTCCATTCTAAATTTATTTATATTTTAATTATTCTTTAAATAACTTTATACAATGTAAACCTTTCAAGTCTAGATACTCTACTATGTGGAAGAAAGTTTGATTTTACAGAGAAATGGTTATGGTTTATGATTTCATTACAACAACTAAATTATATGTTTTGAATCCTCTACTTCTTTAATTAAGAGATACAAAATTTATATACATAATTACTCATTAATAAAACTTGGACATTGATAAACCTTAATGAATGAAGCCACATAACCTTTCAATTAAAAATATTTTAAAGTTACTTGTTTAGAATGGGCAAATGCCCATTCTAAATTAGCTTAGATAATATTATCTTTATAAAGTGCAAATCTTTCAAGGGTAAAGTGGGATAATTTTGTTGTTGATAAAAAAAAATTCTAATTACTTTTACATAGTATAAATATTGGAATCCAATATCACACTAGATAAAAACCAATAATGGCAATTTCAGAATAAGTCTAGATTCTTGGACATGTGTCAAAACTTAATGGAATGTTGGTTTAAAATTGAAATCCATAAAAGATAATATCTAATTCTAAAAATTTCTAAATTGGAATCCAATAATATCAACATCAAATTCCAATATTTAATACTAATAAAACCAATATAGACAAGTTTGATTTTTAATCTGGACGGGAATATGTCCAAATTTAATGAAATGTTGGTTTTGTCCAGTATACTTGTGATTTCATTGTAGTTAGTTTGAAGAATGGCTTAGGGAGGTTCTAATCCCTATAAAGAGTATTTATGTGGTTATAATGGTATCAAATTCTAGAGGTATTATGTTGCCCATTCCTTAGGTTTTGGAATTATATTTTTTATTCCTCATCTTCATAATTAGATCTCTATTATTGAGGGTTCTTAGGGTTTGCAAATAACATGTCAGATAATGTTTGAACTATGGGGTGGATCTGAATGTCTTTGATATGCCCACACTAATAGGAAGTCGCAGGTTTTGGTCTTTGAACATCATCACCTGAGAGCATATATATCAGATTGGGAAGATTATTGTGGCTAAGAGTAGACGAGAAGATATGGGCATGCTTTATTGTAGAGGTCAAGTTGAGAGTTTGGTGTGTCTTCCAATTATGGCGAGCTCATGAGAGGCTTGATCTAAGCTCAACTCAAAGGTGATGCAACTCGATGGGAACTTTGTCGAACAATGTGTGAACATGTCAATATCGATCTAGCCCATAGGAAGAGCTAATGCGATGCAAACAAAGTCAACTTAGCTCGTAGGAGTAGAGAGTGGAGAAACAAATATATGAAGGAAATCGAGACCATGATCTGACTAGCTAGAGGAGCTCACCTTGGCAAGTTGGTTGGCTAAAGGAAGTTGTTTGCGGGTAGAGCTCTCCAAGACCCTTTCCAAAACTTGACTAGCAAGCTTTAAAACCTCTGAAAACACATATCTACACCTACAAACACAAAAAAATGAGGGGTTGTGGGGTGGGGAGTGTTGGTGCATCTCTACTTTTTTTTGTCTTAAACATGATTTTAGACAATAATCATATAAATCCATTTTTTGGGCACCACACCCATTCTCTCTCCTCTCTTAATCAACAATTTGCATTTTATCTCTAACACCAAATGATAAAACAACAGAATTCGAATGCGAGACTTGAATCTAATCATTGGTTAATGAAATTAACTAGCAGGATATACAAGGATCAACAACTTCATATATTAAGTTACAACATTAATGAAATGAAGTTGCAATGTATAAAAGCATTTAACAAGTTAGTACACTGAGTTACAATATTAATGAAATGAAGTTGCAATGTATATAGGCACATAATAACTTAATACATTGAGTTACAACAGTAATTAATCATGATCAAACTCCGTGAATGGAGGAGACAATTGTAACTAATTAGTTAACTAAACTATAACTAGTTAGTACACACAAGTGAACTGAACACCTAATAAGACTAGCACAATAATGAGCTAACACTATCTAGCAGTTACAATTGCACATCAAAAGGTGCATTATTATCTACAATAATAAAATAAACAATGCTAAATTAACGCCTAAAATGCCTATTTTAACAAAAACCTCCTAAACACTTTGACATTATTATAATTATAAATTAACACTCGGTGCTCTATCCCTACTCATTACATTTGGAACAATCCTCTACCCCTCACAAATGAAGCAAAATCCAAATCGCACATAATTTCATGTGAAGAATTTCATCCCTTCAGTACACTCATTATTCCAAATGAAACAGGGACTCCTCTTGATTGAAAAGAACAGTAGGAATGATAGAGGAGAGCTTGATTTCTAAAATTTCTACTTCCAACTCTCATTTTTCATGAAGTTGGACAAAGGAGAGCTTGCTTTCCGCTGTGGGGATTGAAGCTGAAGATGGCTGTATCGTTTCCACCATTCCATGAAGCTACTCTCCTCCAAGAAAACCTCTACAGAAACACGCTTATCGTTTATCATCTTCGAGACATAATCTTCAAACTCCAGGCTTTCTTTCATTTGGGCTTTCTCCAAGGATTTACAAGCCTCTTCTAAGTGAGCCCAAAACCATGAGTCCAGAGTTAAGGATGCAAACTTTGTGCGCTCTTTTTTATCTCTACCAATGCGAGTTTGGTCTTTTTCTTTCAACCATCTCTCCAAAACTATGTGGTCTTTTTCTTTATTATTTTATACACACTACTAATATTTATTTATTTAATAAATAATCTCTCAATTCATGCGACATCTTTTGAGTTAAAGAAGTGAAGAAACTTAAGGTGGAAGGAAACATGGTGAAGAAAAGATGTAGGTAGTGGACTGGTGACTTTTGATGGGACTCTCTCCATATATTCTCTCACTTAGGGGGTGCTTGGTATCTTGCAAGTTACGCCGGAGAGGGATTGAGTTATTTGTATACAATATAGTTTGGATACAAAGTGAAGGTGAATTGTATTTGTATTGCATTATGAGTGGGGTTTGCGTATATATATGTACAACACTTAACTTATTTAATGTCGGAGATTACTAATGGATCCTAGATCCTGGTACAGTATTGTGAGCATGATGGGGGAAGGAGTATGCACATGCCTTGTACGTTGTTTGCCAATTCTGTGTTGCAAAGTCTTTTCTCCTCCTCCTTGCGTGCTTTTACGTTCTTTGTATATCTCATTCTTGCATAGCGTTCAAACGTAAAAGCTGGTAGGATTTGTAGATCTTTGATGGCACGAACTCTTGACATTGCTGTGAATGTTAGTCCTTGACGGTCAACATTTCCGATGTCTATTGTTGCCTTATCAAGAGTTAGGCCTTGTGATTTGTGGATGGTGAGGCCCCAAGACATTTTTAGTGGGATTTGGCGATGATTTCCAAGTGTGACAGGAGGTAGGGTCAAGTGGGTTGGGTTGAGTATGTCCCATGGGGGCCCTTGGTAGTGTTTGAAGTTGACAACAACAAAGGATGGCAAGTCTGGTGGTTGTGTTTCTGGGTTGTACACGACATCTGTCACTTGCCCGAGTGCACCATTAACCAATCCTGAGCTAACCCATAAGTTAGATGTCAACATGACCTCTTGTCCAGTGCATAGGAAGACTACTGGGTCTAGTTGAGTGTCGTTGATGTTTGAGTCAGAGTTATGTTTGCTTTGTTCTGCGATGCTCATTGCAATTGGTACGTGTAAGGATTTTAGCATTTGTTTATTGTGCTTGTTTGCTAGGTCCTTTGTTGCAAATAGGTGCTTCTCAGTCATGAACATGGATTGCTCTGAGGTAGACATGCACGACTTTGTACGTGACATGAGAAGAGACCAATCCTTAACGGTTGCTTCTGCATTTCTGATGTTGGTCAACATTTCTTTGAATTCAAGTTGTATCGAGTTTAATCCTTGTTGCCTAAAGTTTGTGTCCAAGGTGATCACGGTATCAAAAGCATGCCAAAGGGAGCTTCCTACTTTGTTGCCTACATATAATGGTACATCGTTGACCGGAGGGAGCTGGCCTAAGTCACCCACCAAAATCATTGAACAGTTACCGAATGCTTGGTTACTATGTTGGGGGAATGCCTCACGAAGTCTTTTGTTGATGTTGTGTAACATTGTAGGACCTATAAAGCTCATTTCATCTATGAGTATGTAATGTACGGCCTGCATACGCTCTTGAAAGATTGCTAGGGCTTGGCCTTCAAGAGGTTTCATGTCGGATATGGGTATTCGGAGGGAAGAATGTATAGTAGATGATTTTATATTGAATGCAGCAATACCTGTTGGGGCTAGTACAAGGAGGGAAGATTTTAATTTGCCAGTCATATTTTCAAGCCCATTTCTTATGCATTGTATGAGGTATGATTTTCCTATACCAGCGGTTCCCTGAATGATCATCTTCAATGGTGGGTGTTTCCCTTGTTGAGTTGCATGGGAAAGTACAATTGAGTATGCAAGGTGTTGTTTTGATGATAGTTGCAGAGCGTCTAATTGGGTAGGTGGAGTAACAAGTGGTGGTGAATTTTCAGTGCGGGTAAGGTCTATGAATTTAGGTGCACTTATTTGTAAGGCAGCAGGGATTGAATGAACCTTCCAATCATGGTTAATGTCAAAGTCACGGAGGCCTATCATGTCTACATCATCAATTGTTGTATTGAGTGTTGGGTGCATGCGTGATATATGCTCCCATTCAAATAGTTTTGCATGCAGCGGATTAGATCCCTGCGAGTCATTGTCGTCACTACTTGTCCCAGTTGCAGTTTCTTCTAGAGTAGTGGCTCTATTAACATGTAAAGGGACGTATGAGTTTTTTCAGATTTTCTCATTGGTTAGTTATTTCAGATGTAGAGATGCCAATGTCTGTTTGGATATGTCGAAAGGGTTTATAAAGCAGAAGCTCTGTCCAGCAAAAATCCTCATAGTGTATCGCATCTGGGGTGGGGACATCACTGTATCGGGGGAATACGCAGACGACAACAGGGGTTCTTCTTTGTAGCCATTGAGTAACTTTCCTTTGGCTGTTGTAGGACCAGGAACGAGCAGCTTCAAAGAGGGAGGTGTTCTCTAATTGTGAAGGGCGTTTTATGTATGCATCTATGAATGAAGGGAATTGGAATGTGTTTCCTAGGTCTGTGAGGACACGTTTGAATACCTGCTTACCGACGGATAGGGTAATAAATGTTTGACTACAACTGGAAAGGGGGAGTTTTTGTAACATGTGGCATGTTTCTTGTGCACCAATGTCCTGGTCAACAATAGTTTCAGAGAGGAATTTGCTGTAGGCCGCCTTTGCAGGGTGATCGACGCTAACTTCATTAGATATCCTTATCAACATGTGATGGTAGCTTTCTGATTTCTTCTCTGCCTTGGCTACATATTTTGCAATGTATTGTAAGACCGCATGTCGTGACACAACGGGCTGACAGTCAACATTGGCTCGCCATAGTGCTAGCATGTCTGAGTTGTGTATGTTGACCCGTGCATCATTGCGTGCAGGGGTGTACTTTTTTTTACCTGTTTCATCTAAGCCCAAGCTCGAATACTCTTGGAGTGGCCAAGGGGCTTTATATCTACATTGAAGTGTCCCATTTTTTTTCTGCAAGCAGGTTGCCTCACTACATTTTGTGTGGCGTTGCACGCGGTTCAACAAGTTTTCATAGTCAGCTACTGGGTTGTCTGTAAGTATCCCGTATGTGTCTAACAAGCACGGGTCATCTTCCTGCGAACGATGTATCCCAGGTTTTCCACTCTCAGGGCCCCTTGGATTCCATGCAGTTACTAATTGGTCGAAGTAAGTCTTTGCCGCATCAAGTTCACGGGGGTTGTCCCAGTTTAGGACCTCCATGTTTGGTGCATTTGGAAGCCATATAAATCCGTGGATATGAGCCGAGCCTCGGTGTTGCCATTCGTACCTGTATTTTGCACAAAGAGGATCCAGCTTGGTAAATGGGGTAGGGGTGGTATTGTATTAAAATCTAAGTGGTAGTGAGCTCACCTGTACCAGTAGTCAGTGCAATGCATTTTTTTTAAGCACCTCCTCGCAAAATATTGTAAATCTTTTTTCCATGTATGCAGAGACGATATGGGGGTGCATGTTCAAGTTCGCGTTTCTCCATTGCTGGCTAGTTGTTGAGGGTGGCGTCGGGGTTCCTAGCATTCCTTTGTGTAAATCTGGCCATTTAGTATCTGTTGCACTTAAAGTGAAGAAAAGTGTAGGGCTTTCTAGTTGGGTTATCATATCTGTGAGTTCATGTCTGCGCTTGCACCAAAATGATTTAGTTCCTCGCAAATTGGACCCAAAGCGCATTAGTTGCTCTGCAATGTGGGCGTCTGGGTAGTGTGCAAGTTGCTGGCGTAACATCGAAACCGTGGTAGGCAAGTTGTCGCCTATATTTTTTTTTGTGAAAACAGCAGATGTTGATTGGCTTCTGTGGCGCAACATAATGTTGAGAATGAAGTAACGAAAGCGCGGATGGCTTCCAAATATGTTATCATGGTAACGTAGTAGGTGCAATGCGTATTCATGCATGTGAACCCTTTTGATGTGTGCTTGGTGGAACAATGCAATCCCTGTAGGGAACAATGTTGGAAAAGCCATAGATAGCAAACCCTCAGTGTCGTATTCATTTACTGCGGATGAACCAATGTGTGGCCACTCAATTTACTGTAGCGGAGTTTGTTTTCTACCTTTGATGAAAGTTGTTATTTGGTCAACTTCTGAAGTGGCTGGAGGGAGGGAGGACACAAAAGATGATGGTTGCCGCTCATGGGTATTTGGTGGGGAACTTGGGGGAAGGTCTGCTTCTGATTTTGCTTCAGCATTGTCTGGGATAGTTGAATTGAAGTGTGGTAGGGAAGTAGATATATCAGTACTGTGAGGTGGTAGGGAATGCAATGCAGGGTGGTCTAGGACAACATCCTTGTAGTAAGGGTCATGAGCTATTTTGAATTGCAATGCAGCCAAAACACGAGATCTACTTACAAAGCAGTCGTAAGCTTTATTTGTTGCTCCGATTCTTCGGATGATTAAGATGTCCAAGTCTTCGACGCGCCGAGGCAAGTGTTTAGTTATGGATGAAACATCTTGGGGGAAGCATATGGTGTGGCCCCTATATTTGTATTGGCCACCTACAGTGTGAGTCACTTGCAATATTGGGTTGACCCTTGCTATCAACATTTCCTCAACTTGTGTAAGTGAAGATAACACCTTAGGTTGCGGGCCTGGGTCCATGTTATTCCAACTTGAGAAGCGGCGATCATCCTTTTCAACAATGCATCTGTGACAGGTATTGGCACCTTTGTAAACCCTTGTACGTAGCCCAACATATAATTCATTACAACATGAACATGTGTTTGGAGGTGGGAGGTGATCTAATCTTTGGCGGAATTGGCGTTGTGTATCTTGGAGTGAATGCGTATTTGGTGTGTGATCTTCGAGTAGGTTGACATGGTTGGCTATATAGACTGACGCCTGTGTGTTCAGCTTTTGTCGTTTCATGCAAGCTATATGGCGACGATGCTCATTGAGGTTGTTTTTGTTGGCTGCATACCTCAACCGAGCCTTTGCATTTTTCTCAGTCCGTGTTAGGCCTGCAAAAAATGAGTTAAAAAGGTAACAGTAATTAGGTATAGAACGTAGTTAATGCATGCAAAAAAGGAAAGTTGTTTTGTTTGATTGGAGTGAAGTGTAACAATGTATGTCTAAACATCATTTTTTTGTTTAATAATGTCGACAGTGTTTGCATTGCTAGTATAAAGTGACTTTTATTGCACCCGAATATGTGTATTATAAAGACATATTAAGAACACAGAGTGATATATAAATATAGGAAAACTTGAGCACAACATGCATTAATATTAAAGGTTATATAACTTATGAATGCAAAAACCTATATGTGGAGTAGGTGGTATGGTAAGTATGTATTTGTAAGTTCCTAACATTGTGTGGGTACAGTATAATATGTTTTCTGAGGTAGTGCAGGATCTTTTTCATCAATACATAGTTAAGGGGATGCGAGGAATGCATCTAGTGGGGATTCCTGCATGTTGGAAGTCATGTCCTTAACTGCAGCGACAACAGTGCACTGGGCTTTCTCTTCTGACCTGTAGACCTCTAGCTTCGCGGATATTGTGAACATGTAGCGGTGGAACAGAATTGGCTTAACAACAGGCCAAAACTTGTCAGGTGTTGGTGCAAGAAGTTGTAGCTCTTGTGCTGATATACCCATGATTGATGTAGCAACCTCATCAAAAGCAGTTACCCATGTTGTTGATGTGCCATCCTCAATGATGAAGTGTAATGCATATTTGTAGTCGCAATGAGAGACATCATGCTTGCATTTTTGGCAATACCAAGAGGAGTTTGCAGTTAGATCAAGTTTTTTCTTGCATTGCTGGTTGTTAACAATTGATGTGCATGCTGGATAGCTAAATGAGGACATATTAATGTGTATAATTGTTGCTGCGGTGGAGAAGGTGAGTGGTTTACCTAGCTGCGAGGAGGATTTTATGCCTGCGATATCGGTTTTCTCAATTTTTCCAATACTCACTGAAGGGTATGCAGTTGTAGAGGCGAGCGAAGTAAACCATGCACGCAGTGCATGAGCCTCAGTTATATCAGGATCTATGAAGATTTGTGTATTAGGGCCCGTGGCTAATGTTGTTCCTTTGAAAGTTGTAGTTTTTGCTCTCTTAATTGCAAGAACTGGTCTGATTGATGTCTGTGTAGCACATAGTTCACTTAGAAGTTTGCCCTCATTGTCACTAAAAGCACCCCATAACGTTGCCTCAATACATAGTGCCGAGTTATCACTTAGTACGACTGTGCGTTTGTGGTTGAAAGTACTATCACTTTTCCTTATAGTGGAGGGGGCAGTAATGGATAGTGCAATAGCTAGTAGGTCTATGGTGGATTTGGCGGGGGATGAGTTGATTTCTGCTATTGTTTTGAAATGGAAAAGATATTGCGGTATGTTTACGGACTGGTTTGTACTAAGCTTTACAGAGGAGTCCAAGTCTAGGATGATGTCCCAAGGAGTTGTGGAGTTGTTGTAATCTTTTTTTGCAGTCCGCAAGGTGCCTCCTTTGATTGTGTATGTTTTACCTAGTTGTATTTGGTTGTAGTAAGAAGTTGCAGCTAGGTCAAAAGAAGTCACCACTATATCTGAACTGCTTTTGTCGATAATGTCGAAGCTGAAAACCTGCCCTGTGCGTTTGTCCGTGCTATAGTTGTTTAGGTTGCCTTTTTTGATGACCCTGCCTTCAATAGTCCAAAGGCTTTGGTAAGGATTTAACGATTTAATTGGCGTGAGTTGCATGCAGTCTACAGGACGACCTTCATGAGTAGTCGGTGCCAAAGTATCTGTGCGGGATGTTGGCATGTGTACGGCCAGTTGGGGAGGCACAATGTTGGGGGCAATGGAGTCTGCGATGCTGGTGGTTCCTAAACAATAAAATAAAATGGAAATGAATTAGCAAATGGGGTAACGTAAAGTACGAGGGAGCATGCGCTAAACCATAAAGTGGGGAAACCAAGTTATGGCCCACGTAAAGTGTTTTTTTAGAGAATAAGCACGTAAAGATATGTACAGTGGGGAAGATGTTTATATAACACAACAGTTTCCATGCTCATTCAAAGTAAAGTACGAAACATATGTACAACAACTATAATGTATATATCGTGATAGGAATTATACAAAACTTCTGACGACGGTTTCAAAATGGAACATGTACAACATATTTATGCAAGTATAGGTTTATCAAGTTAGTCCTTCAAAAAGAGGTTACTGTGGGGTAGAATAAAAGAGGTGGGCATATGTATGAGCAGTGCAAAGTCGTAGTAGGGGTGAGGTAGGGACTAAAATTATAGGGACGCAAGATAAGCTTTGAATGCAGCTCTAATGGAGTGTTCCTCGCCGCCAGAGTAGTACTGGTCATAGCTGAGCGAACGAAGGAAAGTGTACAATGCGTCAAGCCTAAGGTACGTTGCATCTACCTTGTGCATCATGTCTAAGACAGTGGTTAAATCACTATCGAGAATCATTGCTGATGGGATGAGAGACTCTGATATCCTACCAGAAATGGTTGAGCATGTAGCTGCAACAGAAGTAGCCAAAGAATGGACAGAAGTCGCAAGCGGTGGTTGGACACTTTGTATTGAGCTTTCGTTGGTGGCTGCCTGGGTTGCATATGACTGAGGGGACCCATTTGAAGCTACCAGTTCAATAGGAGGGCTCCCGACAATGGCACCAGAGGTATCATCAGATATTGTGATAATGGATGGACTTCCATTTGGAGTGGCCATAATACCTAAAAAAGCAACCAACTTTGTTTAGTATAAATTTAGCTTCTACTGACAAGTACAGAAATACATATACATATATATGTCACGGATAATGGTTAGGCCAAAGACAGAACCATGATATTTAGTGAATGTCATGCAATTGAGATGGAGATGTAGTTAAAACAACATTCCAAAAGGAAAAATGATCTGTACATTCCTTTCAGTTAGAGAACTGCTGAAGAATTCTAAACATTGCAAAAAACATTGGCTCGTTGAAACTGAAATTGCAACTACATCCATAATTCATATATCATATATTTCATCCATAATTCTCTGTATGCAACTATGGAAATGTCAGACATGCTCATTGTAGTTTTCAACAGATCTTACATAAAGATTATCAATGATCATTTGAAACCTAACCCGTGGATTGGTATTTGAAGATTACTTCTTTCGAGTTCCTATCAGTCAAGTACTCTGGCCTCTGTAGTTTCATTTGATTTTGGGTATTGTTTAAAAGACATTGAAGCAAAAAGTCAGTTAAGTACTTTGGCTTCAATATTTTCGTGTTGTGCAATTTAAAAAATAGCACAAAGCTGAAGCAGCAGCAGAAGAATTTGAGAAGAATAGAGCATTTGCCAAAGGAGAAGACAACAGTTCTGGAAAATAGAGCACAGAAGAACAAAGTCATAAGCAATGAAATAAGATAAGTAGAAGAAAAACACAGCAGTAGCTGTTAGATCATAGTCGCAAAGATATGGAGAAGATTAAAGAGAGCTCAATATATCCTCTGCAGGAAATACGTGGAAAGATTGTGCATGCAAATTTTGAAGATTACTTCTTTCGAGTTCCTATCAGTCAAGTACTCTGGCCTCAGTAGTTTCATTTGATTTTGGGTATTGTTTAAAAGACATTGAAGCTAAAAGTCAGTTAAGTACTTTGGCTTCAATATTTTCGTGTTGTGCAATTTAAAAAATAGCACAAAGCTGAAGCAGCAGCAGAAGAATTTCATAAGAATAGAGCATTTGCCAAAGGAGAAGACAACAGTTCTGGAAAATAGAGCACAGAAGAACAAATTCATAAGCAATGAAATAAGATAAGTAGAAGAAAAACACAGCAGTAGCACACATAATGCTGACTCAAAACATAATAAATAAAAATATGCATTTAGGCTACAAAGAAAAAAATGTCCCATGTACACTCGCCCAAAGTTTTATAAGTTGGCCATATCCCTTGTTACTGTACAAAATGAGAGATCTTTTAAGAATTCTACATAGTACGAATAAGCCTAAATCTTATGGTTTTTGTTAAATATGGCACAACTTAATAATCAATGAAGACCTTACACAAGAAGATCAATAACAATTCACCAGGGACACAACTACCTACATTGGATCGTGTGGGTCAAGAAGGCTCCAAAGCGTAGAGATTCCTACATATCCCAAATAAATGTCTTCGTGGCATCGTTTTCTATGACTAAAGTTGACTATAGAAAAGAAATGTAATATCTTCACCCTGCATGGAAAGTAGGCTGACAACTCTCCATGAAACATTATAATTTTTTTTACCATGTGCCAAGACGCTGATCCTCAGCATCAACCAAAATTTGAAACACATATGGTATCTTTAAGTCTATACAAGCTATAGTTTACTATTTTCTTCCTGTCATTGGCGAATGTATAAAGTTCATAAATTCTACTTAGACATACAAATTTCCAAAAAAACACCCGCTAATTGCATTTCCTGTGAGTGGTGTCAAACATATAGGATAGTAAGGAAGCAGTCCCGTGGATGGGGCTAATGCGCCTAATTTTAAAGTGCAGGCGATCTCATGAAAGCTGCTTATTGCAGCCTAAAGGAAGCACTTTGAAGGCAAGCAGGCATTTTTCTTATAAGAGAATTCTGGTGGACATTGCAGAGAGCCATTGGAATTTATCCTCACCACTTAAGAACTCTATTGCCATAAGGCAGTACTACAGGCTTAAAGTCGATTTTCACAATTGATATTAATATAACTTTCTGTAAAAGCTTTGTGGTTTTTCTCAGCGACACCTGTAAACAAAACACAAGGAATGCAAGGATCGCTTTATCCCAAAATACTCAGGAGATTCTCTCAGCTACTGAGAAAAAACCAGGCCACGCCACAAAATTGGGGATGCACAGCCGTGATTGTCTATGCTACGCATACATAACAGGCATAAATATGTATAGATGGACACTCGTTCAGTATATAGTGTGACAGTCTAGGTTGTACATATGCACATAATCATAAGCAGCATACATGGAATACATTTAGACACATTCTCACTCTTGAGATTGTTCTTATACTGGTATTGAAGAGTGAGAGGTATATAGAAAGGCCACAATGGCATAGCAACAAAACAATAATTTGCAAACCTGTTATATCTCTGAACTGTGGCGTATATGAGGCGAGAGGGTGTTGCAAGCGCTGGCTATAACAATCTGGTGGAGATGGTGCAGGATGTAAATTTAAAAATGCAGGGGTGTATTTATAGACAGAGATAGTTTAAGCAGGCCTGTAAGAGAAGGACAACAGGTAGATAGCAATGACCGACTCTATAAGAAATGCAATTACTGCTCTAAATATCGCACCAGCTGTATGTATTGCCTGTTTGTTACCTGTTTCTTACATCAGCTATGCACTGTTACAAAATTGCACGTATATTTCATTTACAAGCTTTTATATTATACAAATCTGTTTTCCCTCAGTTTCAGTATGTATCCCGTTCCTATTCTGCTGATGCATACACAGTGTGCAGTTTCCAACTGTATTTATTGCAAAGCGGTGGACTGAAGATTGATATGATATAGTTCATTTTTGAATTGGCGGGACAGATGTGACTGTGAAGCAGGCGGCTGGCAGGGTCGGTGGACTCTGCCTGGGTACCGCTGAGCATAAATACACAGTTTTCGAAGTATTCATCTCTATAGTCGGCACAAATAGGAGACTTAACATAGCCATCACCATACCACCTCCAAATGTTGGTTTGTTCTGAAAATTGTGCGAGTACTTCATCTGATTGTAACGAGATGGACACATGGACAGTTTTATTGTGAGGTGACAGTTTTCCTTTGCCGATTATATGAATTGCTAAATGCCAAGTAGTGAAATTACTTGACAGTATGTCCTTTTGAAAATATAAATAATGACCCTCTCCAATTTACTTTAAGGATTGAATTCAGTCGGAAATATCATCTTTTTTTATATTTAATTGGATTTGTATTTTAGTAGTGGTATAACAACAGTTTTTCAGGCAAATAAGACAACAAAGTGGATAGCTGGAAAGGTTAAGCCGGAAAATGTTGCCGGAATTTGACACTTTCCAGCAAAGCCTTCTTCATCTCCAACACCCAAAATCATGAATGCCTTTTTGATTTTTGTAATACTACTAGGTGAGATGTATCTAATAGCTACTAAATTTTCAGTTCCCTCACATGTTTTGCTTTGATAGTAATTTTCAAGATAAATGACGGATTTTAAAATTTTGAAATATTTAACTTTTTCAGATATTTTTTGGTTGTATATTATGTGAAGTTTCTCTTTATTACAATTTATATCTGCAATAAATATTTGTTGTATGTATTTGATTCCACAACACTCTTCAGATTGGAAGCTATTACCAAGGCTGAAATGGCCTATTAGTAGGAGGTTTGACTTGGTTTTGATTTACAGTTTGAATGGGTGGCCTATTAGACTGATATGGAGGTCTACTGGGTTGGGTTTGAGGCTATTATGATCTGAAATTTTGAGCTTACTACCTCTTAAGTGTCACCAACTCATTACCCAAGTTTTGCAGATGCTTCATGACTTCTTGGAGCTCATTTGAGGTGTTAGAAGATGAGGTAGAAGCTTCAGTTGAACTTTGATTTCTTGGAGTAGGAATAAGAGCTAATGTAGGTGCTTGACTAGTGCTTGGAGCTCCTATTTTTGAATAGAGAGGAATATGCGGCCTAAGTGCAAGTTTACCGGCTTGGATTAAGCAATTTTCAACTCTAATAGCAAAGTTATAAGCTGCGGGTAGATTTATAGCTCCCAGGGATTGAATCATCATGACAATGTTTGAATTTAGAGATTTTATGAAGCATAGAAAGACACCTTCAGCTGCTAGTCTCACAGCAAACCTAAAGTGGAAATCAACCATCTTTTCATTGGGAGCTCTCTTAATAGTTTTCAATTGTTCCAATAAAGACATGTTATCTCCTTTTTCCCCGAATTGATTATGGAGGCTTGTGCACAAATGGTCCCAATTTTGGATAGACTCTGTTATTAGGCTCTTGAACCACTGTAAATATATACCCTTAAAGGAGGATGCTAACAACTTAATTACAAAATCCATTTCAACGATTTCGTGGATTACACAAACGTTTGCAATGTCTTGGATGTGGTCAATAAAAGTTGTATGGTTCTATCCAGTGAAATATAGAATGTTCTTTAATGCTACAACTGGAATTAGATTTTGTGCATTGAGAGCAAGTGGGCTGATGCCAGTGAAGTTGACATAGGGATTAGGTTGCGCTATCATGATTGGTCGGAGAACTCTAGTTGATTGAATAAAAGGCATACCAGGTGGAGGTGTTGATAAGGTTCTATTTGGTGGAGACGGAGACCTTTGAGATCTTCTTCCCCTTCTTCCTCTATCTGGGGATAAGTGTAGGTAGATAAATAGTCCCTCTTCTCTGGTTCTTGACCTAGTTTGAATTCTTTTAATAAATCTACCAAGCTTGGATTGCTGAAACCAGTGGATTATGCCCTTTTTGGAGTCACCAGATGTGCAATTGGAAAGCCTCTTACAAGATGGAATTTCACAACAAGAGCACATCAAACTTGATGCGACTAAAATGAAAACTTCTTCAGTCCCACCAAGCATGCCAGAAATGTTATCACCGAATCACAACACCCTTAGATTTTCACAAGTGTGTGTGCTTGAGCTCACAGTGTGACTGGGTAACATGGGTGCTATCTCCAAGTTGTGGGACTTTCTACTTGAGATAGACCTCCAAAGAAAGTTGGTTCTTGGTCCTAAACTATCTACCACAATATATTCTAATGTAGGAAAAACTACCTTATCCTAATCTAACTTTCCAAGAGACCGGGGAGAGAGTGTGCATGAAAACAAAGCCTACACTAAAGCGGTGATACACCAGAAAAGGAGGGGATGAGAATAACTTTCTAATGTGTGAAAAATGGAAGCAAAATACATACTGGAGAAGGTGATAAAAACTCTCCACATTCTAGCAACTACATTCACAACCATATTCCACACACACACAATGATAATGAATCCCTACAAGGGCATAAAATAGACACTATATATTTACAATAAGGTTGAAGAGGCAAGAAGAGTGCAAACAAACACAACAAGTGAAGATACATCCACAAACTTGCATTTGTTGCTTCATGATATGCACAGTTCGATCTATTACAAAATAAAGTCCTTGATCACCATGCAAGGAGTTCACTACAAGGTCCTGCAACACATTGGCTTCACAAAACCAAAATGACAGAGTTTTTCTACTCAAAACTATCCCCCTTTACAATGAGCACAACACTCTAATTTATAGAATTTGGAAGAGAGAGAGGATTGAAATCCAAAAATATACCTTTCAACCACTTGTAAGAGATAATAAATGAAGCGAAATGATGGTATGTTGCTTACAAAAGGCTCCCCATATTGTCCCATGACTTGTAGTAGTGAAAAATGTATGTCCATGCCTCTTAATTACACTCTCAACTGCCAATTAAAACAATGTTATAAACCTGGTCCATTTTCCTCAAAATTATTTATCAAATCCACATCAAATTATAAATTTCTCAATTGTTGTGCGTCGGGCTCGGAGCCAGGATTCCAACGAGAGCAATTTTGCCTGATTTCGTTGAGAAATACAATAGATCTGACATTATAAGTGTGAGCAACTATTTTGAGTTTGCTAGGGATTTCTTACATTTTATGGGAATGAGCATTTAAATTTTGGAGCTGGATATTTTTCTTTTATTTTCACCCATCTAACCTCATTAAAAACAATGGCGTAGAGGATGTCGTACCCTTTCCAAAAAGTCAAATTTTGTGAAAATCGGAGCTCTGGGTCAAAAGTTATGCACGTTTGAATTTCATGTGTCAGGCGTTCCACTTTCCCTTTAGATTGTGGGTATTACGGGTTTTCAGGGAACTCACATCCCTGCGGTACTTGGACCGTGCGAGCCTCCTTTCTCCGCATTGCCCGACTTAGGATTTTCTGTCCTTGTGGGTCCGCCATTGACCGAGTCAGGTGAGTCATTGACTCCCAACATATTTGCATTGCATCGATTTCAGTGATTTCAAGTATTTTTGTCCCAGCTGTCCCAGACATTTTTTCCTGCCATCTCCGCATTGAAATGGCTGCAACCAAATCAGCTTTTTGGGCATTACGGGTATTTTTGTCTCAACTGTCCTGTGGACCGCATGGGACAAAATATTTCACTTTTTCCACATTTCTCTGGCTGCAGCTATTTCTACTTGTTGAGGCGCACATGTACTTTCTTCCCAACTGTCCTGCAAACTGCCCGAGACATTTTCATCCGCTTTTTCTGTATTTTTGAGCTCCTTCGTTGATCGATGACTTCGACGATGTGGGGAACTGGTGACCCGACTGAACTTGTGTGGCTTGGGACGTCGGGAGCCAACTTAGCCACAATACACTATCTCCTCTGCAAATTAGACATGAACTAGGTACGATGAACCCCGGTACAATCCGCATAGGTTCCATCCGCAGCCCCTAGACCCAATTTACACTAAATAGGTCCTTGACTTCATTTTTTCAATTTTTCACTAACTCCTTGGATTTTCTTTGGATAGGGGAGTTAGAGAAAAACCAAGGATCCCTCAAAACCTGATTTTTGGCCTCAAACCATTTTTGCTTGCTCAAGCCTGAAGAAATTGTGTAATTTATCAAAATTACCTTGGGGGTGATTTTTGGATAACAATAACATACATGAAGAAAATAGACCATTGGTTCTTAAAGTTTTAAAAAACATTCTCTCCTAAAAATTAAATTTCTTCAATTGTGAAAAAAAATTACATGTTGCCATTACAAAGATTACTTAAGGGAGAGGTTTAACAAGTACATTCCCTTAATCTATCACGTTTTCTCTGAGTTGCTCATAATACTTCACTTGCATTTTAGACCTAAGGCCACAATTTACAAAACAAAAATGGCTAGATGCAGGTCAATCAATGTTCCTCACTACAAGTTTATAATTGTCATCCACATGGCAAGATAGAGGCTACAAGGCAAAAATTATCGATACTTGACCTTCCCAAGCAACACATTTAGCCAACATACTTGTTGGTGAGAAAAATTTTCAAGGGAAAAATTGGCAGGTTTCTTGCCAATGCTCTGGGAATCTATGTCCCTCTACTTAACCGGTGCAGTTTCCATATGTGCATGCATGAGAAAATGTGGATTTCTATGGTGGCCTTTCGACCAGAGATCCAACAAGGGTACTCCATTGACCCTGCGACAAAGCTAGAAATTTCTTGCTAGAGAGGACTTTGTTTGTAGAGCGGGAAAGGGGGGTGAAAATTTAGATAGGAGAACTAATGTTGTATGTAGGAAATCATATTCATGCACACACTAGTTAAAAGTTTCATCACATGCATTAAAATTAAGAGGAAACAACTCTGCAAGTAACAACAAGACCAAATAGAATTTATGATCATAAAGTATCAATAAATCCCTTAGTCAAATAAAGTTAGAAACTCCTTGTATTGATTGCTCAAATAGTAGTTGTACATAGTGGAGAAATGAAGAAATGTGAAAGGAAAAATGGCTAACTCTTTTCACTCACAAGTAAGAAAAAGATCTCTCGTGAACTTACGAGAATACAACCAACTAGAATAATCTCATAATTAGAACCCCTTTGAATGAGGAGCTCATTACAGTTTATAGCAGAGGAACAACTCTTCATCTTCCTAATGACCCTCTGTATGCCTTATTTCTAACTTTAGACTATTCACATTCCTACCAAATAGACATACAATTTGATGGCCATGCATACACCATTTCTAGTTTTGTTATAGACATTTAGGGTTTCTATTTCTATAGACTAAAATAAAAAATGAACAATTTCTTTTCTATTGATATGTGTTTGCTTTGTAAGTGACAATTATTAATTTTGACATGCGTTTGCTTTATATGGGTAGGTAAAAAAAAATAGTGTTGGTGAATGATAATTGAAAAGTGTTGACTATTAAAATCATAATAATTATTGTAATTATTAAAAATAAGGAAAAAATCCATATTATATTCCTTAATAGTCAACACAATAATGTTACAATTATTATAGGTCTTTTCCTTAATGTTATTATATATTATATGCTAATTGTAACTAAGGCCAATAAGTGTTGACTATTATTGTGATTATTAAACACAAGGAAAAACCTATAATTATTGTGACTATTATATATGTTTGCTTTGCACTTTGATCTAAAGGACTTGGTGTATCTATAAAGGCTTTGAAGGAACTCATTTAATTGTGCAAAAAGCTCATATAGTTCTCTATGTGCATTTTAAAATTAATGATATAGGATGGTTTCCAGTTGAATGGGGTAGAAAAATAGTTTAGTAAGGTCATCTCAAGTTCCATCCATGGAGAGATGGATCATGTTGGAAAGGCCCAAATACTAGTTGTAAGCACATATAGAAATAAAATAGGGGAAACACTTGCATGTAAAATTATCATGGAGAATTTTCATCCTCTCAAGTTCATATTTATACTATACAAAATTACTAAACTACAATTTACGAAAATGATACTTCTATGAAAATGACTAGAATGGGAATTTGTCCATTCTCATATAGGAAATCATGAAAGAATGAGGAAAATTATTGTAAAATTTACAACAAAAAAAGAGGAACATACTTATACTATGAGTGTGATGATAATGGGCATATTTCCATTCTCATAAACTCAATATTATTAGAAAAAATGAGGAAGATACTTGTATAATAATGTTTAGAATGGTGATACTCCCATTCTCATAAAGAAAATATAGAAAGAATGATGTAAATTCTCATACATGTAATATATAGAAAGAATGGGCATGTGCCCTTTCCAAATATTCTTAGAATTGAATATTCCCATCCTATACTTTTTTAAATGTTCCTAGATCAATGGGAATATATAAAATTTATTAGTTTGAATGATACTTGTATGAGAATTATTAGAAAGGGTATATGTCTATTCTCATATTTGGCAATTGTATTAAAAGGATGAGGAAAATTCTCTGAAAAGCATATACACAAAAATAATTAGGAACATAATTGTATTATGAGTGTGGTGAGAATGGGCATGTCCATTCTCATAAGCTCAATATAGAAGGAAGGAATAAGATTCTCCAATGAGAAACATATAGAATGAATGAGGATTAGATCCTTTTATGAGAATGTTTATAATGAATGAGGATTCTCAATTGGGTCAAGTTCAATCATAATTTGGAATTCATGTTCTAATTACATTCATGTCAATTTTTATTATATGTATAATATTGGAGTTTTTTCAAGCCTTATTGAACTATAGAAAATTGCATCTCATGTGCTATGTATATATTTTAATCTTATGGTTATACATGCAGGATGATTTTTATTTTTTTATGCAACAATTTAATAAATTTGTTGTCATCTCACAAGCTATGTTGTTATAGCATCAATGTCTCTTGCATTTCTAGAGGATGATCATGTGGACTTATTAAAAGTTAACAAATTTGCAGAGAGAATAATATATCTAAGTAGGAGGACACTACATTGCAGAGACATGGAAAGAGGATATTTACGTTGGGCCTATTTGTGGAAGATCTAAACAAGAATTCAATCCATTGACGGATATTTTCAAAGGAGAAATACTTTTTATATGACCAACAAATGATAGTGAAAAGACATGGATGGGGAGAGCAGATAGGGATATTTTCCTTAAAAAGGTGAGAGTTCAATATTGGAAACCTACATGAAGAGGAGAAGATGCAACATTGTATCGGGATTGTTTAAGGTCAAATAAAACATGGATTATCTCATATGAATGTAAAGAAGATATCGATGTGCATAGCATCATCTGGGAATGGACACCAAAACGAATATTGGCAAAAGTGGCTTCATAAAGATACATGATAAAGGACATGAGGCCATTAAAGCATACCTTGAACTTCTTGAACAGGGTAATGCATGTTAATTGGAGAAACAATTGAAGATCATAAATTTGTAGGTGAAATCATCTTGGCACGGGATGTGGGTTTTTAAAAAAAAATCATGCCAAAGCATGCTCCAATAAACACTTTACAGTTGCACAATTATTTGATATTTATATGGAAGATTGAGTATAAAGTAATGAATATTTTTCCATATAATTATATAAAACATTGTGTCGTTTATGGAAATTGAATCTTATCAATCTCTTACTAATATAATTTCCACCATGTAATTAATTTTATTCGTAGAAAACATAACAATTTATTTATTATGCTAGGAAGTTTACATGGACTTGGTTGCGATTTACAGGGAATTTGGTATGATTTATAAGGAAGTTCTTGCAATATTTCATGCTTTGTTTTTTTGGGGGGAATTAACCATAATTTATGATTTCATTACAACCACAAAATTAAATTCTCTTTTCCTAAAGTTATGTGCATAACTCATTAATTAAGCTTTGACACTAATAAACCTAATAATAAATGAACCCACGAAACATATAATTCTAATGACACCAATTGTGTTCATGCCAGTCAACTATGTATTAGACTTGGCAAATTGAACATTATTAAGTGTGCATAATGCATGTGATCCCCCCCATCTCAATCCTTCTATTACAAATATTCCTATGTTTTCTTGTTTAGAATGGGCACATGTCCATTCTAAATTTATTTATATTTTAATTGGTCTATAAATAATTTTATAGAGTGTAAACCTTTCAAGTCTAGATACTCTACTATGTGGAAGAAGGTTTGGTTTTACGAAGAAATGGTTATGGTTTATGATTTCATTACAACAACTAAATTATATTTGTTGAATCCCCTACTTCTTTAATTAAGAAATAAAAAATTTATATACATAATTACTCATTAATAAAACTTGGACATTGATAAACCTTAATGAATGAAGCCACATAATCTTTCAATTAAAAACATTTTTAAGTTACTTGTTTAGAATGGGCAAATGCCCATTCTAAATTAGCTTAGATAATATTATTTTAATATTATCTCTTGAAAGTGCAAATCTTTCAAGGGTAAAGTGGGATGATTTTTTTGCTTATAAAAAAAATTCTAGTTACTTTTACATAGTGTAAATATTGGAATCCGATATTACACTACTTAAAACCAATAATGACAATATTGGAATCTGATATCACACTAGATAAAAATCAATAATGACAATTTCAAAATAAGTTTAGATTCTTGGACATATGTCAAAACTTAATGGAATGTTGGTTTATAATTGAAATCCGTAAAAGATAATATCTAATTCTAAAAATTTCTAAATTGGAATCCAATAATATTAAAATCGAATTCCAATATTTAATACTAATAAAACCAATATAGACAAGTTTGATTTTTAATTTGGACTGGAATATGTCCAAATTTAATGAAATGTTGGTTTTTCCTAGTATACTTGTGATTTCATTGTCGTTAGTTTGAAGAATGGCTTAGGGAGTTTGTAATCCCCATAAAGAGTATTTATGTTGTTCTAATAGTATCACATTCTGAAGGTATTATGTTGCCCATTCCTTAGGTTTTGGAATTATGTTTTTTATTCCTCATCTTTATAATTATATCTTTATTATTGAGGGTTCTTAGGGTTTGCAAGTAACATGTCAGACAATGTTCAAACTATGTCATCTATATGTATATCTCTCTATGTATATGTATATTATCTTTTTGTCTCTACAGGCGCTTGTATTTTTAGCTTTCCTAGACTGCCAACCCATCCTCCAGCGCCCTCAGATCTAGTGTCAAGTGTCTGAATGTGGTGCTCCATGCGAGCATGCTTCTCCAGGCCTGAACTCTCCACTTTATTCCATGATTTTCTTTTAGAAGATTCCATCGCAAGCATGCTCCATCCTGGGCCAACCTGTCACCAAGCTGACATCTTATCCACATGCAACTAGGCCATGCTTTTCACATATTCTGCCCTGGATGTCCAAAATGACTAAGTCCTGATCGTTTCACGCATCGTGCGTGCTACATGCTTCCTTATACCCTTCTCTTGCGTGCTTTTTCCTTGCGCGCAATTCCATAACTGGGACCTTATGTGCCTATGCACCTTCATACTTGGCCAATATTCCAGGGGTCCAACATCAACCCACACTATGCATGTTCTCCGTCCATGGAAACAATCTACTTAGCCAAGAATGTAGTCTTCTTTAAAGAACCAAGGTGTATTGTTACAGTTTGCACAAGAATAAATGAATGAAATAATAGGGGAAGAATGAAGAATGGGGGGGGGCATCAATTCAACAAGCTGGGAAAATCCCTCTCTAAGTCTACCTCCAGCTTGTTCCAAATTTCGACCTCGCTCTGTGCCTTTTGACAAAGGTCGCCGACCAAGATGCTCACCTCGTCAAAACTCAGGCCAATTCCCTGGGCATCTAAAGTGTCCACGATCTTCTCCATCTCCTTGCCCATGTTTTCAAGCGTGTCCATCCTCCTGTTAATCTGAGGATATAGTTCTTTCAGTCAGGCCTTGATTGAGCTCCTTAAATCTTCAATCACCTCGGATTTGCTTTCCACTTCGGTAAGAACCTTGTCCCTCTTTGCCTTGTTTCCTTCGTTCTTCTCCTAGAATTCCTTCAGCTCTGCTTCAAGTGTGGCGACCAAGGAGCTTGCTACCTTATCCATGTCTATGTAGGTATCATATGCGGCCTCAGCAGATTGGGAAGCGACTTTAACTTCTATGAGCACCTAGTTGTACTTCACAACGAGTGCTACCACCTTCAACCTATCCTCCTTCTTTAAGCGCGTGGACACTTCTTCTGCAGACTCCAGGGCCTAAGGTCATCTCTCCATAGTGAGGACACATGTTAGATCTTCTATACATTCCAAAAGGGATGAGTAATTCTATGCGGGCGGTGTTAATTCTGGGTGCTTTAAAAGGATGGCATCCTTGATAGATTCCATATTTTTGTACACTTCCTACACCTTTGTCTTCTCTTCCTTTAACTCGCGCCTTAGCTATGCACTGATCATCTCTTCCTGCTTCAAGCTCTGGGTCTTCTCTGCCAGCTCCTCCTCTTTCTTCCCTAGTTTCTCCTCTAGTACTCTTATTCTATCATTGCACGTGAAGAGCCTAGCCTCTGTCTCGACCGTGACCTTGTTGAGCGCATTACAAACTTACTCATTTGAGAATTCTTGGGCATTCACCAAGGGATTGGATCCCTTAGACTCTGGTACTGTGATGATCACTCCTTGGCAGACTTCAAATTCTAGCTCATCAATGTGGGACTCAAATGCCCAAGAGAGCATCTTCTTTGTTTTAGGGTACGAGCCCTCCTTCTCAAATGACCCCATGGCTAAAAGCCTTTCTGTGGGTACCGTGCTTTAGAACCGTGCGCGTAGTACCTTCCTCAAGTCATTAGTGTATCCCATTACTCGTCTTTGTTCTATATTGAGGGCTCTCCTACCCCAGCACGCGCCTTTGGGAAAACTCATTGTTAGAGCGAGACCTCCTCCCATGCTGTCATGCTCCTTATCATTGTTTTCCTCTCCTTCCTCTAGCACTATGTCAGCGTTGCACTCCAACTCTTGGTCTACTAGGGCCTCGAGAATTCTCTTTGCTTCTCTCTCTGCCATCTCAGTTATATGCTCCTTTGTGAAGATTATAGCCCCCTTTTTTTCCCCGCTAACCTCCTCATTCCTTTCCATGTCTCTGGTGCCTTCCTCATCCTATGCGCCATTTCGCCGCGTGAATATGAACTCCTACTTCTCTTCCCCGCTCTCTTCTCCCGAGTCATACATGCTGAACACATGTGGCTCCTGGTCCTTCTCAGGCTCTTCTTCCTTGCTATCGTCTTCTTCACTCTCACCTTCTCTTTTACCCATGTACTTCTCCAAGCTGTCGGTCTCCTCCGAGTCAGCTTCCTCTTCCACCCTCTACTTTTTCCTGAGAGGTGTCTCCTTAACGGGGGATTCGGCCTCTTCTTCTTCCTCAGGTGACTCTTCCTTGGTGAGTGGTTGCCTAGGTGCCTCCACTTCTGGTGTCTTCTCCTTCACCGGGGACTTTTTCCTCCACATGTAAGTGCTTGGCTTGGCACTTGTTGTTGGCATGCTCACTGTCTGAGTAGTCTACACACTTGGTGCTTTATCTTCTCTTCCCCTCTTCTTGGGTGTGGGCTTCTTCCTCTCCATGGGATCCTCAGGTATGGAGACTTCATTCTCCAGGTACATTCCCTTTTCAAACTTCGGCCTTATATAGAGGTATACGCACTCCGTGGATCCTCCTGCAATGGGTAGTGTTATCGGCCTTGTCATCTGGACCTCGTGTGACACGTACCTTTCTACGTATGCACACTTGCCACTGGGGTAGTTTAATATTTTTTGCATCTCTCTATGCTCCCGGTCCAGACTACCTAGTTCCAGCCTCAACTTCTTTGATTCCTTAAATTTGTTTACTCCCGCTTGGAAGTATTGAGTAGTGAATGCGAAAGGAAGTTTGCACCAAGGGCTCCATGACTCATCTATCAGCCTAAACCTTCCCAGGTAGAAATGTTGATAAATAGTGAATTCAGCTTGGCTACTGGGAGTTGTTTAGGGATCCTCCACTCTTCCCTAAACGCATTCCTCAGGCACGTATACCATTTCTCCAGTCATGCCTTGTTGGGTGTCATCATTGTGTCACAAGCATACTTCTCAAATCTATTTGCGGGCGAAGGATCCTCGATGGGGTACTCCCATACAAACTTGTCTGGTGCATTAGGCACTCCAATTTCCAAAAATACAATGGCTAGGAGGACATTGTCGAAGAGGATTCTGTCCCCCTCCTTCATGCAATTGACAATATCCTCCGCAATGTAAGCAAACAAGTTGTATATAGTGCCTTCTGTAATTTTTCTGTAAACATGTAACCAAGGCTTATTGACCTGGGTCCATCTCTCCTAGCCATTCATTTTTGTTACCAGATGCATGGCCATTTTCATCACGGGGTCCTTGATGTCTGAAATGTCATAGTATCTTGACCCCTTCTTGTAGGCATATTTGTTTATGGTCTCCTGAATTGCCTCCTTGTCGCTCAGGTCATCCTCCAAGTTGTTTCCTTCACATATAAGGCCTGTGAAGTGTGGGATAAGCTGGGGAGTGATGTGCATCTTGTGCCCTGTAAAGTGGAAGTAATCTCCGTGTACCCGTGACATAAACCATTGATACATGTGCTCTGGTTTTCCAAAGTAGGGCAACTCATAGAGTTGCAGTAACCCTGCCTTCTCCATTTTGACCTTAACGTCATCATCGTAGATTGGCAAGCCCTCTGGTGTTCATTTACTCATGGGGTGCACTAATTCTAGTGCCATTTCCTTCTCTATCATGTTTTTTCGGTGGTTATAATCACTTATAGGCACATTTCTCAGGTGGGATTCCCACTCCTTACCCATCATCACTCCATCTAGGTATTGCATCTCCGCATACCATTCTTCATTTGTGTTTACATCGGGTTCTTGTTGTTTGGCCTTGGCCTTGCCCTTTCCTTTCTTGGGTGCCATTGTCGAGGTCTTCTTATCACTCCACTCCCTCCTTGTTACTCTATCCTACTTCTTCCAACCTCCGTCTCAAATCCGTGATATAAATCTCTTGAACCCATGCCCTAGTTTTTCGAACCCTAACTGGGATCAAATTTCCATGAGACAGCACCTCCTCACAACTCTTTTCATGCCCGTGTAACCCCTTCCTTCTAGTTTGTAAACTCAAACTAGCTACTCATGCTTCAATCTCACAGATCTTTCTTCGCACAATCGAATCTGGAAACCCTAGTTTATAAAACTCACTCCTTTCTCTATTTCGCAAAGTGAAAATGAAAGTGCCTTGACCCTTTACTTATAGTTTTTCTCTTTTTGAACATTAAATGCTACTTCACCTACCACCATACTTTTTTCATTTAATGTGGCTTTTTCAAACAAATCATGTCTTCAGTGCTTTCACTCACACGCCTGACCTGTGTGAAAACTCCTCCAACCTTCTGGCACGTAACCAATCCAACATGAAAGGATACTCTTGCGCGTGCGTAACTCGAAGGCACTTCTTCTATCCTGATTCTTGCTCTCACCTACCTCATGTTGCTTAAATGTGCATTCTCCTCATTAGTACTTGGGATCTATAAGTAGCTTTATCCTGGCACCAACCATTATTCTTCCATCTTTTCTCCTCATACACCTCTTTCAATCGGGCCATTCAACAGGGATTTTCAACACAACTTTCTTGGCACTCTAATCATGTGCTCCTTCACATTTCTCCACCCCACACTTAAAATGATGCACGGTCCTTTGCACACTCACAAATTCTCCAAAATAGCAATAAGGTTACCAGTGCCCAAGGTGCAAAACAAAACAACAACGCGAAAGGGAAACACAAGAAAGGGAAAATGCATAAAGGAAACTTCTAAACTAACTAGAAAAACTACCTTATTTACAAACACCAAGAAGACTTATTTATAGTAGGGCTTCAGCCTACTCCCATTGAAGTGTCCAGGAAACTTCGTCCCATCCAGTGCTTGTAACTGGCACGCACCTGAATCAAGGATGTACGAGATTGTGTAAGGACCCAACCAATGGACTTTCAACTTCCCAGGATGGCGCTGAAACTTAGAATCATATAGTAACACCATCTACCCAACCTCAAACTTCTTGTTTCTAATGTGGCGATCATGCCAAGCCTTATGCTTTTCTTTTTCTGTTGTTTGGCTCCACCTGGCGAGTGATCATCTCTCATCTAGCTTCATTAACTCATCAATCCTTTCTTCTAGTGCTTGTTCATTGACTAACCCTCCTGCGTGCGCTATTCACAGAGAAGGTAACATAAATTCAACTAACAAGACAGCTTCCATGCCAAACACCAACTAAAAAGGTGTGGCTTTGTTCAGCCTTTTATATGTTGTCCTGTAAGCCCACAATACTACTGATACTTTGTCATCCCAATCTTGTCTTCTGACATCACAAATTTTGGTCAGGGTATGACTCAGTATTTTGTTGAATGCTTATGCGGTTCCATTTTATTATGGGTGATAGGGCGTAGTCTTGTGATGAGCTACCATGAACTCTGATAACAGGATCCTCATAGTCTCATTCAAGAAATGCGTACCCCTATCACTGGTCAAACTCAATGGGCATCCATATTTCGTGATAATGTTCTCCCACAAGAACCTTACCACTGTTGCTACTATGAAATCTTTATTCAGAGCTTCCTCTACCCACCTTGTCAGGTAATCCATGCAAGTGATGACATAATGTGACCCAGTCCTATGCGTCATTGGTGTAATAGGTCCTACAAAGTCTATTTCCCATTTTTCAAAAGGCTCCGTGCTAGGGATAGGGTGCAAAGGCATTTCATCTCTCTTTCCTAGTTTTCCAAGGCACTGACAATGGTCACATGCTTTACAATAGTCTCTACAATCCTTGTACAGGGTTTCCCACCACAAACCTGCCATTAATATCTTACGCGCAGTGGCATCACCTGCATAATGCCCACCCGCACTTCCTCCGTGTGCTTCCTCCATGATGGCCAGGTGCTCATGCTCTAATACACACCTACACAAAACTTCATCACATCCCAACTTGTATAAGTCTCCACTGATTAACATGTAGGGCATGGCACGTATGGCCAACTATTTTTTCTCTAAAGTCTTCATTCCTTCCGGCACCACACCTTCCTTTAAAAATATTACAATCTCTTCCAAGTCTAAGGGCAACACGTTGCAACCTAAACAGTTGCGCGTTCTGGCATTGTTTCCTCAATACTCTACACATCCTCCCCTGAATCAATTCTTGACAGATGATCAGGCCCACAATTGCTTTTTCCAGGCTTTACTACAACGGTGAATTCAAATTCTTGAAACAACAACACCCACCGACATATATGCCCTTGTAGGATGGGCTTGTTCACCAAATATTTTAATGCCATGTGGTCGGTGTAAAACACAAAGGGTGTTGCCAGCAGATACTATCTAAACTTGAAAAGTGCGTAGATCATTGACAATGCCTCACGCTCAGTTGTGGTATAATTCTGCTCTGCTGGTGTCAGCTTCCTACTTGCAAAACATAGAGGATGATCAACAATCCCTTCACCTGGTTGTGCAAGCACTGCTCCAATGGAGGTCCCTGAGGCATCTACATGGACATGAAAGGGCTTGTCCCAAGAGGGAAAACATAAAATAGGTGTGGTGATAAGCCTATCTTTTAATGTATCAAATGCCCTCTGTTGCGCCTCTCCCCAATGGAAGGCACTTTTATGTCTAAGTAGCTCCTCTAAAGGTGCATGGTGATCTTGGCATATCCCTTAATAAATTTCCTGTAATAGCCCGTATGCCCAAGGAATCTGCGCACTGCACTCTAGCTAGTAGGCTCCCTTAACCCCACAATAACTGTAACTTTAGCGGGATCTACCAGCAAGCCCTCCTTACATATGATATGCCCCAATAAAGTCCCAAAGGGTGTAGCAAACACACATTTCTTAATGTTGAGGGATATCCTCAACTACCTACACCTCTCAAACATTAACCTTAAATTGTCACAATGGTCTTTAACCAGACCATATACTGTCCAATCATCCAAATAGACCTGAAGAAACTTATGGATGAAGTCCTGGAATGCTTGCACCACTATGCATGAAAAGACAGTTGGCACATTCTTCAACCCAAAGGGCATGACCGTATATACAAAAATTCCCCACTCGGTGGTGAAAGTTGTCTTCTCTTGGTCCTCCTTTGTAATCCGAACTTGGTGGTACCCTGAAAATCCATCCGTAAAGGAATAGATTTCGCATCCAGCGACTCCTTCCAAAATTTCTTCAGTGAAGGGGGTCAGAAAGGGATCAATGACACAAACTGCATTCAATTCCCTATAATCCACACAGATCCTAATCCACCCATCCTTCTTGATGTTGATTACCATCAGACTTATCCACTCTGATTCTTCCACTGCCTCAATGATCCCAGAAGCTATCATTTTTTCTATCTCCTCCTTAACCTTCACACGTAAATTGGGATTCATCTGGTAAGGCCTTTTCCTAACTGGACGCGCACCATCCTTTAGTTTTATCTTCATCTCCCCTAAGGAATGGTGAACACCTTTGAGCTCATGGTACCCGCATGGGAATAAATCCTCAAATTCACATAGTAGATCAATGATCTTAGATACTTCCTTCTCTGACCAGTAATCTCCAATAATAGCTTCCTTAGGTTCTTCTCCTAAACTGATGTTAACCTTCTTCATCTTTAAGGGCTCATGGTAGGTGCGTGTGTGAGTATCTACACTGTCTACTACCTCACATGTCCTTAAAGAATGGCTAACATCTAAGCTTTCTGATTCCTCTCCATCAATCACATACACCAACTTTCCTTTTTCTTTTTCTAAACACGCGCACTCAAGCTGTAACTCTTCTGTTTCCTCTACTTCTTCTTCAAAGTGCACCCCCAATCTTGGTTCACCTAGTAATTCCAACAGCCTATCTTCCATCCTGGCACTATCCCCCATGGTAAGGCACTTGATACCCTGTAAGGCCTTATCAACTGATGGTTTGGTACTCTGATACTCAAAGGTTTGAATAAGGTCAACCACGAGCTCTTGCCAATTCCTTGTCTGGCGGCGTGTCTCCAAATGAATATACCATACGCACGTGTAACCCTGTAGTGTAGAATACAACTTGTGCACCCAGAGGGATGGTGGAAAAGCTTCCACACCTTCTCTCCAGACCCGTTCACACTCCTGGATATGGAAAGAGGTGGGCTCCTTCCCATGGTACTCCTTGATGATGGTGGGTACATTGCTCCTAGAAAATTTGACAGAGAGAGAAATTCTTACCTTGCACCACTCTAAAAGGCTCTCTTGATGTGTAGCCCACCACCGAGCTGCTTATGCTGAGAAAGACATAACTTAACATCCCCCTCCATTCCTTCTCATCCTTCCACTGAGCTTCCACCTCCTACAGAAAGATCTCAGGGAAGGATCCTCCTGAATACTTGGGCAGTTCTTTTCCTCCAAGGTGCCTAACCATGCATGCCTTTGTTACCTTGGTCACCGACCCTCTCAACTTCCATCCCATTAATTCATAAGTCCCATGCACCCAATTGTCACATGCCAGACTGGTGGTATCACTCACTGACTGAGCATCTTCAAACTGGATAACCCCGTTAGTAGGGTGTATCATCTCAGGGTCTCTGATTGAGTGCACATATATCCTATCCAGAACTTCTTCCCCCAATGGTTCAATATAGGGTGCCGAATTCCCATCATCCAGGGGTAGAATGAACCATTCCTCCTTGTTCTTGAAGCTGATGTACCCTTTGTTGAACCGAAGGTCCGCATTGTTCTTGTAACACCAAGGGCACCCAAGTAGTGCTGGGAAATTGTCTGCCTTGGCGAGTGCCAAGACTTTGAAGTCCCTAGTAAACTTGGCTCCCTAGATAGTAATAGTTGCATCCTTTAAGACACCGATGGGCATTGCCTTAGTCTTGTTTTCCATATACAACACATTTGAAGATGGCTGTAATGCGGGTCTTCCCATCTGATGCCATGCATCCAAAGTTAGAACGTTAACCTCCACACCTGTGTCAATGAGGATATTGTTGAGGATCCATCCATCTACAACTGCATTCAACGTAATCTCCTTGTCATAGTCGAGGCTATGAGGGGGAATGTTTGTGAGAAATACCTGTCTCTCGCACTCTCCTCTGGTGCGTGGTACCTTCTCTCTCAACCATGATCCTAGCAAGGGAATGATATTCTCCTGCCTTAGCATTTTACACACCTCCTTGACCTCATCCAGGTCATCCTTTTGCGCCTCGACCCTCCTTCCTTGTTCCTCCTTCCTGGATTACTCCTTTAGACACTAGATCTCCCCTTGTAAGCTTTGAATAACATCCATGGTGTCCTGATATATCTCCTTTTGATGCACGGGGTCTGGATACTTTCCATGAATGACCTCCTCCCTTGAAACCAGGTTCTTCTGTCTTGGTACCTCTCTTGCGCGCACGACTTCTGCCCTTGTTGTTACCAAGACAAGTTCCAAACTTACATCCCGTGTTACCTGAGGCATCCACTGTATGTCTGCCTTCTTGATACTGACCATTGCAACACTGTTGTCCTTCCGGTGCTACTGATTCATATGCTCAAACAATTCCAGGCACTCCTCATACTTATGCTTCTTTCCGCACCACAAGCACTGCAATAGGTCTAGGCATTGATGTTTGTAATGCTCTATAGATCCACAGTTGAAACAGGTTCCACGTGGGAACTTGCTCTTTCCTCCTCCACAATTACCATGACCACATAATCCTCCTCGAAAACCTCTTCCACGCGTGCCTCCATCTGCATGCTCCTCATAATGGTGATCATCACCCTTGGAACTACTTGCAACGCTGGTTTGGTGCACCCCATGATCGATGGCCTCATGGATTTGATCAATGAGCCTACAGTCCTTAGTATCATGGGTTGTAGAAGTGTAAATCTTGCAATAACAAGATACATTCTTCCTGATTGTGCTGTTGCAGCAAGGGACATCTACTTGCATCATGGTCCCCATGAAAAATCTCACACTCTACCACCATAGCGCGTGCTGTCTTCCAAGGGCAATTATCGTTAACATGCCCCTCTATCTCACAATCTATGCACCACAAACCACTGCGAGTCTCATGGGCTAAGTTCGTAGACAATTTTTCCAACTGCTTGGCCATAGTAGCAATCTAGGCCTCCAAGAACGGGCTAACACCAGTATCAACACTACCAACAGCCTCGGCATGTAGGGCAGCCTCCAATGCCTTACGTGGGTCTGTAAAAGTTTTATGAGATAAGGCCCTTCTAAAAGGGGTGATCAACCCTCCAAAAAACCACTGCGCATGCTGTGAAGGGTGAATATCATATGATAATTTAGACAAGAGAGTTTTAAAGCGTGCATCATACTCCTGCACACTCTCTGCCATTCCTTGTTGAATCTCCTTCAAAGCGCTGATGCTCTTCTGCTCAAACTCAGGAATGTGGAACTCTACCAAGAATGCATTCTTTAAGGCAGTATAATCCACTACTATCTGATGAGGGTCATACTTCCTATACCAGCTATGCGTGCACCCTTACAACGTGGTTGCAAACTGACTAGCCTTCCATTCTGGGGTTGTGACACCCTTCACGCGCCATAGCAGTTCACACTTGTGAACATGTTCTACAACATCCTCAATACCTCTATAATCAGGAAAATGTAGAGACATTTCAAAGAAAACTTGTGGGGGTGGTTGGGGTCCAAATCCTCCTCCACCAGATCCTTGGTTTCCACCTGTGTTTCCTCCACCGCCTGATCCACCAGGTCCACCAGGTCCTGAACCACTAGATCCACTAGGCCCACCAGGTCCTGAACCACCAGATCCACCAAACCCACCAGCTCCTACTCCTCCTAAACCACCAGATCCACCAGGCCCACCAGGTCCTGAAGTGGTCATGCCAAGGGTTCCCATAGTTCCATTGAGCTACGCGCCTATGGTCTGTGACAATGCCCCACTACCAATAGTATACGCCGCATCACTTCCAGATGTGAGACCAAATGCTTGTGTGCCTATACCTTGCCTAAAAATTCCTAACACTGGGCTGGTGTTTGCAGCCATAGAAGTACCAAATGAGAAATTATACCTCCTGGGCATAGAACAATCACCTTCAATGTAATCAACTAGATTAGTAATATTATCCCCCTGATCTGGAAAACCAAGCACCAAGGTCCGGTCACTAGGTGGGCTCAGATTGTCACCAATGGTTCTTCTTTCTCCATGTGACAAACTCTCATCAGAAGTTGAAGGGGTTTCTCTCATGCGCTTGCCAAGATGGGGTCGCACAGACTACTCAGGCTCCACGTCCTCAGCGTGAACCTCAAATCCTTCCCGCAACGTCTACCACCATACATCCATCACACCTGTAACCTCACATCATCTAGCAATCTCCCTTTCACGTGCTTCACCATACTTGAGTCGTCTCTCCTCCCTTTCTTTCTCCGCCACAACATCTGCCATCTTCCTCCACCCTAGCTTCCTCGCCCAGCGCTCAGAGTGGTTTAGCCGGCCATTGGGAAAGCCTCTAAACTCATGGTAATCATCAAGATCTTCAAATCCAGAGGGACAACATGTAAAAATGATCCTCTGGGATCCCTCAGAAACTCAAACTCAGCAACCTCCGGACAAGAATATGTGGAAATGGTGTACTCCAGAGTGTAGCTAGCCAATACTCCTTTCCACCAATGATCCACAACACGGATCCACATTAGATCTGCATCCTATAGCCTTTGGTACTCTTCTTGGGTCCACACGTGATCTATAATGCCAACTTGATCTAGATGCGTAGGCTGAGAGCCATTCATACAGTTCCATAGGGAAAAAACAGAAAAAAAATTCATACAGATCATGGTAGAGATTCTCTTCTACCCATCTATGTGCATTAAAATCAGGTCTAGTGCTGAATCTCTGAGAAAATTCATACTTCGTGCTCTTGAACCATGATTCAACATTTTCCAATGTTAACATCTTTGTCATTACTCATTACACAGATCATGATTTATGTTAAATCCCACTACAACTTCGAAAAGAGGTCCCAGCAACGGAATCAAGATGTAGTCAGTTTTACTCCTATCACAAAAGAAAGGAACCCCATGCACGCTGACCTATCACCCAGCAAAAGCTGAGTGCTCACCCAAGGCATGCGCATGTACCAAGTCTCTCTTTTATGTGAGTTTAGTGGGAAACATCATCTATGATTAGTGTAAGAGATTTCAAAAGGGAAGTTTAAGACATACAAAAACCATAGGGCTCAGAACGTCCTCTAGATCCTTGCAGTCACTTCAGACCGAGTGTTTAATAGAATCCATTACATGTATTGTGACAGAAAGAAACATACAAGAATTCATACTTAGAATGAAAGGAAAGAAAACTCATAAGAGAGAAACATGCATCAGAATCATTAATATTCATGTATATATTATGACAGGTGTAGATCAAGAATTTCTGCGCTTGTTACCTGTCAAAGTTAATGCACCAAACTAAACACAAAAGTCCTGAAAAACTCAAATGAAATCGATACCTGATAGTTAAGATGGTATCTGAGGTCGTAGATGGGAGGAAAGCCAATGTAGACCAGACGGGCGCACACGAGAAAACCTGTAAAGTAGTTCCAAGAAACTTGCGACACACAAATCCTTGGCAGAAAAAGACAACATTAACAGATATTTGGGTGGACTGCCTGAAAAGCGGGTCCGGGAAGCGATGAGCTTCCTCAGCGGATGTCAGTCCACGTTTTCAATTAAGGAAAGAAGCATACATAATAAAATATGTAGGTAAATGTTTATATTTTCCGATTAAAAATAAAAGACAGAATGTAAAAAGCAGACAGACTATAAACAACAAATAGGAAACTGTGAAAACAATGCTAGACTTATGTTACCTGTACTTGGCACATGTCTACAGGTTGATCAGCGTCGACCAGATTTTGATCGGCGTTGATTTCTTTAAGTGGCGCTGATTAGGGTAAATCGGCGTCGACTGGAATGGGTCGGCATCGACCAGAGGCAAGCTGTAAAAATCTTGATGGATGATTGATGAGGACTGGATCGTGAACACCCGCAGGAGCTGCAGAGATGCGGACAGAGTTTCACCTTAGCTAGATGCAGGAACAGAGTCACCGAGAGGTCGATGAATCCTCACGATGTCAATGTTGCGAGGGTAGAGTAATGGTACACCTCTCAGGGATTGATTTGGACAAAATTCTCTCTTCTTCTGATTGACGATTCGAAGGCTCAAGGCTTAAGATTTTTGTCTCTCTTACTGTCTAACCAGAACTAAATTCTGGCCCTGTATTTATAATCGGCGCCAACCGAGGTACAGTCGGCATCGTTCTGAAAAATTAGCATCGACCAAGTACCAGTCGGTGCCGATCAGGGAACAGATTCCCAAAATGGCCAAAAAGGACGAATTGGAAAGATAAGAGTATTATCCTTCCGACTCAAATACGGGAAATATCCCATTGCATATTTTGGGGAGAGGAGAAATAGGGGGGATAGATGGATATAATTGATATGGGAGGTTAGGAATTGATATGGGGTAGATAAGTGGTTAAGATACATGTAAAAAGTATAATTAAATGGGTTAATATTTAATTATCCATGGGCAAAATACAATGGGGTATAATAAACTTAGGATAGATGTTCAATTAGATATTTAATTAATACCCTAAAGGAAAAGTGGTGATATAACGGTGCCCCAGGTTACCTAAGAAGGTAAACGAACGCAGGGGACACTAAATTGGGTAACCAATTTTAGGTGTCTACAACAGGTAACCTTATTACATCTATGGAACCATTATAGAGGGTCGCAGAGAAGCAGACCATAGTCATGCATTACAATGGACTTAATGTAGTTAAGCTACCCAAAATAAAATTTGCAACCCCTAGGCCTAGTGCATTCTCTCTTGAATACAACTATTCACTGACAGAGTCCTCGCAGCATTTCTACAGAGCTCCGCTCACTCCCTAGGTGTCTATCTGGATACTTGTATGTATATCTCCATATGTATATCTCTCTATGTATATGTATATCTATATTTCTATCTCTGCAGGTGCTTGTATTTATAGCTTTCCTGGATTGCTAACCCATCCTCCAACGCCCTCAAATCTAGTGCCAAGTGTCTGAATGTGGTCCTCCATCCAAGCATGCTTCTCCAGTCCTGAGCTCTCCACTTTATTCCATGATGTTCTTCTATAATATTCCATCACAAGCATGCTCCATCCTGGGCCAACCTGTTACCAGGCTGACATCTTATCCATGCACAACCGGGCCATGCTTGTCACGTGTTCTGCCCCGGACATCCAAAATTACTAAGTCCCGATCCTTTCACGTGTCATGCGTGCTATATGCTTCCTTATGCCTTTCTTTTGAGTGCTTTTTCCTTGGCCGCCATTCCATAACTAGGACCTTGCGCACCTATGTGCCTTCATACTTGGCTAATTTTCCAAGGGTCCAACAATGCACAATATTATAAAATCATTATCTCAAAGGGCAAGGTGCATAACCAAGTCTAACACCTTAGGCACCATTTAAATAATACACACCCATCTTTTATTTAAAACATTCCCACTTAAATACCCCATCACTTAAGTGATGTAGGATTCATCCTACACCACTAGATCTAATTTATCTAAGCCATTAGATCTAGGTTGTCTAAAAGAACCCTAGACATCCTTATGAGATCTCATTGTAGACACCAAAAACACGTCACATTTCATCATTCTCCTCCAAAATGACCAAACAACCACATTCTACACAGGTGATTGATTTAACCCTAATTTAATCACTTGCAACCCCTTTCGTACAACGTAATGACCCTCAATCACACACACAGGGATTTAATTAAAATCAATTAATTAAATTGGCCCCTTTACCCACTCACCAGGCCACCTCACCTTACCACTAGACCGACCACCTCACCCTACCACCTCACCATTCCTTTACCCCACTTGCCCCTCCACATCACCCTTCCACTACCCCACTTGCCCCTCCACCTCACCATTCCACTTCCTCACCTTGCCCATACCTAGCCCATACCCTTCTAGAATCCCTAATAGTGGCCACCCCACTCATAAGACCCCTCTTTGTACTATTCCTCATTCTAAGGGTGGAGGATGCATGTGCTCCACCACTCAAAATCAAGTGGGGAAGGCATATTCCCCACTTTTGAAAAAAAAAACCCCCGACATAACCAATGTCGGTCACAGTCTGACCGATGTTAGTCAGGTAGGACCAACACTGGTCACCTATAAATGCTCAGTTCGAGCTCTTTCCAAAGGGTTGGTTAGCATTTCGTTTGGAAATGGCATTTTTGTGGGCATTCTCCATTGGCATTTTTGTTGGCAATTTGTTGGAACATGGTAGAGCCATCAAAACTCCAAGCTGAGAGACCAGAGGTGGAAGCATTCACAAGAACATTTGTGAGATCAACCACTAAAGGTACCTGAAGCCAGGAGAGAGCTCAAGCAGGAGCTCTCCAACCACCTCCCAGCCTTCACCAACACTCATCACTTCTCTTCATCAACTGCTCAATGTTCTACATGCATTGGACTCCAGGTAAGTAGATCACTTCACCCCTCACTGGTGTTTTTGTGCTTGTTTCTTCATTTTTCCTCTCCCAAGAGCCAACCTCTCCCTTACTCCTTAAATCATCGCCTATCATCCTAAAACCCTACCTACTCAACCCACATCCCTCTACAAGACCTTTTCATCCCATTCCACTCCTTGATAACTCTCTGTCCAAACACAGAGAGCACCCCAACCTCCATTTTCAAACTCTGGCCAGATCACAGTGACCATCACCAGTCCCCTTTAACCGTGGTCAGTTAAACCCTGACCGCCATCAGTTACCTTGTTGTCTCTCAGCTCCCCACAACTCTACCCTAATACACCCAAAACCTCCCCAAAACCCCCCCAAAACCCCAAAACACCTATCCTAAACCTACCCCTCATCTGCACCTCACCAACACCCTTCCAACTCTCTGTTCTGAGACAGAGTAGAACCCAAACACCATCTACCTAAACCTCTGTCACTTCCACAGTGACCGATACCGGTCACACTTAACCAACATCGGTCTTACCTAAACCGACATCGTTCAGACAAACCGACATTGGTCTTTGTGTCTACTAACACAGTGCAGACCAACAACCTACCTACTTGCCCAAACAACCCAAAATACCTTACCCAGCCCCACCCAGACCTTGTCTGTGACCTACAGACCACCTGAACTACCCGTGACCTGACCTGAAGACCTTTTTACCTACATAGTTTTAGTATTTAATTGGATCGACCTTGATATTAATCTGAGGCACCCAAATCAGAACACTAGCACTAGATTCCTTTATTTACATGTTTCAGTTATTTAATATTAATTTATAAAATAGTGGATTGACAACCTTCTAGGAAGTATCACACTTCCTGGATCTAGCATATGCTAGGCAGTCCACTACCATATATTGTTTAACTCTCTCTTGTGGTCTTGTTTTCTATTACAGGGTAGTCCTTCCCAGCCAAAAAGGATTTCACACGATTGACCAAGATCAGAAGTCTACATGCGCGCATTCTACCTTCTACCCATCACCAAATAACAGGTATTCCTCCTACACCCATCACCCTTATCTATTTCAGTCTCTGATTGTACGCAAAAAGGATCGAAACATTTTGGCACGCCCGATGGGACCCATCTAGGGTTCCTTGCATTTTATTCATTCCTAGGTGAAAGTTGTATGTTTGTTTCCCTTCTAAAAGGCTTCTACATTAATCTCCTTCTCTGGAATCTTCCTCTCTTTCTATTGTCTCAAAGAAATCATGTTTTGGTGCTATAAAAAGAACACTTCTTTTCTTTCATTAGTATTGCATTAGTGAAAGAGCATCTCTTCTCCTATTCATTATTTGCGACATCGAACATCACACTTTGATTTGGGTTTAAAACACTTGCATTGCATTTCTTGTATGTTACATTTAGAGCACATTAAAATTGAGGGCAACCTATATGCTGGAAGTCATGCCCAGCTGATGGTTGATGTAAAAGAATCATAGAAAGCACCTTCTCTCTCTCTCTACAAGACTACACAAAAATTGAAAAAACACTTCTTAAACAAACATCTTACTCGGAAGAAGTTGTTAATGATCACACAATCAATGGATTGACAGTGGGCACCCAGCTGGTTACTTCTGTCTAGTCATTATCTCAGAGGATGGCCCACCCCTGCCATAACATAACCTGAAACCTCTCCTTTTAGATCTCCTTCTTCGTAGGAAGCCTTCCTCACCAAAAAATCTACTCTAAAGTTCATGAGTCAGTCCTTCTAAATAGCGTAAGCTTAACACATTAAAAATCACTTGTTGGATAATGTCTTTTTAGCGTTTGATTGATGTGTGTTTTGAGGTGTGAGGATACATTTCTTCATTTTTATTTCTTTCACCTTTCACACTCCCCAATCATAGTTGGAGTATTCTGACTTCCTCTAAGAGTGACAAGGCTTCATTGTATCATCCCCAGACTTCTGGGTTGATTATTCATCTGATTCAAATTCACAATAATCCATTTTTCTACAGTTTTTCAATATTCACAGTGACCAGCACCGGTTTACTCCTCACCATCATTGGTTATACCCAACCGGCGTCGATTTCTGTTCTTTTGGGTTAACTTGTCCAAAGGACACTTGTTTCAGTTTCTTGGTTGTCAGAGTTCCTATAGTCTCTATACTCTATGTGTCCTGCTAAAACGCCATCACAGAACTTTCCCACTTGATCATCACCACTCTTTTACCTCAGTTTGGTAAAAATTTTCTTATCTCACAGTAATCGAAAATGGTTACCCCTTAATTGGCATCGGTCACCCCTAACCAGTGTCAGTTAGCCTGTGTTGATTCTTAACTGGTACATTGACCCAATCCACCTATAAATACATGTTCTTCTCATTCCTGCTACTTTCTGTGTCATCTATAGGATACAACATCACCTGATATACATTCATTCACATGGTGTTGATGCGCAACCAAGCCAACGCACTTGTGTTTCACGCTAGCCTTTAACCTCTTCCACCTAGTCTGTCACCTCCTTCCATGTCATCACCTATGGACCCCAATCTACCTGTTGTTGTTAGTATGGGTGACATAGACTTCACGAGGTTTCTTGACTAGAGTCATACCACCTTGTAACACTATCTAGTCCATTCGTCCACTCGTGACCCCTCGGGCCAACTCATATATGACATGCCTGTATCCATCTCTCCCGCTCTTGCACCTTTCTCTGTGTCAGCTACTTCTAGCTTGGCTCTCCCCTCTTCTAACTTACCACTGGTGGTGGCGCAACTCGACCCTACCATGATAGTATCCACCCCCTATATGACATTTACCACACCTTTGACATCTTCACCCCCTATGGCATCTACCATGCCCGCCTCCATGGCCATCAGTCCAAGTGGGCCCATGTCTTCCACTACCTACATACCCATTTCATCTCAACCATCACGGTATCAACAAACTACACCCCCTTAATAATTTTTTTCTCTTTATTCCCCAATCACTTCCTCCCATTGCTACTAGGGTGGTCACCCCGACCCCTCTTGTATACACCCACTTTCAACCACTGTCAGTGGCCTCTACATCTTATTCAACCTATTACCCTTCCTCATCTGTCTCCTTGCATATACCTCCACAATTTTCATAAGCAACTCCTTCACACACTGTGATGCCTTCAACATCATACTCTTCCTACCTTCCTCCCCATCCTTTGGGAATTCAACCTCCATCACAACCTACTCAGGATCTCATCAAGATAATGATGGACAAGATGCAAACATTAGAAGCATCTCTTTCTGACTCACGTACATCTCTGACCTACGAGGAAATTTGTAACGAACCTATTCACTTCTCCATTCCAGTTTGTCCATACCCCCAACACTGGGAAATTACAAAATTCAACCGATTCAATAGCAAAGAATACCCACAACAACATTTGAGGTCTTTTAGACACATGTTTTATCTCATCGCTCACGATGATGCTTTTCTCTTGTGAACGTTTCCTATGTCCCTTAGTGGACCCACTCTGGATTGGTATAGTGCCCTACCTAAGAACTCTATTTTCTCCTTCAACCAGGTGGCCCAAGCCTTTTTGGACCATTTCTCCATCAACGTAGTCAAGAAGGTCACCATGACTGACTTGTATACTACGTGTCAATATGAGGACGAGTCGATCATAGACTTTGTTGCTCACTGGCGTGGCCTGATCAATCAACTAACATTCCCCTTACTGCAGACCAAACTAATAGAGTTGTTTACATGAGCTTGTTCTAGATACATCTTGTCCACCTTACAAATCCAAATGTTTCTTACATTTGACGAGGCATTCACCATGGCCCGAAATCTTGAAATCTGAGCCATCGAGGAGAAGAGGATTCAATTGCACAACAAGGGTGCTCCTTTTAAACCACACGAGCCCATTTCCACTTCCAAGACACCACCAACCATTCCTCTCAATCCTTCTAGAGCCAAAGGATCTGCCCATGTGGTAGTCCTAAAGGCTGGTCCATCTCACCCATCCAACCTGCCAAAACCTCCGCCTAACCTCTCTCTGGTTCAAACATTCTTATTCAAACATGAATAATGAAAAATACACCCCCATCATTGAACCATACCCCGTTGTTTTGAAAAAACTCATAAACGTAGGGGCTATCACCCTTCCGACTATCAAACCACATGCTGGTTTTGATCCTGCCCGTCCAATGCCCTCATGGTATAAGGAGAACGAGTTCTGTGATTACCATCGTACGCGAGGGCACAATACCAACAACTACATCACATTCAAAACCATTGTCCAAGAAATGTTAGATAGAGGAGATCTCATTCTGGATAATCCCAATGCACCAGCAAACCAAAACCTCCATATCTTCCAAAATCCATTTCCTAATCATACACCCCCACCCAACACAATAATTCTTTCATCGATAATGACAATACCCGGGAAGTTCATGCCATCTTCGATACCTTACCTATTCCACTTGCACCATGCCCCCCAACAACACCTACATAAGAACTTCTCAAACAATTGCCTTTACCCTCACCAACATCTTCACCCTCTTCCTCACTACTAATAGAAGATAACCTGGTGTCACCCGATCCAGCTTGCTCAGACACTATAACTACCATGCTTGACCATGCCATCAACCCCCTAGCCAGATACTTGATGAATCACCATCGACACTTGCTTCCATACCCACCGAGGATTCGGTGATACCCCCCCCTTCCTCTTAGGAAGACCCTAATTCATCTACCTTACCCACACCTCAACACAAAGAAGATCCCATTCTGCTTGTGACTAATCCGCTACCATCTCCTACAACACTAAATGATGCCTTCTTATCTCTTCTTCCCACAGAGTCAGATGAAGAGGGGTTCCCTGTTTCATGGATAACAATTCCGTTCATAGGGATCACCACCAAATCAACCCTCATCCCTTTCATCTCTTCATCACCCCATTCGATGGACCACCCAGAGTATGTTGACCATTTGCTACTTCGGGAACATCTTCAAATCCCTATCTCAACACAGATGCAAATGTCACCTACCGACTCACCCACTATTTACCCTAGAATGGTGGAAATATCTATACCTACCCTACCCCTAGAAGTGGCCTCAACGCCTCCCATATCACCTTTGACCATACATATACCTTCATCCTTTGCATCCTTTGCATCCTCAATTCCCAACCCTTAACCAATCTCGACAATCTCTCATATCCTGGAGGTCCGACCTACACCAAACCTCACCCATACCTCGATCAAGATTGATTTGACTACCCCCTCTCACCCCCTCACCAAAATTACACCCCTACCTAAACCAAAGCACCAACCACCCCAAACGTCGATACTAGCATCACCCACTACCTCTTTGTCCCCTTCGCCACTACCATCCCTCTTGGGCCCTCATCCATCGACCTTAATGAAAAAATTAAATACACATAGTGTAACCAAAAGTCGACAACCTCCCCAATTACCACAACCTCCCCTTCTACCCAATCCTACAAAATTACCCTTACCTACTCGTCAACACCGACTGCCGCTATTATCTCCCACCCCTACCTCCACAGTGTCACCACTCTCACCTTGGGTAACCCATCCTCTCCCACCTTCGGCACGACCCTCTTCATCACACCATACTTCTGCATTGCTAACCACCCCACCTCCTAAAGCGATAGCTAAACCAAAAATTGGGTCACCCATCGCACCCTTACCTAACAAGGTGTGACACAAACCTCAACCCAAGCCTAAACACACCCAAACTTCCTGGAAAACACCCCTACCGCGACCAACAACACCTACTCCTAAATGAACACCGAGATATTCACCCAAACCCATACCTGTTTCACAATGTGACCCGATGGAAAGATCTTATGCTAATATCTTGGACAACCTACTGACCTCCTCCCACATCACCTTACCGCCCATTCGACCTTATGACCCACTCAAACCAAAACCAAAATGGTTTGATGATTCCTAGATCTGTGTTTACCATCGTGCACCAGGGCACAACATGGAAGATTGTTAAGCCCTAAAAGCACTCCTCCTACAAATCTTCGTCAAGGATGATCTTTTAGAAAAAGATCTCGCTCCTCCTGCAACCGTAATCACCCCTTCTCTGTCGTTACCTATTCAACCATCATCACCCCAAGCGTCATACCCATCTTACCCACCACCAATATTTGAAGTCAACATGGTTCGAATTGCCACTCAGGCTCAACATGATAAGGCCAAAGCTAGGGCAAATGAACCTACTACCTCAAACATAACTCACATTACAATTGCACCCATACCAAGAATCACTATCCGAGGACCTGCCTTCCCCATCTCCAATGGGAGATCCCACTGCACCATGATCAAACAACTCCACTAATCTCCTCTCAAAATGTCCTTATATGACCTCATATAGATTTCTGAATCTCATCGCCAAGCTCTTATTGAGGTCCTATAATCCATCGAGGTCCCACCTAATGACCCCACACCAGTCGCATCTATCATCACACCTCATCATGTGGCCTCCCTTATTTCTTCACCTCCCACCTCGGTGCATGTTGCCTCATCTCAGGTAGCTACCCTCACTTTCTCCGATGACAAGATTTCACCTCACTAGACAGATGACCCTGACCCCACCTTATTCATTTTTGCCTATGTCGACAATATACATGTCTGACGTATTATGATCGATGGGGGAGATAGTCTTAATATCATCTCCTCTCATGTGTTTAACCAAATGCACATTCCAACCAATTGCATGCATAACAATCCAATTATGTTGTGTTCTTTCAATGATGCCATAACCACTACCCTGGGGACGGTTATCTTGCACATTCGTGTTAGTCCCCATAGCATCCCTGAACTCTTCTACGTCTTGGAAGGGGAGTTCCAATATAACATGTTACTTGGCCGACCCTGGATCCGTGCCATGGGATGCGTCCCATCCACCTTATATCGTTGTCTCAAATTCGAACATAAGGGACATAACTACACCATTCAAGCTGACCCTTCGCCATTTAAAACGTGTAACATGTTGTACCGACCCAATGATGTTCTCATACCTATCATCACACCCACCTTCGCTATTGTTTCTCCTTTGACCCCTACATCACCCGTTATCACCACCACAACAATCCCTCGAGAACCATCCGCTGCTCCTAAACCCGCACCCTCCTCATCTCAAACCCCTTTGGAGACATCCATTCTTGCCACCCACATTCCAGATACTAATCCACTCGAAGGTGTTTTTCAACACCTCACATTGGGGGAGTACCGTCTCTACAACATCAATACCTTCCTTACCCCACAAGAATATGGAAACCTTCACCAACATCCCCATTATGACCACCGCATTGGCGTAGTTATCACCTATGGACCCTCACACCTTCATACCAATTTGACCTATGGAGGCATCGACACTCCTACCCACACACTTGAACCACCAACCTAAACCGTACCATTTACCACCACCCTTCCCTCGTTGACCAACCAATGCTTTGTGCATACATTCCTTCATCGATGTATTTGGAAGGGTTTTGGCTTTGGTATTTACGAACAAGGTCGTCACACTGTCATCCCTTGCACCACTCAAAAACACAAAGACCACAGTGGGGTGGGATTTTTTGAGCCTGCTCTTAAACAATCCAGTGTCGACCTCATCACGGAGGCACCCCAGCCTCACAACCCTTCACCTAGTTCACCAACATCACCCATGGAGCCTATAGATCCAGAATCTATTCCTCCTACCTTTTTTTTCATAAACACTATTTCCTTGGGACCTCTCACCTATCAGTGAGATGGCAAGATTCCTACTTATCTTCCCATCCTCTATCCTGACATGATCGATGATGACACCCCTTCTATCAATGTTATCCAGTGTCACAATGACGACTCCATTCTCACCTATTTGGGTGTAGAAGACTCTTATCTCCACTGCACACTACCTTCTGAGACACAAAATATGTTGAACGAATCAACCATCGACATCAACATCCACACATCGAATGACCCCCACATTCTAAAGATAGGCCAATATTTAGACTCCACTGAGCAGGAAGCCTACACTTCTTTCCTTCGCGACCATAGCAACGCTTTTGCTTGGTCGTATGCCGATATGCCTGGTATTGACCCCAACATCGTGGTCCACAATATTGTCACCTTACCTGATGCCAAACCCGTCAAATAGAAACTACACAAAATGCACCCACGCATTTCCCTTCTCGTCAAAGAAGAGCTCCATTGCCTCCTCTCTGTCTCCTTCATCTTACCTATCGACTACCCATAGTGGATCTCCAACATTGTTCCCATCACCAAAGCAACGAGGGGACTTTGCATATGCACCAACTTCCGTGACCTTAACCTGGCTTGTCCTAAAGATGAATTTCCTCTACCCAACATCGACCAATTGGTTGACCTCACCACCGGACATGAGATGTTATCTCTCATGGATGGGTTCTCGGGTTATAATCAAATATTACTCACACCTAAGGATCAACACAAAACCGCCTTCATTACCCCTTGGGGAACCTTCTGTTATCGCTTCATGCCTTTTGGACTCAAGAACGTAGGTGCCACCTACCAATGAGCCATGACCTATATCTTCCATGACATCATGCATCATATATTGGAAGATTATGTCGATGACCTTCTAGGAAAATCCAAAAGTCGCGCTGAACACTTACCCGTCCTTAAAATCATCTTCGACTACCTCATCCAATACTGCGTATGCCTTCAACCTAAAAAGTATGTTTTCATTGTCCTATCAGGTAAGCTCTTAGGCTTCGTTGTTTCCTTGTGAGGCATTGAAGTTGACCCTACCAAAATCAAGGCCATCCTCAAGATGCCTCCACCCACTAACCTACACCAACTTCGTAGCTTGCAAGAAAAACTACAATCTATCTGTCACTTCATTTCTCAATTGTCAGATCGCTGCGAACGCTTTCATCATCTCGTTAAAAAGGATATCACCTTTCATTGGAATGCGGACTGTCACAAAGCTTTTGAAGCCTTGAAAGCATACCTATTACAGCCACCCATGCTTACCCCACCTAAGGACGACCAACTGTTCTACCTCTATATCTCTTCCACCGACCATTCCTTGGGCGCCATGCTTGCTCACTGTGACGACCAAGACAGGGAGCAAGCAATTTATTACATAATTTATACACTTATGGAGTACGAGACTAGATATACACACACAGAAAATTTGTGCCTTGCTTTAGTCTTTGTGGCCACCAAACTTTGCCACTACCTACTCAACCACACTACCTTTGTCATAACCAACACCGACCCCTTGCATTACATGTACGCTAAACCATTCCAAAACCAACGCATTTCTCAATGGCTCATGCTACTCGTTGATCTGGATATCACCTTTCTTCATAAAAAATCAATCAAAGGTCAAGTTATCGTCGACCAACTAGCCGATGCCCCACTCTCTGAACACCAACCCAGCAACTTCAAATTTACCGATGAATCCATCACTACCCTTTCCCTCGGCGAACCTGTCGAGGAACCTCCACACTATCAAATGACCTTATTCTTTGACAAATCTAAGTGTCAATGTGGGGGTGGAGCTAGAATCATACTCATCTCACATGACAGTGAACCCATACCACTTTCTTTCAAACTTGACTTTGAGTGTACCAATAACATCACCGAATACGAAGCACTCGTATTAGGTCTCTAAATCGCCCGAACCTTAGATGTTAAATCCATTAATATGTTCGGTGACTCTCAATTGGTCGTAAATCAGGTCAATGGATTATACCAATGTTGCAATGAGGAATTACAATGGTACAAACACCATGTAGACCTCTTGTTAACCACCTTCACCCACTATAACCTACAAACCATCCCCCGCTCTACGAACAAGTTTGCAGATACCATGGCTTGTCTCACCTCACAAATACCCTCATCACCTACTAATTCACAAATATTTGTTAGTGTGCGAAGATTGCAATCACCTTCCTACCTCTCTCATGCTGTCAACCTCATTGAAAAACCTACTATCGACCCATCAGACCTCTGGTACCAACAATACTCTGAGTCCCTCTCCCTTTCTATCCTTAGGATCTTACCCGCAATGGTCAACGATATTTCCTCCAAAAGGTATCCTGCTACGTCATCATGGGAGGTCTCCTCTATAAGTGCGGATTCGACTGGATCCTTCTTCGATGCCTCACTAGATCCGTAATACCCTATACCATTAAGTAAATACACGGTGACATTTGTGGGGGTCACATTAGTGGCCTAGCAATCACCAAACGTATCCTTCATCTCGAGTATTACTGGCCTACCCTCAATAGCAATTGTTGTGACTACGTCAAACAATGTGTGAAATGTCAACAACATTCGAACCTTCATCATACCCTGGGCCATGCCTTACAGGTTGCACGAGACCTTTGGCCCTTTTCTCAATGGGGTCTCGACCTCATCGGTGAGATTAACCCTCATTCTTCCCAATGCCACCAATGGATCATCACCACTACCGATTACTACACCAAATGGGTAGAATCCATTCCACTCATCTCAACAAAAGCCGAGAAAATTTGTGAGTTCATCAACCATCACATTATTTGTCATTTCGGTGTTCCTCATTGCCTTATCACTGATAACATCAAACAATTCAAAAACAAAACCCTCTAAAAAAGCTATGATGCCTTTGGTATCCAGCTCAGTTTTTCTTCACCTTATTACCCTCAAACCAATGGCCAAGCCGAATCAACCAACAAAACCCTGAACAAAATCATCATGAAAGTGGTCGACGATATTGGGAAGGATTGGCATACGCACATTCCTTTCACCCTATGGGCATACTGCACTAGTATTCACACATCGACTGCTGCTACACCTTTCTCTTTGGTCTACAGTACTGAGGTTGTCTTGCCTCTCAAAGTCTAGATCCCATCTCTCTACATCTCACTCAAAGATATGCTTACCAATGATGACTTTCACCAAGATCGTTTGGCACAACTAGAGTTATTAGACGAACGATGTCTTCATGCTCTAGACCACCTCCAAATATACCAAAAATGCATTAAACGTGCTTATTAAAAATGTGTCCACCCCCGAACCTTTCAAGTCGTAGATCTCGTCTTGAAGGAAAATCAACATGTCACGAAATTTGAGAAACATCTGCGAGGTAAATTTGCTCCTAATTGGATTGGACCTTATATCGTTACCCATACCTATGGATCAGGTGCTTATCGTTTATCTTCACTCGATGGTAAACCGGAACCCGAGCCCCTTAACTTCTTGCATCTTTAACCGTTCTATTAGTGAACTAAGAGCTCTATCACCCGTTGACTATTACTGGCTCGTCCCGTGAGCACCCACTCCTTAAATCATCACCTATCCTCCCAAAACCCTGCCTACTCAACCCACATCCCTCTACAAGACCTTTTCATCCCATTCCGCTTCTTGATAACTCTCTGTCCAAACACAAAGAGCACCCCAACCTCCATTTTCAAACTCTGGCCAGATCACAGTGACTGTCACCGGTCCCCTATAACCATTGTCAGTTAAACCTTGATCGCCATCGGTTAGCCTATTGTCTCTCATCTCCCCACAACTTTACCCTAATACACCCAAAACCTCCCCAAAACCCCAAAACCCCAAAACAACTATCATAAACCTACCCCTCATTTGCACCTCACCAACACCCTTCCAACCCTCTGTTCTAAGACAGTAGTACCAAAAAACCATCTACCTAAACCTCTGTCACTTTTACAGTGAGTGATACCGGTCACACTTAACCGGCATCGGTCAGACAGACTGGCGTCATTCCCTGTGTTTGCTAACATAGTGCAGACCAAAAACCTACTTACTTGCCCAAAAACCCAAAATACCTTACCCAGCTCCACCAAAACCTTTTCCGTGACCTGCAAACCACCTAAACTACTCGTGACTTGACTCGAATACCTTTTACCTGCATATTTTTAGTATTTAATTGGATCGACGCTGATAGTAATCTGAGGTACCCAAATCAGAACACTAGCACTAGATTCCTTTATTTACATGTTTCAATTATTTAATATTAATTTATAAAACAGTGGATTGACAACCTTCTAGGAAGTATCACACTTCCCGGATCTAGCATACGCTAGGTAGTCTGTTGCCATATATTGTTTAACTCTCTCTCGTGGTTGTGTTTTCTATTACAGGGTATTCCTTCCTAGCCAAAAAGGAGTTCACACGATCGACCGAGATCAAAAGTCTACATGCATGCATTCTACCTTCTACCCATCACCCTTATCTGTTTCAATCTCCGATTATACGCAAAAAGGATTGAAACACTCATATATTCCTTTTCTAAACCCAATCTCTCATTTCATTTGTTTTCACTTGCAGGTTAAGGAAGAAGGCAAGAAGATGTAGCCATGGAAGGAAACTCAAGCTCTTGGGTGATTTCTCACAAGAAGGAGAGTTAGTTTTAACATCCATCTCCTAGGGTTTAATCCAATTTCTATTTGTTATTAGCATCTCATTTGCAAGGAAAAAAATTACCCAAATCGGGTTGTGGGTATTTTCTCAATTTACTCTGGATTATTTTGAGTTTTAGATTGTAAATCTGTACATATGAAGTTTGTATTTTTCTCATTTGAATGCATATTTTTATACATGTATACATATATGCACTTAATATTTTAATACCTATTTTATTATTTAATCAACTTGATATAAACTGATCCATATAAGTTTGAATACATACATTTTATTTTAATTTAATTAACCCGTAATTTTCCTTTTATATATATAACTTAATATATAAATGTGTATATATAGATAAATACGTGTGTGTGTGTATATAACAGTTTATAGAAGCCACGGAAAAAATATTATACACAGGCTACATTTAACAGAAGTGTCCTTTGTTTTATTTAAAAAGCATGTTTTCAAATTAATGGAGGGGGAGTTTTAAAGTGTTGGAGGAGAGTTTTGGTTAATGCGATGAAGGCTTAAAGTCGGGGAAGGGGCAACACAATGCCAAAGAAAACGTCGACCACCAACATGCCTTTAATAATCTTTTTTATTTAATGGTCTTACTCTTCACTCAGCCATAAACAAAAAGTGTGGTATTTTAATATTATTTACATTTGTTTTATTTATTAAAACAATCACCTACCTTGCTGATTCAAAAGGCTGAAAAGGTACTACAATTCTTTTTTCTTTATTATTAAAATGTGTTAATTCAAATATGCATACAAGGTATATTTTTTATATTAATATTCTTAATATAAGTAATAAATATTAATATTTATTACTAGTAAACTTTCATTGATATTATTAATTTATAATATAAGTCAATATATGTCATTAATATTCATATAGTGTATATTAATATGTCTTTTCTCATTAATTAAGTTTTCTATTATTATAGCATATTGCAAAAATAATGTGGGAGAATAAATTCAAAATTATGAAATATATATATATATATATATATATATATTTACAAGCATCTAAGTACGATGGTGTAAAACTTTGTGCATTTATCAAGTTTAAACCAATTATCACTTTCAAGTTTATTTAAATAATCATTCAAGGGGATAATCTTAGTTGTGATTTACTCCTTTTATTGGGACAACTTCCATTACAACAAGTGAAATTATAATATAAAATTAATTTTATCTTTTCCTTCTTGTACATCAATTGAATAGAAAAATATGAAGCACATTTAAAAATACAAAGTTTCTCATCCAAATAGGGGTGCTAATAATGTAAAAATGATCAACACTCCCTTTGCATTCAAGGACACTAATTTATTTATTTATTTTTTATATATAATAGATTTACAATTAAAAAAGAATAACATTAAGATTTGAAGGATCTTTGTTTCCCATTACAACACTATTTCAGGATTCACATTTCTAACAAAATAATGTAAGCCATATTAGACTCATTTACAAGACTAACCAATGAAATGAGATTACATCCAATGTAGTATTGGTAAAATTTACAAGTTATAAAGCCATAATAGATCAAATTTCAACTCCACATGCCTTTTTTCCAACAAGAGCACTTCTTCTATTGAGATCCACCATCTCATCAAGAGCCAATCACACAACAAAATGGGGGAGCAGGCAACACTCTCCACCCAGCCAAATATCTAATGAGGGAGAGAAATCTTCTTCCTCATTGGCCCCCGAGCCCCAAAAAGGAAGCAATGAGGGTTATTTAGACAACCATGACAACTCAAAATGGCTTCCACATACACAGTCCATCAAGACAATCATTGAAATAACACAATACCAATTTTAAAACAAACCTACAAATATCAAAACAAAAAGGCTTTATACTAAAGCCATGGAGGAGAAAGGAACATGGGGGTTCTTCTTATGCCTCCCAAGGGCTTGGGTGTCCACCTATAAACCTCAAAAGCACTCCATCACAATACACAACACTCTTATGCCTCCCTGCAAGAAGATACACCACTCTTATGCCTCCCTCAAGAAATCAATCCACTCTTATCCATCCCTCACTCTTATGCCTCCGTAAAAAAAATAACAAGATAAACACAAATCATATTTATCAACAAGGTGGACATCCCAACCCAACTTCCTCCTAAAATACCCAATAAAATTTCTCTTATGCCTCCCACAAGTTTTACCCTTATTTCCATTTCTCCCATAACCTAAGGATCAAATCTATTTCCCACAATCATATGCAATACAACAACCATCATCCACACATAAGAGTACAACAAAATAGCAAGGTGACAAAAAGGGTGAAGATCTACCTTACAAATGAAGAGGATCCAACAAAACAAGTTCCAAGCCTTCCAAAATCCTAAGCAAGCACCATCCATTCTAAGCTAAAATAACCATTCTCAAGTAAGCTCTCCAAAAAAATTCCAAGCCTCCACCCCCAAAATGAACAAGTAACCCCCAAATCCTCATACAAAATGAAATAAATAGAAAAGAGGGAGAGAGGGATGATGTGGTTCCATGTAGGATGCCACATCATCTCTCCTCCAACCCACATCACCAAGGTCAAACCAAAACCCCAAAGCATAATAAATTGGTGGTTGGGGAAATGACCACACTCTTACACACTCAACCCAACCCACACCCCTTAAGGACAAAATTCAATACCCATGTAAGAAAAGTGCACATAATTTCTCTTTTCATCCATAAAACACAAAATAGGACCTAAAATAAGTCCCTCACATCATAGGCCTAGTGGGTGGGTCACTTTAAGAGGTATGAGACAAGCTTAACTTGTCCCACAAGTCACCAAAATGGCCTAGAATGTTAAAATCTGAATTTAATTTGAGAGATTGAGTACACACTTCTTCAAAACAAATTTAATTCATTCTCAACCAACACACATTAAGTCTACCAACTCACATTTATTCCCCACCGCCCCCCGCCCTTTATCCACATCCTAATAAGCACAAGATAAACACTTTTAAATTTAACTTAAGAGGGGTGCCAAACAAAATAATAAAAGTGAATCCACATACTAAAAAAAATACAATAACTTCACAATTTAATAAAAATCAACAAGACAAAGCCACAAACTTACTCAATGCAACAGTTGAGGCCACCCCCTAATGGGGACCTCCAAACAATCAACAACAACACATAACATATGAATACATGAGTTGCCATGGTGACCTATTGCCAATACCCCACATTCCTTCGTTGTTGGTCTCTTATCCCCCGCAGTTTTTTGTGCTATAATTTACTGCAAAATCAAACAATACCTTTCTAGCCTCGTGGCCATATTAATGACGTCGAAATCATAAAACATGTGCATGTATACATAACGATTTACATCATCAGATGCCATTATTAAACCAGTGTTAGAATCAAGTAATTCACCAATCGTTCAATTTTATAACATTTGTATTCTACCAATCCATCAATTTGTACTAAGATCACAACATCAACAATCATCCAAAAATATCCGTAAATTACATCCAATATGTCAATATAGTAGTAATAGTTAGAACATTGAATACTGATATATGAATTAGTCATGTAAAATTCACCGCAATAGTCACATCATGTCCCAAGTATAACACATCTGTACTATCCATCAAACAAGTAAGACAAGTGTATCACTGTCCATCTAGAAATGTCTAATACGATATCAAGGTCTAGGGATCCAATACAGAGTGAGTAGAGACATAAAAATATAAAAAATAGTAACGATATCACAATCAGTCTATAGCAAGACTTCCATTCTAGTTCATCATCATATGCTTAAATTCCCATCAAGGTCCATAATACAACCATACAGTCAAAATATTAATCAAAACACAATAGTACTCATGATGTCTCACACATCTTATTAGGACACTTACTAGAATAGAGCAACAAGGTTTATAATTAAAAATCAATTCAAAATTGTTACACAGTTCAATCAGTGTTGAAGAGGAGTGGGCATTACATCCCCCTCTCCTTATATTTGAATTCCTCTCGAAAGTCACGAATAAAGAGGTAGGGAACAATGCAAAAGAAAATAGGATCACACACTTTGTGGAATTACTTTGCTTCAAACAAGAGTGGGTCTACGGAACCCAAGTTTGGTCCAATGCAATTCAACAAGGAGAAGGGAGATTGTTAGGCATGAATGCTAACATTTCTTCAAGCAAGGTTGCAAATATTTAATTCTACAGAGTAACTCTACCTGATCAACCAAGCTACAACACATAACATCAAAATAGGAAATAGTCAAAGGAGTCTCAAGAACAACCACCAAAGTAAAAGAATAATAGGGAGAATTTCATGAACTTGATATGACCACATTGTTTCCCATCGATACAACATACTACAATAAAAAAAAGTTAAGGCTTCCACTAAGGTTGAATTACACTTCAAAGTTTGTTATTTAGACAAGGCTAGAAATTATCCACCATGATCATCAATTAGTATGAGAAAACATGTCTACTCGAAAGTCTCACAATTTTGAGATCACACAAGATGAGGTTTAATGACAAGGAAGGACACCTAAATTAGCAAAAACATTTACAATCAAGAAAACTATTCATGGAAAGCACTTCTATAACTCGAAAGGATACAATTAAATTTTCATGGTAATACTAAAAAAAATCATGACCAAAGGGTTTTCTATAACTTGATTTTACACTCAAGACCGAACACACAACATTAACCTGATTTATAATCATCAAACATTTAGATAATATTTCTACTTAGGAGACAATCCTTGCACAAACTAATATAATATCATAAGAGACACTAATCACTCTATATAACATAATGGAATTTAATTATTTTAAAACCTACCAAAGCTCAAACAATCATAAAGAGCGCACATGCTTAAATTTGGTGACACAAAATATACTCAAGGGGGCTAGGTGAGAAAATTGGGTACAAGAGAAGTTATAACAACAATCTATTAGAATATCAAACCAATACTCAAGTAACTACTTACGAAAACAACTTGCACTTATCTTTCCCAAGGACAAAAGGGAACAGACATAAACAGGGTTTTCGAAGAGAGAAACAAAGAACTTCCAAAATTTCTTTCATATCCTTAACATATATTGCCTTAAAATTACAAATAACCTAGGTCACTAAGGACTAAATCAACACACAAGGAGGTTTCTTTTCTTAAAAACAAGAGGTAAGACCCAATCCTAAAAGGCCACAACTCACACACATCGAGCTACGAGGCAACAAGGGTACGACGACCCAAACTCCTACAAGGGAAAAGCACATATACATCTATGAACAAGGGAGTACTACGCAACTAGAACACATCACTATCAACAAGGCGTTTCAAAAATTCAGGTAGGTGGCAGAACTAAAGGTTCAATTATACATTGCACTCAATACACATACATTTTACTCATTCTATAAGCCAACTATTAAGTCAAAAGTTATAGTTTCACTTACTAAACAATCTTCTGAAATATCCCTACTGGGATACCACTTTAAAATGCACAAAATATTGGAAAAGTGCAGCAAAGTAAAATACTGATTTTACCATATTCATACAGTAAGGAAAGAAAACTAAAGAAACTTAATATTTCCCAAATTAACCACCCAAATTACTTGAAAATATAAAGAGGGCTTGATATTATTATAAATGATATACTGAAACTATTTTTGGAATATTACAAAAATTAAAATGTTGTCAGGAAAATCACAGCGAGCCTAGACAACTGGAAAACCCTCCATGTACAGGATGTAGGTCGCCATGCTTGGGAAAGGGGTCAGAAAATGATGGAGGCACCTTCAACGTGCTGCCACGCCCAACCCAAAGGGTTTCCATGAATCTGATCTGGAGTCTGTTTTATTATCTTCCCCAAATGCCCCCAAAATTGGAAAACCCTCCACGTACATGTTGTAAGTCGCCACGCTTGGGAAAGGGGTCGGAAAATGATGGAGGTGCCTTCAACGTGTTGCTACGCCTAGCCCAAAAGGTTTCCGTAAATATGATCTGGAGCCCCTTTGATTATCTTGCCCAAATGACCCCAAAACCCGTGAAATCCTATCTCTAAAACCTCTGATAATGTCTCTGTGACACAACCCTGAAAACGGCTCCAAAATGACTAACTAGGGTAGATCTCTCACTATCGAAGAATGCCCTGCTAGCTAGGGATGGGTCTCTCACCACCAAAGCTAGTTTCCCTATGGGATTTGACTCCACAAGATGTAGAAGCGTAACAATAGTAGCTGCACGAGAAGGGGTCAATAAAATGTATATGCAAAAAGTGACCTCCTTTCTCTCTCGGCTCTTTATATACATTCCAAGGCAAAAGAGCCCCAATAGACGAAGACATGTTTCATTCCACATAGGGGTCGATAAAATAAAAGTAACTAAAGTTACTTTTTCCTGTTTAAGTTTCCAAGGTCCAAAGTGACCCCTAAATGCCAAACAAGACTATTAGTACCATACAGCCCCTTCTCAGTAGCCCCCAGCATACCCCACCCCTTGGATATGACCACGGCTTAGACTCGCTTGACCCTTTGGCCTTTGGTGCAGGAAAAGGGGACATTACAATCCTCCCTTCCTGAGAAATGCTTGACCCCAATCATTAACCTGTCCTGCTGCAATAGTTGAATACTGTGCCGTAAGTTTGTCCACCTCACCCTGCCATCCACTAAGGATCTATGTAATTCGAGGTAACCATGAAATCGTGAAATAGAATGATACCCAAACTGTTTCTCCACTGGTGCCCACACCAAAATTTCCAATCGGTCTAATCCTTGCCAATGCAAGGCTGTCATCACGGGATCACTCACGACCTCTCCAACCAACTCCTGGGTATGAATGTCCACTCTGAATCCTATAGAATCCCCCGTATCAGCCTGTGAAACAACCTATTTACACACAAATGGTGCTAACTCTCCTACCTGACCTGCACTCGTGTGCGATCCAGGCTCCTCATACTGTATCTCGATGTGTCCCATGGAGGAAAATTCCTAAGACTCCATCAGACAGTCAACCGGAAATATTAGCTCCATATAGCCCACCTCCTGCGCTGAATGTGAACCTACTGAATAACTTGTTATCCCAAATTCACCCCCCATGGAAAATTTGGTCAAGACAACCCCGCACATATAGAAAATATGGAAAATATGAAGGAGACGATTTAGACCTACAAAGCCAAAATTTAGGCCCGAGTCAAGGAAAGTGGGCCATCAGAGCAAAAAGTGAAAATTTTCTTTTTTTCAAAAGGGGCACAAAGGAAAAGATGGAAGTGTATCTCCCTAGCCAACCAAAGAGTGCCACGTGTCCAAGTGGTGTAGCGGGGTTGCGGGAATTTTCTGGATTTTGTGATTCTCATGGAAAAAGGGGAAAAGATAAATTCTGAACATGTAGGCCCGATTTTTGTTCCAATCTAGCTGCCACGTGTCCCACATTATCAAAGGGGAGCCATTTTCAAGTTGTTTTCCCACCCTCTTATACGGACCCAATACAAACTTTGAAGGGGCATATCTTTCGACTCAGGGCTCAAAATATTGCAAATATGACACCGTTGAAAAGATCTCGGCCTCACCCATGCCATGGAGGTCTGAAACTTTAATTTTGAGGAGGTTAGGTGAAGGAAAATGGAGGAAACGTCTTTGGGCCTTTAATGCAAAATCCATCTGTCTCAACAACCAAATCAGATTTGATCTGTTTCCTCCATTTCCTCTTCTTTCAAGGCACCAAATCGAGGATCATGTAGTAAAGACGGATTTGGGGCATATTTTATCAGAAGCATTAACAATGGTTGAGCTTTAGCCTGCTTTTCCCGCTTCTCTCTCTCTCTTCTCTCTGATCAAATCTATAAATACAGGGGAAGGATTCATTGTAAGAGGTTGTTGTTCATTCTTCTTCTTTGCATCCCCCTTCTTTTCTTCCCCAGGGTTGAAATGGAGTATGAATCTCCTCCCCTGCTCTGTAAATGGTGTTTTTTCCTCTTTCTCGTGTATGATGCTCTGTGCAAATTTCTGAAGTAATAAAACTCATTTTTGTGATGCATTTGTCCATCCTTTGCTTGTTTTCATTGCATACTCTTGCCTCTCATCGTTCTGGAGTATTATGTGCATGTTTTGGATGTTTCATTTACAGATCTGGGAGCTATGTTCGTGGGGATTGAAGTGGTGTTCTGTGTGAAATCTATCTTTGGTTTTTGGTGCATCTTGTCCACCCTCTCCTCTGCTCACCTCTCTCCACTTCAGGAAGCTGAGATTGTGACCAGCACTTCCCTTTTCTTAGTGTTATCACCTCGTTAGTGTATGATTTCCCTCTTGATGCACTTTCTCTCTCACTGTCTCCTTGGCATTGTTAGATTAGGAGCAGATAGTCGCATTTCCTTCCTTAGAAGTACTTTAGCATTAGGATCTGAAAGAAGAAGTCAACTTTCTCCAGAGGGCCATCTCAAGTCCGCAAATCTCACAGCTTGAGAGATGGTCCCATGTTATGCAAATCACACCAAATGACCCTGCCTTAGAAAATCAGATCCATAATTCATTTGGAGGTCCTGTGATTTTGCACTAACATAACCATGGGTCACTTTCATCTCTCCATTGATTAACACGTGGGTGAGGTGCTCACTGGGCATAGAAGCAACAAAAAGCATAGGAGTGTTGTCCCATGTTGATTCAAAAAAACATGGTCCCGTAAGCACAAACTTGTCATAGTGACAAACCGTATATGCCTGTATAAAGTTGAGGAGATCCTCCCTCAACCTTTGCCATATGAACCTCTCAGACATGATCCTATAGGTCTCATCGAAGCTCAAATGCCTAGTCACAGAAGAACAATGCACATGTCGTAATATCTCCATCCTCCACCATGAATCTGACACAAGGCTCCATCTTCCCCAAGAGAAGATCATCTCATCCTCCAATCTGTAGCTGTCATCCTATATGTGGCCATCCAGAATATCACAAGAGTGTCCGTTCTTGGAGTACTCAACAAGCAAATGAGATCTCCAGTCTACCGAAACTTCAGATGACCAACATAATGATAAACTCGGATGATCTGAACTTGTAGTCCCAATCTCTGTAACTGTCTCATGTGCAACATTGCTGGTCACACCCATATCCATTATTATCCACATCAATCTGCAATAATTAAACTCCTCACCAAGATGGAACGTCCTCTCCATCCCCTCAGCTGTAAGCACCCTAGGTGCCCCTGCAGGTAATCCCCTCAAAATCACATTCCTGTCCTCGGATTTAGACTTCAGCTCCATCGTCTGAAAGTTAGTCTTAAACTCACCAAGGGAGTGAAGTCATTGCACTCTTAGCACTATGTTGGTCTCTCCCATACCAACGATGTGGAGATCATCGATAATTGTATAGTTACCCATCATGATGCTCACTTGGGGAACCCAATGTGTACCACTCATAGAATCTCCATTGGCTATAACCCCATTGAGGACCTGAAAATCCTTTGTCTATAATCCTCACATGTCAACCAATGAGGCATAAATATAGTTGTGGGTTGCCCCACTCTCAATGAGTACCCCAACCTGCAGACCCTGCATAACTCCTCTAATCCAAAATGCCTTATACATCAGAGTACTAGATAATGTGGCTATAATATCCCAAGGAAAAGTCTCCTCCTCCTGCCTTTCATCAGCATTATCCAACGCAACCCCATCTCCATCATCCATCTCGCGAGTCTCTATCTCCTCACCTCTGTCACCCTTCCTCTCCTCATAAGTCATCCTGGTGTGCTTTGTGTCTGCAGCAAACAACCCGTCGGAATAGGAGTCATCAAATATCCCACTTGTCTCATAACTTGTGATGTCACCACGAACCACAAGAGGCTGCACTCCTTCACAATTTGACCGCTGCAACGACGTGCTTCTTTCTTCACCAATCACATCTTTTGCAATTTACCCTTGTATGCCGTGAAATCTGATTTCTTTGTTTTCCTTGAAAATTTTTAGTTTATCCACATGCAGGGACGAATGCAAATTTCTCAAAAGATGGAAGACGAATATGTCCAATGAATGATTCCATCTTCAAGTAACCCAAATGTACAAACACATTCAAGTACTTCACATCTCTTAATCGACAATAAAGAAATGAGTTACCTTCTTTGTGCAAGACATATCTTTCCATGGACATAACTCATCAATTCCTTGTATGTTGGGAATACACATGGCTGCTCCCTCATCATACTTTATTCTCTTTCCCCATATTTTCATTTCACCGTAAATGCAAGAGAAAGGGAAATCAATATTAGAACTCATGCATCCATAAACTTTATCATAAGGAACTTCATACCCTTTTTTGTACCCATTGATTCTCGTCATGAGAGAAGACGACACATCGGAAATGGCATAATTGGGGCTGTTCATCATGCCTTTGCAACTCATAATTTCTGATATAGGATCAACATCTTCATTCTCCTTTTGATTGTTTCAACCCATGCATCATCGTTTTCCTTAACATCATGCAACCATGGCATCCCAAAAATAGCCTTACTTCTAGCAATTTCAACCACAATAAATACACCACATACCTCATGTCCTTTCAATATCACGGGGCCCTCGCATTATTTTCTTTGCCAACATATGTTTATTGGCTGAATCAAGAGTGATGTGAATGTAGGATGTGTTTATTCCATCTAGAGTACCTTGAAATGTGATTATGAAATAGTCTTCCTCAATCATCCAAGCATGTAAATGTTGTCCCAAATAATAGAAACATGGCAACATCATAGAAGAACTCAACAAGCTAGGAAGATGGTAATCATTCTCATACATTAGGATGTTAAAGTCATGAATGCACCTTGAATTCAACTCTTCTTTTTTAATAGCAAAGTGCACCTTGATTCTTTGAGCACTTTGAGAACCAAATGCCCCCACTAACCCTCCCAAGGGTTCTCACCATGTAGCTGGTATAAAAATCAGTCATGGGCTCTATTAATAAAACATTTTCTCCTCTCTTTATGATTGTTTTTATACACAATCCAACAGGCTGAAGATGACTAAAAAATATTCTCTTATCCTTTTTTAGCGACTCAGAAAAATCAGCACGTTGGTACCTTGAGAGTTACTCTCCCTTCTTGAACCGGAGTCCCCAATGAAGGAATCATGATTTCCAACACAAGACACATTTGAATTCCTTCTTTTGCTTGTGAACTCCAGTCACAAAGTTTTCAAAATCAGAATTGATTAGTTTTGGATAACTGGCCACATATTACCAGGATCCCATAGCTTATAATGCCCATGAGCCCTTGTATCTATTAAGTGAGCTACAACTTGCCACCATATATCATCCTCAAGATGCTCATATACACATAGTTGGAGCAATGGTCCAACAAACTCCATGATGAAGACTTCATCATCTACCTTACCATGAATCTCATGATGGAAATAAATTAGAATAGGCAACAATAAATAAGACACATTAGTGTGCTCTTCATACCTTTCAAGGCCATCAATGTCCTCCGTGTGTTCAAGATAGACATATGTTGAGTTGCCCCCAACATTGTTGCCTGAGTGCCTGCTGAAAGTATCTGAAAGCTGATCAAAAGTTGTTGGTTTGGAAATTACAATAGGTTGCAATTTTACACTAGTGTCCATGTGAGGCTCCTCCTCATGTGCCAGCTGCTCCATAGATTCTTCTTTCATGGGTGTAGGTTTCCTTGCATCATTTTCCCACATCTTTTCCTTGAACTCTTGTAAGTGTTGTCTTGCTTGAGTCGACTATCAACCTAGCAGCTCTAACTCTGCTATTCCCTTCCTCACACCGTTTTAGGAGTTTCCATTACATCCTCCTTGCTTGCATAAACAAATTTCTTCTCCTAAGCTGGAATAATTTCTCTAACAAGAAAATTTTCACTAATGCAATTATTTTCCTCAATGGAAATCATACCCTTTTGTCTAGAATATTCTTCTTCTATCAAACGAGTTCTTTTGTGATTCAGGGACCGGCATATGATGACCTTGTTTGGGCTTGCTACCAATCTTCATCATGCAATAATATCCGGAAATGACATATTATCTCTGAAACCCCTACTCAAAGATTGGTACTTCCTCCAACAAGAATCTTCATCAATCACCTCTATTGGCCGCCCTTTATCACTGTTCACACCATGTTCCTTATTGTTTCTAGATCTGCTTTGATTCAAATTCTGAGTGAGCTGACTCAAATAAAGGTTAGTGGCTTCCTGTTGTTTCACCATGTTGGTGAACATTTCCTTCATAAAACCCCCTTTGAGATCTTTCCAAATTGCCATATTTAACCAACACAGGCTGGAGGAACAACAACTCTGATACCACTGAAATATCCCTAATGGGATACCACTTTAAAATGCACAAAATATTGGAAAAATGCAGTAACAGAAAATACTGATTTTACCATATTTTATACAGTTGGGATAACGAACTAAAGAAACTTAATATTTGCTCAAATGTAACCACCCGAAATTACTTGAAAATTTAAATAGGGCTTGATATTTTTATAAAGGACATATAGGAAACTGTCTGTGGACTTTTTACAGAGATTAAACTGCTGCCACAAAAAGCACAGCGTGCCCTAGACAACGGGAAAACCCTCCACATACGAGGCTCGTAACTCTCCAAATACTTGGAGCAAAAAATAAGGATCTTTGGAAATGAACAAGGACAGATATAGGAAATAGTATTGCCATGCCCAGCCTTCAAAGGGGCTGCCGTGAATGGCCGATCTGGAAGACCCTCCAAATAAAGGTTGCACCTTCAGATATGCCCACGGTCAAAACTGGAAAACCCTCCAAATAAAGGCTGCCACGTTGCCTCGCTTGGGTATGGGGTCAGGAGATGATGGATGCGCCTTCAACATGTTGCCACGCCCAGCCTAAATGGCTGCCGTGAATCTTATTTGGAGCCCCTCTTATTGTCTTCCTCAAATGCCCCCAAAACCCTCGAGGTCCTTCCTCTGGAACCACTGTTAATGTCTCTACCGACACGGCCTTAAAAACAACTCCAAAATGACAGACTAGGGTAGATCTCTCACTATCGAAGAATGCCCTGCTAGCTAGGGATGGGTCTTTCACCACCGAAGCTAGGGTCCCTATGGGATTTGACTCCACAAATTGTAGATGCGCGACAACAACAATTACACGTGAAGGGGTCAATAAAATGTATGTCCAAAAGAGTTCTCCCTCTCCTTTCTCTCCCAGCTCCTTATATACATTCCCCAAGGCAAAAGAGCCCCAATAGACCCTAGACGCATTCCTTTTCCACGGAGGGGCCAATAAAATAAAAGTAACTATAGTTACTTTTTCCCTTTTTGAGTCGCCAAGGTCCAAAAGTGACCCCCAAACGCAAAATTGGGACTATTAAAACCACGGGGTCCCTTCCCAAAAGCCTTTCAGTGTCCACGGCCCCCTGGGTCTGACCACGGCTAGGACTCGACCTGGCCCTTAGGCCTTTGGCGCAAGAAAAGGGGACATTACATCTTCTTACAAGTTTTCTTAGATCCAAACATCATAGGACTACAATGACGTCACATATTTGAGTTACAAGGATCCACCACACAAATCTGGCATCCCCTACCAAATGGACCTATTCTGTACACCCAGATCCAAATCCCATGATTTATCAAGTACCTTCTAGGGAACGTAAATGCACAAAGTCTTCTGTCTATTTTCACATAGTTTCATTGTCATACAATTTGATTATCTACTTTCAAGAGGTGTGTTGAGCAATATATCATCCTTTCATTTTCCTAGGATTGTTCCATTTTATGTATGTTAAGTCTCAAATTCCATAGCCCTTACATTATAATAGTTTTAATAATATTACACCCTCTTCTCTACATCATTCTACCATTATAAATCTTAGTCCACATTATGAAGTTTCAACATATCACATCATTAATTTGCTAGGTTAATTAGAGATTTGCAAGTTTTGTGACTTTATTGTTATGTGGAGGAAGTAATGTTTTTACTATGATGATTATGTTGAGAATAATTGCAAGCACTCGACTAAACACTCCAAGTGGGGTCTCAACTGGGTATCAAAGTAAGCCACTGCTCACCAATGGTACATTTTATACCATGCCACAGACATACCTTTTCAATCATTGAATGCCTTGGAACAGGTTTAGGTCAAATATGGGGTTGCCTTGGAATACTCAATTTTTGGTTGTTCAGTTCCCTAAGGATAATTGGGTCACACAGTCAGGACTGCAGAGGGCAGTTTCGCAATCATCACTCATATGGTGCCAAAGGATACGCACCATCCAAGCGACATGTTTGTCAAGGAGAATTTTACTCCAAGGACTCTCATAATTTCCCGTATAGAAGCCTTATCAAATTCATGGAGGATCTATCAATCTTGATTGTACGCCATATCATGGCCTCTACGGCCAAAGGCTATAACTTTAAATGCACAGGACACAACTTGTGCACAACTAAGATTAGACTTGAGTTGCATGTTTTACAAAATCTTCATACTGAATCTAAGAACGTGGTCCAAATGACCCAATGGCATCCATAAGTGTGTGTGTTCTACCTTTCCTGAATACTATTTGGTCATCACATCGGTATACATGACAATCGTATGGAAATGTTCATGAGATGGTACAAACCTATTCTCTGGGTCATCTCTAAGAGCTTCTACCCTAAACAAGTATACAATTACATTAACACACGATTGCCTACCAACTGGGCATTAAGTTTGATCTAAAATTGACCTATCTACGTACAATCTTCTAGTCAATCATTTACAATAATTGAAACAAGGAAATTATTGATACACCTTTGGGGTTTAAATACTTTTAGGGAATACACTCATATAGCATAGAAGATCACTTAGTCCACTGATGAAATCTGTAATTGCAACGTCATAGTTTATAGTTTTTGTGTCAGCATATACATTTCTTTTGGTTATACTATTAGATACACAACACATCTGGTCTGACTATGATCAAGGCCCTTACCAGATTGCATTTGAGAATCATAATCAATGTTAAGTTAAACTGCCAGGTATATTGCACATTATGCTCAACTATAATCTTCTTGTTCTTTTAAAATTGAGTAACAAAAGGTCACTCATTAATTGAGTCCTAGTTATACTTAGATGTGTCCATCCTTCCAAAACGAAGGCATAAATTAATGTTTCTACGTAAGGAATTATTTTGTATTTCATAGGTACCTATGGTGGCAATATGGACAGATACTTCTTAATGATGTGGCTGAAAATACAAAAAGCTTATATTGACAATGTTTATCATGGTGCAAGAGGAATCACGTAACATTTAGCTAAATTGCCAACTCAAGACCAGAGGAGTTATTAAGTCACCGATCAAAGAGTAAAATCCATGTTATATCGACAATCAAGTTTTAATGGTTAAGTAGCTGCATTTCAATCCCTGAAAATATCACATAAATACTAGATTGTTTCAATGAAGAGGCTCATAGCTTCCTGCAACCAAATCATGAAATAAGATTTTGAATCCTTGATAAAATATCGGATGTTTACGAATGCCTAAAATACATACAAGTCAACATCACATTCACTGTCTCATACACTTAATGGCCACCAACATGGGTACTCATACCTCGATTTCAGTGCTAAGAATCCCACTTTTGCAAATAATTGTTTTTCCAAATGCGACACCAAGTTTTAAATGTCCACTCATTCCATAGGGGAGTCAAGCTCGTCCTTGAATTTGTAAGTCTAAAACTAACTCATCTAACCAGTGATGTTTTATTTAGGGCATTTTTTTACGACTGAACATTTGTGCCTTGTTTACTCTGTCTGTCAATTGAAGTACAACTTTTCATCATGCTAAGGGTCTACAACGAATATACACCATATCAATTTGAACATTCCAGACTAGGAAGAGTCTCAAATATGGATCATTGATAGTCATACGATTAACCTAACAAATAGTTAATGGCACTTGAGAAGAAGAACTCGTTGGCCAAGGAAATCTAATGTTTTTTTCCAAATGCTTAACAGACCTCTAGGAAGTTCGCTAGAATATCCCTCCAATTTCAATGTTTTCAGTGTCACCGGGTTTGACAAAACGCCACTAGGCGAGTACAATCATTCAAACAACTTTATTATTTTATTATTATTTTAATTATAGGGGTTCAAATTTTTCTAACTGGTTTTCGGGTTTCAAATTTGGCCCAGGGTTTAAGCGTTGAACCCGCGACTCTGATACCAAGTGTAACGCCCACAATTTTCCCATTAGAAATCCACAATAAAACCCGATAGTAAATTGTGAAAATGATGGAATTATTTTTTTTTGAAAGGTTACAAGGCCTTAGCAAGGATTTTAATTAAATCTCGATTATGTAATTTGGTAAACAATTCACAGTGGCAGTAGCCATCAAGATGAAGGACAATATGGTAAGAAGCAAAGTTATCTATATAATGGAGTTCTTACCATATTAATTCTATCTCTAATAATGAGCCACTTAAGCGGCCTGATATGTTCATGTAAATAATCCTCAATTAGCTTTTCAATTATTTAACTCCATCAAAATTGGCCTTTTTGAATAGGTATGATGATATTTCCAAATGAGATCATTAGCTCTTCTTAAATCTAATTAGACAAGGACTAATCTTCCCATCTAGAGTTAACTGACATGCCCAATATTATACAAATCTACGTATCAGACTACAAAGGGCATATTTTGCAGTTTTCAATGTCTTAAGTCGTCTCAAGTCTTCATTGCAGTAATAACATCACACACCCATATGTTTTGATAATTAGAAAGTAATGGAACCGCTTAGCACACAAACATCACTTACGCATGTATGTAGGACTTTTCATCCTACTATCCTCTAGATCCCTAATCTGGCAAAGCTTTTGCAGAATGCTAGGTGCTGTCATAAAATCACCATTGAAATCCTCAACTCGAGATCTCATATATTCACTTTTCTAAAGCTAATCTTGTTAGTAGGTGGCTTGGGCTTTTTACCCCCTAGGCCCTCCACAAGAAAGTATGTCTTTTGCCAGCAATTTTTCAACAATATTTCTGTGCCTTATAAAGCACCATTGAATCCAATTCTTATCAATTGATGGCATAAACCCAGTTGTAGCTAATACACTTTTTGATATATTATTGTGGTTAAAGTAACCAAAGACTTCCTTATACCATGGATAGTCTACAATTTATGAATTTTTTAGTTAATGGTGCAATTTGACGTGTTTTAAGTAATTTTAGATATGATCCACATTAGTCATAACATTTGATAACATTTATTCATTTTCTATGTATGTTAGTTTTCCACTATATTCACGGGACGAGGGAGTTCGCCTAATACATGGGGATGGAAACGTAAATATATTCCACAACTTGCAATTGTCACAACTGAGGAGTCAATGGTATAATGTGGCAATTTCCACAATTTTTTAATGCAATTGTCAGTTAGTGAGGAGTAACTGGTAAATATAATCCATCAATCCTTGTATTGCCACAATCCGAGTAGATTGTCGAAGGATGTTGATCACCATACATACATGTTGCTATTAGATCAAAGATATATATTTATCAACCCATTGTTAGGATATAGATATCAAGAATGACATTTCTAGTCAATGATACCAGGTACCTAAATACAACATTGTGCATCAAAACTATTTTCAAGGTTGTTATATACATTGTACAGAGCATATATTTTTTACGCTCTCTAACATTGTGCAAGAACTTAATTTTGGTATTAGTCTTCAACGGTAAAAACTGCTAGTTTGTTGCTATGCAAAGCCATGCGAGCCATGGGGAGGTCAATCCATCATGATTAATCTTTAGATACTGCAACATTTGAGCTTGTCCTAATTAGTGAGCCACACAAAAATTTGGTAGTAGCGGTGTGATCCATCAACTGAAAGTTAGCACTCGGCACTGTTATTAATATGACACCATTCTATATAAACATGGAAAGTTAACGAATGGATTTTGGATGGAGAAAATCGCTGGTAACAAGCATATATCTCTCAATTCATTCATTGTAATAACAAAGACAAATCTATCCGTGGAGACGTTATGAATCGGTGCCGTCATTTCTTCAAACAATGCTTGAACAAAAATATGTCAACAGGAAAACCTCCACCAAAGGAAGCCTTGAAGATTCAAAATTATAATAGACGGTTCTCATGATATAGGAGTAACCTGAGAGCTGGTGCACTCCAAATGCACATTGATTGAATAATACCTGCTAACATGGTTTTTTTCCATGAGCAACTATTAAAGGATCCTAATGTAGATGGATCTGAGAATTCTCATGTCTTTAATATCAACTTCAAGATCGTTCTCCGATGCTTTTAGTTGTGAACTTAAAAAAGCATTTTTCATTCTCAAAGAAACATGGAAAAATAATTAAAGAAAGAAAAAAGAAGAATAAAATATGTTATAAGATATCATATATACCTTGTAAGAATATCTCCAAACAATAAAAGTAAATATACACATTTATAAATTTTATGAGTTATCAGATCTTCATATAGTAGGGAACTGATTGGAAATACACCCTACTATTTTGGATCTTCAATAGCATCGGGCTAGTGTAGGGATTCTCTTCAGGGGGATTCTTAGATTGAGAAACTGTCTCCTCTTGTTTCTTCATTAATTCCCGTTCTTCACATGATCTTTCGAGCCAAGCAGAAGACACACACTCTTCAACTCGGATCACCCTGCACTTCTCCTCAATTGTAATTACCATTGACATATCATCTTCAGGATGTACTAGGCAACATCATCTCCATCTCCATATCAATATCACCATTGATCTGCTACTCTTTTTCTCCCTCAACAATTAAAGGTTTTTGTGGCTTAGTACTGTGCAGTTGTGCACGACCATGATTAGAGGAGTAAATTTTTTTACAGCGAAATCAATAGAAAATGAGATTGATTACAACCATTTTACCTCAACCATCATGTACATTCGTAGATGGCATGATATATTAAATTTGCTACAGTAATTTCAAAATAACACTGCAACATAGTGGTAGGGAACGATGACTGACTACTTGAGATTACCAGTTAAATTTTTACTAACTCAATGCCTAACTTACCTGATACTTAGGATCTTCTGATTATAACTTGGTTTGAAGGTTCTACAAACAAGATAGGAATAGAAATTGTTAATTTAGATGGAACAATCTTGTCGAATCCACGACAAACTTACATAACTCCCTGGACATGGGTTTTCTCCCAAGGGAAAAACAATGCACCATTTGAAACACGTTTTTCCTCTGGTTCAAATGATCCTAAAGGAGGCCAACATTGAAGGAATCCCATTGTCGTTATCAACCACTGCGTGGCGCATTTCAAAATGGGCAGGGTGTTCGTTCGGGCCATCGACCCTCTTGTTCTCTATGTCAGCAATTGTAAGAGCTATTTGATGATTAAAAAAATAGGTTACATATCACTTAAGCTTGGGCGTCTAACCATTGATACATTATTGCAATAACTACCATATTTTAACAATTGATTAGAAACAAAATTGTTATATTCTAGTGTGGAAGAAATTCACAAAGCATGTTATCTAGCCTTGTTCTAAAGAAAAGAGAATACATTTCATTAAATTATAATTTCTGATGTATGCATACCAAAAAAGAAGAATCTATTTTAAAATTAGAGTGTTAACAAGGAAAAACATGTTAGTGAAAGATATGGTTACTAACTTACTGAATTTGCAACCAGATAAAGCATAAGCATTTGCAAAGAAATAAATATGATTCCTAATAATGCGGTGGATCCCATCCTTTGTTGGGATCAAGAGATTTCGGTGGATTGGGAGCCTCAAGTACTTTCACCTTTACATTGGAAGTTATTTGCAATACAAACGAAGTGAAATTAAGCATTAAACCTTTTAGAAATAAATCAACACTTGCTTTTGATCATATTCGGCCCAAATCAATGGTTTGCACAGCCTATGAAACATTAGTATTCAGCCTCATGTAAACAGCTCCCCATGCCAATGTCGCTTGGGAACCCGCAGATAATTGCTTACAACAAAGGTCACTATAGGATATTCGGAGAGACCATTTCTATTGCTATGGGGAGTGTTTTGGAGATATTTTCAAGGGTTTTGAAGATCTCCAATGACCCCCATCCCTGGTTACAATATCGAATAAAATAATCTCACCTAATGCACTTAAAGTACTCACTCCTTGCATGTTATCTTTCCTCAATTCCTGACGGGTAGGAGGAACGAGTCTCACTTATTTAAACTCCAACTAAAAGTAGGTGATCACTATCACTACTATTTCTGGTGCGTATAGCTCAATTTGACTCCATTGCAATTTGACTATCCTCCAACAATTGAGGAGAATGCATGGCGATCAGTGATCAAATTTGAAGGGCTAGTCCGAATTTTATTGTGAAGGGCAAGTATTGGACTAGCCCTTCGATGATGAAAAGTAATATGATTATTTCACACTTCGTATGACATTCTTTAATAATGAATACACGTCAATAAAATTGAGAACATTTTTTTAATGAGATTTTTTTTTCTAAATAAGTGAATTTGAGTGTTAAATATACTAGCTTACATCAATCACGTCTAATCTCTACTTAAAATGTAACATAGCCTATTTCATATAATTATGCAATGCAAAAGTTAAACATATATACACATTCACTTACGGGTGGAGCTACAATTTTTTTTAAAATTAAATCCCCTTATCAATGTTAGAGTAGCTAAAATTATTTACAATGAAAATAAATTTGACTAGAAAGTGACAAAATACATACCTCAACAAATGAACCACGATTCGCGAGCAAGAAGTAGCACACCTTGTCGGTGAAGAAGCAGAGAACCAAGCGGAGAAAAAGCACCCTCACCATGACAAAGAGATCCAGGGCACGAAGTAGATAGGAAAAGGGGTTGAAGACTCGAGGGCCACCAGCGACAAGGGAAGGGTCAAAGACCTGAAGCACCAACGAAGGTGGGGCCACGGACGATGGGAGGGTGGCGTGAAAAACGTCTGCATCAGCAGCAACAACGAGGGACGTCGTTGCAGAAAGCACCGCGTGCAGGGGACGGATGCAATAGCACCGCATACAGGACCGGGTACAGTGAGCACCGCAAGCATGGAGGAGGTGGCCAGGACGTGAAACCAGAGGCACCACGTGGGAACCCGAGACGACAGCCCCAGGGCATAGCCGCAAGGATTAGCCAAGAGATGAATTTTCTTATAGATATGGTGATGTATTCCAACCGGCATTCATTTGTATTTTTCTTGGTTGTCTCTTATGGATAGAGGTGATTCTCTTTTGTTGTATAAATTAACAGAACACTCCATTTTGTTCCATCATCTTGGTTTCAATTTGAATTGCAACGTCAAAGGGAACTGAGATATTTGTTAAAAAAAATAAAAGATGGAAAAATGGATGGGTGTGGGAATATTAGTGGTCTTGGGTGTTCTTATGGTGGATTTATTGCCAGTACATGTGGAAGGTGCGGATCCTGATCTGGTAACAGATTTTGATGCTGGTGCAGTTGATAAATTGGATGGGAAATTCTTCACATTTACAGGGTTTAGGTTATCCTTTCACCAGCAATAGCAATAGGAATAGCAGCACCGGCATATTTAAAGTTAGCAAAGCTAGCGTGGTAGAATTTCCAGGGCTGTCAGGACTGGGCGTTTCATATGCTTTACTGCAATTTGGTCCGGATAGTGTTAACCCTCCACACCACCATCCACGTGCGAGTGAAATCTTGTTGGTGATACAAGGAATCAGGATCGCTCACTGTGGGGTTTGTAGACACCACTAACACACTCTTCAACAACACCCTCCACAGTGGGGACATGTTCATTTTCCCGAAAGGCATGGTCCACTTCCAGATCAATTTTCACAAGTCTAAATCTTCTCTCGCTATCAGTGCTTTCGGTGGTGCAAATCTAGGGACTGTCTCTCTCCCTTCCAGAGGAGGCACCCCAAACCATCGACCAGAGGAGGCATGACCCCAGGAAAGAGGGCCGAAGCAAATCCAACCAGGCCGAAGAAGAGGAGAACGGGTCCAAGCCGTCGCTACCCAAAAACATGTCGCTGTAAAACGAGGTTGAACACCAATACCGTCAGCCGTCATTCCCAGCTCTGGAAAAATCTTACTAATTTTAGTCATGAGATCCTTTTTACGCCCCAAATATATTCCATGGAAGGAGGCTCTGATGTCTATGTCATCGGTAATATTGTTCATTTTGATGCCGAAGAACTGCATTCGCATGAAGAGGTCATCTTCCATGTGAGGCCCAACATATTGCCAACTTTGAACTGTATCTGTTACATTATCGCTGCCGGTTTTTAACACAGTGAAATCCGTGACAATAGTGGTGACTACAAACCAGTAACCACTATATTTTGTTTCTAAGCGGGAGACTGGAGTGTGGGAGTGGGACTCCAGATTCGGGGAAAATCTGGATTAAATGCTAAGATCCGAAATAAATATAGCAACTTGCCAACTACTAGGTTTTCAAATGTTAAATCCATATATATTTTGAATTAAAAACTTACTAACTACGGCACATGCGCAGCCTACAGAACTTTCACTTCCATTTTATAAGAACAAAAATCAAGTCCATGTCCAAGTTGGACTGTCCCAGATTCCCAGTTTCATGCTGAATTGACTGACGGGAAATTTGAAAGGTTGCCCTTCTAATGACAATTTAAATAAAACGCTAAACTTCCTTATTGTCAAATATTTTTTAGATTTTGCTTTTTTTTTTACGGGCAAATTTTCTATTGCACTTTTCTGACAGGTTAAAAGCCCTTTGACGGGCTGTGACGGGTTCAATTTTGAACGCTGATGGCGATGCACTCCACGTTTATACATTACACGGTAGTCAAGATGTTATACAACTGACTACATTCATCATTAAAAACTACAACCATGTGGAGTAAGGTAAGAGAATGTCCAGGGTATTTTGTAAATAAATATATTTTAAATTAGTTTTTTTCATGTGTTTCATGCAATGTGAATGCCGAACGGTATATGTTATTTGTTTTAGAGGTATCTATATTACTTTTGTAGTAGATGGTGATTAGGGGTGTGATTGATTTCATAAGTGTAACTTAATGTGAAGGTTTTTTCTTCTTTTCAAACTCGTTAACCCTTTTTAATAGTTAATTTATGTTGAAGTTGATGTTGTATGTATTTTATTCGGGTTTATTGTGTTAGTTGTGCATTGGTTGGTGTTTTGTTGGGAAATTATTTATTGTACAGTTGATAATGTGTGTGATTGATAGTTGTAGTGTAGGAATTGAGTTGAAACATTAGATTGAAATTTTGTATGTGTACATTTTTTTCAGTTACAACTTTGTACATTTAAAGTTTCATATCATATTTCACAATATCTAATAAAAGTAGATCTGGGTGCACACAATGAGACATGTATACATTTTCCTTTTTTATATCATGTATAGTAGCCTTTAGTGGGCTTTTTTAGCTTGAGTAAACATGTTTACATTTGATACCCCTTGAGCAGCAATTTCGCTTTGGATTGAATAAGTGTTGAGTATAGTAGTAGCAGGGGTGCTATCAAAGCAGAGGCTATCTTTTACGATACGCTGAGTGACAGTAGTCTTGCTTCCTCCTTCCTTCTTGCTCGAAGTGTTGCTACGTTCCCCATTTTTGAGTATCGTTCGAATGAAAAAGCAGGTGAAATACGCAGATTTGCAAGCGAGGGAACTCTGGAGAAAGCTGTGAATGTAAGACCCTGTCTTTCAGTGGTTCCAATGTCGACGGTTGCTCTCTGTAAAGTAAGTCCCTGTGACTTGTGGATAGTTAATCCCCAGGCCATTTTAATTGGCAATTGTCTTCGATTCCCTCTCGAAATAGGGGGTATGGGAATATGTAACGGGTTGCTAGGATCCCAACATGGGCCATTGTATCTATCAAATTTGACAACAACAAATAAAGGTAATGCTGGTGGTTGCATTGATGTGTCGTAGACAATGTCGGTGATAGTTCCTGTGGCCCCATTCACGAGGCCTGCGTCAACCCATAGATTTGCAATAAGCATGATTTTTTGTTGTTTGCACAGCAAAACTGTGTGTTCCAACTGATCATCATCAGGATCTCCTGGTCCGGTTCGCCTGTTACTTTCAGCAATGGATTGGGCGATCGGAACATTCAATGCCTTCAACATTTGTAGGTTGTGGGAGTCGACTTGATCATTTTTTGCAAACAAATGTGGTGCATCCTTAAAAATTTTGAGCTCTTGCTGAGTTAGGTATGTGTCTGTGCGAGACATTAAGATTTCCCAATCCTCAATTAGAGGGGTTGAATCTCGCATGTGGAGCAGTAAATTTCGGAATGAAACTTGTGCATTGGTTGTTCCTTGTTGCCGAAATATTGTTTGCAATGTAATGGAAGTCTCAAATCCCTTCCAAAGGGTTGCTCCGTAGGAATTACTTGCATAAAGAGGACTGTCCAAAACTGGCGGTAATTGGCCGAGGTCACCGAGGAGGATGACTGATCTGTTTCCAAATTCAAATGTTCTCGAGTGTGGGAAAGCTTCGCGGAGCCTACTGTCAATTTTGGTTAGTAACTTTGGGCCGATGAAACTCATTTCATCTATAAGAACATATTCTATATGTTTCAGTGACTCTTGAAAAGATGATAATGCAGTACCTTCAAGGGGTTTGAGTTCTTTGATTGGAATTCGCAGGGCTGCGTGGATTGTGGATGTAGAGATGTTGAATGCTGAAACACCGGTAGGGGCGAGCACAAGTAGAGGTGAGGGATATGTGGTTGGTGATGTGAATAAATTGCGGATTTTATTTATCAAAAATGATTTTCCTGTGCCAGCCGTTCCTTGAATTATGAATCTTAGTGGAGGTAGAAGGGTTTTGTTTGCTGAATGGTGTAGTATGGTATCAAGAGCTGTTTGTTGTTCTGGAGACAAAGGAAGTGTGGAAGATGGTGGTGTGGCCTGTATGTTGTTGTTAAGTATGTCTTCCTTCTCTCTTTCAATGAATGATGAACCAGTTATCTGTAATTCATGCAGAACGTCATGTATGTTCCAATTATGTTGTACGTTGAAATCTCGTTTCCCCAACATGTCAAGACTGTCTAGGCCCGTGTTGTTTCCCGGGTGAAGTTGTGCAAAGACCTGCCATTCTTGCAATGGTTCATGTTGAATACTGCATTCGGGCTCTGAGTCTGAACTAACATCCGTAACAGGTCCTGTGTCTGCGGTTGTTCGTAAAACATGCCACGGTCTGTAGTTGTGCTTGAACATGTCCCAAGTGCCGTTGATGTCATGTGGGGTTGCTCCGAATTCTGATGCAATATTTCTGAAAGGTTTGTATAAAAGGAGTTCTGACCAACAGAAAAGGTCATACGACGTTGAATCCTGAGCTGGGACATCCACAAATCTCGGGTGGACCCGAACAATTGCGTGTATCGTTCGCTTTTTCCATTTATCACCTTTACGATTCTTGTTGTAGCTCCAATCTCGAGCAACTTGAATAAGTGGTAGGTGTTCCATGATTGTTGGACGAACTTTATATGCATCCAAGAAAGCGGATGTTTGTTCTGCATCAGCGTCACTTTCAACGACACGTCTCAGAATTTTTTTCCCAACATTCAATGATACAAATGGACGACTGCACATAACAAGTGGCATTTTTTGCAACATGTGGCATGTTTCTTGTGCGCCTATGTCATGTTCAACAACGCTTTCTGTGAGCATTTTACGGATCACGATATGTGCTGGAGAATCTGCATCTACGTCTCTTGAAAATCTAGATAACATTTGGTGATATGTTTCTGAGCGTTGCTCAGCTTTCGAAGCATATTTTGCAATATACTTAAGAACGGCATGGCGGGAAAGTACCGGTTGGTAATCGACATTTGCTCTCCATATGTATATCATTGTTCGATTGTGGATGTTCAATCTTTCATCATTTCTGGAAGGGAGGTACTTAATTTTCCCATCACTTTCAATGTGCAAGGAAGAAGTAGGTTGCGTGGGCCAGGGGGCGTTGTATCTGCACTGGAGCTGTGATTGCTTTCTACGTAGGCATGTCTGTTCAGAACATTTTGTGTGGCGCTGAACTCGATTAAGCAGTTCTTCAAGGTCTGAATTTGGGGAGGAGGATAGAATTTTTGTTGTATCTAGCAAGCAAGGGTCATCTAGGAGTGACCTGCGAACAAAATCCAAGCGGTTGCATGTCGGTTGAGGGTTCCAGGTAAACACGAACTTATCAAAGTATTGTTTTGTGGCCTTAATAACTGTTGTATCCTGCCAATCCATTTCGTCAACTTTGGGTGCATTCTCAAGCCACAATAAACCATGGACATGTGCGGAGCCTCTATGTTGCCATTCATACCTGCGAGACAAGGGATCATAAATATTAGCTATGTAGTTTGGAATTAACTTTGAAATAAGTAGATTTGATTACCTGTACCAAAAGTCTACTGCTCCAAGTTCCTTTTGCAATATTTCTTCACGAAATATTGTGAATCTGTGATGTAGGTATGCTGATACTCGATGAGGGTTAGAGACAATGTTAAGTGTTCTCCAACGTTGTGCAGCTCGAGGATCTGTTGGGCATTCACCTGACATAATATTGTGGAGATCTGGCCATTTAGTGTCTGCGGCACTTAGAGTAAAGAATAAGGTTGGTGTTCCCAATTGTTCCACCATATCTGAAAGCTCACTTCTAATTTTTTCCCAGAATGAATGTGTCCCTCGAAGGCTCAATCCAAACCACATTAAGTTTTCTGGGAGGTTGTCTTTGGGGTATTCCAGTAGTTGTCTTCGTAGGTCTCTAATTGTCAGAGGGATTCCAGATTCGAGGTTTTGTTTCATAAAGACTGCTGCTGTGGACTGGCTTCTGTGTCGCATTATGAGGTTTAGAAGGAAGTAATGAAATCTTGGGTGGGAACCGAAGCGCCCATCATGGTAACGCATCAAATGAAGTGCATATTCATGCATTGCAACTTCTTTTATGCGGGGTTGTTGCCACATTGCTTTCCCTGTCGGAAATAAAGTTGGGAAAGCCATTGAGAACAGGCCCTCCGTATTGTATTCATTTATTGGCGAGAGGCCAAGCTCTGGCCATGGCATGGTAAATGGAGTGTTACCATCGTGGTTGAGTAGGAACTGTTCGATTTCCTCTTGTTCTGTTCCTGCATTGTGAGGTGTTGGCACGAAAGACGATGAGTGTTCATATGTTTCATCAAAGTGAGTGGGAGCATCATTATGATGAGCTATAGAGGAACTTTGCATTTGGGGTAGTTCCAATGTGGTTGTGTTAAGAGAGGAGGAAACATTTGACGACTATGATGGTAGAGAGGAAAGGGCGTCATCGTCAATTAAGACATCTTTGTAATAGGGATCGTGTTGGATTTTATATTGCAACGCTGCCCAAACACGAGATCTACTAACGTAGAAATCATAATTTTTTAAATTAGATCCTTCCCTTTGTATGAGAATTATGTCCAAATCTCCTAGGTGGTGGGGTAGGGTCTTTGCTATTGAAGTAATGTTTTGCGGGAAGCTTATGGTGTGTCCTGAGTATTTGTATTGCCCGCCACGTACTTGGGCGACTTGCAGGAACGGATTAACTTGTGCGATAAGCATCTCCTCGATTTGGGTTAAAGACGCAAGAACGGTAGCCTGATTTCCAGGGTCCATGTTGTTCCATGAAGAGAAGCGGTGGCCTTGTTTTTCAGTTTTGCATCTGTTACAGGATGGAAAGCCTTCAAAGGAAATTGTTTTAATTCCAGGGTAATTTTCCAAACAGATTGAGCAAGTTTGTATGTTCGCCAACAAATCTATTCTTTTGCGAAACCGATGTTGGGCTTCTAAATTCAGCGAACAGGGTGGGGATATGGGAATTGTCTGTGTATTGGAAGGGGTGGGGTGTTCTGTTTCAGTCCTTTGTGGATTGCAAGGTGGAAAGCAGTCTAAAGGAGAGGATAAACTGGTTGTATTAGTGTGATGAACTGAAGAGAGGTCAGTACTTGAGATAGTTTCATGTGGCATCCCAGACATTTGGGCGAAAGTGACAGTTGTTAGCAAAGATGGGTTCGTACGGAAGGAAGTGGTATGCTCTTGAAAGTTTTCTTCCATTGGTAATTCTTCAGTAGTTGTATTTGATGGCAAGATTGGAATGTCAGGGGATCGTGGGTTGTTGGTCGTTGTAAGTTGAAAGATATTAGAGAATTTCATTGTTCTTTGCTCTAATTTACGATGTCTTTGCTCAGTAGTTATGTGTACTTTATTTTTCGCGTAATTCTCTCTTCGTTGGGCTCGTTTTGCAGGAGTCGACATGATTGTGAAGTCACAAGATTATGGTGTACCACCTGTTGGATAAAGATCATTTTGGGTTAGCCAGGAACGATACATAGTTTGATGACAAACAAATGCTGAAATAAGTGAAAATGTAAAACTAAATTCAATTGTAATTCATGTGGAGTTCCAATGGGAAATACGAACAAGAGGTAACAATTTGAGTTTTGAGAAGCTACTTTTTTTATTAAGGAAAAGAGTATTACATATGTAGAAACATACAATGTGTTCACATACTACAGAAGGATGTAAATACGTACATAACAAAATTGCCTTTTGTATATTCATTTTCTTAAAAGTACTAACAATCCACATAATAGAAGGAGACAATAGTATGTCAGTGTATAAGGGAATTCAACAGTTTTCTTTTGAAGAAGGGAAAAAAGTGCAACATAGAAATGAAATAAGAAACATAACAGTGATAGTTCAAAGTATAGAATGGGATGAGCGAGGGTGTAATGTTTGAAGGGACGGGTGGGTTGGAAATCCTTGCGTAAAGGTTATGGAGGAGTTGCAGTGTTTTCCGCTTTCTTTGAATTGAGGATGACACATTTCAATCTGTTGTTTCCGCAATATGTCTCTTTTTTCAGTGAAAGTGTGAAGCAGTATTCGTTGCCGATGATATTACTTATAATTTCACTAGTTGCATCTTCGTCTATAGACAATATATGGAGGTCGCTAGCTGCAACACCCATTATTAATTCAGCTGTCTCATCAAAAGCAGTAACTGATTGAAGTTCTCCTGTTTGGTCCTTTAGATCGATTCTGAGTGCATATCTATAATCGTAGTTTTGAACTTGTCTGTTGCAACTCGAACATAACCATGAACCATTACCATTCTCTCTCACCTTCTTCCTGCATTGTTTTTCACCTTTTTGAAGAGGACATGCCTTGTAAAAAAAGTTGTCCATGCTGATATTCGTGATTTCTGCAGTAACCATGGCCCATTCATTTCTCTCAGTGTTCCCCATATTTAGTACCTCCAAAATCGTCGTTACAGAGGTTAGGCTTTTTGGAGGGCCCAGAAAATGGCTTGTGATAGACGGCGCCGGAAGCAAGTAGTCATCAGAATCAACCCAGCCATGAAGTGTATTAGTTTCTGAAATTTGAGGGTTGACGTAACATTTGGTTCTTGAAACAGTGTCCACTGAGCTTCCATTGAAACTGGAGACGCGAGCAGCTTTCAAGGCGAGGACCGGAAGAGGCGGTATAGAAAGCATGTCTTCAAGTTCGTTGCTTATATCATCTAAGTGTTGTCCCCATAATGTGACACTTACACTGAAACCCGACATGTCCTTTAATTGCAGTGTTCTTCTCTTTGTTTCAGACTTGTCATACCGACGAATTGTTGAGCATGGTGACATCGTAACAACAATGCCAATCAAATCAACTGTAGAACCTTCAGCGCTTGTAGGTAATTCCTTGATTTTGGTGAAGTGAAAGTTATGGGAAGGTATTGTATCTTCATTTGCTATGAGTAGAGATATGGTTGAGGAAGGTTGCAAGAAAATCTCCAAAGCATTGTTCAAATGGTTGTAACATAGCTTTGCATCAGCAATACTCGCAATCCTCCCATTGGAAATTATATATAGCTTTCCATTCTCAATCTGCTCATAGAATGCTTCCGCGGCCTCGTTGAAACAAGTGATGTGGATTTCCCCTCCTTCCTGATCAACAAAATCAAACCCAAACACGGATCCATTTCCCCTTGCATTGTGATATTGGCGAAGGGTTGTTTTTGCTAGGGCACGGCCCTCTATGGACCACATGTGCATAGATGTATTCAAAGCACTTATTTTAGTTGGTGTTCTCGCAAAATATTTGTTAACCCAGTTTGCACTTGCATTTGTTTGCGGCAATTGAATGTGTAAGAGAGCATTTGTTGGTAGTCGGATTGGAGCACCGATTACCAAATGTGTTTCGACAAGAACAACCATTTCAATGATAAGAACAGTCCTGCAATGGAAAAGGAAATCGGGATAGAATTAGAACTGATAAACGGATCGAAAAAACAAACAGAAAGAAATTATAATTAATATAGGAAGTTTATGTACATTGGTAATTGAGCTAGAGATGAAGCTTACAGTTCACTTTTGATCATTCTAATAAGGGATTTGTGTAAGAACACAATGGAGCCTTCTTGTATCGATTTTTCGGTTACACGACTTGCAAATTTGGAGGGTAGAAGTGCTGTCTGAAAATGTATCCCATCTGAAAGGTCAACACGATGTTGGGCACCAGTGTTGAGAATGGACCTTAGGGAGGACAAGTGGAGTATCTAAAATGTGGGGTCAACATTGGAACCGCCCTCAATCAATTGAGTAATGCCTTTGTGTGTCAAATTTATTTCCATGGCAACTAAAAGATGCTCGCGATAGCGGGAATTCTGCAAATATATGGTGGACAATGTAAACTTGTAGGGCAGACAATCATGATAATGAAGGATGTGTTCAGGAAAGCATGCATTTGTAAAGAATGAGAACCTTTAAAGTTTCCTTCCTTATTATTGTATATGTGCTAAAAAGCAAAAACACGAAGTCTAATCCTTTAACAATTCAATATGCAAAAAAATTCTATAACACACAAATCTTTGGTTGAAATGAACTAAAATTTGCATGGTTGAAACGAATTACAGATTATTATGTTAAGCAAATTGAATGGAAGACAATAAGAGCAATACGTACACTTGACGTAAGAAAACTATAGGTATTTATATGGACATACAGTTTTAAAGAAATTCGAAAGCCATAGTTATTGGATTACATAAACTAAACATGTGTTTAAAAAGTTTGATTCTATGTCCGATGTATATTGCCACAATGCATACATGGAATTATTTGGTACGAGTTACAGTTTGTTTCAAAAACACTTATAAACAAACACTTATAAACTAACCACTACAAGTTATTTCTTTAAATCAAATTTCTTGTTTTTTGCTTGTGCAATTTTCTTAGCACATTTCTTGTATTTTTGTCCATTTACAGATGCCTCAATTGGTATTCCCATTCTCCTCAATTTGTGGGGTGGTTCATATTTCAATGCATCTTCGTTAGAATCATAAATCAAACAGAAGTCTCGTGAATGATCTCCAATTGTTCGGATTTTGGAGAGAAAATTGGGGATGTTGGCATCAAGTGAAGGCGATCTATGATCACTTCAGCTATCACTGTTTTAGGTGGTTTCAATTTCCTGTAATGCAAAACATTAAAAAACACATTGAATATGCTTAAAATCTTCTTCCCTCTGCAAGCGAGGCGTAGTTAATGTCAATCCCGTTGTGGGGAGGGGAATTGTGTTTCTAGTCTGCATCATATTAAACTGGAGAGAGACAATAAGTATGTTAGTCCACAAAGATGTTCTTAGGTATGACGGGCAGCTTTAAAAGCCTTGTCGCTGATCAGTCTAACGTCCAACTTGGGACGCTTCGAAATGGCCTCATTGGGGAACGAGCCCCTCGGCACATAACGAATCCTGTCATTGACGAAGGCACATGCCCCCACATGTCACTTCGGGAAATAGATTGGACCCAATTTGAAATATAAATGGAACAATCTAAACAAAATAACATCAAAACTCTCTACAATAATTCCTTAGTCCATAGCATGCAATAAAGAGATCAACTGAATAAAAACTTCAATCAGTATTGAAACCCACCTGAAGTTCGTCTAGAGACAACACTCTTTTCTTTACCGTCAGAGAAAGAGAAGCGCAAATATCCTGCAAATAAACGAAATAGAAAGTTATTAAAACTAACTGTATCTGCGAATTCAAAAGGAGGCACTCATCCATTAAAATTATTCTATATTTTTAATTTCATTCTCAAATATAATACAACAAAACCAAAAAGATTATAAAGAGTTATTAAAAACTGTATATTAGTATATTAGTATATGTATTATAAAGAGGTACATTCGAGAGTGTTTCTACTATCAGTTGTTATCCTTGTTTTGATCATTTTTTCTGATTTAGCTACATGTACACAATGTTGTATATGAAACCAAATGAAATAGTCTGTCTCATTTGGAAGTATATGAGCAAGGATGATATATTTTGAATAAAAAGTTTATGAAAGTTTAGAGAGGTTTAATATTTTGAAAACTTAAATAACATAGTGTCAGGCCCTCAATTCATTGGCACCGGAGCTTAAATCCACTAACAAAAAATCCTGCAACATATTTTACTGCAACTTGGATCTTCATAAAGCAAATAACATTCACAGCTAATAGTATTCTGCTGGATTCATCTGTGTGATTATATTTTTGTCCAACATTTTGGATTTAACTGCTGGATCCATCTTCAGGGACATAAGAGTGAAGCCAAAGCATTCACAGTAAAGCTTCATTGTGATGTTGAACCGCACACAAGTAATATCTTAAACACATGGAATCATCCTAAAATATAAGGAGGAACTTTAGTCCCTAGTTAACATGCTTATACATATTTCAAAACAATCAGTATAATCTCATTACAGTCATCAAGTGTTGTATTATTTTTACTGTTTCAGCTTACAATCCGTGCGAGACACATCTGAATCATATCAATTCAGTTATTTTAAATAATGTTTCAGTCATTTATTTGGACATCTTAAACAGTAAGCCAAATCTTCAACATATTCCTTAAACTTCTTAGTCACGAATGTCTATGCTTAAATACTTCACATGATAAATCCTGCAACATATTTTACTGCAACTTGGATCTTCATAAAGCAAATAACATTCACAGCTAATAGTATTCTGCTGGATTCATCTGTGTGATTATATTTTTGTCCAACATTTTGGATTTAACTGCTGGATCCATCTTCAGGGACATAAGAGTGAAGCCAAAGCATTCACAGTAAAGCTTCATTGTGATGTTGAACCGCACACAAGTAATATCTTAAACACATGGAATCATCCTAAAATATAAGGAGGAACTTTAGTCCCTAGTTAACATGCTTATACATATTTCAAAACAATCAGTATAATCTCATTACAGTCATCAAGTGTTGTATTATTTTTACTGTTTCAGCTTACAATCCGTGCGAGACACATCTGAATCATATCAATTCAGTTATTTTAAATAATGTTTCAGTCATTTATTTGGACATCTTAAACAGTAAGCCAAATCTTCAACATATTCATACAGAGATGCTAACAAAACTCTTGTAAATTTACATCATACACCTCATACACCTCAAATCCAGAGATGCTAACAAAACTCTTGTAAATTTCCTCATCATTATAAGTTTGATGAGTGTTTTTTATTTCATCAGTAGGTGTTTGTGTATCTGATAAGGATGGTAAATATCTAATTTAATGAATTTAGTTGAAACAGGGCATGCATGCTTGTTTAGAAATTTTAAAAAAATTGCCCAACCTTCTTTTGAAAGTTAATAAAAAAGCAATGTTTGGATGGCAGGCAATGACACAAGACTTTGTAGTTCAAGACGGGTCAGGTACAGAAGCAATAGTAGCCTATTACAAAAGCCTGTGGAGAAGCAAGACTGACACAATCTCTTAAGATCAGATTTGACTGTATGTCCTAAATTCATCAGGTTTTTGAATTCTTACAGATTTCTCATCAGTAATGAATTTGATGATATCATGCTAGATTTCATCAGTTATTACTGGCGTGTGTATTCCTTGAGGATGACAAATATGTAAGTTAAGCAATATAGTTGAATCAGGGGTTTTTGTCACACTATGAACAATCATCTGATAAGGATGGTAAATATCTAATGTAATGAATTTAGTTGATACAGGGCATGCATGCTTGTTTAGAAATTTTAAAAAAATTGCCCAACCTTCTTTTGAAAGTTAATAAAAAAGCAATGTTTTTATGTTATTGATGAATTTGGGTCCGCAGAAGTTTTCCACCCTGACACAAGACGCTGGACTACTGTGGAAAATAGGGGAAACTCTGATCAAATTGTGGAGCCGAATATGGTTCATGTGTCTCCAAACAAATCATCCTTTAAACCCATACAAATTAAGAAACAAAACATTACAAGGAAAAACGACTGTAAACAGAAGAAAAAAGATAGGAAATACCTTACGAACTGTTCTTTCCCGGACTGAAATACCTTACGAACTGTTCTAGACGCAGCTGAATGCAAAAAAAACAGAATGGATCTCGACTATTTAAAGACAATTCCGCATGCAAATAAAAGTCAATAAAAAAACATGCGTTAAAAATAGGTTGTTAAAAATAGAACGAAAAAGCCATGCGTTTAAAATTTTCCTGCAATAGAAAAAACGACATGCAAACAGGCGTCAAAATAAAACACAGTGGAAAAACGTCCAGGAGGCCGTCAATTTTAGCATCATCGTAGAAACGTCCGTAAGGTCCATTCCCATAGGGGGAACGCCTTCGGCGTAATAAATAAAATAATTAATATTGAGCGATCAAGTCAATATATTATAATTAATATATATTTGAGGTAATATAATATTATTACATTAATATAGTTTTATATTAGTTATATTAATGATGTTTTGTTAAATTCATCTTAAAATATGCTACACTAATCATATATTTTTATACAATATAAAAATATAGAGAATAGAATTTCAATATTAATATAAATTTATTAATAATATCTCAGTACAAGTGTAATTGGGTAACTATATTTTATGATAGATTTTAATTTCAATTTCAAAAAATTGTGGATTTTCTACGAGGAAGTGTAGGATATGTGAGTTCTCTATGAATTATTATCACTATGTGTAAATTGTCGAGCATCCACAATACCTAAAAATCAATAAATGAAATTGTCATAGAGATGCCACAATTATTCCACAACTATTCCAAATTGTGGAAAATTTGTGGAATAATTGTGGTAAAAAAGGCATATATGTTGTAGTGAGGGTAAGGAAGAAGGCAAGAAGATGTAGCCATGGAAGGAAACTCAAGCTCTTGGGTGATTACTCACAAGAAGGAGAGTTAGTTTTAGCATCCCTCTCCTAGGGTTTGCTCCAATTTCTAGTTGGTATTAGCATCTCATTTGCAAGGAAAAAAACTACCCAAATCGGGTTGTGGGTATTTGCCCAATTTATTTTAGTTTATTTTGAGTTTTAGATTGTAAGTCTGCACTTATGAACTTTGTATTTTTCTTATTTGAATGTATATTGTTATACATGTATTCATATATTCTCTTAATATTTTAATACCTATTTTATTATTTAATCAACTTGATATAAACTGATCCATATAAGTTTGAATACATGCATTTTATTTTAATTTAATTAACCTGTAATTTTTTCTTTTACTAAGATATTTTTGGATGATTGTTGATGTGATCAATTTGTACAATGATCACAACATCAACAATCATCCAGAAATATCCGTAAAACATCCAATATGTCAATATAGTAGTAACAGTTACAACATTGAATATTGATATATGAATCAGTCATGTAAAATTCATCGCAATAGTCACATCATGTCCCATGTATAACACATATGTACTATCATCAAACAAGTAAGACAAGTGTATCACTGTCCATCTATAAATGTCTAATGTCTAATACAATATCAAGGTCTAGGGATCCAATACAGAGTGAGCAGAGACATAACAATATTAAAAATAGTAACAATATCACAATTAGTCTGTAACAAGGCAACCATTCTAGCTCAGCATCGTATACTTAAATTCTCATCAAGGTCCACAATACAACCATACAATCAAAATATTAATATAAACACAATAATACTCATAATGTCTCACACATCTTATTAGGATGCTAACTAGAATAGAGCAACAAGGTTTACAATTAAAAATTAATTCAAAATTGATACACGGTTCAATCAGTGTTGAAGAGGAGTGAGCATTACAGTGTGCGGGTAGAGCTCTGCAAGACCCTTTCCAAAACTTGACTAGCAAGCTTTAAAACCTCTGAAAACACATATCTACACCCACAAACACAAATAAATGAGGGGTTGTGAGGTGGAGAGTGTTGGCGCGTCTCTACTAATTTTTTTTTGTCTCAAACATGATTTTAGACAATAATCGTATAAATCCGTTTTTTGGGCACCACACCCGCTCTCTCTCCTCTCTTAATCAACAATTTGCATTCTAGCTTTAACACCAACTGATAAAACAACAAAATCTGAATGCGAGACTTGAATGTAATCATTGGTTAATGAAATTAAGTAGTAGGGTATACACGGATCAAACAACTTCATATATTAAGTTACAACATTAATGAAATGAAGTTGCAATGTATAAAATCATTTAACTTAGTACATTGAGTTACAACATTAATGAAATAAAGCTCCAATGTATATAGGCATATAATAACTTAATATATTGAGTTACAATAATAATTAATCATGATCAAACTCTGAAAATAGAGGAGACAATTATAACTAACTAATTAACTAAACTAGAACTAGTCAATACATACAAATGAACTCGACTAACACAATAATGAGCTAACACTATCCCAAAGTTACAATTACACATCAAAAGGTGCATTATTATCTACAATAATAAAATAAACAATGCTAAATTAACCTCTAAAATGCTAATTTTAACAAAAACCTCCTAAACACTTTTATTATAAATTGACACTATCCCTACTCATTACATTTGGAACTATCCTCTACCCCTCACAAATGAAGCAAAATCCCTCTTGCACATAATTTCATGTGAAGAATTCCATTTCCACCCCTTCAATACGCTCATTATTCCAATGCAACATTGACTCCTCTAGATTGAAAAGAACAGCAACTTATCTAGCAGTTGGAAGAAACCACAGAAATTACTCACTTTCTGACTCCAGGAATGACAGAGGAGAGCTTGATTTCTAAAATTTCTACTTCCAACTCTCCTTTTCCATGAAGTTGAACAAAGGAGAGCTTGCTTTCCACTGTGGGGATTGAAGCTGAAGATGGCTGTATCGTTTCCACCATTCCATGAAGCTACTCTCCTCCAAGAAAACGTCTACAGAAACACTCCTATCGTTTATCATCTTCGAAACATAATCTTCAAACTCCAGGCTTTCTTTCAGTTGGGCATTCTCCAAGGCTTTACAAGCCTCTTCTAGGCGAGCCCAAAAACAGGAGTCCAGAGTTAAGGATGCAAACTTTGTGCGCTCTTTTTTATCTCTACCAATGCGAGTTTGGTCTTTTTCTTTCAACCATCTCTCCAGAACTACGTAACGATGTGGTCTGATCTCATCTAAAAGATAGCTTTTGTTGCTTTTCTGGGAACGATAGTGGTCTGCAATGTCCAGAGGCTCTACAAGTCTTCTGTATGCAGTGCCAGCATTGATCCATTTATTTTGAAATTGGAAGTCAATGGGCAATACATGCTTCTCCACCTTCTCAATAATGTCGTCCCAGAATGACCCCAGATTTTTTCTGGCCAAATCTATATGAAAATCTTTTTTGTTACTTAGTTGTTTGAAAACATCATAGTAGCTAGGGCCGTTGACCTTATAGAGCCCTTTGTACCATTCCACCTCTGCCAGATAACTTTGGCGCTTGCTCAGCTCGCCATTTAATTTTTCATTGTTCTTGTCTTGCTCGTTTTTCAGCTCTCTAGCTTTTGTGAGGGCAATACGTGCATACTGATTCTGTTTCAAAATCAGAATACATCAGTCTACACAAAGAAATAAAATAAAATTGAGAGGAAAGAATGCAGAGAACTAAGAAGCTACTACAGCAAGAGATATCAATTTTATAACTTGAATAACTAAAGATGACTGTGGTTCAACCGTAGATTGGTAATGAAAAACTTAAAAGTATACTGTCATTGCTGGGTCACAGACTTGAGACATCTATAATAACTGCAGTAGCATACCTAAGGACCAGAGCATTGCACCCCTGTTTGTGGCCCAGAGTGAGGGCTCACCAACCCTGGTTTAATCAATGAAAGAAATGCAGTTCAACGGACGTTGGGAGAATATGTCAAGTCTCTAGTTTGTAGTAAGCACAAGCAGTTGATCACACATGACATTTCCATTTAATGTTGGTGACAGACATGGATAAACAAAAACCACACTTTTAATGTGCCAACATTCAAACCATGGTTTGAAGTGAAGGCCATTGGTGAAACGGTTCAGTGGGTACTGGGTAGCTTGAAGATTACACCAAATAACTGCGGAATCACCCATTGCATTTAAGGATAAAAGATCAATGGTATCACCTCTGAGACTTGAATCACTAGAGAGAAGGCAGACTCTACCCATACTTGCTCATTGTGGAATCTACACTATCTCCCCTCTCTAGCCTGCCTTAATCTAAATCTTAACATGAAGGGGCCTCATATAAAAAAACTCATATTCCATGTGATTTTGCCCCTAGAAAAGTTGAATTGCAAGTGTTCACTTGGCAAAGAAGTCACACTGCAACGCTAAACTCTGGAATGTGAAAATTAAACTTGGAAAAAAGTCTATTTATAAGGATATAAAAAAATCAATTTTTAGATTGTTTTTGGAAGTCTAGCACAGTAGGAGCGATGAGATTACCTGAGCCCCAACACCCACTGCTTCCAATTCCAGTGCTATTCCCATCACAAAGGAGTCTTCTGAGAGAAAATTTGCAATTTGCGTTGCATTTAGTATGTAATCAGTGACAACATTCAAAATATGCTCATACCCCGTGTGCTCTGAAATACAGTCAACGGCAATTTGATCAGAAGACATCCCTTCTTCCCCCTGGATGGTGTAATGTAGCATCTTCAGGACAGCTTCAGAGTCCTCAATACAAGCTGCACCACGGCCTGAACAGAACATATAAGTACCAAAGGGTTTATACGGACTTCTAAGACCAGAATGTCCTGGATAATTGTTTGCTATTGTAGATATGAACATGAGGACATTGCTAAGAAGAGTCCTGCAAGCCTCTTGAACAGAATCAATGCCTATAATGTTCTGCCAATATGGCATAATTGCCTTCAAAGGCTCCATAATTGATTCAAATGGCGCAAGGAGCATCCTAGGAACAATATCATGCTTGGAAACCACATGACAAAATTTTCCTGACCAATCTTCACGACCAATTGCTTCCCCAAGTCTAGCATCTCCCACCAAAGGAGAACCGAATGTAATGCAAAAGGGAGAGATGTTTCTCGCCCTCTTTTCCAGAAACCAGAGTGTGGCCAGAGATGCAACTGCACCTCCTATGGAATGGCCAGCAAATATAATGGCTTGTTCCTTTTTTTGTTTTGAAACTCTCTCCATCTGATGTAACAAACAAATAATTAGCATTAATTTCAAATCTAAGAATTTGGATCGCCACTAAAATAAGTAATATAGGTTTTTATAAGTACTCTAAACAACTGAGTAATAGCTGGTTGTCAATATTGTTTTATATTTCCTCAAGGCATACCAATATGAAATTATGAAATGGACATATAATAGGAGCAGTGGGCACAACATGGAACGACTGAAATGTACACTATTGGGGTCACAGCAATTAAAATGCTGGGGGCTTTATGATCACCAGGGTTTAAACCTGGATGTTTTGCATTGTTATGCCTGTCTCAATCACTGCAGCAGATTTTCATAAACAAACACTTAGAATAAAATTCTTCTGGATTCATCTGCATAAATGTTTTGGATCTTATTACTGGATCCATCTTCAGGGAATAAGAAATCAAACATTAGCATCATTCCTTGCTACTCTAAAGATGGATCCGGTGATGGAATCTGAAATATCAGAAAAAAATTATATCAGGTAAATGAATCCAGAATCTTTTTTTTTTCAATTATTACACTGGAAAGAAACCAAACTTAAATAAAAAACCCATTCTTTTCCCTCTGGATTAAGTAAACAGACTACGTAAATGCATGTGCTAAATGTGTTATATAAGGATGAAAAACTTGTGACTGCAAAAATTTATCAGTATAAAAAGATAATTAGACTTAACAGGCATAGTTGTAGTGCATAATATTAACATGAATAATCATAAAACTATGGACAGATTCAAAGTTAATTGACATTTATCATAAGATTTTAGCCTCCCTGTTTTGGGGAAGATATCTACTCGTTAAGATTTTAGCCTCCCTGTTTTGGGGACATTCGGTTTCCTTAGTGACAGATTCGTCCAATGCAAGGAAGTGATGACATTCATCATTTAGAGTTTTCTTCCTCAATAACTTTTAAGTTTTACAAAGGTCAATAACTCCTGCAATTTCAAAGATTCGTAGCATAGATATTTATCATTCCGAGAAAACAATCAATCATGAACCATGGGTTATAATATCTAACATTTTGTATTTTAGTCTCTTGCCCAATTGGTAAGCTTTCTGTTTACACTTGTTCTTGCCTCTTTGGTATGCTTTCTAAGTCTCGGTCACAATAGTTATAAATATGGGATTATCATTAAAACAGCTTCAGATTTTTCACCCTTCAGAAGGTTCTTGACTCCGGTTTTTCAACTCTATATTGGAAAACATTTAAGCATGCCTACTATTTTATAAACCACGTCTTGCTCAGAATTGTTATATATGTGGAATTATTAACTGAAAAGAGAGTAATCTATAAAAAAAAATTGAATAAAAAAAAACAAAAAACAAAAACTTTGTTAGCCTGATCAATCAGATATATCATAAACCACAGACCTCAATGAAAAGTGCAAGATGCATCTAGTTCACAAGTGCAGGTGAGTATGCAAGAATTATCCGGGCATAAGAACCGCATTTTGAAGTGCAATTACATGGATCTTACAGCACAGATCAACTTTATAAGACACAGTAAATGGCCTATGTACCTGGTCTTTGAAATCTGAACTTTGCAGAATATGAAGGAATATTTTAAGAACTCCTTTGTGAACAAGTGCTGGCTCAGCATCATCACCCTTGAGGCAGGCAGAGAAGGCTGTGTTCTCATTCTGGATATTGCACTCTCCATATCTGCCATCGCTGACCATTAAATCTTCTAAAGAAAATGAATGGAAGGTCACATAAACCACACCTTCAAGTACAGTCACATGAAAAATATCCACATTATTTATAGGAAATCTATGTATCACTTCCCAAGTCCGGTGCAAGATTCCAGACGATATAAGAAAATTTCCGATCTCCGTACCAGCAGCGAAACTATAACAACAATTCTACAAGTCAGCACAAGTGGGCACCATGAAAATCAAGTCTTCTGAGGTCAGAACCCCTAAAAATTGCAGAAAGAAAGTTCAAAGATTATAATACTCAATGATGAAACCCATTTGATTTTCAGAAAGAATTTTCAGATTTCTGTGGTCCTTTGAGTACCCACAAAAAGTTCTGATTAGCTATCTACAATGATCATCTCTAATTTCCATTAGAAGCAATTTAATAAGGTCTACATACCCCTTCAGAAGCAAATGTTTTGCACAGAAATGACTTAAAACTTGCAAGTCGGATGAAAATTCACAAGCTCATACTTACTTCGGTGTGCTTGGAAAATCTAAATCCATAGTTAGCAACCTGTTGCTACCTTTGCTTCAAGTTTGTACGCTTTTCCTCGGAAGGAAATGCCCTCTTTAAAGAAATTTTAAGCAGGAAGTCATCAGCATCTAAGAAAAACTGTGGAAAAATAAGCCTCAAAGACATCGTACACAGAGGAAGGAGGAAAGGACGTGGGAAAGTCGATGTCAGTTCAGTCTGTATCGTATAGAAAATATAGAGATGATATTTTAATGTTTACATCGATTTGTTATATTGGTCTTAACTTCGATTACCTATTGGGGAAATCTTTCTACATTCAAATGTAGATCTACCTCCCTAGCATACATCACTACAACGGTCACATTTGATATGTATGTGATTTTGTTGACTTAGAAATCCGACTAACAATGGAAAAAAAGTAAGGAGGTCTTGTTATAATCTTGTTTTCGTACGTAGTGACTAAAATCTGAATTATGTTATTTTTGTGTATCTAACAAGAGTGTTTGCCCTAAATTAGGGTTGGCTTTAAATCTATTTTTATAGGGTATCATGAAGCTTATTAGTTGTAGACACCTAATTTAATACAAAATTATTTATTTGGTAGAATTTTGTATTATGGTATTGTATTTGTGTAGTTTTCAATTATTGGTTAAAATTAGGTTTTTAATAATAATTTTTTTTGTTTCTAATTATCTTCCGACATCTTCCACTACATTATTATATCTTTTTTCCTAGTTTTCCTCTCCTCTTTGGTTTCTTGTTATTTTGGTTACTACCCCAAAACCACACCCTTATGGTCAAATTTACCTCAAAACCATACTAATATGATTATAGTGTTTTTGACTCTTTTTCATGTGGGCCCTTTGTACCCATATTTGAGTATGTTGAAGTTTTAACTCTTCTTTGTCGATTTTGTTGTCTCTTGTTTGTCAACATATGTGTAGATATGATTTTAATTTGAATTCAAAATGTTTATAAATATAAGATGCATTTATGACATATGAGTGAATGATAGAAGAGCATCCATGTGCTAAAGACAATTAAAAGCATTTGAATTTATATTCAAGTATTAAACTAAATTAGAAAAATATATAGCATTTATTGCGTTGCATTGATTAGAGCATTGAGAATGATTAAGATTGGGTACTTCATTACAATGCTCCTTGACTTCATTATACTTGGTGTGAAGGATTGAATGGATTGTTCCCATTAAGGGGCTTAATAATAATGGAGGGATAATGCGTGACCCAAATATAATTTTCCCCCATAGTGGGTTCAAGAGTGTTGTAGATTTATTTGGGTTCGAGGAAGAAAATCAATTTTTTTAGATCTACAAAGAATTTAGGAAAAGCTAGTGAGATTTTGGGAGCCCCAAAGAAGACATATACGATCATTAAATCAAATTTGCTCTAACTGGCATGTTCAAAACCATCCTACTACAATATTGGAAGATGAACTAAATGGTTATTACGAAGGTTCTCTATATGTACTGATATTTTTGACTATTCTTCTCCTTCTTAAAATTGCTTTATGATTTCTATTTCTAACTATTATCTCGAATACTATAATAAATTATATATTCTTTTAAAACTCTCTCTTATCAATTATTATTATTTATACAATTTTACTATTTTATATATTTTTAAATGTAATAAATATATTATATTTGTAATATAAAAACACCTCTCATGTATAAAATCCATTTCCTAAAGTCATACAACATTATTAGAGATGCTTTGGCATTTTCTTTTCTAAAAATATTGGACAATCACCTCTTACTTCAAACTTATATCTAGAGTGAAGAATGAACAAATAAATTTTTGGAATTGTACCATTCAATAGGATAATTTTATTATTTTATACGCACTACTAATATTTATTTATTTAATAAATAATCTCTCAATTCATCCGGCATCTTTTGAGTTAAAGAAGTGAAGAAACTTAAGGTGGAAGGAAACCCGGTGAATAAAAGATGTAGGTAGTGGTGAATATATTCTCTCACTTAGGGGGTGCTACCTAGCTATCTATGATGCTTCCTTTTCTCTTTCAGAATCTAAGCCAAAAATACACGAGCTTGCCATGAAGCTTCCCATCACTAGAGTTGTACTAGAGGAATATGTGCCCGGTGACATGATCAAATGAGAAATTCTTGATTTAACAAGTGCCATTATGATATGGTTTAAATGAAGGTTATTTTAGCAATGGACTTAATTTAAGTCTTCTGTGTGAATTTTTAATAAAGGGATATGATTTATTTCATTTGATATGTGTATGTGTATGTGTATTATAAGGAATTTAATTAGATTATTTAATTTGGTGAGATTATTATATATATGATTTTAGTTGTTATCATAAATAAAATTGATGTAATTTATTAATTATTATTTTTATCAAAAAGAAGTGTAATGGTTACACTAATAACAATATATGGGGATTATAAGATTTGGCAAAGCAATTCCAAAATATGTTGAAGAGACATATCTGAATATATTACACGTTCTTTTAGTAAAAGGGATAGTCAGTAAATTATATTAATTTTATTTATGATAATGACTAAAATTGATACACACATATATATACATACTATATATGTATGTATGTATATATATACTAGCAATCACATGCGAGCAGTGCGATGTGAACTCGGAATGTATGTGGTTGAGGAATGCTTTGTGGAAATTTGAAGGTAAGAAAGAAGCGGAGTTTATGTTGGTTAAGGTATTTGATTTGTCATCAATTGAAGAATAACGTGTATTGTTCTTGATAGAAGAAAGAATGGTAGGGTAATCATTTATAATATTCTTGATTTTAATAGGAATATACAAGATAAAACATTTAATTATAGCATTTTCTATGTCAAGAGGAGGAGAAGTGAAATCATATTGAATTATATCGGTTCAAAATTATATCGAATTATATCATTTCCTATACTATGATGAGAAGGAAAGGATCCAAAGCATTATTACTATTATTTATTTCAAGAGATGGAAAGGAGAAAATCATTTGATTTATCTTTAGGATTCAATTTGATTGAAACATTAAAGAAGGGATAATGAGAGATACAAAATTTCCACAATCACTACGATTGTCAGTATAATCATCCTCATGATCGTAAGTACTTAGATATTTAATAGAACATACATATAATGTGTATCCTCAAGAACAAACATAATTACTTGGTCATAAGAGAAGGTCCAATTGTTTATGGTTATCTTCGATATTATGTTGAAATACCAAAAAAACTAAATAAAGTAGGGTTTACCGATACGTTCCCTAAAAAACGTAATATCGGGATGAGTGAATACATGAATAATTCAAGAGACTCCTCCTTCTCCAAACAAGAAGACATGTATACAAAGACAACTAGACAAGACAAATATTAGATAATGATTTAATGAATTACTTGGCAAAGGTCGATCCCAGGAATCCAAAGGGCTTCCTTGAAGGGTGTCAACTTGTGTCATATAATAAAGTGATATGATAATAAGATAAGAAAATGATAACAATTTTAGAATTCAAGAGGGATGGAGAGATCATGCTCTGCTTGATATGCGGCCTAGGCTAGGGATGTGGCGATCTCGAAGTCCAGGAAATAGTTGAACCAAGCTTGCTATGATGTGTTTTGTATTTCACGTATTACTGTGATTTGTTCCTCAATGTATTCGATTTCGGGAGTGGGCAATAACGCATAGGCTGAGTTCGTGGACGATATCGAATTGCTCCCACACGAAAATTTGTTACAAAATCAGGAGGTCGCATATGCTTGTGATGGGGTGCGATGCACCTAAAAGAATCATCAATAGAGAATACATCTTGTAAACACACATATTAGGCCAAAAAATATTGTTAAAACATATGAAAAATGTCTGATAACTAATAAAATGCTAAGTATAATAGGGATCATTGGCTATCCATAGGTATTGTGGGCGATCAACAGAATCAAAGGTGATTCTATGAATAGTTAGTGATCTCTGTGTAAAGTTGATGTATTGAAAAAAGGAGATTTTGACAGAAAAAATGATTCAAAATAATTGATTTGGCTTATATTTGATATGCTAATAAAATACAAACAAACAAAGATGATGATTTGATTACCTTTGACGTGAAAATAGACCAGGTAGAGTTGCAAATGCATACAGGAGATTGGTTGAGCGTTTGATGGCTTGACAGGGGTGTTGAGGACGTATGGATGCTTGTGACAATGTCATATGGTTTCCTAATGCGACAAAGATTCATTGCAATGCTTTTGGATCCCTGAAACAGGAGCCTTGAGGTCTGTTTTATAATCGCTAGAGATTTTTTAGGATCGTCGGTGATCTAGAAAACTCGAGGAAAGAAGCTTGGAAGTGGTTTTAACCACCTCTAAACTGGGATTTCTTGGGTGGGGATGCGGGGTAATGTTTTTGGGATGTTAAAAGGTTGGTTAATGGCGGTAAAAATGGGTTTAGATGGGTTAGGGGTGGTTAAGGAGGTTTTAGGGTGGTTAAGGTAAGTAAGTAAGGTTTAAGGAGGGGGTAGAAATGTGATTTTACAGGGGTGAGGGTAGTGACTTAGGTTATGATTATATCATAGGTTTTAATGATTTGATGTGTGTGTGTGTGGGGTGTGGATAGATCACCTAGGGTGCTGAAAAATTGGTGTCTACATTTGCCCCTTTTTTTCAAGTAGTTTGAGATGGACCAATTGATGGAAAAAAACAAGTGAAATGATTGGATTTGTGTTTGGATAGGTGGTCCCCCCTTAATCGGGGGTTATTGTGATGAAGTACAATGATCACCAGTTTGAAACATTTTGTAGATGAGATAGGTTTCTATGATGGTGTGTTTTGATTTAAGATGCCCCAATACTAGGCATGAAAACAAATTGCCACAAAGTTCGACCATATAATCAAATGATAGGGGAACTAAGGGACTCGCAATCTATAGACGCATGACTCATAGGAAGTAGCCGCACAAAATGATCTTGGTTGGGTAATCTATCCACAGTGTATCAGAAGACATAGGTTTTGATAAGTGATGTTGTCATAAAGGTGGGCTTACACGACCAGGAAGTGAAGTGATAGGGGAATCAATGGGTACGTGTCCTATAGACATGACTTAATGACATCAAAGGAAATGTTTTCATGAAATGGATGCGAGATCTAAGGTGGATTTGATAAGGGCAGGCTTTGATTGATTGGTTGTTTCTAATGTTTAAAGAGGCTTAGGGCCCTAAAAAGGAGCACATGGTTAGAAAATATGTGTAATTTTGGACAAGGGATGATAAAAATTATGGTTTAATGAGGTCAAACTACCAAATGTAGATTTCTAAAAAATCGTTGGTGATTTATATTAGATTATCGGTGATTGAGGGGATCACCGATGATTGGGTGTGCAGAAAACAAAGGCTATATAAAATCCATTTGAAAATATCATTTTATATAGTTATTATTTTGAGATTAAGACATCTAGAGAGCTTGAGTTTGTTATTTTCTGATTATGTTTGATCATGATGGGGGCTGTGGGTGGTGCATAGTGGTGACGTCGACCCACATGTGCTAAGGTAGATGATGTACTTAAGATTTTGTCATTTTTGTATTTTTTAATTTTAATTATGTGATCATCAACGATTTCATGTGAAATCACCAGCTATCCATAGGATCGATGGTCATTTGGATGGATCCTCAACAATTTGCTAGGGTTTCTAGAGATTGGGTTGATTTGGATAGATAGTTAATAGTTGTTTGATTAAATTATTCCGATAATATCTAATATTTATTTGTTGTTTTTTTGGATACAGACCAAAGATCGACTAAATACACGAGACAAGGTCCCTAAAATTCTTGATGAGGCCCGTGAGAAGTTATCTGATGAGGAGTGGGAGCACTTGGAGGAGGTGGGACTAGGTGGGATGCACCATTACTAATGAATCCATAGGGATGTTGGATTTTTTATCCATAAACTGATCAAAAACAAATTCAACCTACAGATCCTTATAGGCAATTCAACAATTCTAATTTTACCCTAAAATAAATCAACTTAACCAAATGTAATGCAAGAAAAAGAACTGACACTTCACAAGAGTTAATAATGGATTTTGGAAATAACCTACATCTCCGGGTTCGTTAAACGCGGAACCGATTAATTATAACAATCCGATTGAAAGTAAAAATAAATTTACAATACTAAAATGAATGTTCTATCCAAACTTGGTGCTAATTGATCCTATAGACCCATACTGGTCTTGGAAAGATGCTAAGTGATTTGACACTGTATTCCAAATTTGTACCTCATGATGACTTCCACTCTATTGCACGACCTCTAGTCTCTACAAAGCTAAGTCGATTTACTTCCCGTATGCTATATGACCTCTAGCTTCTATACAAAGCTAAGTCGAAATGTTCCTGGTGTTGAAGATTTCTTGTTGACTTCCCCTCTGTCGCATGGCTTTTAGCCTCTACACAGAGCTAAGTCTAGTGTTGTCGATGAGCTCAATAATAATACCACTCTCTTATGCGGCCTCCAAACAATGAACCCGGTGATATTTCCAGCGTATGAAGAATTAAGCTCCATGGTGTGCTTCTCCAGTGCTGTGTCACACCCCTCTGGCTCCATGATCGGACTCCGGGTTGCATGAGAAAGCTAAGGCATAAAATGGCCTTTACAAGTGTTTACGAGTTAAAAATAATTAACTACCAATTTACAATTACCTATAGTAATAGGTCTTAATTCTTCATTATGTCTATTAAAAAATAGGTCACATTCTGTCAAAATATTGCCTCAATAATTTACTAGAAGGATTCCTTAAATATTCCTCACCTCTTCTATCTTCTTGTCTCTCAGCTCATGAGAAGAGCTGTGTGTAAAATAAGGAATTAGGGGTTTAAATACCCACATGTCCCCCGAAGTTCATGGTTAAATGCATTATCACCATAGTTATGACAAACTCACCGAGTCGGGTGAGTTGGTTAGGTCACTGGGATCTTCCATGACGCCTGCGAGGTTCAAATCCTTCCCTGCATGTTTTGTTGTTGACCCGTCGACCTCCTCTATTGACTTTCCTGTCACCTTCAATCACCACGCCACGTGTCTCAACTGTCAAACCTATTACCACCACGTGTCCTTGATCCTCGTCGACTGTCACCTGAGTTGTTCACTACCACTTCCATGGTCTGCCTCCAATTCACCATGTGTCACCCAAGCACACCAGGTTTTATTTTTCATGGGGATGTTTATCCCACATGTACCGGGATATGGATTACATAATCCTTAAAATAGGATTTGTATGCTCAATGCACTTATGGCTTTGGCCACGTGGTCCTTTTTGTTTTTGATTTTATTGCTGGTTGTTAGCTCGTGAGAAGCTCCTCATGAGATCAACTTGCCCTGTAACTCGATGTTAACTCACCACTGTATCTCAATCTGGTGCAACTTGGTTAGCTCACCAAGTAGCTCGGTGCCAACTCACCCATGTAGCTTGATGCCTAGCTTGACCTCAACTCGGTAAGTTTTTAAGATGAGTTGTATCACTCTGGCATCCAAGTCCCCTTCCAAAATAAAATTAGGCCCCTTAGTTGACCTTTTTTTGCACCATCAAGTGAAGAAGACTGGCGATGAAAAATCTATCTTTTATTTTTCTCTGTGACGTTGATGACCCATTTTCCATTGCACTTGTGTCTAGTCACTACGTCGCCTATGTTCTGGTTGTGTCCTGCAAACATCATGTTCCTACGTGGACTACATCTGGAGTGTACGCTATCCATTTTGCGTGTTCCAATAGGAACCAGAAAGGTCTCAAATACATCTATCATACTTTAATAATCTCAAAAGATTTAGGGAAACTTTTCCCACTGATTTGATCTCTGGATCACACCTCCCCATTGAAGATGCTTTTTATCCCAAAAAGCTTATTTTTCCTCCACTTCTGGATATGGAACTTTGTATTGTGTCGAAGAGATATCTTCAGTTGAATCAATTGTCTCCACACTATTATTCCTTTAATAGGAAAATCACTCTCTGGTTTGATCCTAGGATGCAGTTGGGACCACTGCCTTCTATTGCGCCACTCTGATGTTGACATCGCCAAATTGGGATAGATAATCTCCTTCTGGTCTTCACAAGGACTTCATATAGATATTTTCTTAGTAATTTTTGTAAGAAAACACTAGGCATGATAAAAAAAAATCATGAAAATTTACTTACTTGGTGGCTCTAATTGCGTTTCTTCTCCTTAAGATGGAGTATATTTTCCCTTGTCTTCATTGGTCATAACCCTTTTGGTGTGTTTCTTTTATTTTTTACACCAAATCACACAATGACTATTAGATACACAATAAGAACATGCGTATGTCCACAATAGCTCTATGGTTATTATAGGTTCCTTATTTTAATCAAATAAGACACAATTTTACCTCTCAGGGTTGTCAATTTTGTAAGACTTACTGGGAAAAACTGAGCCTTTTTTCTTATGTTGGCTCTAGGATATTTTCTGCGTCCTTTGGCAGTCTTCTTCTCTAGACTAGACAATATCTCCTTTGGAAACTTCTTCTTTACTTTTCTTTCACTATTATTCTTCAGAGAGTCTGGCTTGTTACCAATTGCAGGCTACTTCAGGAGGACTAATGGCTTTGTCTCTACGCTCGATGTTGTCTCAGAGCTTTCTCTTGCCTCATTTTTTCCACTGCTGTATCATAGGCCCACATATTTAGGTATTTCCTCCACCTGGATAGGGTTAGTATTACCTTAGATATTTACATCAAGGCCTTTTCCTTCATATCCCATTTTAAACAAATTTTTTGATCATATACCTCTAGTGTACTTTTTGAATTCACCAAAAGTAGGTTTTACAACTTTATGAGAAGGAAAATTCAATGAATCACTTACAATGTGTTGAGGGGTAGGCATACTTTCTTCACCACATTTGCATCATCCTGTAATGTTTCTAGGAGTTATTTCTTAGCTTACAGTTCACGCTATAGTTCAATGATCATTTCTTCGAGGAATTCTTCTTGAGACTCAAACCTGCCATGCAGCTCTTGTTTCTCTAATTCTGTGAGCTGTAGACGTTTCCTAAATTGAGAATCCTTTTATGGGCTATAGTATGTGTGCTGAGATGTAGCTACATTAGGTTTTCTACTACTGGTATTTTCTGGTGCCTTTCTATGTTTCACCATTTGATGTTGGAACCACCTTGGTTCTCGGTCTGAGAAAAAATGCTAACATTGTTCCTTGTCATGTCCAATCATAGGGCAATGTGCACATACCTAAGGACCATATCATTCTTCTTGGGTCCCTTGATGATGATGTTCTTCTTGCAACGTAGAATATAAGATTTCTTTGCTCTGTCTCAGTTTAATAATCTTATGTGCCTGATATCATCGATGTTCATTCACCATGTATAACATAATACCTAATATAATGAGTAAAACAAGACATATGATGAATTGGTACACGTCTATTTCATTGCTACCATAGGAAAAAAACTAGTTCCGATATCAAACTTTCTTAAGAGTTATAAATTTTACAGGAATAATACCTGCTCTGATACCAACTTGCTTGGAGATAGAAATTTTACAAGAAAGATAATCTACTTTGATACCAAACTTGACCCATAAACTGATCAAAACTTTTCTTGACCTAGGGATCCTTATAGGAAGTTTAACTTAATTATAATTTTACCCCAAAATAATCAACTTGACTAAATACAATGTAAGAAAAGAACTGACACTACCCAAGAGTTGATAACAAAGTTCACAAATTTCCTATGTCTTTGGGTTTGGTAAACGCTAAACTGGTTCATTATAAAAATCCTATTGCAAGTACAAATAAAATTACAATACTACAATGAATGTTCAATATGAACTTGGTGCCAATCGTTCTTATAGACCTAGACTAGTCTTGGAAAGCTACTCAGTGATTCGACGCTGCTTTCCAACTTTGCACCTCCTGATGAATTCCACTCTGCTATACGACCTCCATTATTTACATAGAGCTAAGTCAATTGACTTCTCCTTTGTTGCATGGCCTGCAGCCTCTACATAAATCTAAGTCAGAATGTTAAATTGCACTAATTATCTCCTTTCCTGCAAATTGATGACATATTGTCAATAGCACTCATCTTCTCTTCCATTGTCGTTAATTGATTACATTACGCTAATTAATTAAGTCACCTATCCAACACATACCCTAATTAACGACCCTTCGTTAATCAAACACCTTCTATCTAGTCTAATTAATTATTATTAATTAATTAGCCTCCCTTCTCATTAAATCAATAAATCACTATTTAATTGGTTTAATTCCCTCCTAATGGTCCAAATCACACTAAAATCCATCTAAAAGCTTATAAAATCTTGCACATGTATTAATTAATCATCTTGATTAATTAATACACCCCCTTTATCCACATGAGCCACTTGAGGACAAACTAAACCCTCCTAAAGTTAACTCAACCCCATCTAAACCCCCCTTATCCATAACTAACTCTACATCTCCATTAGTCCCACATTCATGAGGATGTGTTGAATCCTTTATCCTTTGGGCTATATAAACAACCCTCCCTCTACTTCTACACCTACACCTAAATCTCTCAAGAGACAAAAGTAAGCACATAGTTTCATACTAATAGCCTTTTGTCATTCTTGAGATCCCCATCCTCCATTCTTGAAGAGCTAAGCCTCACACCCAAGCATCCATTGAAGGATCAAAGCAAGCAAATATAATTTGATTGCCATTGAACTACTTAGGTTCATTTTAATGTTAAATTAGGCAATTAAGGAGAATAGAGTTCATTAATTTACATTATGTTTTGATCATTTCAAAGTTATTAATGTTAAGGGTAGGACTTGCTCATTTCTTCATCATGATGGTGCACATTTCTCATTTTTAGCTAGGTTAGGAAGCTATTTCTAGGTGGTAGTTTCTTGCTTTAAATTTAGCTAAATTGTAGAAATACTTGCACACATTTGGCACGCCCGGTGGGACACTTAGTCCCATGGCATTTTAGTTTAAGTTTCATTGTTTTGGCTAACTTTTGATATGCACATGTAGTAATTAATGTCCATTTTCTTGGAATTTTTTCTCATTTGATATGTGTAACTTCATGTTCATAGCCTTAATTTTAATGGGTTATTGCCATTCTTAAGCTAACTTGTCAAAATTTGAGATATTGTGAGTTTTCTTGTGTTTGCTACTGTATTTTGGTTGCAGGTCTAGCACAGGCATGATTTTAGGGGCACAGGCACGATTTTTGTGGTGCACATGGTTTTTAGGGCGTCTCTCTGGTGGCACAAGTGCACTGTTAAAACCTGTCACTTTGTTTTCTGACCCCTGGCGCATGCGCACTAACCCTGGCGCACACACCCTAACCAGCGCGTAGGTACACTAACCTGGGTGCATGCGTCATTTCATACTGTACCTTCACTGCATTCTGAAACCTGTCAGATGGCGCACATTCCCTAACCAGAGCGCACATGCTGTTTTAGTGGCATAGATACATTTTTCGGTAATGAGGTTGTTTTGTCTATTTTTCTCAGAGTAGCGCAAACATTGTTTTTGTGGCGCACACACCTCTCTGGTGGCGTAGGGACTTGATAAATCCAAAAATTCCATAGAGTGGCACAGGCACTGTTTTAGTGGTGCATATACTGTTTTCGTGGTGCACACATCTCTCGGGTGGCGCAGGTGCACTGTGAGCTGAAACAATCTTAAGTGGCGCATATGCCCTAACCCGTGCATAGGCGCTAAAAAAGGGGTGCAGGTGTCCTTTTGCATTTTTTGAAATTAAGGTGTTGATGTGCTAACATTCTTGCAGGTTTATCTAATCATATATTTGTCTTTGCAGGCTGTTTTTACATGTTTGTATTTGATTAGGTAATATTTTGCATTGTTTACTTATAGGATTAAGGATCACGTATGCTCTTCCCTCATGTCCCTTGGGGTGATCTTGGGAATCAGAAATGATTCTTAAGTCCTTTTGATGCTTTGAGATTGCTAAGAGTATTTGAGTTGGAATTGGTTAATTTGGCATAGTTGAATTAAAGTTTTTTTCCATTTGATATCTTTTTGGATTTTTGAAGACAATCACGTATGCTCTTCTCTTGCGTCCTTGGATGATCTGGAGAATCAGAAATGATGCCTTCTCTTTTGATGGAAAACTACTAAAAATCATCATACAGGACCAAAACGCCATTGCTTGTCAAAGAACGGAGGAATCAAAACAAAAGTCAGAAAACTACTAATACAGTTGTTATACAGGTTGCCAAACGGTGTTCGAGCAAACCACATCTAATTAAAAAAGATAAAACGAACAACATATTCAAAACACTATATTACAGGTTTTGGAAAAGGGTACGTCCCTCTCCACTCAACTGGAACATAACCCCTTTGGCATAACGCCTTAAGCTACAACAATGGGGGTGGTTCCAGGAACCCCAAAGTAGTCCATGCAAGAGGGAACCTTGTGGACGAAATGGGAAGTGCTCCGCACTACCTATCTGACTAGTAAATCCTTTGTGAGATAGAGTTACAAGTTGTCCCTACGTGACCCTTTTAAGTACACATTTGGATGCATTTATTGCCCACTGTGCTTGAAGGGGGCAAAGTCGAGATACTCCCAAACTAGTCATTGTGACTTTTTGGGTAAATCATCCCGCTCGTGGATAATCTTTGTAGCACCTAGGACGAGAGAACCACCTAGGAAGATATACTTTGGCCAGGAGCCCACTTTGACCATTCTAAAATAGTGTTGAGTTGTGAACCATATTTTCATTGAGAAACATGTGACGCGTTACTTTCGCCTAGTTTTTACTTGCCTTAGGGTGAGGTGAAACTCTGCCGAAGTGAAGCCAACATTTTTCATCCTTTTTTTTATTTGCTTCCTTCACATTCTTTTGACACTTTGTTGATCAGAAGAAGGGTGACTACCTTTGTGTTACCAATCGACTGTTTCTGTCACTTTTATGTCCGTTTATGCCCATCCATGTTTGCGGCTGGGTAAGTTAAACGTCTAAAGTGTGCGGAGGCGTATTCACGTCATTGGTAGCCATTGTGATCTTGATACCCATGTCAAGATCGTCATTGTAGTTAGGCGTGGTTCATCACCGCAGACTTCCTTAGAAGAGTTAGCTTGTTTGTATCGTATCACTACAATTTCGATATTTACGTCTTGTTTCTTGTAAACTCGACATAAATATCTATATTGTAAGGTTACGCTGCACACATTTTTAACTATTCCTAGCTATACTTTGAGATTTTTAGTTCGATTCTATTATTACCTCGATTTCAAAGAGTGCTAGGTGTTACCATTTGTGCGTGTTATATCAATAACACCTTGATATCAATACTTCACTTTCTCGCAAAGTGGGTTAACATATCTTGGTGATATTGTTGTGTCATTCACGAATTGTAATTGGCACTTTTTGAGATATAGGTCTTAATCGAGTTTGAGCTCGCTCATCGTATATCTTGATTGGGAGGTCGCATTGACTTCTTGTATTTACTTACGTTTTGTTCATTCCCTTGAACTTGGCATAAGTGAAAACATCTTGTTAATCATCTTGCGACGCGAAACTACTTTTTGAAACATAGTCTAGGAGGTACTTCATTTAACAGGATTCGATACCAAACGCTTGTGTCACTGGTGATTTATCACTCTATCACATTGGTATTCTCACATTGTTGACTTATTCATACTCTTAACAAATACATCTTGCATCTCACTTAGGGGTGGTCACTAAGCTTTGAACACATTTACAACTTACCCTAGTGAAACTATCATGAAAACATGGCTCCTAAAACACATCTAGGATTAAAGAAACAGACATATGAGGAACAACAAGCGCAAGCTTGGGAAACCTCTAACAGACAAGGGTCAAACCCCTTCATTGGACATGACCTAGGACCGTTGTTTTCTACAGAAAAAGAAACAGAAGAGATGGTCGATCATAGTGGAAATGAATTAGAATCTCCACACGCAGACTTTGATTTTGACCCCACTCTACTAGATGAATTTCTTCTCAGAAACAAAGATAGAGTGTTGGCATGGGTCATAGAATTAGGGGCCAAATTTCCCACCGAGAATGAAACAATACTACCTGCAAATGATGCTACTGAGGAAGAACGTCCCCTTATCAATATGGAAGATATTTTAACACATGGACATGCTTCCACTTCTTACGCAGGGAATGATAAAGTGGTAGGGCATAGAATACCCTTTATCAAAGTGCCACGAAGAAACAAGATAGAACATGAGATGGGTGAAGAACCTCCACAATACGAGGAGGAGGAACCTTTAGAAGAAGAAGCCACAAACCAAGCCACAATCCAACAACAAATCAGTAACCTAAGCCAACAACTAGCTTTGCTTACTTCCCATGTACAGAAAGATGCAAACAAGAACATTCAAAAGTTGAGGCCTAAGGTTAAGATCAATGAACTCCATCGAGAAAACCAAGGAGAAGAAGACACGGGGTATCATCGTGTATACATCCCCGCTTCTCCCACTAGAGAACAATTGCTCACACAAGAAGTGCAGTCTATGAAAGTGACGCTTGCGAGCTTACAAGAGAGCAATATAGGGAGCATTAGGAAATATCAATACGAAGAATTATGCCCCTATCCTTTTGACAAGACAATGACCCTTCAACCCTTTCCAAAGAAATTTGATATGCCAAAGTTCGACAAATATAAAGGGAAAGGAGATCCACGGGATCATGTTAAATATTTCTACATGGCATGTCAAGAGGTGTCTTATAGTGACAATTACCTCATCAGACTTTTTCCCAAGAGTCTTGGAGGTCAAGCCTTGGAGTGGTTTACATGCTTACCACGAGGATCAATTTTCACCTGGCCAGAATTGGCAGAAAGATTCGTGCGTCACTTCTCATATAACATAGAGAGTGATGTCACCATGGCAGACTTATGTGGTGCCAAGAAAATCCCTAATGAGACTTTCACCAGCTTCCTCCAATGGTGGAGAGGGATAGCTAGTCACTTCCCTTGCGCTTTCCCTGAAAAGTAGCTGGTTAGTATTTTCGTTCCCAATCTCAACCCGGATATAGCTTTCCACCTCCAAATGCATTGTGTTTGTACTTTTGAGGAGGTTATCGAGAAAGGGATTCAGATAGAAAAATCTCTCATTGCCAAAGGCACCCTCAAAACCCAATCTAGAGACAACCAAAATGTCAAACCCATGGAAAAGTTGAAGATCTTTAACAAAAATAAAAATGTGGTGGGAGACGGAATCACTGATTCCAAACGTGTTCAAACGGTCCAAACTGGTCAACCTTTTAAACTGACCAAGGGCCCAATTCAACCACCACCAAAGTGAAGAACATTCACCTCTCTCAATGAACCTTTGTCAGTCATACTAAAACAATTGGATGTGGCCCACATGATGACCTATCCTACAACGCAACCATTTGATGACAACGCTCCAAAACCTTCATGGTACAAGGAGCATGAATATTGTGAAATGCATCGTGTCAAAGGACATAAGACAGACAAATGTCTGTGGCTTCGCCATTATATTCAGGACCTCATTGACAATGGGGAGATAGAGGTGGATAACCCAGGCAAAACACAAACACCTAACGAGAAAATGGGGATATATAAAGAACCATTCCCCAAGCATGATAAGTTGGAAAAGTCAAAGCCGGATCGGGGAGAGTCATCCCAAACTTATAAAGCCGTGAATTACTTGTACACCAAAAGAGATAACAATCATTATGATTCACTTATTGGATGTATTCGCTCTCCTGCTGACCATGTCAATACCATCTGGATCAAGGGAAAGGACTGCGCTACGGTAACAAGGCGTGCCCACCTCGTGATTCCAGAACCTTCTCCGTCGACCCCGCAAACTGGTAAATATAACCTTTTAGAACAACTTGAAAAGACGTCTGCTAAGATTTCGATCTTAGATCTTCTCAAGATATCCAATGCGCATAAAGACATTCTATATCAAAATCTTCAGGGGTCGGAGTGCCTTTAGAAGTCGATCCTGCACACCTTCAAGCCATGGTGGTAAACATCACACCAAGTGAACATCTCACTTTCAACCATAGGGAGATCCCTACTGAGAATCCTACACATAATCTTCCCTTATACATTGAGGTAGTTGTCACCCGCAGGAAAATCAAATGGGTGCTTGTGGATAACGGATCTGGGTTGAACATTTGCACGCTTAAGTTGGTCAAACAGTTGGGACATACGGAGGAAGATCTTGAGTCCCATATTATCACTATCACCGCATACGACAACGTGGAAAGGGAGTCAGTAGGCACCATCACGCTGCCCATGGAGGTGGGCCCCACTTGCCATCAGACAAAGTTTCATGTCCTAGACTTGGAACTTCCATATAACATGCTTCTAGGCCGACCATGGATTCATGCCATGCAGGCCGTGCCATCAACATTTCATCAATGCATTAAGTTGAAGCATGAGGGACATACGGTTACAATACAAGGAGATTCTGAGCCCTTTGCTCATTGTAGAGCTCTCAATAGCTTTGCACGAAAGGGTACATATGCATGTCCCTCCACAGATATAGTTGTCCCTCTCCAGTCTGAGGCCATGGAATCCCGGGTGGATTCAGATTCTCTTAGTTCTTGCACTCATGGGGCGTCTACTTCAACATCTCCATTTGATTCATGGGAGATGAAAATCCTTGAATATGGCTACGGGGAGTATAATGTACAACAAGTGCTCTTGGTTTCAGACCTCTCATTGTCGCCCAAGACTAGAGGTCGACCCAACTACCACTTCAGAAGACCTAGAGAGGAACACACTATTGGGTCATTCCTACCTGGAGGCTTGTTAGCTGAGGAAAAATTGCTTGATCCACCTACAACTTGGGTCCCTGAGGATACTCAGCCATCCTATTATCGAACCCCAGAATATGAAAAATCTAGTAAAATGATGTACTCCATGGGCTACAAAGGCCTAGGATGTGGGAGGAATGAACAAGGACAAAGAGAACCAGTCCCTCTTCCACATTTCAAAATAGAAAGATACGGCATTGGGATTCACCCTTATGGAGCACACCCCAATGATCAAGATGCTACTTGTTCTGAGTGTGAGGATAGCTCTGACTATCTAGACAGTGATACGGATTCCCATTGTAGCCAATATGAGGATCTGGCCTCCACGAACCTTTTCATGAACAATGTTGTCCTAACCATAACCCCCACAGAACCAACCCTTGACCTTGTATACCCTTCCCTTGTTGAATGGGACCAACAACATCACATGCCACTAGATTTATTTGAGAATGATGAGGCTATTGCAAAATTCATGGGCATAAGGGATACAATTCCCATTGGAGATCACAAGAAAGGTTTCTTTATCGACTTAGATACCTGCGCCTACTTTGGTGAGGAGGCTGAACTTCATGGTCAGAAAAATTTAAAGAAAAGCGAGGGAAAAAGTTCTAATGAAAAGCCTAGGCAAAAATCAAATTCCAAGTTGCACAGTGAAAACCTCTTTGAGGCACTGGCTGACAAACAAATAAGAAAATCAAAGGACAAACAAAGTGACCATGCCAAGGATGAAAATCTCGTGGAGACATCCTTGGATGAAGATCTCAACCTACCTCTTGATCCTACGCGTATGGAGGACTTATCAAAATTGCTAGTCGAAGAAACCATTGATGTCAATATTGGTACAGAAGAAGATCCCAAGATAGTAAAATTGGGAGCATCACTCTCGGCTAGAGAACAAAAGACATTCACTATGCTACTGTGAGAGTTTATTGATGTGTTCGCATGGTCTTACAAAGACATGCCCGGCTTAGATCTGACTTTGGTCATGCACAACCTAGTCGTGCACGCAGATGCCAAGCCTATCAAACAGAAGCTCCGAAAGATGCACCCAAGAGTGGCCCTGTTGGTTAAAGAAGAGTTGGAAAGATTGCTTGCAGCAGGATTCATCAGGCCAATTGATTATTCTGAATGGATATCGAACATTGTTCCTATCTAGAAAAAACCTATCGGTATCTGAATCTGCACGGATTTTAGGGACATCAATAAAGCTTTCCCTAAAGATGATTTTCCACTGCCCAACATTGACATGATTGTTGACTCAACAACAGGGTATGAAATGCTATCACTCATGGATGGATTTTCAGGATATAATCAAATCAAGATTGCTGAAGAAGACCAACACAAAACAACTTTTACGACTCCTTGGGGCACCTTCTGCTATTAGGTAATGCCATTTGGCCTAAAAAATGCAGGAGCAACTTATCAGTGGGTAATGACAGTGATTTTTCATGATATGATTCATGATATCATGGAAGACTACGTAGATGACATCCTGGGAAAGTCCAAAACAAGAGAGGATCATCCTGTCATTTTACGGTGTATCTTTGAATGCCTGCGTGAATACAAAGTCAGGCTGAATCCAAAGAAGTGTGTCTTCGGTGTGCTATCAGGGAAACTATTGGGCTTCATTGTGTCAAGATGAGGTATTGAGGTAGACCCTGCTAAAGTGTCTGCTATCACTGAAATGCCTCCACCTGAGAATATCAAGCAACTGCACAGCTTACAGGGGAAAATTCAAGCCATTCACCGCTTCATCTCCCAGCTTGCAGATAAATGTCACTCATTCACCCATTTTCTTAAAAAGGACGTCACTTTCATCTGGGGACCTGAGCAACAACAAGCCTTTGCTTTGCTTAAACAGTACTTGGCTAATCCACCTGTCCTCATGCCTCCCACTCCAGGAGAACCACTCTTGCTCTATATTTCCGCTACATAATTTGCTATTGGTGCGCTGCTCACCCAATATGACCTTGGCCATAAGGAGAAAGTGGTGTACTATCTGAGTCACACCCTCATCGCCTATGAGCTCAATTATCCTCAAATTGAAAAGGCTTGCTTGGCCATTGTTTTTACTTTTCAAAAACTTCGCCATTACCTGTTGAATACTAAGACCAAGCTCATATCCAAGGTTGACCCACTCAAGTATTTATTGTCCAAACCCACCCTCACAGGTAGAATGGCTAATTGGATCATTCTACTCAGTGAGTTTGACATAGAATTTTTCCATCAAAAATTGGTTAAAGGACAAGTACTTGCAGACCAGCTAGCGGAAGCACCTTTGCAAAGCACGGAACCTTTGAATCTGGATCTGCCAGATGCCTCCTTGCTCTACATTGAAGAATCTATTGTATGGCAGATACATTTTGATGGATCCTTTATGTTTCATGGTTCAGGTGCAGGAGTGGTCCTTATTACTCCTTCTGGTGATCCTATACCGCAGGATTTTCACCTGGGCTTCCCTTGCACAAACAACATTGCAGAATATGAGGCACTCATTGCAGGGATGAAGCTAGCCATCAAGTGGAATGTTCATCATGTCAAGGTTGTAGGTGATTCACAGTTAATCATCAAACAGGTTAATGATGAATACAAGGTTAAGGATGACAAGCTCATACCTTACAAAAAGTTAGTGGAAACTCTAAAGGAGTACTTTGTGCGCATTACCTTTGAACAAATCCCAAGAGCGCAGAACAGATCGGCAGATGCCATGGCAATGGTGGGGTCTATGCTTCGTATTCCACCAGGGAATAATGATATGCCATTCTTCATAGAAAATCTATGCCAGCCCGCGTATGACATGCCAGAATCTTGCCTGGCTTGTGAGGTTGTTGGTCCCCATTCCCCGTGGTACGAACCCATTTTTACCTATCTTAAGGACAACACATTCCCTCCCGATATCTCCCATTCTAAAAAGCAAATCCTGATTCACCAGATAGCCCGTTACACCCTTTTAGGAGGTACACTTTATCATCATGGCTACGATGGGAATCTATTACGTTGTCTGGATGTGACGGAGTCAATCCAGGCAATCAAAGAAGTGCACGAAGGGGTGTGTGGAGCACATACAAATGGAATGGTCTTGGCTAAGAAACTGTTGAGAGTAGGTTACTATTGGCCTACCATGGAAACTGATTGTTGCAATTATGTTAGAAAATGTGTACTTTGCCAAAAGTATGGAAATTTCATTCATGCTCCGTCGCAACCATTGCAACCTATCACTACCCCATGGCCATTCTCCAAGTGGGGACTTGATTTAATAGGAAAACTTACTCCTACCTCATCTGATGGTCATACACATATCATCACGGCTACAAAATACTTTACAAAATGGGTGGAGGCTGTCCCTTTAACTTATGTCACAGGAGCACAAGATTTCTAAATTTATCATGAATCACATTATTTACCGATATGGTATTCCCGCAGCCATTGTTACAGATAATGGGAAGTCATTTAAGAACAAAACTATGAAAGGTCTTTGCCAATGGTTCCAAATCAGGTTAAAATGGTCCACGCCATATTACCCTCAGGGTAATGGACAAGCTGAGGCAACAAACAAGACTTTGGTAAGGATAATGGAGAAGATGGTCAGCAAAACAGGTCGAAACTGGCACCTACAAATCCATCCAGCCCTTTGGGCTTACCGAACATCCATTCACACTCCTACGGGTGTGACACCATATTCCCTAGTGTTCGGGACAAAATCTATCATCCCTTTAGAGATTGAACTTCCATCCCTGAGAATTTCTCTTCGGGACTATCTGGATAAGGATGAAGATTATCGAGTGGCAAGACTGGCTGAGTTAGAGCTCCTGGATGAGAGGCGCATTCACGCTCTTAATCACCTGAAAGTGTATCAACACAGAGTCTCCAGAAACTACAACAAGAGAATCATCCCTTGTCAGTTTGAGGTTGGTGATTTAGTCATGAAGGAGAACCAGTTCAACACCAGAGCAGAGCGAGAAAAGAAAGGGAAGTTTGAACCACATTGGTTGGGACCCTATGTTATAGTTGCCAAGTATGGCACAGGGGCATACAAACTGGCTCACCCCAATGGTGATGAGCTCTGGGAGCCCATGAACGCCATGCATCTTAAGTGGTTCTATGCTTAAACATGGTGCAAGGAAGTTAAAATCAAAAAATAAAAAAAAAAAAAAAATCAGAAAAAAAAAAAGAGAAAACAGGTCGTCCACTAGTGAAAACCACGCAATTGTGGCACTTTGGACAAGTCCTTGGGTGAAAACTAGTTTCCGGTGCCTCAGGAGGATTCGTTGTTCACAAGCATCCTGTATCTAGGAGGGTAGTTTTCTTTGGCCTAGACCTGGTTCTACCTTCAAGATTCCCTGTGCGCCCCATCCTGTCAAGCCTTGATCCGGCTTTGCCTTCTTTTATTCGTCTGTGAGGGGTATGGTCTTTGCTATTTCCCATCTTACACTGGGGGAAACCCAATGAATTCACCTTCTTGTTCATAAATGTGTGGCTTCTGCCCTTATATATTCCCCATTTAACGATGGGGGGCATCCACGCTTTCTTGGTTACCTGCACATAGCTTTATTAGAAAACGTTAGAAAACACAAAAAACAATAGAAAATTGTTTCACAAAACACAAAAACAATAGAAAATTGTTTCACAAAAACCTAAACAATAGAAAATTGTTTCACAAAAACCTAAACAATAGAAAATTGGTGCATGAAAACAAATCTTACAAAAAAATTTACTTGCATTGTCTTGTTTCCTTGCTTTGCTTGTTGCTTGTATAGTTGTTTTGTATTCTTGCTTTTGGGTTGTTTGTTGCTTGGGGCATACTTTGTTAGGATTCATCTTTTCTTGCTTAGATTAGATTTATTCTTGCTTGTGCATATTGCGGTATGTTTTTGCATGCTAGTGAATCTTGGGAAATCATGATGTAATGTGTTAATTCATTATGTTCTTTCTTAAGCATTTGGTTGTGTTTGTTACATGTTAATAAAGCATGGTGAATCATGGTGTATTGCATTAATTCCTGGTGTTCTTTGTTAGCATTTGGTTGTGTTTATTGCATGTATCTGTTTTGTTATCATTCACATCACATTACCATCATTATCATCACATCTAACATCATCTATACATCATATATAAACAAAATGCTAAGTTTTACATCATGCATGTATGCTAAGCTAATCATCACATATCGTATCATCAATGGGGGCAAGAGGGGTTGCGCATGATCAAAAATCTATCCCCCCCGCACCAATATCATCATATCATCCCGTCCATATACATCTAAAATAACACATGAGAAATGCATTTGATATCATCTAAGGATCTATCATCTAACATCCACAGCACATGTATACATCAAACATCGAAATCAGATACATACAAAGTACAAAATCAGATAACATCATCCATAAGTGCTGAATCAAAACACACAACATGCAATGAGTAATTTCTGAAAAGGGTATACATCATAGAATATGCCCACTCGTGTCACAACGCATCCATAAGTGCTGAATCAAAACACGCAACGTGCAATGAGAATCAATATAGAGTAATTTCTGAAAAGGGTATTTCACATCATAGAATTATCCCACTCATGTCACATGCATCAGGACACAAAAACAATAAAGTACATCATCTCATAAACATGTGTATCTGAGCCCATCTGAAAGTAATCCTCATATATATACATGTGTGTCAATATACATCTATATCAAAAATGGATACAAATCAGTGCTCTATATCAAAAATGCCTTCAGCTGAGGCGTACAAAGATGCTACATCAAAAATGTCTATACACATACATACAATGTCTAGATCGGTACTCAATATAATACATCATCGATACACAATGCCATCAAAAAAGGGGCATGTATCTGAAAGAATCAAGCCTTCATCATGAGGCATCATCAAAATACATGTATACAAGGACTGTACATCAAAATCGGCCTTCATAAGAGGCATACATATAAAGAATCTGTACAAAAAAAATGTGGATCTCAACCACAGCTCTCACCCTCACCGGGGCTCCCAGATCTGTCCTCTGGTCGATGGAACACTGGAGGCTGGGATGGCGCTGGTCTGGCTGGCTGCTCTGGTAGGGGCTGTCTCACTGATCTGGTAGAATGGCCTGATCTCCATGATCGAGAGCCTGATGCACTCGACCCTGACAGCTGTGGCAGTGCTACTCGCTGCTCTGGAGGAACCACTCTGTAATAAGTAGTCCTGTAAAATAGGGCCTCACCACCAAGCCTAGTGGCGTCACGTATCAGGTCGGCATCTCCGGAGGTGAGCGCTGCCTGAAGGGTAGTATCTCACTCACCTATCACTCGGCCCAAGTCTGCCTCGGCCTGTCTAGAGGCAGCAACCTCTCGGTCTCTCTCTGTAGTCATAGTCTACAGCTCGGCGTGGGCCTGGTCCCTCTGTGCTAGTAGTGCCTGTGATCGTGCATATACATGGTCTCTCTGTGCAACAACCATCCACACCTGTGACTGGGACTGATGAAGAAGGCTCAATATCTGAGCCCCTTATGCCACTGTCTCCTGGATCTGGCTCCGCCATGCTACTCTATCATCTCCTGGGCCAGCCTGGGCCCGAGCCTGATCCCGCTCTGAAAGTAAGGTAACAATGTGAGCTCGGGCCTCATCTCTCTCTGCTACGGCAGTCACACACCAGCCTCGAGCCTCATCTCTCTCTGCTCTGGCCACGTCTCTCTCGGCTATGGCCTGTTGTAACTGCACCTGTACTGTGGCTATCTGTGCCACTGGCTGGGAGGCTGTGTGTGCCTCAGGGACTGGTCCCTGAGGTGCTCTAGAAGACTGTCCCTGCTCGAAGACCCTGCCTCTGGGTGGCTGCACTGCTGCCTGTACTGGGCCTACGGCCTCGGTCCCTGTGCCTGTGAGGCACCCTGCCCATCATGTGGGATACCATCAAAAGGATCCTCTAGGTCTGGCCCCTGTGCCACTGCCCTCACCCTATGCTCTGCACCATGCCATATCTCTACAGGTGGGTGAATGCCTGCTGCCCAAGCCTCCTCTTAAATGGTGAGATGTCGGGGTAATACTGTAGCATACCAAGCTGCATAGTCAGCTGTGGTCCCGGGATCTCTCACCTGTCGTAATGGGTCCCATACCTGTGGGACCACCTATGTGAAACTCACCCTAGCTCAGGCCACCAGTATACGAGGCCCCATGGTCTGCCTCTCTGAATCCCTGCGTGCATGCCAGATATCTGGCTGGGGGACCCCCTGTACCCTGCCAAGCTGCCGCTGGCACCTGTCTACTCGATACAACTCCATGATGTAACTGTGGCTGCCAATGAGAAAGTGCTCCACCAGGCACACGCTGAGCTCTGTGGCATCCTCTGGCCACTGGAAATGCCTGTATGGATGCCAGATGACGTCTATCTCTACCAGCTCATCAAAATCTTGCCTATATCTGAATAGGCTGCCAAGATGGCCATGTACATCCCCACCAGCTGCTACCCATGCCATGTATGATGGCTCCTCAGGATCTCAGACATGGAAAGGGCCCACAGGGCATCTGATCGCAATATGATCCCATGACCATATCTGTAATAATGAGGCTAGACCCACGGTCTTCTGACTGTGGTATGTAATCAAGTGCAAATCCCAGTATAGGTGGGCCAGTATGCACTGACCCCAGCAATATCTCTCACCACTATAAATGCCATGAACCAATGGTAGTAGTCCTCTTGGAAATGAAGTCCCTGTCTTATCAGTGAGTAGGAACCCACTGATAAGAGCCATGATGTAGAGAGGCCCCCGATGCAATGTGGGGTCAGAGATGCACTCATGCAATGCTATAGTCATCCTGTCATGCGGGATATCATCAACACCAAATAGGGCACTACAAGCTGCTCTAATCAGCCCTGCATCAGAACTGTACTCAATCAAGGTGCCCATCATCGGCACATGAAGAATCTGCCATACGTCCTCAATAGTGACAGTCATCTCTCCTGTCGGCAGTCTGAAACACTGACTCTCGCTATGCCATCGCTCGGCTAGCACAGTCAAAAGGCCGTGATCAATACGATAGATGGCATCCGAGCCACGGGGCCTAGCCCCACCGCCTCAAGAAGTATCGCCATGGCTCACCGGTTGCGCCGGTGCATACTACCCTCTAGCTCTGCAATCTGGGTATGTCGCTCCCACATCTACAAAATTGGTAGTCGTCTCTGTAAAATAACACGCCGCTCATCAGTTCCTAGCATTTCTTCTAAAAATCTATCTCATCTTTTAGGGTTAACCCAAAAATCCTAAAAATTCTTCTAAGTGTCATGTTTTTGACACTTTCCTATCTTTTTTCCACCTGTCTAGGGCACCTGCGCATCCTTTGAGGCATATGCACCACATTTGTGGCACCTGCACTTGTGCACGTGTGTCTTCTGGTGCTTGCACCCTCTTTCGGGTGCCTGCGCGCCCTTTTTGGCATGTGCGCCACACATTGGGTGCTTGCACTTGCGCGCGTATGCTCCCATGTGTGTGCTTGCCCTCTCCATGCCTGCGCCATGCTTTTCACGTGTGCGCCCCATTTCCTGTGTGTGTGCACATGTGCTTGTGTGTGCACATGTGCGTGGGTGTGTGTTGTATGTGTCAGTGTGTGTGCACGTATACGTTTTGGTGCATGCGCCCCCTAAAAGACGCCTACGCCCCCAAAAAGGTGCCTGCGCCCCCTATCCCATGCCTGCACCTACACAGGCATGCCTACGCATTTTCCTATGGCTAAAAGCTAAATTTAGTGCATTAATGACAAAAATTAATGAGCAAGTTTTTGATACTCACAAAGGGGCCATCGTCTGCGTGCCGCTGGTACCCCCGGACTGCATCTGCGCCTCAATCGGTCTCGTGTGATCACCATGGTTCTCCTCAGTGTCAGAGCCTCACAGTAAATTTTCTAAACTGCTCAGTTAAAATGAATTGGTCGCGATGTTTTTACCCCCCCTGGTGGGGTATATTAACCTATTTTTCACCGTCAGGAGGGCCGGGAGGCCCGTTTCGATCGCCGTTTTCTCCTCTGTTCACTGTGGAATAATTATTTTTATTAAATAATTATTTTTCTCTTATTTTTCACCGTATTGGGGCATTTTTTGCTGTCCGATACCCCTTTCTTCTCCCTAGGGCAATTTTATTGCTCCCTGGTGATTTTTATTCTTCTCCACACTCTCGTAAATAATTATTATTTTTTCTTAATTTTTCCACTAAACAAGGACATTATTTGTCATTTGTTTCTCCTTTCTTCCACCTAGGGCACTTTCTGTTGCCCCTAGGCCCTTCGCTTTCTTCTTCTACTTTCTTCTACTGTTCACCACGGTTTGGAAAGCAAAAACAATAAAAACAATATATATATCAAAAATCCAAAAACAGGGCAAAATTTTTCAAAAAATCCTAAAAAGTAAAAAACCCTACAAAAATGGTAACTTGCTTATTACGGCTGAAACTTGTGTCTTGCGCATGGTATTTTCTCCATATCCTGTTGGTTTGTCTCACATCTTCCCGATTAATATGACTCGTGGATCACCATATTCACAACCATTCACAAAGCTAGCTACTTGCTTCGTCTGTACTCTGGGGCACTTTTGTTGCCTGGTGTTGTTTCGTTGCGCACAAACACTTTTCATGGACCCCATGTCCATTGTCATTTCCCCTTGCATGTATCCTTGCTCGGGGCATCATTTTTAACCCTTGTCATCAATCACGAACTTGTGGATCTCTTCAGCACTGATAACAAAACATTTGTACAACTGTCTTGACCGTTGTTGGGTTGGATATGTGTGTTCGTACTTGTTTTCCCTGTTAAATGAGCTTGTTTCCTTCTCGTATTGCATTGCATTATTGTATGTTGCGTGGAGTTGGTATTTTCAGCAATGGACAATTGTTCGTAGTATGGCTTTTCATGTCATTCTACCTTTGTCGTATGCTTATATTTTTCATAAGGACCGATGATGTAGTTCCTATGGCAATATGATGACATCAAAATTATTCCAATAAACAGCGGCTAGAGGCTAAGCTCTTCTCTCCCCTCCTCCATATTTCTTCTACATCACTTCCCTTTCACCCCTAATTTTCTCTCTCACCAGGGCATCCTGCCTCTTCCCCATTCTTCTGCCTATCTCTCACCTTTTTCGATCGTCGATCGGCTTCTTTCATCACCCCATCGACACTCGAGGGGGCATCTCTCCCTCCTACTAATTTTTCTTCTATCCCTTCAAAATTTTCTTCCGTCTACTATCTTTGAAGTGGCGTCACTTACGCCACCCCAAAGAGGGGCAAATGTAGACACCTATAATTACGCCCGAGCAATTTAAATACTTAAATTGTGCTAATTATCTCCTTTCCCGCAAATTGACGACATATTGTCAATAGCGCTCATCTTCTCTTCCATTGTCGTTAATTGATTACATTACGCTAATTAATTAAGTCACCTATCCAACACATACCCTAATTAATGACCCTTCGTTAATCAACACCTTCTATCTAGTCTAATTAATTATTATTAATTAATTAGCCTCCCTTCTCATTAAATCAATAAATCACTATTTAATTGGTTTAATTCCCTCCTAATGGTCCAAATCACACTAAAATCCATCTAAAAGCTTATAAAAGCTTGCACATGTATTAATTAATCATCTTGATTAATTAATACACCCCCTTTATCCACATGAGCCACTTGAGGACAAACTAAACCCTCCTAAAGTTAACTCAACCCCATCTAAACCCCCCTTATCCATAACTAACTCTACATCTCCATTAGTCCCACATTCATGAGGATGTGTTGAATCCTTTATCCTTTGGGCTATATAAACAACCCTCCCTCTACTTCTACACTTACACCTAAATCTCTCAAGAGACAAAAGTAAGCACATAGTTTCATACTAATAGCCTTTTGTCATTCTTGAGCCCTCCATCCTCCATTCTTGAAGAGCTAAGCCTCACACCCAAGCATCCATTGAAGGATCAAAGCAAGCAAATATAATTTGATTGCCATTGAACTACTTAGGTTCATTTTAATGTTAAATTAGGCAATTAAGGAGAATAGAGTTCATTAATTTACATTATGTTTTGATCATTTCAAAGTTATTAATGTTAAGGGTAGGACTTGCTCATTTCTTCATCATGATGGTGCACATTTCTCATTTTTAGCTAGGTTAGGAAGCTATTTCTAGGTGGTAGTTTCTTGCTTTAAATTTAGCTAAATCATGCCTATTAAATAATAGGTCTTATTCTTTCAAAATATTGCCTCAATAATTTCCTAAGGCTTACCTTAATATTCCTCGCCTCTTCTCTCTTTTTGGCTCTAAGCTCGTGACAATACCTCATGTGTAGAATGAGAAGGGGGGGTTTAATACCCTCACAATCCCTTAAGATCACAGTTAAATGAATTATCGGCATAGTTGTGACCAACTCAATGAGTCGAGATATTTAGTTAGGTCGTTGGGATCTTCTTCTGTGGGTGCAAGGTTTAAATTCTACCCCACATTTTTTTTTGACCTACTGACCTCCTTTGTCGACTTGCTTGTCACATTCCATTGCCACGCCATGTGTCTCGACTGCTGAACCTAGTGTTGCCACATATTCTTGACCCCTATCGAATGTCACCCGAGTCACTCGCTTCCACATCCAAGGTCTGCCTTTACTTTGCCATGTGTCACCAAAGCACACCATATTTTTTTTGGCACAAGGATTTTTATCCCACATGCGCCGAGATATAGATTGTATAAGACTTAAAATAGGATTTTCCCATTGAATGCACTTGTGTCTTTGGCCACGTGGTCTTTTGATTTTACCATTTGATTCAGCCATTAGTTGTTGGCTCATGACCAGATCTTCATGAGCTCAACCCACCATGTAGGTCGATTTTATATCGTTAGTGTAGCTCGATGCAATACAACTCGATTAGCTCACCAAGTAGCTTAGTGTCAACTCGCCCATATAGCTTGATGCCTAGCTCGACCTTAACTCAATGAGTTGTCAAGATGAGTTGACAATTTTTTTGCACCATCGAGCGATGAAGACCGGTGATGAAAACTTGATATTTAATTTTTCTCCATAAGGTTGCCGACATATTTTCCATTACACCGTTGCCCAGTCACTGCGTCGCCTATGTTCTGGATACATTCTGGAAACATCCTGTTCTTACGCGGACTGCATCTAGAGCATAAATATTTTGTTTTGTGCATTACAATATGTGTCATAAAGGTCTCAAATCTATTTACCATATTGTAATGATCAGAGAGATTTACTGAAGCTTTACCCACTAATTTGATCTCCTGATCAATTGTTGTTGGCTTTGTTCGAGAGGTGGGACCCTATTACATTCACCTTTTGGTTACCCACATGAGATATGATGATGACCTCTAAGGATGTGCAGTTTATTCTACACTTACCTATATAGGGTGAGAAAATTTATACTAGTGATGAGGCAGGTTGGGACACTGCAATGTAGTGTTTGTATGGAGGTGATGGTTTGGGTTTTTTTTTTATGCTAGAGGGTTCTCATATGGGTCTTGATATGAGGAGGACCATGTTTTAGTAACTATGATGATATTGGGTATCAACTGTTATTCCCTACCGGATTCAACCATGGGTCTTTTTTCATGGATGTTGATGGGTATGTTTGGAGATATGCTAGAGCATAGGAAAATGTTTTCTTGGGCTCCTAATTTTTTTTGGCGTAGGTTTATAAAGATTTTTTTTATCTTGGAGGACCAAACATAGATTTTGTGTTAATGTATCTTTTTTGTTAGAGTGTTGGGCTTACAAACATATTGCGGCTTCTCGGACAAGAGGACTGTCATGGACGATACAAGTGTATTTAGAGTATCTAGTGGGTTTTGTGAGATGTAGGTCATATCACGCATCGAAAAGGACTGTAAGGGATGAGGAATAATATATGTTGACATGGTTCTTCATCAAATTTTGGGAAATCCATGGATATAAGGAGAAAGTTGTGGTGGATTAGAGAAAGCCATGGGTAGAAGAACGAATCCACCAAATAATAATGAAATCCACGGTACACTGGATAAAGTCGCGATACATTACAGAAAGAAACAGAAGATGACATAGAGCCGTGAATCAAAAGGAAGAAAGACATAACACGAAAAAGGAGTGACTAAAAGTAGTGAATTTTGGGTCATTTTGTATGAAAATATATTTATTATAATTAATCTAATGTATAGTGTGTGCCACTCATCAAGATACTGCCACATGAATCAAGGTAATTATGTCATATTAGAACAATATGTATGTGAGTCTTTAAGAGATTAGATATGTATTCCATTAATGAGAAAGAGATATATGAAGTATCGAGAGATTTTTATTTGTGTATGAGACTGATGTAAATCCATTTTGAGACATGAATAAATATTAATGTTTGGAGAAAATATTGTTGTGTTTTTACATTCTTTCTGTTCACAAAGTAGATTAGTTCACTTTTCCCATGCAAATCCTATAATAGAAGGGTGAACATATTAACCCTAACACTATTGTTGAGGCTTAAGGTCAAAATTTGGTTTCTGAGCCCATGTTCCTTTTGTTAGTCATGAGGTATAGGAAACATTTTACCATCAAGATATTGGAAACTAAAACTGACAGAAATTGAGGAGTGATGGGAAAATCAAATTAATATATTTGTTAAAGGATAAGAAAAGAGACTCAAAGCATCATACAAAGAAACTGAGGCATGGAAGTATTTGGATAATACGAGAGATAAATTTTGGTCTTAGTTCCCAAATCTATTGTGGCCTTGCATATTGGCACACATGCTAAAAGAATAGAGTGGTCACAGTTACACTTGAAGGATACCTTTTGAGTGGAATTAAGAAAAGTTAAACATAATCAAAAACCTTGATGTACCCTGTACTAGAGTAATTGATTATTTGTTCGAGAATACATTAGACTCCTATATAATTAATTATGACATACAATGTTGGACCAGTTTTCAATTATAAGAAAGGTGGAAGTTTTAAGTGGAGGATTTTAAGAAGGTAATAGCAATAGAAACCTGGGAAGAGGAGGAAAAAGATTACCATTATTAATTAAAGAAAAAGGAGAAGAGGATGAGGAAGTAATCGATATGAAGGATTTAACTAAAGAGTTTAGAGAAAAGATAAACATAATAGAAGAAAATAATGAATGATAGAGTAGTTCAAAGAAACAAAAAAAAGGAGAAAAAAAAAGAAAAAAAGAAGTAATGAAGGATTAGAAGAAAATTATAGATTAAGAGATACTAAAGATAAGAAATTATTTATTGAGGAAATGACTATTAAAGGATTTCAAGAAGAGATACATCCCCCAACCACATACACAAACCCAAAGGAGATGAACCCTCATGGATCAATCACTATTATATGTGACTGCTTCACAAACCTATACGAAATATAGAAAAGGGATAAAGATTGATGGAATGATATCAATCAATTACAAGAATAAAGTAAGAAGAGAGACAGAAATTGTAAGAGATTTCAGAGAATTGTTAGGAGATTTATACTTTGATATTAAATTATCCAGAGACAAAGGAAGATACAGAGTAACTTCACAAAATTTCACAATCAATAGAAGAAAGTAAAAACCCTTAAAGAAGAAGCCAATTAGTCAGCCCCAAGTACATCCCTAGCCAATTAAAAAAGATGGCTCAGAAGATTAAGTTACTAGTATTTGGAAAGGACACCAAAGATGTTAAATAACATTTTGTTCATCTTGGATTCCTATCTGGAAGAGTAAAAATATCACAGATAATAGCGACACATTTATATGACTTCATAGGCACTCTAAGAGAGGACACCTCTATGGTGGTACATGTTCAAAACATGAATGCACAAGGATCTAAAGATTGGGATGCAATTGAGAAGGAATTTCAGACAATAGATTTTACATTTTCCTGAGGAACCCTCAGAGGGAGTTATTAAACTGAGAGATAACTTGTTCAGAAAGAAGATGAAACAATCAAAGAATTCAGCCACAGATTTAAAAATTTAACTAGAAAGTTGGAAGAACCACTCTCAGATAAACAACACATTGAATTCTTTACCTTCAGGGCGTCTACCTTACATCAGATCATAATTGGATGGAAAACCTTTCAAAACCATTTAAGAGGAAATAGAGATGGCCATTAGATTGAGGGCTCAAGCTTGGCAAAGAAAAGGAGATACATCACTAAAAACAGAATTGGAATGAGTATAATTAGAGTTAGCCAGGCTAAAAATCCATACAAGGAATTAAGAGAAATGAAGATCTCAAACATAGTTCACCACCAAGAAGTAACATCAGACCTAAAATTTGATGCATAGTGTGTTGTGTGGAAGGCCACAGTAAAACAAATTGCCTTTACTTAGAGAAGGAAAAGAGAGTTGCGAATCCGTTAGAAAAAACTCATCACAAAAATATTCCTTATAGTACCATACCCATGACAGAAAGAACTTGGTGCAAAAATTTATAGATTATGGGATCAACACACTCAAGGTGCTTTCCCTTTTAGATTATGTAGATCCACACACTACTCAAGATAATGTATTCCCTTTAGCTATAAGTAGCTCCACCTACAATCATTACTACCATATCTACCCTTTCTGTAGAAGCACTTGAAGACTTAAAGGATTATAATACCCATAGAGATATGATATCTAGACATAGAACACATGACCTAACCCTCATCTTCACATAACAACAACAAACAATGCCTAAACTTGAACCCATCACCTTCACATCTACCAATTACTTCCCCACAATATCTAAATCAACAATGTGGGACAACCTCACTTTGGAGGTGGTTACCAAGGTAATAACTAGAATCCTGAACTATCAAGGATGTACATGATAGAGGCTACCTTGGAGGATATTGGGGAGGTTATAGAGGAGGATTTAGGGGTGGAAATAATAAGTATTAATGGAGGAAGTGGATATCACAGGATACCATGGATAGGAAGGATATAAATAACCAAAATAATTTAGGAGGTGGATACCAAGATAAAAGACCCATGACACTTTTGACAAATGTGGAAAAGATGGACACTTAGTCTAGAAATTGTACAGAAGCTATGACCCTTCTGGGTTATTTCCATGAATGAGGAACATGAGTCTTTTAGTTTTCCCTAAATTTTCTCCAATTTATATGAAAATTGAAGCACAAAAATATAAACATCAGGAAGAGACACTCAAGAATAATGTCCAACATGCTCACCAAGATACTCATGGGAGTGATGAATAAAAAGGATAAGAATAAGAGAAAGCATCTAACTCAAAAAGCAAACCAAAAAAAGAGAAAAATAAGGAAGAAGATAAAGAAGACTATCTTCAAAATAAAATCATCTAAATCAAACAAGGGCCTCGAAGAAACAAAATATAGAGCTACATTAACAACCTAGAAGTGCATCCAAGAAGGAACCTGCACCTACAAGGAAGAATATAATCAAGGTATACCTACTAAAGAAGATTCCTCCAGTAGTGAAGAATATAAATTTACGGAGATCAAGTCAGACCTTCATGATAAAGAAGTGGAGAAAAGTAAGATAGTAGTTAAGAAGGAAAAATCCCATGAACAAATAGAAAAGAATTGTTTCATGGAAGATGAAATTATTTCTCTTAAATAGATATCCAAATTAATCAATTAATCGCAGACCTTGTAGATAAGTTGACATTTTTTTAGTAAATATTGGATAATAAGGAAGAGAAGAACATTCATGTACTAGAGAATTGAAGATGAACATCACAAGAAAAATAGAAATGTCTGTCTGTACACAACAAACATAGCATAAATCCACCATATACTTTGATGTAGACATATTCAACACGACTATTACCAAAGTAATTCTAGATCTCGGCGTGGATCTAAATATAATGTCCAAAACTATTTGGGAGAAAATAGGTAAGCCCTCCCTTGGAACCCGCCAAATATTATATTAGATTAGTAGATGGTTCATCAAAAAAGACCTTTAGGAGCACTTAAGAACCTAGAATTTAACTTCATGGGAATAAAAAATATAGTCAAATTTTAAGTTTTTGAGAACATGTGGCTTTAAAACCCATCATAGAATTTCATTCTAGCTTTAGAATGGTTTGTCGATTATAACAATATGTTAAATTTAGATGAGGAAGAAGTAACATTATAATCAAATGAAATTTGTTTCCATGTACCATTACATGTAGGAAAGAGTGTTGCATGGTCTAAAGAATTTTGGCATGATAATAAAGAGGAATATTTTAACGATATACAAGGGGTATGTGCTCATTAATAGGTTTTCCAATACTTATATAGAATTTGAACCCAATTCGGAAGGATAAATCTCATTCAAGAACTAAATCTACAAATGAAGATCTTGGACAAATGTTGTTAAATCATGGATAAATGGCTTCCCAAAATTTAGAATAAGGAAAGCTACATTACACAAGAAGAGTTCCACCCCATGCAATCAACCACCTTAGATGATGATAACCTCAGACTCCTACATATCTTTAAAATGACATTCTATCTGGGCATACACAAGACAAAATTCAAAGAAGAATATGGATACTACTCTCGCAAACAAAGAACGTAGAGGAAAAAATAATGAAACGACGTATATAGATTAAGATGTGGAGTGTCCCACCAAAATTTACCAAAATACTCAAGGTTTGGATGACTTAGAAGGTTATCTAGATCAAATGGAGTGAATATTTCCTGAATGAAAAAGTCTAGAATGGAAACCTTAGACAATACCGTGACAATTAATGATGTAGGATGGTGGGAAACATCGAAAAAATTATATCTCTCATTGGAATTCCTTAACTAAATTACTCAAAACAAGATATTTGGAGAGTGAAGGCTACTACATGGCCACCCCCGAATACACCAGTGAAAGTGATCCACAAAGACATATTCAAATCTATGAGAGAAATTGGGAAATATGTGGTGAAAATTCTCCTCCTGGTATGGAATCAATTATTCATATGGACATTAGGATCCATACAAACTTGGTCATAGTCCATTTATTAAGAAATAATATGGAAGACAAAGAGTTGGGACTAGATTATGAATTTATTTTTATCATACACTCAACTTATGGGATGCAAATCTTGATATCCTTTGGGAACTACAAAAGATAAGGACATTTTTATTCTTAACTCTGAGAAGAGGTCACAAGAATGATTCTCACAAAGGATATCTGAACCTAAACAACCCTAACAACAAGAACACCTAAATAAAAATTCTAGAGATGGCATATTATTTTACACTTGATAAACAAGAAAGAGATGAAACGCCCAAAAAAATAAGGTACAAGAAACTAGAAGGTGAAAGGAAAGTAGTAGAGATCAAAATATAAGTGGACAAGTATCTACTATCATCCTCAGAAGATAAGGACTAAAAATATTGGCCTCAATGGAGATGAGAAGCTTGTTAAGATAGGAGACTATTGGTCAGAATAAGAAGTATCCAAAGTAGTAGAACTCCTTCAAGAATTCTAGGATATATTTCCCAACTATTTTGAAGAGTTATGAGGCATCAAATAAGAATTTGGAACCATGAAGATTCAAATCAAGAAAGGATTTAAACTATTAAAGAAGAGGCCTTATAGATTAAATCCTAATCTCAAAGTCAAAGTGAAGACAAAGATAGATAAAATGTTGAATGCAAGAATTATCAAGCTTGTTGAAGATTCAAAGTGGATAAGTCCTATGGTTATTCAAAATAATAAGGTATGATAAATACTCATATGTGTGGACTATAGAGAGCTAAATAAAGCATGTGTACACGAACCATTCCCTACTCCATTTACAGAGCAAGTTTTAGAAAACATAGTAGGAAGATAGGTCTATTATTTCATTGATGGGTTCTCTGGTTACCATCAGGTTAGGATTGACCCATAGGATCAACCAAAAACCACATTTGCTATAGAATGGGGATCCTTCATATACATTGTTATACCACTTGGGCTAAAGAATGCACCATCGGTATTTAGTAGAATAATGATCAGTGCATTCAAATAATTCATCCATGATTTCTTGGAGGTATATCTAGATGACTAGACAATATATGGCCTATTAAAAAACCATATCCAAGTATTAAGACTCATGTTCTAGAGATGTAGGGCGTTACAAATATCCCTCAACTTGAAAAAGTGCATATTTTTGACTCTGTTTGGCACATTGTTGGGGCATATAATTTTGAAAGAGGGTTTATTAATTGATCTAGTCTAAAATTTAGTCATTGTCAATTTACCTCCTCCCAAGACAAAAAAAGAGGTAAGGACAATGCTTGGGTATACAAGCTACCATAAAAAATTTATAAGAAACTATGCTGAGATCAGTGCACCTTTGGAAGAGTTGCTGAAGAAAAGAATAAATAAAAAAATACAATGAACAAAACAATGTGCGGATGCTTTTGAAGTCCCAAAAGATAAAATATTACATACACCTATTTTATTATTTCTAGATTTGAAATTTCATTTTCATGTCCATATAGACCCATCTGGCATTTCCATTGGAGCAGTATTGACACAACCAAGAAAAAAATGGATCTTCCGGTAGCCTTTACAAGTCCAAAGTTAGCCAAGGCTGAGAGGAATTACTAGACTATAGAAAGAGATGCACAAACCTAAAAAAGTATAGAAAATATGTATTGGCTGCATCATTTTTTTTCTACACAGACCACGAGACACTAAAATAATTTCTCAACAAACCAATACTACAAGGGAGAATATGCCACCGGTTAATGTTGTTTCAAGAATTATACTTTACTATTGTATTCAAATCGGGTAAATTGAACAACGAACTAGACTATTTGTCAAGAATAGAAAAATGAAAAGATGAGGGATTAATGGATGATGAATTTCCCAGTGCACATATATTTAGAGTTGAGGCCATTCCAAAATAATTTGATGACATAACACAGTTACTGGCTACAAGATAATTCCCCAATGAATATACAAAACAACAGAGGAAGAAATTACTAAGTCAGGCTTTCCCCTTTACTTTGATCTAAGGAAAATTATATAAGAAAGGACAAGATGACATCCTTATAAGGGTGGACCTAGAATATGAAAGAAAATATATATTAGTAGAGGCTCAAGAAGGTATAGCTGGAGGACACAATGGAGGATAACAAACAACCATAAAAGTCATGATGGAATGATTATAGTTGCCCACATTATTTAAAGATACACATAACCACACAAGGTCTTGTGAGATTTGTTAGTAGGTGGGAAAACCAAATTCCCGAGATGAGATGTCCTTAAAACCAGTCCTAGCACTAGCCCCATTTGAGAAGTGGGCCATAGATTTCAGTAGACCTATTAAACCTACCGCAAGACATTCTCAAGAAAGATTCATCATCACGGTGATAAAGTACCTAATGAGATGGGAAGAAGCCATTCCAACAAAATATTTTACTACCAGAATAACAACCAAATTTATCTATGAACACATAATTACGTAGTTTGGTTGTCCCTTAAGCATTATAAGTGATCAAGGAAAACATTTTGTGAATGCCAATGTTAAGGAATTGTTAAGTCAATTTTTGATAAAACACAACCGTAGTACACCATACTATCCACAAGCTAATGGGATAGTAGAATCTTTTAACAAGGTATTGAAGAAGCTTCTTACAAAAATATGTTCATTACAAAAAGTAGATTGGGACCTCAAGATACCGGCATCACTATGGGCTTACCACACTACCTACAAAAAGCTAACCAAATACTCTCCATTCCAATTAGTATATGGGCTTGAAGTCGTGGTCCTAATAGAATTTGTCCTTCCAAGCTTAAGAGTGGTAGTAACAATTAAAATGAATGAAGAATCTTCGTTGCATGAAAGAATTATTGAATTAGAGAAATTAGATTAAAAAATTTATAGTCGCATATAATCAAACTCAGGAAAAAGGAGATATAAATCTTGACATGACGGCCACATAGAGAGAAAAGAATTTGACATTGCAAACCAGGTACTGTTATATGATAGAAAATGGAAGCATTCGAGAAAACACAAATTTGATGGCTAGGACCATATATCATTAAGGAAATATTACCCTCAGGAGAAGAAAAATTACTAACCTTACAACTCAAAGAACTACCAAGTTATGTAAATGGAACAAGGTTAAAAAAATATCATAATTGAGAAAATAATAATAATAAAATATCTATATAAAATAAAATAAAATAAAATCCAGCCTATCTGAAAACTGGTAATTCGGTGGATAGGACGAGGAGTAGGATTAAAACCTCCAAGGGCATCCTTACTCTACTAAAAATAAGAAAATATAAAAATCAAAGAAGAAGAAAAACCACAGAGGGAGAATACCTGTGGAACAAAGGAAAAATCTGCGGAGGGAGAATACCCATGGAACAAAGGGAAAAAAAATGCAGAGGAAGAATACCCATGGAACAAAGGAAAAATATGCAGAGGGAGAATTGGAACAATGTACAAGATATCGACTCATAAAATTTTAAGGCATAAAATGCAAAGAAGAGATAAAAAATGAAATTGCGACAAAGATGGGAGCTAGGGAACGTTGAAGAAAATTATAGAAGATGGATACTCCTACTGGTTCTCACGCAAGATGAGCTTCCAAAACCAAAATTCCAGAAGCATTCCCAAAAATATAATAAGCATGATCCAATGGGACCCTTTTCACACATTCCCTTCAAGGTTGGCAATACACGCGACTTAAAAAAAATACATTCACTCCCAAATCATAGAATACTTCTACTCCAAGAAAACCTTATTACAAAATAACTCAAATACAAACAAAGTATGAAATTTATCAGCGAACTAAAGATAGATGCATGGAGATGTATTATGTACTTTCCTAGGGCTGAGAATGTGATTAGGGTTCTTCTTAGTTGGTTACATAACCTAATGTTATACTTGGCTCAACTGTATCTAATCAATACAGAAGTCATGGCTAGGGTTACATGATTATGGGCGGCAGGACATTCAACAATCACAAAGAAAAAGAATGCGACGAAAGATACAGGATGGGTGATAGGGGTCACACATACAAAGTAAGGAGTACGTATTGTGAATCATACCAAATCATACCCTCATGTATGCCACCAAGGCTATATGTTTAAAAATTTATCATACCAATCGGGAAGATGGAGCTGACGGGCTTACTATTCAAATTTACCTAGACATGGTGACTTCACATTCAAAATATAATCTTGTTGAATTATTACTCTCCGAATTTCACAAAAATACTAGGAAAATAAAGGAAAGGAAACATAGCTTTTGCTATGGGTTGATATTATTATTTTTGGCCATGTATTTCACAAAAACCCTCCCCCACAAATCCGTACTTGTTGAATGGTAGTCAGATACACATGTGGATTATTTTTTTGGGAATACGTGAACACATTGAATGGGGTTACTCAAATCACATCCTTGATAGGATGGATGAATATAATTAGACAACTAGTAGCAAACAAGGCCATGGTATCTAAACAAATTGTGGCAAGATATGATTAGGATGTGATTTTTATTACTGACATCGCTTATACCGTCCTTAGACCTTTAATTCCATGAACATCACACATACCCCCATTGCCCTATGAAGCTTTAGATGAATTAGTGACTACTTCTGTTAAATAAATTAGGAACTTACCTATGGATCCTAGAAAACCAACACCTCCAAATTTGGAAAAAATAATTGAAGAAACATGGGAGGAATACAATAATAAATACCCGACATAGTATGACAAGGAAGAACCTAGTAAAGAAGGTACGAAAACATACAAGAGAAGCTCAAGAAAATATCCTAGTACTTTGGAACCTGCTATGAAACACCAAAAGGCCATGACATTAAAGGCAAAATGAAAAGAAGTTGAGGTTAGTGAAGAAGAAGAACAAGAATCCCAAGAAATAAAACAAATTTATGAGTCTAAAGAAGAAGAAAATCCATCTACCCCATTTTCATATTTAGCACCACAAGAGCAAGAAGGACCTTAGTTCTTCGAGGAAGAAGAACATTAAGAAGAAACACACCTATCTAAACTGACATATGGATATTAAAATAAATTTTTAACTCTAGGCAGAATTTCTCAGGTGTTCTAAGAATATGGATCGAGTACAGGGGGAGAACAAATGGCTATAACAAAAGCTATAGTTTGCTACAAGGATAAATATGGGTTGGTAATAGGGGATATTATTCACTTATTTCTACCTAAATTAGCAAATGAAATCCAATAACAAGTAGATATGGAAGAGACAAACTGCCTACAATCCCTTCAGCAAGAATGAACAAAGTTAAAACAAAAGAAGAAAAAGACCACCAAGAACCAAAATTGCATCAAAGAGGTAGAAGAGTTAATCGAGCTTCTCATAAAAACAATGAAAGAGAGAGACGATGAAGCCAAGAAACCTACACTAGAAAAACAAGAGGAAATAAAGCAGGAGTTAGAACAAAAGAAAAGGAAAATAATATAAGAGGAAGAACAGAAAAATTTCGCGAAGAAGGCTAAAGGTGAAGAAAAGAAGAACAAGAAATTGGAGGAAGAGAAAAAGAAAGAACAAGAAGAAAAACAAAAGGATGTTGAGGAAGAAAGAAGAATAGAAAAAGAAGAGCAGAAGAAAAAAGAGATGGAAGACACAACAAAGAAACAAAAAGAAGAGAATGAGAAGAAAAAAAGGAAAAAGAGAAAAATAAACAAGAAGTAGAAACGAATAAAAAGGAACGAGAGAGAGAGAGAGAGAGAGAGAGAGAGAGAGAGAGAGAGAGAGAGAGGAGAGCAGATAGGAGAAAGAGAGAGAGATAGATATCGAGAGGGAGGGAGAGAGGAGAGAGGAGGAGAGAGAGAGAGAGGAGAGGAGAGGAGGGGAGGGAAAGAAGGGAGGGAGAGGGAGGGAGAGGATAGGAGAGGAGGGAGAGGGAGGTAGGGAGGGAGAGGAGAGGGAGGAGAGAGGAGAGAGAGGGAGAGAGAGGGAGACGAGAGGAGTAGAGAGAGAGATAGAGATGAAAGAGGAGAGACAGAGAGAGAGAGAGAGAGAGAGAGAGAGGAGTCAGAGAGAGAGAGAGAGAGAGAGAGAGAGAGATAGATAGAGAGATAGATATAATAGAGATAGAGAGAGATAGACAGGAGAGTCTCTCTCTCTCTCTCTTCTCTCTCTCTTCTTCTCTCTCCTCTCTCTCTCTCTACGCTCACCCTTTCTCTCCCTCTCCCTCTCCCCCCCCCCCGAAAAAAAGAAGGAAAAAAAGGAAAATACAAGAGAGAAAAATAGAAAGAACAAGAAGAAAAAGAAATAAAACAAAAGGAAAAAGAAGAGGACGAGGAGAAGGAGAAAGAAAGGAAAAAACAAGAAAAGAAGACAACTGAAGAAATAAAGAAACAATAAGAATAAAAGAAGGAAAAATAGGAGAATGAACAGAAACAAGGAATAGATGGGAAAAATCCCATACAGATGTTACCATCAACATCATCAATGGACACTTCTACTAGTATGGTACCTGTACAAGCACCTCAAGATTCACTAGACAAGATCAAACATGCACTCCAACAAATAAAGAAGGATAAATCTATCTAGCTGCAACAAGGGGTGGTAGAATAGACAACCAAAAGGATTCAAGGTACACTTAAAAGAACTTTCCCCCCTTCAGAAAACTTCTTGGAGCCAGGTTTTGGATTAGAGTGAACAAAAACATTGGATGTAGCGGTGTGTTGAGATGGAGGAAACACTGCAAAGAATACTATAATCTATTTAGATAGTAAGGCCACAGACCAATACAGATCATAGTCTGTAGGTACATGTGGTAATAGAACAGGCTGTTAACAAGATACTAAAGGAAAACAAAGTCAATCAGGAGTTGGAGAAGAAGAATATCTATGAGGATAGGATTAAAGAACATAAGGAATAGATCTTAAAACCACAGGTATTGGAGAATCAAAAACAAAGTAAGGAGATGAAAGCCATTGTTAATAAACTAGAAACAAAACTAAACAACGTTGTGACATAATATACATATATAATAGGGTGGCCCAATAAGACCCAATAAGAAAAAGTAGAACTTGATACATTAAAACAACAAATACATTTAAAGTCCATAGAGTATGATATTAGCAAGGACAAATATGGAAATAAGAGAAGCAAACTTACTGAGCTCACAAATAAATATAAAACCAAGAAACAAATGTGGACAAAGAAAATCATTGATATGCAAGAATGCAACGCCACCATGGATAGATCAGTAACTAGAATGCAACAAGAGTTCATAATTTCTCAACAAATACTGGGTCAAATTTAAGAAAAACAAACACCTTATGAGATTTTTCCTTTGATCCAAGATAATTCACAGCTTCAAGAATCAGTGAAACAAATTGACATCCATTTAGAGTTATGGTACACTTTTGAGAAGAACATTAATCCACATATTACCAAGTACATCCCCCAAGCTCCACCATACATAATAATAAGAGGCATGGCATCCCACAACTCCAGTCTGGTGAGTTGATCAAAGGAACTCTTCCTTATGCCAAACATCTACATTTATGAGGGTTGATTCCTATGGCCTCTCAGGATGGCATACCATAATTCAAGTCTAGAAATTCAAGTGAGGGAACCTCTCCTTATGCCAGACATCTAAGTTTAAGGGGTTAATGCCCATATAATATTGAATCCAAGTCCAAAAATAGTGGGAATTTCTTTTGAAGAAGAATGAAGGGTTCTTCATCACTTGGTTGGCTCGAGGACGAGACAACGTTTGAATTATGGGGATGACATTGACAGGGTTCTTCATCAAGTTTTGGGAAATCCGTGGATATAAGGAGGAATCCGTAGAGGATTAGAGAAATCCACATGTATACAAACGAAGTTGTCGAAGACTAAATAAAGCCGTGGTATACTGGATAAAGTTGTAGAAGCCGACACAGAGCCGCAAATCAAAAGGAAGAAAGATAAAATAAAACAAAAGCCAACAGAGGCGTGACCAAAATTAGTGACTTTTGGGTCATTTTGTATGAAACATATTTATTGTAATTAAGATAATGTATAACGTGTGACACTCATCAAGATAATTTTTCCACATGAATCAAGGTAATTATGTCATATGAGAACAATATGTATGTGAGCCTTTGAGAGATAAGATATGTATGCCAATAATGAGCAAGAGATATATGAACTATCAAGAGATTTTTATTTGTGTATGATACCGATGTAAATCCATTATGAGACATGAATAAAGATTAATGTTTGTATCAAAGATTATTGTGTGTTTTTACATTCTTTCTGTTCACAAAGTAGATTAGCTTACTTTTACCGTGCACATCTATAATAGAAGGGAAAATTTCTTAAACCTCACACTGTTGTCGGGGTTCAAGGTCAACACTATAGGAAACTCCTGTCTAGTCTACAAGTACGTAGCATGATTTGGAGGTTGTATACAGGCTTCCCAATATGACATGATACAATGAGGGAGCTGATAGCGATACAATAAGAGAGGTGGGTGCAAGGATGAAGGGAGGGTGATTGGGAGTTTGTGAGATTTGGCCATGTCAGATGAAAGTTTGGTTTAATGCAAGATGTTTCAGAGGAAACAATGATCTATTGGAGGGATGATGTCGAGATAGATGTGGAACTACAAGTTGTTCATGAGGTAATGGATATGGCCGATAAGGAGGTATTTGGTGTGGTGGTGGACTCCTAGGGAGTGGTGATGGGCATGAAAATGTGGGGTTGACCGAGGCCTACGTTGCGTGGTGGAAGGGGAAGCTAGGCACTTTTGATAGATGGGTGCAGGATTGTGTAGAGGCTTCAACTCAAAAAGGTGATGTTGGTCATGAGGGCAGAGGTGGGGAGATAGGGTAGCAGTTTTAGAGGCTTCCGTAGCTTGTTTTGGGGCCGAAAAGTAAAAATTGGTAGTTGAAAGAGATGGGATGAGTCAACATCTCACTATTGTACATGCATAACTTACTCAAGCTATAGCTGACCAAGACCGATATCGACAATAGAGAGAGGCCTTGCAAAAGGCATTCAGAGTGACGGGTTATTTTATTTTGGGGGCTGATCTATAAGAGGCAAGATATCATATTAGTGGTCAGATGGGGACATGTGGTAGTACGATTTTGGCTAAATACTAGTTATTATGTGAGGAGATCATGTAATATGAGGATATAATACGATAGAGGTTACTAGATGATCCTCACTACGTGGTGCTCATCCCCTGTTCTCTCCTTACCTGACCTACATCAACCTTTTGGATTGATGAGGAATGCATCTGAGTACGTCAAGGGAGATTTTATCATATAACATGACAACCCTATTTCATATCATAGTGAAACATTCAATGACATGGTTAGGAAGTACCCAAAATTATAAGGACATTAATACCACCATCTAAGCCTGCAAACAATGGAAAAACTACATTCTAGGGAAGGAAACAATAATCCACACAATACACATGCCATTAGAGTTACTTTAGATGCAAAACTAGCTAAGGAATAAGAGACACCAGTGTGCCACATATCTACAACAATTCCACATGATAATAAAAAATAAGAAGGGAAGTTCCAATTTAGCAACAAATTTCCTGATCCACCCTCCAATTGAAGCCCTCACAACTATCCTTAATCTATGTGGACATGAGAATTCTAGTTGTTGCAATTTATATGAAACAGATCCGAACTTCTCAAATACATATAAGGCTTTCATGTCCCTGATTTCTATCTATAGGATAACCTCCTCTACCACATGGGACACATTTGTGTTCTAGTTGTTGAACAAAATAAGATGATATGGGAGGTGTAGACACCCTAATTAATTCCCCTTCCTCATTTCCCACAAAAATACACTTCGAATTAATCAAATATAATTTGATTAATTATCCATTTCAAAATCCAAAAAATAACCCAATCCTCACCACATGTCATTATTCTCCATGTTTTTATACTATTGAATTAAAAATTCAAATTCAAATCCTCACCCACCTTTCGTGGTCCCCACTCACCTAAAATCCTCCACTTATGAATTAAAAATATAATTCAAATCCTCACCCATTCTTCGTGGCCCCCACTCATCTAATCTTTCCCACATTTTCAAACCACTCACCCAATCTTGCCCACATTTTCAAACCACTCACTTAATCCTGCCCACATTGTCAAACCATGATTACTTAAATTACTCTAAGTTAATCACTTCCTCAGGCTATAAATACAACCTTACCCCTCCCCTCTAAAGACATGGAGAATCAACTTAAATGCCATATCTAAGTTCTTGCATTCTTTGAGAAAAGAACATCCTTTTTCCTCATCCTAATACCCAAATAGCCTCATAATCCTTTTTCTCATATGGTGCAAAGTAAGGGGATCATTGTTGCAGGAAGGTCTTGCTCCGTCTTGAAGAAAAGCACCTACATATCACACAATCATGGCTCAATCCAAGTTTCCTAGCCCATTCTGAGGTTTGCTAGGGAACGTGAAGGAGGAGGTATGATTATTGGTATTTTACTTCCTTGTTAGTAGTGTATTTTTCCTAGCTTACATTCTGGCATGCCCGGTTACTTTTGATCTGTTTCCATTGATTTCTCAATCAGTGGTGTTATCCATTCTTTGTTTATTATTGTTCATTATTATCTCTTTTTCCGTACCTTCTAGCCTTCTTTGGTTAACCTTCACGTTGTGGGTAGAATTTTTGTTGTGCGGTATCTTGTGCTGTATCTGTAGGTTATAGTAATAATGACATCATGATTATCGTCCTATCTTTGATCTCCACAATGCTCAGTGTCTAGGAGAAAGTAACATTCATCCCCTGCTCTAGCTACTCGTGGGTCGCAGTGGACGACAACTTTTGGACCTTTTCAAACCTATCTCGTCAACATTATTAGGTCTGCATTCCCAGTCATCTTTTGCCAGCTAGAGGCCACTTGGGCTTTGTAAACAAAAAAACAAAAAAAAAATTGCCTTACATTCCACATTTCCACGATAACACTTCTAGGTAACATTTTCACACTCTTCTTTCGTCGTTTTTCTTTTTTGTGAAAATAATTATTATCACTATTTCACAATCACGATTCATTGCAAAAATTATTAATATTTTAAAAAAAATTATTTCAATTGTATCCACGTATGCTCTTTTCTTGCGCCTTCGAGCGATCTGGAAAATCAGAAACGGTCACAATTTTTTAGTTTCTTGTTCTAACATTGCAGGATCTTCTAGCTTTGTTTTCCAACTGTCATTTCAATAATTATTTTCCTTTGTCATATTATTCATATTTTTTTGGTCGTTGGTTGTGTATGCTATTTTCCTGCGCCTTCGAGCGATCTAAAAATAAAAAACAGCCACAATCACTTTTCTAACATTTTCGTTTGCAGGATAACTACTAATTTGTTTTCTTTAGAACCACATTGCTGGAATATTGTCAAAAACAAAAACAAAAAAAACAAAAATCCCACAAAAATACCACCATTCAAAGAAAATTGCTGAAACCAAAAAAAAGTACGCTCAGGTACGTAATTGTTTTCTTGCTAGTGATTTATTTCAAGTTAGAAAGAACCCTACGTTTAATCAGTTTATAATTTTGTTTTTGCACGTAGACGAGGTGGATTTCATCACCACCAAAGCTACACCAGTGACTTGGACTTGACTACCACGCACCAACAATATTTGCATCTGCATTGCACTTTGAGACCTAGTCTCATCACAGCGTTCGGTATTTACCTCGCCCTGCTCTTCACTTACAGGTAATGCTGTTGTACAGTGCATGCGAGTCACGCCTAAATAGCTGTAACAACAAAGTCTGGGCATCATCACTGTAAATCTTCAGGGAGTTATAAGGACACCATACACATTCATCTCTCCATCACCTTCCACCTTTTCACAAAACCTGTTCTAGACGTGGTGATTCACTTTGAAATAGGCAAGTAAGAATTAGTGAGTCTCCTCCAGTGCTCTAAGGGTTCCCCATACCAATTTTGGTCCCGTACAGAATTAGGTATATCAGGACTAGGGTATATTGGAGGACGCATCCTCTTGGAGTAATAAGATCCTGCATCCACCATTTCACAGCATACTTGTATGATTGCATGAAATAATGATCATTCTTAAAGAATTTACCTCATAAGCCAAAATAATTGAATCCACATGATTGCTTTCTATTTTTAAAATATATATTTTAGCATTGTTTTATCATAAAACTTGGCTGATATCAATGTGTTCATTGTAAAAGTTCAGACCCTAGTTGTGTTCCACAAAAAAACCAATTCTTGACCAATTCAATACCAAGAGAAAACATCCAAACAATCCAACAACACAGACCAAAACATCGAAATTTCATTATTTTGCTTCATCCAACAATACATCTGTCATAGCTTGTCTTCGGCTATATCCAACTGATATTGAGTGACTAGCATTCACTCCCCATATTGTCAATTGTCAAAACATCCTTCATAACTTGTTTCCAAATATATCAAACAAATATTGGGTGACTTGTTTGAGTTCACTCATTATTCTTTCCACCATGGCATTTATCCAAATCACAACCAACACAAATCCTTTCATAACTCATTTTGAGTTATATCACAACCATATCACGATTAACCTGTTCAGGTTACTCTCCCTGTCAATAGTCCAGAGCTTGTTTAAGCAAAATCTACACAACGTGCAACAAATCCTCTAATAACTTGTCTCGAGTTACATCATCATCATATTGAGATAACTTGTTTGAGTTACTCTCTGTATCAGTCATCACGATCTTATTCGAGCTAAATCCAAAATAATCAAGTTCTCATTTCCTCACACTTGTTCAAAATTCCTACCCACTTTTCAGCTTAATCAGACACATTTCATCATGGTATTCACTCGCAGTCAGAATCATGAAAATGACGATGAAGAAGTCACACAACCAGAACTCACTAATGAAGAACAAGAACAAGTCAATAGGGTGATAGAACAAAAAAATGAATATCTGTTACGCATCCTGGCCATGGGAGCAATACTACCCCCTAACTTCGGGATGGAAAATTTAAACAAATTCATCGACAACAGTGAATCGAGTTATGACAATGAAATACCAAACAATCCAAATGGTTCTTCGGCCGAAGAGTTATTCAATAAAATCCAAGACTTAACAAAGAAACTTGAGGAAGCAACGACTAGCGCTGACAAATTAAAAGACCTCAATCTAGATTCAAATATTCACGACATGTTTGATAAACCGTCCCCCACTTCTCCATTTGCACAAGAATGGAAACTTATGAAAGACACCATTCAGGGACTACAAAAACAATCAAAACAATTCAACTTTGAAGAATTGTGTCCCTATCCATTTGATATAGAGATATCACGATTACCATTTCCGTCATCCTTTGAAATCCATGAGTTTGATAAATAAAAAAGCAAAGGCAACCCCTGTGAGCATGTCAAGGAATTTTACATGCAATGTCAGGAAGTTTCCTATCAAGACACGTACCTTTTACGATTATTTTCCCAAAGTTTAGGAGGGAAAGCTTTCGACTGGTTTTTCCATCTACCCAAAGGGTCGGTCACGACATTTGTAGACTTATCAAAGAAATTTGTCAAACATTTTTCATATAACTTGTACTCATAAATAACCATGCTTGATCTCTGCAACACTAGGCAAAGGACAAATGAAAATTTTGCCTCCTTTTTATAATGATGGCACGGAATTGCAAGTCGATTTCCCTACTCAGTACCCAAGAGACAACTAGTTAGCATTTTTGTCCCTAATCTCAATGCCAAATTATCATTCCACATGCAAATACATTTTCTGAATAGTTTCGAAGAAGTCATTGAAAAGGGCACACAAATTGAAAAATCCCTCATTTCTAAGGGCTTACTTAAAGCACCCTTTAAGGACCAACCTTATCGAGACACTCCTCAGAACCAGGACAAATCTAAATTATTTAACCGGAATCGAATTATCGCCAATGATGGCATTATTGATTCTCGCCATGTCTGAAATGTCTAAAACCATCCTACCAACACATTAAAATCTAAACAACCAATCATTATCCCTAGAAAGGAAGTTCCTTCTCGGGATTGACAAAGAGAGTTCACTCCTCTCGGAGAAAGTCTATCTAGTGTCTTTGGTCATTTGGCAAATGCTAATATGATTACATATCCCATTGTCAGACCCTTCAAAGAAGGACATCCCAAACCAAATTGGTATAAAGACACTGAATATTGTGATTACCATCGCATAAAAGGGCACTCTACAGATCGATGCATGCAACTCCGCCATTATGTCCAAGACCTGATTGAACATGGAGACATAGAAGTTGAAAATACTTCTGACACAAAAACACCTAATGAAAAACTTCACATGTTTAAAAATCCGTTCCCTAACCATGATAACAATTCAAAAGATAAGGGTCAATCATCAAGCAATGTCGAGTATGACTCAGTCATCTCGACCATAGATTACGACCAAGACTTAGTGGCAACTATAAAGATCAGAACTGACTATGTGATCACCACTAGACAGAAAAAAATGTGTGTCCCTACAACAAAAAAATCTGCCACTTCGTCCCTGGCATCACCTCCTAATCCGCCATCTAATTCCGCCACCAATTCCTCTCCACAATCTACGCCATCATTTAATATTGTCAAACAATTAGAGAAGACTGCTGCACAAATTTCAATCATGGAACTACTTAATTCTTCTCCCGCACTACAACGCATCCTTATGTAAACGTTAAATAACGCTCGTGTCCCTAAGGACATCAATTCACAACAATTTCAGGATTTAATTGCACATCTTACAGTCCCCAATCCTATTTTATCTTTTGGTCCCACTGACCTGCTTAATCCCAACATCACTAATAATCATTCTTTATACGTCGAGGGTTATGTAACTCATCGTAAAATCAAGCGCGTCTTAATCGAAAATGGATCAGCATTAAATATTTGTTCCATGAAACTTTTACGTTGTCTAGGTTACACTGAAAATGATTTACAAAACAATATCATAACCATTCATGGGTATGATAATAGCGATAGAAATTCTGAAGGCACAATCACATTGCCTCTCCAAGTTGGACCCATCACCTTAGACACGGTCTGTCATGTGGTAGATGTAGAAGTTGCATATAACATTCTCGTCAGCCGACCGTGGATTCATGCCATGAAAGCTGTCCCATCAACATTCCACCAATGCATTAAGTTTCCACATTTGGACAAGGAATTTACGTTACGTGCAAATCCCCAACCTTTTGAGTATTGTAGATTCCTCGAAGGACGGTATCGACATGATCGGACCTCACATAATCCCTAACGAAACACGTATTGATCCTGATACACTCCCTAACATTGATTCGAAACCATCATCTCATAACCAAAACACATTTTCCAATCCATTATCTTCCGCTAGTCAATCATCTTCCACCAGTCCTCCTCCCACTAATTAATCATGTTCTTCCACTAATCAAGCTTCTTCTTCCAGCAACAATTATTCTTCCACCACACCATCTTCTTCTTCACCTAGCCAATCTTCTTCATCCAACCACACCTCTTATATTAAGATACCCCCTCCTTTGAATAACCAACCTCCATCCTTCAATCCACCCCATTATTCTCATAACCCATTCTTTTCATCTTTTAAGACTACCAAACTAACTTCCCCACCACATGAGGTACCTATTGGTCCCCCATCTCACACATTTAAAATCATTAACAAGGGATGCGGTGAATATCAATTTAAAAATATGGAAGACTCTTTTTATATCACCAAATCCCCACATAGCTATGGCAAACCTAACACTCCACATCTGAGAATCCATCCCAATTACCAAATGAGACAGTCAGTTTGGAAAAAGTTTGGTTATCTTGACAACGAACATATTCCAAGTTCTTCAGGATCTTGGTTATATAATGACGACTTTGCTCCATGTTATGAGTCCCCTCAATTTACCAAAGCTCACCGAATAATGAAAAACATGCGATGGAAGGGTAAAGGACTCGGTCTAAATAAACAAGGTCATTTAGACCCGATAAATTTCACACAACATCACGGTAAACATGGTCTAGGTTTCAAGGTGTTTGATGTTGCTCCCATAATAATTTCAAGTGACAATGATGACATTAGTTCTGATAATGATATCAGGTCTCCATGTAGTCTTTTTGAGGACCTTGCTGAAACACATCTTTCCTTTGAACATTTATCTATTAATGTCATCAATTTTGAGCGTACACATCTGAGTCTCATAGACCATGGCCAACCACATCATGCGGCCATGGACATGTTCCAAAATGATGAAGCCATTGACGAATTCCTTGGAACTCGCAACCAAATCCCTACTTCCGACCATAGAAAAGAATTTGAAATCAATCTAAATGAATCGGCCTATTTTGGCGAAGAGGTAAAATATTCAGATCCTTCACCCTTAGAAAATTTGGATCAAAAGTGCAAACAAAGGATATCTCATAGTCAAAACCTCACCACCACCCTATCTAACAAATATGTCAACAAAAAGTTCTAACAAACACCCGATACTGATGACCTATATCAACCATTAACATTGTTCTCCGAAAAGGATACATCTAAAATGCTTGTAGAAGAAACAAAAGACATAAACATTGGCACCATCGAACAGCCAAATTTTTTACAACTTGGCATTAGTCTGTCTGACCAAGAATTCAAGGAATTCACAACACTCCTTATTGAATTCCAAGATATATTTACATGGACATATAAGGACATGCCAGGCCTGGACCCATCTCTTGTAGTATACCATCTTGTGGTACAACCGGATGCAAAACTTGTAAAGCAAAAACTACACAAAATGCATCCCCAAGTTGCATTGCTTGTCAAAGCCGAACTCGAAAAACTCTTGGAAGCTGAATTTATCAAACCTATTGATTATTCAACATGGATATCTAACATAGTTCCTGTCGCCAAGAAAACTCCTGGCATCAGAATATGCATAGACTTCCATGACATCAACAAGGCTTGTCCCAAATATGACTTTCCCTTGCCAAATATAGACATGATTGTTGATTCTACGGTAGGTCATGAAATGCTCTCCTTAATGGATGGATTCTCTGGTTACAATCAAATACGTATTGTTGAAGGAGATCACCATAAAACAACATTTACTACACCATGGGGCACCTTCTACTATAAGGTCATGCCTTTCGGCTTGAAAAATGTTGGTGCCACCTATCAACGAGCAATGACTGTCATCTTCCATGACATGTTATATGATATCATGGAAGATTATGTTGATGATATATTAACAAAATCTAAAACATGAATAGGGCATCCAAGGGTGTTGAGATGCATTTTCGATAGATTATGTGAGTATAAGGTTCATCTTAACCCAAAGAAATGTGTGTTCAGAGTAACCTCTGGTAAATTATTAGGGTTTATTGTCTCATGAAGAGGCATAGATGTGGATCCTGCCAAAGTCAAAGCCATTATGGAAATGCCTCCTCCTCAAAACCTAAAACAATTACACAATGTTCAGGGAAAGATAGAATCTATTTGGCATTTCATATCACAGTTGGCTGACAAGTGCCATCACTTTAATCAGTTACTCAAGAAAGATGCACACTTTCATTGGAATCACGATTGTCAAGACTCTTTTGCTAAGTTAAAATAATACCTCTCTAGTCCACTTGTTCTTATGTCACCAGTTGCCGATAAACCCATGTTGCTTTATACATCTACCACTGAACATGCCATAAGAGCTCTACTAGCACAACATAATGATCAAGGAAAAGAACATGTTGTATATTACCTTAGTCAAACACTTATTGAGCACGAATTATGTTATTCCCAAATCGAAAAAGTATGCTTAGTAGTCACCTTTGCATTCCATAAGTTACACCATTACTTGCTCAATCACACAACTAAGTTGATTGCCAAAATTGATCCTCTCAAGTATTTTTTGTCCAGACCCATTCTGACGGGAAGAATGTCTAGTTGGGTCGTATTACTTAGTGAATTCAATGTCGAATTTCTTCCACAGAAAGAAATTAAAGGACAAGCCCTTTCCGATCAACTTGCCGAGGCACCCCTTCCTGGCACAGAACCACTTCAGTTCTCTTTTCCTGATGAAGATATTCTACACATAGACATCCCGCCAGCTTGGACTCTATTTTTGATGGATCTTGTAATCTCCATGGCTCAGGAGCTGTATTTTGCTTATCACACTTAGCAGACATGTTATCCCCAAATCATTTCGCTTAACATTCCCATGTACTAACAATATCGCAAAATATGAAGCTCTCATCGCAAGATTAAAACTGGCTATATCTTGGAATCTTACATAATTAGTTGTATTTGGTGATTCTTTACTTATCATCAAGCAAGTTACCAATGAATACCAGGTCAAGGATGAAAAACTTATCCCATATAAATGCATGGTGGGTAGTCTTTGAAACTATTTTCGATTAATTAGCTTTGATCAAATTCCTAGAATTCGTAATAAATCTACCAACGCTATGGCAACCATCGGATCCCTATTAGAAATTACATTTAGTCAACCACAAGCACATTTTCTTGTTGAACATCTCTTAATGCCTACCTATGATCTTCCTGAAAACACTATGGTATGTGAGATCGTGGGTCCGAATAACCTTTGGTACCACGATCTTTATACCTTCATTCGTGATAAAACATTTCCTGCCGACATGAAACCAATGCATAAAAATGCTTTAGCACAATGTGCTTCTTGTTACACCATTTTAGCAGAAACTCTTTATAAATGATGATATGATGGCACCCTTCTCCGATGTCTTAATCAGGAATAATCCTCGAGTGTCTTAGCTGAAGTCCATTCTGGTATCTATGGAGCACACACAAATGGTATCGCCTTAGCCAAGAAAATCCTGCGAGTTGGATATTATTGGTCCACCATGGAAAGTGATGCATGTCATTTTGTCAAACATTGTCAAGCATGTCAAAAGCATGGAAATCTTATCCATGCACCTTCCCAGGCATTACAATCAATAACCACACCATGACCCTTCTCTCAATGGGGACTTGACCTCATTGGTAAAATCAAACTAACATCTTCTGATGGACATAAGTTCATCATTACCGCTACCGATTACTTCACTAAATGGGTAGAAGCTATGCCTCTCACTTATGTTGTCGGTAGCCAAATATCAAAATTCATTTTTAATAATCTCATATGTCGATTTGGTATTCCATCCGCTCTGGTTGCAGATAATGGAAAATCATTTAAAAACCAGGATATAAAAGACCTAGCCAAACATTTTCACATCAAACTTAAATGGTCCACTCCATACTACCCTCAAGGCAATGGTCAAGCGGAAGCAACCAATAAGACCTTAAAATCCATCATGGAAAATATTGTCAACACCTATGGACGTAATTGGCATACTCAAATTTATCCCGCTCTTTGGGCTTACCGTACATCTTACCACACACCTACCGGAGCCACCCCATTTTCCCTTGTTTATGGTTGTGAAGCCATTTTACCTATTGAGATAGAACTCCCATCCTTGAGGATCTCCCTTAAGGATGTAATTAATGAGGATGAATACTGAAAGTCACGGCTTCAAGAGCTTGAGCTTCTCGATGAAAAATGATTTAATGCTCTTAATCATCTTTAAGTCTATCAAAACCGACTACAACGTAGTTATCATAAAAAGGTAAGACCCAGAGAATTCAAAATTGGTGACCTCATTTTAAAAGAAAATCAAAATAATACCACTAAAGAATGAGAAAAATAAGGAAAATTTGAGCCTAATTGGTTAGGACCCTATGTAATCATAGCTAAATTTGGCTTTGGAGCCTATAAATTGGCCACTAAAGATGGTCAAGATCTTGATGAACCAATGAATGCAGTTCATTTAAAGAAATTTTATCCTTGAGATGTTCACTATTCCGGGAAACAACGTGTACATTATTCCTTCTATCTTTCTTATCTATGAATAATTTAAATTTATTCATTTCCATTGGCAGATATTTTCTTTATCAAAATCACATCTTCATATTTATCATCATGAGACAAGTGCTAATATAAATCCTATTAAGTTTATGAGCGTCATACTTCTTCCATTTTCAGTCACTTTCATCTATGGTCATAGCTAGAAGCTTACTGATGGTAATATATTCCCTTCAAAGCCATTCTCTCTTTCATAAAAAAGCTCTAAACTTCGTTACCCAGTTCGTTTGGTCGTCCATCTCAGTCTTGGGTTTTGAACCCTCGCGTCCTACTAGTCATGTGGGCTGAGATTGGGGGCAGACGTTTCTTCCCAAATACAAAGCACTATTGTAAAAAAAACCATCAATTTAATAACTTATGAATAATTCATTTTCACATCTTTCGTCCTTCATAGTCTTTGGTGTTGAGCCCACACTTCTTATTGGTAGCGTGAGACTGGGAATGGAGGAAGGTGCCCTTACTCATCTATGTCTTGTCTTCGGTGATAAAACCTTGCTTCTTACAAGTGGCATGAGGCAAAGTGTAGAGGGTCATTCTCATAAAAGCATAAAAACATTGTAAAATATTAAAAAAATAAAACAAAACAAAAAAATACAAAAATGGAATCACTCGCTTATATTTTGCCTTTGGTGATGAGCCCTTGCTTCTCACTAGTAGCATGGGGCAACGCATAGGGAGTCATTTCAAAAATACAAAATCTTATAGTGCTTGCAAATTATAAAATCCCCAAAGAAGTAATTTATATGCCTAAGTGAAGAGAGAACTATCCCTTCACCTCATATCTTACCAATCAACAGGCCACATAATTGTCTAAGTCTAGCACGTGACTCATAAAGTGAAAGCCATTTTTGAAACTGGTTTAGTACCGTTATGAAGAATGGAGTCAAAATTTATCAAAGGGATTGTTGTTAGCATTTGTCTCTATATTCATTATGCCGAAGGCGTTCCCCCTATGGTAAAGGACTTCCGAACGTTTCTGCAACTATGCTAAATTTGACAGTTTGACGGCCGTCTGGACGTTTTCACATTTTTCTTCTATTTTTAAGGGTTTTTTTTTATCATACTCGTGGTTCATCCAACGGAAAATTCTATAAATTGGAACAGAACTCTGTTATAAGTTCGCCTATCACTTGATAAAGGAATCAATCCGTTTGACACAACAGATAACAGAATATGGAAGAAAACTGTTTGTTGCAGAATTGTTTTGTGTTCAGGGTGCATCATGATGGTTTGATTTGAGCATTTCTAGGCATTGTATGTTTTTTATTTGGAGGGTATTATTGAAAGTGGCGACCCATCTTATGCTGGCTGGAAACTCCGATCTTAAGTAGAATTAATGTATCACAAGATTAAAGCGATGATAATGTTTTATCCTGGGGACTGCATAACTGTAGGTTGTCATGGCTGCGACCATGAGGATTGTATCTGGACGCTTATGGGATTTAGGAGGTAGTTTGTCCCCTGTTTTGATGTTTGAGAAATCCGTTTCACTGCCACGACCTCCTTACTGTCCATTAATGTGCCTCTGTACACGGAGCTGAACCCTCCTTGCTCGAGTTTTTCTTTCTCGCTTAAGTCATCCCTTCTACAATACGGTTTTTTTTTGATGTCCTTGGATCAAATTTTATTTGAAAATGGCTTTATATTATTTCTCATCTATCCTATCCATGGTACAATAGTGTTTTAGTTTTGTTTTTAATATTTTTGACTTTGTATTTATTATTTATGATTCTAATTTATTTTCAATTTATTATTTATTTTATGTTGATTTTATTTAATTTCATATTTTATTATTTGTAATTAGTAATATTGTTAGCCGTACACTCATGATATTTTTTAGTATTCCTTCCTATTTTTTACGAAGTGGTTTAGCTTTGGTTATGGCCATGTAATACCCTGTGTAATGATTTCATATAGTGCTAAATTTAGAATATTTTTATACTATTTATATTGTGCAAATCTGAACCAAATTTACAAGTTCAATTGAGAAATGTAGCACATAATGAGTATCACCTACAATCATAAACAATTAGCAATATAGACCAATTTTATGCTTTAGTTCTAATCTAACAAAGTCATTACAAGTACAAAATATGAGAAAGGTAGGGAAAAAAGAGAAATGAATCTGATGGCATGGAAGAGAAGACCCATTTCCACTGGGTGAAGACAGATCTGAGAAACCATACTCACACTCATACCAACAATCGCTCGATCAAAACATGAGCATGACCAACAGGTGCAAGAGTCTGAGGAATTTGTTACAGACAAAAGAGGAGCACAATGTCGTTGCACATGCAAGAATTAGACATTAACTCCAAGCAAATAATGAAAAATATATCTATTAATGAGTAGAAGGTATCTACTTCAACCAGATGGAAAGAGTGCAGACAAACATCAAGATCCACAATGAAACTGTAGTCATGAAATCAATCGATGACATGAATCCATAGGAAGCATTTTAGGGAAGAAACCTTCTATATCTCATCTTCAAATTTTCAGAAGTAAAGCCCATATAAGGATAAAGTTGGACGTGAAGTCTACCTACATCTTTACATGATATAATGATTATTCAATGGGACAAGTTAAATATTGATCCAAAAACCAAGAAATATTTCAATAGTAGGGATGTTTGGTTTGACGATATAGGTGCTTGAAGTGAATCGTCCATAGAATCATACATAAAACTTTCAAAAGAAAGACTTATGCTAATTCAAACATATGAATAAAGTAGTGAATGTAATAATGGGAAAATTGGTGAAAATTCGTTACCTATTGTTCAAAGTATGAGAAAAGGGTGTACCAATCTTATTAAAGATGAAAAGATAGATGGTGTCTTATACACATCTAATTCTAGACCAAAGGCTTGTAGAAAAGATCAAGAAGAGTAAAACATGGCTTTAATGAGTAAAATTTGGTTGTCTACAGTTCCAAAATCACAAGATTCAAAACCAAAACTAGAATATCTTCCACTGAAGAAGCTATCAATATGACATAACATGGATAACACCATTGAAAAATAAGTGGAAAGGCTCAACATGCTTCAAAAGTCTAGAAAATCAATATTGAAGAGCATCTTAAGAAAAATGGATATTTGAAGAGTCTAGGTGATACCCGTCTCAACCTCAAACAAGAAGGGGGATATGATAATAAACAAAGAAAAATGAGCTAACAACAAAGATAAAGGATCATGTAGCATTTGTGAAGGACTGACTGCACATTCCAAAAAACCAAACTATCATGAACATATTCAACATCTCTACTTTTCTTCACTAGCTGAACTACATGGATAATTTTTCACTATAATCACTTGTGTGTAAACAAAATTAGAATTCTTAAGGAACCAAGGGATTTTTCATTTCCTGTAGAGGGTAAAATTTGTAACTGTCTGTGGCCAGGTCGTGTAGGCAGAGAAACACGTTTTCTTTTGTTTTCAATTTGATTTTCGAATTGTGAGAAGCTTGACAACATTAATGTACAAGCTGGGAGAGCTTTAGGTAGGTTGCAAGTGTGAGAAGAAGCCATTTGAGCCTTGAAGAATTCCAATCCCAGCCTAGGCCGAGTTAGCCAAGACTAAGACTCTGTCATATAATCAATAATAGCTCCTGAAAAATACCAACTTCTGCTATGCAACACTTTCAAGTTACACACAATACTTTATAAGCATATATGCACCTTTTCCACCAAAATTGCATATATTTCACCCATACACATTATTTGAATCCCTCTGAGAGTGTGTCGTTCACCTAGAATTAAACATAATAATATAATATCCATTTCCAGGTTCAGAATACTCAATATTACATAACTTTCAGTTTGGGATAATCTCATATAGGTCCAATTCAGATTTCTCGGTTGTTTTCTCTTTGTCCGAAACCTTTCTTTAAAAGTTGTAAAACAAGGTAGAACATTTTATGCCTCAAGAGTCCTTCTATATTTTAATGTTATATTTTATTAAAAATTCCAATCCGTAAAAATTTGTGAAGTTTATACCTCAATATTCCTTATGAAAGTCTTTCTATTCTCCAATTACAACATCTTTACTCTAGCCGACAAATTCTATATCACATTTTGTAATTCAATAAGGAATTTCAAATTTAACAGATTTTACATGGCTCTTAAAATTAAATAATCGTCCCCCACAATACCCAGCACAATTTTCTAAAAAAAAGCTATATACTGAGTTCTCTTACCAAAGCCTTGAAAAAAGCAATTTGATGAATCGAATACTGAGTTCCCAGTTTGGCCTATTCATCAGCTACTTTGTTGATCATACCATAATAAACTCCACTGTCATACTAGTTTGTGTTGGCTCTAACCTCAAATTTGTAGCTTAGTGTGCTTGAGTTCACGACTATATATTAAACTTTCAAATCCCATGTCGACATAACATACTTACATTGAAGATTATTGTTAAAATAAGGTATTCTGAGCCCAAAACTGATAAGTAAATTCCCAAGCAACATGTACTCCATCCAATATTGAGTTTTTCTTTTTACTTTAATTTGGGATGTATCAATCCCAAAACATGGGCTCATCTTACTTGCAAAGCTACATCTTAAAAATTAGCAAAAAAGCATCATTTTATTTACCAAATAAAATCATTACTGCATCTGCATTAGTCATGTAGTGCTCAATAGTTTCCATGCACAAATGCAAGGAGATAAGGGTTCAATATAAAAACATTAGTTCGGTAAATTTATTTTACAGATAGATGTATCTATGTTAAAACGAGGAGGGAGGTAATCACTAGACTTTGCATGTGATGGTACTTGAACAATAAAAAGAAATAACTTCAATCAACCATATCAAATGTCAAATGAAAGGTCAAAGGATCTGAACACTCCGAGAAGAGGCCAGAAGGACCTACCAAAAGCAGTAAAAACATTGGAAATACACCCCATAGGACAAAAAAAATATCAAACATGTTTATATTGCAGAAGGAACTTGGAGTAGTAGACTTTTGGTATAGGTAATAAAATCTACTTTTTTTTGTTTCAAACTACATAGCTAATATTTATATTCCCTCATCTCACACATATGAATGGTAACATAGAGGCTCCACACATGTCCACAGTTTATTATGGCTTGAGAACACCCCTAAATTTGATGCAATGGATTGGGAGGATACACCATTTATTGAGGCAAAAAATGATACTTTAATAAGTTTGTCTACCTGGAACCCCCTCCCGGCTTGCAACCGCTTGGATTTTGTTCACAGGTCACTCCTAGATGACCCTTGTTTGCTAGATACAACAAAAATTCTATCATCCTCCCCACATGTAGACCTTGAAGAACTACTTAATTGTGTTCAACGCCACACTAAATGTTCAAAGCGGACATGCTTGTGTAAAAATCAATCATAGTTGCAGTGCAGGTACAATGCCCCATGGGCCACGCAACCTGCTTCATCCTTTCTCATTAAAAGTGATGGGAAAATTAAGTACCTCCCTTCAAGAAATGATGACAAATTGAACATCCACAATCAAACTATGATATCCATATGGAGAGAAAATATCGATTCCTAACCGATACTTTCCCGCAGTGAAGTTCTTAAGTATATTGCAAAATATGCTTCATAAGTAGAGCAACATTCAGAAACCTATCACCAAATGCTATCCATAGTTTCAAGAGATGCTGACGCGGATTCTCCATCACATATTACGATCTGTAAAATGCTCACAAAAAGTGTTGTTGAAACATGTCATTGAAAGTGACGCCGATGTACAAGAAACAACCACTTTATTGGATGCATATAGAGTTCGCCTTGCAACCATGGAACACCTAACTCTTATTCAAGTTGCTCGAGATTGGAACTATAACAAGAATCGTAAAGGTGATAAATAGAAACTGCGATCGATTCCAACAATTGTTCGGGTCCACCCAAGATTTGTGGATGTCCCAACTCAAGATTCAATGTCCTATGACCTTTTCTACTGGTCATAACTCCTTTTATACAAACCGTTCATAAATATTGCCTCCAAATTTGGCTCAACCCCACATGACATCAATGGCACTTAGGACCTATTCGAGCACAACTATAGACCGTGGCATGTTTTACACACTACCGCAAACACATGACATGCTACAGATGTTAGTTATGATTCTGAGGTCAAATGTAGTATTCAACATGAATAATTGCATTAATGATAGGTCTTCGCACAACTTATTTCGGGAAACAACACGGGTCTTGACAGTCTTGAAATGTTGGGGAAACGAGATTTTGAAATACACAATAATTGGAACATACCTGACGTTCCACCTGATTTGTAGATAACTAGTGCATCATTCATCGAGAGAGAAAAGTCAAACATAATTAACACTAGCATATAGGCCACACCAACATCTTCCACACTACCTTTTTCTTCAAAACAACAACTAGCTCTTGATACCATACTACACTATTCAGCAAACAAATCCCTTCTACCTCCACTAAGATTGATAATTCAAGGAACAACTGACACTTGAAAATAATTTCTGATAAATAAAATACGGAATTCATTCACAGCAACATCAGCCACATCTCCCTCACCTCTCCTTTTGCTCACCCCTACTAGTGTTTCAAAATTCAACATCTTTGCATCCACAATCTAGGCAGGCCTTCGCATTGTAATTTTTTGGGTTGACATAGGCCTCGTAAATGGTTCTATAGGAAAAATCACCGACAATGTCTACGACACATCAATGCCACCAACAACATTACCTTTATTTGTTTTTTTCAAATTTGATCGATACAACAACCCATGTTGGGATCCCTCTAACCCATTACATATTCCCATACCCCCTATTTTGAGAGGGAATCAAAAACAATTTTTGATTAAAATGACCTGGGGATTAACTAACCATAAGTCCTAGGGACTTATTTTGCATAGAGCAACTGTTGACATTGGAACCACTGAAAGCCAAGGTATGACATTCACACCTTTCTCCAGAGTTCCATCACTTGCAAATTTATGGATTTCACCTCCTTTTTCATTCGAAAGGTACTAAAAAATGGCATGCGTATCAACACTTGGAGCAAGAAGAAAGAATGATTCAAGACTACTATCACTCAAACCATCGTAAATACTACCCTCTACTTTGATAGCACCTCCACTACTACTTTACTCAACACTTCTTGTATCTAAAGCAGCAGTGTCGTTCAAGGGGTATAAAATGTATTCATGTTTAGTGAAAATAAAATTGCCCACAAAAGGATACCATTCATGATATAAAATCTGCAAATGTACAAAGGTCTTCATGTATACATGTTTAGTTCAAGTGTCGTGATATAAGATTTACAACTGTACATGTATGAATTTGTAACAAATTTAAATATACACATAGAACAAATAAATGTAATGTTTCATCCATATTCCTACGCTACCACTAGCAATCCCACCCGTTATCGACTATACAAAAAAGGTTTTTTCAACAAAAGACCAACCAAACAACTGATGCAACACTAGCATAATTTCCCTAAAATAATTACAAACCACATGAACTATACAAGTAATTAACTATCCAAAAAATATTAAATGTATTCATGTTTAGTGCAAAAACAATGGCCACAAAAGGCTACCACTCATGATATACAATCTGCACATGTACGAAAGTCTTCATGTAACATGTTTAGTACAAATAAAATTGACAGCAAAGCGCTACCACTCATGATATGAGATTTGCAAATGTATATATATGAATTTGTAACAAGTTTGAAATGTAGAGATGGAACCTTTAAATGAAGTGGTTCATCTATATTCCTACACTTAACAAATTCAATCACACCCATTATCAACATCAACTACACAAGCAATAACTATCCCTCTAAGTCAAATAACATATACCGTTCGGCGTTCACATTGCATTGTACACATGCGATTGCTAGTTATCTACCTCATGCGTCCTTCTTGATTCTCGGTGATGAACCCACGCATCTTACTAGTTGTGTGGAGTCAAGAATAGAGCTGGACTTCTTTTCATCATATCATCACCACCATATCCTGCCAATGGAAAGGGAATTTGTGTTATTCTGAGTATAAGTTACAACACGGAACATGGTACATATAGATAATATCCTGGTTTATCGCCTCTAAAAACTAAGGCTGCACTCTGGTCCATAAATTGCCAATCACAGTGTAAAAATATGCAAACAGTCTGAAAATCATCAAAAATCCAAAAACAGTGTAAAAATCCAAAAATCCAAAAACATTTGAAAATCGTCAAAAATCCAAAAACAATGTAAAAATCTAAAAATCCAAAAATATTTGAAAATCGTTAAAAATCCAAAAACAGTGTAAAAATCCAAAAATCTAAAAACATTTGAAAATTGTCAAAAACCCAAAAACATTAGAAACAATCGTCCAAAATCCAACAAAAAAATAGAACTCGTCAAAAATCCAAAAACATTAGACAAAATCATCAAAAATCTAAAAAACATTAGAATATATATATATATATATATATATAATAAACAAAAAAAATCCACAAAATCGCAAAAACTCTAAAATAACCAACACAATTTTACCTTTGAACTATTATTCCCAACAAATAATCCAATCACTTTATGACTACCAAATTCAAACCACTTCTCCTCGCATGAATCCTCGCTTGGGGAAAATCTGGCTCTCATTGTTTCCTTGTTTGAGGACAATGACCCAATACTTTACTATGTCCTCGTACCCCTGCTTGGGGGCACATCCAATCAATCCTCACTGTGGAACACGTTAGGGACATGTTTATTGGTTCTTGTGTTGCATTATTAGTTGTAAATTATTAATTGCTTTCTTACATCTTGATATATTACAGGGGGCATCTTGATTTTATGTATCCTAGTGTTCTCTATAATATTCTTATGTTATCTGATTGCATGTCGTACTGGGGCATCATACTTTCTTGATGGCCTCTATCTATGCTCTCTTCCACTTGCATATTGTACGAGGGCATCAAACCTTTTTGATGGCCCCTGTCTATGCTATCACGCATATTATAATCTAGTCATCCTGATCTTTTATATCATGATGCATCCTGTTATGTGCTATATTAAAATTAAGATGCTTTTCGTCACGTGAGTATCTTCCTACATGATCAACATCTTACTTTGCACCCCATCCATTCACCCATATTAATACATTCCCCAGTTTGGGAATCCTACTTGATCACCGTTGCAGTTTGTGAATCCTACTTGACGATCTTTCTCAAGTAGCATTCACTATCCAGCAGCTCCTCCTCCCCCACCATGCTCACCATGTATTTGATCCATTCATCCTCGCTCCTCATTTTTACTCCTCCACCACTTATCCCCATATTACCCTTCTCACCATTCCTATCCCTTCTCACCCATTTGTATTCTTTCCTTTTACCCTTTTGCTTCCCGCTTGACAATCTTACTTAATAACCCCTTCTATATGGAATCCTCAGTGGAGGTTTACCCTTTCCCTAAGATCTTCTCGCTGTAGAAGCTTCTTCACCACCTCCCCTCTCATCAAACAACACTCACCACCACACACATCTTCCCATTCCACCTCTTCTACTTCTCATTCTTGGATCATTACTCTCACCACGCGGGCATCCCAATTAAGGATTCCCCTCACACTCTCCACCCTCCACTACATATATTCCTTCATCCATTCATGTTACACTCCTTTGTGTCCTTTCTTTCTTATTATCACCTCATCTCATATCATATACCACTTAGGCATACCTCACTCACTCTTTTCTCATCCTTCCCCAAATCCATCTTATGCCTGGTCATCCTACTTACACGTTCTCGTAGTATGGAAAATTCACTTGAGGGTTCCCCTTCAGTCCATTTTGTCATACCCTATTCCCACCAACTCTAACATCATCCTTCTTCTTCCTCAGCTTGGCGATCTTACTTAACCATTCCAACCGCATGGCAATCTTACTTAATACTTCCACTTAAGGTTGATCTGCCCTGTGGCCTTCCCCCATCCCATCATATTTCCCCCATCTTATTTCTCCCACCTCTCATCGTGATCATCTTCTTCACCCTACCATTCCACCCTATCCCCAATATCATTTTGTCTTTCTCCTTGTATATCATCCCTGTCGGTTGGGTGACCCTACGAAACCTCTCCAGCAGTATGACGATCTTACTTAAGAGATTCTCTTAAGCATGACATGTCATCTTACACTCGCCCATCACTCTCCAATCTCACCATCCATATTTCCTCTTCATTCCCCATCATCACATCTTTTTACCACCACTATCACCCTCCTCTGCTTGGCAATCTTACTTAACCACTCACCCGACATGGCGATCTCACTTAAGAGTCCTCTTAAGGATGATCTATCTCCTTACCTTTTCCCATCACTACACACCCTTCACCCTTCACTTTTTCTCGGCATTCCCCATTATCACATCCTTTGACCTCCTTTTCGATTCTCACAAACACCACTTTTCACTTGACCACTTGTCATCTCCAGTTTCGCTCGCTTGGCAATCTTACTTAACCACTTCTGTCACATGACAATCTTATGTCAGGGTCCTCCCTACACTTAACTTGTCATCGTGAACTTCTCCCTCACCTCATTCTTTGTTCACTTTGTTGATCGCTTCTTCCACCTGGTATCTCCTACTACCCACTTTTTCCTCCTACTATTATCCTTTCTTCACATATCCTCTTACCACATACATCTAATCTTTTCTGCCTACAATCACGTTCTTTTCCCTAATTTTCCCCTTCTTGATCCATCATCCTTCATACCATTTCTTCCCATTATTTTCATGTCTTAGTTCTTCATCCTCACCTAATTCATCCTCATCACCCACATCCTCTCCTCGCTTTCACCTAGTCCCAACTCATCCCTCCCATTTTCTTTACTCTTTCCTCTTCATCTTCTCAAATTCCCCAACATTTCTATCCACACACGCATTCACCATTATTGTTCACATTCCTCTATCATTAATTCATCATCATCTTCTATTCTCGTGCTAATAATTGTAAATGGGCTTTCCCTAAAAATCATCAATCCTCATTCCGCACGACCTCATTCACTCCGTTGAACATTCTAGAGTTTCCTTTCATTCCTTCCCCCCTCTAAGCCCACCACTCATTATAAAAGGGCTTTCCCTAACTTCCCTTTGTTGGCGTTACCATTTCCAATCCTCATTAACTTTCTCTTTTTCTTCATTTTTCCCTCACCCTTTCCCACCAGTCATTATAAGGGGGATTTCCCTAACATCCCCTCATTGGCATTGCCTCTTCTATCCCCCATTCTCTTTTCTCTCCTATTCTTTTCCCTCAATCCCACCCTTTCTTGTCGCTTCTTACCCATCTCTCCATCTTCTCTTTACCCTCTTCAATATCTTTACTGTCTTCATCATACATCCTTTTTCTATTTGCTCGTCATCATAGTATCCTCATTTCATGTATCTTTGCATCTTTTCCAATCGACGTCTTTCCTCCCCTCTTTCTTCTCTAAACATTCCTTATACTGTTCCCTTTCCACTTATTACCCCCTTTCTGTATTCCCTTCCTTCTACATCATTTTCTTTGTTATCCTCTTCTCTCTCCCACCCCTCGTCTTATTTCCCTTCCCCTGTATCATCTTCTTCCCCTTTTTCTATCACGTTTCCTCCTTACTTCCCCATCGATAACCTGGTTGTTCAATGCTGTCCTGTCTTTTTTATCATACCACCCTCCACATGCATCTCCATACGGTCTATTCCATATTCTTTGCCTTGGTCTTCCTTGCAATGACACGATTCCTTCAATCTTCTCCTTGTATTCGTTCTATCTTCCTTTCCTCTCCCCTAATTTTCACGTTTCTTCTGACCACTTCTCCTTTTCTCTACCACCCCTACCTTTTCGTTCATTCTGTATCTGTTTCTCTTCCTTTCTCTCCTCTTTTTCACACTTTCCTCGCCCCTCATAGTTTCTTTTTTTTCTCCGTTCTACTTCTTCTTTCGTCCTATTTCCATTTTCATCCATTTCACCCCCTACTCCCACCTCGTTTTCTCCTTCTTATTTATCCTTTCCCGTTTCCTGCTTTTCTTAGCTCTATCATTTCTTTCACTTCCACGCATCCCTCTTTACTATCTCTGTTGCTTCCTTCATTTTGCACATCTCTCTATTTTATCCCTTCACCCTCTACTCTGTCATTTTCTTGTTTTTGCCTTGTTTGTCCTTCATCATTCCCTTCTTCCCCTATCATCCCTCTCTCTTATTTCTACCTCTTTCATTCCTTTTTTTCCCCTCCCCTATCTCCCTTACTCTTCTCATAATCAACCCCCAATCCTATCCATTCCCTTTTCTCTTTCCCACACACCCTCACACCTAGCATTCAAGTCTGATTGAATCCTTTCTCCATTTGCATTGTGCGGTCAGTCCAGTCTCTTCCAATCCATTATCGTCCTCTTCTCCATGGAATCCATTTCCCTTCTTTTCAAGAGTTCTGTCGTATATTTCATTCTCGTCAGTCCTCTCGAGGGGGCATCACCACATCTATCCATAATCACATCTTCTCATGACATTTTTGTCTTGGAGGATACTATAACATCCGTCACTCACCACTTTCTATTCTCCCCAACAAACATTCGCTCTACTTTTTCTTTTAAAAAGTAGATTGAATTCTTCCCCCATACCGTCTACTTTCTTTGAAAGGACACTACTTTCATAGTACCCTTCCAAAGAGGGGCAAATGTAGACACCCCAATTTCACATCTATCCTAAATCAATTAATTCCCCTTCCTCATTTCCCACAAAAATACACTTCGAATTAATCAAATATAATTTGATTAATTATCCATTTCAAAATATAAAAAATAATCCAATCCTCACCACATGTCATTATTCTCCATGTTTTTCCACTATTGAATTAAAAATTCAAATTCAAATCCTCACCCACCCTTCGTGGTCCCCACTCACCTAAAATCCTCCACTTATGAATTAAAAATATAATTCAAATCCTCACCCATTCTTCATGGCCCCCACTCATCTAATATTGCCCACATTTTCAAACCACTCACCTAATCTTGCCCACATTTTCAAACCACTCACTTAATTTTGCCCACATTTTCAAACCATGATTACTTAAATTACTCTAAGTTAATCACTCCCTCAGGCTATAAATACAACTTACCCCTCCCCTCTAAAGATACGGAGAATCAAATTGAATGCCATATCTAAGTTCTTGCATCCTTTGAGTAAAGAACATCCTTTTGTCTCGTCCTAATGCCCAAATAGTCTCATAATCCTTTTTCCCATTTGGTGCAAAGTAAGGGGATCGTTGTTGCAGGAAGGTCTTGCTCCATCTCAAAGAAAAGCACCTACATATCACACAATCAGGGCTCAATCCAAGTTTCCTAGCCCATTCTGAGGTTTTCTACGGACCGCGAAGGAGGATGTATGATTATTGGTATTTTACTTCCTTGTTAGTAGTGTATTTTTCCTAGCTTACAGGAGGCACACTTTAGCAAGACAGATGAACAATTTGACGTGGAAAAAATAGTAGTAATAATCCAAAAGAAATTTTATTGGTCTAATCTACGGAATGATTTGGTTAAGTACATCAATTCTTACACCCCTTGTGTAATTTCCAATCCAACTAATAAGAAAAAAGGATTGTATACACCATTTCAAGAACCAACAAAGCCTTGGTCCTCCATCTCAATGGACTTCCTCTTAGGTTTTTTGTGTTTTTGTTGTAGTTGATCGGTTTTCTAAAATGGCTATAATGATTGCGTGTAAGAAAAATATTTGTGTTGAAGAAAATACTAAACTCTATTTTAGTCATTTATAGATCACTTTCGAGCTACCCAAGTCTATCATTTTTGATATATATATCATGTTCTTGAGCATCTTCTGGTCCACTGTATGGGAAATGATAAACATTAAGTTGACGAATTCCAAAAAATTCCACCCGTACAACATACAAATAGAGGTGGTGAACCTCCCGATTGTCCTTATTCTTCATATGTACCACTCCAAACACCCATGTACATGGGATGAGGCACCCCCTTACATACAACATGGATATAATTAGGCCCTGCACAATTCCACCAAGCACAATCCAATTTTGGTTTGTTATGGGTTCCATTCTATGACACCCATTGAAGTGTGCATTCCAGTGCATACAATGGAATACACACCCCATAGAAGAACTGATGTAGGACAGGAAACAAGGTTCATTAAACAGATCATGGTATACTCAACAATAGGTCCACAATATTTTATAGAAGATGAATGTAAATTATAAACAATGCCATGATCAACATAGTGTTCCACATCATTTTCAGGGGGGAGATAAGGTATGGTTATAGCTTTAGAAGGAAAGACTTACAGGTCCACACAAGAAAATTTTACCTCTATGGTATGGTCTCTACACTGTCACCAAGAAAGTGGGAGAATATGCTTTCGAGTTCAATCTTCCTCCCTACATTGGTCTGCATCCTATCTTCAACGTGGACCTCCTCAAACCATATCATCCACATCTGGGAAACCTCGGTTATAGCAGAATAGTTAGACATCTCTAAACTCAACCCATAAATCTTCTCTCCACTTGAAGACCAGATTATGGACATGTCAACACCAATCTGGGACTATGATAATTCTCCACCGGGAACTCCTCGTGCTATGATTATTTACTAATGTACAACCTTTAGTTTGGTGGATCTAATCTGGAAACACAACAAAAAACATAACACAAGAATACCATAGACTATGATACGAAGGAATGATGACAAATCTGAAATATAAGTGTAAATTATAATATCAACATGAAATTGTTACAATCTCACCCATGAGGTACTTCAAGTGTTACTGACTTCACTTGCCTTCCAACAATAACTATGGGAGAAACTTCATAATGGATTCTTTAACACACCTTCTAAATGATGGCTTCCTTTACACACTTACTCATACAATATTTCTCACTACTTCCCTCTATGCTAAATGAGAGGGGTGGCCTCTTTATTTATAGGAATTCAGGCTTATCCCTATCTCTAAGATAGGATAGGAAATATCTTCCAGCCAATCATATTCCATGCCTAAACTCTTGCCTTTACATGTAGGCTTATCTTCTAAGATAAGATAAACCTTATCATCTCACATGGGTTCCACCTTTTTAGACTTTTCCACAAATAAAATACACAAAATATTTATGACATCACTCTTTGTCCTTATTACAAATATAATATTTCTAATTCCTAATCATGTAGACCCTACTTCTCTACTTACCCCAACTTTGACATTTTAACATTACTGGACCACTTACGACAAATATTTACTTTTTACCACAACATTCCTATTGTACTTTGACTGTTACTGTACTCTACTTTATTGGCGGCACCGTACTGACGACGCCGTTATCTTCTATTAGACGCCACTACTAATCATACTTAACAACATCCTATTCCTAATACATACATAATAAAATAGAAATTACGGAGGAAAATTTTAATGTCAACATTTTCCCCCTTCCTAGCTTCTACTCCGTCCTCGGAGTAGACTATTCTGGTGCTTGGAAAATCTTTAACTTGTTGTGGTTGACCCATTTCATAATGGGAGTGCCATCCAATTCCTCCAGTCGATATGTACCATTTTCATGCACAACTGCTATTTTGTAGGGCCCCATCCATTTGGGAAGAAATTTTCTCTGCCTTCTTTTTTTGTATCTGGAATCATATACTAGAACCAAGTCATTCACATGAAATGGAGACCAACGGATCTTTTGATCAAAGTATTCCTTCTGCTTCATTTTCTTCTTATAGCTTGTATCCTTCGCTATTTCCCTCATTTCCTCTAGCAAATGAAGATGTACCAACCTTTCTTTTACTGAATCACTTTCATCCATCCTTTCATTTTTCATAACTCTCACAGTGGGAATATCAAACTCAATAGGAAGAACTGGATCAATGCCATAAGCCAACTGAAATGGGGAGTATCCTGTTGCTGACTTTGATGTTGCCCTATATGCCCACAATGCTGCATGAATCCTTTTATCCCACTTATGTACCTGCAAGGCTGCATCTTTTGTTAGAATTTGACACAACACAAAATTTGTTCGTTCCACCTGTTCATTTGTGCTTGGCTTGTATGTTGTTGCCTTCCTGTGCTTAATAGAAAACTTGTTGACTAGGGCTTCTACCACCTCATTAATGAAGTGGCTTCCTTGATCTGTTACAATTTCTAATGGGCAACCAAATTTGGTGATAATGCGTTCATATATGAACCTTGCCACTTCATCCATGGAAGTTGTTTTCAATGGCCTAGCTTCAACCCACTTGGTTAAATAATCTGTGGCAACTACAATATACTTATTTTGGCGTGGGGTAGTTGGAAGTGGACCTACAATATCTATTCCCCACTTTTCAAAGGGACCAAGTGGAAGAATAGGGCATAATGGAGCTGATGAAGTCTTACGGTTACCATGTGTTTGACAAATATCACATGTCTTACAATAATTATAACAATCTCTAAAAAGAGTGGGCTAGTGATAACCTGCATCCAAGATCCTTTTTGCTGTAAGTTGTCCAGAGAAGTGTCCTCCACATGTACCATTGTGGAATTCTTCTATCAGCTCCTTCCCTTGATCACGTCCAACTGCCCTCTTGTACTGTCCATCAGGTCCTATTCGAAATAATACTCCATGCAGAATAGAATATGGACGACTGGCTTGAGTAATCTTCCTCTTAGTCTTTGCATTGGCACCATCAGGAAACTTGAATTCATTCAGATAATTCCAAATATCTATGTATTCACTAGGGATTGTGTCAAGGGATAACAATGTTGCATCTGGGAAATCATCATCATCACACGATGAACCTAAACCATCATAGGCTCGAGAGAGTGCATTTGCATTGACATGCTTCTTTCCTGGCCTATCTATAATATCAAATTCAAATTCTTGTAGCAAAATTATCCATCTTGCTATCCTCCCTGATGGGTTAGGCTTATTTACAATATATTTTAGAGCCTGATGATCTGTTACAACTATAAATTTCTGCCCTAGCAAGTAATTTCTAAACTTCTTTACAACAAAAATGATAGCTAGAGCCTCTTTTTCAGTTACAGTATAATTTACCTCAACACTACTCATTTGTCTGCTCCCAAAGTAAATTGGATGATCATTCCCATTTTCATCCTTTTGGCTCAGAGTACTTCCTAGTGCTGCATCTAAGGCATCAGTATACACAATGAATGGCTTGCTCCAATCTAGATTCTTTAAAACAGGTGAAGACACCAAAGCTTCCTTCAGTTGTTCAAAAGCTTCATGCGCCTTATTTCCTGGTTCATAAGTAACATCCTTCTTCAAGAACTGGGTTAGTGGCTGTGCAATCTTTGAGAAATTCTTGATGAACCTTCTATAGTAACCCACATGGCCTAAAAATGATCTCAACTTACTTCTATTCATAGGAAATGGTAACTCTTTGATTTTTGAAACTTTATCAGGATCAGTACCAATACCATCTCTGGATACAACATGCCCTAACAAAACACCTTTAGAACATCCAAAGACACACTTTGTAGGGTTTAGTGAGGCTTGTGCTTCATCTAACCTTTGAAATGCTATCTCCATCTAGTGCAGGTGGTCCATCTTGCTCCCATAGATGTAAAAATCATCCAGAAATACTCTGATGAAGTTTCCAATGTAGGGTTCAAACACCCTATTCATCAAGCGCTGGAACGTTGTCGGAGCATTACACAACCCAAAAGGCATAACTCTATAAGCAAATATTCCCCAAGGAGTGGTGAACGTGGTCTTCAGCTGATCTTTCTCTGCTATACAAACTTGGTTGTATCTGCTATATCCATCAGCAAAACTATAGCACTCCTGGCCAGCTACTTCGTCCAAGATCTGATATGAGAATGGAAGAGGGTAATGATCCTTCTTTGTTGCCTTGTTGAGCTTCCTATAATCAACACAAATGTGTAGTTTCCCATTATTTTTTATTGAGATCACAATGGGAGAAACCCATTCTGAATTCTCCACAGCAAATATGAATCCTGCATCAAGCAACTTATCTATTTCTTCTTTTATAGTCTTGGAAAAATTAGGATTCATTCTATATGGCATTTGCTTTATGGGCTTAACACCATCTACCAGCTCAATAGAATGTTCTACCCAACTTACTTGATGAGTTCCTTGTAATCAAAAGTGAATAGGTGTATGTACCTTCGAAAGAGCTGGAGGTAGGATTCCTTCTCACTCTCCATCACAGCATCACCAATCTTTATTTGTTGGAGATGATCATCAATTTCTTCTTCAGATAATTTTATGGGTTCATGAGTCAGTGTGACTGGAAGGATATCCATGACCGAAACATCAACCTCACTTTCTTCATCTTCTGTGTCCACTTCACTGGTACTAGAGTAATCAGAGGATGTCCAATCATCAGTTTCATCACTTGAATCCATAGGTTCTGCCTTATGATGCCGAGGGATCACGTTTATCTTCACCCTCTCTCTGCCATGTCCAAGTGTCATGAAGCCTTCATTCCAGTAGTTTCTTGCATGAACTCTCCTTAGCCATGGCCTTCCCAACAACATTGGGTACGCAACAGTACCATTTTTCATCACCTGAAAGTCTACCACACATACAACACCCATAACAGATATTGCCACATTTGAAACAACACCTTCTGGTTTAGTTTTTCCCTTATTTAATGACCTTAACATAAGTGTTGAGGGGTGATCAATTTTTAAACCCAACATATTCATTACAGACTCGGTCATTACATTAACTGCAGCACCTCCATCAACTAAGACATCATGAATTGAAATACCATTACATAATACCTCAGCTTGTGGAGCGTAAGGATCCACCTCTGCCTCTAAAATAGATACCTAAACCTCCTTACTTCGTTGAGCATTGAGTCCACTTCGCAGCTCCCGCCTCTTCTCAGAAGACAGCCAGAAGTTGACCATATGTAATATTTGCAGGCCTTTTGGACAGATCTTCTAAGATGGAGTATGGTCCTTGCCCTGTGAAATTAGAAAATCCTGCACACCCAACTTTCTTCTCCAATGTTTTTTACTAGTTTCTCCTTTCATCTTCTTAGGATCATTTCCATCTTGGTTATATTTTTCTTTCTTTCTTTTTGTTACAAACACATCTACTTCATTATTTATGCTCCTATCTACTACATCAAAAGAATTCACAGGTGCTTTTCCTTTATCATTATCTCTTGTACCAGATGTAGAAGCTCTATCTAGACAATTATACTTATAATGACCCTTTTTATGACAACCATAACATACAACTTCAGTTATATTTCTTTTTGGACCTCTATCTCCTCCCTGAGAACTAAATTCCTTTCCTTGAAGAAGATTAATAGTTAACTGACCCATCTTCTTGAGCAGATCTTCATACTCAGTAGATGTACTAGGGAAAAAGATTTGTGCTCACCGAGAGTGGTTGTGGATTTTGGACCAAAGGTGTTGGTGTAGGCTCTACCTTAGCAGCAATTTCTTTGGGCTCCTCTTCCATGCTTTCTTCTTGCCTTCTTGCAATCTCCTTTGCTTGTTCAATGGTAGCTGGGTGGTCATACTTCACTCGTTGTCTGATCTCTGGCTTCATCCCAAGAATGAAGTGCTTACAAAGGAGATTATCCATGCCATTCATCAACCCATCCGCTAATCCTTCCTTCTGGATCTAGGCATCGAGCTTCCTCCTTAGCTCTAGAACACGAGCATGATAATCCCTTATCTTCTCCTTCTCTCCTTGGGATAGCTTTGTGATATCGATCATGAGATCTGCATATTTCTGTTGTTCACCAAATTCTTCAAGAAAACTTTCAGTTAATAAATCCCATGAGTTTTTCACATTATCACCTAGTGTTTCAAACCACCTAAGGGCTGAACCATCCAAAAAGGTAGGAAAAAATTTAGTCCATTGTTCCCTTCTTATGAGGCCATTACAAATACAAGATCGTTTAAACTCTTGAATGAAAGAGGAAGCATCTTCATTAGATTGGGCTGAAAAAATAGGAATCTTCCCCATTTTCAAAAGTAACCACAATGAAATACCAACCCACAAGTACAATCAACAAGACTTATGTGCACAAATAATTGGAATCACTATAATAGAAAGTGACTTTACACCTTTCTACAGTAAAATAGGAATGACCACGGTAAACTATGGTAAAACTTGACTTACTGCGGTAAAAACTGACTTTACTGTGGTAAACACTATTCACAGTAAAAAGTGAAGTTACTGTGGTAAATACTATTCACGGTAAAAATTAAAGTTAGTGTGGTAAATACTACTTTACATGGTAAAAAGTGACTTTACCATGGTAACTACTATGCACAGTAAAACAAGGTTACCCTCCAAATGAGTTCTGACTAAGTGGGAATATCTCTCCAGAAAATCCACCAACGAGGAATGGTCTCGGCAACGGAACCAAAATGTCAACACCAATCCGGCACTATGATAATTCTCCACCGGGAACTCCTCATGCTATGATTATTTACTAATGCACAACCTTTAGTTTGGTGGATGTAATCTGGAAACACAACAACAAACATAACACAAGAATACCATAGACTATGATACGAAGGAATGATGACAAATCTGAAATATAAGTGTAAATTATAATATCAACATGAAATTGTTACAATCTCACCCATGAGGTACTTCAAGTGTTACTAACTTCACTTGCTTTCCAACAATAACTATGGGAGAAACTTCTCCTCTTAATGGATTCTTTAACACACCTTCTAAATGATGGCTTCCTTTACACACTTACTCATACAATATTTCTCACTACTTCCCTCTATGCTAAATGAGGGGGTGGCCTCTTTATTTATAGGAATTCAGGCTTATCCACCCTATCTCTAAGATAGGATAGGAAATATCTTCCGGCCAATCATATTCCATGCCTAAAATCTTGCCTTTACATGTAGGCTTATCTTCTAAGATAAGATAAACCTTATCATCTCACATGGGTTCCACCTTTTTAGACTTTTCCACAAATAAAATACACAAAATATTTATGACATCACTCTTTGTCCTTATTACAAATATAATATTTCTAATTCCTAATCATGTAGACCCTACTTCTCTACTTACCCCAACTTTGACATTTTAACATTACTGGACCACTTACGACAAATATTTACTTTTTACCACAACATTCCTATTGTACTTTGACTGTTACTGTACTCTACTTTATTGGCAGCACCGTAATGATGGCACCGTTATCTTCTATCAGACGCCACTACTAATCATACTTAACAACATCATATTCCTAATACATACATAATAAAATAGAAGTTACAGAGGAAAATTTTAATGTCGATAGACACTTGCACTAAGACCACCAGAGGACATCTTATTCAGCTCTATCAGGTGATCAAGAAAGGAAAGTTTAGTCATAAAGGTGAAGGGCTCAACTAATATCAAAATAAGATTCAGGTCCCACACTTGATTGGAATCCTTGGTGCAATTGGGACCATTGATCTTGAAGGAGGAAGGAATGATCTAGACAGTAATCCAGGTAGTAATTTTCTAGTGGGGCAACTTCTGAGAGTCATACTTTTTGCATCGTAGCTCCGATTGACTCCATTCAAAATGTGATGGAAATATTGAAACATGTAGAATATGGTGAAATGGTGCAAAAGTTTGTTTGGAAATTTTTGACCCCTAAAATCTGCTTCTAAAGGCCTCAAAATCAAATTTTTGTAGTGTTGTCTGATTAATAGTAATTATGCAAAAACTTCACATATGTAATTCATAGAAGGTGAACCAACTTGTATCCCTCGATATTGGTGACCTTCCACATTATTCTATATGTATCTTCATATTTCTAAAAGTGGTATATAATTATTTGTAACCCACAAGGGAAGGGAAAAAACATCTCCTTGCATATATAACTATTGTAATCACAGTCTTATGAGAAATATACATATCTTTTCAGAGATAGTTTTACTATTTATATCTGGTACAATTGTTATTATGCATTTTAATCCCAAAATCCCTAAGTTTTGGATTTAGAAGGAATGCAAACTCATGAGAAATTAAAATTATCTAGCATGTTGGTTGTAGTTAAAAATTTTTTACTGTAAAATACAATTTTTTTGAAGATAATAACTCAAGATAAGGGAAAATTTTGAGAGACCATAATAATTGTATAAGAATGATTAGTAGTATCTATATAATTATATATACACCATTTTTAGTATTTAATGTTAGCATTTGAAGGGTAATATTGAATCAATAAGAATCACAAAATATTACTTCATGAGTAAGATTGATCCATAAACTACCTCGTAACACAATCAAATAATCATGTTCTTAGTGACAACTGAAAGAAAATTACTTATGTTATTTCAACCAATATAATGTGCATAAATAATCACAAGTATATTGTGAATTGAGAAAAGAGAATGCAAAGGAGACACAATAATTTATCCTGGAGAAACCTAAGGTGGGAAAAACTCCAATGGGTAAGCAAATTTATTCCCTCTAATTAAGTAAATCTCCAAAAATACACATTACTGACAATAATTGGCATTCAAGAAGGATTCAACACTCCTTATAATTGTAGTTTCTTTCTCACAATCCTCAAAAATGAAGAACTCACTTTAAGTGAACAAAAGAAGAAAGAAATCAAACTCCTTTTTTCTCACACTTGTTCTCACTAAAAATCACTTGCCTAGAATGAATAAATGCACTCATTGTAGACACCTAAATTCAGTATCTCTACCCTATTCTTCCTGTGTGCGCGTATTTTTTCTAGGGTCCTATCTAGGCCCCCCTTTAATTAAATCCACACCCTTTATTTAATTGAAATGTACACTTAATTATCCAATCACCTTTAATGCCCATCCAATTTATATTAATTAATTAATTCCTATTAATTAATCAATTAATATTTCACATGCCCTAACCAACCTTCTATTTAGAATGCTTTTATCCTAACACATACATCCCCTTACTTTTCTAGCTTTTTTTATCTTGCCTATCTTTAACCCTTAACATCCCTAAAAATGCCTTGCCCACCTACATGCTTTAAAGCATTCTTCCAATCCTTAAGAAAGCCCAAATCCTGACCAAAATCTCAAAAGAAACCCCATTGGGGAAACTTTCCCTATAGTCAATGATGACCTAGCCCAGTCGCTGTCGACCCTATAAAAATAAGTCTTTTGTTTCCATAATCATCATATGCATGCAAATTTCGGAGCTTCCTTATGACTTGTGAACTCTTCCATTTTCCCGAGCATTCCTGCAACAATTTCTGATCTCCTGGACATCATTTCAACATGATTACATCGCTCACGATCATCCTTCATGAGATTTATCATCATCTTTGTGTTATTTATGTGATATTTATCAAATTATCTTTGTATTGTTTAGATATAATGTTTTACAGGTTTAGATAAGCTTCCACAACACCCATAGCTTCCTCGGCAACATTATTTTCCAGCTTCTTTGCTTTCAAGTCTCCCATTTCATCCTTTTGACCTCGGCCTTACCCAACTCTGCTACAATCGTCGTCAACCAAGGTCCTGCTTACCAATCAATCCTTCCTTACTGTTGTTTTCTTCCATTCACTGGTATTTTCTACCTCTAAGAACATTTTGCAGGACTTCTTTTGACATCCACAGACCTCTGCTACCTTCCAGTTTGCACTTAGTCTCTTGTAGGCCTGCATACTCATTCTACGTTCTAGATATTCTCTCCTAGGTCACTGTCAACCTGCCTCTACACAGTCTGGGTCACCATCGACCCAAATCAAGCAATATTTATTTTATAGTTATTTCAATCAAATCAAATCTTAGATCATATATTAATTATTTACAGATTCAATACTTCTTCTCTTTCTTCATGTTATTTGTTATCTCATCCTTTATTTCACTTCTTCTTTAAAATGGGGGTTAACATCTGCCAAGGAAGTTAATGATTCTTAGATCCGCTTTGTCAGAAAACCCCCACATATACCATGTAATCAATATCATGTTCAATATGTCTTATTTGTAGGTCATAAATTACATCAAGGATCAGATACTCAACACCCATTCATCTATCATATCACGATAGAGGTACCATAAACCCTTTATGTTATGAGTTGCTAGTTGTTTTCATTACTAGTTCATTCATTTGATTAGAAGAAACTAGTCTAAAATTATTTCATGCCCGGTGGGACCACCCTTTGGTAATCCCTTTTCATTTCTTTTCTATTTTTCTTGTTTCTTCTATCTTCTACTAACACTACAACGTGAGGCTCTACTTCTTACCTGCTCATGTTTGTTCAGTTGCCAAGATAACCCAGAACATGAACGTATGCCAAGATCCTTAAATATTACAAGATCTAAATAAGGTAGAACTAATAAAACTCAAAATCGAACCCTCAGGATCAAATTTAAAAGACACTAAACGTGCTCAAAGAATGAAATGAACAACCATAGATTTTATGGAAGTAGCGACATTGCTTGAATCTAGAGCTCAATGCTTTCAAAAAGGTAACACGAGCTCAAGTAGAGTACTGAAGAAAAACTTCAAACAGGTTACAGTTTTTAGGTAAACTGACAAGGTTTTATTGAAACAATAATGAAGCTAGGGAAATAAAAGTAGCTCGCAAACCCTGCACTTTGAGTTAAAAAACAAAAAATAATGCCGAAGATCAAGTTCACTCAAAAGCAATAATGGAACCCCATCATCCAGAAAACTCATTTGTTTCTTCCACGACCACGATGGGTTTCTCATAAAATTATAAAAGAATTTGAAAAGATGAAGGAAACTCACCATTTTGGTTGAATCATTTGAATCTTTAAAGATCCAAGTTTACGACCACAAAGAACGAGCACCCAGAATAAATTTCAAGCTTGAAAGTGTCGACATGCATGGATATATCATGAAATCACAGAAAAAATGTAAAAGATAAGTATAAATGCAAGAAAGGAATGAAAAAAACTATCACAGATCAAAATGGAGAAACTGTTATCGAAGAATGATTATCAAACTCACCATCTCGAAATATTCATGTGTAGAACCTCCCAGAGGTTATTTGATGGAATTTTTTGAGCTCAAAGAACGAGTAATGATGGCCACAATTATCACAGAGAACCCAAAGAATTGCACCCAGAATTCATTTGAAGGTTGAGTTTTCTGAGTTAGTAGAGAAGAAGACCATCAACCGTGGCGAAAAACTCCATAATATCTCGAAATAAGAGAAAAAATGCTAGAAATATACATGTTTTCTATGTCACTAGCTAAAAAATACAAGAAATCAGAGCTTCAAAGATTAAAAAATGGCGGTATGGAGAAAATTTGGCATGGCTTCGCCACTCAGGAGAGAAAAATCAAAATTTGACAAAATAATAAGGCTCTAAATGCTTTTTCCATGCAAACCTGAGGGTGGAGTTAGGTTAACTCGTCAAAATCAAAGGTACATATGTGGATGGCACATATGATTCCAGTACAATGATCAACGGTTTATATTCATCACTGAATTCAACATAACATAAATGGAACCCAACCCACAAGATTAATGATCGACGATCAAGATCACATAGTACAAAAATATGTGACCGAGATTAATCAGTAGGTTAAATGTAACCCTAGGTAGATCAACGATGGAGATAACGCACAATACAAAGATCAAAAGTTGAAATCAAATCACCTTTTCTCAATGTAAACTTCTTAGAGTAATTTAACTCAACCATGATTAGAAAAGTTCATACGTGGTGAAGACTCAGAGAACCCTAACTCATATTGAGTTAACAAACATCCATCGAAAAAAGAAGGGTCAATCCATCGTGGGAAGGGGGCCAACTCCAATCAATTAAAATATCATTGCATTGACCTTTATAAGGTCTAAAATATACGATGCCAGAAAATAAAGGGTGGCCGAACATTATGATTCATGCAATGATTAATAAAAAAAGCCCACAAATTATCATATAATCATGCAATGATAAATAAAATGGACCAACCAATATACTATTAAATGATAAGTCTAAAGGTCCGTTATATTTGATATACATGGTCGGCCAAGTAATGAAAGGTGGTCATTTAAAATGGTAAAGATCCCCATGACCTTAGTCATAGTAATACATGCCATGTGCTCAGTCAAACGATGGAACATGAGAAGTCAAAAAGCTATATGTGTACTTTACCTTAAAAATTGCAAGGATACCTTAAACTTTGATAAGGAGACCCCACAAAAGGTGAATTATTACCTTATTTCTTGTAAAAATCCTTTTTCCAAGTGTGTTCTTAACATGGCGAGAAAAGACAAGAAAGAGAATGCATGGAAGGATGTTAACATCATTATGTCACATGGATTAGTGAAGGGGATAAAATTGAAGCTTTTTCAATTACCTTAATTTTGTAAAAAGAAGGTATTAATTACTTACACATGCCTCTGGGTGGTCCCCACAGAGAGTTTGAATAATTTTTCTAAGTATTGGAGATCAAAAACATTATTTTCTTGCATAGGAGTATTTTTGCATGCCTTCACAAAAGGACAAAACATAGATAAAGACAAAATGCCAAGCAAGAGGATAATGAATAAGTATCACATCATGCACAAGAAGACAAAGAAGATGCACTTGCATTAGAGAAGACTTGAACAGAAAGCAAGTGGAAAATATTAGCCAAAAATATACACCCAAGTATTTCAACTACATTAAAAATAGAATAGTCAATTACACTTTGACTAGAATATATTTTTGTAACTAAGGCTATTAATGCCTCATTGTGATCAACATGTCTATTTTTATTCATTTATTTATCCAAGATAAAGGGGTAAAATTAGCATGCATTGGCGAGTACAGACTGTAGTCTACTTTTAGGAGGGGTTGGGTGAAGTATTTTTGCTATATATTGTGTGCACTAGCAAGGCAAAAGGGGGAATTTTTGGACACAGGAGTGCTGATGCATATTTTTGCTAGTTTTTGCCTTGAACGAGAACGAGTTACTGCCTTTCCATTATTTGCAGTGGTGTGAATCTTTCCATTAATTCTTGTGAATGTTAATTCCTTAATTAATCATCTTACCTTGCTGCAAATTTGGTATTTTCTATACAATCTTAGTGTGCATATTAGCTATGTGTTGTTATGCTTTATCCCTCAACATGTAAGTGTTTGCCTTATGACCAAATTGAAACCCATTGGTTTGTGCTTTCATAATTTGTTCTCAATTTTATTGTGCATGTACTCAGTCAAAGCCTTCAATGAATTTGGTGTATCACCCCATTTTCAATTGAGTTACAATAATCTTTTTGCCCTCAAAACCCCAAAAAAATAGTTTAGGATACATCAAGAAAGAACCGACTTTGATACTAGAGACTAACCTCAACAATAGGTATACCCACAGACCTGAGATGTTTCAATAGGTATATTCACCTCAACAATAGGTACACATCAACAAGAAACAACTCCATTGTATCACGGGTCTTCTTGTAAGGAATGTGAATACCCACTTTGTAAAACTGATCTATTACCACAAAAATACCATCATACCATTTTCTAGAAGTACGAAAAATGACCACAAAATCAAAGGATAAACATACCCATGGTCGAGAAAAATTGATAATGGCATACATAACCCCAACTTTCCTTTACTACATGAAAAAAACTCTTGAAAATTTTAGAACCTGCTATTTGTATGTTTAGCTAGAAATAATACCTCTATAAGTGCTCAATAGTATCTGTCACACCAGAGTGATGAGCCACCCCTGAAGGGCATGATTTTCTAAAAAAATACTGTGATTGTTGTTTCTTTTCATAGGCATCCTACATGAACAACCTGTGGAATCCCAAGTTTGGAATTTGACCATCAAGTAACAACTACATCATATGCTCAATTGGCCTATCTAGGGGAATCCCCATAGGCTCTTACCTAAACTGATGAATAAACTCTCCCATCTACTTCTGCTCTTTGTTAGTAACTATTCTATGAATGGTCTTAAAGATAACTTGCTCAGTTTGTCTATCCCTTAGAATAAGTAAATAAAATCTCCCACTAGAATTAAGTTCTCGGGCTTCAATGTCACTTACCAAAGAAATCTTCGAGTTTCATGTAAATGTGGAAATGACATAGCTTTTACCATCCTTCACCAAAATTTATTGGTTCACTCTTCTCAAGAAGATGACATCTTTGATATACAAATATGGATTACCAGACACTACGCCACACACATAAAGAGGAACAACATCTAGAATAACTTCATCAATGAAATTTTTATCAATACCAAACATGATCTTATATTGCTTAGTAACCTTGGTTTCTACACATTTCTTTACCCAACCCAATGAGTATGAAATTGGATGTTTGTATTTTAAAAACATCAGCCTATCAACTAACTCTTTACTAACAAAATTAGCTTGCGAACAAGTATCAAAAATAGCATGTCCACTTTGATCTTCCTCAACTGTTTTTTTATATGAAAGAGATTAGTAAGTTCATTCTCTTGAGCATTGCTACTATTACCCAAACATACCTCTATGTGGATGGAGGCACAACACATAATCTCATCCACCTCTTCACTGTAAAACACTTCCTCTCCTTAGAAGGCAACCACGACCTTCTTCTTATTTTTATTATTTTTGAAGGGATGTAATTCTAGGTGGAGCTTCCAACATTTTTCCTCGTACTGAGTGTTAACATCACAATGACCACAGTGAAAACTAATTATCCTTCATGGAAGTAGAATTTTTCTTACCTTTCCCTTTGGCTTGATGTCATCTTCTTTGTCTGAAGCATGTTGAGAGGTAGATGAACTCTTTCTCTTGTCTATCTCTAAGTAGTGGGCTTGAGAACAAGCCTCGTCTACATCCACTGGCTTGGCCAAGAGGATTGGTCTCCTCAAGTGGCTATGAAGTCCACCAATGTAGTTCATTAGAAGGTCCCAGTTTGCTACATCTTTGCCCATCTCGACAAATTTCTTCTGGAACTCACTAGTGTACTCTTGCACGTTCTAGCCTTGCTTCTGCCTGAGATACTGCCAATACATGGACCTCTCTTCCTCATAACAAATAGGACAAAATTAATTCTTGATTAGTTTCTTAAAGTCATCCCACTTCGTAATAGGAGGAAGCTTCTTAATAACCAAATAATGAACATAAATTTTAAACCAAGTTAAAGCATGATTGCTCAATATTAATCGAGGAAAGGAAATTTGGATTGTCATTAATTTGATGCAAATTGAAATATACCTCCAGTTGAAATAGCCAATGGTCTAGCTTATTAGCATTCATGTCTCCATCATAAGGATGAATTTCTATCTTAGCCTCTGCTTTGAAAGGTGGAGGTTTGGGAATGGCACAAGGTTGCTCTTCTTCATACTCATGAGCATATTCTTCACGGGCTTCCGATGTCTTGTTTGGAACACCAAGTTTCTCCATGAGTAATCCCATGCTGGACTCCAATTTCCCTATGGACAAGGAAATAATGGCCACATCCATGGACAAACTTGCCACATTTGCCTCCAACTTGTAGAAACATTCTTTTGTGCTATCATCTGCATCTTCTCTACGAGCCATCTCTCAAATACCTTGCTTCCACTTCCTTGTGGAAATTTCTTCTTCAAAAGAGATAATGATACCTTCACCAATTTCTTTTCCTTTTGGCTAAGAGGCGTCTAATTGCAATCTCAACACAAGTTAACCACAAAAAAACCAATATCTTAACTACTCTAATACCAATCTGATCTGTAAATTACCTCTTAACACAAGAAACAGATCATATTCTTAATGACAACTGAATGGAAATTACTTTAAGTTCTTTTAACCAATGTAATGTGCATAAATAATCAAGTATACTGTGAATTGAGAAAAGAGAATGCAAAGGACGCATATGAATTTATCTTGGAGAAACCCAAGGTGGGAACAACTACAATGGGTAAGCAAATTGCTTCCCTTTAGCTATATAAATCTCCAAAAATATAAATTACTACCAATAATTGGCCTTCAAGAAGGATTCAACTCTCATAATTGTATTTTCTTGCTCGCAATCCTCAATAATGAAGAGCTCACTCTCAATTAACAAAACAAGAAATAAATCCAACTCCTCTTTTCTCACACTTGTTCTCACTCAAAATCACTTGCCTAGAATGAATAAATGCACCCATATTTATAGTTACTTTGCCCCAAGGATCGAAGGAAAGTGAAATGAACCATTTGAGAAGCCCAAACATTTGCAACTGTTTGGATTCTCTATTTTGGTGCTAAAGGGACAAAAAGGTGTGGCAGGTACGTAGTCAAACCACGACTAAACCACAACCAAACCATGAATAAACCACAACCAAACCACGACTAAACCACAACCAAACCACAACAACTCCGTGGCATTTCACAGTTAATAAACAAAACTTAACAAAAAATGGTCTCTTTTGTGATTTGAAGGTGTTTGGATCACCTTCAACCTGACTTAGCCATTTTCTTAAAATAATGAACATGTTGAGGGTATGTTTTACAAGAATCAAATACGGAGAATACATAGAATTGGGTATTTCAGATCCACTCTTGGGATCAAAGATATACCCTCAAATTTAGTCCATGTACTGAACAGTAACAAAGAAGGACAAAATTAATTGTAAATGGACTCCGAAAAAATTGCAATCTTCAAAACCCTTTAAAAAGTCCTTACAAAAGAATAAATCATAAATTTCCCTAAATCTTTCTGTAGAACACCCACAAACACATGAAAAATATGCAAATTTGATAGAAATAAGTTTATTTGTTTTATGTAGTTGCAAGTGCCATAGTAAAGATGTATACAAAATGTGGAAGCATATACAAGGAATGTTAACTGTTTGAAATGCCTCAAATATATGTGATCTCATGGAATGCCCTGATTGCAAGATATGTACAAAATGGATTTTTGCAGGAGTGATATCAAACTATTTTAAGTAATGAAGCACTTTGGAACACACCTACTATGCAAAATTAAATTTTATTTTACCATCATACACCAATGGTTTACTATCGATGGCATAAACTCCAACTTAACACATGAGGATATCAATTCATCCTTTTAGTTGTCAAAAAGTTCTTGAGTGAAATTTACTAAGCAAGGTTAATGTTGGACTATGTTCTTAACTAGGACCTGGCATGGCTATTAATGTGGCCTTAATGAATCCTTGATCCATGACAACATGACAAGTTGGCTAGATCAGTACTCCTCAAGCAAGGCGATCATTTCCATGGATGACAATTAAGTGATGGCATTCACAAGCTCATGGCGAATCCAAATCCATAGTGGGCTATTTAGCCAAAAACTCAGCAGATGTAGCCAAAAGTATGGTGAGAAAATTCTGTAACTCGTCAACATGGGAAGGGAGCGAGAAGAAGGAATAGTCATTGTCGATACAGTCATCTTACCGTGTAGATCATTATAATGAAAAGTCTTTGGAAGTTATGAGGCATGTTTGAAGGAATGCAGGTGTGAATACTTTAGTATAAAATATAATTCAGTCTTTAGCTTTTGGAATTTCGCAAGAAAACCTTGCGACGAACCTTCGCTTCATATGCCCCACAGCAATAATGCGAATACTTGGAGAAATTCATAATGTCCATTCCAAATACATATCAACTAATTAATAATAATAATATTTCAATTCCTGCAACATTTACGAGGTATGTTTGAAGGAATACGCGTGTGAATAAAGAAGATATACAGTTGCAGTGACACTTTGAAAGATAAATTGCGAATCGGGTGTCTTTTTGACCTGGAATTATCGAAGAAAACTTTACGATATATAACGGATTAAAGCCCTTTTTTCAAACTAAATTGACGTTATTTATCATAATTTGGTGGAAATTCATATATAACGGATTAAAGCTATTCAAAACTATAGTATACAATGATCCAAAATAAAGGCCTTGAGATCAGTATCTTTCGATATTTTTAAAATAGATGCATTTAAGATATATGTACTATATATTATTCTCAGAGACAAAAACAAAAGCTTAAGAGGATGAGCGATATATATATATATAATTTGATTTACATGGTAAATGCTGATGACAATGACTCACTAGTTTTAAATACATAGAATTCACAATGTAAACTTATGGCCTATCATGTGTTTTTCGTAGGATAATAAATAATAGATCCCTATTTCTAAATCTACATCTCAATCTTCTATTATTAATGATCCCCTTCTAATACAATTTTTTAAATATTAAATATCACATATCGTACCATATATTCAAACTATCCAATTTCCCTATGACATATTTGTACCTCTTTTTATTTCCACCTATTCAGTGTTAGATTCAATATCTTATAGTTTCAAAAATAAATAAATTATTTTTCCACTTAAAATCTTGAAGAACTTCATATTGGACTAGAAAAGTGCAAATCTTCAGTATGTGTAATTTGATGTCTTTTTTCCTTTCTTTTCTATCTATAGTTGTCAAACTAGTCAAACTTTGTATAGTCATGTGTGGTTGTATTGTTGTCAGTTAAATTTATTAATCTTCATGACATTCATTATCCTAAAAAATTGATCCAAATGACAAGAAATATACCTTGTCAATTACTTTGAAAAAACATGTTGCTTCTCTAAAACACATGTCATTAATTTGAAAAAAAAACACAATGAAAATGATATGAATTTAGGGATTCTTCATCTACCCCATGACTGCTTCTCCCTCCTCCCTACTGCTCCACATATCCTACCCCTAATATATTTTTAAAACCTTCATACTTTAACCCCTTATATCCCTTAATATGGAGCAATATATTGGGCCCATTTTGACTAATATTTAAAACCCTGATATGAACTCAAGTGATAGGTAATGTTGTGGTTTGTGAATCCTATATGGCTTAAAGGGGTAGTTTTGATTATTAATTGTTGGAAGGAGGATGATCATACAATGCATACCACTAGTTTTCTTGAGTGATGAATTAATCCACTTACTAGTATCATATTTTTATATTTTTACCAGCTAGGAAACTTATTCTTAAATAATAAGTATAGTCATGTTATTCTCTAATTTAAACCTGCACTCCATTTTTTTTTCCGTAGCGGGTTTCTAGACATCGCCTCTTGATTAGGGAAAGAAGAATATTTATTGTAATTTGTAAGTGATCAAATAATGAAAAAACTAAGTAATGTTTTTAGAGTTCAAAATGTGTGAACAAATTCATAAAAAAGCTTGAATTTTTTTCCCATTTTCTCCAACTACCTCAAAGAATCCAAACACCAGTAAGATAATACGAAACAATTTAGAAAACGATTCTCTAATTTACACTTTTTTGAAATAACTTTATCTAACATTTGAATATACATTTCCACTCTCTGATTCTGACCACTAACCCATGATATGGTAATATTTAAGTTACACTCCTAACTTTTCATACTGTTTTAGGAATTAATTAATCAAATAGTATTTACCATTTTATACAAATTAGGCATGACTAAAGTTGTAGATATTTGTATTACAATTTAATTTAAGTCCCTTTATTATGCCGAAAGGTGTTGCCCCTATGAGAAATAGCCTCTAGTTGTTCACGTCAAAATCCCAAAATCATGGTGGTTGTTAGCGGGCGCTATTGACAGTTGGTTGTATGTATGTGCTCTCCTTGACAGTTATTAGGTTTATTCTCTTGGTTTGTTTGTGTATTATTCTTTTATCTTCTATGCATTCTTCGGGGATTTGAGACATATTCGTTTTGCATAATATCAATTGGGTACTGAGGAGGAAAGCATAAGCTCAGAGAACTGTATGCAACTCGAATATTTATTTATAACAAAAAAGAGATAGCTCTAGAGCTTCAAGGATTGAAGCTCGGGGCTACAAAAGAACCCATTTGTAAGTAGTCATTCTCCATAAGGATTGCTTAAAACTAGATCAGAATTGATTTTATATGATTCTTTAACATTGCATGGAAAATATATTTGGCTTAGTTTTATAATTTGAGATTTGAAGAATTGTGTACTTGCTTGATCTTATAGGTTGAGGGTCAAATTTCCATTACAGTGAGAACCTGTCTTTGAAATCTAGGCGCTTCATACATATTTAAGGATAGTTTCTAATTTATCAAGTTTTTGTTAAACATTGGATCGATTTCTTAAAAACATTTCACCTCCATAGGCTGGTATCATATGTTAAATAGTAGAAATTGCCCATAGATCTATGGGTAGTGCATGACCAAGTTATTATGAGTATAGATTATATTGTATATTTTTTATGGTGGTCATGTCGATGCAGTTTTGGTTATTGAGAGCTAAGCCATGGGCAGCCATTCAACTATCAAATTTACCAGTAGTACAAGTTTCTAAAGGGTTGGTTCAATAGATGGAAGATGTTACTGGGAAGGGGATTGTATATGCATGCAAATCGAGAACTGTTGGTGTGTGGGATCCTACGTGTCCTCCACTCACATATGGAGGGTTATCTCACATGGGTTAGGTTTAGGGTTTGCTTAGGTGTCATGCACTAGGGTTACTCAGCACCCTATATGTATCCTTTCATTTGACATTTATGAGCATGCCAAGACACTCTATTGTCTTTTCCTATATGTGCAAGCTTTGTTCTGTTATGCAAGCTCTTCCATTAATTGATCGATTCTTCCTTGCGATTAAGCTGGAGCTACTTTGATTCCATCAGAGTGCAACTTCATCGTGGTGCATCATTTCCAATTCAATTCTTGTAGACTCTTTCATGGTATCAGAGATGAGATTGGGTAAAAATGTACTCATTATTTTTATTTACGATTACTCTTGGTTTTGTTCATTTACTCTGCGTGCAAGTTTTTCTTCGATCGTTATATTGTGGATTTTATTGCTAACGTTATTGACAAGTTGTTCTTGGAAAGTGTGTCAGTTTTTTGTGTTCTTCGTGCATGTGCAAGTATTCCTGAAGCTTTCAGGGGTTTTACAACTAAATTTAGTTGGTTGCAGCTAAATTTGGAGATCAGTTAAAATAGAGGTTTATTTTTTGGTTTTTTAATTTTTTTATTAAACTCAAAAAATTTAGATCTCTGTTTTTGATCTATTTTCTGTGTTTACATGGTATTTTACAGATTTAGGTTCAAAACTACAGGCTGAAGTTTTTTGGTGTTTTGGTCTCAACTCGCCACTGAGCACTGAGCTCCTTCTTGACACCAAGCTACACTCTAACATGAGATTCCAACTCACTAAGGCCTAGTCATGGTGTTCTAGTGTGTGGGTTTTAACGTAGCTGAGCCGTTTCAACCTCTTTGAGCTCTTTTAACGAGCTTCGAGCTCCTTCAAAGATTGATGCGAGTTTTTTTTTGCTTGGTCGAGTTCATTCTTATCAAGCTCGTGTGTTGTGTTTTGCTGAGGCTGAGTTCTGGTAGATTCATTCCTCTTCGAGCTCATGTTTAGCCGACCTCTGATTCTCCTCTTCTCGGCTCTAGTCCTCATTTGCATAGAGCTTCCTACGCCCTTTGCCATGTGACCGAGCCTTCTCCCATGACCTGCACCCTCGGCCCTTTGACTTGCTCTACCTCACGAGCCTTCTCTGAGCTTCTTGTTGGGATCTTCACCTATGTGCTTGCCCATACTTCCTCTCGAGCTCACTATCATCCTGTCTCCTCAACACCAACCTGCCGAGCCTTCCATTGAGCTTAACACCACCCTATCGTGCACCGTGCCTTCTAACGGCCATCTCTCGACCAAGCCAGCTCATGTCTCCCACTTTGAGCTCCCTACTCCCACTCCACGTGCATTCGTGTTGAGCTCTCTACCCACACGACTTCACCCCGAGCTCCCACCTCAGTCTCCTCCCCTTCGGGATCCCTCCTACCGCTCTTGGTATTACCTTGTCTCCTGACCTAGCCAAACGACTCTCTCCCACATAGTCCCTGTCTCCTTGGGCTCACCCTGAGCCCATCCAACTCAGCCCCACCTCACCCACCTAGCCATCCTATCACCCACCGAGCCCCTCGTGGGTCTTCTCACAAATTTTAAAAGGTATGTTTCTTTTTTAATTTTTTGTGATTGAAATTTTTTAAAAGTGGGAAACCATTTTTTTTTTTAATTTCAAACAGTGCATTTACAAACTTACAAGTATAAATTTTTTATAAGTTAAGTTTTAAATTTCTTTGGTGGCAATTTTTTCGAATGCGGGTGTACCTTTCTAATGTTTACAAGGTATAATTTTTTCAAGAGGTGATTTGTTTTTTCAACTTAAGGGGGAAATTATTCTAAGGGAGTTTAATTTTGAATTTAATTAGGATTTAGATCTTAATTAGTTATTTTTGTAACTAATTAGATTTAATTAGATTAAATATATTTCTATTAATTACAATTGATCTTTCAATACAATTAAATTATTTAAAATTTTCTTTTTCTTATCACTTATTGTCATTTTTATGAGTCCAAATAGCTCTAAAATTAGCTAAACTAGACGTTTCAAAATGGTAAATTTTAGGCGTTATTGTATATTTTTTTGCTAATCATGCGCTCAAGTGTAAAGTGACACTCTGAGCAACTATTTTCCTTCTAAGCACTTTTTCAGTGTTCTGGAAATTATCTGGACCCTTCTTGTGTCCATTTTCTCATTGTATTTACCCTTATTATTGTTTGCAACTAGTGAGTGCATCTGCCACAGTATGCAGTAAAGGGGTATCCATTGCGATGTGAGACACTTTTTCTCACAACCAAGATTTGATTTCTCACCTTTTCATGTTTTTTACAATTTTTGCTTGTATACAGTGTTATCTTGTTGCACTCTACGATACTTATTTGTGGTCTCCTCTCTTACACGTTATTACGTTGATTGCAAGATGAGTTACCAACTATTTCATGATGCATGCTCAGACCCGATTGTATCCAACGCACTCAACTATAAAGTCTCAAAAGTAAGGGGGTTACTATATTGTCCTGGGTGGTTGTGTTTCTCTTCTACATTCCTTATTTTTCACCTCACTATGGATGCTTATTCAATTCCTTTGCTTACGCCATTCAATTTTTTCGAGTGGAGATCAAAAATAATTATGAAACTAAGGGGTAAAGGGTTATCCCGCATCACCATGGGAACTAAGACTGAACCAGATGAAAACCCTAAAAAATCTAAGTGGCTAAATTGCAGTGATGAAGCTTTAGGTCTTCTTTGCATGTCCATTTCTCCTGACTTGCTCTTCCACATTGAGTTATCTGAAACACCAAAATCAGCATGGAAAATGTTAGATTAAATGTTTGGACAACAAGATGAATTAAGAGCCCATGATTTTGAAAATGAACTACTAGGGTTAAATCCTAGTGATTTTTAAAACCTACAAGAATTCTTCTCTAAATTTGTCCATACTAGATTATTGTTAAAGGAATGTCAAGTAGAAAAGAAATATTCTCAATTGATATTGTCAATTCTCTCTAAGTTAGGTCCTGAATATTCTGTCTTTGTGTCTACTTTTTACGCAAAAAAATTCACCTTTGGTAATGCTTGGAAAATGCCCTCCTTTGATTTTTTTCATCCCAACTCATTTGAGAACAGGAAAAACTCATTCAAATGGGGTCACTCATGTCCAAGTCACATGCCCTTGTAGCAAGTACTAGTAAAGAAAATAATATTGATAATAAGATAGAGAAAAAGGATCAAACTAAGAAGGAAACCAAGACCAAAATTGAATTTAACATGAACGCTTCGACTTCTGAGCCTAGAGAAAAGAAAGACAAGCTTAAGTGTTCCTATTGCAAGAAATCTGGTCATAGTGTGCATCTATGTATGAGAAAACAAATTGATCACCTTACTCATTTACTTGAGAAAAATCAAATAGGTGTTCCTTAGTCTATCAAACAAAATGCTCCGAAGGCCGAGTCTTCTACTGCAAGAGAGTCTAAATCTGATAAGAAGAAAGGAAAGTTTCTCCTTCCCTTGTAGCCTATGGATTCTTTTTTTCCTTCATCAAGTCACTTGGATTATAGATTCTGATGAGGGAACATTTAACCAAGTGTTGAGTGTTCTTCATCTCTCTACCATAATCTCTTCGCACCACATGGCTTCTTCAAATATTGAGGTTCTTCAAGTCTCTGATTTAGATTATGACTCCTCAAATGATGATTTTGTTGAACGTGCTCCTCTTCTTGACCCTCAAACTTTTGAGTCTTCTGATTCTGATAGTAGTGATGATGAGGACTATGTCCCTTCTCACTTGAGTGAAGAATATTCTAACTCTGAGCTTGATTCTCTTGGTCCTCTTTAGGCTAGGAAAACTTTGCAAAGTGTTGAAGATTTAGTCAAAGATACTTCAAATATGAGACATACTCACTCATATTTCTTTAGACCCCACTCCTTCTTTACCTCTGCTTCTGATTATGTTGGCTCATCTATTTCCTCATGTGATGACAGTTCCACTGACACAGACTTGCCTTGTTCTACTTCTGATGATGAGGATTGTGCACCCAGTTATGATATCGAGAGTACTTCAGAGGACTCTTCTCCTCCTTCTCTCACTATTTCAGAGAGTGTTGACACATCCCACATCTCATCATATATTGAGCAATCTCCTATATAGTATCACACAGTCATCACACCAGCCTCTCTTCCAACTTAAGTGTTTGAGGCCACTTTCACTCCTCCACCTTCATTGGATGACTCATACCTATCTGGCATCACTCTTATATTTTTCAAGCCCCCTCATTGGGATGAGTATCTGCCTAACCTTAGTCATCTTTTTGTAGAGTACACTTGTGATGTACTATAGGTTCCTCATCCATCTATAGGTATTTCAGAGGAGTTCATCATCTCTGTTGTTGGGAGTGCCCCTTCTAGGACTCTTGCCACTTCCACTTTTTTGGAGACCTTCATTGATCCACACTTGCTTGTGGATCCATTTTCTGTTGTGGGGGATGTTTTGTTTCCTTCACATCAGTTGGAAATATTTTCTATAGGTGTTCACCCTTTGTACTCTGACATTTTTTCACTCGTGACATTACATTCAGTACCTTTGCACTCACTTGTTAGACCTATGTCACAATTTCGTGGACCAGATTCAAAGTTCTTCATGTTACTGCCTTCAGTTTCCTTCATGGAGTGGGTAGAATTCCAGCACATCATTTATGTCCTTCCTAAGGGTAGACACATAGTTTAGTGTGGATGGCTCTTCTTCAGTCCAGAGGCAGAGGATCTCATCATCGACATTCTTCTGGGAGACTTCTTAGAGTTGTAGAGTTCAGATCCATCCATGGCATCTTCTGCATCCATCTCATCTCCCTCTTCTTCTCTCTTCTTCATGTTTTTGAGAGATTTCCCTTTTGTATATGGGTACCTTTACCAACTAGTCTATGGCCGATACCCATCTTTGATATCTTTCTTAGATTAGAGAGTGTTTTATTCTCTTATGGTGGATTTTTTTCCCATTGGGTTTTCCTTCATTGTTTGGGACTTCTTTTTTTACGTTGGTACCTCATCAAGCTTTGTGTCGGGACCCATTTCTATTCTTCTTCTTCTTCTACGAAGATCTTATTTGTATATGGACACCTTATCAGGCCTTTAGTTTTCGGGTCCCATTAACACATCTTTCTTAGTTCTTTAGGAGTGTTTTCTTGTTCTATTTTGACTCATCATTACCACTACCCTAGCTTCGATGAATGGGGGTCTTGGTGTGAGTGATCCATGTGTCCTCCACTCACATATGGAGGGTCATCTCACATGGGTTAGGTTTAGGGTTTACTTGAGTGTCATGCACTAGGGTTACTCATCACCCTATATGTATCCCTTCATTTGACATTTATGAGCATGTCAAGACACTCTACTATCTTTTCCTGTATGTGCAAGCTTTATTTATGTTATGCAAGATCTTCCATTGATTGATCAATTCTTCCTTACAATTATGCCGGAGCTACTTCAATTCCATCAGATAGCAACTTCATCGTGGTGCATTGTTTCCGATTCGATTCTCATAGACTCATTCAAGAACACCAAAATCTAACAAACCAAGGATGTATGCTCAAGTCCAATTTGAGAGCCATGAGTCAACAGAGGTGGTTCACGATCTGGCCAACATGGGCAATCTTAGGCTAGGTATCAATAAATCAACAACCCAATATCTAGAGAGAGACATTGTATCCAAGCCAAAATCCATGCCAAATCATTTTGAGGAAGAGAAGATTTATATGGGAAATTTAATATATCAGGATATATTCCATTTTCTATTGAATTATGATAATTATGTTATTTTCAAGTTCGGGTTCAACATAAGGAAACTGAGCATAATTTTGAAAGACGTTATATTGACTATAAGGAATATTCCTTGCTGAAAAATATGAGAACATAGTATTCCTTAGCGGTATAGAATATGCCATGTGTTTCTATGAAATCATGTTTTATTTTTCTATTGAATTGAACAAATTTAAAATGGATGCACTGGTTGAGGGAATCTAGCCTAATCTTTGCTTAGATATATTATATTTCATTTTATGACTTCCAAAAGAGGGCTAATGAATATTGGAGTGGCATAATGATTAAATGACTCTTAAGGAAAAGGATGAAGAGGAGTACTGCTCCAATAATAATGACAATCGTGGGGAGCACACCCAACCCCTCTTTCTTACAACTGCACACACCACTGTTTTTGGGGTTAGTGAATGAAACCTTGGGTTGTGGGCCCAGGTAACCTTTTTTATAACTGAGCAGATCATTATGGATTAAATGGCCTCCCCACCTTTTTGGGCAACATGTTAGTGGAGGCATCTACCTTCAAGGTTATCCAAAATCACTCTCTATTATTCTAGGGAATCAATAAACCATAACTGTGGCAATGAATTGCCTCTCCATTCTTCTGATGTTTACTTTTCATTTTACATTCCAATTATTGTAATGTCAGAGTTTTTTTACCATAAATGGTTGTGTTTTCTTATGCATAATCCCTGTTAAAAACTACTAATACCGTTGTTGCTTCTAATTATGTTATTGGTAATGAATATAATGCTTATGAGTTGTTTTAGTATGAGAGAACAAAATAATTTTCGAGACTAGTCATCATAATCAATGACTATCAAGATGATTTCTCTGAACAGAGTTCTTTTCATGCAAGATTGCATTAAAAATTAAGTTGATCTTGGAAACATTGGTACATTTAAGTACCTAAAGAGATATTTAAGTCCATTAAATTATACATGCTTTTTGTGCAGAAGACAAATCACACCCACAAAGATAAGAGATTTATTCGAAGTTGGAGAAATCCTTTTTGGAGAAGAAGGCATTAGGGTATATTCCAGCTAAATTGTATTGGATGATGTGAAGGAGGAGAAGGAATTACTCCTCTACTACTATATTGAGAGGTTGGAAATTGCATTTGGGTTGTTTAATTCACATTCCCAGGAACAACTATTAGCATTGTATGCGGGTTGTTAAACACACCCCTTGGAACAACTATTAGCATTGTAGTGGTGAAAAAATAATGTGTTTAATTTTCTTTTTCTAAGAACGTGGAGAGCTATGTGTCCTACTAAGTTATTCAAAAAGAAGTGATTGTGGTACACATTGCAAGATATCTCCCTCATTATTTTGGCATTCACATCGTACATAATTTCACATATGAGCGCTAGTCTATAAAGCATTTTGGACATGGTCTTGCATTGTCGTGTACCTATTTTATGAATATATATTCCTTTATCCTTGGTTACATTTTTTTTTCTAGTGCTTATTATTTTGCATGCTATTATGCATAATAAGATTAGTTTCATTGAGATATATTATGAAACCAAGGCCAATAGTCCAGGTTGAGAGGCAAGGGGTTATTCAGTTAATTCCTTCCTTATATCACATGTATGTTTTGATTATTATATGCATAAAAAACATAAAATGAATCACAATTTTTAAATATAATTCATATTATTAATTAAATATAATAAAATTATTAATTTGAGCATAAAAAAGATTTATTTTGTAATTTATATAGAGATAAAGGTAGGTAAAGCACAAAGGAAATACCATTGATCTTATTCTAGCTGAAGAAGGAATTTGGAATGAACATATGGACTTGGAACTAAATCAAGAAAGCGTCATTAAGATCATTACACAAGATACAAACTAAAAATAAGCCTACTCACCCATCAAAGGAGATCAATATTGTTAGCCAATAGTGTTTGGGATGGACGAAAGTTTCTTTGGGATGCATCACGACTTTTGAAAAAAATTAGGATCATTTTCCTACCGTTACAATATGGATTTAGGGTACTCAAGAATTGTAATATGATGTGAAAAAATCCATGTGATATCTCCTTTTTCTAAATCCTATCAATGCATTTGAACAACTATGCACAATAAAATTCCCAAGAGATATTTGATTAGACTAACCTCAACATCCCCCCATCACATGTGAGCACTATAATACATACTAATATGCTGAAGGGGAATCAAAATGAACTTAGGTATCCTATTTCCTTTGTGAATTTGTAAATATGATAATACTGTTCAATCTTGTGTGATCTTCCTTTGACACTTGGCAATGACCATTTGTACTTCATATTTTAGCTTGGTTGAGTGATCGAGACCTGTTGATGAAGTATATTGGTGGACTCCATAACCACTTGAGGGGACCAAATCTCTTGTCCAAGTTGACAGACGTAGATAAGGCTTATACGCAAGCTCGCAACTTAGAGATGAACAAGAAGAAGAGTTCATCTACCTCTCAGTATGCTTCAATAAAACAAGGTTACACCAAACAAAATAATAAAGGAAAAGGAAAGGGTAAGAAAAATGCTACTTCTGTTTCTAAAAAGGATACTAAAGTTCATTGTGGGCATTGTGATGTTTATACACATTCTGAGGAAAAATGTTGGAAGCCCCGCCCAAAATTACATCCCTTCAAGAACAAGAAAAATAAGAAGGTGGTTATGGCTTCCCTCCAGGGAGAGGAAGTGTTTTACAGTGAAGAGGTGGATTATACTATGTGTTGTACCTCCGTCTGTAGATAGGTATGTTTGGGTAGTAACGGTGTTGTTCAAGAAAAGGAACTAACTAAGATTTTTCATTTAAAAATTAAAGTGAAGAAAACTAAGGTGGATGATCTTTTTGATACATGTTCTAAAGATAATTTTGTTAGTAAAGAGCTAGTGAACATGATAAAGTTGGAAACTTACAATCACATAAACATGTATTCTTTGGGTTGGGTAAGGAAAGGTGTAGACATCAAGGTTACTAAGCAATGTAAGATCACTTTTGGTATTGATCTTATTGATGAAGTCACTAAGGATGTTGTTCCCCTTGATGTGTGTGGTGTAGTATTTGATAGTCAATATTTGTATATCAAGGATGCTATCTTCATGAGGAGGGCCAACCAGTACCACCTGGTGAAGGATGGTAAAAGATACATCATTTCAGCATTTTCAAGAGATTTGAATATCTCTTTGGTAAGTTCCACCAAATCCCAAAATCTTATTAATGCTAGTGGTAAATTTACATTTATTCTTATGAGGGATATGCCAGAGGATGAGATGTTGCATCTAAAACCACTTATAACATGTTTTCTAACAAAAAACAGACATGTTGTAGAGTTGGTTCAATAAATCAAAGATGTCTTTCAAGAACCTACATGCATGCCCCCAGTCAAGGAAATTGAGCACGAGATCCATTTTCTACCTGATTGTTCACTTCCAAAATTGGGATTATACATGCATTCTTTGAAAGATGTAAATGTGGTAAAACAAAAGTTGAAGTCTTTGATTAAACAACGTATAATCCATCCTAGCACTTCTCCATGTGGTTATCCTATCGTTTTAATACCTAAGAAAGATGGTTTATGGAGAATGTGTGTTGATTATAGAGATTTAAGTAAAATAACTATCAAGAATATGTACCCTCTTCCATGCATTGATGATTTATTAAATCAGTTACAACATGCTAAATATTTTAGTAAGCTTGATTTGAAGTCTGGGTATCATCAAGTGTGGATCAAGGAAGAATGCATTTGGAAAACATCGTTCAAGAACATGAAATGGCTATATGAATGGTTGGTATTACCATTTGGGTTATGCAATGCACCAACTACCTACATGAGGTTAATGAATGAGGTAATGAGGCATTTTATTGATTCTTTTGTTATTGTATATTTGGATGGCATTATGGTTTTTAGCGGAACTTTTGAGGATCATATTAACCACTTGCGTTAATTTTTGTAAGTTCTTAAGGAGAACCAGCTTGAGTTGAATGAAAAGAAGTGTGATTTTGCACAACAATCACTTGTCTTTTTGGGACATGTGGTTGGAGATGGAGAGGTAAGGATTGATCCAACTAAGATAGAGGTCATTCAAAATTGTCCTACACCATCAAGTTTGACCAAGACCACGAGCTTTATTTATGTAGTTCCGTATTTGAGGAAGTTCATTAAGAAGTTTTCATCCATAACAATGCCACTACATTCAATGACAGTAGAGGGTGAGGCTTTTGATTGTGGTAAGAAACAACATAGTGATTTTGAGTCATTTAAATATAATATTATTCATGATCCAATTTTGGCTTTACCAAGCTTACAACTACCTTTTGAAGTTGAAACCGATGTCAATGACTATGTTATGGTGTTCTTCTTCTTCAAGGAGGTAGGCCCATATATTATCACTTTGAATTATTTCACGGTGCAATTATGAATTATTGTTCATATGATAAAGAATTGTATGCTCTTTTACAAGTGGTCAAGAAATGGAAACAATATTTGATGGGTAAAGAAACTATTGTTCGCATGGATCATCAACCCATCCAATATCTACAGGCTCATAACAAACTTTAGTAGGCTATCACTATAAATGGATGGGTTTTTTACAACAATTTCATTTGATCATCAAATATAAGAAAGGTGTGACTAACAAGTTAGTTGATATCTTATCTAGACATCATTTGCTTTCATTTGTGTATAGATTAACTATTCTTAACCTTTTTTATGTGAAGTGTAGTAGGAAAGTTATGAGGAGGATCCATATTTTGTAAATATTTTTCAGCAGAAACCTCCAAGTGAGGGATTTGCACCTAGTGGAGAATATTACTTCCAGGATGGTTTTCTCTATAAGAATGAGAAACTTTGTGTGCCTAAGGGGGAAAGAGTTCAGTTGATGAGAGAAGCACACACTACTAGGGTAGTTCATCACTTTGGTGTGATAAATATTGTAGCGCACTTACAAAGGTATGTTTATTGACCAAACATACAAGCAAAAGTTGTTAAATTCATCAAAGGTTGTGTTTTGTGTAGTACAAGAAAAGCCTAATAACATAAATTCATGGTTATATATGTCATTTCTAGTTCCTTCCCCACCATGGGAGAGTATTTCCATGGATTTTTTGGGCGGTTTTCCTACTTCTTGGAAAGGTCATGATTATATTTTTGTGATAGTAGATCGATTTATCAAAATGTGTATTCTAATTCCTTGCAAGAAGACCATTAAGACTTGTGATGCAGCTGAGTTATTTTTTGTTAATGTGTGGATTCACTCTGGTTTTCCTGATTCTATTGTGTCAGAAAGGGACTCACAGTTCATAGGAAAGTTTTGGTATACTTTGTGAGAGAAAATGGATATGAAGCTAAAGAGGTCTATCGCTTTTCATCCGCAACCAGATGGACATACAGAAGTGGTGAATCGTACCTTGGTCCAAATCTTGAGAGGCTTCAACAAGAAATATTTGAGGACTTGGGATGAGAACTTGGTGTATATCCAACATTCTTATAATAGGGCAGTTCATGCTTTGACTAATAAGACTCCTTTTGAAACATGTTTTGGTTATTTTATTAACAATGATTTTGATGTTGTTTTGAGATTATCATGCAAAGACAATGGGAAATTAGAACTGGAGGTCCACAAAGCTAAGAAATTCATTGAGAAAATTTAGAAAATATACCTTTAGGTGTAGGAGAGGTTGACATAGTCACAGGCCAAGTACAAAGTATGGCATGATCAACACATGAATGAGCATTCCTTCCTTTTTGGAGACAAGGTATGGTTGTACTTGAGAAGAGATAGGCTACATGGAAAAGCTAAAAAACTCAAGCCTCTTCAGTATGGCCCATTTGAGATTCTGGAAGCATTTTTCTTGGATTTACCTCCTTATATGAGGATTTAATCAGTTGTGAATGTTAAAAATTTATGTCTCTTTGATCCCTCCATGTTAGATGAAGAAGACGAGGGAGTATTACTTCTGTCTATTGAGGATCTTTCTCCAAAAATTCAACTGGAATCAGAGGAAGATGTGCTTTAGCAACTGAAAGAGAGGATGACATAGAGAGGAGTGCAGGATAGATGGTTGATTGGGTTAAAAGGCCAGTTGCCTACCAAGGTCAAGTGGTATTCCAAAGAAGATGTGGGGAAGAAATTTCCTCATCTCTTCAGTCCTTGAATATTTTATGGACTTAAAAGTATCAAATCAGGGAGTAATGATCTAAAAATGGATTTGAAAATGCCCAATTCTATGTATTAGCCATATTTGATACTTGTACTATAGGTTCTCAACCTATTCTTTCTTCAGGATATGGTCCAGTCAAGATGGGGGTGATCCGAACAACTTTTAATGATGTTTCAGGTCATCGTTGTTCTATTCAAGAGAATTTTTAGGTGACGGTTGTAATGAACCGTTACACCAAAACCTCGAGGCATTAGTGAAATCCACACATGAGGATCATAACATCCCACCACGCTTCCGTAGAGCCCGACTTAGGTTGGGTTTGCACCCACACTCCCATACATACAAGCCCTACTTCACCGAAATTTAAGCGCCCCACGGGCCCCAGCTACACGACGTGACCAACCAAGTGGGATTCGAACACGGGTGGTCGCTCTGATACCAAATGTAACGAACTATTACACCAAAACCTCGAGGCATTAGTGAAATCCACACATGAGGATCATAACAATGGTTATGCAACTTCCCCAATGGTTATTTAACTGCCCCAATGGTTATTTAACCATTGTTCTTCACAAAGTGGCGGTTGAGCAACCGCCGTGACATTTACGTAACCGTTGATCTACATTTACTGGTGGTTATGTCCATGACGGTTCCAGAATTCGGTATCTCAACAATTGCAAATGTTTGAGCTTCCAAAATAGTTTGGTTCATCTTTCCACGTGACCCTGGGAAAAGTAACTTTAAATACAAGGTTGTAGAAGCATTCAAGCAAGTGATTTTGATTGAATTCTAGTGTGAACAAAGAGGAGAAGTTGGAGTTCTTTCCTGTTTTGTTCATTGAGAGTGAATTCTTCATTTTTGAGATGTTGTGAGAAATTAAATACAATTATAAGAGGTGTGAATCCTTTTCGAAGACCAATTACATGGTGGAAGGGAACAAATTTGCTTACCCACTGAAATTTTTCCCACATTAGGTTTTTCTAGGATAAATCTTATCCCTTTATCTAACTTTTCTCAATTTTACAATATAGATGTGTTAACTATTGCACATTATATTGATTACCAAAGAACTTAATGAATCTTTTATTCATTTTCACAAGCATAGGATCTATTTATTGTTAGAACTCAACAATTTATAGATGATGAACCATAGTAAAAAAATGATGATCGGTCTAACTTTTCAATAAAAGAAACATAATTTTCAAATTCAACATAATTCCCAGACAATGACAGGAATAAATATTTTCAGATAAGAGAACATCTCCCTAAAAAGAGGCCTTTCTCTTACAAATGTCATGGCATAATAATTCCCTTGGAATGAACTTTGCTGAACGCCAGAGAAAACAACTCACAAATGGACTAGAATTTCATTAACCCACAATTTATATTTAAAAAACTCCATATACATTATTCCAAACATAAGATAGACTCTTCTAGATTGAAAAGAAAGCGAATTATGAAGGAGACTTGAAAGAAACCAAAGAAATTAACTGGTTGACAAATATGGTGTTGTAGAAATTTTGGGCCAATCAATAAGTTATGTCTGGTTCAAGTCATAGAGGTACCTTTACTACTAAATATACTGACTGACACATCGAAAACGATCATTCCTACAGTAAGGAAAAACTCTTTCTTCTACATTTAATACTTCCATTTCTTATTTTCAATGAATTTGAACAAAGGAGAGCTTGCTTGCCACCCTGGGGATTCAAGTTGGAGATCTTTGTATTATTGCCACCATTTCATAAAGCTACTTCCCTCCAAAAAAATCTCAGCAGAAATACTCTTATATCTAATCATACTCCCCACGTAATCTTCAAAATGTTTAAGGTTTTCTTTCAGTTGTTGATCTTCTTGTTGTTGGAGATTTCTAAGGTCTTTACAGGCTTCTTCTACATGAGCCCAAAAACAAGAGTCCTCAGTTAATGATGCAAACTTTGTGTGAGGCTTCCTCTCTCTACCAATGCGAGTTTGGTTTTTTTCTTTTAACCATTTCTCAAGCACTATGTGTCTGTGGTGTCTAACCCCTGGTGATAGATAGCTTCCATTGCCCCTCTTCTTGGAATAATAATGTGCAATGTCTAGAGGCTCCACAAGCTTCTTGTATGCATTGCCAGCATTAATCCATTTATTTTGGGTTTGGAGGTCACTCGGTAATTGATGTTTCTCCACCATGTCAACCATCTCCTCCCAAAATATTTTAGATATCTCTCTTGTTATTTTCTTGTTTAAAAGTTTCATAATAGCCAGGGTCCTTGCAAACCAATTTGTACTGTTCCAGTAGTGCCATGTTACTTTGGTTCTTGTTCAGCTTGTCATTTATCTTCTCAATGTTCGTATCAAGCCTGGTTTTCAAATATCAAGCTGCTTTGGCTGCAAAAAGTGCTTTATCATTCTGGTTCAAAATCAAAAGTGGTCAACAACATTACTAATAAAGAATGTAGAGAACTAAAAATAAATTTCAGAGTGTTCTCTGGAAAACATTAAGCAACTGTAAAAACATATATAGGGTAAAAAAATCTTGCCAGAGGAAACTAAATTTGGAAAAAATTTACTTCTGGGTATAGGATTTTTGTTTTATTCATTTAGACAGTACGAGATTACCTTAGCCCCAACACCCATTGCATCCAATTCCAGTTCTGCTCCGATCTCAAAAGAGGAGTCTGAGACGAACTGTGCAACTTTCATTCCATTATGTAAGTTTTTAGTTATATCATCCAATAAAAGGCCATAACCTGGATGCTCTGAAATACAAGTGGCTGCAATTTGATCAAAAGACCATCCTTCTTTGCTTTACATAGCGAAATTTAGCATCTTCAGGACAACTTCAAAATCCTCAATACAAGCTACCCCCTGGGGTGAATAGAACACATAAGTACCAAAGGGTCTATAGGGGCTTCCAGCATCAGATTCAATGCACTCCAGGACATTGTAAAGAATACTCCTGCAAGCCTCTTGAACAAAAATATTTAATACATCAATAGATTCAATGCCCATTATGGCCTGCCAATGAGGCACAATCACATTCAAAGGCTATGTAATTGATTCAAACGGTGTAAGGAGCATCTGAGGAACAATATCATACTTGGAGACCACATGGAAAAAATTTCCCAGCCAACCTTCACGGCCAATTCTTTCCCCAAGTCTACCATCTCCCACCAGTGGAGATCCAAATGTAATGCAAAAGGGAAATATGTGTTTCTTTCTTTTTTCCAGAAGCCAAAGTGATGCTAGTGTTACAACTGCCCCTCCCATGGAATGAAAGGAAATTGTAATGGCTTGTTCCTCTTTTGATCTAAATAACCTCTCCATCTAATGTAACAAACAAATAAAGAGCATTAAATTTGAATCTAAAGAACACATGGCTTCTGTAGGAATGTAATTACCAAAATTTTACATAACAGAGAAACTATATAATAATTTTTTTTTCTAGTTTTCTTGGACAGATAGAGCTCTTTGTTGGTGATCGTATCGAGACACCGCCAATTAAGGTTAGAGTCTTATGGGAATATTTCTGGTGAAAGTTGTCTCCACTCAGTCATATGGAAGCCTCACAGCTGGCTCCCTTGTCTGTGGAAATGGGATCAAGTGGAGGAGAAACTCTTCCAACAGTGCACTTGACAAGAAAGCGTTGCCCTACACTACTGTGCGTCAGCTAGGGGAAATGCCTATGTTTTGCAATGAATGTCAGGTGGATCATTCATGTTCGTGAGAAATAGGATCTTGTGAACCTTTTTTCATGGAATATTTAATTTGAAATACTAATTGAATCCCCATAAATTATCACACAATTTAATCCACTGTAGAAACACCACTTGTATAAAAGATCTATTTACCTCGGTTTCAAAATTTGATCTTTGCTACAGGAATCGGTTGTGAGCTCCCTTGTGAACAAGAGCCGACATATCATCCTGGATATTGCACTCTCCATATATGCCTTCACCGACCACAAAATCTTCCTTATAAAATGAAGGGAAGGTCACATATGCCACACCATCATACTCATTCATACCAAAAGTATGTGCATTCCTTGTAGAAACACTTTGTATCTCTTCCCAAGCATGGTGCAGGATTTCAGACAACAAAAGAAATATTACAAGCTCTTGACCAACAGAGAACCTATAACAACAATTTTACAAATTATCAACATGTGGGCAGTGTAAAAATCCGGTCTTTTCTAGTTGAAACCCCTAAAAATGTCAAAAAGAAATTTCAAATGTTACAAAAATCAAAGCTCTTGTGGTTAAACACAAAAAAAAAGAAAAAAGGTTCAAACTTCTATAGTCTTTTGAAACCCAGAAGAAATTTTGATTGCTCTTCTCTAACTTCCATTGCAGCTAGTTTTACCAGGTCTATCGATCCCTTCAAAATTAATAACTAAAATAACTGGAGATTGAAGGCTTATACAAGTTTTGGGGGAAAAACTTGTGTACAAGTTTTTCATTCTTAATGATGGATCCAAACGTTTCAATGCAAATCTATCACACAATTTTTTCTAAAAACTTTTTTAATCGACAAAAACAAATATTCCACAAAAATGTAAAATGAGGAATCACAAGCTCATAGCTACCGTGGTGGGATAGGTGATTCCAAATCCATAGTTTGCATCCCATTGCTTCCCATGCTTCAAAGTAAAGAAATTTCAAATGCTACAAAAATCAATGCTTTTATGGTTAAACACAAAAAAAATCAGAAAGAAGATTCAAATTTCTAGTCTTTTGAAACCCAGAAGAATGCAGGTGTGAATAAAGATATATAGTTACAGTGACACTTTAGTATAAAATATAATTCAGTCTTTAGCTTTTGGAATTTTGCAAGAAAACCTTGCGACGAACTTTCGCTTCATATGCCCCACGACGATAATGCGAAGACGCGGAAAAAGTACTTGGGAAAATTCTTGGTTAGTCTTTGAAAACCCCACACTTATGTCAATGGCAGTAATGGCGATGACGTTTCAAATTAGCCTCACACTTACGTCATTGGAAAAGAATTTAGAATTATAGATGTAGGTATAGTTTTGATTCAAAATAAGGTCGTGATATGACAAATCTTATTGAAGTTTTAGTTTTTTGAAGGGAAAAGTAAGAAGTAAAATATATGAATGAAAAATAATTGCATTAATCAACAAGCAATCACACGTGAAATGTGCAACATCGAAGGGGTAGTGTAAGACAAGGTTGATTTGGATGAACCAAAATATAAAAGGAGGAAGAGGGGCGCAGAGGAGGGGGTTAGAGGGAGGAAAAATGATTGGGAGAGGATAATATTGGGTGGAACCATTTTGAGGAAGAAAAATTTCTTACAATGAGGAACATATGCAACATGTGCATATTTTGTCAAATGTTTGAAGAAGAAAGGGGATATGGTGTGCAGGGCATCATGATTTAATATAGTGTGGAGATATCTTAGAAAGCAAGCTGTTGTCAATGAATATCTAAAAGGAAAACTTATATTTTATAGTTCAATGTGGAAGTCAACACGTGTTAAAAATTGCAATTCTTTGCACTGAGGGTTCATTAGGTTGTCGATTTCAAGATCATATATGATTATGGTTTCTCTTTATATTTTAAGAATGCAAATAAGGTCCCCCCTCATAAACATTTGTATTGAGCGGTGTAATAGGTGTGGGATATGATGAAAGAAGTCTTGAGTATCATGATTTAACAATAAAGAAAATAGTATCAACGTTATGAATAGCAATGTATAGCGTTAATTTTAAGCCATATGGAGGGGCCACACAATCAATGTCATTGACTTGTCCAAAAGTTGTATGTCACCATAAATCGGTTGTACAAAAACTAAACGGAATGGAATATTTCGGAAGGGAAAATGAAAAGGGGGATTTTGTTATTATTTTATTATATCTTTTAAAGTGTTAACTTTTTTGGTTGGACAACATTTAATATGTTTTTCATTGGAACTCTCTTAAGCAAGGTACATTAGGCAGTCAACCTTGAAGAATGTGTAATTTATCTTCCATAAAAAAACTTTAATAATACAATTAAGACTAGTTGCTTTTCACCCTGCAACAAACAAACCCCATCGTTTTGGTCAATGCAGTGTCCTTGGGTTGGTGAAGGAGCAGAGCCATGGATATTCATGTGAAAGTGTTCCATTTTTGATGGAATAAAGATGACATATTAGTTCAACATTAATGGCAATGCACATCTTAAAGGTAGTAGTGCAATCCCTGTCGAAGTGCCTCCACTGACATTAACAATCCAAGTCATAACTGTATCGGTAGTTTCACCTAAGGGCCCATCATTTCCTGCTAAACAAACCACCATTACTCATTTATTGATGGTCTCAAAGTCTCCCAGAGAGATAGAGAGGTGATACTATGAAAAAAATGGAACAAAAGTGAAGCAAAAAGATAGACAAAATATTTGTACCATCGTTAATGACCAGCACATAGGGACACATGATGTCCTATGATGTAATGATATCGAACATGCCATGTCTTGGGTGGATAGAAAGAATCCCAATAAATGTATGTGAATACTGTCAGGGTCGTTGATACGTTAAAAATATGGACAATGGCGATTGCAATATGTCGTCAAAGCCTCCAGACTTTCTTCTTGTACACACGCCTTTCGGCGTAAATATATAAAATAAGATATGTATGTTAAGATTATATATTTAACCACGTTCATTTCATTAATCCTTACAAAAAGGACAGACATTCATATAATATTGATGCGTTAATGGCACAAATAAGAAAATTCATGGAAAAAAATAAAACTAGCATAATGTCATAAATTTCAAAAAAAGTCAAAGGGGTGGCAAGCTTCTCACTGTAAAAAATGCCTTCCGGTGTAAATATTCACTTCCGAGTATTTAAAAAAACATTATTAGTTTCTCCCATGAAAAAAGGAAATTGAAATCCAATAAACACTTGGAACTATTTATAGCAGGTGGATACGAAATAAATATCACTATATTAATATTAACGAAATTATTTTTTAAACTCTTGGTCTGTCTTTTGTTGATTTCTTTTTGGCTTTTAAAATTTAAGAAGAAAACATCAAATGCTCCACGACAATACTTAATATGAAGACGTGGAAAAAGAACTTTCATCAGTTGGTTAGACTTTCGAAACCCCACACTTACATCAATGGTAGTAATGGTGATGACGTTTCAAATTAGCCCCACACTTACGTCAATGGAAAAGAATTTTTTAATTTATAATTATAGATGTAGGTATAGTTTTGATTCAAAAAAAATTATGATTAAGTTTAATTTTGATGAAATATTAATGTCTCCACTACTTAATAAACAAGGCTGTGATATGGCAAACCCTATCAAAATTTTAGTTTTTTGAAGGGAAAAGTAAGAAGTAAAATATGTGAATGAAAAATAATTACATTAATCAACTAGCAATCGCGCGTGAAATGTGCGATGTCAACGTCGAAGGGGTAGTGTAAGATGAGGTTGATTTGGATGAACCAAAACATATACAGAGGAAGAGGGGAGCAAAAGAGGGGGCTAGAGGGAGGAAAAAGGATTAGGAGAGGATAATATTGGGTGAAACCATTTTGAGGAAGCAAACTTTCTTACGAGGAGGAACATATGCAACATGTGCATATTTTGTCAAATGTTCGAAGAAGAAAGGGGATATGGTGTGCAAGGCATCGTGACCTAATATAGTGTGGAGATATCTTAGAAAGCAAGATGCTATCAATAAATGTACCTAAAAGGAAAACTTACATTTTATGGTTCAATGTGGAAGTCAACATATGTTAAAAACTGTAATTCTTTGCATTGATGGTTCATTAGGTTGTCAATTTAGAGCTCATATATGATTATGGTTTCTCTTTAGATTTTAAGAATACAAATAAGGTTCCCCCTCATAAACATTCGTATTGAGCGGCATAATAGGTGTGTGATATGATGAAAGAAGTAATGAGTATCATGATTTAACTAAAAATAAAATAGTATCTGTTGGAGCTCGAATAATCTCACCCCTTTTCCCTTGAGTAATGCCTTCAGGGTCCTTGTACCAAGTTGATTTATTTTCAAATGTGTATATGTTGAAGGGAAAATTCATGACTCAGATTATGTGGGACTTGGTCTCTATTTTGTGAAAATCCCCTCTTAGGGTTGAAGATCCTAAATGCTAAAAAAAATTCCCATAAACTTGGCGGAGGGTCAGAGATAGAATTTAGAAACTGCTAAAATAACAACCCCTACTGGAAGATAAGAAGGGTTTCCAGTGTTTCCCTGATGTAGCTTTGAAAATGTATAGTAAGTCGGACCACCCCCAAGAGTGAGCATTCACCACATGGCTTATGCGTGGCAGGGCAGTCCCTTTAAGTTGAAAAGTCAAAGAAAGGGGGAGGATGCAGATGTCACCACGTGTCACCCAGGCACAATTTGGAAAAAGGAATGGCCCATGTGAAGGAAATACCCACAAGAAAGAGATCCGAGAAGTGATGTTTGAAGCTGCGTAACTCAAGGTTAGTGTTATGAACTAAGAAGACAGTGTGAGGAGGATTGTCAAATCACCATGGGATAGATTTTCTTCTGGATGAGTCGTAATAGGTTTGAAATAATGATGATACACTAAGAGGATGAGGTAAAATGCATGATTGAAAACCATTGAAAGCATAATAGTAGTTTATTTTCATTACTGGTGCTAGTACTAGGCTAAAGAGTTTGTAATGCAGGAACATAAAACATTTGCATGTCAAGAGGTGAAAATATAGATGTGACATCATTTGAAAGCAGTCTCATATGTAATTCAAAATGGGGATTCTATAGGGGCCCCACCCATGGTAAAAGGGTAAGTTTACATAATTAAAAACAAAGGCATAAAAGATAAACATAATGCTCAGAGACCCTTCACTCCTTCATAAGTCCCCCCTCCCAGTAGAGGCAGTTTGTTTCAAAAGCTTATTCTTCCTTAGCGTGAATTCATCAGAGCCCTGTGTTGTCTGGATAAACATGATGGACCCTGCTAAATCCCATGACATCCCCATATCCATTAATGAACTCAATAGTTCATTCTTGGTTCATGCATGATCTTCTCCAGCTCAATCTTCTACTGGTAAGAAGACACCCAATCTAGAAGATCCAGGCCACCTGTGAGGAATGTCATCTTCCTTTTCCCCTTGTGAAGGGTGGAATTATTTAGAATAAACTAAGAAGGAATGATTGGAGTGGTTCAAATACCAAGGACTACATCATGGAGTCCGGGAGGAACGAGATACTTTGATATAGATTCAACTTTCCATTTCCTTATAAAGGGTGGATGCTCTCTTGGGGAAGGGATTAGTTGAGGACTTGAGAATCCATGCCGTGATGAAGGAACATAATGACTTGAGTGAGTAGATAATTAAACTGCAAACCTACCCCTGATTTCCCAAGCATAGGAGATTTCTACTCTTGAATGACGAGAAGATATGGACAATTCCTCTTCTCCATCTAAGATAATGATTGGGGGATGAGAGCTTTAATTCACCCTTTCTCTTACCCAAGGATGGTGATGGCATTGAAATTGGTTTTGAGGATAGGTCATGTCTTCCCCTTCTCTAGAGAGGCAATCCCCACTCTAATTCATCCACCTTGTGAGAGATGGAAGTCACAGTGTCAATGGAAGATTTTTCATGTAACACATAAGATTCCTTGGGAATCTCCTTTAATAAAAATTCTTCATCACATAAGAATGGACACTGAAATTCATTTTACCCAGACACTTGTGGCCTCCTTTTAATCCAAAATTTCTTCAGGTCTTCGGGATTCTAGAGATGTTCCCATTGAAAGAGATGAAAATACATGATTTAAAAGGTTATGAAGACATGATTGATCCTAATTAGCTTTGTGAGAAGTGTGAGTCAGACCTATTGATAAGTCAAGGGTCCTTTAGTGTCTCCTGCACATTCTATGTCAAACAAGGCTCTAACAAAAGCCTCATTAAGTACCACATAGGTCGAAGATTTGATTTAAATATTCTGATGAAATTTCCTTCAAACTATTTTCCATAGGTACTCTTACCATGTCACTGAGTAGAAGGTTGTGAAAAATTTCCTCGCTTACATGATAAGAAGAGAAATGCATCTTGGTAATGGGATAAAAATGGGTTTTATAGTAGAAGTGGCACAAATTTATTAAATTGAAAGAAATAATTTTACACCTAATAAAGGAGGATCTTGCTCAGCTCACATGAGGAAAATTTAAAGGTTGACGTGAATCTAGAACAAGCATGATTGATGAATTAACTGGATTTGACAAAAACCACGTGGGATAGTTGAACTAAGAAAATGTGAGAAGGAATGCATGACATCCAAGATGTATCTTTGGATAGTAGATAAAAAGTGTTTGTCACTTCAGGTCACCTAGAGTGCTCAAAGGATGCTCAGAAGAAAATATCCAATCACCAGGTGGAGGGAATCATGAAAACATTAATCACAAACAATGACATGGTATTCTAATCATATATAAGATAATAAAGAAAAATTAACCTAATAATGCCTCGTACTCTTTATTGATACACCTGACATTTTGTGAAAACATAATATACTTGTGAAATATCCACATTTTTGGGGGGAAAATTGAAAGGAAAATGGGGATGGAATTGTATAAAGGTGATGAGAATACTCTCGCAAAGGGGGGTTAAGATTTCTGAGAAATTAAAAAGAGAAAAGATAAAGAAGATTGAGAAAACCCATTTTTCCAAAAGACTTTTCTAAGAAACCTTTTAATTTCTTGAGCCATCATAATTAATCATGTCAATATGGTTACAAGTGTACAATCATTGACAACCATTGAGACTGTAAATGAAACTTTCCCTTGCTGATGAATTTGAAAAGCTCTGAGTTAATTGTGTTAATCATGAGCATTATTGCACCTTCTTTCAATTTGAAGATGTTTGAAATAGTTATTCAGGTTCTTTTCATAATCTCATCTTAGGAATTCCTCTGAATCACACAAGATCTTGTCCTTGTGGTAGTATTATCACATTTGCAATTGTGCTATGAGAAGAACTTTCATTTCACTGCACTGTAAACAATTTAAATTCACTTTACTTCCATTTTGTTGATACATGTTGTTTGTTAGCTTATGAGTGTATTATGCGTGATGGACCAGAGATTTTTAATGTTTAGTTGAGTCTTTGACATGATATTTTATGTTAAATTATCAAAGAATGTGTGAAACCATGCATCTTTGGGCTTCCATGGGTGAACACCTTCTAGTTGAAGGTTCATTGTTAATTATTTGAAGTGTTGTTATCATCTTTCTTGGCATATTTTCCAACATTTGTTAAAAGTTCCCAAGAATCTGGTATAATCAACTTTATCCTGCTTAATACCCCAACAAAATCCATCTATAAATGATAAACCCTACAACACGTACCCCTACTTGCACTATTTCTCCATGCTAGGGAGATTTGTTGAATTTACCCATCCCTTACTCAAAACATGCAGAAGCAATCACGTTTTATTATTTTCTTTAGTAACCTAAACTTGTTTAGGAGGCATCTTCATTCTCTAGTGTGACAACTTATGAGAGTTAGATTATGTTGCATTGACCATGTCTTCTCAAGGTTTTCCTTCAATATCATAGAAGGAGAGTCAAATACTGTTGATCCATTACAAATGCAGGTTACAAAATGGGTCCTCTCACCCTGGTTGAAGGCACAACCTAATGTAGGAGGGTAGGTCATACCCTCAACACCATGCTATCCAAATTCTCCAAACTCGAGTGAAAAAGAGTCAGTTAAATCCATCCCCAGCTACAAAATGACTCAGATTCTGATATATTTGTCTCTAAGTATCTCGCCTTGCCTATTGATGTTTCTCGGCTTCAAAGGGAGAACTGATTTGGGTACCAACACCGATTTGGCACCATTTTTGGGGACTATTTGTGCAAGTACATATGCATACTGATCTATGGTAATTTTTCCTACATGTTTTAGATGCAAATAAATTGTTTAAACATCATCCTTTGTTAAGTATTGTAAATATTGGGTAAGATCAGAGGTTCATTGTGTAATATTTTATATTTTAAGTGAATGTTGCACTAGATTTGTATTACTAGTGATAAATATTGATGAAAGATGATCAGATTTGTCAATCTTTATACAAATTGAGTATTTATAGACACTTGACAAGTTACTTACAGTTCTTTAGCACATCTAAGGTAGAAATAATTTATGGTGACTCTCTTTTGATTTGAAAGTTTTTGTGAATATCAATGTCTTAGCCTTTGTCAATTAAGAATTGTTGTTAATATTTGCAAACATAGAAAGAGGAAGGTATTTATTTAACAAGGACCTCACTAGAAAATTGTTTCCAGAGTTTGGGAAAACAAATCCAAAAAGGGAGAGAAGTCTGGAAAGCATTAGGGGATCAAGAATCAAGAGAGAAGGCAGTACCAGTCGTAGAGGTTGATCTACCTATAGTTGAGGATTATCTTACATATTGAAATAGTCCTCGGGTGGATCTAAATACTCCAATTTATGAGGGGTCATCATTTATATCTGGAATAGGTTTCCCTCATTCCTTTCCTTTATCACTCGAGACTAATAGGGATTTCTATGAAAATGAATCACTAAATTTTATTTACTTTGAAAATCATACGCATGTATCCCAAAGAACCTTGGTCCCACACTGTCTTTAACATGGCTCAGCCTCCACCTAGAACTCCTTTTGTTTTTAACACGTTTGGAGCAATAAATTTTAGAGGCATGCTTGGGTATCCTAATGTTGTACAACAATATGTAAGAAATAGGTTTCCTAAATTCCAAGGAAATAATGCCATCACTAGTGATCAACATTTTAGACTTTTTGTTAATATGATGGAGGATTTCGAACTAGAATATGAAAAAAAATATGTAAATCTATTCACCCATACTCTTGAAGAAGATGCACATGATTGGTAAAACAATTTTCCAGATAACTCAATAGATTCATGGATTGAGATGAAGAATTATTTCAGATTATAATATGGGGATAAGACAGATCCAAGGTTCATCCTATTTGAGTTTGAGAATATAAAGAAGAACCCCAATGAGTCTATCGAGGAATTAAATAATAGATTCAATAATACTTTAAATATATTACCCATAATTTTGAGGCCTAGTAATGAGTCTTTCTTGATTAAGTACCTTGATTCTTTTGACAAAAATATCACTTATTATTAGAGAGATAAGAACCCTGTAACTTTAAGACATGCCTTTACAATGGCCTTGAAAATTGAAAATAATATTAAGGAAGTTAGAAAACCACCTAAGACAGAGGGTTTCAAACTAGTTAATCGTGATAGACCTCTGTCAGACAAGGTAGTGGATATGGAGGAGTTTGTGAAGACTTTGGTTGGAGCAATTAAAGAAATATCTTATAAGCTTTCCAGAGAAGAAAAGGGAGTAGGACAGAGTTCTCAAGGTCAGCACAAAGCACAAGGCCAAGATAGATTTGGAAATCATCTTAGGAGTGATCACAGAATAGATGAAAAAGGAAAGGGACCCATAGGATCAGGAAATAAACAACAACAACCTAGAGAAAATAAATAGATCCCTGATCCTTTGACTGTTAGGGTTGCCATGGTGGAAGAAAATCATGCTATTGAATGGTGTGATAAGTTTTTTTTGCCACATTCCCCTTGTGGATATATTGAGGAAGTTGAAGAGACAAATGATGATGAAACTTATGGTGATGTATGTATGATGGAAATCCCTAAAAATCCATAACAAAGAGCCACTTCAACTGAGTTGATAAGTGTCAGGACTGTAGAAAGTTTCTGGGATTGCATTCATCGGGTATTACCTCTTCCTCTTGATGATGATATCAAATTTGATATGGTGCAAGCATTTGATTTACCTAATCATGATTTTGAATATCTGAGGGATTTAATGATTAAGAAATATGATGGGGGAATTCCTTCTAAATAAGATATGCAACTTTTTATGAACACGACAGTAGCTTAAGAAAAGGAATACAATCTCAGAAGTTGAGTTATTAAAGGAGGAGGACTACAGCCCAAACCTAAGACCCTGCTTCTTACCAATATCCCGAATGAGTCTCCTAAGAAGGATACACCAATTAAGGGTATAATTATCCCAAATAGAGCTTATGCCCTAGTTCATGCCCAAAATCTAAATATTCTTATACCACCAGAAGGAATTGTTGCTCTTCCTCCTAACATGGCCTTACCCAAATATGTCCCATGTGATATTACCCATATTTTGAGTCAAATAGAGGTCAAAATTTCTATTGTTGCATTACTTTGAATCCTTAAACATAGAAATAGAGCATTTGAGTACTTGGGATTCAAATAGGATGCACTACCCTCATGTAAAAATGTGAATCGTGTAGACACTCCCCCTATCATTATAGAATTGGAAGTACCCCAATTATTAGAGGATTTGGGATAACTACTTGAGGTATATTTGGGAACTTTTCTTGTTGGATTCCAACTAGATGTTGACCCTTTTTACACTACTTTGATTATAAAAGATAGGTTAGTGCACAACTGCATGTTTGACTCAGGGGCCTCTTGTAATGTGATGCCCCTTGAGGTGATGCATGAATTGAATATCAAAGTAAAAGAAACTTTTGGAAAGTGAGTTGTTATGGATTAAACAGAAGTACTCGTGATTGAGTATGTTAAAGGATTGGTAGTAAAATTTGCAGCTTACCTAGGAAAATGTTTAGCCATGAATGTAGTCATTGTGGATTTTCTTGCTAAATGGGGAATGTTGTTGTCAAGGAAATGGGCTGCTAGTGTTGGAGGAAGTGTGCTGATGGATTTTTCATATGTGACTATACCAATAGACATAAACCTTGTTAAACTATGTGAAGAAAAAATAATGTTGCATCTAATTGAGGACCCTAATAATGCATCCTATGAGGTGTTGTTCATTGATGTGGATGTTGATAATTTTGTGGGTTATGTAGATTTTAAAGAGCATAGTATTGACAAATGTACATGTTCTGAGAAACTGGTCACCCCTTGGATTTTTATGTTTGATGGAGCTTTTTTGAAATTTTGAAATGGTGCTAGTGTTGTCCTGATATATACAAATCAGGATGTTTTTAGTTTTTCTTTTAAACTCGTATTTGAATGCACTAACAATATTGCAAAATATGATGCACTACTCTTGGGTTTGAGGATTGCTTGGAGCTATGGTATTAGGACCATTATTGTTAAGGGAGATTCAGAGTTGGTGGTTAAATAAGTTAGGAAGCTCTATGCAACAAAGAATCAAAGCATGAAATAGTATAAGTATGTAGCTTGGGATTTTGTTGAAATGTTTGATTATTTCAACATAATTTACCATGACATAAAGCAGCATACTACTGCATATAGGTTGGAAATATTGGGATCCAGATTTGAAAATTATACAATGTCTCTTTACTGTGAGTATGATATAGAAGTGTTAACAAGACCATCTATCCCTGACAATTTAAAGCATTGGAAATTTTTCGAAGATGATGCCTAGGTTCAGAGATTTCTATAGAATAAGGAATAATTTAAAAATCAGAATATGGATTGGGAACCGATGATTTATGTGTGTGATGGTAAGGAGACTCTTTTTTCCAAGAGGTTATTTAACTAAATACAAATATAATTCCAAGGGTGTTAGTTGCTTTAGAATCAAATTTTGACAATGTTGATAGGGTTGTTCACAAACATGTCCATGTTTTGAGAGATGTAGAAGAACACACGTTGGGGACTAATGATAGACCTAGGAAAATATGGATGGGTAGTAACTTGAGTAAAGAAGAGAAGTAGTCATATGTCTAGTTGTTAAAAAGGTACCATGATTGCTTAGCAAGGTCATATTCAAAATTAAATGCATATATAGGGAGGATCTCTTCCAACATGAAATACATTTGGAACCCAATGCCAATCCATTCAGGAAAAACCAGAGGCTAATTAATCTTCTCTTGTATTTGAAATCGCAAGAATAACTCTAGAAACTCAGGGATGGAGGTATTATACAACCTGCGAGATATTCTTCTTGGGTGGAAAATTTAGTACCAGTTAGAAAGAAGAATTGGGATATAAGACTCTGTGTAGATTTTAGAAATCTAAATAAGGCCTCAATAAAAGATAATTATCCATTTCCTAACATGGATGATATATTTCAATTAATCACCAGGTCAGAGCTATTGTCTACGTTAGATGGATTCTCGGGATATAACCAGGTGATTGTGAAGGAATTATAATGAATCAAAACTACCTTCACCACTCCTTGGGGAACTTATGTATACGTAAGAATGTCATTTGGTTTGATGAATCTTTGTGCCCATTTTCAAAGATCTATGGATGTAGCATTCACTAGATATATAAGTGATTTTATAGTTGTATACCAAGATGATGTGACGGTATTTTCAAGAAAAGGGGACGATCATTTGCAGCATTTTGAAAAGATGTTACGAAGGTGCAGGGAATATGGTATTTTTTTGAATCCTTAAAACTATCATTTTGGGGTTCAGAAAGCCAAGTTGCTGGTGCATATCATGTCAAAGAAAGGGGTCGTGATTGACCCTAAGAGAGTGGAATCCATTAGGAAAGTTCCTTTCCTAAAAAAAAGAAAGGTATTCAGTATTTTTTTGGCCAAATCAATTTCATAAGAAAATTCATTTCTAATTTTGCAGAAATGAATATTCCTATCATGAAGATGTTTAGGAAGGATAAAATTATTAAATGGAGGGATGAAGTTATCTAATATTTCACCAGGATAAAAGAGGCATTAAAAAATACCCCTTTTTTAGTGGCCCCTAATTATAAGAAGATTTTTCAAATTTTCTCTTTTTCATCTAAAAATACAATCGCATTTATGTTATTACAAAAGAATGAGGGAAATGAAAGGCCCATTGATTTTTTTAGTGAATCATTACAGGGAGATGAGTTGAAGTACACCATTATGGAAAAATAAGATTTTTCCTTGGTTAGAGCAACAAAATCTTTCTGGCCATATATTTTAAGATCAAAGATCATAGCTTATGTTCCTCATATAATGGTCAAGGACATTTTATCAGAGGTGGAGGTTTCTAGAAAAAGATGTCGATGGGTTAACAAACTACAAGAGTATGACATGGATATTCAAACTACTAAATTTGTTAGAGGTTTGGGCTTGGAAAAGATAATGGTTGAAAGCAACTTACAAATGATGGAAGTAAATGAGGTAGAAGGAGGAGGTGTGGAGATACATGAGAAGTTGATCAATTCCACATGGGACAAAGACATCATATTATACCTAAGAAATTTGGAATGTCCAAGGCATCTAGATAAAAATCAAAGAAGGAAACTTAAGTTGGCTACCCAAAAATATATCATCACTGATTATGGGTTGTCCTAGAAAAATATTGAAGGGGTTCTTCTCATATGTTTAACAGAGGATGAAGCCCCCAGGTTAATTTCAGACTTTCATGGAGGAGTGTGTGGGGATCACTTTTCTAGAAGGGTAACTTTCCATAAGATATTAAGAGTGGGATATTGGTGGCCCACACTCTTCAAGGAAACAACTTTGTTGGAAAGAAAATGTGAAAGTTGTCAAAGATTTTTTAAGGAAATGATGGCATCTAATGTTCTCCCTCTGCAACCAGTATCGATTGAGGCTCCTTTCAATTAGTGGGGCATGGATTTTGTATGGGAACTATCAGAACCTTCTAATGCAGGACACAGATGGATATTGGTGGCTACTGATCATTTCACCAAATGGGTTGAAGTTATCCCCACCAAGAAGGTGACTCATCAGGTTGTTGATTTTATCCTGAATCATATAATTTACAGGTTTGGTGTACCTATAAAGATAGTTTCTGATAACGCCATGAGTTTTTGAGCTAAACCATTAGTTTCCATATGCAAATAATATGGTATAAACTTAACATATTCATATATTTATAACCCACAAGGCAATGGAAAAGCTAAATAAAACAACAAAAAATTACTGAAGATAATTAAAAGGAAATTAGCAATCAACAAAATAAAGTGGGGGGAGCAATTGAAGTAGTTGTTTGGGAAGATAGAATTATTGCTAGGAGATCCACTGGGAAAAGTCCATTTGACCTAGTTTATGGAGTACAAGCTCTACTTCCTTTACACGCGCAATTTTCTTATTATCATTTAATCCAATAGCTTGAAGATGAGGAAGTTAGCCCTTATAATGCAAGAATAAACTAAATCATTAAGTTGGATGAGGAAAGAAAAGAATCCCACCAAAGACATTTAAAGTTTAGAGAAAAGCTCAAAAAACTATTTGATAAAAAGGAGACTCCCATAATCTTCAACATTGGGGATTTTGTATTGTTATGGGTTAGTAGACATGAGGATAAGGGAAAACACGGAAATTTTGATGTATTATGGATGGGCTCTTATTCCATTGATATCAGGATTAGTGAACATACTTTCTTCTTGAAAGACCTAGATGGAGAGTTGCTCAAGTTGCCTATCAATGGTAGGCACCAAAATAATTTTCTTGATTAGCCTTTGGAGCAAGGTATGAACCAATGTACATTATATAGTTTTCCTACTTTCTTGTGTGTGTTTTTATTTCCCTTTTCTTTCCCTGGTCTTTTATGACCAGTTGATTTGATTTCTCAGTTTCTTTTTGGGAGAATGGGTTATTATCACTTGACCTAGTATGTATGATATTTGACTTCATAGCCCAATGGATTTTTGGCACTTGATCTGCATTGAATAATTTTTGTGGTACTTATAAGGGGTACTCATCCCCAATTCGGAGCTAGTGTTGGAGCTTGAATAATTTTGCCCCTTTTTCCTTGAGTAATGCCTTCAAAGTCCTTGTGCCTAGCTACTATATTTTAAAATGTGTATATGTTGAAGGGAAAAATCATAACTCAAGTTATGTGGGACCCAATCTCTATTTAGTTAAAATCCCCTCTTATGGTTGAAGATCCTAAAAGCTACAGAAAATTCCCATAAAATTAGTGAAGGGTCACAAACAAGATTCGGAAGCCACTAAAGGAACAACCCTTGTGGAAGACAAGAAGATTATCCACGTGTTTCCCCGATGCACCTTTGAAAAGGCATAGCAAGTCAGACCTCCCCCCAATGCGAGCATTCACCATGTGGCTTATACGCAACAGGGCAGTCCCAATAAGCTAAAAAGTAAAAGAAAGGGGGAAGATGCATATGTTGTCATGTGTCACCCAGGAATAGTTTAGAAAAAGGAAGGTCTCGCGAAGGGAAGGAAATCCTCAAGAGGTGAGAAAGAGATCCTGATAAGTGATGTTGGGAGCCATGTGACTCAAAGGAAGTGTTACGAACTAAAGAGATAGTGCGAGGGGGGTTTCAAATCACAATGAGATAGGTCATCTTTTCCAGATGAGCTACAACATGTTCAAAGTGATGCAATACACTAAGATGTTGAGTTAAATCACATGATTTTGAACCATTGAAAGCACATTAGCATTTTATTTTCATTACTGGTGCTAGTAGTAAGCTAAAGAGTCTGTAATACAAGAACAAATAAAAATTACATTTCAAGACGTGAAAATTTGTATGTGACATCATTTGAAATCTTTCTCATATGTAATTCAAAATGGGCATCCAATAGGGGCTTCCACCCATGATAAAAGGGGTAGTTTACATGATTAAAAAAAAGGTAAAACAGACAAACATAATGCTCAAGTACCCTTCACTCCTTCATAATCTACCCCTCCTAGTAGAGGTAGTTTGTTCAATAGCTTATTCTTCCTCAGCATGAATTCATCAGAGCCATGTTCTCTCTGGATAAACATGATGGACCCTACTAATTTTCGCGACACCCCCATATCCACTAATGACTTAAGATTCATCCTAGGTTCATGCATGATTTTCTCCAACTCAATCTTATTATAATAGGAAGACACCCAGTCAAAAATATCTAGGCTGCCTATGAGGAATGTTGTCTTCCCTTTCCCCTTGTGAAGGGTAGACTTGTTGACAAAATACTGAGAAGGAATGATTGGAGTAGTTGAAATACCAAGGACTACATCACGAGGGGTAGGAGGAGCGAGAGAACTTGAACTAGATTCAGCTTTCCATATCCTTGTAAAGGGTAGATGCTCTCTTAGGGAAGGGATTGGTTGAGGACCTTAAAATCCATGCCTCGATCAAGTAACATAATACCCTGAGTGAGATGGTTGAATTAAAAACCTACCCCTACTGTCCCGAGCAAAGGAGATTATTGTTCTTGAACAATGAATAGATATGGACAGCTCCTCTTCTCCATTTGAGATAATGATTGGGGGTTGAGATATTGATTCACCCTTTCTCTTTCCCAAAGATGGTGTTAGTAGTGAAATTTTTTATAAGGCTTTAGGTTTCATCTTCCCCTTCTCTAGAAACGAAATCCTCCGCTCCAATTCATCTACCTTGTGAGAAATGGTAGACACGATGTTAATGGAATATTTTTTGTATAACACATAAAATTCCTTTGGAATCTTCTTTAAAGAAAATTCTTCATCACATAGGAATGGACATTAAAAATCAATTTTCCCAGACACTTGGGGCCTCCTTTCAATCTATAATTTCTTCATGTTTTTGGTAGCTTTTAGATGTTCCCATCAAAAGAGATGAAAATACATGAACTAAAAGCCTGCAAAGACAAGATTAATCCTAATTAGCCTTGTGAGAAGTGTGAGCTAGACTTGCTGATAAATCAATGGTTCTATGGTGTCTCCTACACATTCTATGTGAAATAAGGCCCTAATGAAAGCCTCATTAGGACCACACAAGTCAAATATTTGATTCAAATATTCTGACAAAATTTCCTTCAAACTATTTTCCACAAGTACTCTCACCATGTCGATACTAGAATGTTGTGAAAATTTTCCTCACTTATAGGATAAGAAAATTAATGCATCTTGGTGATGGGATAAAGTTAGGTTTTATAGTAGAAGTAGCACCGATTTATTGAATTCAAAGAAATCATTCACACTTGATAAAGGAATATATTTCCCATATCGCATGAGGAAAATTTAAAGGTTGAATCTAATCTGGAACAAGTATGATTGATGAATTAACTAGATTTGACAAAAACCACATGGGATTGTTAAACCAAGAAAATGTGAAAAGGAATGCACAGTGTCTAAGATGTATTTTTGGATAGTAGGTAAAAAGTGTCTATCACTTCAAGTCACCTTAGAGCGCTCAAAGGATATTAGAAGCAACTATCCAATCACCAAGTGGAGGGAATCATGAAAATAGTAATCACAAGCAATGAAATTGTATTCTAATCATATATGATAAAATCAAAATGAAGGAGACCCATACTCTTTACACCTAGCATTTTTTGAAATCAGAATATACTTGTGAAATATCCATATTTTGTGGGGAAAATTGAAAGGAAAATGGGGCTAGAATTATATAAAGGTGATGAGAATACTCTCACAAAATTGGGGGTTAAGATTTCTAAGAAATTAAGAAGAGAAAAGAGATAATAGACTAAAACAAGTCATTTTTCCAAAAGACTTATCTGAGAAACTTGTTAATTTATAGAGCATTAAAAATAAATCATGTCAAGATGGTTACAAGTGTACAGCAATTGAAAAGAATAGAGATTGTAAATGAAACTTTCCCTTGCTGATAAATTTGACAAGCCCTGAGTTAATTGTGTTAAACATGAGCATTGTTTTGCCTACTTTCAATTCAAAGATATTTCAAGTAGTTATTCATGTTCCTGTCACAATATTATGTTAGAAATTCCTCTGAATCACACAAGATCTTGTCCTTATGGTAGTATTGTGGAATTTTCAATTGTGGTATGAGAAGAGCTTTCATTTCATTGTGCAATCAACAATTTAAACTCACCTTACTTCCATTTTATTGATACAGATTGTTTGTTAGCCTATGAGTGTATCTTAGGTATGATGGACCAAGGATCTTTGATGTTTAGTTGAGTCTTTGACATGAGATTTTATTTTAAATTCTCAAATAATGTGTGAAACTATGCATCTTTAGGCTTCCATGGGTGTACACCTTCTGGTTGAAGGTTTATTGTTAATTGTTTGAAGTGTTGTTATTGTCTTGCTTGGTAGATTTTCCAACATTTGTTAAAATTTCCCAAGAATTTGGTATAATCAACTTTATCATGCTTAATTCCCCAATAAAATCCATCTATAAATGATAAATCCTATAATACTTACCCCTTCTTACACTATTTTTCCAATAGTGTTAGGGAGATTTATTGAATTTACCCATCCGTTACTCAAACCATGGAGGAGTAATCAAGTTTTATGATTGCCTTTAGTAACCTGAACCTTGTTTTGGATATATCTTCATTCTCTAGTGTGACAACTTGTGAGAGTTAGATTATGTTGCATTTACCATGTCTTCTTAGGGTTTTCTTTCAAAATCATAGAAGGAGAGTCAAATATTGTTGATCCATTACAAATGCAAGTTATAAAACAGGTCCTCTCACCCTGGTTGAAGGAACAACCTAAAGTAGGAGGGTAGGTCATACCCTCAGCATGGTGATATCCAACTTCTCCATGCTCGAGTGATGAAGAGTCAGTTAAATCCTTCCCTTGCTACAAAATGACTCAAATTCTGATATATTTATCTCCAAGCATTCTACTACCTACCTGTTGATGTTTCTCATCTTCAAAGGGAGAACCCAAGGTACATTCAACAGTCAACCTCGAAGAACAATTAATTAAAATTTCATAACAAAACTTTAATAATACAATTAAACTTGTTGTTTTTCACCCTGCAAAAAACAAACCCCCTCTTTTTGGTCAATGCATTGTCCCTAGGTCGGTGAAGGAGTAGAGCCATGGATATCCATGTGAAAGTGTTCCACTTGTGAAGGAATAAATATGACACATTATTTCAAAATTAATGGCAATGCACATCTTAAAGGTAGTAGTGCAATCCATGTCAATAGTGCCTCCACTGACATTAACAATCCAAGCCGCAACTGTATTGGTAGTTTCTCCTGAGGGCCCATCATCTCCTGCTAAACAAACCACCATTACTCATTTTTGGATGGTCTCTAAGTCTCCCAAAGAGATAATGCTATGAAAAAATGGAACAAAAATGGAGCAAAAAGATAGACAAAACATTTATACTATCATTGATGACCAACATGTATAGACACACAATGTCATGTGATGTAATGATATTGAACATGCCATGTCCTGGGTGGATAGAAAGAATCCCAATAAACGTATCAGAATATTGTCAGGGTCGTTGATACGTCAAAAATATGGACAATGGTGATTGTAATATGTTGTTAGAGCCCTGGTACTTTCTTCCTATACACACGCCTTTCTGCGTAAATATATAAAATAAGATATATATGTTAAGATTGATTATTTAACCAAGTTCATTTCAGTAAGCCTTATAAAAAAGACACACATTCATATAATATGGATACTTTAATGGCACAAATAAGAAAATTCATGGGAAAAAACAAAATTATCAAAAATGTCATAAATTTCTAAAAAGGTCAAAGGGGTGGCAAGTTTATCACCATAAAAAATGTCTTTCGACGAAAATATTCACTTCCTAATATTTAAAAAACATTACTAGTTTCTCCCAAAGGAAAAAGGAATTGCAATCCAAGAAACACTTGGACCTATTTATAGTAGGCAAATACGAAATAAATATTGACTATTTTAAAATTAAGGAAATTATTTTGTAAACTCTTGGTCTGTCTTTTGTTGATTTGGATGAAACCTTCATCCTTGAGAAATACGTAAATACATTAATATTATGAAAAATGTTTGATAAGAATTATTTTTGCAATCCATTTTAAAATTACAAATTTATGAAATAAAAAATAAAAAATATTTGTATCAAAAAATCTTATCTATGAACAATCTATCAAAATCATAATTATGTTTAGCCCCATGATATAACGTTCAATTATATATAATTAAACATATTATATCACTATAATGTCTTCAACGGGAATAAACAAACTATGTGACACTTACTAATATTTAACAATTCACTTTTCCATTGATTTGAGATCAATACAAAAGTATTTTGATTATGAGATACTAGTGTAAGCATATTATAGTTTAAGGCCCACAATTTGACTCCATGCTAGTAATATTGAATACGATGATATATTTTTAAATAAAAATGCAATATTTTTCTTAGTAAAAATGTGATATTAGAAAGAAAAAAATAACTTTAAAATAATTATTTGTGTATGTGGAAGAGTAGGTAATGATGATAGGAATACAACTGTCACTTTTTCCTTTCCTCATTATACAATAAAAATAAACATGACACTTTCTAACCAACGTATGAAACTGTATTAAATATGTAAATTTATACACCTGTGAAACAATGATTTCCAGTTGTTAAAAGCTAAACAAAGAACTGGTTATTGACGTAGACGCTGATTAGGACGAGGATGTTTCCAATGATAGATTTTATACGTACGTGGATGCCAATACAAATGAGAATGTTGACGGTAAGGATTAAAATTTGTTTCCATAGCCCCCGGGATTTCTAGCAGTAAATACATATTTCATCATAATTAATATTAAATTAAACGAGCTATGTTGTGGGGAATCAGTCAGCTATGGATTTTCATAGAAGTTCATATTTAATTTAAAAGTAAGAGAAGTTTATCAAAATCATGATGATGTTTTTGAAACTTCTTTAAAAAAGACTTGTTAAAAGCAATGATCTCTTAGTCCCCTCCCTGTTCTATGTTACATTATAGACCAAATTGTAGGAAAATTCTCTACATCATAGTTCAGATATAACTTTTGTGTGGATCTGCTGACAACTATTCATGAATTCTGGCGGCGGTATTTGACATGTATTGACTTTAGTCTTTCAATAGTATCATTTATCCATGAATAAATCTGGTGAAACAAAAACACTGCTCCTCTTCTTTGCATCAAATTTTTCTAAAACTAATGTTAAACCTCAGGAGGACAAATCATATGAAATCATGGCAAAATCAAACAAACATTCACTTATCATAGATAATACTACAAGATGGAATTTCCGTTGACAGTGAGATGATTTCAACATTTCAACACAATCTTGATATTAATCATACCTTTATCTACTACCCCAATGATCGTGTCTAATATTACAACTTTATCACTTTCGAGGGATTCCCAAGTTTGACTCATGATTACTTCCCGTCAAGAATTGGGGCAAGTCACAAAATTATTGTAGAAGGGGGCGAATATAGACTTATGGTCCCTAGGGCACATCATATTGTCAGATATCTCTTGTAAAATGGAGTCCAAATGTAGAGTGTCATTGAGGAGTAACCTTAAGTATACTCCACTCTTCGACAAGTATGATCCTATTCTCAAGTCTTTCATAAATTTAAGTGCTTGGGGACATTCCTACATATGTGTTAATCTTCCTCTAGTGGAACGCATTGGGGTACCTAGTTGATTGTCTTGTACAACCGACCTTGTTAGTGTTGCGATTGTTGATGTTTAATTTTTGGACCACTTGACAATTACGTGTGATTACATCTTTGTTGTCTTTATAATGCAGTCATGTACTGTGTCGGCACCTAATCTTTCTGAGTTGCCCTTAAATATTTTAGAATTCATTTTTTATATTTTCAATTATTTTGTTTGTGTTTGCATTGCACACATCTGGGTTAACCATCTGAAATTCCTTAATAATGATGGTGAATTAACTCTAAATGTGCAAACAAATGCGAAATGAATGTTTTTCTTAGGTTTGATATCACACAACTCCAAATGGCGTTCATGGATATTGTTGCATATGTATTTCCCATCCTCCTTGTGTCAAATTCCTTGTTTCCTTGTTCCTATCAAGCAATCAGCTACCGCCTTGTTGCATCATCCACCCACTGTGAGGAGGGTAATCCCTTACCACTGTATACTCGAAGGGGAATCCAAATGCTTCACTTCTTTCTACCCACTGATTTTCATGTGTCTACTATCTTTATAGCATTATTTATTTACAGGATACCTCACTTTAATTTAGAGGGGAAAATGTATTACACATAAAATTATACATATGTATTCCCAGTACTATCCTAGTTCATACCCTCTTATGATTTGATTCAACTTAAATTGATTACTATCGAGATTTCACATTACACACCTGGTATATTCAAAATTAAAGTTAGTCCACATCACATCATTAATCTAAGTTAATTATCACTTATTAAAAAAATTATTAATTAGATTAGGGCTTACACATTGTACATGGCAATTAAATTAGGGTTACTTAATTAGGAAAATACTTTTTACCTATTTTCTTAGTCAGACTGAGCAGCGTGGAGATGAACCATCAGATCAAATCAAAATATGAATATGTTGATGATGCAGGGATGTTATCTTATCCTCCCATGTCCTTGCCCACTTTCAAAGGGGGGAGGACTTCCCTACTCCAACTTAGAATCGCACTTCGGCATAAGATATCCTAGAAGTGATGGGGGAAATCCAGGTTGTACACGAAATTCAATTACTGAAAACAGCTAACTTCATTCTCATTCAAATGTCTATTGCCCATACTAATCAAGTTGCAACTCCCAGACTTAGTACAGAAATACTTTTCTATTCCTAGGTGATTACAATGTGATGACTTAACGCCGAAGGCTTAGTCTAAAATTCATGTCCACATTTCATGGTCCTACCTTTGGCTATAAAAGGATAGGCCATTTCCTTCATAAAATCGTCCTTGGAAATCCATGAGCAAATGCAGTGAAGCTTTGCTTAGTTTTTTCTCAAATCTTCATGAAATATTCTCGTAGCATTTCATTTATCTGCACTATGATGCATATATGCTAATCAAGTAGCATGCACAATCATTTAACTTAACATTGATTCCACATATGTAACTAAAATATTCTATAATCTTACTTGAGGTTTGTCAAGTATTGTAGTACAGAGAAGGTATAATATGTCTTGTTTATTCATTTATCTTCTTTAGTCTGTTAATTTTTTTGTATCAAACAAATCCGCTAAGTCCTATTATCCTCACATGTCATGACTAGTAGGTACACTAGAGGACATTTTGACAGGGGATAATAATACCCTTGAGCATGACTCTGAATAAGGCATGAATATGGATTTCAAAGTGACTTCAACTATGAACTTATGAAAAATTGGAAAATAGTTTGTCACCTAAATTCAAGAAAGATAGGTTACAAGAACATGGTGAGCTCAAAGCATGACCTCATTTGAGGCCACAAAGAATTAAATTAATTATCTCATGGAAATATTCTTGAACTCATTGTAAAGATTTAAGTGGAATCAATGCAAAACCAATCTAAGAAACAAGATAACTATACTTTGCCAAACATGAATTTCCATGAAATTGGGTAGACCATCAAGTTTCTCAAGGGAAATGCGACACTCAGATTTGACAAATTAGCTTCAGCCAAGTTGGATCCTGATGCACAATATCAAAAAACTAATTCACTAGATACTCTCAGCATAATAGATTTCATATGCAATGAAATCACACAAATGGTGGGGACCCCTGAGAATATTTTGGGTAAGGACCTATTTACATGGATCAACCAAATGCGATATTTCACATTTTAGGTATATACAAGACTCCAAGTGGATATAAAGGTCGTATTTGCAACCTTGTATATGGAACCAAAATAATTCATTCATTGTATTCAACTGGATGGGTCAATCAGAAGAAAAATATAGGGTAATCCTGAAGTTACATGGTAAATGTTCTAACAAATGAGATTAAGCTACAGGCTACATGAAATAGGGTCTTTACAAACAACTATTTTAACAAGGAGTAGCTCAAATTGTAACAAATCTGGTACAGTCAAGGATTATATTCAAAAGTATCCTTACAACTATACTCCTTTTCTAGTGTTAGGGAATCAGATTAGGTGAGTGATCAGTATTTGACCCCCATGAGATCCAACCATAATTTCCAGATACGAATTGAAACTTAAGCACGACCCTGGCATCCAATGTGGTGAAATGTTTTCCTGTGATGTAGATCCATGCTTGGTATCAGAATCCATGATATTTTCTCTTTGAGTGGAGGAATGATAACTAATCAAATGGATGACTTTCACTACTAAACAAATTGAGAAGTATGGTTAGTTAACACAATCAATACCTCAACATGACTATACTGACTCATTCAACTAAATTGAAATATGGAAACCTAAGATAAAATTGATTACCATTTACAATTGATAATAGGAAACATAATAAAAGGTATGATGTACTAAAGAATAAGTTATGTCTATCATTGAGGTCATTAATGACTGAAGTCAAAAATGAAGAAACAAAAGTTGACGTTTTGGAAAAACTAGGGTTTGGAGATTCCTAATCGACTATTTCATATAAATCATGCATTATCTAAGTCTTATCTACCCACAAACCATAGGGGGAAGATGTAAGATGTCGGCACCATATAAAAATCTAAAGAAGGACATGGAAAATAAACATTTTTATTGGATTATATAAGGAGTATACATAATTATTATCAATAAAGATTATGGTGATAGCATCTAAACTAATATTTATTTTCCAAGCTCTGTAATATTTAGGTCATGATTGCAGGTGGAGGCATAAGTCAATTGTTCATGGATAATTTCAGTAATGAGATGATCAAACTTGATTAATTTGGAAGAGCAATTACAAGAGTTGATTCCAAAAATAGAGAGCTAATATTCTCATGAAAGAGTGGAAGTAGAATATTGTTTTAGGAGTCCAATGGCTCAGGAACATTAGGGCACAATTGAAATGAACTAGGAAGAAATTTATGACACACATTTCTGTTTTAATGGAAAGATGATTGAGTTAAAAGGGATACATGTAAAGTCACCTGCAAAGGGTGATATCTACATAAAATAGCAACTAATCATTTGGCCCCACAACATAATTAGTTTTAGTGGCTGAAAATTATTCCAAGCATAATTTCCCTATGGTCAACGGAGGAGATTCCAACGCACACGGTATTCACTTTTCATGGAGGATAAGTTGTCTATCTACCATATAGCTACTTAGGAGATCCACTTTGTCCAGAAATAAGCTCTTCACATGATTTTCTAGCCACCATTTCCACAATCTCAATTGGTTTTTGCAAGATACAGACCAAGATCTTTGCATTAGTCACCAAGAAACAACAAACATTAGCAAGAAATATTATCTAGTCTGGGAAGATAAGTGTTCCACTTTCAAATAATAGTTTGGCATCAACATTGAGAATGTCATTATACAAATAATATTGTCCTGGAATAATGACATGGAGATTACTTGCAATCCCAATCACCAAGAAGTACCAATAAGTTTGAAACTCTGAGTATCAATTTTTAGATGTCCATTCATAATTGGTAAAAATAAAGAGTTTTAGATCTTACATGAATATAATGGATGGATAAATGTAATGAGGGGGGTAATTGTAGACACAAAATCATGCACTTGGATACATTTTTAGGTCCTAAAAGCATACTTACATGATTCCTAAACAAGAAAACTATTGTTTGACAACTATATTTAGCCTCTTTTCTTCGTCTCTTGTTTTATATTTGTTCTTACACACCCTATAGCCCAGAAAAACTTTATCGGTTTATCTTTTATGGCTTCAAACACCAACGCCTAATCATTACATCAGAGCTCAAGTGCTCATGTTCCCTCTAGGTGCTCATGACCATTTCTCACCTTACTCACTCCTTTTGGGTCTCTTTTATTTTTTTGGCATTTTTTTCACTTATGGGTTGGCCTTCCAGTTTTCGATTACGAAATTCAAACAAAGGAATCATATAAATACATAGTTATGTGTTCAAAATCAAGGACCAAACACTAATAATTACTATCGTCACCTAATCTTGCATTCTAAAGGAACCTAAAGCACTCAAAGGCATCCATATAACATTTATTCAAGGGATAAGGGACTGCATACTCTACATACACAACATAGGAAGGGAAAGTTCATTCTATTCCATCTGCACATTCTACTACATTGCCACATTCTAACTACATCCCACTATCAAGTGCAACTTGCACAAGGGCATCCTAGGGCACAATTTCTACACACACTCACAAGAACTACATGAATTCTGAGATGTAGTGGAATAATCAGTTGTAATTTCATTCTCGGGGACCATCGGGGTCTGTCTAACTCCCCATTTTACATTTTCCTTTTTAGGTTTGATTTGGTTTGTGGTCTTGTGCATGTGAAATATTCTTTTGGATGTTACAGGTACCATCGGTGATCATAATGTGAACAATAGGTGATCAAAAAAGAGAAATTATGGCACCCTTACCACACAACAAAAACTAGATCCAGATATTTTGCACAGTAACAGGCACCTAGATCTGGTCTTCAGTGCCCAGGTGCTCCTGTTGTGTCATGGGCATCCCTGGCCAACCTTGTTCATGAGATAAAAAATTTACAAAGATTAATTATGACACTCTTCCCATTATATTCATCACTTCTTTCTGAGTCCATAGATTAGTTCCATATTAAGCATAAATTAGCTAAGTGCTTTCATCTCCTTCTTCTTTACTTAGGGTTTCAAATACTCTACATCTTAGTTCACTTCTGTCATTTCTATGTACTTTAGCATTTATACATCATTTGGTTTCAGTAGTGACTCTAAAATATTTAGATTTAATTCTGAATTAAATTAAATAATTTGGTGAACCCCACTCGTGATTTTTTCATCCGAACCCGCTTATCTATCCCTTCATCTTTCATTGCTCATTAAAATTCCTTTTATCAATATGCAGTGATTTCCCTTCAAATGCACCCTTCTTGTAGGAAAATCATGAATCCTGCAAATAAACCTTGGACTCTTTTTTGTCTAATACTTCCCTCGCAATCCTAACACCTACTCCTGAGTTAGTGCCATTTACCATAGACTCACTAACAAATTCACTGGTCCTATTCCAACGAATCAACATAATACTTTTACAGTCTACTCCAAATTTACGTTGTTTATTTCAAGATAAAATGCAAGTCTATGGAAACAACGATTATCCTCCCCTTTACATCTGAAAGTTCAACATCTCAATGAATATAGGGATCTCAAGCCCATGATAGCTTCTAGTTGATAATGGATCTAGGACCATAACATATTGTAATCTACCATGTTATTTTGTCAGCTTGGATTTTCCGCATAATCTTACTGTAACTAGCACCTCATGAAGTTCCCATTCGTGGATACTAAGCAACATGATATTCTTCTAAACAAGCTCTTAGGCACGCATCATGCTTCCCATTACTGTTTGGCCATGTACTCATTGTCTATCCCATTCCATGTAATCGCCTAGCCAAATATCAAGATATAATCATTCTTCTTAATTATCATAGACTTAATGTATTCATACCATGTATTTGGTCCTGTTCAACCCTTCATACAATGTATTAAGCATTCTTGATACCATTGATGTGTTCCATTTGATTTTCCTTAACAGACTACCTTCTCCATTTTCCTATTGTAAAACTATCTAATGGGATTCACTTGAATCCCTCACTTCATCCACCCCTGTCTTCCCAATGTCAACATCATGTCCATAGGTCCTGGTTATCGGCATCTTATGGTCAGTTATGAGTTTTATATGGCAGCCGGATTCAGGACTAAGATACCTCATCTAAAAATTGAGTCAAATAACCTCCTTTCAAATATTATGTAGCACAAACCACCTAGACCTCGGCACCTCATCTAAATCTCACTCCACTTTCTCCTTCGCTTATGTCATCTACCAACATCTACCAATTCCTAAGGTTTAGCAACTACTCTCTCAGCATGACCATCACCATCTAGACAACTTCTTTAAACTGCCAATTGTCAATCTCTCTCAAATGCTACTCTAATTCTACTTTGGAAAATATACTCCTCCTATGATGACTCAATACTGATACTCTTAACACATTTCCACACTCTCACCACCACTGGTATGGTATCTCTCATGTTCCTCCCTAGATAGATCTATCATTCCTCACACACTTGGGGTGCATCATGCACTTCTTCCCCCCTTCTGTCATCCTTATCAATTGTTTATAGCATCTACTATCACACTTAATGCTTTACGCTTCACGACTTCATACATCTATGCACTTTCTTACTACTCTTATTGCACACAGTGTATCTTCATTACCCTAAGATGCACTCTAGTTCCATGGTTCATAATCGACTATTGAGGGTCTAAATCTGAAATGAACCTCACCACACTTCACTACTCTTCACCCTCTTATGTTTCATGACCTATCTTTCTAGCACATCATCTTATCACACACTAATTTCCCGATGTACGCACTCTTGTTCTATGGTTCATTCTTGATTGTTGAGGGGTACATTTCTAAATGAACCTCATCTCATACTCATCCACATATGTTTGTGGGAAATGCTTCTCATATCACATTCACATTTTGCATACCATTCCATCCCACTCATACACTATATTTGCATCTCTTGGTTGCACTTACTCTTGCTATCTTATCATACTACTTACATGTTGCACTTTGATTACTATGTTATCTAGATACTTGGTATGTCATTATCTTTCTATCATAAACACATGCGGGTTCAGTTGATATTTTGTGAGTGAATGTACAGATCTCTTACATATTTTCACACATTGGAATGATGCATCGGCGTTGTATCCTTTTTACCAGTCCCACTGAGGCTCCTAGTGGGAATCTACCTTTACTACTCCTACACATCATTTCAAGTGTCTATTGTTTCATAATATCTACTACTTATACTTTCTTAGCACATCCTATATACATGCCTTTTGACATACTTTTTATATTTTTAACATGCTAACGAGTGCTTCATGTGGAACATTTTCTTTGTAGGAATATATGCCAACCATTGTTTTCTGATCACATTTTATCTTGATCATTACTTTCTACATTATATGCTATTGTTTGTTGGGCTATGCCCTATGTCTTGTCTTGATCACTATTTTCTTGCTTTTGGACACTTTATCCTTGATTTTCTTACAACATTGTGAGTCGATGTCCCATATTTGAAACCCGTTTTTCTATGGTCAATCTTGTCTACACACTTGTTTCATTACATTATCTTCTTATTGCATGTTTTTTTACTGTTTTCTACTAACACATGTTATTATTCTACGTTGTTTGCATTTTCCTTGGTTTCTACCATACACATCCCCTACCCCCTGTAGGTATCCAGCTTCAGATCAACATTAATTCCTCTCTTTTAGGCTACTGCACTCTCATACTATTATCACATACAACCCAAATGAAGGGGGCATACATTGGGTGAACAGAATAAATCAACCCCTACAATCAGCTCAAAGTTATAGTTCAGTTCAAGCATAATACAGAATCAACATAGGATAAACAGTCACAAAATGGCCTAGAATCTAACTTGGGTGCTTAGCACAACACATAAACTAGCACCCAAACATAGACACTAGCACCTAAGAACCCTTATGATCCTCTCTTGGCATTCTAATGTCCTAGTGGAAGATAGAGACAATCTATTATTACAAAATAGTCAACACATAGTTCACATAATCATTTCTATAGTTAAAGGTACAATGCCTCCAACAACAGACATGCATGAAATATCCTACAATAAATTTCAATCAAAACAATCAATATATTCGAAACAAATCAGGGATAGTCAGAAACAAAGTAGGAACACACCATCTAGCAGTTGTGTTTATCAAGGGTAGATATTCATGGAAGGATAGTAACAATAGACCTCTCTCCCCAACACTTTCTCTTTGGCATGATATCAGCCCAAAAAACTCACTCTTTGCATGAAATCACCTTAAGAATCTCGCACTTGGCATGAAATCACCCAAAAAGACTCACTATCAACATGAGATTACCCAAAAAAATTACTCTTCATGAGCATTTTTAGGACACATATCCTATCCTTTAAACTCTTTTACATCAGGTGCACACTTTCCTTTACTACTACTTTTACATACTTTTGCATACTTTGCTCATATTTTTCATATACAGGACTTTGACTACTCTTTGGCTCTTCTTTTGTAGATCCATCCTTAATACGCAACAAGAAGTATCCTATAATATCAAATACAAGAACAACAACAGGTGCAAAGAAATGCATATGCTTCACCCCTAGAATCGCTTTCCTTTCCTAGTCTCCACACTTAACTTTGCAATCATTCCATGCTTCACTTATCCACTCAACACGCATTTTATTATATGCTCTATAGGATCATAAGGTAAAAATATATGATCTAATTTATGTTATCAAGTATTCACTCAACAACATAAAGTGGGGGAAAATATAGACACAAAATCACATACTCTGGTACATTACTAGGTCCTAAAATCATACTAGCATTCACATGATTCCTAAGCAAGAAAACTAGTTGTTAACAACTACCTTCAGAATATTTTCTTTGTCTCTTGTTTTCTATTTGGTCTTAAACACCCTATATCCTAGTCATAACTTTACGTATTTATATTTTATGGATTCAGACACCAACACCCAGTCAGGACATTAGCGCCCAGGCACTCCTGTTCCTTATGGGCGTCCTTGAACCTTTCTCACCTTACACACTCCTTTTGGGTCTCTTTTATATTTTGGGAATTTTTTCCACTTATGGGTTGGCCTTCCAATTTTCAATTATGAAATTCAAACAAGGGGGTCATATAAATACATAGTTATGTGTTCAAAATAAAGGACCAAGCACTAATCATTACTATCATCACATAAGCTTGCATTCCAAAGGCACCTAAAGAACTCAAAGGCATTCATCTAACATCCATTCAAGGGAAAAGGAACTGCACAATCTATATACACAACATAGGAAGGGGAATTTCATTATATTCCATCCACACATTCTACTACATTGCTACATTTTAGCTGCAAACCGCTATCAAGTGTAACTTGCACAAAGGCATCCTAGGGAAAAATGTCTATACACACTCATAAGAACTATATGGAATGTAGTGCAACACTTGGTTGTAAGTTCACTCTCGAGGTGACCTTCGGGGTCAGTCTAACTCCCTATTATTTATTTTCCTTTTTAAGTTTGATTTGGTTTATGGTCTTATGTAGGTGAACTCTTCTTTTACATGGTAAAGGTACCCTTGGCAATCATCGTACGAACAATAGGTGATCAACAAAGAGAAATTGTGACACCCTTGCGACACAAAAGAAACTAGATGTAGAGATTTTACAAAGTCACAAGCACCCAGATCGAGTCATCAGCACCCAAGCGCCCCTATCTAGCCTTGTTTGTGAGCTCCATAATTTACAGAGATTAATTACGATGTTTTTGGCATCTTGTTCATCAGTTCTCCATGCCCAGATTAGTTCCAGATTCCACATAAATCAACTAAGTGCTTATATTTCCATCTATTGCTTAGGATTGCATACTTTACATCTTAGTTTGCTTATATTGAATTATTGTACTTTAGCATTTACACATCATTTATTTCAATAGTAACTTTGTAATATTATATTTAATTTAGAATTTATTAAAACAGTAACACCATCACCTCTAGTATGAGCAAAGGGTGTTGTTCTGTCAGTTGTTTCCATTGCTCTATCAACATTGAGCTTCCATAAATAATTAAAAATATTAAAATCTTCATTTGAACTAATACATCCATTTATTTTCATTCCAACAGAGACCAACCTAATGCGTTGAGTGCATCGAGTGAAGTCAAGCCTACCAAATCATAATTTGAAAGTGTGCAGTGGCCTTTACAACTACCCATGTTGAGAAATGTCAAAGAATCGAGCTGTCAAAATTGACAATGAAGCGATGAGAGCTTCTCACATTTAAACATATTCAAAGTTTACAAATGATTCAATTGGATAAATGATTATGGAAGGCTTGTTAATTAAGAGTAGTGGTTTAAAACTAGTGTTTACAAAGAAATATGATTGCCAAAGGTGTTAGGAAATGCATCAATATTATAATTATAACTCATTTCTAGATAGGAGAGAGACTTACGTTGGCTAAAACTTTAGGGGAGGCTCACTAATTGATAACATTGTAATAAATCTAGGCATTTTAATGATATTAAATCACGAAATCTCTCAGTAATTTAAGTGAGATCAATTTTTCCCAATTATAAATAAACTAGAGAGCTAAGTTCGCCGAAGTTGCATAAAAGGGTAGTTAATTCATTACAAATTGATAAATTGAGTTGTTCTAAAGTATACATATTCACAAATCTATCCAAAAATGTAACGAGATGTGAACACCAAGCCATAGCTAACAAACTTAGGGAATTAAGCACACCAAATTTTGGGGGAAGAATCACCAATTGACGATAATATGATAAATCATGTAGGTTTTTAAAATCTTCTAGGAGTTTAGTTAATCTAAAGGAAAATGACATACTTAAAAAATGTAACAATTAGAGATGGTCGACAGAGTGCAAACACCTATGATCCATACATTAGAGTGACAGAAGGTTCTCCAATGCATGGCTCCCCATTCAAAAATCTTCCAATGACAAGAGATTTCTAAGGTTTTTGAATAAGGAATCCATATTTGTTACAATTTAGGGTCTTAAAAGATGCAAGTAACTTGGCAACTGCACAAATAAATAGTGAAATTTTTAATATGTAATAAATCCACTTCAAATATTCCAAATAAATAAAATTTTACATTTAACTACTTGTATCACAAACTTCTTCCTAAGAAATGTGAGTGTGACTTAAAACTTACTAACACTTCAGTCTATTGAGATCTATGGGTAGATCGTGATCTCCATGATCAACATATCTTAGATTTGGAAAGCTTCTTGTACATTTTCCATTGATCTTAAATGCCAATTTCTTCACACACTGAAACAAATTTCACATTTCTCGTATTTCCATATATGGTATTATGAAAGTAAGGATGACCCATTCGAAGCTGGAAAATGTAACGACCCAAAAAATACCAACACAGGGACAACACAGTGAAATACAGGATAACTTTTTTTTTTGACTTGCTTTGACACAACACGACACAACATGTCGTCACAAGGTTACAACCAATCACTAGGAACAACTTGTTACGGGGGAGACCACAAGGTCAGCACGGAAACGTTCACACCTATCAAGGACAATGTACTCTTCTTTTGACAAGACAACATGAAAGTCCAATCTACATGACACACTCACAGCTAGGGCATCCCATGAGGGAATTTCTTGTTAAATTTTCTTGTTTACTAAAGTGTCTCTTAATTCTTAACTTACGTTCTTATAAAATTTCATGTAATGATTCACACAATTCTTTTCACAAGGGAGAATTTCTTTATTTTCGACTATTGACTAAATAGCTTAAGGCCAAACTTTCCAAACTAGGATCATCAAATTTTATGTCCAAATCTTTCTTATTCATTTGATTTTAGAACATTTTCCATTTCTTACAAGGTTAATTAATCTTGCTCAAGTCACTAACACATATTCCACACCTCTAATGCTCAGGTGAAGGCATAAGCTCCGATTGAGTGGGAAGTACCGCTTAGGGTTCATAACAAAAGCCTTCTTGTTTAAGGATCGAACTTGACCTTGCTTAAGAAATATCATCATGAATCAAGGCAAGGGTTAACAGAACAGGTCAACAGAATTTAGCTTCAGGGTCACATTGTTTACTATCAATCTTTCATTGAAGTTAAGGGTTTACCAAGATTGGTTAAATGTTCCATCTAGACTTTACTTAATTAAGTTTGACAAAGGGGAACATTTCAAACGATAAAGAGATATTTAAGGTTTTATTAATCACTTTCACTCCTACTTATTAAACCCTATCATCTTCTAAAATTTAACCATTGATTTCACCATGAGACCATTTAGGGTTTCACCAAAACAAATAGTGTTTATTAGTTTAGCTCGGGGGAAAAACAAGTAATCATATTTTGTTACAAAAGATAGATTCCTCTTGATTGTTCCAGGTCTCAAAGGTTTCAAGTAGATCACATCTACATAATATATTCATATATATAAATTTTTAGTTTAACTTTTATCAGGATTATCCAGCTCACTTTAAAGTGTTTACAACTCAAGAGCAAAGTTTAACAGTACTCGTTTGCGGAAACAAAACAAGGTTATATCAATTCTTTCCAACATGATGCACAAATCAAAGGGACATACTATCTCTATTGAACCATGACTAGGGAGCAAGAGAGTAATAACATGGGACAAGCCCCGCTACTATACTAAGGGTTAAAATTCACTAGAATATCCCATAGCCAAGCGGTAATCAAATTTCATCTTTCACATGATAACCAAACAAGCCACAGTTTCAACAGTTACAACAACAATACTCTACAATACATTTACTAGGCACTGACCCTTCTTCTAAAATGTCCAAAGGCTCTTTCCAAATTTTATAACATAATACACATTCGTACAAAGGAACATCATAACCAAGATTGATGCAATAATCTACAAGTCTTTCCATCATCTAACCACGTAAGCCATCTGCAACAATTAATAACCTGAGTCAGTTCGCGAGAACTGAGCAAGATAAGACTATACATAGCAACAATAAGCTACTAGCTAACAATACCATGAAAGGAAACATTCTATTTCAGGAAATGGATCAAAGTTCTAACCTCTAACAACCTTTTGAAACAAGATATAATTTTCAACATATCAACTTAAGAAGAAAACCATAAGTTTTAGTTATGAAAATACCTCTAAAACTACAAAAGTTTGACAACCAAATACGCAAGACTATGAAATTTAAATGATTAGACACAAGAGTTGAGAGTATTAGGATTTCAATCATGTAATCCCGTAGATTACGTGATTGAAATCTAAAGTGTAACCCATCAATCCACATTCTCAAGGTGAAGTCAAAAGATAAAAACCAGGCCCGATCTTAGCTGCCAAAAAGAATATAGTTTTGGAATCGTTCCGTAGGGACATAGGCCTAATAGGCTGTAAACGAACAATGAGGGGAAAAAAAAAGTTCCATCATGTAATCAAAAAGGTTTAAAGGATGAAAATCTTATATTCAAACCCACAACCATTATATCCTAGGTAATAAGTGACTTCATAGCTAATAAGGATAAGTGGAAAGGACGGTAAGAATGTCTGGAATAGGCATTGCCTAACAGCCTACCTACTGAACATGACCAGGGCCGGAATAGCGACAAGCCTCATTAATACCCAAGTTGAGTAGGCAATCTAGCATTCTAAACACATCCTTGCAATTTTCATAATACCTTAGATTTATAATCCTCCCGTTCTAGAGGAACATAACTATGAATCTAGACTTGGTTGAAATTTTCCGACGTCAACTCACTTCCTAATACCATAAACGATGTATACAAAGGAAAAGGTCTCTCAACTCTCCTTAAATTACATCTCATCACTAAGTTTATAGTAACCTATGCAGTGATTAAACACATAATATACCATCAAAGATAGATATCCTCCAATAATGAACTTCTATAACGATGTTATCACAATTATTACGTTCGACACATAAACAAACTATTCCATAACTTCTTTTCCCTTTTGACAACAAAATATATTCACGACCTTCCATCACAATCATTCTAAATTTGCAATGAAAGGTCACTCATCAAGAAGGAAGTACAAAACAAGTTTGACTAAATTAAGGAACTTCATGTTACCTTAAGCAGTTGATGAAAACCTTAACTTTCACGAACCGTGAAAGATATTACCTTACTCCATCAAGGCATTATGTCGATACATGATTAAATCGATCACACAAGGAATCATCAACATACCATATCTTAACACCATAAAGGTCATTAATTTTATCAAATTTTACTCATCGAAAGAGTAGAATCGAAATGGGGTTCTATCAATAATTTATGCCCTTCTATCAACCCAGGACATATTTTCGGCCCAAAACTTCCTTCTTAACAAGCATATAAATATTGAACTTCTAATTCCAAAAGCCCTAATAATTTGCACAATACACGAAGTGCATAATCACGCTTATCATAAAAATAATAATAATAATTTAACTGTATGTTTTCCTCTAGGGCAACAACATAACAGGAAACCAATACTAGTCAACGCTACAACGTTCTAGGGGCGATTACATACCCAGGCTCACAAAAGAAACAACGACATTTTTGCAGAAGGAAGTAACTTTAAAATTATATATATATATATATATTCTCATATGATCAATCAAAGCATACACTGAGAACCTTTGTTTGTTTTATATATATAAATGGGTTGATCACGTCAACAAGAACAACCAACAGAGGCAAATCCAGAAGTAACAACTATTAACCACATACTGAATGCAAATCCACAAATCACGGATTTAAGCCAATTTCTAGAAAGAAAAAGTTTCATTTCAAGAGGTTTATTAGATACTAGCATATTATGTATATGGTTAGTCTATCTTGCCTGTTTAACGCATCCACCAGTCGTGAACATCCAGCAGGGACGGGGCCTACAGCCACACGCCTTCCAGCTTTGTCCTCTGCTTCACTCAGTCTTTTCTTGCTAATATATCACACCGGGATTCCCTTTTGAAGGCACGACTAGAAGAATGCAATAGGTGGCTGTCCAAACACTAGATTGCTTCCATGCATAGACTTTGTTCCCTGCAACTACAAGCTCTACATTACCACATATCTGACATCATCTGCCACAGAACAAAACCTTTCCTGTCTCGGCATCCTTGGAAGGATTCTTAGACTTTGTTATTTGGTGGCTGTCTCATACTCTGAAGTTAGCATCTTCACTCGACCCATTGCATAAGAATTCCAAAACGAGCTCTCTATCCTCGCTCCTGATGCTGTTATGTACTGCTGTAAAATATAGGCTATGCAGAGGATGCTTCCTTAAATCTTCTTATTCATGTGCTTCTCAGGATCAGGGTCCAAATTCAGGGGATGTGAACTTGAATAAAACAAATACCATGCCGTTAATGAAAGCTAAGTGATTGCACTTGATCTCGTATATGTTGAAATGTCCCCTGATGCAACCCAACATTCCAGACATGCACACCTTGGATAAAAGCTGACCAAACCCCTCATAGAATGCAAGCCTGCAACCGGAGGATGAGCTGAGGTCGTAGAAACAAGAAAAGACGTGCACACCAGTCCTCTCCTTCTTCACTGACACACTTGAACCTTCTCGTCTCAAGCATAGCTCAAATGAAAAAAAACTTCGAACACAGGAAACACTAACCGAAGGGCCTACACGCATGGGCATCGCCTGTAGCAGATAATGTTAACATCTTCTTCCACCATTCAGGACCAGAACAACTACAAATACATTTCTCAAACAGCCTCTCTAATAACACATATATTCTTCTTTCCAAATCGTTTGCAGGATGACACTTGGCAGCTTTGTCATGTTCATGGCAGATCTGTCGTATGAAGCAACTGTTCCCTGCTTTGAGAGACCTGTTTCATCTTCTGACCTGTGCCCGCCATTAATTCTCGGCTCACCCAAGGAGAATCCAAAACTTAGAGAGCTTTACCAGAAATGCCGACACGGGACTCAGAAAGGTTGTACAGAACCACAAATGCAAGGAAGAACAATCTGCAACCCGAGTTTAGATTCATTATAAAATCCACAATCAACCCTCTCAACATACATTTAAGGGAAGCTTAAATCAATCGTTAAAAAAGAACCACTGGTAACACTCTCACTGTCACATAGTCAAATTTGATAGACAAGCTCCTTGAAGGAGGATCCCGAATCCGAGGATGCATTGATACTGAACAGACAACAACCTAGTTGGACAACCTACCTGTTGGAGGCGCTCACGGAGGCTTCTACAAACTACAACATACCTGATTTCCAGTCTCTACCAGCCGCAAGGACACCTCCCAGAGCAGCAGAAAGCATCCTTAGGTCGAAATTCCTTTGTTCTTCTGGCTGGGTGTCCCCACCTCACTCCAGAATCCTCTGGAAGGCACAGGTAGGGAGGATAAGCCAGCAAGGGGCCAGAAAAAGTTGCGACTGTAACAAAAAGGAGGTTCCGCCCATTATTCCAAAGTGAAAAAGGCAAGACAGCTCAACTAGAACTTTATCTTGTTCTTCTGCTACAGCTGCACGATTTTGCAACAGGAGATCATGACTGTGGTCGCGCGCAACCAGAACATCAGGATCAACACCACGGTTCCCTGAGCTCACCCTGTAGCAGCTGTCGCACTCAGCTCTCTCTACAGGCTGCTGGTTTTCTGAGATAAGTTTACCTCCGACCCTGTAGCTGCTGCATACAGCTCAATCTTCCTCACCACTTTCCCAGGAGGATTTCAGTTCAACGCTCCTCGGATACTGCCTGCACAGCATGATTTTGAGGATCCAAACCCTCTCATCAACACCAGGGCGACAGACTTTCATTTCACCATTAATGCATCCACTGATCAAAACACGCCAAGGAGGAGAAGGTCAAACTGAGATGACCAGGGGAGAGAAAAAAAACATCCAAGAAGGAAATGCGCCCACCACCCACCTGCACGCATTCAAAGAGAATCAAGAACAGATCATGTCAAAGAAAAATGTGACTCCGCTCAGACCTCACGCAAGGACAGACAAGACGCTGGTCAAATCTGCAGGCCGGGTGGTTGGGAGGAGGCCACGGTGGCAGTGGAGGCCAATGCCCACGGGGCATTACATTCTCCTCCCCTTAAGAAAGCATCGTCCTCGATGCGACATTACACATAGGAAAGGAAAAGATTTGCAACCAAGGACAGGTAGAGGAGACATTACACCCTAGGGTTTAAAATTTAGCTGATTAAAGCACGGCCACAGGGTAGCCTTAGGAACATTTGGTAGAAATTTTAACTTTAAATGTTCTGTGAAGATTGGCAGTTCTTTCTTGTTTGTTATTTTCATTAGTCTCTTTCCATTAGCATTATTCTTAGTTTAATTGCTTTTAAAATTTCATCATTGAAGAGTTTTTTGGTTCATTCTTTATTGTGGGTGCCCAACATGAACTGCTAACACAACACCCTATCAGGTTCACAAGACACTACAGATTCACAAGCACACAAGTATATACTTCAAGATTGTATTACACAACAAAAGGTTACACAAATACGGAATAGAATAGGCACACTCCACATAACATAGGTACTCATCACACATCAATGACTGACATACCAAATACTCAAACAAAAGAGTACTACAATCCACCAGACATTTCCTCAATTTGCATCAATGAAAGACTCACATAACAACAAACCATGCTACAGGTACATAGTGTCCACAAGGGAATCAATGACATGTCCACAACATCACAACACATAACCATCTGACATGAGTAACACATACATCAAAAGACCACTACCAAACATCACAATAACTCAACATATATCCTGAAACATCAACCATACAGACAAATATCATAAGCCTCCCTCAAACTCTTATGCCTCCCTCAAGTCTCTTATGCCTCCCTCAAACTCTTATGCCTCCCTCAAGTCTCTTATGCCTCCCTCAAACTCTTATGCCTCCCTCAAGCTCTTATGCCTCCCTCAAACTCTTATGCCTCCCTCAAGGAGGTCGGTTGTCTCTCTGTGCCCAAGGCACATCGAGTTCGAACACTCCTAACCCAAGTGACATAATAACGCGTGGTTCAACAACCCGCTAGTTATATGTACCCCTTGGGGCGTACCCCCATACAACGAAGTGGGTCCATAGGTCCAACCAATCCATGGTGCATCCCATGACCCTATTCCACACATCACGACATTAGAACCAGCACAACAATCCAGTCAAAGTGCCAAGTGGCAAAGTACAAGCCTTGGGCAAGGCGGTAAAAATTCCAAATTTAAAAGAAGACCCCAAATCAAGCTAAAATAAATGGCCAAATAGCCAAAGTTAGTATCAAAATCCCCATGTTAGTGCCACAAACCAAGGAAATGCCCAAAATTGTAAAGCATTGCAATCAAGAAAAGATGCTGGTCCTTGTAAAATAAAGTAAAAAGCTCAATTTACGAATAAAATCAACTTATAATAATGTCACATTACGATAACTGTGTGGCCTTATCTGGCCACCAAAGGGGTACTCAACGAGTTGCTGGCACTCGGAACATCGAGCCTCAGCTCGTAAAATATATATCAATCCCGCCACCCTTCGACAAGGCTAAACATAGTCATAGATACACTAAGGTTGCATACATACAACCACATAGGGAGAGAGGAAAGAGTCACATGTAATCTACTAAACCGAGTTTTGACTCGAGTTATTGACCCATGGTACACCATTCCTCACTCTCAACATACACTTCTACCGATCTCCCTCAGGGTCGGTTAGTGTAAGGCTCACAACATAACATGTAACTACATTACTAACACCATGGTGGTACACACATAGCTACCATAACGTCTCACGTATGGTAGGTATACGGGGTAGATCACAATCATACATTCACAGGGCGCAATACATCACTTTACCACATTCTGCACCCAAAGTGCAATCACCATACGATAGGGTTCATACACTCACCGTATGACCCAAAATCACAACATGAAGCATTACCTATTTGCACAGACATACATACGATGAACATAGTACATCACAACATAACATACATTGCAACATAACAAGGTGGTACACACGTTTCTTTAGAACATGGTAAAAACATCATGATACAACTCGTTTCTTTTAACATCAACTAGTCATACAACACATTGATACACCCACATATCACAATATGCCACAATGCTCCAACACTACGTCATCCACATTAGAATTCTTTTCACACATCACAACAATAATTCACACGTGAATTCTTCCTAGAATCCACAAGAAGGAGAGAGAATACTCTCATCCCCAACACATCAACATGATGACAAATACGCACTGAGTGACATACACATCACGTGCGTTCACAATATCACAATTACGACAATAATCACATCACGCTTAAAACACATTACTCTTCCAATATAAATCATCATCATGCAACATCATCATCATCATGCAGTATCCTCATGTAACACCACCACCACCATGTAACATCATCATATAACACCAATCCGGCCCATAGGTTCGAGAGCATGAACCTACGCTCTGATACCAAAGTGTAACGACCCAAAAATACCAACACAAGGACAACACAGTGAAATACAGGATAACTTTTTTTTTTGACTTGCTTTGACACAACACGACACAACATGTCGTCACAAGGTTACAACCAATCACTAGGAACCACTTGTTACGGGGGAGACCACAAGGTCAGCACGGAAACGTTCACACCTATCAAGGACAATGTACTCTTCTTTTGACAAGACAACATGGAAGTCCAATCCACATGACACACTCACAGCTAGGGCATCCCATGAGGAATTTCTTGTTATATTTTCTTGTTTACTAAAGTGTCTCTTAATTCTTAACTTACGTTCTTATAAAATTTCATGTAATGATTCACACAATTCTTTTCACAAGGGAGAATTTCTTTATTTTCAACTATTGACTAAATAGCTTAAGGCCAAGCTTTCTAAACTAGGATCATCAATTTTATGTCCAAATCTTTCTTATTCATTTGATTTTAGAACATTTTCCATTTCTTACAAGGTTAATTAATCTTACTCAAGCCACTAACACATGTTCCACACCTCTATTGCACAGGTGAAGGCATAAGCTCCGATTGAGTGGGAAGTACCGCTTAGGGTTCATAACAATAGCCTTCTTGTTTAAGGATTAAAACTTGACCTTGCTTAAGAAATATCACCATGAATCAAGGCAAGGGTTAACAGAACAGGACAACAGAATTTAGCTTCAGGGTCACATTGTCCACTATCCGTCTTTTATTGAGGCTAAGAGTTTAACAAGATTGGTTAAATGTTCCATCTAGAATTTACTTAATTAAGTTTGACAAAGGGGAACATTTCAAACGATAAAGATAAATTTAAGGTTTTATTAATCAATTTCCCTCCTACTCAATAATTCCTATCATCTTCTAAAATCTAACCATTGATTTCACCATGAGGTCATTTAAGGTTTCACCAAAAAAATAGTGTTTATTAGTTTAGCTCGGGGGAAATAACAAGTAATCATATTTTGTTACAAAAGATAGATTCCTCTTGATTGTTCCAGGTCTCAAAGGTTTCAAGTAGATCACATCTACATTAATATATTCATATATATAAATTTTTAGTTTAACTTTTATCAGGATTATCCAGCTCACTTTATAGTGCTTACAAACTCATTGCTACTAAGCCTTAGAGGTTTACAACTCAACATTTTAACTCAAGAGCAAAGTTTAACAGTACTCGTTTGCGGAAACAAAACAAGGTTATATCAATTCTTTCCAACATGATGCACAAATCAAAGGGACATACTATCTCTATTGAACCATGACTAGGGAGCAAGAGAGTAATAACATGGGACATGCCCCGCTACTATACTAAGGGTTAAAATTCACTAGAATATCCCATAACCAAGCGGTAATCAAATTTCATCTTTCACATGATAACCAAACAAGCCACAGTTTCAACAGTTACAACAACAATACTCTACAATACATTTACTAGGCACTGACCCTTCTTCTAAAATGTCCAAAGGCCCTTTCCAAATTTTATAACATAATACACATTCGTACAAAGGAACATCATAACCAAGATTGATGCAATAATCTACAAGTCTTTCCATCATCTAACCACGTAAGCCATCTGCAACAATTAATAACCTGAGTCAGTTCGCGAGAACTGAGCAAGATAAGACTATACATAGCAACAATAAGCTACTAGCTAACAATACCATGAAAGGAAACATTCTATTTCAGGAAATGGATCAAAGTTATAACCTCTAACAACCTTTTGAAACAAGATATAATTTTCAACATATCAACTAAGAAGAAAACCATAAGTTTTAGTTATGAAAATACCTCTAAAACTACAAAAGTTTGACAACCAAATACGCAAGACTATGAAATTTAAATGATTAGACACAAGAGTTGAGAGTATTAGGATTTCAATCATGTAATCCCGTAGATTACGTGATTGAAATCTAAAGTGTAACCCATCAATCCACATTCTCAAGGTGAAGTCAAAAGATAAAAACCAGGCCCGATCTTAGCTGCCAAAAAGAATATAGTTTTGGAATCGTTCCGTAGGGACATAGGCCTAATAGGCTGTAAACGAACAACGAGGGGAAAAAAAAAGTTCCATCATGTAATCAAAAAGGTTTAAAGGATGAAAATCTTATATTCAAACCCACAACCATTATATCCTAGGTAATAAGTGACTTCATAGCTAATAAGGATAAGTGGAAAGGACGGTAAGAATGTCTGGAATAGGAATTTCCTAACAACCTACCTACTGAACATGACCAGGGCCGGAATAGCGACAAGCCTCATTAATACCCAAGTTGAGTAGGCAATCTAGCATTCTAAACACATCCTTGCAATTTTCATAATACCTTAGATTTATAATCCTCCCGTTCTAGAGGAACATAACTATGAATCTAGACTTGGTTGAAATTTTCCGACGTCAACTCACTTCCTAATACCATAAACGATGTATACAAAGGAAAAGGTCTCTCAACTCTCCTTAAATTACATCTCATCACTAAGTTTATAGTAACCTATGCAGTGATTAAACACATAATATACCATCAAAGATAGATATCCTCCAATAATGAACTTCTATAACGATGTTATCACAATTATTACATTCGACACAGAAACAAACTATTCCATAACTTCTTTTCCCTTTTTGACAACAAAATATATTCACGACCTTCCATCACAATCATTCTAAATTTGCAATGAAAGGTCACTCATCAAGAAGGAAGTACAAAACAAGTTTGACTAAATTAAGGAACTTCATGTTACCTTAAGCAGTTGATGAAAACCTTAACTTTCACGAACCGTGAAAGATATTACCTTACTCCATCAAGGCATTATGTCGATACATGATTAAATCGATCACACAAGGAATCATCAACATACCATATCTTAACACCATAAAGGTCATTAATTTTATCAAATTTTACTCATCGAAAGAGTAGAATCGAAATGGGGTTCTATCAATAATTTATGCCCTTCTATCAACCCAGGACATATTTTCGGCCCAAAACTTCCTTCTTAACAAGCATATAAATATTGAACTTCTAATTCCAAAAGCCCTAATAATTTGCACAATACACGAAGTGCATAATCACGCTTATCATAAAAATAATAATAATAATTTAACTGTATGTTTTCCTCTAGGGCAACAACATAACAGGAAACCAATACTAGTCAACGCTACAACGTTCTAGGGGCGATTACATACCCAGGCTCACAAAAGAAACAACGACATTTTTGCAGAAGGAAGTAACTTTAAAATTATATATTATATATATATTTCATATGATCAATCAAAGCATACACTGAGAACCTTTGTTTGTTTTATATATATAAATGGGTTGATCACGTCAACAAGAACAACCAACAGAGGCAAATCCAGAAGTAACAACTATTAACCACATACTGAATGCAAATCCACAAATCACGGATTTAAGCCAATTTCTAGAAAGAAAAAGTTTCATTTCAAGAGGTTTATTAGATACTAGCATATTATGTATATGGTTAGTCTATCTTGCCTGTTTAATGCATCCACCAGTCGTGAACATCCAGCAGGGACTGCTACAGCCACACGCCTTCCGCTTTGTCCTCTGCTTCACTGGTCTTTTCTTGCACTTCTGTTATCACACCGGGATTCCCTTGTTGAAGGCACGACTAGAAGAATGCAATAGGTGGGTCCAAACACTAGATTGCTTCCATGCATAGACTTTGTTGCCTGAAACTACAAGCTCTACATACCACATATCTGACATCATCTGCCACAGAACAAAACCCCCTGTCTCGGCATCCTTGGAAGGATTCTTAGCTTTGTTATTTGGTGCAGCTGTCTCATACTCTGAAGTTAGCATCTTCACTCGACCCATTGCATAAGAATTCCAAAATGAGATCTCTATCCTCGCTCCTGATGCTGTTATGTACTGCTGTAAAATATCCTATGCAGAGGATGCTTCCTTAAATCTTCTTATTCATGTGATTCTCTAGGATCAGGCTCCAAATTCAGGGGATGTGAACTCGAATAAAACAAATACCATGCCGTTAACTGAAAGCTAAGTGATTGCACTAGGGAGATCCGTATATGTTGAAATGTTGATGCAACCCAACATTCCAGACATGCACAGCTTGGATAAAAGACCAAACCCCTCATAGAATGCAAGCCTGCAACCGGATGTATGAGCAGGTTGTAGAAAGAAGAAAAGATGTGCACACCAGTCCTCTCCTTCTTCACGGACACACATTTCCTGAAGCCGTGTCAAGCATAGCTAAAAAAAAACCAACTTCAGAACACATGAAACACTAACCGAACTTGCCTGACACGCATGAAGCATCGCCTGTAGCAAATAATGTTAACATCTTCTTCCATTGTGTCAGGACCAGAACAACTGACTGAATACATTTCTGCCTCTCTGATAACACAGTATACTTCTTTCCAAAAGGTGCTCAGTAGGGATGACTTTGGCAGCTTTTTCATGTTCATGGCGGCCTGTCGTATGAAGCAACTGTTCCCTGCTTTGAGAGACCTCAGTTTCATCTTCTGACCGGCGCCATTAATTCTCGGCCACCCAACTGGGCAAAACTTAGAGAGCTTTACCAGAAATGCATAGACACGGGACTCAGAAAGGTAGTACAGAACCGTCTCCTTGCAAGGAAGAATCCTAAATTTGAGGGTTAATCGATTATAAAATAACAACAATTGGAACCCTCTGTTGGAGTGTACATTTAAGTCGGATAGTCGACCATCAATCTGTTAAGCCGAGCTTTCCCACTTGTAACACTCTCAATCACATAGTCAAATTTTGACAAATCAGGATCCCGAATCGCGTAGGCTATGCATTGATTTGAAAGTCCCCAAGGCGAGCATAACAACCTAGTTGGACAACATTGCCTGTTGAGAGCTCGTCACGGAGGGTACAAACTCCAACATACCTGAGGTCGAGTCCCAACCCCAGCAGAAGGACGGCCTCTGTTGCAGCAGAAAGGACGTCAAAATTTCCTGAGCAGAGAGTGGATGGTGACCCAGCTCACTCCAAAATCCTGCTGGAAGGCACAGGTAGGGAGGATAAGCCAGCAAGGGGCTCCTAAAAATTGTCGACTGTAACTATCCGGACAGTTTACCATTGCGCTTCCATAGTGAAAAAGCTATAAGCCAGCTGACAACTGAAGATGCTTTATCTTGGTGCCTTCTAGTCGATACTGAGCTAAACAAATTTTGTAAAGGAGAGTCATGAATTTGAGTCGCGATGCAACCGAACAACAGATATCAACATAGTGGACAACCTTAGCTCGCCCTGGAGCAGCACTCAAAACGAAGCTTCTGCTACAGCCGCAAGATTTTGTGATAATTTTAACTGATCACGACTGTGGTCGCTGCATACAGAATCACTCCTCACGGCAATTTCCCAAGAGAGGATTTTAGGTCAACGCTACCTGCTGATACTGCCTGCATCAGCATGATTTTGCTTCATCCAAACCCACGTCAAACCAGGGCTCAGACAGCAACCATTAATGGTAAAAGAGAAAAAAAATGTGCCAAGGAGGAGAAGGCAAAAATGCCCACGCAACCAGGAAAGACACCCCCCAACCACCACACATGGTCCTGTAAGGAGGAAAAATTGCATCCACACTCCACCTACTCGGTATTCAAAGAGAATCAAGAACAGATCATGTCGAAGATGTTCAAAAATGGTGACTCCGCTCAGACCTCACGCAAGGATAGACAAGACGCTAGTCAAATCTGCAGGTCCGGGTGGTTGGGAGGAGGCCACGGTGGCAGTGGAGGCCGATGCCTAGTGGGAGTCGGTCTGACTCTCTATTCCTACCTGCTTGTAATTGGATTGCATGATTCACTTGGAACGGGGCTTCCTTGCAGGATTATCTTGAAGGGTGTCGATGCCTATCCTTGGGGAGGCTATTTTTAGTAGCTTTCCCGGTGAATCTAGACTCTTTTATGGAAAGCATGTTGAATCTTTCAGTTTGACACTTCCCAAGTTCTATTAGCCCTTGGACATAGTCCCTAAGGGGAGCTTTTGTGAGCAGGAGGCATTCACTTTGTTGCGGGGTTTATGAGTGGTGAAGGTTCTTATTTCCATAGGCCCTTCTTCATCAAGGCATTAGAGTAGTAGGATATGGCATTGCAGTACTTGAGCTCATCTTCTTCCCTAACTATGTCAGAAGGCTTCCCCCTTTTGTATGATAGGCTTTTGAGTCTACAAATTTTCCAGACATGTTTGGCTTCATCTTGCAAGGACCGAAGTTCCATTGACCAATGTTATTTTCTAGGGGAGGTACATCATGTGGGGAGGAAAAACAAAGGAAATGTCTATATGACTTCTCTAATTCTCCATGCCTTGTTTGATATAGATCCATCTCATGAGTTTGCATCCGTTCTCACCAGTATGCTAGGAACTCATATTTTGTATCCTAGAGCCATTACTTCAGGTTGATGCAAAGGGTATAGATTGCAGTTGATCCGGAAGGGTAAGGGTGGAATCTAGGATGGTTTTTTGGAGGATGAGAAGGGGATGATCCCTTGGTGGTAATCAAAGTCTTATTGGTTGGATATTTTGTCACAGCCAAAATATGAGGTTCAACCACAGTGCATGGGATTAAATCCCTCCTCAAAGACAAGTGAGGTTGCTTGTTTATTACTAATCCAAAACATAGCATAAATAATAAATGCAATATCCACACTATTCTAACCATTGGGGTTGGGATACAATCCCAAAATCCATATCATGAAATGGGGATGTTACAAATGTTATATTAGAAATAATTAGAAGGGAAAACATTATATATGAAACAAAGTGGGAAGGGAATGAGAGGAACGTATTTTATTTCAAGCAAACACAGATCACAGAAATACTTATACGAGTTCTAGATAATGAGTGTGATATTTTGAAATGATTAAAATGATTAAGAATACTAAACAAAGAATAGCTCAATATTTTGGATGTAAGAACAATCTCTCAAGATAGATGAATCCCACAACACAAATTTTGTAAAATAACCCATGTTCCTGTTCTTCAATGATTAAAAAGAAAATACAAAGTTTTTATTCTTCTTCACAATAGCTCTTAATATTTAAAAAGTCTCTCTCCCTTTGAATGCACAAGAATCCCTTATTTATAATAGAGAGAGTAGAGAGAAAATAGGATAAATCCTAGAAAATAGTCTTTTAACGAGAGTCCTATTTTTCTTGACTCTCACGCAGGAGAACAAGTCAAAATTTGATTCCTATGTGACGAAACAAAAATGAAAAAGACATGACAATTTCTTAGTAGAAATGACATGGAACATTATGTTTATTCTACTTCGTCATCCTTGTCTCTCTTCCAGTGAAGCCTGCTTGTCTCGAAATTCTTGGAACTTCCGGATTATGCCTTACATCTCATCTTCATCTTGTGCACTAGAATAATCACTTAGGACCTCACAATTTTCCTAAGTATCACTTGCGTTACCAGGAAGTTTCTTCAACCTCTAGTTGAGTTTCCTTAGTGATTCCAAAACATTCTCGATCCTTATGAATTTATCAATGATTGCCATATCAAAGAAGGAATTTGTTTTTTGTTGAATTGATTCCTAAATTTGTTTATAGAGATCATCAACAGGTAGAATCTTCGAGATTTCACCCAGCACCTTGGCGAAGATCCTAGACAGCTCCTCTTCTATGTCATTGGTGGCATCAACCATCTGATCTCTAGATTCCCTCAACTTGTTGTAATCTTCATTGAGAATATTTATCCTGAATCTAATGGCTTTGGCTAGCTGGAAATGTTTATCTCCATGTGGAATGATTCCTTCTTCCATTAAGACCTAGGATGGAACCTGTTTCAGTGCATTGAGGGCTTCCAAAGTTAATTCAAGGTTCCCAAATTTCTATGAAAAATCATCATCCATTTTTTCACCATCCTTCTTTACTTCCTCCAAGGATTTATAAACCTCCACTGTGTCATCTAAGACCTCTCTTCCTTATAGGAGTATCCTCTTTATCCATTCTTCAACCATTCTCCCCTTCTCATTGATCTTTTCAATCATAGGCACCGATGAGAAATTGAACCTTATAAGAGTAGGGGTAGAAGATGATGGTGTTGACTGGGAAGGATTTGAAAGCTTGAGCAATACCTCTGTCAACTATTCAAGTTTCTCCTTTAGCTCATCCCTATTTACCTTTGTTTCCTTCAGCTTCTGGCAAAGCACGTTCATGGCATCCTGTGCATCCTGTTGTCCCTCTTTTATAACCTTCCCCATATCAACCCTTGTAATTTGATAATCAATCACCACTATATCATCCTTGGTTTTATCAGCTGCAGGAGTGGCAATCTCTGCAAACTTATGCCCTGAGGCATCCACTGAAACCCTAGAAACTATTTTAGGTTTCTTGATAGATTTGGCAGGAGAAGCCTTGAGTGAACTGAAATCGAAGGCTAGTAGGGGAGCTACCACCTTCCTCTTCCTCAGAGTCTAATCAGCTAACCATTGAGGTACAGTGGAAGAAGTTTTCCCAATCAAAGGTGTTATGGTTGTATCCACAGGTGGGGGAAGATTTACTTATGGAGTGGTAATGAGTGCAAGTATAGTGACTGTGGGAATAGATTTAGGGAATGAAGGGGCAGAAGGAGGAGGAATTTCTATGGCCATCGTGGGTCCAACAGAGAGAGGTCAGAGGTCAAAGAAAATGTTATCCATGGCTAATGAGAGTGGCGTAGACATATGAGATGAGAAAGATTGGGAGAGAGGATGTAAAGACTCTCAAGCTAAATGCTTGAGAAGCAAGATAAATACTTACTTCTGACAAGCAATCCACAAAAAGAGAAATAAGAGATTGAACAACCTCGATTTTTGAAAGAATTTCTCCTTGTTCTAGTGGAGGAGGTGAATCTAATATCTCAACCATTTGTGTAGGAGTAGCAGATGATTCGGCCCCTTTCTTTTCTCCTTTTCTGACAAACTTAAACTTTATTTGCCTCTTGGTATGGATTTTATCCTTTTCCTTCTCTCCCTTGGAGGGTCTCGCTTCTAAAGTAGCTATTTTTTAAAATATCTTTTCTTTATAACTCATTCCCCAGGAAATGAGGCATGCCTTAGTGCAGACAAGAGTCCAAGCAGATCTTTCAGTGATAGAAGCCTTTTCAGCAACAGACCAATCAATGGTTGGGAATCCAAGTTGGTCTCCATCTGACTGTTCATACCTAGGTTCTAAAACACTTTCATTATCTATGGTGCCTTCAGGGATATCAGCCAGATATAACATCTGGATTTCTTCAAGTGTCAATCTGTTGTTTTCTTTTCTTCGGATGGAAACTTCATCACAAATATCAACCCAGATATCTTCACTAGTGGGCACATGAAGGTACAAGGTTCCATATGACTTGAGGACTCCTCAGATGTCGAATCCCTCCCTCATCTTCATATGTTTCTTAAATTTATCCTAAAGCTTGTGCACCACATTCTTGGCCTTAACCATGGTGGAACATGTATACCTTCCAATGGAAATGGGGAAGGAGACAGTGGCTTTATTCCTGCTTTGTTGGAATTTGTGAAAATCCAACAATTGTTTGACCAACTCCATAAGGATCAGTTTATCACCTAGGAACCTGGGAAAATGGAAAGGATTTCCATGGAACCTTACCACCCAAATATAAGTAAACTTCTTGAATTGCAAGAAGATGTAACCCCATTTTAACACTTCAGTCCATGCTTCATCGAAAACCCTTCTCTTCCTCAGATTAAGATCCAATTTGTAAATTTTCTAATAGAAGAAGGTGTCATTCACTCTTCTAAATTGGTCTTCAGACCCTTTTATTTTCAACTGTGGGAAGTACCAATATATGTGTTCCATTTCTTGGTTTCCCTTTGCATCCATTCCTGGATAGTTTCTCATGCCTGCTACTGCATAGGTCACGTATGACATCATATAGAACTTACCAGTAGACAAGACCATTTTCAGTTGGGATTCTATCTCATTACTTATTAGGCTACCCCAATCAATCCCTTGGTCATTTTTCTTTATGATAACCATGAACTGGTAAATCCAACCTTGGAATTCTTTTGAATCTAGGATCCCAAATAACCGGCTCAGTAGGGTGATGATATCACTAACTTCAAGGATAAAATCACTTCTAGGGACTGACTTGGGAAACCTAGAAACAGTTGGCTTAGCCTTGATCACGAACTTCTTGTTTACATGCTTGATGTACTTTTCCTGATCTTTTTCCCTGTCCTTTTGTGCTAATTTAAGTTCTAAATCAACATATTCTGTAAATTTGGGCAACTTTAGGAGTTGATCAAAGTAATCTCCATCTAATTTCACTATAGATTCCCCTGCTTGATTTGTCACTGAGTGGGAGGCTGAGTCATAGTGGGAAGCATGCCAAGATGAATTCAAGGCATTGAGCTAATATTAGAAATCTTGTTGCGAGAGGGAGACTGCTACCTGCTATTGACTTCATCCATGAATTATGAGAAGAATCTGAAATTCTTTTCCAGAAGTCTTCCATATCTATACTGCCGAGCTCTGTGTCCCGGATGTCATAATTACAGCTTACATAAGAAGAAGATTCCATCTTCTGGTACTTATACGTCATTTTTCATGACTTATCCAACTTATCCTTAGATGGGCCAGGGTCTGACATGAGGAGTCTTGGAAATTCCTTGATGATTTCTGGAAGAGCAATCAGGTGTGAAAGCTTGTTGGACAAGTGCATAGACCTGCCACACCTTTCGGGTTTTGAAACTTGTAGAACACATTTAGAAACCTGACAGACTGGATTGTATGTTGGAAATTAGGCCATGTCAAACACCAATGAAAACCTGAAATAATGTTGGAGTTTGGAGGATTTCGTGCACCTTGAGAAACCTGAAACATTAGTGAGGTGTATGTCGGAAGTTAGTGATTTTATCCTTGAAGTTACACAGTGTGTCAGGTATTTATACCTGCTCAACATCATCTCACTTCCACCTTGAAGTTAGTGATATCACTAACTTCAAGGATAAAATCACATACTCCAAGTTACACAGTGTGTCAGGTATTTACATAGTGTGTCGGGTTTGGAAAACATGAAGCATGAGATGTTAAGATGCTTCTATGTCCCAAAATCCTGACACAAAGGCTGCATTCGGGTTTCGGGTTTTGGGAATCACATGACATGAAACATGCATTGGAAAAAGCATCTTCTGATGCTTGGGAGTTCCGAAAATATGACACAAAGCTAAGACAATCAGGTTTCAGGTTTCGGGGAACATCAGACATGTAACATGCAAGAAACATGCTTTCATGCAGTGAAAGCCCGAAAACCTGAAATTCTCCTTTAAAGGGGAATTTTAAGAGATATGTCCAAATATTTTTTATGGTTATCTTATTTTTCGCTGAAATCATTAAAACAAGATAACAAATTCCTAAAATGAATCTTCCTGAACTCCCATTCTGGTAAATGGGAACATGTTATTAAAGTTGAGAATGCTCATATTATTTGTAGCCATTGCAGGAAGGTAAGATTTGAGGAGAAGGAGTACTATGTTGCAGAGGGGTCATTTTTGGAAATCAATTTTCCTTAGGGGGTGATGAGCAGGGAAAGTCCTTTAAGAATCATGAAGAAGGATATATGTCACAGCTGGGGATATCCCATGTACTTGTCTCCTGTCCTATTGTAGCTTTGGATGACGATGCTTGTGGAGAGACCAATGTTGTTGTTAGTGTAGGTTATTATTTATCCTTTTATTTATTTATTAGGATAATTCTTACACTTGTGTTAGCCCTACACTTTTTGGGTTAGCTTGCTTAGGTGTACTAGTTGTGTGGAGTTAGCTTCTCAGTTATGTGGAGTTAGCTTACTAGTATTTTGGATTTACTTAACTACCAATATCAGTTAATGGGAGTTCATCACCACTAATTTAGGTAGTAGTTGCACTTCCCTCTACCTATATGTACATCTTTCTTATTAAGTAATTAAAGTCATTCTATTGTAATGTATTGAGCATTATGGATTATGATGGATTTCCATATATGGTATTTTAACTCTTTTGTTTAGAAAATCTAATGTGGTGTGCTATTATCATCTAAGATCATGGCTTGGAACAATCTTCTTATCATCCTTTCACGGTATCAGAGCTATAGATGATGTACACATCCATCTGTAAGTTTTTCTTTGCAAGGGTTTATTTTTTCATGTATTCAGAATTTGTTAGCACTTTTTTGCAGCATGCATTTTTATGCAAAATGGAGTGTGCCATTGGATTTTGGAAGGTGCCAAAACCTGAGAATTGACTGTAAACTTGACCATGTTTTGAGACAGTCAAATCTGGATGAGATATGTACCCTATATGTGCATTTTTTTATCCATTGGATATAAGCATGTACCTTCTGGATGCATTCTTTTACCCTCTAGGTATTTCTATTTTGGATGCAATCTTTTATCCAATAGATGTAGATCTGTACCCTCTATGTGCATTCTTTTATCCATTAGATATAAGCGTGTACCTTTTGGATGCATTCTTTTACCCTCTGGGTATTTTTATTTTGGATCCAGTCTTTTATCCACTAGATGCATATCTATACTCTCTGGGTGCATTCTTTTATCCATTGGATATAAGTGTGTACCTTCGAAATGCATTCTTTTACCCACTGGATATTTCGGTTTTGGATGCAGTCTTTTATCCACTGGAACGTAGATCTGTACCCGCTGGGTACATTCTTTTATCCATTAGATATAAGCATGTACCTTCCTGATGCATTCATTTACCCTCTGGATATTTCAGTTTTGAATGCAATATTTTATCCACTAGATGCAGATCTGTACCCTCTAGGTGCATTCTTTTATCCATTGGATATAAGTGTGTACCTTCTGGATGCATTCTTTTACCCTCTGGACATTTTAGGTTTTGGGTGCAGGCTTTTATCCTTTGGTCACAAGCATGTATCATGTGGATGCACTCTTTTACCCTTTGGACATTTTGGTGTCACATGTACCTTTTAAAAAGATCAATATTAAAATATTATTTTAATAACAAAACCTTGTAGAGCTCATAACTTTTGATCCGTAGCTCGGATTAAGGAGATATTTTTGTTTGAAATTGTGTATTTTTTTGAGATCTACCAATTGGAAAAAAAATTATACGCATATTTAAAATGTAAAAGGTATTATTACTCATTGTAATATTTACATGCACTCAATTATAAAGTGCTAAATTTGGGAGGGTGTTGTGATCACTTATGGACGCAATTTCAGTTGAGTCCGACATCCTAAAATTTTGGGTATTAAATTCTTGTATCTATGGGTGTATACATTTATATCTCTCTTCTTTGTTGACATATTTTAGATCTGTATTTTGACACTTTTTTTTTGACATGGTGACAGTCTCTCTTGTAGGGGAGTTATTCTAGTGGAGCCCATTATTAGTTTTTCAGTGTTCGAGTAGTTGAGTTTGGACAACTCATATAGATCTTTGGTATCACTCTACTCATTCAGCAGTATGGAGAGGGTGTGGTGTTGATACTACTTATTTGTGTTTCGTGTCCTTGCCTTGTTACCCTGGGTTTTCTTGGATCATGGCACTCCTATTTATTTGGATCTCATGTCCTTGCCTTGTCTCCTTGGTTATTCTTGGATCGTGGCACACCTATTTGTAGCAGTTGATCAAATTATGTTTTGTGTTTTTTTTGCACTTTTCGACATCACTCCATTGATAGTCTCCTTGCATGGAGCTATTCTGGTGAAGCCTAGTGTCAGTTTTTTTGGAGTTATATGATCGATCAGTGGATTCAGACCATAGTGTTCACCACACTTCTTCAGTATTGTATGAGTTTTTGGAGTCCAAGCTTCTGAGGATATCTTGCAGTAATATTTTTCTCTCTACTTTGTTATTACTAGTTTTTGGTACCATATTTTGTCTAATTTTTCCAGTTATTGTACGTGGGTACCTCATCAGGCCTTGTTGTTGGGACCCACCTTCTTTTCCACCCACCTAAGCTATGATTATGGGAGGGTGTTAGTGTAGGTTATTATTTATCCTTTTATTTATTTATTAGTATAATTCTTACACTTGTGTTAGCCCTACACTTGTTGGGTTAGCTTGCTTAGGTGTACTAGTTGTGTGGTGTTAGCTTCTAGTTGTGTTGAGTTATGTTATATGAGTTAGCTTACTAGTCTTTTGGAGTTAACTTAACTACCAGTAGATTAGATAGATAGTGGGAGGGGGGACATCTCTTTATTCTTCACCACTGATTTAGGTAGTAGTTGCACTTCCCTCCTCCTATATGTACATATTTCTTATTGAATAATTAAATTCATTCTATTGTAATGTATTGAGCATTATGGATTATGATGGATTTCCATATATGGTATTTTAGCTCTTCTGTTTTACAAATCTAATGTGGTGTGTTATTATCATCTGAGATCGCGGCTTAGAACAATATTCTTATCATTCATTTATTTCATCGAGTGGTTTAGGAACAATATTTTATCATTCCTTTATGGTTAGTCATGGTATATGGTGCCACTAGGGTTTAGGATGATTAGGTGGCAAGGTACATTGGCTTGGGCTTAGGGTTTAGGGTTTAGGGTTTAGGGCTCTCTGATTAATGTTTCAGGTTTAGGTCTGAGGGATCAAGTTTTGAAATTTAAGGCTCAATTTAGGGTTTATGGGTTAGGGTAGGATTTATGGTTATAACATCAATTAGGCATGTGGGGAACAGGGTGAGCCCATTATGCAAGTTTATGGTTAGGGATCAAGGTTTATGGCTTAAACTCTGGGATCAGGGTTAATGGGTTTATGATAGCTTAGGGATTAGGGTTTAGGATTTATGGTTTATAATTTATAGTTTAGTGGCTCATGTTTTAGGGTTTATGGATCCCCCATTAGGTTTTAGGGTTCATAGAGAATCATGCTTTAGGGATAGGGTTTAGTGATGCATGGTTAATGCTGAATAGGGCTCAAGGTCATCCATAGTACTTAGAGTTGATGGGATTGGATTTTAGGGTTTATGGATAAGGGTTTAGCATTTAGGGTTTATTGTTTATGGATTATGTCTAAGGATTTTGGGTTTAGCATCAAGGCTTAAATATAGGGTTTAGGTATTTAGGATGTGAAATTTACGGTTTAGGGTTTATCTAGGGTTTTGGTTTAGGGCTTCGATTCCTTAGTGTTTTAGTTTTAAGGTTTAAGAATCTATTTCTAGGTTTGAGGAGCTAAGGTTTTTTTATTTAATTTAGTTCTAAGGTTTAGGGTTCATGATTTAGGAATACAGTTTGTGTTCACAAGGTTTTACTTTGAAAGGGTTTAGTCTCACTAGAGTTAGGGTTTAGGGAATTAGGGTTTAATTTAGGGATTCAAGGTTTAAGGTCATATGTTTAGGGTCATTAGGGTCACATAGTTGTTTAGGGATCAAAGTAGGGTGTATAGTATCCTAGGGATCAAGGTATTAGGTTTTAAGGCTTTGAAATCAAGGAATCATTAAAGGGTTTACGTATAGGGCTAGAGTTCATTTTCAAACATTGGAGCAATGCATTTAGGGAAAATAAGGGTGTACCTATTAAATCCTTAGGATTTATGGCTTACACAAGGGTTTAGTGACATTAGGGTTTAGGTCTTTAGGTCTGAGTGTTTAGGGTTTATATGATAGGGTTTAGGGATTAGGGAATGGGTTTTGAGTTTAATTTAAGGTATGAAAAGGGTTCCTTGTATCCTAATTAGGGTTTAGGATGTATGGTTTAGAGACTTGTTATTTATCATATTTATATTAGGGTTTTGGGTTTATGATTTAGGGTTTCAAATTATGGTCAAGGAGATAGGTATTTAACATATTAGGGTTTAGAAATTTACTTCTTGGTTTCTGGATTAGGGTTTCAAAATTTCAGGGCTTGTGTTTTAGGGTTTGAGGGTCTGAGTGTTTATGGTTTAGGGTGAACCCTTTTCAATTGCTTAGGGGTTGCCAATTTAATAGGGGTAAGGGCTCAGGAGTGTGGGTTTAGGGTTTGGTTTGGCTCAAGATTTAAAGTTTATGGTTTAGGTATTGGGTTAATTTTTAGGGATAGCTTCCCTCATGGCTTTAGTGTTCATGGTTTAGGGTTTACAATTTAGGGTTAGATAAGCATTTACAGCCTTTAAGGTTGTATGGTTTTGGGTTTAAGGCTTAGTGGCCTTAAAGGCTTGTGGGTATAATTTAGCTCATATTTAGGATTTTACATTAGAAGGTAAAGGATTAGAAGGGTTTTCTATTTTAGGGATTAGGGTTTACGGTTTAGGGTTTTGGATTAGGGATTAGGGTTAAGGCCTACGGGTGTAGGGTTATAAGGGTTTACATATTTAGGTTTTAGGGCTTATGGTTTTGGTCGTTTAGGGCTTGGAGTTAATGGTTTAGTTTCAAGGTCTCAAGGATTAGGGTTTAGGGTTTAAGAAATCATTGTTTTTGGTTTAGGGTTTATGATAAAAAGGTTTAGGACTCAGCTTTATGATTTATGGTTTAGGTTTTAGGGTTTAATGGTTTAGGGTTTATGGATCATGGTTAAGGGTTTATGTTTTAAGGATCAACATTTAGGGTTTATGGCTTTGGGCTTAGGGTTTATGGTTTACGTGTTTTAGGACTAGGGATCAAGGCTTAGGGTTTAGTGTTTAGGTTTAGGGTTTAAGGTTTAGCGTTTAGAATTTTCTTAGGGCTATGGATTTAGGGTTTAGGTTTTATAGTTTAGGGATCAAGGTTTAGGGATCATGGTTTAGGGATTAGGGTTTATTGTTTATTTCATGATTTAGGGTTCAAGATTTATTGTTCAGAGTATATGATTTATTATATTTGTTTTAGGGTTTAGGGCTTGAGGTTAAGGGTTAATGGTTTAGGATTTAGGTCATAGAGTTCAGGGTTTAGTGTTTAGGGCTCAGGGTTTAGGGTTTAGGTTTTATGGTTTAGGGCTCAGGGTTTAGGATTCAATGTTTAGGATTTGGTTTTAGGTTTAGGGTTTAAGGGTCAGGGTTTAGTGTTTAGGATTTATTTTTTAGGTTTTAGGGTTTAGGGTTTAACATTTAGGGCTCATGTTTCATGGTTCATGGTTTAGGGTTTAGGGCTTAGGGCTCAGGGTTCAGGGCTTAGGGCTTAAGGCTCATGGTTTAGGGTTTAGGGTTCACGAGTAAAGGCTGAATGTTTAAGGTTTATGGTTTAGGTTTTAGGGTTTAGGGATCATGGTGTAGGGTTTAGGGTTTAGTGTTTTGATTATAGAATTTAAACACTAAAAGCTTTAAGCTGAACACTGAAATCTTGAAAACTACCTATGTACTGACCAAATTATATTATACAAAACTATCTCCTAAATTGTGACTGATGGAGTCGAGAGACTAGTTCCATAAGGTGCAAAGTGACCCTAATTTCTTATATTTACCAAAATAAATTCAAAGTATAAGTTAAGAAATAAATAAAATATAAATAATAATAAATGAAATAAATAAAATATTAATAGAAATAAATGAAAAACTTATAGTTTACTTTTGTAAATATAATCATGTCAAAAGCACATATAATGTCTATATTATGTAGAACGCATACGAGCTATAACACGTATTATAGCGCATACACATTATAACGCGTACACATTATGAATTTTTCCTATTTTCAAGGCATGCCTCTAGGCTTGGATCCGGTTTGGATCCCAAGCATGAGGCATGGACCTGCACAAACACATCAAACAACGTGTTTTCACAGGAAAATGCAAAAATGCCACTTCCATCATGATAAATCAACATAAAATACTGCTTTTAAAAAATTATACCATGACGTAGAGCACGGTTTCTTCTTTCTAAAAATATAATTTTTCAATTTTTTAAAAAAATATAAGGTTTCCATATTATTTATTTTCTAACTATGCCTTTTTATAGATTTTTTTGAAGTTTAAACATATCTATCTTTTGTCGTGTATCATTTTTTCGAATCATCGAAATTGAATAAAAAAAAATTAGGCACAAACTAGGACTAATTCTATACATATTAAAACAAAATAATTTTTGATATTTTTGAGGTAGTTGAGGGAGGCATGGTTGGAACTCCATTATTTTTCAAAACTTAAAATTTCTATACCAGAAAAATCATAAAAAAATACTCGTTATAAAAACCAAAAAAAATATAGCAGAAATTAGATGCTCCTAGCTAACTTTCTACTGAAGGGTTTTCAAAAATACTAAATGGTGCTCAAAAAATGGTGGGGGCCACGAAAGTCACTCTATTATATTTTTTAACAAAAGCAGGAGCACTTGTTGGTATTTTATTTATTTGACCCACTTAAACTTATATGTTTTCAATAAAATTTAGTAGCTTAGAAACTAGACTCAAAATGTTATGATTCATGTTTATACAACATCTTCCAATTTTGAGTGTAACTATTTCAAAAAACTCGTACAAGTTGAAGTTTTTTATTTTTTAGAAAAATGCGTCCACTTAATACCCCCTTTTGGCCCCCTAACTTGGTGCACTTACCCTTTTAAAAAGGGTTATGTTTTAGACTACCATTATTTTTTAAGGTACCGAAATCTAATTTTTTGACCAAAATTTTCATATGTTTCTAATTTTTTATGTTTGCAAGATGATCAAAATATGGAAATAGGAGAGTTTGTATGATATCCAAGTGCAATATGTAGGTGATGAGAAACCCTTTTTTTGAGTGATAGGATCAAAGATAATATTGCTCATAAATAATATACAACTAAGATAAACTCTTGGTTTGCATCTATCTCTACTTGTATGAATATTGCATATTTCAATTCTTAGAATTTCACACTATGGATGTCATATCAAATAGCTTTCTATTTAATTATACTTTTTCTAATAAATAGACAGTGGTTTTTTTTGTTGGAACTATTGGTGTGCTTTTAGTATTGAGGACAATAGGAACAAACCTCTGACAACACAAAGAGTAAGGAGGTTCCAAAAAAATAGGATTTTGATGCCACTTCAATGTTAAATTCATGTAGTCTACTGTGGCAATCATTACATATAATAATTTATTTCACAATGGTTGTAATGGAGATTGTTTTCATGGTGTGAATGACACCACCATTGAGTCACAAAAAAACTTTTCTCCTAATTTATCTCTTGACTGTAAAAATTACATTGAATCTCTTCTACTAATGGGTGAGTATGTGGACAATAAATATGAAAAAATATATCCTAGATCCTGTTATGGTTGGCATGTTCAATAACATGGATTAAAATTTAACTATAAAAGATGTCTTGAATTCTTGAAAAAGGTTGCATTTAAAGCAGGCTCAAAGGCGCATTGATGTTGTAATGAGTGTTAATTTATGGCACATAGAGGAGAGAGATAATTTTTTCTATTTTGAGTTGCATCAAGGATGTAACATACCATTTATTATGGGCATTCATACTTCTTAGATGCGTATGTCACTTGCACAAATCCATTATCTTGATGGATTCTACATTTGCCACCAACAATATGGGGTAAGTATCTGAATTTAAGATATTATAATATTTGTTTGATGTATATGTTGACCATGATTCTAAGAATTTATTTGTAAAGTACCAATTATAATCATTGTTTTTATTTGATGAGAAAAAGGTTGGGGTGCCCATTGCATGGGTTATATCATCACTTAATAGGTTTGAAGACATATACGAATGGTTGACAGAGGTTCATAAATGGGGAAATAACTCCATATAGACTGGAAATTCAATGCATTATTGGTAGATGATGCCACAGTTTAAATTAAAGCCATCAAACTGTATGATCTCATTCTTGAGTATATGTGGCGGCTATTTTGTATGAGTTTTTGTTTATTAAGAAGGAATTCAAACATGCAATGTCTCTTACACCAATTGTTATTGACGATGCAAGGTTGTTTTTGGATGTCCCGTCCTTATTTGCATTTGACATGTCCGCAAGCTATGGCTAAAGTTTTTTTACAGGTAATTATTACGAATTCAAATAGATAAAATATATTTTCTATTTGCCTATCGGTTGGTCATTGCATCGCTAAATAATGTTTATAGGTAATTATGATTTCAAATAGTTAAAATATGTTTTCTATTTTCCTATGGGTTTAGTTGTTGCAATATATGTGTTAATTTAAATATACATCAAAGGAAATTCAAATGAAGACATTTTAGAGGTTGGGTGAGATCATGTGTGCAATGAATGAGTGTGAAAATATGACACTAATCCTAATAGACAACATCTTGGAAGAGCTAAAGGATCAAACTAAATTCATTGAATATTTCAAGAAGAATTGGTGTGAGGAAATTAGGCATATTGGTGAGTGGAAGATTTACAAATATGTATATATTTTTAAAAAATATTTTTTAGATTTCATTATGTTACTTATTAAACAAATCTTTTTATTTGCAACTATTTGGGCCATTAAATTATGAAATTTCACACATGCCAACCAAGATACCAATGCATCCATTAAGCCATATCATTGTTTTCTTAAGACATGCTACCTTTGTGATCAACACTGAAAAATAGAAAAGAAGAATTCCATACTCTTGTGTATAGAGTGGAATAATTATACAGGCACAAGAGGAGGTTGCAGTTGTCTAGTTTTCTGACTAATTACAAGGAGAGACAACTTCTAACTATCACAGAGAGGGCTAAGGAAATCTAGATACAGATTTAGTTACATTTTATCAATTATTAGGTTCATATACAATGAGAAGCCTGAGTTCAAGCATGATTTGGTATTTAGTCAAAAGGTATGGCCCACACTTGCATGTATGTTCTTGTCCACAAGATTTGTGAGGGAACACTTACACTTGCATGTTCTCAAGGTTTTGGATATTTCCAGGATAGATGGGCCAAGTTGTTCACAACAACCTAAAATTTTAGAAGGTATGAGACCTCTTTGACATTTCAAATTTTTTCTGTACTTTGTAATACTAAAAAAATCATGTTTCAGGTGATGATACGAGTGTAATAGTTTCAATTTTAGTTGATAACATACGTGTAGTACATTCAGGATTATCTTAATAAACACCGATGCTAGGAGGTAAGGTTAGTGGTTTCATTATTACTTTTTTTAATGATGAAAATAAATTTTTTGGTCTAAGTGGAATGCCCAAAATGCTTACCAAATTTTGTTTCAGACATTGATACATGTGTTTTGCAAGGCGAGGAGTTTCAGATATTTTTTTTCAATACATATGATAATTCTCAATTGATATGGGTTCTTAAGAAGTCAAATGACTTCTTGAAGTCCTTGCTTGACATGCCCACATAGATGGTGGGTCATATTCATGTTTATGCATACTTTGTTGAGAGGTGTAGAAAATAGATTGAAAAATCAAATGCAAAACTATTCCATTTCACTCCAAATAGAAGTGCAAGTTAAAACACTTCCATGTTGATGTGGCTATGGTTTAGCACACGTAAAAAACATGCACGTTGTGTTCATCAAAGGGCGATGATCATACATGATTTAAAAAACCAAGTGGAAGACAATGAAATCTATACATTTCTTGGTAATAATCATATGAAGAGAAAAAAATTAATAATACAATCCATCTGGTAGATCTATTTTTGTCAAGTGTCAATCTATTGCTCATGATCTGGGTTGGTGTAATTTATTTTGGTAAGGGATTTCAATTTTTTTTCTTGTAAACACTAACTCCATCATTCATTGTTGTTTGTTAAAAATAACCTCCAAGTGTTCAAATAAAATTCATTGTCGTTATTTGTTCTTCTGAAGTTACATGTCCCCCTAACGTCTCAGGTATCTTCAACAAATATTATACTTTAGCTTTTCAATCCCAAATTTGCTTCCTTGATTTGGGGTTGATGGATTTATTATGATGACATTTGCATGTTTCTAATTCATATCATTCACATCTTGTTTGGAATTTGTTACGTTATGTTTGAATGTGAGTTTCATTAATGTACTGGACATATTATAGTGTGGAATTATTATAACTTTATTCAAGCATTATTTGACATCGTATTTGTGTTTTTATACAAGAATTTGAATTTGGGTGCTTAAATTATCTTATACATATAGTTAATTTTTTACGACAAAAGAAAAAATGCTAGTAGTGTCCATATTTATTTTCTGAAGTAACATCTATGTATAGCAGTTGAAGTGACACCTACTATTATTTTACTCATAATTTTGGATCATCTCTCAAGTTGTGGGACTTGCGGGCTTGAGATGACCCTCCGGAGAAAGTTGGTTCTTTCTCCTAAACTACCTGCCACAATTTACTCTAATACAGGAAAACTATATAATCCTAATCTAACTTTCCAAGGGACCAGGGAGAGAGAGTGCATGAAAACAAAACCTACACTAAAGTGGTGATACACTAGAAAAGGAGGTTGTTGATCACAAATCCAACTACCTAAAATGGAGAGAGGTGAGCAATGGAGAGGATGGACAAGATGCATCACAGACCAAAGATAAAGTTCACACAGAACACCACTTCAAACCCATTAAACACATCTCCCAAAACCTGCAATAGACATCAGAGATATGCACAGTATACCCTGCAATGATGAGAGGCAAGAAGAGACAATAAAATAAGCAAAGGATGGAAAAATGCATCACGAAACATATTTTATTGCTCCATGAGTTCACACAGTACATCATTAGTGGGAAAGAGGCAAGAAAATTCCATTACAAAGCAAAGAGAGGAGGCTTAAGCTCCACATTCAACCCTAGGGAAGAAAGAGAGAGGGGGCAGGAGAGAAAAAATGACCAACCTCTAGAAAAATGCCCCTCCTTACAATATATAGGAAGAATGAGAGAGAAAGGAGAGAAGAATTCGAATCCTGCTTCAACCACCCCCAAAAGAGCATTGAATTCACCTGCAACAATGATGGGTTCCACTACAAAGCCCATGCCTCCATGTGTTGTTCCTTGTTGGGCAAGAAAGGAAGCCCATACTTCATTATGGTGGTAGGTGAGAAGCCTGACAGCCTCAAAAATGGCGGACTGTATTACACTTTTGAAGAAAAGTTATGATCATCTGAAGGTCAGGGTCGGGCGTTCCATGTGGGCTCTCACAATATCTTAAAAGATCTAAGCATTTAAAATTCTTGGTGGGCTTCATGATTCATCTTTCATTGAATTGACCTTCTGCCAATATTTTCCAAACTGCTTGGGTTTGGAGTCTATCCGTGCAAGATCCACATGGAAGCCCCGTGCATTCTTAAGATTTTTCTACCTTTTAGGGTCCTGGGAATGTGACGTGCCGACACTTGGCACCGTCCACGAACATGCTACTTCATTCCCTTGGGTGAGTAAAGGGCCCCACTATATATAATGTCAAAACCCCTTTTTGGGTGGGACCTTTGTAGTTAGCTCCACGTGGAAACCCTGTGGGCTTCCAAGACTTTATCCCCTCCTTTCACTCTTGAAGTTGTGACGGTTGGACACTTGGCATCGTCCGTGAGCCTGCTCTGCTTTCTTTATGTTTTGGCTTTTCTACCTATTTAGGAGAAACTATGTTGGACCCTAGACACGTGGAGGGCCAACGCACGTTTGGGGACCTGCCTTTGGATTTTACCTTTGAAGTTACGCTGATGAGGCATGTGGAGGCTTCCGCTGACTCTTCCCATGCTTAGACTTTTCAATGGTCGGTTCTTCCTTTTCGGGCTCTGACCACATGGAGATCCTGCACTCATTTGGGGACCTGCCTTTGGATTTTACCTTTGAAGTTTCATTGATGAGGCATGTGGAGGCTTCCGCTGGCTCTTCCCATGCTTAGAATTTTCAACGGCCGGTGCAACTTTCTTGGGCTCTGACCACGTGGAGAGCCTGCACTCATTTGGGGATCTTTCTTTTAAGCATCATACCAAAAGTTGCACCGAAGAGACACGTGGAGGATTCTGCTCTTCCCCCTTTTGTCAACCTTTTGAGGTCAGGCGTTTAAGGCATTAGAGAAATAAGTGCTGAAGTCCACGGGGTGGCATTGAAGAGCAAGGACTCACTTTTTAGGCATCTGTGAAGGTGCACGGGGGAACCTTGGAAGGGAGATAGAAAATGAGGCACAAGAGAAGGCACTTCAAAGGTGAAAATGGAAGGAGTCAGAAAGCTAAGGGAGAAGTAAGAACCCACACAAGGGGGAAGATGGAAAAAGTGATGTGTGAAAGGGAAGCGGAGGAAAAGAACGCAAGTGGATGTGCACGCAGCAACAAAAAGAAATGCATACTTGTGCAAAAGAAAAGTATGGAATCAGGGCATGAATATCCAATTAAGGAAGGGAACATGGTGGCAGAAAGAAAAGAGGGTACATGATAGGAAGAAGACCCAGAACTTAGCCAATTTGGAAGGCATCTGTGGAGGGGTGTGGAAATAATTACATGGTGTGGGGAGTGTGCACACGGGAAGGACTACAACCTATGCAAAGTGCCAAATGAGCAAGCTACAGGTGTACAACCTGAAATGTGAAGCATCAGAGCCAGAATGAAAGTAAAAGTCATCCAAATAGTTAGGAGAGTTATTTGGATAACAATTTGGAAACTTTTGGGGCCATCTGCCTGCTAGATGAAGAGACCAGTAGCCTTGGAAGTCCATTGGGCATGGAGTCAAGCCTGATAAACACAATTTTGATCTGAATCTCTGAAATCTTGTCCCTGAGCCACCTGAAACATTATTGGAACTGGAGCTGATCTCCCCAAGTGCTACCTTCAATGGACTATGCATGAGAAACAAAACACCACAACACACTATGTACAAAAGGGAAAGATCATACATGCCCCAAGTGGAACATGCAGAGTGTGCAAAAGCACTTCTTCTACTGAAAGCAAACCTACCTACTCTACGCTAACCAGAAGCAAAGGGAACTCAAACAAATCCTACAACTGGCAGGGAGAAGTAGCTTCCCTTTCTCAAAATAGGAAGCCATGTATATGATTTGGCACTGAACATGGCTATTATTATGAGTGAAAAACTAACAAGAGGCCGATCCTCCACCCAAATAACCAAAGTATCAACATGGAAACAAAAATACCTCCTCAAGTTGATTGGCATTGGACTCTTGAAGGTGTTGATGGTGACCCTTGGTACTTTGATGCTCATCCTCATGCTCAAGAAAAAACATGACTAGTGTTGGCTCATCTCTTGGCTCCAGTGAAGCCAAGTACCTGATTGGGCAAGGTCTGATCCGATGGATGTTCCCATTGCTCTGAAATTCAACTCCAAATATGTAGTCTTCCTGCGGACCTTCTTGAAAAAAGAGGTTGTTTGCATGTTGATTTTCCATCTTGCAATGCTTCTGCAAGAAGATCCTCTTGCCTTGATGTCTATGAAATGTGTGTCATCATTTTTCCTTCCTCCTCCTGAGAAGAACATGGAAGATTTAGATCCTCCAACCTTGGTTCCAGAGGGTTGTTATGAAGTGTAGGTTGTTGTCCTTGAATGCTCTCCTCCATGGCAGTGGACTCATGTGCTTGGAAGGTGGATGATGGAGGATCAAATGATGTGATCTCCATGGGCTCCTCTCCATCAAAGCAATCCTCCAAGTCAGATAGATAATCTACCTCCTTGTTTTCTTGCTACATGTGCTGACCTCCTCCATGGTGTCCTCTGATCTGTAATTTTCTCACCATGGTTCCCCTCATCTTCGAACATGAAGTTTGAAAGCTCAAACTCTTCTTCGACATTATAGCTCAAAGGGGATGAAGTGGGAGGAAGAACTGAAGGTTCTTCTGTGGCCTGCTCTGTATTTGAAACCTCTGAAACTGTATGGTTCTCCTCCATAACCAAAATGCACTCCTCCTCTTTTGGATTTGGAGTAGCTGCTTCTTCCCTCGCTTGTGTTGTATTCTCTGAAGCTTCCATCACTTGTGGCTTGACCTCAGCCTCCTCCATGGGTTTCTCCAGGCTTAACCAACAAGGCAATTTTATCAATCCTGAATCTAAGAGCCAAGCTCACCAAGCTTCTAATCATTTCTTCTTTTCTTGGCTCTTCTTCTTGCTGCTCTCCTTGACTAGATTTTTGAGTCTCTTCCTGACATGGACTCGGGAAAGTAGGAGGAGTGGTGGGTGGGGTCTCCACTAGTTGTTGCTTTATTTGTGGTGGAGGGGAAGGTATTGCTTTTGGATCTTGTGGAGGGGACTTGGATTTGGAAGGGAAAAGGGTAGAGCAATTAAGATGGGATGGGAGACTAGAAGATGGAGAAGGGAATTCAACAATAGGGGAAGCAAGATGGGAAACTTAAACTCATGACACTGTTGAGATGATACTGATTGAGAAAGAGAGAAAAGAAAATATATGAGGTGGTGGACTTACCCATTGACAAGGTTGTCTGGCACCAAGCTCGTAGGCCTCTATCTCCTCAGTCCATTGTGCAAGTTGAGGCAGCATTTCAACCATGAAGTCAAGCTTCTCCTGTGGGCTATAGTGTCTTGGAAAAGGGCCTTCCCATGGACAAGGTGCCCTATAACCAATTCTGAATGCTTTCATCTGTGTTGTAGCCCTTGATTTAACCATGTCAGCCTCCATTCTTTGAATCTTCTCCAACATATTAGTGTTCTTCACATAATTTTTTTCATCATACGTATACCCTTGCTCTTGATAGGTTTCATATCCAAACTGGTTTTGACACTACTCATATGGGTAAGCATAGTGGTTCTGAATTTGATCATAATGTTGATCTGGAGGAGTTGAGAAATACATTGGAGGTGGACTGCATTGTTGTTGCTGCAAGTGTGAATTCCAAGATGGGAATGAAGCCATGACTGCACAACTTCATGAATGGCAGAAGATGAAAGATGTGGAAAGAAGAATGGGTGAAAATGGATGGAAGGAAAGTCTGTAACTCAGAGAATGGGTTGTTGACCAGATGGAGTCACCAGATGTGATTTGCATGTGCCTCTAAAGAACACACCAACATGCTGAATCTCACCAAGAACACATAAAACCTGATGAAGTGAAGTGGTAAGGTGCTTCAAACCTGTCCCATTGGGCATTCCAAAACTATTGATAAAAAATTATAGCACCCCCAAATGGCCTTAGATGTGAGTGGGGCATTCGGTGTAATTTGCATAACATTGGATCATCTCTCAAGTTGTGGGACTTACGGGCTTGAGATGACCCTCCAGAGAAAGTTGGTTTCACTCCTAAACTACCTGCCACAATCTACTCTAATGCAGGAAAACTATCTAATCCTAATCTAACTTTCCAAGGGACCAGGGAGAGAGAGTGCATGAAAACAAAGCCTACACTAAAGTGGTGATACACCAGAAAAGGAGGTTGTTGATCACAAATCCAACTGCCTAAAATGGAGAGAGGTGAGAAATGGAGAGGATGGACAAGATGCATCACAGACCAAAGATAAAGTTCACACAGAACACCACTTCAAACCCATTAAACACAGCTCCCAAAACCTGCAATAGGCATCAGAGATATGCACAATATACCCTACAATGATGAGAGGCAAGAAGAGACAATAAAATAAGCAAAGGATGGACAAAATGCATCATGAAACAGATTTTATTGCTCCATGAGTTCACACAGTACATCATTAGTGGGAAAGAGGCAAGAAAATGCCATTACAAAGCAAAGAGAGGAGGCTTAAGCTCCACATTCAACCCTAGGGAAGAAGGAGAGAGGGGGTAGGAGAGAAAAAATGACCAACCCTTAGAAAAATGCCCCTCCTTACAATATATAGGAAGAATGAGAGAGAAAGGAGAGAAGAATTCAAATCCTGCTTCAACCACCCCCAAAAGAGCATTGAATTCACCTGCAACAATGATGGGTTCCACTACAAAACCCATGCCTCCATGTGTTGTTCCTTGTTGGGCAAGAAAGGAAGCCCATACTTCATTATGGTGGTAGGTGAGAAGCCTGACAGCCTCAAAAATGGTGGACTGTATCAGTTGAAAGTTATGATCAAAAAGATAGGGTGGTTCCATCTGAAGGTCAAGGTCGGGCGTTCCACGCGGGCTCTCACAATATTTTAAAAGATCTAAGCATTTAAAATTCTTGGTGGGCTTCATGATTCATCTTTCATTGAATTGACCTTCCGCCAATCTTTTCCAAACTACTTTGGGTTTGGAGTCTATCCATGCAAGATCCACGTGGAAGCCCCGTGCATTCTTAAGATTTTTGCTACCTTTTAGGGTCCTAGGAATGCGACGTGCTGACACTTGGCACCATCCACAAACATGCTGCTTCATTCCCTTGGGTGAGTAAAGGGCCCCACTATATATAATGTCAAAACCCCTTTTCAGGTGGGACCTTTGTAGTTAGCTCCACGTGGAAACCCTATGGGCTTCCAAGACTTTATCCCCTCCTTTCACTCTTGAAGTTGTGACGGTTGGACACTTGGCATCGTCTGCGAGCCTGCTCTACTTTCTTTGTGTTTTGGATTTTCTACCTATTTAGGAGCAACTATGTTGGACCCTAGACACGTGGAGGGCCTGCGCTCATTTGGGGACCTACCTTTGGATTTTACCTTTGAAGTTGCACTGATGAGGCACATGGAGGCTTCCACTGACTCTTCCCATGCTTAGACTTTTCAACGGCCGGTTCTACCTTTTCGGGCTCTAACCACATGGAGGGCCTACGCTCTTTGGGGACCCTACCTTTGGATTTTACCTTTGAAGTTGTGCTGATGAGGCACATGGAGGCTTCCGCTGGCTCTTCCCATGCTTAGAATTTTCAACGGCTGGTGCAACCTTCTTAGGCTCTAACCATGTGGAGATCTTGCACGTTTGGGGACCTTTCTTTTAAGTATCATACCAAAGTATGCCGAAGAGACACGTGGAGTCATCCACTGGCCTTTTGAAGTTCAGGGTCTTTCTGCAAGGTGCGGAAGAGAACATGTCTCTGCTTTTGGAAGGTGCGAGAGCGCAAAAGGAAGAGTAGGGATGACCGATTTTAAGGTTCTACAGAAGGGTGTGCAAGGAAAGCGCGAGTTTAGGGATAGAATGTTAAGCGCGCGGGAGGAAGGATCGAGGGGAAAATGGAAGGAGTGTAGAATGCATAAGGGAGAAGCAAGAAAGGGTGTAAGGGCACGCGGAAAGAAGGTGACAAGGAAGCAATGCGTGCGACAGGATGCAAACATGAGAAAGGGAAGTGAAGGGAAAGCACGCATGGGGATGCGTACGTAGCATAAAAGAATGCATGCTTGCGAAATACAAGTATGGAAGCAGGGCATGAATATCCAATTGAGGAAGGGCGCACGGCAGCAGAAAGAAAAGAGGGCGCACGACAGGAAGTCTCAGAACTTAGCTGATTTGGAAGGCGTCTGTGGAGGGGTGCACGGAAGAATTGCATAGTGTGGGGAGTGCACGGAAGGACTACAACCTATGAAAAGTGCCAAATGAGCAAGCTTGCAGGCACGCAACCTGAAATGTAAAGCATCAGAGCCATAAGTGAAAGTAAAAGTCATCCAAATAGCTAGGAGAGATGTAGAAATAACATATTGCCCCAAACTAATCACATCTGGGAACATCTGGGAACATTCCAAAGCAGTAAACTAACAGTACTATAGCCCCCACTAATCTAGGGATGTGACAACTAGTTAATAGCTAACTAACAACTAACTAAGTTAAAGTAATAAAATTTAACTACTTTAACATTACAACTTAGTAAATGATGAATTAACCTAAGTTTATTCCTAACAAGTTGTTGAATTTTTATGTATATTTGCCCAAAAAAATTCAATATGAAATCTTAATTTTTGTTACATGCAATTCTTCATCATTAACCTATTTGAAAACTATTTTTATCATGCATTTCATAACTTAGTTTTAGAGTTTGAAATGTAAGTTTATGATTGTTTGTTTAGAGTTGTTTGATTGGAATATCTACATTATTTTGCATTACCCACTTGTGACAACATATAAAACTTGGAATTAATTGTATAATGTGACCATTATTAAAGTACAAGAAGTATGAACAAGTACCATTAAATTCCTAAATATAGCTTTTACATTGTCTCATTCTCCTAACTAGGAGTCCGATCAACACTCTCATTAGGGATAACCACCGCCTATCTAAACAATAATTTCCACTCGTCTCTATGATGCCTCACAATATCTAATGTCTTATTGAAATTGGCTAATTGATTTTCCACCATCTTTTTATTTTCCTTTCGGATTGCTAGGTGGTTCTTATTCACTAGGTCAAGGCATTCAATTTTAATATTTGTTTCCATTTTCTTCTCACTCAAGTATCCTAGATTTTGTGTCAAAACCAAAACAATCTTCGACTTTTCATTTTTCTTGAAATCCAACCTCTCATTATCTCATTCATATACCTCAACCTTTTTTAAAATCATTTATACATCAATGAGTTCCACAGCCATTCTACTTTAGCAATGTTCTAGGCTTACCACATGGAGGCTTTGTTATTTGTTGTCAACCCCCACTTTGGATGTTTTCCCCCTAAACATTGTAGAACTTTGGCTTTCTTATTTATTCCAAGCTCCAATGTATTCTTCCTGCCTCCCTAATGGCTAATGGGATTCTTTCCCGGCCTCATCCGTTATTAGTTGGTATCTCCTGGGAGTGGAATCCTAGTGGATGGCTAGGTAATACCTTTTACACCATCATACACATCGTTGGACCGCAACCCATTTGATTTCAATTTTTTTTTAACATCATATACCGATGCATATTTAGTGGATGAGGATTTTAAATAAATCAATGGCATAAACTCCAGCTTAACACATGAGGATATCAAACTTCTATATCAATTCATTCTATTAGTTATTAAAAAAATTCTTCAGTGAAATTTACCAAGCAAGGTCAATGTTGGACTATGTTCTTAACTAGGACATGTTGACAATTTTTGCACTCGTGCAAAAATTGGAAACTTGAAACTTTGTCTACGATGGAAGGCATTGATGAAATGGACATGATTAGGGGAAAATCATACAATTTTATTGTGTTTTTAGCTGCAGTAATTGATTAACTACATGTAATTTGCAGTTATGTGTGTTGTTACAGAATGTAACACTTCACATAGACTTCCATTCCATGTTCATCTTTTACAAGGAAATACATAAGCCCTAAAGGACCAATGCATTGCCTTGATGAAGGTGGGAATCACAATCTAGGTGAAATTTTATATTCGGGAGCAACAAGCATAGTTGCAGTTACATGGAATTGAGAAGGGTTCATTATTAAGTTACAGGTACATTAAATCTCATTATTTTTGCATGTTTAAATACTAGTAATCATGTGATTGAGTTGTTTGTTTCATTATACAATCAATACATATCATAAAGTTGAATGCAAAATAAGTGTACAACTCAGTTATAGAAATTAATGTCATTTATTCATGAAGAAATTCATTGTTTCCCACACAAGTCATGTGCATAAAGCTAAAAGTAAAAGAGTATAGAAGAAACCCATCATTGCCTTGGGTTTTTACATTATTTTCACTATGTTGTCTCAGTCAAAAACTATTGATTAAAAGCCTCTACACTCTTCTATTAAATCTACTGGTAAAATCCATAGTGGATTCTCTTCATGAAAAACTTCACAACAAATTTTGGATTTTGAATTGATACAGAGGAAAAGTTATAACTAATTCTCCCTTCTCGGGTCGATAAGGAGGGTTTAACAGTCTAAGAGGTAGGGTTTGTTTTAAAGAGATATCAAGAAATATTCCTTTGATATGAAAACTTCAAGATATTATGCTAATGATAACTAGTGATAAATTATTAAGGATTTTTGAAAAAAAAGAGTTTCATTCTTCCTATTTTTATAATAATATTGGATGAAGTGAGTAAACACAATCCTAGACCTCTTTATTAGACCATATAACAAAGGAATTACTATTTCTCCTTGGAGTTGAGAATCACAATTTGACATGCCTCTATAATTCAATAAAGTATTAACAAAATGAATAGGATTTTATCTTAGAAGTATGTATATTAAGATTCATCTATGTTTCCATACTTTACCAGGCTGAAGGACATTGAAGAAGTGGGAATCATAGTAGGAATTGTGACTCCATATTTTGGGAGCATCTTACACATAATAGAAGAAAACTAAAGGACCTTTGAAAAACCTCATGGGCATTCCTAAAAGTCTTGGAGCATATTTGGAGCAATTTACATGGTCCTAAGAGACCTATAACATAGTTCTAATGAAAGATAGGCAATGAATGATCTATTGACCTTTTTTAATTCATATTAATGGTGGGTTCAACACTTGTTAAAGTATATGAACAAGATGAATGAGATCAGAGGAATTGGGATGGCTATTAAAATAATTGTTAAATATTCTAGGGGGAAGGTACTAGAGAAATTTTGAGGGACAAATTGGTGAATACATGTGAGTTGATTTATTTATTTGCATGGGGTAATTTGAAGGATATTATGACCTTGGATTTAGGTGTAAAAAAAATTAAAACAGACTTGTGAGATCATTTAGAGGTGAAATAATTGAAAACATTCAAATAGTATGCCACTATAAGCTTCTTAACAATACTCATATTGTAGAGTTTTGAATTTTTTTGATTTGTCTTACTGAACAACTTGAAAGAATGACTAAATTATTAGCTTTACTGCATTAAAATTCTTACCAATCTCCTTACTCATTAATTGATCATCTTTCCATCTACTCATTATTATCCTCCTTATCATCTTGAAAAATATTAAGTTCATGACATTGTAAATATTGTTGAATTAATGGACAAAATGACAATGAATTCTATGTTGTAAAAGGAAAAATTAGCCATCTTAAACATTATGGTCTCATTGGATTTGCTACAATTTTTTTTGTAAATTGTTAATTGCTACATCTTCATGGGTTTTTAGATCAGATTCATTTATGTCCCATGAGCATCATACCATTGTTACTAATGTAATTTAAGAACCTCCTAAGCTCATTCCTCTCAAAATCAGTATAATTCCTCCTCTACTCAAGTCATCTACAATATTACCAAATCAAACTAAGAAAGTGATTCCTAAATTTATTCCACCCTCTTTTCCTATCAATTCTTCTACAATGTCATCACTACACCAAATACACAACCACTCACAAAGAAAGACAAACAAAATCTAACAGGCCTCTTTCATCTTCTATAATTCAAGGACCCTCTCTAACCTCCACTTCAGTGTCCAATCAAGTTTATTAAGCAAACAAATCCTTACATTGATCCCCTTAGCATAATTTACTCCATCTATGTTATCCATTTTTTCCCCTTAGGAAAAATTGGACACGCACAAATAAAATAGCAGGATCGATTTGGCCATGAAAGCCCACATTTTGGGCACAATATGATTGAGTTTAAGTAGTGAGACATGGAGAATAGAAGAGATTCACATTTGAAAAGAAACTTTAGAGTCTGAAAAAATAGAATTTTGGACATAGAAGCATTCGGGATCAGTAGGAAAAAAATCTAAAATGGTGAGCTCAAAAGGTCTGAAGGACATCAAAGTCTGAAGTCTGAAGTCTAAAAATCATAATTTAGACATTTGGGAGTTTGGAGTTGATAAAAGGGTCGAGTTTGGAGTTGATAAAAGGGTCGAGAAACAAATAGTTCCATGTAGGGAGGAAACTTGAAGTCAGAAACCCAAAGTTCAAAATTTAGAATTCATCTTTTTAGATTTCAGAGATGTTTGACTACCAGATGGATGAACAAACCTGGACCCCCGAAAACTTGAAACCCTGAAATCCTAAAACCCTAAAAAAGACAAAGGTCAAAACCCCAAGGTCCAAATTTCAAACTTCGGGGTTTCAACATTTTGGAACTTTGAAGCCCTAGTGCATGTAAATAATTGCTATAAATCTGAAACCCGAAGTCTAAATTTCAAGCATCAAGGTTTCCATGTTTCATAGGTTTCATGATCTTAGAAAGGTGAATACTGACTGTGACCTACAAAGTCAAAATGCCTAAAGCTCTTAATCCTGAAGGTTTGAAATTTTGAATTTCAGAGGGTGTGATGCATTATCAGAGTCTGAAAAAAAGATCAAACACTGGGTATTTATTGCAGAATGGAACCCTCATCTTCAAATGGCCATAATGTTTACTGGGAGCTCAGATTCACACAAAAAGGACTTTTTGGAAATCACTCTATGTCCTCTTAATTTTAGTTAGACTAAGTATTTCAAAATGAGGAAATATAGTCCTCCATTTTAGAGGAATGTATAAAGATTCATCACCTACCAAAATGATGAAGATATAGGATTCCTTTCTTCTCTAATAAGGAAAATTACATGGAGGTATGGGTTTTGAAGTTGTTAGGATTGTAGAGTTGAATTGCTTCACAAATAGCTTGTTTTACACCTTACTAGTTTACACAGTCACTAACGTCGGTCAACATATTAACCATTGTCGGTCAACATATTAACCACCATTGATCAACATATTAACCATTTTCGATCATCATAAGAACCGCCATCGGTCAGCATAACCGTCACTAGTTACCTGTGCGGGAGTGTTTTATTTAACCCTCGGGAATTAGATCTATTTTTATCATTAAAGTAGATCTATTGATTGTAAATGCATGGCTATTATGCCCTAATTTTTTATATTCCTATATAAGCATAAAATATAGGGTTAGAAGGTGAATTAAGAGAAGTATTGAATTAGATACTTAATTCTCCTAGATTGACAAGATGAAGAAGAATAGAAAGAAAGAATAGGTTATATGAAGACAGAGTCTCCATGGAAAGGAGATGAATAGAATGAAATAATAGGTACATATGAATGGTGAGAAGAGGGTAACATCTTATACTGTATTTCCTTTGTATATTTATTGTCTCATTTTAATGGCTTGCATAGTATGCAAAGCACATAGAGTTTCTTCTTGTAGATCTACATGTTGGTGAGATCTTTTATTATAGATCTATATAGATCTAGTCTTATATTGTAGATCCATGAGATCATAATGTATTGTTGATCCATGTAGATTTAGATATTTTAGAAGAGTTTATCTTCATGTTTGCATAGGTTATGCATGCAGTGATGGAGAGAAAAAATTACTTATTGGTGTATAGTCGTGGTTGCGCATTGGTAGACCCATGCAAGAGGTATTGTTGCAGATCCATAGAGAACTTGGTATCAGTTCAGAGATGCAGTAGTTCCTAGCTATGTGAGATCTGTTGGTGGTGTTTGGAGGCACAATTGTAGTGCACTCATGGAGATCCATTTAGAGATCTAGAGGAGAGGAGGTACTCTTGGAGAGATGAATATTACTCTTATATTGAAGATTTGGTTTGTACTCTTGTTGTATTATATTATGATATCTCTATCTTTGGTGGATGTTTCCCACATTGGGTGAACCACTTTACATGTTGTGTTATGTGTGTGTACTTGTTATTGATTTGAATTATTCGATTTTATAATTCTACTATTGTAGATTTATGGGAATTGCTTAGATCCTATGTGTAATATTTTGTTTGTTATTAAAGCATAGCACTATTGTGCAGTCCTAAATTCCCAAAAATTGGTATCAGAGCCTGGTAAGCTTGGTTATTGCCTTATATAAAGGATTTGCTTCATGGTTTTGTTAGTGGTTATTACTGACACGTTGTATGAGAGAAGGATTTGTTTTTCCTAATGTGAAGATCACATGAAGAGATTTAATATCAAGTGGGATTTGGAAGACTAAGGTTGCTAGAAATTATAGTGATGGGTGTCGGTTTACTGGAAACCGACGTCGGAAGGGTGATTGTGGTCGGTTATAGGGTAGCCTAGTTTTAAATACAAAATCACAGATCTGAAGAATTAATAAGATACATGGAATGTATCTGGTTTGTTGAGTTTCCCTAGTTCTTAGAGACACAAGCATGTTGGTCCAATTGCAAATCTGGTTATTGAGGTATGGTTCTATCTTGGTATTGCAGTGCTTATATTATTTTGGTTGCACACACATGTTTGGGATTGTATATATAGATTTGAGAATGAGATAAAGGAGAAATTATGCATCCTTTGCTGCAGTCAGATGCATGTGCTTCATTAGGAAGATAGACATAGTAGCACAAAATGAAAGACAGTAGGTTTCCATCAGAGAAAGATGTTCCTTAATTAAATATGCAGTTCACTATCTTGGTGTTAGTAAGGTGATGTGTTTCATCTCGATGTAGTTTTATTACATGTATTATTGTTTTTATGTTTTTGTGCAAGATTTGGGTGCTTCTTGAAATGACTGGCTCAACACAACTATTGGATTTAGTTAGAGTAGGAATCTCTTTTAGTGACCTATGTCAATTTTTGGCATTGTATTAGTTGCAGAGCAGCACCGACATCAATCAAGGAACCGACATCGGTCATAAAGGGTAACTGGCACTGGTCAGCAAACCATAGTCAGTCTCTGTGAAAATGAGTTTGCACATGGTTTCTTATAGTAGAAGAGGGCATGGATGGTTCAGTGTCCTGTTTTGGAGGATCATGTTTCTGGCACAGTATGTACAAGAAGAAATAATCTTTATCACTTCAATGTTTGTACCAAAAAGAGGATGTATTTGGCTTAGTTAGTCCACTGAGACTTTGGGTCAGGTATTTCTATATGTTTCATGTTTTATTTCTTTCATTTTGGAGAAACTGATATTATGTTTAGATAGTGTGCACAAATTTACACCATATTTTTGGTGTTGTATGACTTTTATTTCCCAGTTGTGTGGAATCTTGAGGACAAGGATATCTTGTCTAAGGATGTGATCCTCAATGAAAATTCATGGTTAGACATAGTTATAGGTAATGAAAGATGTTGAGTACACAATATGAAAAGAAGTTGAATCACCTACTTCACAAGAAGTCCAAACTTCTGTGATGTAGAAGTATTCTTTGACAAGAAGGGAATCATTTTTATATTCTCTTTCATCTGGTTTTATTTCTCACTGATGTATTAGCAGGTAGTGTAGCAGATTTTGTGTTCAGTGGGGGCAAGCCATGGTTGTTGGCATTACAGGATTGAATACATGATGCACATGCAGAGTGAGAGGAGATTGCTACTATTCACAGTGGCAGAGGCACTAGTTGGTTTTGGAGGACAATCACGGATTTGCAGGTATATCAAGCTTATGCTTTGTGATGTCACTTCTGGTTTATTTTTGTGGTGCCTGGATATCCCTATGGGATTACAGTTGATGGTTAGATTCAGCTAGGTGAAGATGATAGTGCAATTTTTCAGAGTTTTAAGGGTTAAAAGAGAAAAATCTAACTGTTACAGAGACCGGTGTCGATTAGGATTAACCATGGTCGGTCATCTAGTTAACCATGGTCGGTCAGGAGTTGACCGTGGTCGGTTAGGGGAAACCATGGTCGGTTTGGTCACAGGTTTGAAAGTAGTGTTTATTTACCATTTTTAGATGGTGCCCTTTTTTTTGCTTTCATCTTGGTTGGTTTGTGCAGAGTATGTTGATGACATGTTTGTTGGTATTTGCACTTGGTCTTAATGGCATGGTTTAGCATGGATGTTATTAACATTGATGAGCACATGATTCATATTCAGCTTTGGAGTTAGTCAGTGGCAGACTTGGAGCTTCTGGAGAGCTAGTGATATGGATGGATGTACACGGTGAGTTTGTACATGTTGGATAGATTCAGTCTTGTGAGTCTATGATGATGTAGATGTTTTATTTACACATGGATGCTTTGAGCAATGAGTAGGGGATGTTTGTATTTCCTCTTGTTACTATGTTACTCCTTGAGAGATGTTATCCACAGATGATTGTATTAGACATGCTAGTAATTTATGCAGGGTTGGATTTGCATAATGCAGTATTTGGATTCTTTGAGTTGTGTAGGTGCTATGGAGTAATTAACCACGGTTTGCATGTAGAACTCATTTGGGTTGTCTTGACCCAGGATCTCATTTTTTCTTACACATATTCCAGCTTGACTTGTCTATGGTCATTTGCATTGGTGGTTACATGGAGACATGGATAGATGGATGGAGAACATGGTTGGTTTTACAAGTATGGTTACAGATGCGATTGAGGCTCAGAACTTTGGTTTGAGTGGGATCTCTTTAGGTGTGTTAGTCATGATGGCTTGGCTGCATGAGAGGCTCGGTGTTATGATTTAGTGGGAGCTTGAGGCTTGGTGTCACGGATCAGTTGTAGCTTTGTACAGGTTTGGTAAGTCATGGTTTCATCTTCTTGGTTTGAGAAGATGGTTTTGATCTTCCTGGTTTTATTTCTGAGAGAATTGTTGAAGGAAAGAATACATGGTCTTCATGGTGTGTAGAAGATGGTGATGTACAAGTATAGGTACAGAGGTTCAGTAATTTATCTCCAAGTGGGAGATTGTTAGGTTATGGAGCTAGATTGCTTCACAGTTAGCATGTAATGGAAAGTGACTGGTAATACAACAATCATCATCGGTTAAGGGGGGACCGGCACGGTCACCATGAATTGTCATTAGTCAGACAGGCCTGACTTCAATCAGAGCAAGTGGGAACCACGACCTGTCATCATCCAGATGGACAGACATCGATCAGAGCAAGTGGGAACCGGCCGCAGTTAGGTCTAACCGGCGCTAGTTACCTGTGCGATGTGTTTTATTTTTAGTCATGGGCTTTAAGTATAGATTTTTTTTAAATTAAATCTATTGGATGTAATTGCATAACTAAGGAGCCCTAAGTTTATATATTTATATATAAGTGTGAAAGTTACGGCTCAGAAGAAGAGTCAAGAGAGGGATCACATTAGATCCTCGATTCTCTCCCAGATCGAGAGGATGAAGATGAAGAAGAAGAAGAAAAAGAAATCACATGTTACATGAAGACAAAGTCTTCATGGAAAGGATATGCACAGAAGGAAATAGAAGGTACATCTAAATGGTGAGAAGAGGGTAGCATCTTCTACTATATTTCCTTTGTATTGTTTAGTCTCATGTAATGGCTTACATAGTATGCAAAGCACATAGGGTTTCTTCTTGTAGATCCACATGTTGGTGAGATCTTGTATTATAGATCTATGTAGATCTAGTCTTGTATTGTAGATCCATGAGATCATATTGTATTGTTGATCCATGTAGATCTAGATATTGTAGAGGTCTAGTTTTCAGATTCACAATACAGTGAGAGTTTGGCTGCATAGTGGCAGATGCAAGGTAGCTTCAGGTATTTGAGATCTGGTTATATTTGAGAGGCACAGTTGTAGTGCACTTAGGTAAATCTGGTTAGACATCTGGAGGAGACACAAGTGGTGGTATGGAGGTAGGGTTTAGTGTAATCAAGCAGATCCAGTTGAAGATTTGGGAGGAAGAGATACTCTTGTAGAGATACATGTACTCTTGTGCAGAAGAGTTGGTTTGTAATCTCTTGTTATATTATATATATATATGAGATCTCTATCTTTGGTGGACGTAGCCCACATTGGGTGAACCACAGTACATGTTTGTTATGTGTGTGCACTTTTGTGTGATTTGGATTATTCTAGTTTATGCTCCCACTGCCTAGATTTTGTGGGGAATTGTTTAGATCTTGTGTGTCTGATTTTGTTTGTTATTAAATCATAGCACTATTCCACTGCCCCTAAAATCCCAACAAGCTCCAGATCTAAAAAAATACAAAGCCCCAAATGAAGAACTCAAACAGTAGAGGAAAATACAGACTAGAGCCTCAAGCTCATAAAATGGCAACCCATCAACCAAGAGATTCGAACCAGAAATTTATCAACCCAGAGCTCATTCGAGCTAAAAACAACAAAGGTAAACTCAATATGAACAACCTTTCTAATGGCGGCCAGGTTGAAGGGCACGATCAAATTAAGCAAACAGTGGCTCTAAACATAGTTTGAATAACAAAGATTTGGAAATAAGTGAAACTACAGATACCCTGAGCAAGATTTCAAATATACCTAGCCATGCAAGTAAAAAAATCCATATGTGGGTAAGAAGAAGCTATTCAAAGTGATGAAGTCTAAATAAGTCATACCCACCAAAATGATGAGCAAGATTTGCAATGGAATGAGCTTCAGACAAATAAAACATCACACCCAAATACATCTTCTGGGTAGAAATGAACAGCTAGATACAAGCTAAAATGTGAAAATATTTTACCATTAAGGGCATCGAACCACAATGCCATATCAGATTCTGGTACACAACCATGACAGCCAAAGTAGCAGGAACACGGTGCTCCAAGCTTGTAAACCCTCATCATAAAGATCAAATATTTTTAGTTGGGAGCTTCTCAAAGTCTCACAAAGGAAAAAATACAATGAAACAAGCTTCATAAGATCATCAATGGAAGTTGAGACAAAAATTTTCCAGGGCTTCGCCCTCAAGATGAAAAAATGCATAATGAATGAAATTTTGGGTTTGGGTTCTTTTACCCAACCCTAAACTCAGCCTCCTTTGCCTAACTCCACCCAAGTTATCATCGATGGTTGAGAGTAGAAAGTACATGATCAAATGATCTAGAATTTAAACCACATGCCAATCACCAAGAAATCACAAATGGTCCAGATCATAAAGGACAGAAGATCAACGGTCATAAACCCTTTCTAAATCCTATGCAAACTCATACTTATCAACCATACATATCAACGATCCACATTCGAAGGTACACAGATCAACAGTTTGCAAAGCACCAACCTCATTTATTACAAAGCCTAAACTTTAATCGTGGAGCCAACAAATCAATAGTGAATATTAAGTAAAGTACAAGATCAACGGTCGAAATATAGGGACATCAAATTTTATGCAAACCATGGGTTGAGCTAAGCCATTGACAAGTTTTCCAAGGGACAAGTCATCGTGGGGAGGGGGGCAGCCCCAAGAATTCAAATAATCATTGCATTGACCTGTTTAAGGTCTAAAACCAAAGTGCCACAAAATACTCAAATGTCGACAACCTTGTATTGCATGCTAATGATTAATCAAAAAGGTGGAAACTTGATTAATAAAAAAGGTAAAACATTGATTAATCCAAAATCCTGAAGGCTATTGCATACAATGATTAACCAAAAGGGGCCGAAAAACAAAGTTATATGTCATTGTCCAAAGTGGGGTCCAAACCTTATAATGTTCCAACTTGCCAAAAATGAAAAACAGACACCCATGATTTTTATAGTCAAAAGTATATGCCAACGAATAGGGGGCCTTGAAAATAATAAAACAATGATTATCAATTAATAAGTTCCATATAATCAAAAGATGACCAAGGTCAACAAGGCTTGATGATGCCAAGATATTCCTTACCTTAAACTTTACAAAACTATACCTTAATCTTGCTAAAAAGACCTCGTGAAAAGGAGAAGGAAACCGTATTTTGCATGTGTACATGGACAAGTGGTCCCCACAGGTCAAGTTGAATATTTTTGTGAATGATGAATATAAATGCATTATTTTTCTTGCAAAAGAGTATATGATATGCATGTGAAGTGCACAGATGTCACATCAGGGACACACACTGTGTCAATATGATTAATTTAATCATACTGCAAGAAGACAAATATTGCATGCACATTGGAGGAAACTTACACAAAAAGAAAGAGCTATTATTATCCAAATTATTCACCCAATTTTATTCATTGTATTTAAAAATAGAACAGTCAACTACACTTTCACTAAGTGTATTTTTGTAATTAAGGCTATTACAATCAACATGTCTATTTTTAATCCTTTATTTATTCATGATAAATGGGTAAAATTAGCATGCATGGGCGAGTACAAGATCAGTAACCTATTTTTAGAAGGGGTTGAGGTGAATTATTTTTCTATATATTGTGTACACTAGCAAGGCACAAAAGGAGGAACTTTTGGACATAGGAGTGTTGAAGCATATTTTCTGCCAGTTTTGTCGTTAAATGAGAACTAGTTTTGCGCCTTTCCAATTATTTGCAATTGTGTGAATCTTTCCATTAATTCTTGTGAATGTTAATTACCTTGATTAATCATCTTACCTTGATACGAATTTGGTATTTTTTGCACAGTCTTAATGTGCATGTTCATCTTCTATTGTGTTATTGTGATTTATCCCCTTAATACATAATTTATTTTGCCTTGATTATTTTGCTGAAAACCATTGGTTCATACATCTGAAATTCATTATCAGTTTTATTGTGCATATACTCAGTCAAAAACCTCAATACGTTTGGTGCATAACCCATTTCGATTTCAGTTATGAGTCATCTTTTTACCCTCAAAACCACAAAACTTAGTTTAGGATACATCAATAAGGAACTAACATTGATACCAAAGACTCACCTAAACAATAGATATACCCATAGGCCTGAGGTTTTTCCATTATATCTACAAAATTGCAGAGATCAAGCAAGATTATAACCCTATACTGTTATCTCTCAACTAGGGTGCACTTTCAGAGAGATAACAAGTTCCTACAGCATCCTGGCTATGCCAAAAATGAAAAAACATAAAGCTTTGCATATTATTACAGCATAACAAGTCTTTCCAGATCTCTCAAGTTTATTAAACTTCACTCGAATCCCTATAGTAATGCCATCGTAACAACAATGCAACTCACAATTAAGTCCAATGTCATATAACGCTATAGCTCATGATGAATCCAAATCACTATACGAATGCACTATCCTAATCAATGGTGTTCATATTGACCCATTTAGAACTTAAGGGTATGCCATATATATATATATATAGTATATATATATATATGCATGATACTCATATATATATATATATATATATGTATGGTATATGTGTATATATATATACATACACACACTTGTCACACATGGGACAGGAAGCGACACACACAGGACACACACAAATATATATATATGTCACCATATCATATATATCATATATATATGATATATATATATAAGTTCTGTATACACACACACATATACATATATGAGGTATATATGAATATATATACATATGAATACACGATATATAGTTACAGTGATACTATATAGTCGGTATATACATCATATATATATATAGTCCTATAGCTATATATGTATATATGATATATATATATCTTGTGATATATATATGTCACTATATGTATCCCCATATATAGTACTATGGATATATATATCATACATGTGTGTGTGTGTGATGTGTCCTAGTGTTCCAAACTAATTAGGTTATGTCTTTCCAAACCTACCTTATTTAAGTGGACATGATGTTTCATATTAATCCGATTGTAAATCAACGTCCAACGAACCTAGATATGTATTATTTATTTTTCCATTGAATAATCTAGTATAAAAAAGTTGGGATGTGGAACATTGATATTCCTAAAACTATTGGCATACTTATTGTGCTTGATTCAAAATAGATGAGGAATTTTTATTAATTATATTTTGTATTCAACTATCATGTGATGAAAACATCATTGAAACTTATAAATATTAAAGGTAATGGATTGTAAGATTAATTCATGAAGTTGAAATAGGTTTGAGGAAGGGTATTGATTAGTGAAGTACAATAGTTTAAGTGAAGAAACAACCCTTCCTGTTCAATCAGTTGACCTGCACTACCTATATTCTTTTCCATATTTGAAATAAGTAGCCTCATGATATTGAAAAGTCAGAACCTCTCACAAGAACTTTATTATCATTTCATCCCATGGAAAGTATATGTTTGTGAAATAATATACCCCTTTTGGAATATAGATGTGGCAAGACAAGAAAATCATATAACTGATGACGATTGACAATGGTACTTCTCAAGTCTTTATCCCCTTGGGTAAATCCCATCAAGGGATATGTTTGTGACGTAAAGCATGGATGTGTTTGGAAGTTGTAGAGCGGTCTATCTAAAAAATATTCTAGATGAGGATCTAAATATTGTCAAAGCAAGCCCAACTTCAGTAAGCATTGGTTAGAGCCTATATCAATTTATGATATTATCTCTAGTTGACAGGGAAAACCATGTGTTCAGTGATGCTAGTAGGTGCCTCTAGAGTGAACATCCCTTGCCTATCGGCCTTATCCCCGAAAAACTATAGATGATGTTGTTAACTTAAAAGGTGTTGAGCATTTTGGACATTTTTGGGTTGAACATATTCACTAATTGAAGGGACAAGGAAGTTATGATCTGAAGCAAGTGACTACTTATATGAATCCATCTCAAAAGTACTCTAAAGATGAAATTGATTGGAGTACATTGAGAACTATGACTAATGAGATATATGAAACTTAGTAATGTCAATGATGCTTTCCCAAGCTTGACTATAATAGCGAGGGAGTTTTCATACTCAGGACAATGAGCCATTGAGCAAGAAGACATCTGTACGTCAATAGTAGCTCAGTGAGTGATCTAGTATGCAAGCTTGTAAGTACCATGAAAAATACAAGATTGAAAGATAGCTCCTAATAATCATCATTTTTTTACAAGAAAAAACTTGAATTCAAATCGAGGGAATGAAGTTGATTATTTACATTTATGCCATTGATAGAACGTTTTTGCTAGAGGATATGGTGGTGGATAAATTTGCACTATCACAAGAGTGGATGGGAGAGTGTATGAAAAAATGTAGATTTCTTACTTAGTTCATTTCCCTGGTAATATCAAGGCCCTCCATTGGACCTCTTCGGGTATGACACTATTGAAAAATTTATGAGAATTGAAATATAGGATTGAGGAGTCTGAAAGCAAGTGCCATTTGAATACAAGCAGAAAATGGCTCAATGTTTAGATGCCTTCTATCAAGATTAAACATTGATTTTCCATCACCACCTGGACGACTCCTTTATTGAAGATGGAAATGACACTGAATTATTCAGAAGATATGATGCTTATGTTGCTATATTTCCATGACAGATTTGGATAGCAGACATAATCAAGGATGAAGTTATGAACTAGATGTTTACAAATACATCAAAGAAAGAGGAACATGCTTGAACAGGTCTCTTCCTACACTTTTATATTCAAGCTTTTTATACTTGGTATTGAACTGATGATGGGCGGGTATGACCTTGATGATGTTTGCTATATTAAATGTAGTTCTCTTACAATGGAAAGAAACACAATGGTTTATTTATTTATTTCAATCCTTTATGGAATCTACAAATATTTGGATCTTAATAGAGGTTCAAATGATATCTCTGGAGTTATTACAGACTCTAGTGTTCTCTTAAGGACCAAAACCAAGACTGGTTACCTCTACACTTGGTTCTAATAGCCTACAAAAATGTATCCATTCTCAGTTGACTTCAATGTTTTCACATGCATATTCTTAACCCTAAAAATGGTGAGCTTAATATCCTTATATAGCCACACACCCTTCTTCTTTTCCAACTTCTCTCTCCTCCCTAGCTCCTTCTAAATTTCTCGCTCATACTCAAGTTGACTTTGGGCTCTAAAATTCTCTCAACCACCTTATCAGCATCTAGTCACCCTTGTTTTGTTACGTTGATATGGTTGTTGGGATCCTTTGACCAACCTTTGAATGGATCATCACTAGTAGCTAACGTGATCAGATAGGTGTGAATCATATTTCTTTCTCTAGCTTTGGCATGCTTCTTCTCCTTTAGTTCCACCCTCTTCCTTTCTTTTATACCCTAGCTTCCATGCTTCATGGTATTCCTACAAACTCTTGCACGCTACCCATACATTCTCCTTTTCAAGGAAAATTTAAAGGAACCCCCTTGACAAAACTTATTGAAATCATGGTGAATATGACCAGAACCAGATTCGTTGGGTGGGCAAATTATCTAAAATCAGTGTTCATAGCATTGGCGAAACAAAATATATTTTTTGAAGGAAATTGTGGATGGAGCGGAGAATGGAGCCTTAAATATTTTTATCATTTTTCACCCACCTAGCCTAACCAAAATTTTATTATGATAATTCTAAAAAAAAGTGCACAAGGATACCTTTCCAACAAGATAGACTTTGTGCAATTTGGAGCTCTCTCGAGGAAGTTACGGCCATTTGAAGTTATATAAGTCGGGATGAATAGAAAGTTGACACATGTGACTGAAAAATTCTAGTTGGTACTAGGGTGTGCCTTTCTACTTGTTTATTTCCTTATACTTCCCACATTTCAACCTTTGATTACTTGCAGGGTCAAGTCGGTTGACTGCGAGAGGGGCTAGTGGACCCAAAATTCTATCAAATGCGGCTTATTTTGAGGGCTGGAGTCCACGTAAGCCCATCACTTTGAGGTTTACCGGAATGGCAACACGTGTCCAGCAAATGACACTAAAGGACCTAGCAGGTTCTATGGATTTCTTGGTGAATCAAAGAATGTTTTAAAATATTTTCCCATCGATCATACAGAGATTTAATAAAAAAATATACGTTGGGATTGAAGATTCATTGGCTATTTGCATATGAAAAATTATTATTTGTGGAATTTTCAGGCGAAATATGTAAACTCGCCTAGTCATAAAAATAGCCAAATTCATATTCCTGAATTCCTACTATTCGCTAGATTACGAATATTCACCACTAAAAATTTTCATGCTTCTTTTGTGCATAACTTTCTCACGATCTTTATGCACTGTCATTATACATGGTTGGTTCAAGATCAAACCATGTGACCAAAAATTTTAAGCATGCCATTTTACCCTATGTCCCACGTGGTGCTCCTTCTACAGGATCCTTGACGAACCTTACATGGCTGCTCTATTTCCTCTATGTGTCCCCAAACTACCATGTAGATCACTTCATTTCATGCCTCTTCAAAGTTTTGTGCACTACCTCATCTTATACCATTTTCATTTCCTCCTTTCCTCCTACCATGCACAACCTTTTGTGCATTCTCTTTACTCCACGTATATTCCAAATCTTGTGTGCACTAATACATAGAAAAAATCTATGCAAGGTTTCCTTGAATCTAGGATGCTCCTGCATCAAACACTTAAGGTACTTAAAACTTGAGTTACACCTCAAGTAGACTCAATTAGTGGTATAACCACCCTTCAGACTATTGTAACTAATAGCCTCGAATTATTCATTCAATAATCCATGTCCATGGCCTCAATTCTTCCTTTAGCGTCTCTTTCAATATTTCATCACTTCCTCGTGACATCTCCACACTATCTTACGCACTTTGGTGATCTTGAACTCACCATCTCTTGACCACATTACTTTTGGTACCTACATCGATTGCAATATGTATTAAATATTTAATCAATCACTATGTTATATAATTATCATTACATTGTGATCATAAGTGATATTTGTCTGTTATAAAACATGAATGGTGACCGAACAACATATAATTTCAAATAAAATAAAGATTTTTTCTAAACCAAAATGTAATGATCTAAATAGTCCTCTCTATAGTCCAAAGATGAACATATATCATTACTTTTTCTAACTAACATGCGACTCTATTAGTGTCCTCTGCTAACCACTTTTCATACAAACCAAACCAAACATATTTCTCTATTTAGGAAAGTTGAAGATATATCCTCTCATCATTTTTGTTTTCTTGATAGTGAACTTACAAATTATAAATATAAAAACTTATTTAAAAATTTACATTTTTAAAAAACGTGTATTTATGCAACATTATTACACTTAAATTCATGTTTATTATCCTAAGCCATTTTCATGCAAATTTATAAATTATCTTTGGGTTGTAGTGGGTCTTCTTGAACTCAAAAAACATTATATTGATTAGCCTTCTCCATTTCTTAAGTGGGATTTGCGACCACTAAATGTGAATGAAACAATTTTTCATGTTCGATCAACTATTCTTTTCTTAAAATAACTACAAACAAAAAATTAAACTACTAAAAATGGCATATAATATAAATTGAAAATAACTTAAACTAATATAATTATAAACTAAAATAAAACAAGTTATCCATGCTCAAATAAAATACGCTAAAATACTTTCCTCAAACATCTATAAATATCATGTTATCGTTTACACATAGGTCCATTTTGAGGCCCCCTTACACTCAGTGATTATAGTTAATGCAAACAAGATGGGAGGTTCTATCAATGTTTGTTGTTGGAGCAGGCAAGATTGCATTTACATCCCCCTTAATCACTCAAGAGTAGGTTAAATTCATACTATTTAGGGTAGACTCTCTCCATTTGATCTTTGTGCTCCGTAAGTTCTTTTAGAATTATTCAATGAAATTAAATAAGCTTTTAATTAAAATTAAATTATAAATTTATACCTTCGTGTCGATTGCATAGAGGTTGAGGGACATCCACTCATACGGGTACAAAGATATTCATTAGATGGCTCATGTAGTTGGTATCTATAAGTATCAGAGCTATTAAATTATCGATATGTATGATTATGGATTTAAAATGTGAAAAAATAATTAATTATAATATATATTATAAATATATAACTTTGTGGTGGGGGTGTAGGGTTCAATGAATGTCTACTCAATATAGAATGTCGAGAATAATCATGGACCTTGTCTAAATCCCCATCTATATCATATAAAGATGAAGTACGATCCATAGAGCATCCACAAGTGAAGGCATCAAATTCCTTTCTTAATAGACACGATGGATTCATTTATTGAAACATATCTTATCACATCTATTCATAATTAACAAAATATTGTCAGTATATTTACAAGTAATAAGAGCTAGAATGGGTTTTTAATTTATTGTTTTTAGAAAAGTAAAGGGGGCTAGAGTACCTGGGTGGAGTAAAAGGACAACGAGATAGGTGGGAGGATGAAGAAAACCTAAAATTTTCAATATCTTGTTTTGATTTAGTCATGCTATCAAGGGGTGGGGAGGTTTATAGAAAAACGAGAAAAGGAAAGCGTTTTCTGCTACACTCTTTGCATGATAGAAGGGATTTAATCTTCAAGTAATGGAAGTGAGGATTTAATTACATGCTCATTGGTTTTATATAGGTAACACATAATTAATTTGAGATGATCCTTCTTTTGTGTATATCTTACAACTATGAAATTTCATGAGATCACATATATTTTTCATTTTGTTGAACATTTCATGTGTTTTATATATGCTTTCACATTTTGTATGTGTCTACTAGGGCATTTGCAACTACAACATTTGACAAACTCAATATGAGTTGAATTGGTGACAAACAATTGAGAACTTAACCAAAAGAGTGTTCACTTGGATAGAGATGATTGCACGCTAAGAACAAAATGCCAAAAGGGATGCAAACACATGAGAAATTGAAATTATCTAACATGTTGGTTATATTTACAAAAATGTCACCCTAAAATGCAATTTTTTTTGTGAAGATATAACCCAAAATTTGATATACCCTAATATTTGTATAAGGATGCTTACTAGTATCTAAATAATTTATAAACATTTTTTATTCTTTAATGTGAGCATTTGACGGGCAATACTGAATTGATAAGTATCAAAAAATATTACCTATCAAATAAGATATGTCCTCAAATTTAGTCTATGTATTGAGCAATAACAGAGGAGCAGGGAAAACTTTATTGTAGACCGAGTTAAAAAAAATTGCAATTTTCAAAGCCCTTCAAAAAAAGTTCCTTACAAAAGAATAAATCATAAATTTCTCTAAATCTTTTTGTAGAACACTCACAAACACACGAAACCTATGTAAATTCGAAGGAAATAAATTTTTCTATTTTTGTTTTATGTAGTTAAAAGTGCCGTAATAGACATGTATACAAAATGTGGAAGCATATGCAATAAATAGTTAATTCTTTGAAAAAATACCTCAAATATATGTGATCTCATGGAATGTCATGATTGCAAGATACATACAAAATAGGTTTTGTGAGGGTGTTATCAAACTATTACAAGTGATGGAGCACTTTGAAACACACCCCTACTATGCAGGGTTCAATTTTGTATTACCATCATACACTCCAAACAATGACATAAACTCCAATTTAATGGATAAGGGTTGTAAATAAATCAATGGCATAAACTCCAACTTAACACATGAGGATATAAAACTTCTATGTCAAATAGTTATTCGGTGAGATTTATTAAGCAAGGTTAATGTTACACTCCTAGTTCTTAACTAGGACTCAAGAGGGGGCATGGCTATTAATGAATCCATGACAACATGGCAAGCTGGGCCTCACTAGATCATTTCCAAGCTCATGGCGAATCCAAATCCATAGTTTGCATCATTTATCTCTGAAATTGAAGGCAGTGCCTTTTTATAAAGTAATGTGTGTAAGTAATGCAAGAACTCATTAGATGTAGCCAAAAGTATGGTAAGAAAATTCTCAACATTGTCAACATGGGAAGGGGGCGAGAAGAAGGAATCATCATTGTCAAACATTATAATGATAAGGTTTTGGGAATTTTTAATGAAAGTCATGCTAAAAAGCAAAATAGGAAGCCCTTTGGAAGCTGTGGTTTTGTACTTTTAAAATATTTATGTCCAATTTAAAATCCCTGTCAACTAATTAATAATAATAATATCTCGATTCCTGCAACATTAGTAAAGATATGCAAGTGTGAATAAAGATATACAGTCGCAGTGACCTTTGCTTGGTCAGATGCCCCACAACAATAATGTGAAGATGCGGAAGAAAGTACTGGGAGAAATTCATCAGTTGGTTCGAAACAAGTTGTTACACTTTCCAAACCCCACACTTACGTCAATGGAAAATAATTTTTTTTAATTTAGCATTAAAGATGTATAGTATTGGATCAAGAAAATTATGATTAAGAATAATTTTGATGGAATGTTGTCTTCAAAATTGAACAGATAAATGCAGAATAAACAGTAATATATAAAATAAAGTTTCAACAAACAAAAACAACTAGCTTTTTCATGTTCCATTATTCACACGAATGTAAATTGTGCTTATGGGCCAAAATAAAAAAATGGGAAAACACCAATAGGTTCCATGTTGGAAATCCAACCACGTGGAGGCAGGAGTTAAATTTGACATACACCTATGTTTGTCCGAGTTAAATTTGACATACACCTATGTTTGTCCAACAATTTTTAAGTGACGATAATTTTCCAGTACTACCCTTCAAAAATACAAAACTGTATTATTTATACCAAATTAATAAAATATATAAAAGATAATTCTATATTTATTTAACTATATTTAACGTGTACTAATATAATTTACATATTACTTTATATAAAAAATGATGGTCATATTTTAAATATGCAAGTCACACATGTGCGACGATTATTTCAAAAATTTGTATGGTTAAGATCACAAAAAACGTATAAATGTTCATCAAAATCAATCTATGCGTGGAGGGGCAAGATGAAAAAATGACAGAATCGTCTAAAACGCTGTCAAATTCAACTCGTGTGCAGAGGGGCATGATGAAAATAGGCATAAAAACGTCTAAACAACCGTTAAATTTAACCTCTATGTGTAGAGGCAGCATTTGTGGAGGGCGGGTATTGATAGTAGGGAGCAGTGACAACTACAACTTAGACACGCCTTTCGGTATAAAAATAGTATAGTCTTGAATTAAAAAAAGATTAATTTTGATGGAATGTTAATGTCTCTACATGTTAATAATTAATTAATTTACGATATTACTAGAATATTGATATTAGATAAATCTATGTAAATGATGTTGAAAGTTATTATTTTACAAACACTTATTTCATTTATGCTAAAAATATAATATAAGTACCTTGAAAATACTCTCTCAGCATATTTTACATAGATTTATCTAACATAGTTATGCCACTTAATATTCTATTCAAATACTCTTTATTTTTGGCATTTGATCTTGATTGAACAATATGTACAAAAAATATAAAAATATTGTATTTTTTTTAAAAATAAATACCTAAAAAAATAAATTGTTATTTATGCAAATAGAATAACAAAAAAATATACAATACTCCATCTAAATTAATTAAAATAAATGAATAGATTTTTTAAACATATATGTTCATTTCAAATGCATATCAACTAATTATTAATAATGATGATGATGTATCTATTTAATAATATCTCAATACCTGCAACATTTATAGGGTATGTTTCAAGGGATACGTGTGTGAATAAAGAAGATACATAGTGGATGAATACCAAAATGGGCACTACAAATAACATCCATAGTACCATAGGTGTGAAACAAGGTTGTCCACTCTCGCCTACACTTTTTGGGCTCTATATTAATGAATTAGAGGATCTTATCTCCACAACCTCATGTAGCATGAATGGTTGTAGCCTCTTTGGGATCTACGTTGCTATTTTATTGTTTTCAAATGACAATATTTTGTTTTCACACTCAGTTACAGGACTTAAAAATCAGCTTGATGCATCGGGCAATTTTTGTGATAAGAAAGGCTTTGAAGTAAATCTTGCAAAGACAAAATTCATAGCATTCAATATAACCAAAAAAGTAGCATCTACAATGAATTTGATGTACAAAGGAAAACATGTTGAGGTTGTGTACTCCTACACCTACTTAGGTGTGGTTTTCTTTGGACTGCCTTTTAGATTTGTTCAGGTAATAAAAGCAAGACTGAGCAAAGGGTATGTAGTGACAACCTTGTAATGCCAATGTTTTTCAGCTTCAATTTCAATATATTCAGACAAAGATTCAACTTTTTCATACATTGGTTACAACAGCACTATCATATGGATATGATGTTTGGGGTCCATATTTGAGACAAAATGATTTCAACTGTGTGGAAAGAGTTTTCATTTCCATGTTATCCAGGAATATTTAAGCCAAAAGAATGATTCCTCACTCAATTATTCTTGTAAAGTTTGGGTCATGTTCACTCTTTATCACTTTGATTTTCAATGTTATCACTTTATATCATAGGCTTCGATGCATGGCAGATTACTTTTCTGGTCAGAATAGATATCCATATTTGGCACTCCAATCTTCTATGCAACTTGGCAGAAAAGGATGCAGTTCCTGTTGGTATGCAAGAATTATGACTCTCCTTCAAAAGTTGAATATTGATATAGAAAGACTTCATCCTCTTGGGTTTTCCATTAATGCTCCTTAACTCACTAAAAATTGTTATCTTCAAATCCCTTCAAAAAATAATCCTTACAAAATAATAAAGCATAAATGTCCCAAAATATTTTTGGAGAACACCCACAAACACATGAAATCTATGCAAATTTGAAGGAAATAAGTTTACTCGTTTAATGTAATTGCAAGTATGCTAGTAGACATGTATACAAAATGTGGAAGCACATGCAAGGAATGTTAACTATTTGAAAAAATGCTTCAAATGTATGTGGTCTCATGGAATGCCATGAATGCAAGATATGTACAAAATGGGTTTTTGCAAGGGTGATATCAAACTATTTTAAGTAATGAAGCACTTTGGAACACACCTCTACTATGCAAGATTCAATTTTTTTTACCATCATACACTGATGCATGTTTAGTGGATGAGGGTTGTAAATAAATCAATGCCCATGAACTCCAACTTAACACATAAGGATATCAAACTTCTATATTTATTCATCCTTTTAGTTGTCAAAAACTTCTTCGGTGAAATTTACTAAGCAAAGGTTAATATTGGACTATGTTCTTAACTAGGAGGGCATGGCTATTAAAGTGGCCTTGAGGAATCCTTGATCCATGACAACATGGCAAGTTGGCAAGATCATGCTTTGGGTTGACTGTAAAGAGCACGCACAAACTGACGTGGCTCTTTACAGCCCCACCACCGACGCGAGGACCAAATGGAGTCAACAAATTGATGTTTCTGTCAGCTTCCATTCCATGTCAGCACAGACCCGCAGGGCATCATCAACGGGTGTGTTGGGTGTTCCAATGTGGCAAGGGATGGTCATGTCATTATTTTTTAAACTTTATGAATATATGTGGGGATCAAGCACCGTGTTGGGTGAAACAATGTTTGTCCCCCTCCCCGCATAAAATAACAAACATTCCAATCGAAGATGAAGCTATTGCAACTTGAACTCACTAGAACAGGTATCCACCGCCCCATGATCTCATTTCCCATGCCATTGTTGTGGTTAACCCCTTGCCTTCAAAGTAACAATTGCAATTTATTCTTTGACCTGAATGTGGTTTGCATACAGGGGGTTCTGTAACAGGCCCAATTGGTTTTGTAAGATGTCATTATAATTTGTTCTTTAATGACATCACTTACTGCATAATTAAAATGAATAATAAGTTATAAAACAAGACTTCAAATTTTGGGACTGAAAATCAACTTGAATGGAAAACTAGTCTATCTTGGTATCGGAAAACATAACATTAAATGTGACAATACCCATTTACTATTGCTCCTACACGTGTGGATTGAATTAACAATTGATTTCCATTTTGAGCCTACTCCTCTTCAAATAGCATTAATATCAAGGGGATCGTCTGACATTATTGGAAAGCAAGCAATGGTGGAGTAGGAGGGTCTACCAACAAACCCAAATAACAACAAAGTAGATTGTATGTTGCCCCAAGAATAAAAGTTCTGTTACTAGAGGAAAATTGCATGTGAATGTTTGGAATATACAAAAGTCACATAGATGTGCTTACAACGTCAAAATGTGTACCTCTCTGCACATACCCACTTAGAAAACATCGGTAAAATTTTCATTGTAATCATATAAAAGTTTTCATTGTACATCTGTTTTTATGACAAATATTTGACAAAATGCGTAGAAGAAGATTGGGAGATTTGGTTTGCAAACTAATGGTGTAACTGTAATATCGAATAATTTTGGTGATTGTAGCTTTGTAATGTTTATGTGTAGTTGTGAATCTAGTCGATAAATGTATATAATGGTGGTAAGAAGACTATAACATTGTTATAACTCCTTGCATGCATGTATTGGTAGGTTCTGCAAATTTTTTTGATTGAATCTTTTCTTTGGAAAAATTGTGACTGTGTGTATGTAATCAGAGTGTAGTGACAAGTGAGAACGTGCTTGTAGATAGAGGTTCGAATGAAAGGAGTTTGAGTGAGTCAGTAATATGTTCAAGCTTTGAACAATCTTGATAGACGGTGACAGAGGTTAGAAGAGATCACACTTAGACTCAAAGACTCTAAATATTGAGTAAAGGAAGTTTATCCGAACCACCCATTTGCCCTATGAAATATTTTATGCCCTTGTTTATTTCCACCTCTTTAGTGTTGGATTAAAAATCTTACACTTTCACAAAATGTAATTGTATGTCCACTCAAAATCTTGATGAAATTCAATTGGACTAAAAAATTACAAACCCTCAATACAGATAATTTGATGTCTCTCTTCCTTTCTACTCATCTTCTTATATTTTATTGTATTTCACACATGTTCTAAATAATCTATCTCTTGAAACTTTAGTTGTATGTTCATATTTGAATTTTAATGCTTGATTAATAATATGAACATACTGTAGAAATTAATCTGATCTAATACAAAGAATCCATGAAATAGATACACAGACAATAATTGAAATCAACAACTCTATATTATATTTTCATTAATTCACTATTTCAATACACTCCATTATATAGGAGATGTAAAATAACAATCCTTACAACAACATTTGTCTTCATATACAACCATACACCCATATGGTTTCAACCTCTCACCAATATAATAATAAAACAATACTAATTGTTTTATTATTCTAACTTACTAACTTACCACATACTAACCACATTTTACATTTACTATTTACATTTACATAGTAAATGTACTTTCACTAATTTACCATAATAATAATTACACATGTAATTATTATTCACCCATACAAATGGAGCACTAATATATATTTCCTAACATTCCCCCCCTTAGTGCGAACATGGGAAAACCTGCTTTGTACTGCAACGTGCCGCTACGTAGCATGCTCATGATCTGGATGGTTTCAAGGACAATACCAACAACCTCTGGATGGTTTTCCAAGTGGTTAACCAACAACCACACAACAGATGGTTTTTTAGGACAGTACCAACAACCTCTGGATAGTTTTTCTGGATAACTAACAACCACGATATCATGATGATGCAGTAGTATCAACAACTCTCATCACTATCTCACTGCAAGGAATAACATAGGAAATTCTACTCTCGTACATACATAGAAAAAGCTGACATAATGGAAATGGAACATTGGATCATGTTCCCCCCCTCAATGTGAAATTTCCACTTATTGAAACACGAACACTGTAAACAGGAACACTGATACTGGAACTCTGAAAAAAAACATGACAAGAAGCACACGACACAAGCTAAAAGAAAATGTCACCAAACCATCTGTGCGGCCCCATCATTGGCGACTGACGAGAGGTCGCTGAATGACCTCCAACCTCCGTTTGCCTCCATCCTCCAGTAAATTCACTTAGTATAGAAATTCTTCATAATTATAGTCAATTTCATTTGTTATTTGTTCATCTCTAGTTTCCCATTCTACAATTTTGCTTACATCTGTAGGTGCTTTTTCATTTCCATCTACTATCCTCCATAGATTTTTATTCATTAACTGCATCTGAATTTTTACTCTCCATGTATGGAATTTCAACCCATTAAATTTATCTAATGGTGTATCCATTTTGCTGAATCTAAATATCCAAAAAAAAAATTGAATGCAGATTTGAATTACCTCTGATTCTCTGATTTCTTCAAAAAAACAGCAGTGATCAATGTGCTGTATAGTAAATTGCACGTTTCTCCCAAACTGTGAACTGGGTTTTGCTGAAATTTCTACTATAGCTTCCTGTATAACAGATCATTCTGCACGAAAATTTTTGGAGAAACCCAGATCGCGAAACTAAAGTTAAGAGATCATCTTCGAGACAGATTTAACCTGCTGTGGTACCAAATGTAGAAATTAATCTGATCTAATACAAAGAATCCATGAAATAGATACACAGACAATAATTGAAATCAACAGCTCTATATTATATTTTCATTAATTCACTATTTCAATACACTCCATTATATAGGAGATGTAAAATAACAATCCTTACAACAACATTTGTCTTCATATACAACCATACACCCATATGGTTTCAACCTCTCACCAATATAATAATAAAACAATACTAATTGTTTTATTATTCTAACTTACTAACTTACCACATACTAACCACATTTTACATTTACTATTTACATTTACATAGTAAATGTACTTTCACTAATTTACCATAATAATAATTACACATGTAATTATTATTCACCCATACAAATGGAGCACTAATATATATTTCCTAACACATACATCATGTAATAGCCCTAACCTGAATTTCAAAAGGTAAAGAGAAGCACGTCCCCTTTTTACACCCTCTTCTTTATTTATGTTATTTTCCGTATTAAATCAAATAGTAATACAATCTCCCACATCTTAAAACAATATATTGTGCGTGTGCACAAAATGAGAGTCAAATAAAAAACCTCTTCTTTCAGTACAAACTCCAACTCGGTAATCATCTTCTCAGACAGCATATCCAGACAGTTGTGTTCTTAATCACAACTTGAAGTTCAGGTATCATGATTCTACTACTAGGTCCAACTTTTCAATAAAAGAAACATAATTTTCAAATTCAACAGAATAAATATTTTCAGATAAGAGAACATCTTCCCTGACAATGACAAGAATAAATATTTTCAGATAAGAGAACATCTTCCTAAAAAGAAAGAGGCCTTTCTTTTGCATATGTCATGGCATAACACTTCCCTTGGAATGAACTTTGCTGAACTACAGAGAAAACAACTCACAAATGGACCAGAATTTCATCAACCCACAATTTATATTTAAAGAACTACATATACATTATTCCAAACATAAGATAGACTCTTCTAGATTGAAAAGAAAGCGAATAATGAAGGAGACTTAAAAGAAACCAGAGAAATTAACAACTGGTTGACAAATATGGTGATGTAGGAACTTTGGGCCTATCAATAAGTTGTCTCTGGTTCAAGTCACAGAGGTACCCTTACTAATAAAAATACTGACTGACACATGTCAGGAAAGATCATTCCTATAGTAAGGAAAAACTCTTTCTTCTACATTTACTACTTCCATTCCTCATTTGCAATGAAGTTGAACAAAGGAGACCTTGCTTTCCACCCTGGGGATTCAAGTTGAAGAGTTCTGTATTGATGCCACCATTTCATGAAGCTACTCCCCTCCAAGAAAATCTCTGCAGAAATGCTCTTATCTTTGATCAAATTCCCCACGTAATCTTCAAACTGTTTAAGGCGTTCTTGCAGTTGTTGGGCCTGCACCACTTGATGTTGGGCTTGCACTTGTTGGAGGTTTTTACAGGCTTCTTCTACATGAGCCCAAAAACAAGAGTCCTCAGTTAAGGATGCAAACTTGGTGCGACGCTGCTTCGCTCTACCAGTGCGAGTTTGGTTTTTTTCTTTCAACCATTTCTCAAGTACCATGTGACGGTGGGGTCTCACCCATTCTGATACATGATTTTCATTGCCCTTATGTTTGGAATAGTTGTGTGCAATGTCCAGAGGCTCCACAAGTTTCCTGTATGCATTGCCAGCATTAATCCATTTATTTTGGGTTTGGAGGTCACCGGGTAATTGATGCTTCTCCACCTTGTCAACCATCTTGTCCCAAAATCTTTCCAGTCTTTCTCTGAACAAATTTGCGTCAATATCTCTCTTGTTATGTTTCTCTTTGAAAGAATCATAATAGCCACGGTCCTTGCAAACCAATTTGTACCATTCCAGCTGTGCCATATTACTTTGGTTCTTGCTCAACTCGTCATTTAGCTTCTCAATGTTCATGTCATGCTTGTTTCTCAAACATCCTGCTTCTATAAGCACAGGAAATGCCTGATCATTCTGTTTAAAAATCAGAAGTGGTCAATCTTAGGATTTTAGAAAGGGGAAAAACATTACTGGGAAAGAATGTTAAGAACTGACAACTACCACAGCTACAAAAATAAATGCCAAAACTGGAATCCAAAAAAGTGACAGGAACGACAAAATAACTGAAAATAAAAAGACTGAAAAGATTGTATATAATAAATGTGTATGCATGTATATATGAATATCAGTATGTATATATTATCTGAAAAATAAAATAATTTAATATAATAATTAATTTATAAATTTATCATATTAAAAAAATTAAAAAATTAAAAAATTAAAAAGCTAAGAAAGCATGGTTGCCAACATTTTGTTGGCCTTTGATACAGAAGGAAAAGATAAGTCTATGGTTCAAATTGTTGACTTGTATGTTACCTTTCGATTAGTTAAAAAGGTTACATATAAATCTGATACATATGTTAATGGGAACTTGTTACAATAGAAGTAACCCTATTACTATATAATTAGGGAATGAATATTATTATATATAATCAACGTGTATGCATGTATATATAATTAAAAAATAAATGATTAAGAAATTATGTTTGCCAACAGTAAGATTTAATCCACCGTGGGGTCATTGAAAGCTTCACAACATCACCAATAGATTAAAGGTCCTTCAACATATACAGGTAATTTTTAAAATTACACTACATAAATACAGTCAGGGACAAAAGGTTAATATAATTAAAAGGCTCACAATTAATTAATATTCCATATGGACACCTAAATCCAAACACAAATGGCCTCACTATAGTCCTCATTTTCCTCTCTCTCTTATATTTTTGCCAATTTTTGTGTCTAGGAAAAATGAATTTCAAGTGTTCTCTAGCAAACATTAAGAAACTGCAAAAACATATGAAGGGTAAAACCTCTGATCAGAGGAAACTAAATTTGGGAAAAATCTACTTCTGGGTATAGGATTTATGTTTTAGTCTTTTAGACAGTACGAGTCCTGTGAAATACAAAATATAAAGTAGAAATTATGAGATTACCTTAGCCCCAACACCCATTGCATCCAATTCTAGTGCTGCTCCGATCTCAAAAGAGGACTCTGAGACGAAGTCTGCAACTTCCTTTGCATTGTGTAAGTTTTCAGTTATATCTTCCAACAGAGAGCCATATTCTGGGTGCTCTGAAATACAGGCGGCTGCAATTTGATTAAAAGACAATTCTTCTTTGCTTTACCTAGTGAAATGTAGCATCTTCAGGACAGCTTCAGAATCCTCAATACAATCTGCACCTTTGGTTGAACAGAACATGTAAGTTAAAGGGGCCTATAGGGACTTCTATCATCAGATTCTCCTGCCACTGTAAATGTGCACTTCAAGACATTCTTAAGAACAGTCCTGCAAGCCTCTTGAACAGAAAGATGTGGTACGGAAACAGAGTCAATGTCCATCATGCTCTACCAATGAGGTACAATCACATTCAAAGGCTCTGCAATTGATTCACATGGTGCAAGGAGTATGCAAGGAACAACATCATACTTGGAGACCACATGACAAAATTTTCGAGACCAATCTTCACAGCCAATTTTTTCCCGAAGTCTAGCATCTCCCACCAGTGGAGATCCAAATGTAATGCAAAAAGGAGAGATGTGTTTCTCCCTTTTTTCCAGAAGCCAGAGCATGGCCAGGGTTGCAACTGCACCTCCCATGGAATGACTAACAATTATAACAGCTTGAATCCTTTTCTGGTTTCAAAAACCTCTCATCTGATGTACCAAACACACAAATAGCATTAAATTTAAATCTATGAACATATGTTTCTTTGGGACTGCAATTACCGGAATCCTACATATCAAAGCAACTATACAATACAGTAAGGCGATGACCTGCCTGCGCTTCATTCTTATGGCTTAATGAGTATCAAGTGGATTTTTTGATCTAGTGAGAGATAGGATATTGTGAAATATGGATTAATTTCGATTGATTAGAAACTACCAATTAAATTCCCCCAAAAAGTTACACAATTTGATCTGCTGTGAAAAAACCACTTGTATAGGATCTAGTTACCTTGGCTTCAAAATTTGAACTTTGCTGCAGGAATCAGTTGAGAGCTCCCTTGTGAAGGAGTGTCAGCATATCATCATCACCCTTGAAGGAGGCAGAGAAAACCATGTTCTCATTCTGTATATTGCAATCTCCATATCTGCCTTCACCAACCACAGAATCATTCATTAAAGTGAAGGGAAGGTCACATATGCCACACCTTCATACTCATTCACAACAAAAGCATTTACATTATTTGTAGAAATATTTTGGATCTCTTTCCAAGCCTTGTGCAAGATTCCAGACGAAGCAAGAAATCTTGATAGCTCCTGACCAACCAATGTTACGCGAGGACGCATCCCCTAGATTTTGGTGACGTCTTGGACGTCCCGAACGTTTCGGGGACTTGGGACTTGGAGGGGACGTCCTCATTTTTTTAAAAACATTTCAAAAGTTTTGTGATGTTTTTACTTGTAAAAATATGTTATTTTTACCAAGAACATCAAATTATAATCTTGAAAGTACCTAAAATACATTAAATACAGTTTAAATCCCTAAATGTCATTAGAAAAAGTTAAAATATTGAAATATTAATTTTTATGTATTATTTGAAAAACCGTCCCCCTGTCGTCCCCAAAATTTGGGAATTTTTTTGCCATCCCGGAAACCCCATCCCTACTTACCCCTGTCCTCGAGACTTAGGTAACTATGTGACCAACAGTGAACCTATAACGACAATTCTACAAATTAGTTCCATGTTGGAACTATAAAAATCAAGTCTTTTCTGGTTGAAACCCCTTAAAATTTCGAAAAGAAATTTCAAATGCTACAAAAATCAATGCTTTTCTAGTTAAACACATAAAATTTCAGAAAGAAGGTTCAGATTTCTACAGTCTTTTGAGAACCTAGAAGACATTCTGACTGTCTACCAAACTCATCTCTAAATTTCTATTAGAGCCTAGTTTTACCAGGTCTACCAATCCCTTCAAAATTAACAACAAAAGTAAATGGAGGATCTAAGACTTTCACAGTCCATAATAATCATTATACAAGTTTGAGGGGAAAAAAATGTGTAATAAGTTTTCATTCTTCATGAGGGATCAAAACACCCAATGCAAATCTTTCACACTTTTTTTCCAAAAAACTTTTTAATTCAAGAAAAAACAAATATTCTGCAAAAATGTCAAATGAGGAATCGCAAGCTCATTCTTACTGTGGTGGGATAGGCAAATCTACATCCATAGTTTGCAAAAACCTGTTGCTTCCTATTCTTCAAAGTAGTGGGCAGTTTAGCTCTGACCATGAAGGGTTATAAAGAAAATTATGGGGGTAATGCAGTAACTCAGCAGCATGTAACAAAAACTATGGAAAGAAAAGTCTGCATGGGAAGGGGGAGAGAATAAGGAGACGTCATAGTCATTTGTCATCTCACAAAGGGAATCCAAATAAAGTCATGGAATACCTTGGTGACGAAGCTTCGCTTCAAGATGCCCCACGACAATTACTATTACTTTACAAATCCAAGGCATTAATGGCGTCTGGCGTAAGCCCTCGGGGAAATTATTGGTTATGGATGACGTTTCGAATTGGGCTGATTATGACGTCAACCAAAGGAAATTTTTAGTTTAGACTATATATACCTATATGAGATTAAGATTCACTTTGATTGACTGTTAATGTTTCAGTTGTTAATAATTAATTTACGATATTAAAATTGATATATGATAATTGTAATTTTAAATTTCATGTTTATTTGAATGTCATGTGTAAGTTATGTTGGTTTTGTTGGAATAAATTTGTAAGGAATGGATTAGAGATTGTAAATACCATGTTGTATGCAAAGATCCAAAATAAAAACTTTGAGATTATTTTTTTTGTATTTTTCAAATAGATATATAATAGATATTATTATTATAGTTAAGTATATATATGATTCCCTTGTTTGAATTTCATAATTTTAGTTGTCAATTATGAAATTCAAACAAAGGAATCATATATATACTTAGCTATTGCTCTCAAATAAGGGGCCAAGCACAATATGTATTATCTATATCATCACCCAAGCTTGCATCAAAGGCACAAGAGCACTATAAGGCATACATTTAGCACATTCATACAAGGGAAGAGGGCTATATTATTCTACATACACAACATAGGAAGGAAGTTCATTATATTTCATCACACACATCTTGCATACTCGGTACAATCTACATCTATCCCACCATCGTCATGCAACTTGCACAAGGGCAACCTAGGGCATCATTACACACACAAGCACAAATAACTATATGGAGTCTGAGATGTAGTGCAACGCTTGGTCGCAAGTTTACTCTTCGAGTGACTGTCGGGGTCAATCCGAATCTACATTCTGCATTATTTTTTATTATATTTGATGTGGTTTTTGGACATGTGCAGGTAGACATTTGTTTTACACCTTACAGGTATGACTGACGCCATTACAACAAAACCGGAGAGATAAAAGAAGATCAACAACGAAGATCCTCCAGCTACGATAATATCAGAACCTGAGCATCGAAGCAGACACAAGCACCCATATTAGTCACTAGCGCTTGGGTGCTCCTATCCTCCTGTTGGCACTCATGTCCTGTACAGTTCCAAGTTTTAGAACCCTCAGTGAGCCTTGACGATACTATTTCTAGTTTGTTCCAGCAGTTACTCAGTCCCAATCACTCCTAGATTACACGAAATTGGCTAAGCCACCTCCCTCTCTCATTTGTTTAGGGTTTTACATTGTTGAATGTTTATTTCTTGTGCACTACTGTACTTTACTTTCTGCATATCATTTGTTACAGTAAGTTACTTTGAAATTAACATTTAATTACATTTAAATATTAAATCATTTGGTAAACCCCAACTCGTGATCAAACACCCGAATCCTTATTTTTCCTATTCTATCGGGCTTACCTTTCCCTTACCCTAGTTGCATCAAGTTTCATATTTCGATCTATTGTCTATCATACATCTGTTGAAATGTCTTCTCAATTTGTTTTAGATACACCCCTTTATATTCAAGTTCAAATCTATAATATAGGGATTAAATGAGCTTTAGTTGATAATGAATACGGTCTTAACATTTTTAATCTGTCTTTCCTTCAACATATTGGCCTTTCCTAAGCCTCCTTAACTCCCTCATCGATTTGTATTTGTGACTTTGATAATATTCCTAAAAGGGTCTTAGGTACAATCACACTTCCCATTACTGTTGGGCCATACACTTTGCATGTCCCATGTCATGTAATGCCTAATAATCTTAATTATAATATCCTTCTCGGATGGCCTTGTATCTATGCCATACATGTGATCCCTTCAACCCTTCATGTATGTCCTAAATTCCTCTACCAAGGTGTGGTCTATGAAGCCTTAGTCAACCCCTGCCCATTTTCTTTTTGCAACACTATTGATCATTCACATGAAACCCCTACTTTTGTAACATCCCCTCCTAATTTCACAAAGTATGGTCTTGTGTATCAGTATATGCTTTGCTATGGTTTCACTGAAACCGGATTAGGAAAATATGGAAAGGGATTCAAAGAGCATCTTTCCATTCCCAGACAATCCACCAAACTCGACATCAGATATCTCCCTCCACCTACTTCTTTTATTCCTGCCACATCTTCTCCTAAGGTTTATATTACTTCACATACTCATAATCTTCCTCTATTATACCCTAAGCATATTATTGATCCCACTTCTCCCACTTAGCCTGAATTATACATTCCTTACTCATGATACTCTATAAGAATACATGGGAACGTAAGACCATTTCCCCCTTACCATCACAAAAAAGTGTTTTCCATCTGTTCTCAGTGTTACAACTTGCTTTTGTGAATTTGATCCTTCTAACACCAATACTGATACTCCTAACACATTTCCACAGCTTCTACCATGACATGGTATCTCTCTCATCATCATATAGATCTCCATCATTCGCACACTTGGGTGGCATCGAGTTTCCCCCCCATAGTCACACATTCTAATTAGCAATTACCTATCCATACTACTCACATACACACTTATACCTTACTTTTGTTTTTCAATTCAAGTCAATCTTTCTAGCAACAATTTCTCTTATCTACATTATGAGAATACCTTGCTACATCTATCTATGCTTACATCCTCCCTTTCCACTCATATGTCACTCAATACATGTTTTGCTCCTCATGTTTACTTATGGATCCTTCAATTCACGATACACATACTAGTTTATATATATGGTATGCATCCTGATTAATTAAAATATGGAATTTTTATACTAAAGTTCATCTAAACTAGAAACAACAATGGAATAACTAGGATAAACTGAAATGTAAATGCTAACTAATTTTATTTGATATTTCAATTAAATAAGATAATTGAAATGGGAGGGAAAAAGGTACTAACCTGAAAATGACTTACCTCGCTATGATTCTGGACTAAACATGATGATGTGTGGATGAAGCAGAGTATGATGGTACAACCCAAGATTATAGTAGATGAATATTCAACCGGACTGAGGCACCTAGAAGAGGATCAGGGTGCTTATGGGTGCCCTAGTCTGCAGTATGGGCGCTCTGGTCTGCAAATTAGCTCAAGACCTGAATCTAGAAGTGTCACTAGATCTTCACAATATCTCAATCTTTGTCGTGTGATTTTCGTGGTAACTTTGTTGATCACGTCGTATATCTCTGATGAATAATCTCCTACAAAACCCCACACAAAAGCATCAAACCCTAAAGAAAGAAAGATGCAAATGAATGGTTCGGACTGTCCTCAACTGCCAAATGGATGGACTTACGACTGAGCATTGCACTACATCTCAGATCCGATGTAGTTCTATGTGCATGTGTGTGTAATTTTTTTCCTAGGGTGCCCTAGCATCAATGACACAGAGATAACGAGCAATAGCTAGATGTAATGCAAAATGGTGGATGGAATAGAATAGAATTCCCTTTTCTACATAGTGTGTGTGATGCAATGATGCCCAAATGGATTCCCTTGCCTTAGTAGATAGCTATCCCTTGATAGTAGATAGTCCACCCATAAGATAGTAAATATGTTATGTTTATATAGGGATATTTTGCTCAATTTTCAACACTAATGACCCGACATGCCGACTAGTACCTAGGGGAACCAGAGGGAAAATTACAAAGACCGACCTTGAGAATCTAAATTAGATACAAGTGTTGTTGGGACCAGGATACCTAAAACAAAGATCGGGGTGCCCATGGGCGCCCCAATTCTACCCTAGGTGCCCAAGTCAGAGACTAGAGATGAAAAATTACCAAATAACGACACATAACATTCCCTAAAAGACAAATAGAACTGTGTAAACAACTTACGACTATGCAAGAAAAATTACAACGATGACCAACTGACTGATGACAGGACTAGGGGATGGGTTATTACTGAATAATGATCTTATGCAAGACCCATATATAAAACAACATACTTGGTGGTATAATTTTAATAATAAGTTTGTGATTTTGTGACTACATTTACCCCCACTTTATGTTTGTGAGTGGAAATCTCAGTAACATAAAGTAGGTAGAGATGCGTACCTGAAAGAAATTTGGAGAATCTCGTGCTATAGTAGAACACGGAGATGTGGTAGTAAAAGCATGCTGAAAGAACCATATGTCGTATCGAACCATGGATCAATGGGTTGATCCATGTAACATAGCAGAAATTGTAATGTCGTGAAGAAGTGTACTAAATGAGAGTGATGATAGAAATGTTAGATGATTGATAATTTCAAATGTTGTATGATGATGATGAGATGGGGTAGGGAGTGATCAATTCCTGACCCAAACATGTGTATATGAATAATCGACCAGAGGATTTGGGTGTCCTGCCAGCAGAGGAAAAGTGTAGGGAGAAGTATTATTATCCAACCTATAACTACATCCTCAAGATCTAGCCACTGCAGACAAACTCAGATCAAATATTTTTGGTTTTTTGGATCAAAATAATTTCAATCGAATAGTTGACCCATATAGAAGTGGTGTAGGAAAAGCACTCTTGCCCCCACTCCACAGGTGTCGCCATAATGTTTTGGCTTCCAAGTTAGGTCATCTAGAAGTAAACGTGAAATGTAGAAGGGCTTCCCAAGCTAGGTCATCTGGGAAAGCAAATGGATGTAATCTCCCAAGTTAGGTCATCTGGGAGGCCACACGTAACTCCCAAGTTAGACCATCTGGGAGTACAATTGTGTTGAATTTGTATCAATTGAATGATATGATTTCGTTGTTATAGGTTTGAATGCGTTAATGGATTGATTGATTGATTGATTCCGATTGGTTACTCATAGAGAGATTTTACGCTAGTCGCCCCCAGGTTAGGTCATTAGGAGGAATCGATAGAAATTGGTGAATGAACGCATGGAAAATATTATAATGCTTGTTTCCACCAGTTTAAGTCATTAGGGGGAAGTGATGAAACTTTTCATATAGAGATCGTATGTTCGTTGCCCCCAAGTTAGGTTATTAGGGGGAATCATTGATGAAATGTCGCATAGTGTGTTGGTAAATGTTTGGAATTGTTAAATCAGTAGTGTTTGTTTTGAACGTATGGTGATATAATGATAATTGTAAGATGAACCCAATTGTATGCTTCCCTTTTGATGAAAAGGGAAGTGATGATAAGCACGGACGTTATGCCGAAAGTAAGCATGAAATAGATAGAAAGTGACAAAAATCACAAAAATTGTGTAGGAATTGGATGGAAGACAATGTCAAGGAAATATCATGCACGCATAATGTGTACGGTATGGTAATAGGAATAATTCTAAAAATAACTTCGTAAACGGGGTGCAAATCAGAGTAGAAACGCTCAAGATATGACAAAAATAGTGTGGTGTGTATTAGTTAAGGAATGATCACAAAATAATAACCATAATAAAGTGGGTGACGAAAAGTAGCTATAAATAGTAGGGTGAAAAAGTGATTAGTCACTTCATTTGTCTTTTTGCATGAGTGAGGTTGAGCTCTGAGTAAGTAAAGATGTCACAATTGAGAGCAGCACGACCTAGCCAGTTTAAGAGGGTGGCAGCTACCATATCATTGTGTATGACAGCGGAATTGGTAAGTGTGGTGTTTTCACTAAAAATGTGTGGTGTAGTAGTCGTTTTTATTGATTTTTTACAAATTTGAGATTTTTAATTTTCTCGGCATTTTGGACTTGGATAATAGCAGTGAGGGCGCTAGTGACCCTTGGGACAAGAGCACCCAAATCTGGGCATTGGTGTCCTGCTCTTGGGCATCCCAGTTCTGCATCTAGGTGCCTTAGTCTAGAGCATGTGTATTTGGTGTATAATGATGAAAAATAAAATTTCTAGTGTAAATGAATGTGAGAAGCTAGTGTATTTGTACTGGTAAGGTGTTCTAATGTTACGTTTGTTATCATTTTGTGGTGTGTAGAGGGATATTCACTCAAGGGAGTTCTGCGGTGGGCGTCATTTGAGTACTTTGCTTGGGTTGGGCCTGTCAGATGATGAGTGTGATGTTATGGACCGTGTTGGCCTGTGACACATAGCACAAATGGGGGATGTGCCCCATAATATACCTATGTTGACTGCACTGTGTGAGAGGTGGTGTGTGAATACTTGCATGTTTTGGTTGCCTACGGGTGAGATGACAGTTACTTTAGAGGATGTGTATCGTATACTGCGATTTTCGGTTATTGGAGAGAGATTACAAGTTATGCCATTGGAGGATATGGAGTGACAGATGCGAGATAATAGATGATATTTTGTGGGGACTTGAGTACCTGCCGAGGCCCATATCAGTTTGGATTATATCCTGAGGTCTAGGGTTCCGCGCTTGCGGAAGTTCATAGTAGTTGTGATTACTTCATATACAGCAATGGAGGGAGGAGGTGTAGGCATATTCCATAAGATGCATGATATATGTTGGCGGATAGAGGAGGAGGGGAATAGGTACGTGTGGGCACGGTGTGTGTTGGTCCACCTATATAGAGACATGTACCAATTTACTCATGATGAGCACGAAGGTGGGATAGGAGTTACTACGTTATTACATGTATTGGCATATGAGCACATAGTAGTGTTGAGGCCCGTTAGAGGTCCACGAGGAGAGTGGGCTAGGCCAGAGATATATGCGAGGAGATGGATCAATATTCGTGGGCGTAGGATGGAAAAAAATACCTACAAGGAAATAATCTGAGATAGTTGTATGGAGGCCATTCTGCAGCTACGAAGGATGGCCTGAGGATGCTGTAGAGTTGTGGTGTATTCGGAGGACTATGTGGTTAGAGGATTGATTCCCAAGTGTGGCTGAGCTTTTTCAAGTGGAGAGAGTATCACGACATTTTTTCATAGCTTGGGATGTGCCCCCAGATCCATATATATGGTTGAGAGCCATTAGAGCCCCCAGTTGGCCGGAGCTAGACCAGGGCCCACAGCAAAGCAGCTAGCACTTCCGAGGCTAGATGAGGTAAACGCGGTGATAGAGGCAATAGACGAAGATGATGTCGGTTGTACAGAGGAGCATCACACATGGTGGGTGGCACATCGATGGGTATTGTTGTTTCTATTGTTTACAGACGTGGTAGGGTTACTATAGGGAGGAGTAGGAGAGGTAGAAGCACATTCCCTCGACAATGTGGTAGTTGTTATAGCAGAGCATAAGTATCTATATATAGCTATGTTGTGTATTTTTTTGTTGGCTTATGTCTTAGTAATGGTTGTCTAACATGTTATGTTATTTTATTTGTAGGCAATGTGTATAGGTCCCTGATAATAGACACATCCATCTGCACATTGACGTGGAACATGTCGACCAATGTACTTGGTGGAAGTATACTTGAGCGAGTGGATGATATAACAGGTGAGCATGCCCATTTTTTTGAGCCAGTGGCCATAACAGTAGTGACGTGCACTGTATTGCTAGGTAAGAGAAACGAGGCACGTGAGGAGACTCGATGAGCCCACGAGGCACTGGTGGTGGTCCCTTAGTGTAGGATGTGTTTGCAGGATATGTGGATTTTCAGCGTCAGTTCTTAAAGCAATCTACGGAAAACACCTTATTGCATAGGCAAGTGGATAGGTATCGAGGCCATAAACAGTGGCGCAAATTCAGTGGCGAGGCATCTAGTTCTAGGACTCTCAGAGTACCCGAGAGTGATAGTGATGATGAGGTTTGATTGGTATTGTTGTATATGGTGTAGGGGAGTTTACCTCAGTGATGATTGTATTTGATATGTATGGACACATGTGATTTATGTATGATGAGCTTATTTTGTGGTGTATTGATGTGTATGATTGGGTGATTAGTGTTAGGATGTATGTGATGTTTTTGTATATTGTTAATGTTTATTCACTAGAATTTATAACACAGAGTTGGTGTGAGTATGATAGTAGAATGAATGTAAAAAGAGATGGTGTATGATTATCTAACTAACGTGTTACGTGTTGTGATAATGTAATGTAATCGTAATATGTTAGTGTGATGAATGGGATGGGGAGAATTAGCGATGCCCCCCAACGTATGGATGAGTAGGTTCATTTCATTAAGACCCCTCAGTAGTCAAGGATGAACCACAGAAAGAAAGAGTGTGTCATCGGGAAATGATGGAGTGTGCCAGATGAATCGACAAAGTGCATGATGAAAGGTTCTTATAGAAAAAACCTCAATAGCTATGTAATAACTGTAAGAACACGAGTGCGTCATTGGAGGATAAGGTGATATTAATCACCGACCAAAGACCAAGGTGGGGCAAAGCAATGTAAGCATGTGGGATGGAAGCAGTATGAGTATATGAACTGAACTTAATGTCATATGGAGCTGCGATGGGATGGACGAATGCAAAGGGATGTGGCAGTTGATGTGATGCAATAACATGATGTGATTCATGAGATGGATGGAGTGGATGTGGTGGATATGATGGCATAGCAATGGATGGATGTGGTGGAGAGCATGCATGGTTGACAACCTGAGGTGGTGGATGACCAATGACTGGAGCACCAGATGGAGGAGATAACTCAACTGTAGTAAAAACTCTCTATCATGGTAGAGGAGATATGGATTGCTCGCATGAGTGAGAAACAAAGGAGATGATGCCCTTATCCTCTAATTGTATTAATCTATTATGAAGAGCAAGGAAATCATTGTCCCTATGGTCATTTATGCAATGATAATTACATTAAGGATGGTCACGTTGACGTTGTAGTCTATGTTGTGGATGATGTTGATTAGATGGTAAACGACTTAGACCCTTCTCAAGTAAGGTAAGTAGCACATCATGAGTCGAGCATGATGGGAGAAGTGCAATACCTCACGCGACCTAGGTGGAGTGGAAGGAAAAGTATCCTATCATGGAGGAGAAGAAGAAGTATGTTGTAGTGGTGGAGTAGATTGAGCTTGTTTTCCTTTCTTGTGAGTCAAAGGTGGAGACTATGTAGGATGCTCAATCGATGTCAATGGAGGAGAACTAGATGAGCCAACAATAGTAGAAATGTGTGGAGGATCTATGATGTGTGTCCAGAAAATATCTTGTTCTAGGTCAATAACTTTGTAGCATAGAAGAATGAATGACTCACATGTATCATACTGTAGTCTTTGTTTGAGCGTCAGAATCAAACCACGACCAAACCAAATACAAAATCTAACACAAGTAATTATCTACCTCCGATTGAGCAATGATGAAAGGGAAGAGAAGATAATTCACCTGTACTTACCTATCAAGTAGAATCCTCTTCCTTTGTTGCTTTGGATTTTCTCCTTGGATTTTACTTGCTTGAATGTATGCAATGTGTTCTTTAGATCTTTGGACAAATTCCAGCAGCACCTCCCCTTGATAAATTACTTGATTGAGCTCATTAGATTGTTTTAATGATTGCTTAGATTGCTAGAAAATTGGGCAGCATATATTTGCAAATTTTAAAGATGCTTGCCATGGAGGGTGACACCTCTATTTATAGTTGGAGGAGTATAAATGGATGGTTGAGATTATGCCATGGTGGATTAGATCAGTGGTTGAAAATGGATGAGAGGGAGAGTGTAGAAAATTCTAGATTTGCTTAGAATCCTCTATTGAATTTAAAATTCAATAGAATAGTATTTTTAATTAGAATATTTGAATTAAAAGGAGGGAAAGATGGAGAGACTTTTAGAATTAGAAGTATCTAGATTTGGGGGCTCATTAAGTGGTCATTAGGTGAGATTAATTGTATTTAGTGGGGGTGATTAGAGGGAGAGGCTAGGCATGGCATAGGTGTAGAGTAGGTGGTATGTAGGTGAGTATTTTTAAATTTGAGGAAAATAGTTAATGAGGTTTGTTTAGTATAATAAATAAAATATTAATAATTTTATTAATATTTCTAAGGGTATAGATGGGATGTGTAGAATATGGAATGATTGAATGTATTTTATATGATATAATAATTAATTTTTTAATTAATTATTATAAGGTCGGATGTGAGGATGGATAATAATTGGTGAATCATTTATTGGATGACTATGTTGACATTTTACATGTCTACATTTTTTCCCTCTTTGAAGGATTATTTCATAGCAATGATTGTTCAAAAAATAAGTATAAGATTATAGTATAGTCATATGATGCTCCCTCGAGTGGGTAAGAGGAGAGGAAGGAGGTGGTTAGATACTTGAAAAGAGAAGATGCTTAAGTTAATTGGCAAGGAGAGAATGGTAGTGGCAATGAAAAGTCTTCAGAAGAGAGGAGAGAAGGTTTAGAAGAGGGAGAAAAGCATAGGGAGAGAAAGCAAAAGGGAAAAAGAAGTAGAAGGATAAGAGGAAAATGAGAGAAGGATAGAAGAAATATAGAATTAGAGGAAGTGAGGAGAAGAGAGGAGAATTAAGAAATAAGGGATTTGTATGATATGTTTGGAGTTGGTGATGTAGCATTTGGGGTGTCCTAGTGAAGGATGGTGTCGGTGCTAGGGTGCCCTAGTCATGGGTGTAGGACACGGGTAATTAACAGATGTGGGATTCTTTAGATGCCCTAGACATAAGCTATTAAAAGATGTGGGATTTGGATAAATGATTGATAAGTGGGTAGAAGATTGGTTAGATTAGATGTTGATGAGATGGTATGCATGATAAGGGGATGTGTTGGTATACTGTGTCCATTGAATCATCATTAGCAATTGTGGTTATGGGGGCATAAACTAAGATGTGTCAGGATATAAGGACCATAATGTTTTAATTGCTAAATACCCATGTCCTCATATCATCGGATAGATTAAGAAAATCCTCATATCATCAAACCAATGAAAGTGGCCTCATATCATCAGCTAAATGTGATTAAAAAAGAAAAAGTGGCCTCATATCATCAGCCCAAAAACACATTCAAGAAAAAAATACATATTATAGTGGTATTTTAAATTTTTGGAATTTTTTTAGATTTTTTGAAGTTTTTTAGATTTTTTGAATTTTTTAGATTTATTGAATTTTTTAGATTTTTTGAATTTAGATTTATTGAATTTTTTAAATTTATTGAATTTTTTAGATTTATTGAAGTTTTTAGATTTTTTGAATTTTTTTTTTTTAGATTTTTTGAATTTTTGAATTTTTTAGATTTTTTTTTTAGATTGGGGTGATAGAGGAGGAAATTTGATGAAGGTAGGAAGAAACATGGGGGGAAATAGAGTTACAGGGTGAGATAACAGGCTCTCAGAAAGTTGGGGGTCATCACGGTGGGTATATAAGGGTTTCAAGGACCACAGGATAATCATTTTCACCGCGCTGAGTTTGAGAACGAGAGCTCAAGAGAGGATGAAATGGCATATGATAGCATTATAGAGCATAGGGCAGACCTCGTGAGGGAGTACCAGTGGCCAATGGAGGCGAGACAACCGTTGAGTATTTTTAGAATTTATTTCGTACATTAATTATTGTGTTTTTTTATTTTTTTTTTTGGGGGGGGGGGGGGGGGTTTTAGGGAAAAAAAGCCGGTTTGGCGCACTGTTTAGCGCATACGGGCCCAAAAGTGGTGCATATGCAATAAATAAAAATGAATTTGGGTTTGATGGAAATGGTTTGACATTTATAGGTTTAGCACATTTATTTAGGTTTAGCGCATATAGAGGAAATAGTAGCACGTTTAGGTTAGCTGGGTTTCAAGGTTTTATTTTAGCACATTTAGTCTGTTTTAGCGCATATAGATGCAGGATGGGTGTGTGGAATGGCGCATACATTATAGTTTAGCCCATATGCAAAAATGAATAGCACTATGGGATAATGAAGCGAGTGATGTCGTTTTAGAGCATATAGACTATGTTTTAGCGTATTTATTACATATTAGCGTATATGGGCAGCATAGTGGTGCATTTAAGAACATGAGGGGGAATGATATACTTAGGATAAATATGGAATGGAAAGTGATAAAAATGCTCTATGATAGAATAGAGATAGATTCTAATGTATTATATTTTGTGCAAATGGTATTATTGCCTGTCCAAGTGGGGCATCAGCGATCAGCAACATTACAATATATATTGGGAGGCACAGATGTAGAGGCCGAGGAGGAGGAGGTGGAACTACTACGTATGTTAGGACTACTATATGTAGCAAGGATGTTAGTGATGAGGGCGATCAATCCCTATCGACAACCTTGGTGGAGTGGTGGCATTCCGAGACTAGTACTTTCTGGTTATCGACAAGTGAGATGATGGTGACAGTGGATGATGTATATCAGATAAATCAATTGCTAGTTGAGGGAGAAGCTATAGTGTGATGGAGAGGTAGACCGAATGATAGCCTGAGGTTACTGATAGACATAGAGGGTGCTCCTCGAGAGGGGATCAAAATAGACTTGGGGATGTATTTTTAGACGTGGGTGGATGGAACATGTACAATTGTTATTGTGCTCATTGATTAGTTTTATATTATTTCTAGATGGTGGGGGCAGATGGTTCATTTTGGGTTTAGCAGAGGTAGTACATTTGATGTGGTGTGAGGAGAAAATTTTTGTGTGGGCTCTAGCAGTGTTATCACGGATATACTGAGATTTACACCAGGTGGTGTATGGTGGTGGGGGGAGTATTGGTGCAAGGACACTTTTACAGATATGGAGTTATGATCATAAAGCTATTGGGAAACCGATTGGGGTCAGGAAGAAGTGTGGGGTGTGGGAGCCATCAGTGTATGGTTGGTGGATGGTGGGAGGTAAGCATGAGCATCTAGGATAGTTTTTATGATATCGTCAACAGTTTGATGAGTTACAGGATATTTATATTACATGGAGACCCTACCGTCAGTATGAGGTATGAGAGGGAAAGCATCGACATTTGGGGAGGATTCGGTCACTATATTATATAGTTGTTGGTCAGTTGTATACAGGGGAGAGATATCAACCTGATAGGGTGCTATGATATTTTGGTATCGTATAAGGCATACCTGCAAGGAGACATGTATTTACACATATGACTTAGAAGGTGAGTGTGTGGGGTGGTGTGATTCCTGAGGCAGTGGCTAGGGATATTTTGGATGAGGTCTATGTGATAACATGGGTACTTTTACTAGCAGTGAAGGATCCAGGAGTAGCGTCAAGGTATGCAGAGTGGTGGGTAGGGATCAGCCCAGTACGTTTGATGAGGCCACGAGGAGGGATGATATTTGTGCATGGTTAATGACAAGTTTATAAAGGATTTCCCTAGGGATAGGCATTGGTTGTGCATCAGCTAGAGGCACAAGTACATGAGGAGGAGGCACAGAGGGTGCCTCCAGTCATTATTTTGGGTGGCCCACTAGGACAACAGCCAATAGTGCAGTCTCTTATTCAGAGTTTGAAGAGGCCAGAGGTGGAGGTGATGGAGGTGGACGCTACTATCATGCCATTACATACAGTTATTTCATCATAGATAGCTTTAGCAGGGCCATCGGGATTGGGAGGGGAGGGAGATGGAGTAGTAGAGAGGGGTGGCGGAGATGGAAGGGATGGAGGAGATGGGGGAGATGGAGGAGATGGAGGGGATGGAGGATATGGAGGATATGGAGGATATGGAGGTGATGGGGTAGGAGGAGGGGATGGAGGGGATGGAGAGGGGGATTTATAGTCATGGCTAGAGATATTAGAGAGGCAGATGCAAGCACAAGTAGAAGAGATAGCTAGCCTACGTGCATAGGATGTTGTGAGGAAGAGAGACTTGTATGGATTTATTGTGATAGTATAGCAAAGGGAGAGTGATATTGCATGGATGGATTCAAAGATAGCCTGATTGGAGCAGGAGCAGGACCATGCTATATGGTACAGGGATAGATATCATGGAGATTGGGATGATTACAAGGCAAGGTATGGGGCTTTGGATAGAGGAGTAAGAGGGAGTAGCACACAGAGTGTGTCTCAGGCTACGTGGACAACTGCGTGACCTAGTGTTGTAAGGAGGATAGTTTCACTCTAGTAGTACTAGGGAGTGATAGCAGAGGTTCGTTATTATGAGGATATGGTGATGTAGGATCGACTGGGTTATGTGTGCTATATTGATTATATAGCTAGTAAGAGGTCAGGGAAGAGATTAGGTCGTTCCATAACATCAGGTAGTACTGCGATCATTCGACAACCTCCTCTAGGAGGAGAAGATACATGTAGTTCAACCTAGTGTCTTTAGATGTTTATATATGTATATTAGTGATTTTTTTGCGATGGCCTTACATGGTCATGATGGTGACATATGTACAAATGATTTATGCATTTTTGAAAACCAATTATTTATATGATGTGAGTCATTTGTATATGTGATGTTTATTTATCTTTTATATGTTGATGATGTATTTTGATGTCATGGATTTGGTATATGTTAGATTATGATGATGATTAGGGATTTATGCGTAGTATACTTTTGGGATGGTTAAAATGTGATGTACTATGTTGATGATATGTGTGGATATTGATTTATGTGAGTTGATGATGTTTATTTTATGAGTAGTGTTGTGGATGATGTGATGGCTTATGATGTTATTTTATGTTATGGGAAATAGTTTATGATGTGGTGTTGATTTATTTTATCATATATCATGATGTTTCCATGTATGTATATGGCATTAATTGAATAGTGATGAGGTGATGTTTAATTAGTATTTTTATTTATGAGGTAATGAATTCATGTTAGTAATGGATTTATGTATGTGGATGTATCATTTATATAGTGGATAATGTTTTTAAATTTTGTACAAGTATTTACAGAAAGTATGGTTTTGGCATTGATCATGTTAGGATGCTAGAATGGGAAGAAGGAGAGTGATGAGGAAAAAGTGATGATAGACGGTAGGGGGGATGTAGGTAAATGAAAGCCTCAAAATATTCTAGGGGTTGTGTTGCTCGGTACATAAATGAGACTCCTAGTGACTTATTTTATAATAGGATGAGGAAGGAAACCTAAGTTGGAGTTTGGATGGATATTCCTATTTAGGACAGAGTCGATGCGACATAGAGAGGGTTAGTAGAAATTTGGATTAGGATAATGGATAAGATATTTTTTTGAAGAAAATTGTGGATAGGGATATGAGAGAGGAGAAGCGGTGGTATGCACCTAGTTTACGTGTACGTGTGAATTGTAGAGTGCTAGTAGAAAAAAATCGGATTCCTTTTACCATAACACCAGAAACTGGTTTTCACCATGGTACTTGCCCAAGGCGCCACTAAAGTGGTTTTCACCATTGGACGATTTTTGTGTTTTTGGAGTGTTAGATGCTTAATAATGGAAGTGATGAAGATGCATGATATTCATGGGCCTTTCCAACTCATCTCCATCCGGAGTAGCAAGCTTGTAAGCACCTGAGCCGAATTTGGTGATGACAACATATGGTCCGAGCCAATTTGGTTCAAACATTAGTGTTGTGTTGAATCTCCTTTTCAACATTAGTGTTGTGTTGAATCTCCTTAAGTACTATGTTTCCAACTTCAAATTCACGGTATTTGACTCATTTTCCATAGTGACGAGGAAGGTGGTTTTGATAGAATTTGAGATGATCAAGGGCTTGGAGTCATTTTTCATCAAGGAGCTCGAGTTTGTGTAGGTGATGGATGTGGTAGTCTTCATCATGGACGATGTGTTGGAGGGATAAATGTATGGATTATATTTTGATGTCAACAGGAAAGATTACTTCGGTGCCAAAGACAAGAGAATATGATGTGGCGCTGGTAGGGGTGTAAATGGATGTGTGATAGGCCATACAATGGGATATATTTGTGTATGCCAATCACATCCTGTGCTTGATTGAACTATTTTTCCTAGGATATGCTTGAGGGTCTTATTAGATGCTTCGAATTGTCCATTACCTTGGGGGTAGTATGGGTTTAGAAAATTTGAGCTTAATATGGAATTTTTCACAAAGGTCACATAAAATCTTAATTTTTAAAGGATGCACCATTTTCTGTAATAAGTGTGGATGGAACACCGTAGCGACAGATGATGTGACTAAGGATGAATTTGAATATTTTCTTGCCTTTGACATAAGTGAGTGGCATGGCTTCTGACCTACTTTTTGAATTATTTTATAGCGGCGATGATGAATTTATGACCATCAGAGGGTGTGGGATTTAATTTTCCCATGAGATCTAATCCCCAAGGAGAGAAGGGCCAAGGGTTGGTAATGGGTTGTAAGGCTTGTGAGGAGGTGTGGATGAGATCAACATGCTTTTGATAGGGGATGCATTTTCAGATGTATGAGCATACATATTTTTCCATGTTTGGCCAATAGTACCTGATGTGCAGAAGTTTTTTGGTGAGGTCCAGACCACTGGTGTGGGCACCGCAAATCCCTACGTGAACTTCCTAGAGTGTTGATTCAACCTCTTGGGAGTTTAATAAACGTAGCAGAGTTCCATTGAAGATTATATGATAAAGGTTATCTCTAAGGGTGATGAAGAAGGAGGCTCATTGGATGAATGATTTGTGATGGTTGCAAGGGAGATTAGGTGGAAGGGTATGATCATGTAGCTAAGTGTAAATGTCATGGTACTAGGGGGAATTAGGACCAACAATCTCACAAACCATCTCTAACTTAGGAGTATCATAAGTGGGAATCATTAAGTTCTCGATCAGGAATTTTAAACTGGATGCATCTAGAAGCATGTCTAGAAGAAATGCAATGGTAGCCATAGTGTCTGTTGACTTTTTGCTTGTACGAGGGACTTGCTCAAATTGAATGTGCTGAAATTAAGCCTTAAAACTATCAAAATTTATTTTATAAGGAACCAACTTATCATCCTTGGTGGTGTATTCATCATTAACCTATTTAATGATTAGTTGTGAATCACCAAATACATTGAGATATTTAATATTCCACTGAATAGCCATTTTCAAACTAGTAAGAAGTGCTTCATATTCAGCAATGTTGTTGGTGCAAGGAAAAGCAAGTTGAAAAGATTTAGGAATTAAATCTCATTAAGGAGTAATAAATAGGATACCTTCTCCTAAACCATGATTTGTAAATGAGCCATCAAAGTACAATGTCCATATATCTGATCCTACAATTGTACATATGGCTTCATCTGGGAACCATGTGGTAAGTGGTGTAGTATCAGAAAACGGGGCTTCTGCCAACTGGTCAGCTAGTACTTATCCTTTGATAGCTTTCTTGATTAACATATTCAATGTCAAATTTTCTTAGAAGCATGATCCATTTAGGTCCATTTGTTCTGTAAGAGCCAATTTTGAAAGTAGATATTTAAGTGAATCTACTTTAGCTATGAACTTAGAAGTATTATTGAGCATGCAATGTCATAGCTTTTGAGAAGCAAAGACCATGGCAAGACAAGATTTTTTTATAGGGGTGTAGTTGAGCTCACATGTAATTAATGTTCAACTGAAATAATAGATGGCACGTTCCTTTCCTTGACTATCATGTTGTGCTAGAAGGGCTCCCAAGGCATGTTGTATAGCTGGAAAATATATAGAGTAGAAGAGGTATCTCCTGGAGTGAGAGGTGCTGATATGGGAAGATTCATCAGATATTCCTTAATTTTATCAAAAGAGGCTTGGCATTCCTCATTCCAGTGAAATTTTGTTGCCCTTTTTCAGCAGATGGTGGAATGGATTGACATTTTTTCGGTCTAACTTTGATATGAATCTTTTGATAGCTTGGATCTTTCCCTATAGGCTTCGTAACTTTTTAAGATTTTTAGGTGGAGGAATTTTGATTATAGCTTTGAGCTATATCTGGATCAATTTTAATTCCACATGTCTAGAGATAATGAAATCCTAAGAGCTTTCCAGATGTGAAGCCAAAAAACACATTTCTTGGGATTTAGATGAAATTTGTATTCTCAGTAGTCATTCAAAGATTTAGCGTAGTACTGTACGGGATGTTCCTCACAAGTTTTATGATTTACCTAAAAAAATTTCATTGAGGTAGTCTTCTACTATATCATGCATCATATCATGAAAACTGATAGTCATGGCAAGCTGATAAGTTGCTTTGGAATGTTCTTGATTCTAAAAGGCATGACTCGATAGCAATATGTGCCCCCAAGGTGTAGTGAAAGGTTGTTGATTATGGTATATCATATTCTACAATTTTTGATCTGATTATAATCAGAGAAACCATCCATGAGGGATAACATCTTCATGCCCAGCAGTAGAGTCGATCGATCGTATCAATATTTTGTAGCAGGAAATTCAACTTTAGGGAAAGCTTTATTGATGTCACGGAAATTGGTACAAATACGAATGCCCCCATTCTTCTTGCCTACTGGGTCGATATTGGAGATCCAGTCAGAATAATCAATAGGCTGGATAAACCCAACATCAAGTAGCTTCTGTAGTTCCTCTTTAACAAGCAAAATGAATGCGCTGAAATAGGTCACATATGCGTCAATTCATGACATATGCACCAAAAAAGAACAAATGCACTAATTCATGACAAATGTGCCAAAACAGAGGTCATATGTGTTGTTTCATGCTAAACACGCCACGGCATAGGATAAATGCGTCAAATTGTTTCTTACATGCATAGAGCCTAGAAAAGAAGCAGACAAATGCGTTGTTTTATAATATATGCGCTAAAATAGGTCACATATGTGCTAATACGGAAGAAAAGCTCGAAAATTTAAAATTTAAAGGGGTAAATCACCACAAAAATTTCTAAATTTTTGACATCTTGTTATTAATACTTAATGCTACTATTTTCAATCAAAATTTAGGGGGGTAAGCCCACGGTGGGCGCCAAAAATGTAGACAAAAAAAGATGTGTTAGTGCAAAATGCCAACAAGAGACAAAATAATTTTGATTCCTATTCTAACACCTCTAATTGTTACCTCGGATAGAGCTAGATGAAAAGAGAGGAGAAGACAATATACATGTACTTACCTACAAATAAAATTCTCCCTCTTTGATGATTGGATGTGCTCTTGATGTTGGATGCTTGATTGTTGCTTCAAATTTTGTTGTGGATGCACTTGGACAACACCTGAGCCCTTTGATTACTTGATGAATGCTTGATTGAGGATGAAGGATTGGATTGGATTGAAGATAGATTGGATGGATGATTGAGTGGATAAAATAGTAGCAATTTGATATGAATTTCTAATATGTCTCTCATGGAGGATGAGAGCTTGATTTATAGCTTGTGAGTGGCAAATTGAATGGTTGAGATCTTGCCATGGTGGATTGAATCTAAGGGTTTGAATTGGATGAGAGGATTGGAGGATTTTAGAATGGAAAATTCTATATTTTGTGAGGGATTACCATTGAATTCAATGGAATAGTGTAGATGCATTTGAATATTTGAAAATGGGAGGGAAGAATGGAGAAGCTTTTAGATTTAGAAGCCTCTAGATTTAGAGGTGAGGATGTGCACATGATTAGGATTAGATTAGGTTAAATGATTTGATTAGGATAATTGATGATGAGATTTGATAGAAGGGCTAGGTGTAGGGATGTGTAGGGTAGGTGGTAGGTGAGATGTAGGAATATTAAATTCCTATAAATGTTAATGAAGAATTAAATAGGATAATATGATGAATTAATGAGATTAATGAATTAAAATGGTGAAATGGGATATAATAATGATTTAAAAGGATTAATAATGGAATGTTAGGATAAAATGATAAAGGGGGAAATATGATAAAATGGATTAAATAATAATAATTAATCTTGCGATTAATTATTATATGGATGATGATGGGATATTTACAGGACATGTTAATCATATTTAACCATGTTGACATTTTAGATGTCTACAGTCTATAGGTTGGAAAACTAACTTATGAATACAAGCATTAAATCGTAAAATTTAATCTCTAATAGATTTTGATGAGCTCTGATGTAAAGTGGGTAGATGGTCATGAGTAACCCTAGGGCCATTTTTAAAGATGAAACAATGGAAGAAAGCGTCCTCCATGTCATAGTAAGTACTAATGGACTCAAAGGGAAGATAAGTGTACCATTGCAATGCCTCGTCAGTAAGACTGTATCGAAAGGCCTTAAGCAATAATATATAATTAGAATAAGAGGTCATAGTCATGCATTAATGTAGAAGATGCCCATGAGGGTCACCAGTACCATCAAAACATGTGAAAGTAGGCATGATAAAATCCTTAGGAAACACAAAATTATAAATCTTCCTGGGAATAGGGTTACCATGTAATGAGTTGTTGTCAATAGAAGCGTAGTAATCCCTGTAGACAAAAATTATGTTGGTATGTAAATGCAAAATTAAGAATTGAACTAACTAATTCCTTAAACTAACACAACTATCAATCTACCTCCGATAGAGAAAAATGAGAAGGGATGAAGAGTGTGATACATGTACTTACCTACAAGATTCCAAGCCTCCTCCCTTGTTGCTTTGGATGTGCTCTCGAATTCCTTATTGGATGCTTCAGATTTTGTGGGATGATTTGGGCAGCACCTCCCCTTTGATTGTGCTTGGATTTTTCTTGCTGGAGAGTGATAATTGATAGATTGGATGATAGAGTGATGATAGAAATTGATTGATTAGATAAATAAAATAGAAGAGTTTTACTATGGATTCTTAAGATTGGCTCTCATGGAGGAGGGGATCTTGATTTATAGCTTGTGGGTGGAGGATTCAATGGCTAAGATTGAGTCAAGTTGGATTGAAATCAAGGGTGGAGGATGCATGAGAAGAATGGAGAATTCTACACTAGATATTTCTAGAATTTGAGAGAGGTTTCCATTGAATAAAAATTCAATGGAAGGAGAGGAGATATTTGAATTTTTAAACTAGAAAGAGGGAAATTTAGAGAGGCTTCTAGGAATAGAAGCCTCTAGATTTAGAGGTCTAGGGATGTGATTAAATTAGGATTAGATTATATTAATAAATGATGTTTAGGGGTGAGGTTACATGGAAAGGCTAGGTATAGGGATGTATAGGGTATGTGGGTAGGTAAATGTAGGAATATTAAATTTCTATAAAATGTTAATGAAGGATTATAATGATAATATGATATAATAAAGGATTAATGATAAATGATAAATGATGATAAAATGATAGAGGGATTAATGAGATATTAATGTGATAAAATGGATTAAATAATAATAATTAATCTTGGGATTAATTATGATGATGATGTTGGGATGTTTACGGGATGGGTTAGCTGTGATTTAAGTATGTCAACATTTTAAATGTCTATATTTTCCCCCACTTTGAAGTGTTATTGTAGAGCAGTGACAGTTCAAAGAAGAGAAGATATTAGGATAGTGATATGATTCCCCCTCGAGAGGTTAGGCGGGGAGGGAACTATTCGGGTAACCGCTCGAAAATATGAAAGTCCCAAGTTAGTAGATGAGAGTGGATGAGAGGATTTGAGGATTTAGAGGATGAGGATTAGAGGATTAGAAGATTTGAGAATTCAGAGGAATAATATTATAGGATAAGGAGAGAGGATGAAAAGAGTAGAAGATTAGAGGATTAGGAGATATTAGATTTTGAATTTTGGATGCCCAAGTCAATGATGTATAACAGGGGTGAATATTTTGGATTTTGGATTAGAGGATGCCCCAGTCAACGATGTATGACAAGGGTGAATATTTTAGATTTTGGATTAAAGGATGTTGGACATGATGATGTTAGATTTTGAGGATGTTGGATTTGAATATGCTAGTTGTTGATATGCCCCATGTTAGGGGGTAGGATTTGAAGATTTGAGGATGTTAGATTTGATGATGTGATATTTGAGGATTTATTTGATTTGTATGATTAGATTATTGAGGATGTTTTTATGATAGAATGAGGATTGGTTTTTGGATCAAAGATGCCTGAGCCAGGGGGTGGGGATTTTGGATGTTGGATGTGAGATGATAAAATTTGGATGTGGAACTTGATATATTGATTAAGGGTTGATTGGATAGGAGGATGAGGAGTTTAGACATTTAGTTAGAAGATGATGAGTATTAGGTGTGAATGATGATAAGGCTAAAATATGATGATACAAGTGGGTTTTCTACCATAAAGTGTCCATTGTTATCATCATTAGCAGTTATGATTAATGTGGCATAGAGAAAAATGCACCAAGGTATAAAGACCATGATGACTAAGTTTCCATATGCCCTTGTCCTCATATCATTGGAAAAATTAATATAAAAAAATATAGTCCTCTTATCATTGGACCATGTAAAAGGGAAAAAAAGGGGCCTCATATCATCAGCCAAAATGAAAATGCAAAAAAACAAACAAACACACAAGCAAAACACACACATTACATTTTGTATTTTTTGGAATGTTTTGATTTTTTGATGTTGGATTTTGGATGTTTTTATTTTTAGATGTTTGGATTTTGAATGTTTGGATTTTTGGATGTTTGGAATTTTGGATTTTGGATTTTGGGATTTGAGATTTTAGATTGTGGGTGTTGGATGCCTAGATTTTTGGATTTGGGATGTGGATGATGGTGGAAGATAGGTAAGATAAAAGGATTCATGATGGGATAGCTCATGGGGGGTGGGAAGGGATGTGAGGTGGGATGTGATTTTCTCCTGTAAGTCCCAAAGCGTGTTTAGGGTAGGATGAAAGGGAAGGATTGAGGGAAATTGGATAGGTTGGATAGGATAGGAGGATTTTTTATTGAAGGATAGGATGAGGATTGTTTGATGTTGGATAGGGATTGGTTGATAGGAGTAAAGGATAGGTGGGATGTGGATGAGAGATAGATAGATAGGATGAGTGATGTGGTATAGGATAAGATGGGGGATATGAAAGATGATGAGCTATGCCCCCAAGTATATGGGGGATGTATTGAGGGATAGATGTGGTATGCCCCCAAGTATAAAGTAGGGTGGCCGGTGTGGATGGATGGATGGGTTAGATTTTCCCCCAAGTGTAGGGTAGGATGGGAAGTGAAAAGGTATCTAAAATGGATGATGCCCCTAACATATTATATTAAGGTTTCCCCTAGTCAAGATGATGACATTTGAAAAGGGACATGAGGAGGATTGTATGCAAAGGAAAACATCATCGTCTGCCCAAGATTTTCGATCCAAAGGAAAGAGGATGTGGATGTGATAGATGGAAGGAAAATAACATCACTGATGAACAAAAGATGAGCCTGACGACACATGTTATAAGGTAAGAGTAGGACTAAAATAAAAGTGTGACCAAGGTCTAAACAATACTTGGAAACATGTAATGTATACGTCTCTTTAAGATCGAATTGTGTGTGCTTGTGATGGTTAATTACCACTTCAAGTGAAGACTTAATGGGTAGTATGTAAATACAAACTAGCCAATGTATAGGGAGTGATTAAGTCAAGTAGGTTGATGGAAGGTGAACGGAATGTTAAGTCATGCATTATTCCGCTAACAGTCAAGTGTCCATAACCCCGATAGAGATACATCTTATTCTTTTCACAACATTACTCTACTGTCAGCTAGGCATCCATAGCCCTGGTAGAGTTGCTGGAAACACCCCTAGAGGGAGTCTTGAGGTGGATTTTATTTGATATTTTTAAATTCTGGTATAATTTTTTTTACATAAAGAGGTTCCACTCTCTTGAGAATTCTCAAGGGGTTAAGAATCACTAGTGACTTGATGGGAGGATGGAAATGAGTGTAGTGAATGCATTGGCTAGAGTGTCAAAGATGCACCCCAAGGGTATTCAACACAAGTTGATTAAGTGTGTTAATATTGGGGTTAGCAAAAGGTTGTACAGATAATATATCATATCTAAGCATACATGCAATAAAAATAGATATTCTACCAGAAGAAATATACAAAACAAGAGATATAAATCAACACCATATTTAACGTGGTTCACCTAGTGTGGGCTACATCAACCAAGAAACAAGTAAATCTACTATCCAAAGCTTTTAGAAGATATACAATGAAGATCTACAATCTTCCACACCTCTCAGATGTACAGTATTTTTTCTCTCTCAAGCTTCTCCTTCCTCTCCGAGAATTATCTCTCCCACAATTATTCTCACAATAATAATCAATTCTTACAATCCTATTACTTCTAAACCCTATCTTTCATGCTTATATAGGCATATACAAACTTAGGGCACTTAGCCATGCAATTACACTCAATAGATCTTCTTTAATACTAAATTTAGATCTAATTCCTGAGAGTTAAATAAAACAAGCACGCACAGGTAACTGACACCAGTTATCCCTAACCGATGTTGGTTCCTCCTTGTCTGACCGATGTCAGTCATAGGTGACCAATGTCGGTCCCTTCATATCCGATGTCGGTTACTGTGTTTTCTAGCAAGTTTAATATAACATGTTAATCTGAAGTAATTGAGCTCCATAACTCAACAATCTCCCACTTGGAGATAAATTATTGTACTATACTTGTATAACATCACTCTTGGATCATTTCCTTATCTTTGTTTCTTCCTCTTCAAGTCTTCAACTCAAAGACCAAAAAAAGTGGAGTGTAGCTCTAACTTATATTTTGCTAATGGCTTCGTTAGCATATCCGCAGGGTTTTCACTCATATGAATCTTCTCCAGTTTCAGTTGCCCATCCTCCAATACATGAGGTATGAAGTGATACCTCAATTTAATGTGTTTTTTTAAAGAATGAAATGTTGAGTTTTTTGCCAAATGAATTACACTCTGACTGTCACTGAACAATTTGTAATCATCTTACTCCTTTTCCAACTCTTCCATGAACCTATTTATCCATATCATCTCTTCATTAGCCTCTGTAGCTGCAACATACTTTGCCTCTGTAGTAGACAAAGCCACAACCTTCTGCAATCTCGAAATTCAACTAATTGTTGTCCCACCTAATGTGAAAATATATCCAGTAGTGCTCCTTCTACCATCCATATCTCCAACCATATATGAATCAACATAGCCACATAAATAAATATATGAACCTCCATAGCATAATTGTATGCTAAATGTCCCTTTCAAATACCTGAGTATCTATTGGACCGCTTTCCAATGCTATTTACATGGATTAGCCATAAATCTACTCACAACTCCCACTACCTATGCAATGTCTGGTCTGGCACAAACCATAACATACATGAGACTCCCAACTGCTAAAGCATATGGTACTCGTATCATGTATTTTACCTCCTCATGTGATGAAGGACACTTATCTTTTCTTAATTTGAAGTGTCCATCCATAGGTGTAGTTACAGGTTTTGAATCTTGCATGTTAAACCTTTCCAACACCTTATTGTTATAAGCTTCCTGAGACAAATAGAATTTCTTGTTCTTCATCTCACTGTGTATTCGCATGCCAAGGATTCTTTTTGAAGCTCCTAAATCCTTCATAGCAAATGCGTGAGCTAGATTTCCCTTAAGCTCACCAATGTTCTGCATACTAGATCTTACAATAAGCATATCATCCACATACAATAACAAAATAATATAGCTCTCATTTTCAATCCTTTTGAAATAAACACAATGATTAGATTCACATCTCAAATAACTATTCTCATGCATGAAACAAGAAAACTTCATGTACCATTGCCTTGGAGCCTACTTGAGCCCATATAGACTCTTTTTTCAACCTGCACACTAATTTCTCTTTACCCTTGACTTCATACCCAAGTAGATGTTGTATATAAATCTCTTCATCCAAATCACCATGAAGGAAAGTCGTCTTCACATCTAGTTGCTCTAAATACAAATCATGTACTGCAACTAAACTCAATACTATACATATGGAAGTCATTTTTTACAACAGGAGAAAATATTTCACTGAAGTCAATACCTTCTTTCTGTGTAAACCCCTTTACTACAAGTCTTACCTTGTATATTTTCTGTCCACCCTCTTCTTCCTTGATCCTGTAAACCCACTTGTTCTGCAATGTCCTCTTACCTACTAGCAACTTAACCAAATCCCAAGTTTGGTTTTGTTCCAAGGAGTCCATCTCCTCATCCATGCCATGCTCCCACTACACGTGGGTCTTATCATGCATTAATTCTTTAAAAAAAATGGTTCACCATTATCAGTAAATAATAAATAAGATAGAGAAGGGTTAAATATTTATGTAGGTTTACTTACTCTTTGTGACCTTCTCACAGAATTTTGGGGCACCAAAGGCTCATTATGGACCTCCTAGACATTTGTTTCCAATTTTGATAGTGAGTGAAGCCAATCACCTGTAACCGACGTCAGTTCTGCTAACCGATGTTGGTTTGACTCTTCTGTAACCGATACCATTTTAACTAACTTATGTCGGTCAGGGGTCAACTGACATCGGTTATTATGTAACCCTGTTGGTATTATTTTTAAATCCAAGAGTTCATTTTCATTCACAAACTTCTCAACCGGTTTGTTCCTGGGTACCAAAATTTGATCCCTGTATATTCTCTTTTCATTCCATTCAATGTCATGAATCCTAATAATTTTATAATTCTTTAAATCCTTAAAAAGGAATCCGAAATCACTAGATCCATAACCAATTAAAGTGCATCTCTTGGATTTTTCATCCAACTTTTTCCTATTTTCCTTATCAATATGCACAAAATATTCTAAACCAAAAAATTTAAGAAAAGAAAGATCTACCTCTTTTCCGGTCCAAGCTTCCTCTAGTATTCCTCCATCTAGTGAACTTGAAGGCCCACAGTTAATCAAATAAATAGATGTATCAACTACTTATGCCTAAAATGGTAAGGGAAATCCAACATGTATCCTCATACTTATAGCATGTTCCATGATTGTCATGTTCATTCTTTCTACAACACCATTCTCTTGTGGTGTTCTTGGAACCATTCTTTCTCTACGTATTCCATTCACTAAACAATAATCATTTAAAGTCTTGTTATAGTATTCACCACTATTGTCAAATCTAAGGAACTTTAACTTTGAATTGTATTAATTATCAACAAGGTATTTCCACCTTTTAAAAGTCTCAAAAACATCAAATTTATGTTTAATACAATAAACCCATACCTTTCTTGTAGCATCATCAATGAAAGTAACATAATACTGGGATCCTCTATGAGAAGCTACCTAGGATGGACCCTAGACATTTGAGTGTACAAACTCTAATTTCTGATCCTTCTTAGTTGCCCCAAATTTGAGAAATCTCACTCTCTTTTACTTTCCAAAGACACAATGCTCACAAAAATAAAGATCTAAATCTTTCAAATCTGATAACTTACCCTTAGCCTTTAAGATCTGCATTCCTTTTGTACTCATATGGCCTAGCCAATTATGCCACATGCATGCATTTGAATATGAAATAGATAACATAGAAAAGGAATCAATAACACAGGTAGATAAATACAATGTATCTACCTTCCTACCTCTTTCCACAAAAAAAGCACCCTTGGTGACTTTCCAAGAGTCTGGTGTGAATGTAACCATGCAACCAGTTTCACCTAGTTTCCCTACAGAAATAAGATTCTTCTAGAGGCTTGGCATATGCCTCACATCTTTCAATACCCATGTATTTCCATTCTGTAATTTTACATGAACTTCCCCTTTACCAATAATACTGTAAGGTTCATCATCACCTAAATAAACATGCGCAAAATTGCCATGGACATAATTTCTAAAATAACCCTTATTAGGGGTTGCATGGAAAGAAGCTCCTAAATCTAAAACCCATGATTTTATTCTATTATCCAAAGAAATAATAAGAGCATCTTGCATTACCTTTGCTGCAATATTTTCCTTTTTATTTGAATCTTTGCCTTTGTTTGGGTGTTGGTTCTTTTTATCCTTTGACCAACAATCTTTCTTTGTATGTCATTTCTTTTAACATTTCCAACAGGTAATTCCCTTACCTCTAGATTTAGATTTGTCATCCCTTGACTTTGATTTCCCATTATTCTTACTCTTGGATCTCTCCTTCTTCCTGTCTCTATTTTCTACATTCAAAGCATTCCCAGATGATGATTCCTCTGTACTTTTCCTGCGAATTTATTCATTCAAGATTATATTGACCACATCATCAAACTCCAAAATATTATTAGCAGATGTTTTATTACTAACCATCATTACCAAGTTATCCCAACTATACGGCAAAGAATATAAGAATAAAGTGCTTTCACTTCATCATCAAATGGAATATCAACTGATTTTAACTAATTTACAATAGATCAAAAATCATTCAAATGACTAGATGCAGATCCACCTTCATGCATCTTAGAACTAAATAGTTTCTTCATCAAATAAACTTTATTTGAAGCACTATATTTTTCATATAAATTAACAAGAGATTTCATTAACTCTACCATAGAAGTCATTTCTGTAATATTGGAAGCCACGGATACTGTCAGGCTCAATCTCATAGATCCCAAATCCTTTATATCAAGAATCTTCCATTCTTCATCAGTCATCTTCGTAGGTCTAGACTTTTCATCCAACGATAAGTACAAATCTATTTGATACAAATAATCCTCAATCTGCATCTTCCATAATTGATAATTTTGGTCGTCAAACTTCTCTACCTTGTATTTTTTTCTTCTGCCATTTTTTTAGCTCCCACTCAATCAAAAAACCCACTGTGAGTAAATTTGTCAACACATAAAACCCTCAAACAAAGCTTTGATACTAGTTATTGGGGTTAGCAAAAGGTTGTACATATAATATATCAGATCTAAGCATACATGCAATAAAAACGGATATTTCCGAGTAGATGGCCTAGGAGTTTTTTTCATTCATCTTAGCCTTGGGCATACCCAAGGGGCTAACGACATTAGATGCTATTGGGTATAGATGACTTATTACCACATTAATTTTTTGTTATATTTTGTTGTTGACATTAAGTGGGCGACTTGGTGGTAATAATTGTTATATTTTGTCGTTGAGGGGGCTCATAGTATTTTATTATTCTATTTCTTCGTTGGGGTGACTTATGGTACTTTATTATTCTATTTCTTTGTTGGGGTCACTTAAGTCACTTTTAGTCCCACATGGAGCTCCCAACTTGGAAAAAGGTAATGAAAAGTTATATAAGGAGATTTGGGGAGTGTTATAGCACATTCTTGCATGCACACTTATGATTGTCATTGAGAAATTGTTGATTGCTATCATCTAGCTTGTGGATTAAGATCCCACAAGATCCCTAGCTTCGGTGGTGAGAGATACATTCCTAACTAGTAGGGAATTATTCGGTGGTGAAAGATCCACCCTAGCTTATCATTTTGGAGTTGATTCAGGGCTGATTTTCAGAGATTAATTTCAGAATTTTCAAATAAGGGTTTGGAATATTTTTGGGGTTTTTGTGGAGAAAAATCAAGGGTTTTCAGATCTAATTTGTGGCAGCGATTAGAGTAGATTTTGGCGCCATATTTGGAGACACTTTTAAGGGTTTTTGGTCTCTTCCCAAGGGGAGCGACCCACTTTGGGATTTTGTAGCTATTTTTGGGAGGGTTTCAGTGTTTTGTTTCTAGATCTGGAGGTTGGGATTTTTTCTATATCATTGGTAGATGTTATTTCCAGAAATTCAGATTTTTATCTATTTTCTAAGGTTTTATCTACTCAATTTCAAATTTGTAGCAGTGTTTTTATGGGCTTCCAAGTGTCATTTTCTAGATCTGGAGGTTGTGTTTTCATTCTCAATATTAATAGATGTTATTTCCCAAGTTTCATAACTTTTTCATGCATATTTGAGGAGATATGAATTTTTGAAGTTTCCTAGCTGCCTACGGCATTATGTAATTTTCTGGTAGTAATATATTATTCCAAAAATTCCAAAAATATTTTTCTAGTGTTTATTATTATTATTGCAAGCTTCCCTCAAAATTTCATGCACTTTGGGAAAGTATTTTGTGAGATATCAATTAAATACCATTCGTTGCCCTAACTGGTCATTTTCTATAAAAATCAAAAAATTTACTTTGCTGCAATTTTCATATATTTTGTGTATTTTCAAGTGGTATCCCACAAGGGATATTTCAGTGGTATCCGAGCTATTGTTCCTCTAGCTTGTGTGGGTTAAATATGGTAGATTGGAAAGATCTCAATGTGGGTTTTATGAAGAAAATGTTCATCAACATGGTGAAACAACAAAAAACCACTAACCTTTACTTTAGCCAGCTCACTTAGAGTTTGAATCAAAGAAAATTTGGGGACAATAATGGAAAAATGTGAGAACAGTGATAAAGGGCAACTTATAGAGGTGATTGATGAGGATTGTTGTTGGAGGAAATACCAATCTTTGAGTAAAGGTTTTAGAGATAATTTGTCATTTTTAGATTATTGCATGATGAAGATTGGTAGCAAGCCTAAGCAAGATCATCATATTTCGCTACCTGAATTACAAAAGAACTCATTTGAACAACCAATAACAACACCACATGAGGTAATTTCAGATGATGGAGATAATGTTGATCCAAAGATGATTGAAGACCAAGTGAAAGAAGAAGAAGCTTCTAGAGAAAAAGGTATGACTTTTAATGAGCAAAATATTTGTGGCAAGAAGGAACAAACATGGGATGGTTGGTTGCAAAATTGAAAAAGATATTTCAATCCAAAAGGTACCTGTCAATCCTCTAAAGAATAAGTCATTATCATATGGGATGGATTTACCAAACAGTAATAAGCATAATTTTGTGAAAGGTGTTGATTCTTGTTCCACTTATTCTCCATCTAAAATCATGAATCACAATAGGGATGGTGTTGTTTTTGAGGTTTCTAAATCATCAATCGAAGGTGAACCTTTTGATGATATTATTTAAAATCATGTTAGTAGTAGCATGGATTTATTTCATCATCTTCATCCTATATCATTACAACAGTTTAATCATGATGGTATTCAACCTATTATCGATAAAAATGCTAAGAATTTGGTACATCAAATTCAATTCATCATGAAGACAAAGAGTAATGATCTTCTTTATGAAGAGATACAAGAGAAGCAAAGATGGAATACCTTACATGATACAAGGGTTCATGGGCATTATAAGGTATGGGATCCTGGTAATATGTTGTAATTATCCAAAACTATCAATTCTAATTTTGAAAACTTTGTGACTGATTAAATAAGCAATAGAAGGAATTCAAATGTGTCTTTTTGGATTACAAGTGTTGGCAAGCATGATATATTCATTCGAGACTCCGGTGCAAGAAGGGAGAGTACCTCTTAAGGTACTAGCATTGGTTTTGTGATTGCTAAAAAGGGTAAGAGAATATTTTTTAATCAGCTTCAGCCTTCTGGAATGTGTATAACAGTAGTTATAAAGAGAGGAGAAAATGATTTATTAATAGAGCCCATGACTTATTTTTATACCAGCTACATGGTGGAACCCTTAGAAGGGTTAGTGGGGTCATTTGGTCCTCAAAGTGCTCAAAGAATCAAAGTGCAATTTACTGTTAAAAAAGAAGAGTTGAATTCAAGGTGCATTCATGACTTTAGCATCCTAAGGTATGAGAATGGTTACGATTTTCCTAGCTTGTTGAGTTCTACTATGTTGTTGCCATGTTTCCATTATTTGGGACAACATTTACATGCTTGGATTATTGAGGAAGACTATTTCATAATCACGTCTCAAGGTATGCTAGATGGAATAAACACATCCTCCATTCACATTGCTTGATTCAGCTAATAAGCATATGTTGGCAAAGAAAATAATGTAGGAGCCCATGATATTGAAAGTACATGAGGTATGTGGTATATTTATTGCGGTTGAATTTTCTAGAGGTAAGACTATTTTTGGGATGTAATGGTTTCATGATGTTAAGGAAGATGATGATGCATGGGTTGACAAATCAAATGAGAATGAAGATGTTGATCCTATATCAGAAATTATAAGTTGCAAAGGTATGATGAGCATCCCCAATTATGTTATTTCAGATGTGTTGTCTTCTCTCATGACAAGAATCAATGGGTACACCAAAAGGTATGAAGTTCCTTATGATAAAGTTTATGGATGCACAAGTTCTAATGTTGATTTCTCTTTCTCTTGCATTTACGATGAAATGAAAATATGGGGAAAGAGAATAAAATATGATGAGGGAGCACCCATGTGAATTCCCAACATAGAAGGAATTGATGAGTTATGTCCATGGAAAGACATGTCTTTCATAAAGAAGGTAACTCATTTCTTTATTGTCATTAAGAGATGTGAAGTACTTGAATGTGTTTGTACATTTGGGTTACTTGAAGTTGGAATCATTAATTGGACATATTGGCTTCCATCTTTTGGGAAATTTTCATTCATCCCTTATGTGGATAAACTGAAAATTTTTAAGGAAAATAAAGAAATCATATTTCATGGTATACAAGTGTAGATTGCAAAAGATTTGATTGGTGAAGAAAGAAGCATGTCGTTGCAGCGGTTGAATTGTGAAGGAACTCAACCTCTTGTGGATCATGGTGACATCACAAGGTATGAGACAAGTGGGATATATGATGACTCCTATTATGATGGATTTTTTGCTACAGACAAAGAGCACACCATGATGACTTATGTGGAGAGTGAGTCAGATGATGTTGAATTGGGGAGTGAGTCAGATATGATGGAGACTTTGACTCTAGATGGGGTGAGTGGAGTCATGGATGTGGGTGTAACCAGTAGTGTTGCACATGAGACAGTTACAGAGATTGGGATTACAGGTTTAGATCATCTGAATTTATCATTATGTTGGTTATCTAAGGTTTCGGTAGACTGGAGATCTCATTTGCTTGTTGAGTACTCCAAGAACCGACACACTTGTGAGATTCTGGATGGTCACATACAGGATGACAACTACAGATTGGAGGATGAGATGATCTTCTATCAGGGTAGATTGTATCTTGTGTCAGATTCATGGTTGAGGATGGAGATATTGTGACACGTACATTGTTCTTCTGTGACTGGGCACTTGAGCTTCGATGAGACCTACATGTTCATGTCAGAGAGGTTCATATGGCATAGGTTGAGGGAGGATATCCTCAACTTTATACAGTCATGTACGGTTTTTCACTATGACAAGTCAGATCTTACGGGTTCATCATTTTTTGAGTCGACATGGGATAACACTCCTATGTATTTTACTGCTTCTATGCCTAGTGAGCACTTCTCCCATGTGATATTCAGTGGAGAGACAAAATTGACTCATGGTTATTCAGTAGGTTCACATTCAATGTAGGAGGTGGACTATGTGAAGCTGATATTGTTGGTTGAATGTCTACTAGAGTCTTGGGACTTTTCCCCCACGGGACACATTGAGATACATTATGAGGATCCTTGCTCTCACACGAGTGTAGGTCATGTGGGAGAGTTAGCACCATTTTTGCATATACAAGTTGTTTCACAGGTTGATCTAGGGGATTCTACAGGATTCAGAGTGGACTTTCATACCCAACCGTTGATTGGAGAGGCAGTGAGTGATCACATGATGAAAACCTTGTATTGACAGGGATTGGATAGATTGGTAATTTCGGTGTGGGTATCAGTGGAGAGTTGATGTGGGCATCATACTACTTCAGGAGCAACATTGTTCTCTACACAGTATGGAGAGCATGATTACTACATGGGGTGTCTTGGTTACCTCAGATCACACCGATCATTGGTTGATTACAAGGTAAGGTGGAGAAACCTTCTCTGTGGTATTCAGTTTCTACATCATGGCAAGATAATGCTTGGGGTCAAGCATTTCTTGGGAGGGGAGGACTGTAATGTCCCCAATTCTAAGAAAATGGCCTAGGAGTTTTTTTCATTCGTCATAGCCTTGGGCATACCCGAGGGGCTAACGACGCTGGAGGCTATTGGGTATAGATGACTTATTACCACAGTAATTTTTTGTTATATTTTTTTGTTGACATTAAGTGGGTGACTTGGTCGTAATAATTGTTATATTTTATCGTTGAGGGGGCTCATAGTACTTTATTATTCTATTTCTTCATTGGGGTGACTTAGGTACTTTCTCATTCTATTTCTTCGATGGGGTCACTTAAGTCACTTTTAGTCCCACATGGAGCTCCCAACTTGGAAAAAGGTAATGAAAAGTTATATAAGGAGATTTGGGGAGTATTAGAGCACATTATTGCATGCACACTTATGATTTTCATTGATCAAATGTTGATTGTTATCATCTAGCTTGTGGAGTAAGATCGTACAAGATCCCTAGCTTTGGTGGTGAGAGATCCATTCCTAACTAGTAGGGCATTCTTCGGTGGTGAAAGATCCACCCTAACTTGTCATTTTGGAGCTGATTCAGGGCTTATTTTTAGAGATTAATTGCAGATTTTTCAAAGAAGGTTTTGGAATATTTTTGGGGTTTTTGTGGAGAAAATTCAAGGGCTTTCAGATCTGATTTGTGGTAGTGATTAGAGCAGATTTTGGTGCCATATTTGGAGAAAATTTTGAGGGTTTTGGGCCTCTTCCTAAGGGGAGCAACCAACTTTGGGATTTTGCAGCTATTTTTGGGAGGTTTTCAGTGTGCCGTTTCTAGATCTGGAGGTTGGGATCTCTTCTATATCAGTGGTAGATGTTATTTCTAGAAATTCAGATTTTTATCTATTTTCTAGGGTTTTATCTACTCAGTTCCAAATTTGCAGCAGTATTTTTAAGGGCTTCCAAGTTTCATTTTCTAGATCTAGAGGCTGGGTTTTCATTCACAATATTAATAGATGTTATTTCCCAAGTTTCATAAATTTTCCATGCATATTTGAGGAGATATGAATTTTTTAAGTTTCCTAGCCGCCTAGGGCATTCTGTAATTTTCTGGCAGCAATACATTATTCCAAAAAATTCAAAAAAAAAATCTAGTGTTTATTATTATTATTGCAAGCTTCCCTCAAAATTTCATGCACTTTGGGAAAGTATTTTGTGAGATATCAATTAAATATCATTCGCTGCCCTCGCTGGTCATTTTCTGTAAAAATCAAAATTTTTACTTTGCTGCAATTTTCATATATTTTGTGCATTTTCAAGCGGTATCCCACAAGGGATATTTCAAATTCACTTTTGTAATATTGGAAGCCACGGATACCGTCAGGATCAATCTTAAAGATCCCAAATCCTTTCTATCAAGAATCTTCCATTCTTCATCAGTCATCTTCGTAGGTCTAGACTTTTCATCCAACAATAAGTACAAATCTATTTGATACAAATAATCCTCAATCTGCATCTTCCATAATTGGTAATTTTGGCCATCAAACTTCTCTACCTTGTATTTTTTTCTTCTGTCATTGTTGTAGCTCCCACTTAATCAGAAAATCCACTATGAGTAAATTTGTCAACACATAAAACCCTCAAACAAAGCTCTGATGCCAGTTATTAGGGTTAGCAAAAGGTTGTACATATAATATATCATATCTAAGCATACATGCAATAAAAATGGATATTCTACCAAAATAAATATACAAAACAAGAGATATAAATCAACACTAAATTTAACGTGGTTCACCCAGTGTGAGATACATCCACTAAGAAACAAGCCAATCTATTATCCAAAGATTTCAGAAGATATACAATGAAGATCTAAAATCTTCCACACCTCTCAGATGTACAATACTTTCTTTCTCTCAAGCTTCTCCTTCCTCTCCAATAATTCTCTCTCACACAATTATTCTCACAATAATCATCAATTCTTACAATCCTCTTACTTCTAAACCCTAGCTTTCATGTTTATGTAGGCATATACAAACATAGGGCACTTAGCCATGCAATTACAATCAATATATCTGCTTTAATACTAAATTGAGATCTAATCCTCGAGAGTTAAATAAAACACTCCCACACAGGTAACCGATGCCGGTTAGCCCTAAACGATGTTGGTTCCTCCTTGCATGACCAATGTCGGTCATAGGTGACCGATGCCTGTCCCTTCATAACCAATGTCTGTTACCGTGTTTTACAACAATTTTAATATAGCATGCTAATCTAAAGTAATTGAGCTCCACAACTCAACAGTTAAAGTGAGTGGATCTCTAAGAGGACAATGGTGTTATAATGTTGGAGGTAATGATAGACTAAGGTCACACAATTGTAGTAGGTACTATTGGCTTACAACATGTTTTAGCAAGTTGATCAAGTGTTTAGATGAATGGATTGGAAAAGGATATGAATGGATGTGATGATAAGATTGGATTAGATGTAAAGGGATTTGGATATTGGATGGAAGGAGGATGGATGGGAAGGAAATAATATATGTGTGCAGGCGATGAAGTATGTACTCAATCCATTTTTAGATGTTTGGTATTTGTAGAGGGATTAAATGATTTGTGATTGGGTTGAGTGGTTGGGAAGGTAGGATCAATGAGAGGGGTGGTAGAAATGGGTTGTGGACAAGCAGTGGGAGGATCATTGTTATTGTTAAGTTTATACCCTAAGCCTAAATGACCTAGATTTTAATGAAGGGAGCTGGGTTTGTGAATGCCTTATTTGTGGATGCCTAAGCCTTTGCCTCAATGTTTCATATTAGTGAACATATTTTTGGCTATAGGATATGAATTGGATGGTGTAGATGATTCCATATGATCATCATGATACTGGAGAATTGTAATTTTTTCATCCGCTAATAGGATGGATTTAACGAAGGATCATGGATGAGATTTGTTGTGATTTTTAATCAGTGAGGGATGTTTGGATGTACGATGAGATTTAGATGGATGAAATTGTTTGGATATCAAGTGGGGTTTGGATGATGGATGATGGTTGGGGAGAGGATTGGGATGGAAAGGTGGTGGATAAAGAGATACAGGGATAAGAATTCCTTGGTTAATGAGGGTTTGGATATAAGACCTAAATTGCATGCAATGATTGGTCAAATGTCCATGGGTGTGATGGAAGTATTAATAATAGTGTTCCCGATACCAAGATGGTTTTGGAAGGTTTTTATTGGGTGATTTGATTAGGGGATGGAATATCATGTTGAAGGTTTTTAAATGATGGAAGATGGTGGTCAAGGATTCTCTTAAAGGAGTGAAGTGGCTTGGGTTAAATGGTTTGGAGGAAAAGGAAGTAATGGTTTGGAAGGAGTAGGAAGTAAAGGTGTAAGATTATGAGGATTATGAGATGATTTGGTTGATTTGGATTTATGATTTGGATTAAATTATTGTGGCTTGTAGGATGAAGGATATGGATTAGGCCTGGGGGCCAAAGTAAATGATTTGGGCTTGGAGGTCGAAGTAGATTAATGTGATTTTGGATTGGTTAGACCATGTGGTTTTGAGGTTGATGGTTGTGGCTTAGAATTAGATTGTTTAGGATTAGTATATGTAGATGAAGGGGATGGGTGTGATATGGGTGTCACATGAGATTTGGGTGATGTTGGGGATGAAGGATATTTTGGAGACAGGTGTGGTGTAGAAACCACATTAGATTTAGTCGATGAAGGTGGCATATGATCCTCGTTAGATTGGGTAGGAGATGGGTGGGGAGAGGATTAGTATTGGTTTTGTTAGATTTGGGATTTGGTGATTTAGGAGTCACTTTAGATGTTTTAGGATTAGGGGATGGTGGAGATGAAATAGAATTAGATGATAGAATAGTGTTAGGTTTAGGTGATGAAGCGGGTGATCTAGGGTTAGGTATGGATGAAGAGGATGGGGGTGGCATATGAACCACATTAGATGGTTTAGGATTGGGGATAGAAGAGGATGAGGGTGACTTAGGAGTCACGGTAGATGAGATATCTTTGAAAGGATTAGGTGTAGGTGACGGAGGGGACTAAATAGGCTTAGGGACTAAATTTGATGGTGGATTAGGGATTGTGGGACAATCTAGGAGAAAGTTCGTAGGATCAGATTAGGATGATGAGGATGACGAGGATGGAGGACTAATATGGGATGTGGGTGATATTGATTTAGAATTAAGTTGTTGTGGATATGTGAATGGTACTCGATGATAGGTTTTAGGAGTAGAGGTTTTGGATGGTGGTGGATTATTTGTATGAGTTTTGATGGGACGAAGATGTAAGTCGTGATGATTGATAAGGGATTTGGAGATTGGGGTATGGGGTGGTTGTGTGCGTTTGGGATTGGTGGCTAGATTAGCAATGACATAAAGGAGGTCCTCTTGGTCTAGGAAAAAGTTGGTGAGTTGGTCAAATTCGGTGTAATTATATTGTGAGGATAGTGGTTTATTTTGTTGAGTTTGAGGTGTGGATTTAAATGATTTGGGGTCCTCAAAGAGGAATTCAATGGGGTGAGTAGTAGGGATATTGGGAAGGGAAAATTGTGGATGGGGTTGATTGTGAGATGATGGTTTAGGGGGTGATTAGTTGATTGAAGATTGAAGATTGGATATTTTTTTATTAAGATGTTGGATGATTTCTAGGATATTAGGATCAATGTGGGACAGTTGATTTGGATGAGGAGAGGATTGGTTAAGGTAGGATGTGAGGTTTGAGATTTGTTTGTTAATATGTTGGATGGTGTGTGGGAATTTGTGGTCAAAGTGAGGTGGTTGACTTTGATGGGTGAGGGATGATGGGATATCTTAGTTAATTGATTTAGAAAAGATATAGGGGTTTGCATGTTATTTTGGAGAGGATGAGGATTGAGGATCAAAGGCCATGGTTAGATAAGATGTGTGGGTGATTATTTTTGGATTAGGAGTTATGGTGTTGGGATTAGGATTTGGATGTTGTTTGATTAAGGATGGTGATAGGATTATGGTTGGGATCATGTGATTAAGGAAGGATGTTTTTGATAATGTTTGATTAATTAATGTAGACACCTAAATTTTGCTTTTGCAATCTTATTTCCAAATGCACGCAAATCACTCTCATTCTTACCAATTCTATTATAATTAGTGATTTCTCTAATTAACTAATTTTTCTTACCATTTTGGCCAATTAACAGCACAATGTTGATTGCCTAACCTCTTTCGCATTCAGGATGCCACTTTATGATGAATTGTAAGTCAAAATCCTCTTCTAAACAAACAATTAGAAATTATTAGCTAATTAGACCTATTTTACCCTTATTTTAGTCAATATACCCTACTATTGGCTTAAACCCCTCTTCCAACCACTCAAAATCACCTCACTTCCTTCCAAAACGTCTCAGCAAGATTCAAAAGCTTATCCTAGCCTCTTAATTGACCCTAAGTGGTTGATTAAGGCTCCTCACATCCTAATCACTTGATAATTCACTAATTGTGATTAGAAAAGCTTAATCATGATTAGCAATTCTTAATATTATTTGTACTTTTAGTCCCACATGCACCAAAATGCAAGTTTTCCTCAAAGGAAAAGCTATAAATAAGACTAATTACTACCTTCTAATGTTACACCATGCTTTGATTTGCATCTCATATAAGAAATATGATATATATCCAAGCTTAATCCTTGCCTAAAGGTTTGAATGGGGTTAGTAGATGGATATCCAAAATGACCATGTAGTCATTTGGAGAGGCCATTTCACCTTATTTGGAGTAGCAATCATACCAATTTGATTACCCTCTTAGATCTATTTAGGTGTTAGCTAGTTTAGTAATTCAATATATTAGTAGGCATGATTAACTAGATTTTGAATTATATTCATGTTAGTTACCATTCCATTAAGCTTGTATCTTTAGTGTTACTTTCCTAGACTTAATCCTTGGCTATAGATGGCAATGGTGTTAGCCTCCCTTAATTAGTCATGTTATTTACTTTATAGAGTTTAGGGTGTTTTCATTTGGCACGCCCGGTGGTAGCATACCCCATTGCATTCATTTTTTAAAGCTTTTTAACTTAGTTTCAAAGTTTTTCATTTCAAGTTTTCTAGATTATTTTCAAGCTTTCTAGATTAAATTCAAGTTTTTTATATTAGTTTCAAGATTTCTAGATTAAATTCAAGCTTTCTAGAGTACATTTTCAAGCTTTTTAGATCAATTTAAATTTTAAATAATTGTTTAAATTAAATTAGTTGTAGTTTCTTTGTTTTCATGTTCCTTGCAGAATTCAACGAGGCAAAGTGTTGTCAAAATTCCCTCAAAAGGCCAAAGATTTGATCTTTTTGAAAAATTCCTTGTCAAAACTTGTGTTTTGACCACCTATAGGAAGGTGTGTGCCTATGCACTATTGTGTGCACATATGCTCTATTGTGTGCACTTGTGCACTATTGTGTGTGCCTTTACACTACTGTGTGTGCATGTGCTCGACTGTGTGCACATGTGTTCTACTATGTGCATTTGTGCATCACTAGATTTTGGTCTCTGAGTGTAACTTGCACCTGTGCATCAAAGTGTGTGCCTATGCATCAAAGTGTGCACTTGTGCATCAAAGTGTGTGCCTGTGCATCACTGGATTTTGGTCTCTGAGTGTAACTTGCACCTGTGTTTCAAAGTGTGTGCCCACGCCTCTCTAGTCATACCTATGCAAACTGGACTATTTAAATTTGACAGAGGTATGCATGTGCATTAAAGTGTGTGCATGTGCATCAAGGTATGCGCATGTGCATCAAAGTGTGAGCCAGTGCTTACAAGGGCGTACTCGTGCTACACTGAGTGCATAACCTATCTTTCGGAGACCGTAACTTTTGCTCCCGACCTCGAAATGAATCCATTTTTTTGCGTTGGAAAGGTATTGAAGTGAATTATGCAATGGTAACATAAATTTTGGTTTCAGAGTTTAAAATATTTAGGGTTTAAATTTTTAATAAAATTAGTCATTTTCTAACACATTTGCTTAGGGTTTGATGAATGATTTCATTTTCACACTTTGTATGAGTTTGGGATAGGATTGTGTATGATATTCTCTTGCACCTTGTGTGATATTGAGAATCAAAAGAAACTCTAAACCAGTTTTTGCTTATTTGGAAGTAATTAGAAACAATCATCATTCATTTTTTGTGCTTAAGGGTATAAACTTTCATTTTTAACATATACTTGATCTTTTAGTTTAAGATATTTTTCGCTTGATAAATAATCAAGGATAAAATTTGTGTATGATCTCCTCTTGCACTTAGTGTGGTCTTGGAAATCAAAAGAAATTTTAGTCTTTCATTAAGAAGCACTTGGCTTAATTGGGAATAAACCTTATTTTGAAATATTTTAGGGTAGTTAGTTGATTTACAAGTTTTTCATCTAGTTGGGTTACTTGTTGTGTATGCTCTTCTCTTGCACCTAGTGTGATCTTGAGAATCAAAAATAACATTTAATCCTCTTTCTATGATATTGTAGATCTTTTTGAACTATTAACCATTTGTGTGAAAGACCTAATGCTAGTCAAAGAAATGAGGGCTCTCTTCAAACCAAAATCTAACATTCATGTGTGTTGTAGGTTTCCAACAACGATCTAAACCAAATTTCTTAATCCAAAATATAAAAAACACACCAACACACCATTCAAAACACTATATTGCACGTTTCGGTTAAGATCTACGACTCATCTGCTTTAAACTAGGACATAACCCCTTTGGCATAAGTCTTAAGCTACAACAATTAGGTTGGTCCTAGGAACCCCAAAGTAGTTCACGCAAGAGGAAACTTTGTGAACGAAACGAGAAATTACTCCACACTACGAAATTGACTAGTACGCCTTGAAAGATTAGAGTCAAAACTATCTCTATTGTGACCCCAGTGATAATACAACTGAACACACTAGTTGCTCATTGTATTAGAAGGGGGTAAAGTAAATCTGAGATAATTTAAGATTAGTCAGTATGACTTTCTTGGTAAATCGAGCTTGCAGAGGTTATTTGTGACACATAAAGAGAGAACCCCTAGGAAAGCTTTCCAACTTGGAGCCAATTTTTTCTTAGTTGTTACATTTGAGCACTCTCACAAAGTGAAAACTTTGATGGATTCAAACTCATATTTTTCAAACAAGGGAAATAATCTCTTAAATTTGAAACCGCGTGATATTTAATCACGAAGTTTAATTAGTGTTACGTTGTCCTAGTTTTTCACTTATCCTAAGACAAGGTGAAACTCTGCCAAAGTTACACCAAGAATTTTTCATCACCACTTGGTTTGCTTCTTTGTTTTCTCATTGTTCATTTGGAGACAAAAGAAGAACAAACATATATGGATACCTTCTAAAAATAATCATGTCCACCACTTTTGTATTCTTCTTGCATGACCAGGTTGTAATGCCGGAATGCAAGAGTTGAAAGTGTGAATGGTACGTCATCAATTTCTAGTATCCCCTCTTGTCTCAAAACCCATATTGAGACTTACTATCATTTGTAGTTAGGTGGTCTTATCATTGACTTCTTTTGAGTTGTTACATTGCCTGTAATATAGCCATACAATTGTGATATGTGCATCTTGTTTCCATTGTGAGCCTAAATCTCTAGATTGTATTGTTATGTTGCTTGCACACTTAATAATTTCTTGATATACTTAGGCATAATTTTTACATCTTAGCTTTGTCTTTAGTTTTGTGAGTGTTGAGGTTACTTTTTTATCATCGCTATAATGTAATTTTGATACTAAAATATTTCTTTCTTGCAAATCTTGATTACATGTCCAAATAGCGTTGTTACGTTGCTCACATTTGTATTGTCCATTTTACAAGACTTAGAGTTTGTTAGTGTTTAGAAACTAGTTTTTAGTATACCTTGTTACAGGATTACGTCGACACTTTCTTAGCATTTAGGTCTTATTTGTTTCAAACTTGGCCTAACTGGTGATATTGTGTTGTCACTATTTGGTTTCAAACCTATCTCAGATAAACATAGGGAGTAAACTTTTGTTGTGACTAAGTTTGAGTATTATACGTCATTGTACTGTCTTAGAAAAACTCGTGTCATATATTACCTTGTTAGGGTAGGTCATTCTTTATTTATTGGTGTCATTAGGTTCATATTGATCCTTTAGATTCATGACCATTTATTGTTTGGTATTCTTTGTAACAATTTGACGTTGTTACGCCACTTGGTTTATCCTAGGGCCCATGTTTTACAAATGTCTAGTTGGTTTCCGTTGTGCTGCCCAATCAACACAGGAATTCATTCCAATTGAAGGAGTTCAATCACTTTATCTCGGTCTAGAAATTTGTATCCCATAAACACTAACAATGACCAATTATCCTGAGGTTCCTTATACGTACGACACTAAGGAATCAAAGTTTTGACATTCCCATCAAAGGATGCCCATCATGGCTAAGCCTCATTTGGTCCTTTACGCTAGAGAACCCATTCAGGTACCCTGTTCCCCGCCTTCATCTCATTGTTGGTGGTATGGTTTGGACAATTCTGATCCAAATTATTATTCGGGTTCCCCCCTCTCTTCTTTTGATTCCAATCCAAATTGTTCTTCTGATTCTTCAGATTCACCTCGATCTTCTAAAAATTCTCATCAGAGCTATTCACCTCATTTAACTCTTGAGTCACAATCCTCCCTCTCTTCGCAAGACTCCCCTTATCATTCACCTAAATGACATCTTCATTTAAAGATATATGTGGCTCCAAAATCCATCAATCAAACATATAATTTGGTTCTTGAGCCGCGGTCCTCCCTTTCTTCACAGGACCTCACTTATTTGTCGCCTTGAAAACCTTTTCCTCCATTGAAGATTTGGGTGAATCCAAATTCTTCTAAAATGTTTCCTATGTCGCAATAATCTAAGTTGACACTTATGTCACAATCATCTACGTCGACTCCCATGTCACAATCTTCTAAGATGACACTCATGTCGCAATCATCCAAGTCAACCCCTACATCGCAATAACCTGCCTGGATGAGGGATCTTATTGCTCTACCAATAATGTGTCATCTTCTAGGAAAACCTATACCAAAATATTTCAAATCCGCGTCTTCTTCTAGTCGAGAGACATCCAAATCTAAATCTACTTCATCTCTTAAGTCATCATCGTCTCAATCTTCCATGCCAGCCGGACTCATTTCTTCCAGTCAACCTCCTATGGTCGACTAAAAACCCACACCGATCGATTCATTTTAGAATGAAGAAGTGATTAGTGTATGCTAGGAAAAATGCACTACTAACAAGGAAGTAAAATACCAATAACCATACCTCCTCCTTCGTGTTCCGTAGCAAACCTCGGAATGGGATAGGAAAGATGGATTGAGCCCTGATTGTGTGATATATAGGTGCTTTTCTTCAAGATGGAGTAAGACCTTCCTGCAACAATGATCCTCTTACTTTGCGCCAGATGGGAAAAAGGATTATGAGGCTATTTGGGCATTAGGACGAGGCAGAAGGATGTTATTTGTTCAAAGGATGCAAGAACTTAGATAGGGCATTCAAGCTTATTCTCTGTTTCTTTAGAGGGGAGGGGTAAGGTTGTATTTATATCCTGGGGGAGTGATTAACTTAGAGTAATTTAAGTAATTATGGTTTGAAAATGTGGGCAAGATTAGGCGAGTGGGGACCACGAAGAATGGGTGAGGATTTGATTTTGGATTTTTAATTCATAAGTGGAGGATTTTAGGTGAGTGGGGACCACAAAGAGTGGGTGAGGATTTGAATTTGAATTTTTAATTCAATATAGAAAAACATGGAGAATAATGACATGTGGTGAGGATTGGGTTATTTTTTGGGTTTTGAAATGGATAATTAATCAAATTATGTTTGATTAATTTGAAGTGTATTTTGTGGGAAATGAGGAAGGGAAATTAATTGATTTAGGACAGATGTGAAATTAGGGTGTCTACAATTAGAGAATTTATGAGGGTACATGAAAATTTTTCTCTAGAAATTTGTGAGCAAGAATACTCTTTAAGCCTTGATACGTTCACGTAGTGGGAGGAAGAAATTGATTCCTTTTGTCATAAAATAGAGGAAGACCCTAGGATCATCAAAATTTATCCTCCTCTTATTCTTTCGTCTTCACATTCTTCATTGGGTGATGAAATTCTTGTGTTTGACATTGATCCACAACCTATCTTTTCATTACCTAATCATTCTTTATCTATCAGGATTCCTCCATCACAATCTCACCTTGGCGCACCACCTAGTAGCCTATCGTCTTCTTCTTTATGTGGGTCCCCTCCAAGTAGCCCCACATCATTTATATGTGGATCACCTCCTGGTAGCCCATATTCATCTATTCTTGGGCCACATTCGAGTAGCTCATCATCTTCTACATATGGGACACCTCCAAGTATTCCTTTATCTTCATTTTATGGGACACCTCCTAATGGTAGTCCTATCATCTCTGTCTATCCTTGGGCCGCCTCCAAGAAGCCCTTCATCATCTTTATGTGGCTTACCTACTGGTAATTGTACGCACCCAAAATTACATGTACTACATTGTCTAAAAATGGTTACAAAAGTCCTCAATGATGATTCATATCCTTTCAGAAGGTGTTTGAGTTCCTAAACCCATTCGTAGTACATATTTATAACCTAAACACCATTACTTAACTTTTCCACACTTTCTTCTAGCTTCCCATTCATTTTTGTGAATTGTTTGGCCTTTAGTGTCAGGAGTGCCACCCTACCTATGCGGTAGTTCTGAAACCACCACCCAGGTAGGATGGCGGTCTTGTGACCGCCGCCCTGCGCAAGGTGGTGGTCTTGCGCACTTTTTCCAGAACTCTTCATGTGTTGTTTTAACATGCGTGATTTCACTTAACTTGACTTATAGGGTGTGTTTTTGAACCAAATTGCCTAAAAATAGTCTTGATCACATGGTATCCCATGTCGCAATCTTCTATTTTTAGATACGATTTAATTAGTTTGAACTACCTCTAAGTCGACTCCAATGATCACAATCTTCCAAGGTTGACACACTTGTGCATGAAGGCACATCCTAGCCAATTCCTATATAATCAATGCTTATATTCAAGCAAAAGCCCTATGAATTTTGCGTATCTTGCATAGTATTTCATCCATGATCCTATTGGAAATTGCATAACCAAGCTCTATTCACTTATGTTATCCCTCTTCCACTTGCATTGCAACCAGATTGCCTTCAAGCTGTCGTTTCTCAAGTCATCATCTTCTCAATGTTGCATGCCAGTTGCATTCCCAATTTCTTCTAGTCAATGACTCCCATGGACGAAGAACAAAGAAGGATTCCGGTTGATTTCTTTGAGGGGACGAAGAACATGATACAACCAAATTTTCCATGAGCTCTTGCTTATCCAGGTAATGGACATTATTTGCTTGTTTGCTTCATTTGATTCAAGTTATCAATTCTGAGTTCGATTCATTTCAAATACATATCAAATAGAGTAGAAAAATTGATTCCTTTTGTCAGTTAATCAGAGCAATTACAAATAGAGAAAATCGAACTTAGAAATCTTGCTCTTTGACATTACTAGGGAAGTAGTGGGGACATAATAGCTCTTCTAGAGTTATGTAAGGCTTTGTTCTCTACCTCTGAGGTCCAGGGTTCCTAAAAGGGTCTTCTGATTACCCAATTAGTTCTAGTTGTCTTTAGATCTAGATTCACATACTACATCAAGTAATTAACTACAACCTTGGATGATTACTTGGTAGCCCATTAATCTTCGTTCTATCTGTGGGCCACCTCTAGGAAGCTCATTGTCATCTATGTGTGGCCCACCAAAAGATAAAAAATATTTACTTTTGCTAGATTAGTTTGCTTTCATTGTTCTTGTTTGCCCCTCATACTCTGCTAAATAACAAAAAAATAGTTTAGAGATTTCCTCTAATAGTTAGTTTGCTTGGGCCAAGATCCTAATAGCAATATCATCTTTGCATGACCATCATTGGTTCCACATCCAAGAGAAAATGTTCAGTCTGTCGATCCATTGGTCCCACAACCCAACGTAGCCTGATCTTGTTGACTATACATTGATACAAGTTTACACTTGTTAGTTCTTACATCTTCACCTGTTAGGGCCGTATTCTAAGAAGTCCTAGAACAATTAAAGACTATGGGAAACATCCTGGTAGCTGATCAAGCCTACGATTAGTGGATTGTTCCTAGCAACACGGCTTGATTACGCATATGACCATACAAAGACCGCAACCTCCACGAGTTCACGGTTGTGGTCCCCAGGTCCCACAACCCAACAAGCCTGCTAACCAATTAAACATTGACACTGATTTATGTGCACTGGTATTTAGATCATCATTACTTCTACTTGACATTGTTGCACAACTTTCAATCTTGAACATAACAACCGATTAGGCTCAGGATTTCTAGACTAGACCGGAAAACCTCCCATAGACCTTGTGGTTCCATTATGCCTCTAGTTCTCACTTTCACGACCTTGTCTTGAAATCTATACGAGGTGTCTGCATGTCACTTTCGGTGTGTTCCACAACCAGTAGATAGAATCTCGAAAGAGCTCAATATCGACTGGAGACTATGAGTAGTTATTTTATCTGACCATTCCATTACACCACTTCAACTTAGGAAGGATAATCTGAATCCTTGGACTAAGCAAATCACACGATATTGCGTCCTTGATAGACATAAGGTTGCACTAACGTTAGCTTGTTGGATCGCTACCACAGCCATACATGACCATTGTCCATTCAACACTGGTTGTCCCGACACGACCTCGGGAAGTCGAGTGCAAAGAAGGTCACGTGTTGATTTTCTTTCGTACAGTAACCCATTTTCTTCTGTAGGTGGCTCACCTCAGAGTAGCCCCTATTCGTCTATACTGGGGGCACGTGCTTATACAACTCTTCCTACCATGTTCGATCCCATGGGTCATATCCTAGTTAGCCCATTCTTTTTCTATATATGGTGAAATTTACCTCCATGGTATTCGTTTGGCCTTCATCTTTCATCATCTTAGGGCCACATCCTAAAGCAGCCTTTTATCTTCAGTCTATAGGACACCTACTGGTAGCCCTTCCTCCTCAATTCGTGGACCATATCCTTTATTTCCATCATATTGTCCTTCTATCAATGATTGTAGGAATCCCACTGTCATTTCTCACATCAATTCTATTCATCCACTTTCTTCTCCTGCTTCTCGAGATTAGAAAATTCAAGTAATAACTTACAAGAAACACAAGCAGTTCCTTTATCCAACTACGATTAAAACTTCCAAGAGCTAAATCTCCCAACAATTCAAACTGATCTATAAATATCTCTTGGGGTATTTCCAAACATCGATTCATCGAGTGCCAATCAATGCACCCATCAAGTATGGTGCAAAGTACAGAAACCTTTGAATAGGGACCTCAAGTTCCCACACATAAAATCCACATTTCATGATAAATCGCAGTCATTTGTTGAGTATGAGCTCACCACAATCATTGAGCTTGGGGATAATATGACTCTTTATAAACAAACACGCTTAATCTCCCTAATCAAGGAAATCACAAACATTGTTGTTGGATCTTATCACACAGATTGATATTGATCAGTCCCACTTTTCAAAAAAGACAAAAAATTACAAAAAAAGAAAAATCATTTCAAAAAATATCAAAGGTAAAGATCAAACATTGCAATCTAGTATATTGCCATACAGTCATGGATGTTACTTTCTTCAAACTCTTACTCTAGTTCTCTATCTTGTCTGCAAGTCTTCCTACCATTTGGCTCATCCCTTCAATGATCATTGTGAGGCTAGCCAATATCACACGCATTTTGTGACATTCTATCTTCGTATCAGTATCCATTTGGCCTTGGTCTTAAATCACCTTGGTAAATTAAAGAACGCCTAATCTTATAGAGATCCTATCACAATTTACATCTAATAAACTTGTTGTGAATAAATTTTTGGATATATTTGTTGACACTAGCCAATGTTGACATCACAATCACTTCCACCTCCTTCCATCAAGCCATCAATAGTTCTTAACCCCTTGTCAAACAAGAGATATGAAATAAGTTTTCAGAAAGCAAAACAAAATCAATCAAATCAAAAAGCAAAAACAAATTGCCTATAATATTCCCATCTAACATTGGGGTATTTGCAATCTTCTACCTTTCCTTGGACGCATGTTTGCAGTGGAAATATTCTGACCCTTGAGAATCCTAAATGAATCTGTATCTGGGGCTATAACTTGCTTAAAATCCTGAAAACATAGCAGATATACGACTCTTTCTAAAAATTCACAAAACATTCAAATATGTTTCTTAAAAACTCCAAAACAGTCCCACAAATCTGTTTAAGGGTAAAATCTTAAGTCATGTCAGTGAAATGATCAAATATTCCCTTCTCAAAGGTAATAAAGTTCCACTTCACATTTGGATTTATGAGAAAACATGATTAGTTTTTACCATGTGTCTTTTTCTTGCACCCTTTTTCAGACTAATATAACTTTCAAAGTTCCTATTCGCTTGTTCATAGACTTCGTGTCTTTGTGCATAACACATGTGTGCCCACGTTATTCTGTAGCACCAGGCACATGCCTGCTATATTCACAAAATTTTGTTGTTGCATAGGCTACTAAAAAACATTCAGAACATAATGTGTATAGGTGCTTTCCTTTGATTCCATGATTTGTGGGCACCTTTGCCTAATTTCTTACTTAACAATTTCCATAATTTCTATCATTGTATCTTGGCCACACGATGCGTGGTCATCCTGCACTATACATCCTATATAAAAAATGTCATGCTAAGTATACATCACGCATCATGTTGCAACCTATTTATAATGAGCCCTAATACCATATGCACTAATGGTGCAAGAAGCATTTTGCGCATGATCACAAATATATCCCATCTAACACAGGGGCCAATGTTATTTGTGTACCAGCACATGTGTGCTCACACTGCACTGAAAAACAAAAACATTGCATAGGTGCATGTCTTTGTGCACTAGCACATGTGTGCCCACGCTATTTATGCACTGGCACATGCGCGCCCACGCTCCACTAATGTTTTTCAAAAAAATCCAAAAAATTGGTAAAATTATTAAAAATCCAAAAAATTACAAAAATTCAAAAATTGATAAACGACACGCACACGGCTGAAGCCTGTATCAAATGCATTGTCCTTGAACATCAAAATTTTTCCTATAAAAACATCTTTCTTAGGTTCTTATTCGTTCTTGTCTCAAACGACATGCGGATCATCGTGATCTACCTCCATTAACAAAGTTGGCTTGTTTAATATGTCGATACTTCCATGTAACAGTGAGTTATCAGAGACTATGTCATATTGCACGAATGATTTCCATGGGACTACTTGTGTCCTCCGTTATTCCCCTCACATATCTCCTTGCTTGGGGCACCATTTTTTAACCCTTGTCATTATAACATGAACATTCAGGAACTGAAGCTTGATAACAAAAACATTGGTGCAACTGCCTTGAACATTGTTTGTTTGAGTATGTGTGATTGTACCTATTTCTTTGTTAGGTTAGCTGGTTTACTTTCTCATATTGCATTGCATTATGTATGTTGCATGGAGTTAAGCATCGTTTTACTTTCTCGTATTGCATTGAATTATGTATGTTGCATGGAGTTACGTATTTTTAATCATGAACAAATGTTAGTAATTTAGCTTTTCATGTTATCTTACACTTTTGTTTATTTTAATAAAGGCTGATGATGTAGATCTAGGGGCAAAATGATACAATAAAGTTGTTTATTGAAAGATTAGATGCAAAGATTGGGCTTGTCCTATATTTTCCATTATAATTTATTATCACTACTAATTTTTCTTCCAAATCACCTGGGGCAATAAACAACCATGTTTATCCCTATCCTTATTTCTTCGAAACAACCGAATATTTTGCGCATGTTTTATCTTATTTTCTCTATCCATTTTAATCATATTTTCAATCGTCGATTGACTTCTTCTATCACCCCATCAACACTCGAGGGGGCATCCTTCATCCTACTAATTTTTCTTCAAAAATTTACCTGTTTACGCTTGTCTACTATATTTGAAGAGAAGTTACTTACTTCACCTCAAACAGGGGCAAATGTAGACACCTAAATTTTGATTTTGTAATCTTATTGTTAAACGCACACAAATCACTCTCATTCTTACCAATTCTGTTATAATTAGTGATTTCTGCTAATTAACTAATGTTTCTTACCATTTTGGTCAATTAACAACACATTATTGATTGTCTAACCTCTTTCACATTCAGGATGTCACTTACAACGAATCGTAAGTCAAAATCCTCTTCCAAACAGACAATTAGCAATTATTAGCTAATTAGGCCTATTTTACCCTTATTTTGGTCAATATACCCTACTATTGTCTTAAACCCCTCTTCTAATCACTCAAAATCACCCCACTTCCTTCCACAATGTCTCACCAAGCTTCAAAAGCTTATCCTAGCCTCCTAATTGACCCTAAGTGGTTGATTAAGGTTCCTTGCATCCTAATCACTTGATAATTCACTAATTGTGATTAGCAAATCTTAATCATGATTAGCAATTCTTAATCTTCTTTTTAATTTTAGTCCCACATGCACCAAGATGCAATTTTTCCTCAAAGGAAAACTATAAATAAGACTAAGTACTACCTTCCAACTTTACACCATGCTTTGATTTGCATCTCATATAAGAAATATGATTTATAGCCAAGCTCAATCCTTGCCTAAAGTCTTCAATGGGGTTAGTAGATGGATATCCAAAATGACAATGTAGTCATTTGGAGAGGTCATTTCACCTTGTTTGGAGTAGTAACCATACCAATTTGATTTCCCTCTTAGATCTATTTAGGTCTTTGTTAATTCAACAAGTCAATATATTAGTAGGCATGATTAGCTAGATTTTGAATTATATTCATGTTAGTTAACATTCCATTAAGCTTTTATCTTTAGTGTTACATTCCTAGACTTAAAGCCTTGGCTATAGATGGCAATGGTGTTAGCCTCCCTTGATTAGTCATGTTATTTGTTTGATAGAGTTTATGGTGTTTTCAATTAAATTTTAAATTAATGGGATGGTCAAGGGTGTTCACAAACAAACAACAAAAATGCAACACACACCCTAACTAGTCAAGTGGGATTGCAATTAATTTATAGCCCGCTTTCAATATGACACACCAATGGTGGTGCCAAAAACTAGCTCTCCACCTATATGTCAATGTGTGATCGGCTAGCGAGTGATCTTAAGGAGTGCGGCCAAGAGGTTTCCTAGTCTAGCATGCCCAAACTCACTAGAGGCATCCCCGATATACCTTGTGGTACATGGGGCCCAAGTATGTGTTGCAAAGATGTTGTATAAGGCCAAGGCATTGGGAAATTAAATCTCCTCACTTCAAGCCGCTCTCAAAATAAGCAAGGACTTAGCCAATAACGACAGTTGTCCTTGAATTTATATACCCCGCCAGAACACGGGGTGTGTCTACGTGCACAGAGATGAATCCCATGGTCAAGAGACTCCTAGGAATATGAAAAGTGTGTGGATATCACTTCCACATCACGTTGCCCCTAAAAAATCCTTCACTGGGAAGACTAGTCTCTTTTGATCCTCAAGATCGTCCTAGGACACGAGAGAAGAGCATACACGGTTTTTCCTTAAGGATGAACAAACAACAAAGAAAAACGCACAAAAAAGATGAAAAATGCAAGAAAATGGATGCAATATAAAATGATTGAAAATTATGTAATGGGGTATTCAAGAGGAGGCCCTGGAAAACAAAAGGATTAGTAGTTTGTTTATAACCCCAAATGTCTTGGACCAACGATCTGCAAAACAAAAATGATTAGTAGTTTTAGATTTATTTATTTTTATCTTTGGTAAGCGTTGGAAGTTGCACACAAAGTGTTAGTATTTTGGAACAAGAAAAGATAACTTAATGTGTAGTTAAAATTACTAGATTTAGGAAAATGAAAACCATGAATAAATTATAGTTCCAAAATATGAAATTAACACTTTGAATGCATAGATATTTTCAATACCTTTCCGAGAAAAAATAACGGAGTCGTTTTGAGTTCAGGATCAAACGTTATGGCTCTTAGAAGGTAGGTAAAAAGAAGCCAAAAAAATGCGCCAAAACAAGTCACAAGTGCACTGAAACATGTCATAAATGCGCTGAAATAGGGCAAATGGACTTTTTTGTGTCACAAATGTGTCAAAACCTACAATATTGTACAACTCCTCCTTTGATATTGTGGATTTGATCTTGATGGTGGATTGGATTGAACTTGATTGCTTGCTTCAGATTTTGGAGACACTTGCGTAGCACCTCCCCTTGGATTGCTTGATGATTTCTTGATGAAGGATGAAGGATGAATGATGCTAGATTGGATTGAAGATGGATGATTGACCATGTTAAAATTGGTAGAGGTTGGCTATGGATTCAACAATATTGGCTCTCATTGAGGAGGATAGCTTGACCTCGTATAGCTTGTGGGTGGAGGATTTAATGGCTAAGATTGAGCCAAGCCTTGGATTGAAATCAAGGGTGGAGGATGCATGAGAAGAATGGATAAATTCTAGAATGGAGATTTTTAGAATTTGAGAGAGCTTTCCATTGAATTAAAAATTCAATGGAGGGAGAGGAGATATTTTAATTTTTAAACTAGAAAGAGGAAAATTTAGAGAGGCTTCTAGAAATAGAAGTCTCTATATGTAACACTCACAAATACAAGAGCTGGAAAATGAGGATTTTTTTAACATAAAATAATATACACCATTGCAGTCAAACATATTTAATTAATCATATCCTTTAAATCATATTTTTTCATTTGATCTATCCGAAAACTTCCGTGTAAGCCATGTACGACTGAGAAGGGTGCATCCAGATCTCCACGATCTCCCTTTGTCACTACTTCGAGTGACATTGCTTACTAGCATTACAGCTCAACCTTTTATAGGTTATGGGAACCATGTGAATTTCCTTAGGTCTACCTTGAAGTTGGTTTCCCAACTCCATCATCTGGTATCCGACCATTGTCTACCTCATGTTCAGTGTTTGACTTCTCATGATCTGGTTATCGATATTTTTTGTTTAAGGACATGTGATCAGATAATGCACAACCATTAATGCATTACTTTGGCCAAAGTTATCCACCATGAAGGTTACGGCTAAACTCAAGACATCACATTAGTCATATGAGTTTAAAGTATTCCACCACCTCACAACTATCCCTTTCACAGTTGTCTAGATCTTTTAGTTTTCATTTATTTTATTTCAAATTAGACCCCTCTTGCAAGAGTTTGTTTTGAGACAAATGCCAAAGACCAATTAGGTTCACTACACCATTTTATCCCACTTTGTTACTAATGGCCTTCCAATTACGGTTCCCTATTTTATTCTGTAATTCCCATTCCCGTGTTTCTTTGATCTCCTTTTCAAACTTATAGATTCCAAGCATTAAGTCCCCTTTGTTTAATTCCCTTTTCTCATGATAGTATTTATCTATTAGACTTATCTTAAACATTTATGGGTATAATGTCTTGAAATGGTATGCACTATCTTAGTGAAAATTTCTTGAAATGGTATGCACTATCTTAGTGAAAATGTATATTTCCCACCCTTTAGTTATTTAACCAGATTCATTATATACAACTAGGAATACTTAAAATACTTAACTTCTTGTTAATGGCATCTGTTCCCAGGTAAATTCACCATAGCAAGGCTTTTAGCAATTGGCTTCATTTAATTGAAAGATCTCCAAACAATTAATTAATTAACTTAAATTAATTAATTGATTGCTAAATACTTCCTTCCTAGTTTTCATTTGCGAGTTATTCCATTTAAATTGTATACTACCTTTTCATAATAGTATACTTCCATCCTCTAGATATTAGAATTTATAGCCTTAAACATGTTATTATCAAGTTCACCAGAAATTCAAATTAAATATACATACACACACACACACACACACGCACAGACACACACACACACACACACACACACACACACACACACACACACACACACACACACACACACACACACACACACACACACACACACACACAGACACACACACACACACACAGACACACACACACACAGTAACGCCTTGATTTTTATAAGCTATTATGATAATCTCTTTTCATGATGTTGTAACTGTGGAAATGAGGATAATTATGTTAAGGATATATCTTTTAACCTTAAAAAGGAATGTGTTACTAATCTGGACCCTTGTTTACTGTAATTTGTTTACTTGGGACGGAGGTTATTATAACTTGTGGTTGCAAGTGTGAGACAACAGACTTGTTTTTATGTTTTTTGAACTCTTATTGTTGATTGACAACACACCTTGAATCAATTCCATTGATCCAAGGTATGTTGTGGCCTTCTTTGAGATCTCCTTGTCAATTTATTTTCTATAAGGAATGAATTCTGAACCAGACTGAAGGTCGTTATAAATGTTACAACACCTGATTTCAGGTATAAATATTTGGTACTTTGATGCCAATGGAAAAGGTTCAATTTTCAAACTATATACAAATAGTAACCCCAGACAGCGTAAGACTATAAGAGTGTTGGTGCAAGCGAACAAAGTTTAAATCTATCGGGCATGGAATGAATGTCCTGCATATGCTGAAGGTGAACGTAAGTTGTAAAACTTACTAAGGGGACCTAAGACCCTAACCTACGGGGTTAAGTTCTAACCTTATGACCCTAAAAACTATCCTAGGTGGATTTAATAAATTAAAAGGAATGTAAAATAGTTGCTAAATCCTAATGACTTGAGACCTAGGTGAAAAACCTAACTATGGACAATGCAACCTAAACTAATGCTAGCCCTAAGGAAGGGGACGCTGTGGACCCATGTGGATGGAAAGGATAAGAAGGGAGGGTTAGAAAATTTAATGAAGGACAGTAAATGATGTCCTTGCAGTTTTAAACGCCAAGTTTGGTGGGAACATGGGAAAGTTGGAGGCATCCAACTAGCAATGTAGCTAAAATGAAATTACATGCAAAATTTAAAAAAGGTGGAACTCGCCAACCTAGAGTCGGCGGTGGCGTGAGGAAAAAGGAAAAGGGCAATGCATTTAATGCATTAATTGATCTTGGTCTTGGTGACCAGCTCGCCTTGGAAAGAGGATAGAGGAAATTTGATTGGTCATTGTGTTCTTTTGGGTTTTTGAGATTTGCTCTGCATTTCCTTCAAGGTTCTTTCGAACCTGCTGCTATTTTGGTTATTATTGCTACTGGTTTCTTTGGAGTATCCACATGCTATTTTTGAGCCTGTGGAAGTTAGGTGATTGTTTGGGAGATCTTTGTCCACTGTTGTCGCATGTGAAGGAAGACATAGCTCCAGTAGGCACGGTTTTCTTTGAGCTTCAAGAAAAAATTATAGGCATGTTAAGCCCTTCTCCTTAAATTGCATGTTACTCTTGCTTAATCGTCTTCATTAAAACAACCTCTGCTCTTCTGATTGGGGGTTTTAGTTCAATTATAGTTGTTGCTATTATGATTGAGAGTGATTTTCTTGGTAGAGTCGTTTTTCTTTTAACTGAATGCGACTTAAACTATTCTTTGCATAATTATTGAGTAAATGAAAATACAGCTCCATGCCCTTGCTGTATGAGCTTTGCTTTGAAAATATTGGGGATTCGTTCTTTATTAACCATTATGAAATTCGTGCTTGGTGAATGTACTTACGTTGTGCGTGAATCATTTCTGAGTTCTACGCATCATTGTGAAATAGGAGAATGATTTTCGGGTTGAAATGTCGTGATAATGCTGAAAGAACTCGAATTGTGAGTAGTTATCTTTGCAAATGGGTATATTGACATGAAATTATACATGCTGTGTGAGTTGTTTTGACATTGTTGAACAATCGAATTCTATTGTCAATATGGGTTTGACCCTTGTTCATTATAAAACAAACACAACTATGGGTGTTCTTGTTACATTTTGAAGAAAATGATTATTTCTTGGAGAAATAAATTATTAAGGAACATGAGTTCTTAGTTCTTTCTGTTGTTTTAAAATTCTGAAGAAAATGGTAATTGGGTTATCATTGAGCACTATGGGTTCGGTTTGATGGAAGTGATAGTGATATTTAGATTTTTTTCTGAGATGTTGTGTCGGAAGGATGAACTGATTCAATGTGATCTCTGATTTTGCGTTGTCATTCTAAAAAGAACTCGACTTGAGTAGATTCTTGTTGTGTTTGAAGAAAAGGGGGTGATTCTTTACTTATTGACAATAATTAAGATGGTAATGATATTTTTCTCTTCCTGTACTGTTTGAATCGTCTCAGAACTTAGCTGGGAATAGAGCTGTCACTGTAGCATATGGGTATGGACTTGCTATAGGTATACAACAAAGTGCAAATATGTTATTTATGAACTGTGTGCGTTCATGGGTATAGAAAGCAAATGTAAATATTTGACACGGCGGCTGTATAATTGTTCCTCTGCATTATAATACAGTGAAATCGGAAGTATGGAATTCTTTCTTAGTACAGTAAGAGCATAGTAGCTTCCTTACATTGTTTGCTTTATAATGGATACGATGTTTTACCTACATGTTTTGGTATTCGTATGTTGCACTAATCTGAAAGGAAGTTTCGTATATGGATGAGAATGTCCTTGCTGTTGGAAAGTGAATTCTGAATGGAAATGTTATTCCTTGCTGTTGAAAAGTGAATTCTCGTTGATTATTAGAGACTGAAAATATGACTTGCAAATGAATTGTTGTTACACTCTATATGTTGTAAAGACGTAAATGTATGTTGAATGTAATAATTTAAAAAGGGAATTATAATTATGCGAGAATGAATCACCCTAATGTTGGAATCATGCCTGTGCACTAAATAAGTGGATATTTGGCTAAGTCTCAATGAGAAGAGGTAATATGAGCCATTCCTTCCTTGTCATTCGGTTATTGATTTCAATTAAGTTTCACTTCTGAACTGTTATCATTGATTGGTGTCACTCGTTTGGATTAAATTATTTAGTACAGTAATGATGAAAAGGAAAAGAGAGTATTGGATGGATAACTTGGAAGTAATGATCATTTCTTCTCTCATACAATTGGAAATTCTGTAATCGTTATGGAATGAATTTTGTACTGCCATAGGCGTAATTATCTGCATTTAATTACTGTCTACTTTCTTTCTGATTTGAAGAAGTATATGTTGTTTATTAAATTTTGAGATTTGACACCAGTGTGTTTGTGGTAAATGACTACTTTTCTCTTCTGCATTTGATTGCATGAAACTGAATAAGTGGTACGAAAGTGAATTGGTTCTATTGGAATTCTCAGTCATAATTTTATCCTCTTGAAATTACTACTATTAAAAAGGGAATGGAATTGATAGCAAGTTATGTTAGAAACAACATAATATACATACTTGTGTATCCTAGTTTTTACAGATGTTGTAATCTGGAACTGTTTGAGAGGAAATTACTTCTTCTAATGATTATTTGGGAAAGAAGGGTAGTAAATATTTTTGACTGATTGGGATGGTAATTAAATGATTCATTTGTTATGCTATTCATTCTTTATGAGTACTTAATTCTTGTAGATGATGTCCATCTCAATTTACTAACGTTTCATAAAAGTCAGGGTTCTTTTATTGAGACAGTTAGTTAAAAGCACCTCATTTTAATGAAAAGTGCTTAATATGCTCAGTTCAATGAACTGACCCGTGCAAGTAATTTTGCAGATGGAACTTGAGTTTAAACGAAGACATGGTTGTTTTCTGATGCTTCTTTTGATTGAGATGAAGATGGATTGTATTTGATAGTTTATTATTCCTCTATGAGGAATTAAGAAAAGAAGAAATTACATTCTTCTATCTTATGTGTTGTAATGTTGTTGTATATAAACAAAGTCCAGTCATGTTGGATTGGCAAATGTATAGATTATGAAATGGATGGATGAATACAAATATAAGTGTGATATTTTAATGACTGTATCAGTTTGATATTGTTGATTAATTTGGAAATATAACATTATTTCTTGATTTGGATTTATTTAATTGTTCATGGATGGATTTAAAAGGAAATGATATCTATTCTTACCTAAATGCAACTTTTAAGTTGAAATGTGCAATTAGTTCATACTTGGGTTAAGATGAATTTTTAATTGACATTAAAAAGGAATTTAGGAAGAACATGATCTCTTAAACTGAAAGGTATTCAGGATTAGCTTGTATAAGCTAAGGAATATCAAATAACTTAGGAGCAACTGAACCTTCGTATTCGAACTCCGTTAATAACCTCGAGATGTTAAATTCAGAAAGATAAGGATATGGGATTATACATATCCAGGGCTAACAGACCTTAACTATGTAAGGTTAAGGAGGATAAATGAATACATTCATTTGGAATTAGACCTCGTTTAAATGACGTCTAATAAGATGGAATTCTGAATTTAGTAAATTACAGTTGTGGAAAAACTTGGTTAAGTTTAATAGGTTAAACTTATTACGTATATCGGTAAGTGGGCTGCTTAGTCTAAAGATTAAGAAAAGAACCAAGTAGGGAAAATGCAACCCTTCGGTACGAAGGAGGAGATGCGTATAGTAAGCTAGAAGACAGATTTAAGTCTCTCTTAGCTACATACAACTGTAACGGGAACGAGGATAAAGGATCAACATGGTTGCTGAAAGTTGATCTTAAATATTAAGATCATAACCAAATCACTTGAGCTGGATGTGTACTCTCGATGGGAGGATTCCGTAGGACATTGACATACGCCAGCTACAATCATGGTGTCTTCATGAAGGCGGGGCCTTCATGACGACACAATGTTATAGCTGACATATTACAATGCCCTCCCGAATTAAATCATCAAGATTACATAAGCTGAATACTGAAGTTCTTGGCTGGGATAGGAATGTGATCGCGTATATGGAGTGACTCCGGAGGACTAAAGGTAACTAGACACACGTAGTCGCCTAGGGAATGACACCGTATGTCTGCGTATCTTTAGTCACCATCGAGTGCCTTCCTATACTCGTTCATATTGCTAGTTGGGGTTAGAGTTTGACCTTCGAATTGGAAGGACTGGTAGAGACCAGGAAAGACCATTCTAGATAACAGATGAAGTGAGGTGAAGGACGTATTCCATTGAGTGTGTATCACATCCAGGAATATGATCATGCAAAGCATGTGAAAATCTTTGGCCAAAGTATCGCAAGTGCTGGTTGCGTTGTCCTAATCACCTAGTTTAAGATGCAGGATGTCAGATGAATATCAGTAACAGATATTCAGATAGGCTTCTTAAATGGATCACTTCGATAACCGGAAATGGTTAAGAGAAGCTTGTATATATAATATACTATGCATGAATTAACATGAAGGATCGGTAAGTATCCGAGTCATGAAATGAGAGATCGCTGAAACTCTGAGCCATAAAATGGGAGATCGGTAGTTCTTCGAGTCATTTACAGCAGCATATAGAATCTGTTATATGATTGAATGGCACTGAATGTCTGTTCCATATTGTAAATATGCGAACAGAGAACATTAGTTTTAAAGGAAAATTGTGTGATCCAAACTGCATTATTTGGACAAAGAACAATTTATTAAAACTTGAACGTTTGTTTGAATTATATAATTCATAACAGAGAACGTTATATAAAAAAAAAAAAAACTTTCCCTTGTTCTAGTATCTTAAAATGGGGATGTTACAAGCTAGGTTAAATGGGTTTTCACATCAGCACCTATTTTTATCCCCTCTATATCCTTGGTAATTAAGGAACTAAATAGCTATTTATTTCATAATTTAAAAGGCACTTGAATGTTATGATACCTGTCCCATTTATCGATTACGCATATTGATAAACATTAAATAAGTATAGTCTTTGATTAGTGTTTAACAATTTATGTCAAGTGAGATTTCACAAGTCTAGCATTCATCATTTACTTTGGTCGAGATTTTAAAAAATACAAAGTAGTCACCTCATATTAAAATATAATGAGCCATATATCGAAAGGAAAGCGGTGTATAAAAGTGTTACATAAACTCTCATATAGTGAGGTTGGGTATAAAACCAATGGATCAAAAGATCCCAATAAACACAGTCAAAACTCAAGATAACATCCTTTTACAACTTGAATTCCAACAACCAATTTGGTTCTTGACTCTTATAAAACTTCACATGATATGAGTTTCACAAATCCTCGTGTGACGACTAATTATCCTACAAGACTGAAGTGGTGGTATGGTGTCAGTTCAAAATGAACTGGCAAGAACATTACCTCCATTTTTTGATGTAACTATTTAATAAAATAGGAATAAGGTATGCATGATGTTTTTACAACAAGCACAGGGTAAAAAAAACTGGGAATGATAATGTTTCTTGAAATGCTTCTTGTTTATCATTAAGATACAACTGGAAATGATTGTTAATAGAACATCAAAATTTATATTTCAGATATTACTTAACCAACTAATCACATGGTTCAGACATCATTAATTCAGTAGTAATCACCAATAATTCAGCATCTAATTCTATATAGGAAACGTATTATTAAAAAGAGTTCCGATATTTCCTTTCCATGGTTTTTTTTCTTTGCAATCACTAAAGGAAGAGAACAACTATAATTTTTCATAAGTTTCCATTACAAGAGAGTAATCAATCCATAATCATTTCAACATTTAAATACAGGTTACAACCATAAGCAAATCATGAATTACATAAGTACACATTTTGAGTTTTTTTTTACCATGCAAATCCCAGGCTCTATAATGGCATCGACCCAGTCCATTCAAACTACAGATTATCATTACCAAAGTGAGAACCCAATAATTTATTTTATTTACTCTATTTAACCAGGAAGAAAACACACTTAGGCAACTATATATCACAATATCATAGCAAAAAAAAGACCCACAAACCAAATTGACCCACATACCACAGACCTATAATGTTGAAGTTGATTTTCATATAGGGATAACAATATGCTTCTAAAACTTCATGTAACAAAATCTTATGAAACCCAAATCGACTTGCATAGATTATTAACACCAAATTTTCCAAAATCTAGTAATGAAAAGAAACTAACAGGCAAATCGATTTGCACATACCCAAAAATCAATTTTTTTTTGCAAATAAATTTTCTATTTAACAGTAATTAAAATACCTAAGGCAAAAATCCATTCAGGCATACAAGAATTGATTTGATTCAACAAAAATTGATTTGAGTAAACAAAAATCAATTTGCTTCTGCACAAATCGATTTGGGTATACAAAAATCAATTTGAGGAAAACATTACCATTTCAACAAACCAATTTTTTTAAAAAGTGAATATAACAAATCAAAAACCCAACTACTTTTTGGGTAATAACTAAATCTAGACAGAGAAAAAGAAATTTTGAAAGCCACAAGAACCCACCATTTTTTCCCTTACTTTCATTCAACTTAACACTTCTAAGACATTAAACAAAAAATGTCTAGAAAAACCCATAGCTTACACTTTAACAGAATGCACACAAGATCATATTTTATTAAACAATGTAGCAGAGAAGAGAGGAAATGTTCATGCCTGAAGGAAACCCAGAATCAGAAACCTTCTACTCTTCCAACTCCAACAAGTCGAATCCCTCCTTCCTCCAAAATTCACGCAGATCTCCTAGAAGAGAAGAGTGAAAATAGGCAAAGGAGAAAAAAAATGATATGAAAGTAACTTTAGCAGGGTAGCATATTGAGAAAGCTTCGGGCTTCCCAATAATGGTACATGCATCAAATGCATGCAACAGACTTGGTGCCATGTGAGGGTGTTTTTCGAAAAAATCCCACCGCCATTCTTAAACCCATACCAAACTTGGCGGTGTTTCTTTTTACTAAATCCATGAATAATAAATAATTTTTTTATAACTTTTGACTTGCATGCCAAATCCTTCTAGGAGATATATATATATATATATATATATATATATATATATTGACAAATTAATATTGCATCTTTTTTTTTCTTTTGTGGCTTAGTCGTTACCCAACTTAATGGTTAAGTCAAACTTAATCGTCATAATACAAGTCCACATATTACCAACAACATAATACCATAATACTTAGTTGAACTGCAAAGTTCTATATAAAACATTCCAATAAATGAAAACCATCAAGTCCATAAATGATAATTCAAATATTATCATAAATTTGGCTTGACGTAGCATTGTCAATTAAATCAGAGACAATTATCATCAAGGGTCATATCAATAGTCGAACAGAACAAAAGACGACTGATTCGATTAATATAAAGAGCTAAAAGAAAGTAACAAAAATACAAATAACTGAAAGATTCATTATCATTTATGAACCATTTTACCTATGATAAAGGCCTAATCATGTTTAGGCAGGATCATCAAGGTGGGTGTGGGGTTACCCATTCAAAAGTGTCATGCTTCGCAGCCAAAGCTTTGGGTCATGACATGGTTGATCAAATGGACTCATACACACTATGATGATCCCATCTAATCCTGATTAGACTTAACCTTAGTTAATTTAACCTTTCCAAAAATTTGGGATGTTACACTAGATTTAGAGTTGTGAGGATGTGATTAGATTAGGATTAGATTAGATTAATAAATGATGTTTAAGGGCTAGGTTACATGGAAACGATAGGCATATGGATGTGTAGGGTAGGTGGGTAGGTAGATGCATGAATATTAAATTCCTAAAAATGTTAATGAAGGATTATAATGATAATATGATATAATAAAGGATTAATGATAAATGATAAATGACGATAAAATGATAGAGGGATTAATGAGATATTAATGTGATAAAATGGATTGAATAATAATAATTAATTTTATGATTAATTATTATGATGATGTTGGGATGTTTACGAGATGAGTTAACTGTGATTTAAGCATGTCTACATTTTAGATGTCTATAAGCCCTACTTTCTAGAGTAAGAGACCGAACTTGAGATTGTAACTGACCTATGACATGCATGAGAGAGATGTTATCCTATGAAGGAATAGTGGAAGATGGAACAATGTATTAATAGATCATTTTTCGTTGTGAGTGATCATAGGAATATCTAGAGATGACAAAGGATATTCTGATGCTAAAGGCACACTAGTAGTAGGTACTGAAGAAGCTCAAATAGATGATGTAGATGGAATATCTGTAGCAATGGTAGGATTAGCATCAGAAACATCCCTAATAGGTGGGGTGACTGATGGAGATACATCTATATTAGAATACAAACGAATGGGTGTGAATGATGTAATAAGAGGAGATGAAACGGTAGGACCTAAGAAGAAGTGATCAGAAAGAGGCCACTCATGCATTTTCCTAAAATGCAATCTCAAATTTGAACTTCAACTGATGTAATTTGGAGATTCACTATGCTCAAAATTATGACAATTTGGATAAGAATAAGAATTTTAATCGCCTCAAAAACTAGTATCAAATAGAGACTAAGAAATGATAAATTCACTAAGTATGTTATCAGAAGAATCATCAACATGGTATCGAAGTTTGGTTGCACAGCTAGTAAGACTTGTATTGCATTTTAAGTCAATATCAGATAGTAACATAGTGTTGTGAAGTGCATCCCCTCCCCACCCTCCCAGTCCCCCCCCCCCGGCCACATTTTTTGAGGTCTGTAATCAATATTTTACAAATCCTTTCGAGTATCAATATTTAGCTAAGATCATCGTATTAGGGGATCAAAGTAATTTTTTTCCTATTTTTTTTGCTAATTTTAAAAGTTAATGTATCACTAAGTAATAAAATAGCCATGGTGTACAACCCCTGAATGCTATCAGATACTCAATTACACTTTTTCCGAATGGGTGCATCTTCAGAATGAGTAGGCATAGATTGTTGTCAATCTAGAAGTTGTTGTTGACATTTGAGATGGAAGCGGATCAAAAATTACCATAGAAAATAATACATGATGCTTTAGAAAAAATGGAAGACACTAATAAAAGATAGGGGTTAAGGATCTAAAACCTTAAGACTATTTGGATGGGTAGAAAGAGATACATTGAAACAAACCAAAGACAAAGCATGGACATCACAGTCCTACTTTTTTGGGAATATTGTATTCTAAAGTACGAGTTCACGAATGTGATTAACTAAACTATGGAATTTTTATACTAGAGTTAATCTAGATAAGTAGAAGTAATAATGGAATAACTAATATGAACTAAAATATGAATGTTGACTAATTTTATTTGATATTTAAATGAAATTAAATAATTAAAATAGGAGGGAATAAGATACTAACCTGAAAATGACTTACCTCGTTGTGATTCTAGACTGAACTGGATGATGTGCGGAAGAAGCAGAGTATGATGGTACAACCCAAGGAAATTACAACAGATGAATATCCAACTAGACTAGAGGCTCCTGGAAGAGGATAAGGGAACCTATGGGCACCCTAGTCTGTAGTATGGGTCACTTTGGTATGTAGAATAGCTCAGGACCTGGATCTTGAAGTGTCGCTAGATCTTTGCAATATCTTGATCTTTGTTGTGCATGATTGTCACAGTAACTTCACTTATGTCATTGACGAAGCATATCTATAATGAATAATCTACCTGCAAAACCCCATACACAAGCATAAAATCCCTAAAAAAATAAAGATGCATATGAAGGGGATCGGACTGATCCTTAGTTGCCACAATGGATGGACTTACAACTAGAGAGTTGCACTACAATCTGGATACCTGATGTAGTTCTATGTGTATGTGTGTGCAATTGTGTGCCTAAGGTTCCCTAGTGCATCAATGACACAGAGGTAAGGGGTAATAACTAGATGTAAAATTCAAAATGGTGGATTGAATAAAATAGAATACAACCCTTCCTATGCAATGTGTGTGATGTAATAATGCCCAAATGCATTCCCTTGCGTTAGTAGATAGCTAGCCCTTGATAGAAGATAGTATGCACTCATATGATAGTAGGTATGTTATGTTTCTATAGGGATCTCTTGCTCAAATTTCAACTCTAATGACCCGACATGCCGACTAGTACCTACGGGGATGAGAGGGGAAATTACAAATACCGACCTCGAAACTCTAAATTAGACACAAGTGTTTTCGGGACCAGGGTGCCTAAAATAAAGATCGGGGCACAAATGGGCACCCCAGTTCTGCCCTAGGAGACCCTAGTCAAAGGCTTAGAGACAAAAAATGACCAAATAACGACAACTTGAGACTCCCTATGAAAGACAACCATAACTGTGTAAACAACTGACGACTATGCAAGACAAATGACGATGACGACCAACTAACTGATGACATGGACTAGGGGATGGGTCATTAGTGAATACTTTTCTTATGCAAGACTCATATATAAAACACCGTAGTTGGCGGTATAATTTTAATAGTAAGTGCACAATTTTGTGACTACACATCCTTTATTTCACTATACATACTTTGATTATTCTTTCTTAAAATGATCACTTATATTTGCAAGGAGCTCCTTATATACACACTTGGGGGTGTACAGAAAAAAAATATAGGCACTTGGGTCACATTTCTAGGTCCTAAAGCATACTAATATATACATGATTCCTAAGTAATAAAACTAGTGGTTGATAACAATTTTTGGGCCTTTTGTTTTATCTCTTACACTTTATTGGCCTTACATATCTTACAGCCCTGCTGGAACTTTATTGATTTATATTTTATGGCCTCAGACATTAACGCCTAGTTAGGATAGAAGTGCCCATGTGCTCACGTCCCTCTTATGCCCTCCTGACCCTCTCTATCTTTTTCTTCCCCTTTTGGGTCTCTTTTAATTTTGGGGCATATTTTAGTACTTTGGGTTGGCCTTCCAGTTGTCAATTATGAAATTCAAATAAGGGAATCATATATATACTTAGTTTCTTTTTCTAAATCAGGGACCAAGTACTAAACATTATCTACTATCACCTAAGCTTGCATCAAAGGCACAAGAGCATGTTTCAAAGGCATATATTTAGCACATCCATACAAGGGAAAAGGGTTGCATCACTCTGTATGCACAACATAGGAGGGATAGTTCATTTTATTCCATCTCACACATTTTCATACTTGGAGCATTCTATATCTATCCCGCTAGCATAGTGCAATCTACACAAGGGTAACCTAGGGCATCATTACACACACATTCACATAGAACTACATGGAGTCTAATATGTAGTGCAACACTCGATCATAAGATCACTCTTTGGGTGACCGTCGGGGTCAGTCTGACTCCCCATTCTACATATTATTTATTAGGTTTGATATGGTTTATGGGCATGTGCAGCTAGCTATCTATTTTGCAAGTTACAAGTATGACTGATGACATTGGATCAAAACTAAGAACGTAAAAACATGACCAATAGCGAAAATCTCCTCCTACACAAATAAGATTAGAACATGAGCATCTGGGAAGACACTAGCACCCAGATCAGTCACTGAGCACCCGCGCGCTCCTGTCCTCACATGGGTGCTTCTGTCCTACACATCTCTGAGTTTCTAAACCTCCAGTGAGTCTTGATGACACTCTTCCCATTTTATCCCAGCAGTTCCTCATCCCATATCACTTGAAAATTAGCTAAGTCATCTATCTCTCTCACTTGCTTATGCTCTCATAATATTGTTTGCTTGGTGTACTTGTCCATTTACTGTATTATATCATCTGTATATCAGTAGTTACCTTAGTTACTCTGAAATTAGATTTAAACCAATTTAAATTAAATCATTTAGTGATCTCAACCGATCAAAACCTCCCTTCTTAATATGCATCAGATTCTTTCTCCTTCTAAATTTATGGACCCATCCTATGCACCCACGAGGGTTTCTAGTACAACTCCTACCACTGCTCATTTTATGGAAGTTCATACCCAACATCCTCCTTGCTTCAATACTTCCATGCTTGACAAAACTGATTAATCTAAATATGGAAATATATGCCTAATATGATTGTTATTGTAGCAATAAATTAATAAATAATTAAGTACAAAAATCAACCTAAGCAAACTAAGCAATGAAACGCGAAACCCTAGTTGTAAAGAGGGTAAGAAGAGCCTTAACTGGTTCGCAGTGAAATCCGAATTGTGTCAAAGTGTTGACCGGATGAACAAAGAGGGAGAAGCATCACACAGAGCCTTAGAAAAGTGTGTGAGCTGATGATCTTCCTAGACTGGGGCACCTGAAGAGGGATATGGGCACATGTGGGCACCCTATACCCATTTCTAGGTGCCTATGTCTATGGAAATGCTTAGAAAATATCCTCTAAATGGTCGTGAGGTATTCTTTGTTGTTTTCCTTTGGTTGTTATGAGGTAGTACAATGATCATCATAGTCACTGGAAACCTAAAATGAAGAAATGACTTACAAAACCCTCAAAGAGACATCAAATCCTAAAAAAGAAAGATGCAGAATGAGGGGTCATATTGTCCTCAACTGTCACAATGGTGATCTTATGACTGAGCATTACACTACATCTAAGACCTAATGTAGTTCTATATGTGTGTGTGTTGAATCATCTCCCTAGGTGGCTCTTGTGCGTGTCACACTTAATAGCGAACAAGTAGCTAGATGTAAATAAATGTAATATATGTGTACATGGAATAAAATGTACTTCCCTCCTGTGAAGTGTATCCAAAATAACTAGCCCTTGTGTCCCTTAGATGGTGCTAGATGTATGAAATGGACCTATTAGATGCTTTGATAGATGCAACCTTAGGTGTTGATAGTCTAATGCTTAGTGCTTGGTCATTTATTATGATCGCATAACTTTATATTTTTATGAATCCTTTGTTTGAATTTTGTAATTAACCCTGAAAAGGTTGACTACTAAAAATATAAGATACTCAAATGGCTAGAAAGGACCTAAAAAGTGTGAACAAAGTATATTGAGGTCAAGGGCACCCAGAGGGGATGAGGGCGATCTGGCACTGGTGTCCTGGCTAGGTGTTGGTGTCCAGGATGATAAATGTCGAGGTATAAAAGGGTAGACTGAGTCAAGTAAGGGTGTAAGGCAACATAGAAATTAAAGAAAGGTGGTCAAAGACATGGTTTAATTAGTATTTTTTCGTACTTAGGAATCATATGAATAGTATTATGTAATCAAGACTAAATAGATACCCAAAGTGTGTGATTTTTGTATCTACATTTGCCCCTGCTTTATGTTATTGAGAGAAAGATTGATAATATAAAGTACATAAGAAATGTGTACCCGATAACCATGTAGATCAATGAAGAAGGCGTGTCAAGGGACAAGAAAAAGTGTGGAGTGATAAAAATGTGAAGCGTGGATGCTAAGGAGGGAAAAGTGCAAAAAGTGATGATAAAAGTGACCCTAGGATGAAAATGCATTTGTAAATGTCATGATGTGCTTGTTGTCAATGTCGATGTTGATGTGATTGTTGTTGTTGATGTTGTGAAGTTAATACCAATTCCCACAAGGACAGACTTGTAAAAGAGAAGAACCATCAAGTAGTAAAATACGCATGTATATGATCGAAAATGTTCTAAAAAAGCATGTAAGGAAAGTATGTAAAATAAGAAAATGAAAAAGTAACATGTGCACCTAATCCATGATGAGAAAAAACGTGTAGAAAGGATCCTAAATATGTTGTAGAAGAATGATTTTTTCGAGTGCATATCACATGCCAATTACGCACTAGCCGCAAGTTTTTAGGGCTATCTCACTCCAATTCATAGAAGAAGTGTAGGGAGGAAAGCCCGATGTTATCCTCCAAAATTTTACTGCTTCTTGTAATGTATATCACACACCTTCGACACAACCTTTAATGAATTACAACAAATAGAAACCCTAGATACATGCATAAAACTTCATGAAATAATCAGACAACAAAAGGATAAATTTGTGTGTGAGTGAGGTTGGACTGACCTAGTGGTCAACCACTATTGAACTAATCTAGGAACTACACATCATCTCCTCGAGTGGAGAAAAACCTTATTTAACTCTCCTAGTGTTGGTACACATAGTAACAAGGTTTGGGGATCTCAAAATATCATTTCTGATAATGCTAAGGAATTTTTGGGATCTAAAGTATCGAATTGGGATATGAGAAATGGAGTTTACTTGAAGACTTCCTCCAATTATTACCCACAAGGTAATAGTTTCGTGGAATCAACTAACAAGAAATTGATTAGAATTATGAAGAGGACCATGCAGGTTAATCAAAGACAGTGGAACACTAAAGTAAATAATTCTCTTTGGGATGATAGAATCACTCCAAAGAAAACAATTGGTAATTCACCATTTGTCCTTGTATATGGTAGAGAAGCTAGACTCCCTTTATTGATGAGCTACCTTCATTGGAGATAACAAATCAGTTGGAATTTGAAGGTGAAGATTAGAGAGAAATCAGAATGGTGGAGCTGGATGAACTTGAAGAATTAAGACAATCTACCATAGAAATGTTAGAAAAGCACCATAAATCAATTAATTAGTGATTCGACAAGAAAACTAAGCCACATATTTTCAAGGTAGGAGATTTGGTCCTTAAGTGGGATGCAGATAGAGCCAAACTAGGGTAACACTCTAAGTTTGATACACTTTAGAGTGGCCCATATAATATCACTACTTGCAAGGAGGGTACCTCTTTTGAGTTATACAATCTTGATGGAGAAGTATTGCAAATCCTAGTCAATGGTATTTATGTTAAACAATCCCATTGAGTTGTTCCATTCCATCCTTTAAATACTTGTTTTTTGTCTTGTTAGAGATATCATCATCTTGTTGTGTTCTTTACCAATTGGGTTCCCCTTTACTCAATCCTTGTGGTGATCCCCTCATTTGTAATAAGTGATTTTCACCCTCAGCATGTTTCATTTGAGACATGTATGATATTCTCTTTGTACATACGTTTTGGGCCACTTACAGTCATACATAGACCATTTCAAATCTAGGTTTCATGGTAGAAACCAGATAGTTGGAGTCATTTTCAATGTGTATCGTACAAGAGTCCACGGATCCACTCCAATCTAGTGTTAAGTTCTTGTGGATTCAGGAGACAAGTTTTCAAATGAGACCAGTTTCTTCAAGGTTGTGTTTGACATCATGCCCAATCGATGCTTCAAGGCAACAAGTCTTCATCATATATCAGGCATATGTCCCTTGAAAGTCACCAAACTCTTGTCTAAAATTAAACCCCATGTAATTTTGAACAACTTATCAGAAAGGACAACCATTTTTATGCTCTAGAAGAGCCGTAGGAGACTAATTCAATCTACGATGGAATGTAGGAACTTAGTGTTTTGCACATCTCCCAATCCGCAGAATAAAAAAAAGAACAACACAGGGATTTAGGTGGAAATTAATGAAGTTAGTGTTGTTGGATATCTTTCAACATTTTTGCAACACTAGAGGAGTGAGCCTTAGTAGCTAAATTCGTATGAGGTACCGCAGAGCACCAGTTTGGCGTTCGGTGGGTTCATAAAATTTTAGTGTCCCACGGGTTTTCTCAAACCCATGGAGCAAAAGGAAATGGATGCGGATTGAGAAATTGGACCCTCGCTGGTGGAATGAAGTGCATTTTCTCATCAAGAAAGTTAGGAGGAGGATTGTGAGCGTCTTTAGAACATAGAAAATTTGAAACACCCTAGTAAAAAATGTGGGAGGCAACAAAGCCACGCTGAACTGGAACCAGAGAGCCAACTACCCCAACCACCATAATTTAATGGAAAATGGCACCATTCTAATCAGCTTGATGGCGTGCAATAGACTCAAAGGGGGATGTGCTATAGTTGTTGATTGTATTTGAAGGTGACCATGCCTTTACTACAAACAAATCCTACAAGATCTCATGGTGCCCACACTCATTCAATGCATATTTCAAATGTAGTCAGTTCTAGCTTGGCGGTCCTTTTCCCTCTCTTTCCTCTCTTTCTTCATGCTACAAATTATATGAATACAAGATCTTATGTACTTTGAAAGGGTTCTTCCCCATCTTTCCTTAGCATGCTTTCGAGCTCCTCTCTGTGAAACTCGAAACTTCATGTTGTCGACCTTTGTAACTCGCGACTGGTGTTTTCTTTCCTTGGCATTGTATGTAAACTATTGAAGAATGATTAATACAAGTATGGTTTACTCCTTTCCCTCGAATATATTGAGTGTGGTGGGAAAATTTCACCCTTGTGCAGGTTTCATGTTCTTCTTCTCCTCTACATCTAAACTGAACACATTCTTATAACCCCAGCATAACATTTTTTGCATCTGCGTCATTTGGATTTGGGAAAAGTTCCACCTTCTTTTTTTGCTATCACCGCCCCTTAGCTTAGGATTTTCCTTTCTTACATCTCTATCTCCCCGGTCCATTAGAATTGGTTGTGTAGGATTAGCTATAGGAGAAGTTTTAGTGTTAGAAGTAGGTTGTGTTATGCAGGTTTTCCCAAACCTGCATAATGAGGAGGTCGACCTTCTCCGGAGGTTGATCTCACTTTTGCAAGACCCACATTGCAGAGATCATCCCATGTTGCCTCAAAATCATGGATCCACATGATTCAATGCAAGGTGCAATTTTGAGCTCCAACAGGTCTTCAAGACAAAGTACAAAGTAGATGGTTATATCGACAATAACAAGGCAAAGCTCGTAGAGAAAGGGTATGCATATAAAGAAAGCATTGACTATGAGGAGACATTTTCTCCCACGATCAAGATCAAGACTATCATAATGACATTTTCTCTAGTTATATAACTTGGATAGAAAAAATACCAAATGGATATGAAAAGTTTCTTTCTAAATAAAGATCTACATGAAGAAGTCTACCTAAATCAACCTGAAGATTTTATCATAATTGGTTAAGAAGAAAATGTGTACATAGACTCATCAAATCATTTTATGGTCTCAAATAAGATCCCTAAGCTCGATACATAAAGATTGATGAACATCTTGTTCAATATGGATTCAGAAGGAATTCTTATGATCAAAACCTCTACCGCAAACAATGTTGTAATTATTGTTGTATTGTTAACGATCTAGTCATCAATGGGAGTTCAACGAAGATAATTGATGCAAAAAAAAATCTCAAGTGGTCATTCAATATGATAGATTTCAGGCTATTACACTATTGTCTTGGCTTGGAAGTATGGCAAAAGGAGTGCCAAATTTTTATGTCTTAGATGAACTATGCCAAGAAAATGCTCAAAAAGTTTTGGATGATGGATTGTAAACCTATTGTAACACTTATGGAGATAAGGCTTTAGTTGCCTCACTCAAGTTCATCACCACAAGTAAATGCAAATCTTTATAGGAAATTGATTGACAATCTCGTCTACTTGGCACACGATATGCCAGATGTCAACTATCTTTTGCGGTTCATGCAAGATCCAAAGGCATGTCATTGGAAAGTAATAAAGTGAAATTTGAGATATATAAAGGGAATAACAGACTATGATTTATAATACAAAAAAGTCAATTCTTCTTGACATGATATTCAGACGTAGATCATGTAGATAGTATTGATGAAGAGAAATCCACTTATGGATATGCTCTAACATCATGGTGAAATAAGAAATAAAATTTTGTTTTGTGATCTTTAATAGAAGCAAAATATCATGTTGTAGGAAGAGCAATTTGCGAGTGATATGGTTACATCACATATTTGACGGATTGTGAATACCATAGAAACAACCTACCATCTTGTATTTTGACAATGAAGGTGTTCTTAAACTTGTTCGCAATGTACTATTTCATTAGTGCACAAAGTACATTGAGGTACATATTCATTTGATACACGAGCATGTCCAACACAACATCCAACTCCAATTTTTTCCAAGAGAAAATAAACATGCAAATGTATTTACCAACTCACTTGTGCATGATAAATTTTAAGAGATTATCTCTTCTTCTCTTAAGACTATATTGAATTAAGGGGGGCAAAACTAGATTAGACTATATTAGTGATTAATTCACTATTGGTAATGAAGTAATGAGAGTAAATAATGTTTACAAAGTTTATATCACGCTTGTAAATTTGTTACATTAATTAAATTCTAAACTCTTTAAATTCAGTTATGTTGTTAGAATTCTTATTGCTGTATTTTTATTTGTGATGAGTTATTGCTAGTTGTTGAGACTATTTTTTTAATACAATACATTGGTTGTAACAATCATTTTTTTTTTAATAAAATATAATGCTGTAATTTGTCAATAGTTGATTATGGAGTTATTATAAATTCTTCCACTAGAATATTACGCTTAATTCACCGACACTAAGCATAATTTCTTATTTAATAATGTTAATTAATAATTATTAATAATAATTAAATTAATTTTATAATCCATGATATCTGGCACCATGTTTTTTCGGATATGAGGCGGCTCATAGCATTTTTTTTCAAAGAAGAAAAGAAAAGATTAGATTGTCGCGAACTCTTCGTTTGCCGAGATTCTTCGTTAAAAAATAAAATTTCGCTCATTTCGATTAACGTCAACGATTTTGCTCTCTATTTTTTCCGTTTCTGAGATGCTTTTAACCCATTATGGTCACGATTGGACATTACATTAATTTCGTTTTCCAATGGCAGTTGCGATCTGCAATACTGATGAACTAGAATTGAGAATTCTGTGTGTTTCAGGCATAAAGGTAAGGAAATTTGACTTTGAATTCAATTTCTGTAATTGGTGATTGCTATATGCATTTTCTATGCTCAAATTAACTGAAGATTGTAAATTGTGATGTACATTTTTGCTTTTTTGTGAGCAGAAATGAACCTAGTAAACCTAATGCTGTAAAACATGTAGGATACCCCAATTTTGAAAACCCAATATTTGACGATGCAAATCTGGACTACCCTCTTGAGATTTTCTGGTTAAATCTTCTCTTGATGGAAAAAAGATTGTAATTTGCTTTCGGCGAAAATTTGTAACATTATCTGTAATTTGCTTCTTTGAATGCGTTTGTCTTCGTCGTGGCTGTTTTTCAGCTCACATGTGGAATTGCAAAACGTTATGCTCAAGATTTGTAGCTTAAGCCTTGCCCTAATGTCAAAAAACGGGTTTTATCCTTTTTCCGTTCGATGGAAAGTTCCTGTATATAAAATTATTCGACCCTTTAATTTTTATGTTGGATCTAGACCAAAATTGAATATGATTTGGGATATATTAAATGCTAGAGAATGTTTTTTCTTGCATAAGTCTCTGCAAACCACAGCCCCTCTCAGTTTTTTTAGTATACTGGATTAGAAAACTGCCCTAGTCTGGTGACCTTAGGCTTAGATGCAATGACAGAGGGCAATCTCTTCAGTCAAATTCAATCTGGATTTGCACCAGCCTTGTCTGTTAAATATGCCACATCCAGTGATTTGGATGTGATATTTAGCTTATTTATGATGCCATATCATGTCTCTTGTGGGTTTGAATGCGTGGCTCCTCTCTGGAAGTCTGGTATTTTACCCAGTTTGAGCACATTATCATATCTCATGGAGGATTGAACCCAGGGCTCCTCTTTTGAAGTCCAATGCTTTTACCATTTGAGTGCATCCCATTCGATCACATCTCTCCTTAGTTTGCCATCTATAGTTCAAAATCTTTTTTTAAATTGAGAGGAAAATAATTCTGGCAATCTCTTCTGTTGAAATCCTCCGACCAGAAAGACATTGAGCTTAGATCTCCGTTTGGTATACAGTGCTCCATCCGTGGAAGGAGAGCTTAAATCTCCACTTGGCATACAGTACCCAATCGACGGAAGGAGAACTTAAATCTCCATTTGGCATACAGTTTCATGGATGGAGGGAAACTATGTTGGCAGAGGATCTAACCTCGGTGGAGCTCAAATCTTGATTTTCTGTGCAACATGGCTCCATCTTTGCCACTAAGCCATGTCCATGAACCTAATTTAACTCCCTTTATTATATGCTTTTGGAGACTGGTTTTCCTGGAGATTTTCCCCATAAAATCTAAAAATGGGTTGGCCTTGCTTTTCTTCTTTTTGATTGCCAAGGAAGAGGTACGTTTATGAGCTATAATGTCTCCCATCAAACATTTGCTCAGATTCAATTTCAGTTCTGTGGATTTTACAGTGTATCTATATTGCATCTATCTTCAACAAAAATATTTTCCAGTGATTTTTTCATTCAAGCCAGATACAAATTTTGTCCTCAAGGCACCCATCAGTTCATGAGAAAACCCAATATTCTGATTGGTTTTTCATGATTTGGATGCAATCCATGACAACATAAGGGGGAGGACGGAATTCAATATTAATATGCATGGTTCTATACACTATCCCTATTTACAGTGGTACTGGTATTTATATATCAAAACAATATTATACATACATGTGTACATTTCAAGATTGAATAAAATGTCATGTAAAGTAAGGGCTATGTATGTAACTCTGTTCTATCCTCAAAGGCATCCATCAATTCATGGGAGGACCCTGTGTTCAGGTCATTTTTTCATGATTTATATGCAATTCATAACAACATAAGGGGAAGGAAGAAATGCAATATTAATATCCATTAATTAATACAATATCCCTATTTTCAGTCCTATTTATAATTCAAAACGGTATTAATATGTTAAGATTGAACAAAATGGCATGTAAAGTAAGGTTTGTATATATGCAACTCTGTTCTGTCCTCAAAGGCATCCATCGGTTCATGGGAGGACCCAATGTTCTGATTGGTTTTCATGATTTAGATGCAATTCATAACAACATAAGTGGAAGTAAGAAATTCAATATTAATATCCATAGGTCGATACACCATCCCTATTTACATTCTTATTTATATATCAAAATGATATTAAACATATATGTGTATATTTCACTGTCACGATTCAACAAAATGGCATGCAAAGTAAGGCTTATATGCATGTAACTCTGTTCCCCTTTTGCATTCTAATATATATTATTTTTTGCAGTAGAAGCACTTGTTTGTTTGAGTATTTTCATTGCAGAAGAATGGATGCTACAGCCTGTTTTTTGCTTGGCATTGGGGAGCCTCTTGATCCTCTCTCAATGATTTGGTTATAAGGCATCATTGTAAGTGCCTTACAGAACACCCCAGATTGGTGTGGATTTATAAGTGGATTAATCAGTGTGATCATTGCTCTGTAACATGCTGTATTTTTTGGGCTGGACCACCTCATAGATCCCCAGCTTTTACTGATCCCATAAAAAATGAAGACAAAAATAAATAAACTATGTATGTATTATAAGTTTTTAATTACTATTCAGATGTATTGAATCAATCTAGGAAAGAGTGCATGCTACAGCCCTTCGCTCTTAATGTAAATGCATTCCAAATTTTGGAGTCTTCTTCCATGAACCTTTTATGTTATATGAACTCTAGTTGCACAAATTAGAATACTGGTGACTGAAGCTATACATTAGGAAATGTTATATTTCAAAATTCATACAGCAATGTTTTGCCATGACTAAACCATATAATGAAAAGCAACTGATGATTTTGTCAAGTTATTCTCGTTGTAAATGCAATGCTTTCCCATAGATAATTTTGTCAATTAACAATTCTTGTTAGTATGTATTATAACTTTTGAATTACCTTTCAGGTGTATTGAATCAATCTAGGAAGAGTGCATGCTATGGCCCTTCACTCTTACATGAATATATTATGAATTCCAAATTTTGGAGTTTTCTTTCATGAACCTTTTATGTTGTATGACCTCTAGTCGCAACAAATTATAAATCATAACAATAGAGTACTGTTGAGAGCAGCTATACATTAGGAAAGGTCATATTTGAAAATTCATACAAAAAGGTTTTGCTATGACTAAACTATATAATGAAAAGCAACAGATAATTTTGTCTAGTTATTCTTGTTGTAAATGGAATGCTTTCCTAAATGCTAATTGTTAGACAGCTTCTTATACTTTGCCCGAGTTGCGACTCTGCTAGCCTCAGAATTCATATTAATTAGTATACCGAGGCTTGTGATATGATCACTTACCCTGGCAAAGATGTACACCTCATTTTTAGTGTCAGTTTTTGAGCTATCAAAATTATGCCTTATTGAATATGCTTCCAATATGCTAAGTTCATATTGATGTGAATGCCTTGTAGATTAAATTATGAATATATAATGGAATGAAATTTTAGATTTTATTAAAATCCATGGAAGACTTGTAGCTCTATACTACAGTACAGCTAGTGCTTTGATTTGAGTTTTACAACTTTTTTTTCTTGCAGATATGCCAGATACAGTTGTAGATGATGTTTTCTAAAATGAATGACAGCAGAAAAGAGCAAAAGACGGAAGACACAGAACATGCAAGCAATGAAACAACTAACTCAGGTATCATTTTGACATGCACCTAATATTTTACTGAAATTAAATTCTATTTTCAGAGTTATCATGTTGTGTGTCAGCTTACTTTTTAAGGGGAGTTATGTCATGGCTTGTAATTGTGATGCATTGCAGATTTGATTGCTGGAGTGCACAACGACATTACTGTGGGATGTATCATTAGTCGATTGCCATGGTATGAAATACCATTACTAAGGACTTTGAACAGAACATGGCACAATACCCTCAACAATTCTAACTATGCTAATTACTTTAGACACTATCAGTGTCGTGTCTTGGACAAATCAATTATTTTCTACACAAAAAATACTTCAACTGGAGGCCGTAATCTACGGCTTTATCAAGATGGTGTTGTGAGAAGGTTACCCTTGCCTCATAGTATTCCTTCCAGATCCATGCTGAAAATTCTCGTCACTGGTCATTGTATATATTTCCTTACTCTTTCAGAGCACGATCAATCTATGTACAATGTATATAGACTTGACTTAGCACGAGGAATAATTGAGTGGCAACGACTCGCCCCATTGCCAAACAGAGGAAATTATGTGTACATTGCAAGGAGTCCTGATGGAAACTCCGCCTACATGTTGATGCTGAATGATGCAATTTCTGTGGAGGCAGAAAATAAGCGGTCTGTGTGGATGCATGGAATCAAAGCCAATGGAAGCTTCTCAAAATGGTATACCATTCCTCTTTCTCTTCCTCCACTTACTCAACTGACTAAGAAATCTTATCCACCTAAATACCTTGATATACAGACAGATGATGACAGAAGACATATCTACGGGAGAGCCTCACCTGTGTCATTGTCACAGATGGCCATTCTGAAAATATGTGAGCCTGAGCATCACAACTACCCTGAAGTTCTGTTAGTATTTAGAGAGGACCATGGTTTTGGTGTCGTATCTAAAATAAGTCGCATTTGTTGGCGGGGGAACAGGCAGCATGGGAGTTTTACAGTCCTGTTGAACAAAATAAAGGTGCAGAATGTGGAAGAGGATGAAGCAATCAGGGGTCAAGATGAGCTGAATCCATTTCAACGTTGGTGGAGGTCCCGCTGTTTAATGGTAAGTCAGAAAGCGACATTTAAATTAGACAAGCAGTGGCTTGGAATGGAAACAATGTTTAGCTTCGAGGAAAATGACTTGGTGTTGAATAAGTTTTTCATGCTGGCGCAACAAGGTTTTGTATGGCCCTACATACGCCTGGTGTCTGCATGGCCTCCAGAGATGACATTCAAATATGTTGTTAATCGGGAATACATTAGAGGTGGTGGGAAATATTGGTTAGACACAAGTTTAGATTAGGTCAAAGCCAGGGTTGATGTCTTGGCTAACAATGTGTTATGTGATTCCAAGTGCTCTGTTGCCAATGTTATGTTCAGAAATCAAAAATCTGCCAACATAATTAAATATAACAGCTTCGATTCTTAAAATGTTTGGAATTGTGAAAATAGAGATGAATTTTTTAAATTGAAAACTTAAGATTCAGAAACAAAAGCCTGGACCAAACAGAAATTTGTAGCAATTGTAGGAATCTGGAAATGCAATGCTATAAAATCTGAAATAATGTAGTGTTTGAAATTTTCTATATTACTTTGGTGGAAACTAAATTTTACCTTCTGAAAAATTGGAATAAACTGCTGCAAAGAAAACATCCATTCAAATATATTGTTGAAAAGTTGTAATAAATTTTATTTCATAAGATCACAATTTAACTGCCTCATACTCCCCATTGCCAGTGACTTGAGATTTAACCAATTTCAACACTTTATCATGTCCCATGACAGTTGGACTTGTGGCTTTGCTTTGAACGCCCATTTGCTTTTACCACTCTGTTCTCATCTATTTCCACACAATGCAACTCTTTTAACATTTTCCACATGGTATAGCTTAATTTTCAAATAATGTTATACAGGAGTTAATCATAATTCTGTTCATTTTGACAAGGCCAAGCATTATAATTGTTCTCTATGTAGAGAGTTGTAATTAAGTGCCAGAGAGATTGTGCTCTTTTGGAATGTGTTAAAAATGGGCACTCATTTTTAGAGCAGAATATTTCATGCAACAGTGTGCCAAAATGCCAAATGAGTTGATGGGATCATCATTTATCAATTGCAACAAAATCTTTTATATAAAATTATCGTCTCAATTCGCCAGCCGATCCTTGCCCACAATCTTCTCCACAATGAATTTAAAGACATTTCTGTTAGGTTTCCCACTGCTCAATCAGATGGCCCACAATCCATTCCTGAAACAGCACGGCATTGATTTGCTAACACACACTTCGAAAGGTAAGTTTCTTCCAGGTTTCATTTTTCTGTGCTTTTATTTTCTTTCGTGCCATTTTTGTGGGTGTCGTATGGAAAGGGATGTGTTGGGTTTGTTTTGAGGTGCCATGGGGTTTTTGTCTAACATTATTTTTTAGTGAAAATAATTCTGTACACTCACTAGACTTTATTGTCTAACACGTTTTTTTGGGTCTCTATTTGACAACCTCAACCTTCAACTTCAAGGCCCTTGATTATTTAGGCCCTGTCAGTGGCTTGCCGGAATCTTGTTGATTGTTGGGAATGCAGTCTAGTATTTGGATATAAAAGCCAAATGCATGGAGTTAATCCTTCCGTCGAAGGGATTATTGGAGGAGAATTCTTCTCACACTTCCAAAATCTTTTCGGCATGTCATTACCATGGTAAGTGAAGCCATCAAACACAATAAGATCACGCACACAACAATCTATTCATGTGAGTCCCAATATAGATAGTCGGGAAAGTTTGTTGTACAACTACTACTTGTTGTAGTGAACAATTAGAAAATAGGAGAATCACCTAAATAAATGCAGGCTTCCAACTTGCAAATGCACACAAAGGTTATCAGTCCATCAATATAATAATCAACTCGCTAAATCAAACGTACCCCTTATATGGGTGTGAAAAATCTAAAACCAAGTTGGCTAAAAAGAACTCTACAACCAATCTAGTGTGAATGCAAACACACCAACACCCGATGGTAAGTACATAATTGGGGAGAGAGGAGAAAGGAAAAAACACATGGGTTCCAACATCAAGGCTTGATTAAGTATCCGTGTACAAATTTTCACAGTGTATTATTAAGTGTCATCGTGGTTTCCAATCCATTTTACCTTAACATATGTATTTGGAGTCGTTATAACCATCAAGTCAAGTAGAAATTGGTACTCTATACGAGACTCACACAGAATAAATAATGATAAAAAAAATTGGGGGGAAAGGTCACCATGGATGAAAAAGTTCACCACAAAGTTACAACACTAGTAATAACAACGAAAGTGGAAAGAGCTAACATGTGTTGCAAGTTGTCCCAGTAAGTAGACTCAAGATTCAAACAAAATGTTAAAGTAAATGTTTGGTAGATGGAAAGTTATTTAAAGTCGATTCCACACTAGTGGTTTGGATCCACTATTTGATCATTGAAAAACTCACTGATACTGTAATTCACCAAAACAACTCCATTCAAGGAGATTGTCAACGGTGTCGATAGTACAAAAGTTCATCAAACTTAATTCGATGAACTCCCTGAAATAGATGTATCCCAAGGGTTAGCAAAAAACATAATACCCGAAGAAGCAAGATCAACATCATACCCTCCCTATTGTCGATTGGATGGAATGATGCAACAAATATGTATGGGTGGACAAAGCCAACTACTTGAAGATAGACATGCTGACAAAATAAACAAAATTGTTTTTTATGAAAAGAAGATTGTCACTTTGACAAGAAAGGTGTAAAAAATATAGATAACATATCTCTCAAGAAGATGGCCCTGGTGGTGATGGGACAACCATGCAAGTGAAGTAGAGTAAAAAATGTTTAAAATAGAGCACGCTTAAAGATCAACAAACAGTCCATGGCTCCATAGACTTAGTGTGACTACAAAATGATCCCATAAAACAACAAACTCACCAAATGACATAAGGAACTTCAGAATGCTATCAATCTATAGATGTCACCATCATGTAACAAGAAAGTCGCTCCTAAAAAACAACTATCAAAAGGAAAGCTCAACAAAAATGAGCATTAAATGGTAGGAAGAGCACTAAGCGAACTAAGACGTTGAATAGTGGAGGTGTCACGCCTATAATGCCCTCACAAAGAATGCTTATGATACCTCCTCCACAAATGATCACAAATCCATCCCATATAAATATGGACAATATAAGAAGATTTCTGCATATGATTGGGTGCCACATGCACAATCGTGCATACAAGGAGGCATGAATGTGTGCCAGGTTGATCATGCCTAACAATTGTAATATCATGGTTTTTACGCTTGAGTGAAGCTGCAACATTACAAATGTGTTGCCCAATATCTCAATCTCCACATGAAGATTAGAGCGAACAAAAACTAGAGTTATGTCATCACGTGGTATCTCAAAGAGTATCTCAATGAATAGGCTGGATAGAGGAACAATACCCTATGAGTGGCTACCAACAACTTTGTCAAGAAAACCTTTGCAATAGAGCATGCAAGAACCAAAGACAATAGTGTGTTTCTTAAAGAAACCAAGGAGATAAACAAATGGAGTTGGAATGGGACTAACATAATGTGTTGTAGCAAGAGACCCATGCACAAAAGTAGGAGTGTCAATATGAGCAACAAATATAGGAACAAACTCAGTAACTGTAATGCATGCTTCAAACTACCACTTGAGACCAAGAAACAAACTAGGATTAGCTGGAAAAAATTAAGGAATAATTTTATTTTTATTAGGAGAGTCCACAACTAAGTTGCAAGACATCAGTTTGCACTAACAGGTTCCGGAACAAATTCTAATTACTAAATACACGTTTTTCCCATTTTAAACTTATAGTAAGTTCACAGGATTTCAATTTTAGGATTACATATTTTACTTAGGTTCAGGGAGAAATTTACCCCCATGCCTACTCTCTTAATAGGCCCTGAACTTCAACTAGATTTTTCTCACATTAAGAGTCATCAAAACTTTCCTAATTTATGCTAATTGGATAGGAAATTCTCTCACATTTCCAACCATATAAAGAAGTCCTCCTAACTCCTTGTAGAACTCCAATTATGGCCGAGCGAGGTTTTAGGGGGAAATTTTCCCTAGGGAGGTCCGCGGGGTTAGGGAGAAAATTTTCCCTTAGGACGGATTGGCAGAGCGGGGAGGGAAAATTGAAAATTTTCCCCCACTTTGGCACAAAGCGCAAAACATCTCCCCGCGCCCGCGGGGTTGACGAAGCAGGACACATGGCACATCCTGAATGGCGCGAGGCGGCGTGGACCGGAGGGAGAAAATGGACAAGGAGAATTTGGGGATTAAAATCCCAAGGGAGAAAATATATCCTCTCCCCCGCCGATGCCCAAAGTGCCACGTGTCAGCACGTGGTTGGATAGGGTTTGATGGGTCGCGGGGAAAAATTTGTGATTTTTTTCCCGACGTCAAAAAAAAAATTCAATTTTCCGAAGGAAAATTTTCCTCCGTGCCTCCGCGCTTGTTCAAATGGCCACGTGGCATCTTGTGATTGGTCGCGGGTCGGCGGAGCGGCGGAAAAGATTTGGATTTTTTGCCAAAGGGATAAAAAGGTTAAAAAAAAAACTTGCGCGGGCCCGTGCCTCCAAGGGGACACGTGTCAACACCCTATTGGCTGTGGGGGTGCGGGTCCGTGGGGAAAAATGTGAAATTTTTCCCAAGGGCCAAAAATGGTTAAGTTTTCAATTTTAACCTGCGCACCCTCCCTGCCACGTGTCAGCACATGATTGGTTCGGGGCCACGGGGTTGTAGGGAAAATTTGAAAAAAATTCTCGAGACCAAATATTCAAAAAGTTTAAGTTTTTCCAAAAGCTCCACCCCTCTGGATGCCACGTGGCATCATCTGATTGGATAAGAGGGTGGCGGGGCCGCGGAACTTTTTAGGAAATTTTTCTAAAGTTCAAAATTTAAATTTTTCTAAGGTTGAATTATTTCATTTTTGGTTTGGGATGGTCATTTTGAAGTAAAACTTCAAATGGCCATAACTTTTGATAGGAAGCTCCATTTTAGGCAAACGAGGACTTTCCGGAAAGATCTCGAAGTCCTCTTTTCACAGGAATCATCAATTTTGATTTTTGATAAAGTTTTCAAGGTCAATTTTGAATAAACGATCTGCAGGGTTTTTAATTACAAAAATGACAGTTTTCTAACTTTTAAGTTTGGTTCAATTTGATTTCTTTTCTCCTCAACATGCAAACTGAACATGGAGGGGTGATCATGGATAATTTTAGGTATATTTTCCAAGTCCAATTTAGAGATTGAGTTGAAATTGATATAACTTTACAACTTTTGACAGGGAGTTGGGTTGTGAAGTTAAAATTGAATTTGATAAGGTTTTAGAGATGTTTTCTTAAATGTGGAGTTCAATGTAGGTTCAATAGGACCTAATACATCTAAAATGCTTTGTCTCCTTTATTAATTTTATTCATAAATATGAATTGTACATTAATTACATTATTTTCAAATGCCAAAATTATACAAATAACAGAATTTTCCCTTCCACAGGTTTGCAAAATTAATTTGCAACGGTCAAATATGGAAAACATGCCAAATTCCTTTCTCAAACATTCCATTGATTCAACAACACATATATACAATATGCAATGTTAATTTCTAATCTTTAACAACTCCTTTCAAAGAGATCAAATTCTGTCATTTCCTTTATACGCTTTCTCTTCCCAAAATAGAATTGAAAACTATAACAGTCATTGAAATTTCAATACAACAATGCAATTGGGAAAAGAATATATTTCTTTCATGGATCTCCAACAACAATATTGCAACAATATAAATAATAAAAAAAAAGAGCTTCCATTCCTTTATTGAATTCAAACAACTTTACGACTCGACTCTTTTCCAATTTGATTGGATGTTCAATTTTCTAAATACAAAGTATGACACTCCTTTCACATTTTCTTTCCAAAGTAAAACAAAGAGATATAATTCTTCTCTACATTCCTTAATGAAAATACAATCGCTTCACATTACAATATATATATATATATACAATCATCCACTCGAAGTGGGAAAGGTTACATTCAAATTTACTCAAGAAGTAGGACTGTCAAAATTAGAATTTTCCTTCTCCAAACAGCAGTATGTTGAATTCTTCATCTTCATTTTTCTTTTGATCACAACAAGGAAGGGGGAAAGGCAACGCTCTCCACCCAACCAAGATACCCAATGGGAAAAGAGAAGCCATCTCTCCCCATTGGCCCCCGAGCCCCAACCATATTGAAATGGAGCATGATGAAACAACACATGGCAACAAGGCTTCTTTCACATACAAGAAACACTCATATTTCACAAAGAAACACAAGCAATAAGATGTAGCTCTCACTACAACAAACAATTTCAATCAAAACAAAGGCTTCTTCCAAGCAAGCCAAACAAGAGTAAGATCTATGGAGGTCTCCTTATGCCTCCCATGTTGGATTTGGGCATCCACCTAAAACAACCCGCCCAAAAAGAAACATAACCATCCCATAAACCTTATTCCTCCTCAACCCCTCCTTATCCCTCCTCTAAATTTATCCCTTATTCCCCCCCCCCCCCCCCCCCCCAAAAAAAAAAGTAAGAAATGCAAGCATATTCTTTTCCTAGGTGGATCCCAAACCAACCTTCCCTCCACAAGAAACAAGTGTCAATGACAAATCCCTTATCCCTCCTCTAATTAAACCTCATAGTCTCCTCTCTACACCATGCCCTAAGCATTCTACCCATCCATCTAAGAATGCAAACACAAGACCATTCAATATTTTGCATGCAAGAAAGAGGGAAAAACAAAAATTAAAAAAAACAAGAGCCTACCTCTCCATTATGGAGATTTGTTTCCAAAACAACAAATTCTTTGTTGCACAAAAACCATTCCCAAATCAGCAAGAGGAATGCATGCACAAGTAAATCCACTACTTCCACCAAGCAAGCTGCAAAAATGCAAGAGAAATTCGACCCAAGAGTGAAATCTCCAACTTTCAACAACCTCAAAATGAGGAGGAATAAAAATTTTAAAGGAGAGGGTGGAAGAGGATGATGTGGATTCCAAGTGGGATGTCATTTTTCCTCATCCCAAAATGCAATCAACATCAAATACAATAAAATCCCAATAAATGTGAATGACAAAGTTACTTACATACACAAACTCAACCCATACTCAAAAAGAGAATGCATTTAAAATTTGTAAGACAAGTGCAATCAATTCTTACACAAAATTATGCCAAAATACAATAAAATAGATTGATTTTGACTTCAAAACTATAATCATGGTTGGTGGAAGATTTTGAGAGGTGTGGGACAAGTTTAACTTGTCCCACAAGCCTCCAAATTTGTCCTCCAAGATCAAATTCGAATTTCGAGAGGGATGGAGTGTTTGACCTTCCAGAATCTTCCTTACAACCTCTTACAAATTCTTACACATCCTTACATGGTAACTTACACACTCTTTCAAAATGTATTAATATCTATGACATTCATTTATTACCATCTTTTGACATAAGGTTTATTTATTTATCACATGGTTATACTATATATAAATCAAATTTAATTATTACTCAAGACAATAACATTAATTCTTTGCATCCCTCATCCCAATTATTTAATTAAAATTTATCTATATGACTTCTCACATTAAACTATCACATTAGAATAGTTAAAATAAAGAGCACATTACAAATAAAATACATACAACAATAAATAAAAAGGGAACACATAATTAAAACACATATATCCAATGGTCACAATAGTGGAAATCCCCCCCATGGAGAGTCCTAACAAAACACAACACACAAAACAAACATAGTTGCCATGGTGACCTTGTTGATCTCACACTGAATTCCAATATGGTTAGTCTCTAGTCCCCCGACGTTGTTGTGATTTTTTTAATGCTGCAAAATACAAAATGATATAAGCAACATACAATTATTAAATCCAAATCACAACAATATCAAGAATTTAACATTTATCATTTAACTTCAATTTACAACTATATCATCATCCAATAGATCTTTATACTAGAGCTATTCATAATATCAATGTCACATGTCTAAAATCAACATCAATAACCTATCTATGTCAACTAATATATCATCATCCACATAATAATAATGATGTCTCAATGATCATCAAGTAAAATAACTGAATCCAGATTAATATTAATCCATAGTCTAACATCTAACCGACATATTAAGCAAAACATAATAATGTCCATAGAAATCCATGATCTAGCATATACAGATCATACTACATCAAAACATAATAATGTCCAAAATATGATCAATAGTGGCAGGATCAGTATCTAAACAATGTCCAAGGAAGTGGGCACTACAGTAACTAACAAATTAGGTTTAACAGGTATTGGAGTAGTGACTATAGGTGGACTAGGAACAAGGGAATGTATGTGCAACTAGTCAAGAAGATGTTACAAATTTGTAAAAAAATTGCATGGAAAGTACAAGGGATTCCTACTTAAAAATGAGGGAGCTTAGAAAGGCATTTTGATTCTTCGATTTCATGTTCTCTTCATACAGTGTTACAGGAGAAGCACATAAGGAAGAAACAAAAGCAAGAATAAGGGTTTATTTGTGAGGGGGTCTAACCAAATTTCAAACTAGACTTCACCCTCCGGTCTTTGAAAAATAGACAAATAAGTGCCTCCAAGTAGATATTGCACCCTACACTACTACAAAATGTGCAAACAAGCTGCCATATATTGGCTCATTTTTGCGTTAAAAATCGAACGTTTTTGGGCATTATTCGACTTGTTTCTTACAATAACTCACGTCGATTTGTGCAACACAAAAGTTACGTCAAATTTGTGCCACTAGACTTAATTGCACCTAATTTGCGCCTAAATGTGTGTCTACTTTGTGTCATGTCAAATCCACGCAAGACCTACAACATCAAAAATGAAGGGTGGCACAAATATGACTCAAAATTCGTTGGATAATTTTTTAATAAACATAATATAATTAATATTTATCACTAATGGTATAATTATGAATAGTTATTTTGCATTTATTTTTGCTTATTTACAACTATTAAACATTAGATACTAAAATATAATTTACAATGTGTCGTCATAGAGAAATTTTACACCGAGTATTTGGATACTTATTGTAAATTGAGAATTTGTAAAGTATTAAAATATTATTATTAATAATAAAAGAAGGCATTGTTTCAATTCAAAATGTGATTTACAATAATATGTAACAATGTAATTTTGAGGGAGTATTAATGGGTCCCTTTCGAAGTTACAAAACAAATATGATGTAAAACTACATCTTAAATATCCCAATGATCGGTCTTCGTTGTTCTCTCCCTGATCCTCACTATCTTCTTTCTCTTCCTGAACTTGATCCTACTTGTCGTCCTCATCATCCTCTTTATTGTGCTCCTCATTATTCTCTTCATCGTTCTCGTCCTTCTTTACATCATCTTCATCCTTCCAATACCTTGACAAAATTGAATGATCAAATGTTAAGTGTTTTTTTTTTTAAATTTATAGTTTGCATGTACAACAAAATGAACATTACATGTCTTACTAGTTATCTTGGGCCCACTGATTAAAGGTTTTTGTGTTCCATCCCAAATCTTTTAATAGCGCTCTTCATGTGAATACAAGTATATGATTAAATTATATATTAATATTTTTATTTGAAAATATACTAAATCAAAATAACATAACTCTATGTATAATTATATAGAGCTTACACATTTATTAGCGACATCTTCTAAATTTTTTTTGGCCCAAACAATGAGTCACCAATAACCCTTTTTAGACTCTGGCTTCATACCCCTTGAGCACACTACTTTTTATACCTGCATCAATTTCAATATGTATTAGATTTTTAAACAATCACCATGTTATACAATTACCATTACATTATGATTGTAGACCATATTTGTCTTTTATAAAATATGAATGGAAAGTATACAACATAAAATATCAAATTAAAAAAATGTGTTTATCAACCAAAAACCAAAGCTTTAAATAGTTTCTTTACATTTCAAATGTCAACATATATCATTTCTTTTGTTAACTAACATGCAACCGTATTAGTGTTATCTGTTGGCCACTTGTCACACAATCGAACCAAACATCTTTCTCTACTTTGGGAGGTCAAAGACGTCTCCTCTCGTCATTTGTGTTTCCTTGGTAGTGAACCTATAAATTTTAAATATAAAAAGTTATTTTAAAACTATATATTGTTTTATTAAAAAAATATTTACACAATGTAATTACCCTCAAATTCCTCTTTATTCTCTTAAACTTTTTTGATGCAAATTATTCAATTAGCTTTGGGTCATAGTGGGTCCTCCCAAACTTGGTGAAAGTTACATCAACCCGGTTCTCCATCTCTCTAGTGGGATTTGTTGCCACTCTAGATAAAAATATAAATTAATTAAATTTTGTGTTAGGTCAACTATTCTTTTTTTAAATATCTACAACAAAAATGGAAATAATTGAAAATGACATTTTAAATAAATTGAAACTAACTTAAACTAATACAATGATAAATTATTCTAGCTCAAATTAAATATATTAAAATACTTACTTGCCTTGAATATCCATTGATATTTCCATATCATCATTTACATAAAGGTCCATTTTGAGGCTCCCTTGCACACAATGTTTATAATTATTACAAACAAGATGAGAGGGTCTATCAACATTTGCTTCTAGAGGGGGAGAAAGTGCATTGATGTCCCCCCTTAATCCACTCGATGGTAAGTCATTCATAATTTTTGGGGCAAACTCTTGCCATTTCACCTTTTTAATTTTTTTTTATTACAAACAAGGTGAGAGGGACCTACCTCTGATAATGATCTACAAAAAAATGTCGAATCATTATAACAAAATTTAATTAAAGTCACTTTAAATAATAATTGAAGAATGTATAACTCCAAACAGATGACTCCCCCATCCTATGATTGTCATCATGCTCATGTCGGTTGATATAGGATGTAGGCATGTCATAATCAAGTCATACTATTATTGTTTAATTAAGAAAAAAATTATACTAACAAAAGAAACTGTAAATGTATAACTCAATGCAAGGGACACCCTAAGAGCAAACGAAGGACATGTGCTCATTCCACCATTGTCATCCTCCTGTAAGTCTATATGGGAAGTAGACGTGTGATACACAATTGGTATTAGAATTGTTTAATGGAATTAGATAATTTTGTAATTAAAAATACATACCTTTGTGTCGAGTCCCTAGAGGTTGAGGGATATCCACTCATACACGCGTCTCTTATAGGTCTCTATAAGTAGTAGCCCTATCATTATAAAGCTGTATAATTATAATTTTAAATATGAAAAAATATTATTAAATTACAAAATTAATGATAAACTTATACCTCTATGGCGGGCGCGTAGAGGTCAATGAACATCAAAGTGGCATAAGGGTTTTGTCAATATTCTCATCCATATCATATTGTTCTAAACCCTAATCTCTAGAGTCGCCATAATAAAGGCATCAAATGCATTTTTGAATAGGTTGTTCCCTCTCTAATATAAAAACCAAAATTATTTGGTATAATAACAAATGTTGGATTATTGCAAGAAAATAATTGTAAACACAATGAAAATAGAAACTACTTCCGAATGGGAAATATGGTATAATATGAATACATTTTTACCCTTATTGTAAGGGCGACACCAAAATCGATAACTTTAAGATTTATTGACCCCAAAAATATCTCATCTTACATAGTTAGACATAAATGAAGTATTGACAAAAAAAATAATGAAAGTGAAAAATTAGAGAGAGAAAATAAATAATATGTTACGTTCTACCCAAAGAATAGAGACCATCCATAGGTGGCCCTAAAGGGAAAACCATGTGATTTAACAAAATTTAAACATTTATTAGAGGACTGAGAACAAACAAATATATTTGAAATAAGCAAGATCTAACATGCAATGACAAACATGTGCGACTAGTGAGAAGATGAGAATGACTTAGCTTGTATTTGACTGTCTATATTTATTCGGGAATGGAAAATGGGTAGAACATGATGGATATGAACTTAGTATGTTTCGTATAGATAATAGAAGTATGAAAGTCTTCTGCACATAATTGTGTAAAGGAGGACATGACCGCCCCAAGTACTAGTGTCTAAACTAGGCGCTAGTGTCTTGGCAACAACTCTGGATCTAGTCTTTTTAGGATATGATCTTGTTTTCTTCACTTCGCTCTTTATCACTTTGGATTCGATGTCAGGTTTCAATTTTATACCTATACATGCAAAACAAACCCTAACTACCTGCACAAGGCTCAAACACACATTAGATGGAGTAAATAATGTATATTCTTATGTTGGACTGACCTTGACAGTCACCCCATTGTGATTTTCACCGAGCATTGCACTACATTTTAGAATTAATGTATTTCTAGTGTATGCGAATTGAAATATGTCTCTTAAAGCTAGGTTGCCCTTGTGTCAGTCACACCAAGATAGTAGACTGCAACTACTTTACCCCCAAGATGAATGTGTGATATGGAATTCAGAAATTGCCCCTTCCTATGCAATGAATGATGCAACCCAAATGCAATCCTTGAATGTTTCTCCTTTCCCAAGTAATAAATAAGAAGTAATAGCCCAAAAATTTCCCAACCACTTAGAATAGTAAGTAAGTCATGTATATATATATATATATATGATTCCCTTGTTTGAATTTTGATATTAACAACCAAAACTAAAACCCATAGTAATAGGTAAAAGGTTTAGAAAAGTTAACAATTGATGTGGAACTTTAAACATGAGAAAAGATGGGAAAAGGAAAGAATTACCCAAAGGAGACCACAACACTTGGGTACTCTTCTCCCTACTGGGCGTTAGTGTCCAGGAGGCTCCAAAGATAAGACAAAAGATGTTGAGCTATGTCACATGTTGTGTAATGCCCAAAATCAAAGGGATATTTCTAGAAAAGCAAAAGACAAGAGCATAGAATGATAAACCATGTAAATGTAAAACAACACAAGTGTTGATAATGTCTAATATTCTTGCTAAGGAATCATGCATATAATGACATACTATATGCGTGATGCAATAGTATTAAGTGTGTGATTTTGTGTCTACATTTTCCTCCACTTTATACTTGTGAATGAAAATTCAGTAGCATAAAGTTGATAGGAAGAGTTTACCTTGCAGAGAGATGAAAGGGATTGTAACCAGTAGTGTCGAATGAAGATTGTAACCGATAATGTGCCCAATGGAGATTGTAGGATATCTATTGTGGAATTTAAAAGGGGATGAGAACCCTAGGGGTGACCTTGTGTGCATGGTGGAAATGATGCCTGCATTTATAGCTTGGATATTGTCTTTACCTAAACATCTTGTGCTTGAGATTGCTCCTTGCTCCATCTGTGTTGCCTTTGTCGAGATACAAACGAACCTGCAAAAGAAGATAAGTGTAGTCAATTCTCATGGTCTATGAAACTGAACTTTAACTTAGAGAAATCAACATAGAAGTATGTATAAAAAACAACTGAGTCAAGGATATAATACAATTGAATGTTATGAGAGAAGAGATAGAATTATTTGTGTGTTTGTTGCCTTGGAGATGGCCACAAGAGTCGAGAGTGGTCAATTCTTGAACTGGTTTGAATATACTAAGTATTTAGGCATCTTGTCGCCATACTGAGGATTTAGGCATCATGTCACTAAGGGAAGATTATTGGGAGAGATGTAGGATTTTCCCTCCACCTATTGAGGCTTCCCCACAGATAAGTATAACTGCATATGGCCACAAACCCAATAGAAATTACCCATGGATGACACATTGTTCCAAACATATCGATGTCCTGCATATGCGCTAGGTGTCACTCTTAATTTCATACCGATAGAAAAATATGTGAACCGAGAAAGAAGAGTAAATAGTTCCCTTGCTCAAAGTATGAAACTTGCCATTGTTTTTGTTCTTGTTGTACCAGATAGTAAACTGTAACTGGGTATGTGCTACTAGAATTTGATAAAACCTGTCACTGAGAATCTATTCAACCTATATTGTACCTATTCTCTCCCCATGATAGAATCACCTAGGAGGAATACTAACACCCACCATTCTTGTCTGATTTGGGAAATTTTGTATCTGTACTGATTTTGGCCCAAATCTTATTCTTAACCATTTTATTATCTCCTATTTGGCTAGATTTTGGTGTGTACTATTATATGTCTGGTTGTTGGACTAATGAGAGGGTGAAATAATCACTAGATGATTTCCCCCACTTGTTTTGGGTGTGTGAGATGAACTAATGTGAGTGTAACCCAAACTAGGAAAGTTGAATGATGTAGAACTTATCTCACTAGCAAACAACCACCAAGGTTGAAATGAACACAAAACTCACAAATTCCCTTGAACCTGCAAAATCATACTTTAACTAAGGCGATGAACTCATCAAAACTTAAAATTTTTAAGAGATAGAGGGTTGAATTTTACCGTCCCTTCAATTTTTCATGTCTCAGGACTCCTTCCACACTATATCAATCAATCATTCACATCATTTCCAATCTCTTCTCAAATCCCACTCTTCCCTTAAAACAAGGAGTCTTGACCAATCCCCTAGTTACATTGATGCTTGTAACTGATCCAAACTACAAAGTTTGATTTACTCACCTTTACCAATCTTTCAAAAAGTAAATTTCTCCCTTATAAAAACAATTAGTATATCTAGTACCTTTAACTCTATGTCTTATTGGCTTCCTACCCTTGCTACAGTCTTTGTAGCTCTCTAAAGTTTTTGGTCACACTTAACTCTCATTTCAAGGTGCTTCAAAGGAAATTGATAATGGTTTTAATCACCCTTTATCTTCTTTTGTTTAACCGAGAAATATCAGGCCTTAACACTTCCCAAACTTGCTTCTGCTTCACACTGCTCTGTTCCTTTAGGTTTAGTACACTTTCAAAGGAAATTGTCACAACAAACTCCTTGAAGAATGATTCTTTCAGTCTATTTCCTTCAAAAACATGTGTAACCCCAGGACTGAGATATCCTCAAAATTTTCAGGAAAATTGGTTGGTTCATTTTCGAGAAAAATGAGAATTCTCTTCGTAAACCCTAGTTCGAGGGTTTCACAGTCTGTGCAGACCCGAGAGGAAATAATTTGTTATAAAGTCACTTAAACAAAATTCCAAAGCCTAATTTTTTTACCATAGACTTGTCTATACCTCCTTTTCATATTCACCTTACCAGTGAGGATTGGGATGCCATAAAGTTACAATGCCCTGTTCTGCCTTAAGAACAGAGGTTTAGGAACCTTTTTGAGTCTTTTTAATCAATCATAAATTGATATCCCCTTACAAATTCTTCTAGGAATTCCTCGAAGTTTGGGCCTATAGGGTACACTTTACTTGTTCACATGCATCATCCTTTTTTTCGAGTTTCATATCAATTTACAAGCTAGATTTATATTTCCTTCACTTGCATGGTCTGCTATAGGTTGTGTAAAGTTGCTCTGTCACTAACATCCTTATAACTGATGAAAAAAATCAAGAATATCATGAATTCATGCTCATACTCATTTCCTCAATCAATACTCCCTTCTTGATACTATTTTCCTACCCTTTGAGCAAGACATTCTCACCAATATAGGAAAATTCAACACAAATGACCTTCAACTATCTCCTACAATCTTGTATTGTTTGCTCAAGCTTATAATCACACACAATCAATATAATCATACAAGAATCAAAGTAAGTACTCATCCAAAAACCTCATTAGTGTTCATATTCAATGTTAACAATGGATGCACATGTTTCTTTAATCAATACCATGCACAAGAATGCTTAAAAGTGTCACCCACAAGTTTATACACCTTGATCAAACTTTCTTGGAGTTCTTTTATTGATTTTCATTTGAACGGAATGAGGCCAAGATAGTTACATTGAGGTTGTATACATTCACAAGTCCTTAAAACTAAATCTTGAGCCTTTTAGACCCTTGGTCTTATGAATAGTCCTTAAGACAACACCATGACTTAGATTAGGACTCCAAGATCTATACTTCCAAGCACACACACACTATGACTCTTAGACCCCTATAAACGCTAAATTATGACCCCTTAGACCTCTATAGGTCTTATTCCATGCTTAACAACCCCTAAAAGCCCTACAAGACACCTTAAAACTCCTAATCCATGCCAAAATAGCCTTTAAAATTCAAATTTACAGTTTTGGAGGTGCTAAATTTGAATTTGTAAAGGACTTGACACACACAAACCATCCTAGGTAACTTCCTGTGACGTCCCGAACCTACAAACAAGCTATCAAACCCAAAATTGATGTTTACAATTTATATTTACATGTCAGGGAGGATGCTCCTGCATCTTGAAGCTGATGTGCACATCTAAAGTAGATCTCCTACATGGGGAAAAGAGAATGTGCATGGTAGCAACCATGACACATGCAAAATAATGGAAATAAGATAACAAAAAGTGTTAGTGACAAACAAACATGGTATGATGTAATATAAACTAGTCAAAACACACACTAATACAACAAAAGATCAATGCAGTAGATGTTGGAATAAATGGTACACCACTCAGGATGTCACAATACAATCGAAGTTTTCAAGGCGATACACGAAAACAAACAATCAAACATAGGGCATAGCCCGCAAACAATGACAATCAAGACACAAACATAGACAAGATACAAATAAATCAGATCACCATGATTGAGAGTAAGCCTCCAAGACAAATGCTACACATGAAACCCTCTTAAAATGTTAGAAATATTGATAGTATGTCACAATATATACAACTGAAAAGAGAAATGAAAGTCGTAGATATTGCAATGCTATCATCTGAATAGAAAGAAGTAGGGAGGGTAAATAACCAGAGGAGCCTCATCTACATAGATTTAATTTTGTGGACTGGGTAATAGAGATTTTGTTTTTCCAAAATAACTTCTGATTGTAAGACCTGTGAACGCGCATGTGTATTGTAAAAGGATAGAGTTCAATCGGTGATTTCCTTGCACCTTCTGTCATATTTGCACGGGCCTGCACCTTTTAGCTTAAACAACTACGAAGATGATTCATACCTAATTTCAACTCAGATAATGGCACTAAGAAGGCCAAGGATCCATTCAGCCTGTACAAATATAACATCACACCTTCCGAAAAAATCCCTCCCCCGAAAAAACGCCACAGAAAAACACATTCCCAAACTGCTGGAGATTGTCTCAGAAACCTTAACCCTAGACAGTAGAAGAAGAACGAAGTACAGCATCAACAACAGAGGACAAGATCTAGTGTCAACAAATAGTAGTAATTCAAGGTGCTTTTTCTCTTCCATTCCTCCTCATCCAAGATGGCTTGATACACCATTTACAGATTTCTGTGATTTGCACTTAAAATCCCCTTCTTGGGTTTCTAGGGTTTTTGATATTTTACAAAACCCTAATTCTTCTTTGGAGACTTCGCTTGACGAATTTTGCTCCCAAAATTCCGTCAGACTGTCGCCACAATTTGTTACGTATATTCTCAGAACGCCCAAAGTTAAAAAAACTCCCAAAACTGCATTTAGGTTTTTCAATTGGGCCGGTAAACAACAGGGTTTTGAGCATAATTTGGCTTCCTATGTAGCCGTGATCGATTCCCTGGGAGCCGTGAAGGACGCGAACAGAATTCGTGCTGTTTTTGCGGCATTGAAAGCTAAGGAATTTGAAAAACCCAAAAACCCTGAAAATGTTGGAAATGAAAACCTTGAAAACCCTTTAATCCCTGAAAACTGTGAAAACCCTGAACAGCCTGGAAACCCTAAAAATCCTAATTTGACACTCTCTTCCTGCAACATTTTGATGAAGAACTTTGGTAGGACTGGAATGGTGGAGGAAACATGGGATATGTGGCGTGTAATGAAGGAAAATGCGATAGAGCATGACATTTTTTCTTACAATTGTTTAATTGACGCATTGGTGAATGGTGATTGTATTGAGAGGGCTGAGAGGGTTTTGGGGGTGATGACTGAAGAAGTTAGGGTTGGACCTGATGTTGTTACATATAATATGATTATCAAGGGGGTGTGTAAAGCTGGAAAAGTTGAGGCAGCCACGGAGTATTTGAGGCAAATGGAAACAAACCGCTGTTTTCCCGATGAGATTACTTATGTGACCCTTATGCAGGCTTTTCATGCCGAGGGCAGGCTTGATCAGACTTTGTCTCTTTTCCAGGAAATGTCTGATAGAAAGCTAACAATCCCTCCTCATGCATACAACCTTGTGATTTGTGGGCTATGTAATGAAGGGAAAGCATATGAGGGTTATAAGCTTCTAGGTGATATGTTGAGGAAAGAGTGCAAGCCTAATTTGGCAATTTATACAGCACTTATTGATGCATTCTTTAAAGTGGGTGACCAGGAGAAGGCCCTTAGAATTTTGGAACAAGTACGGGAAAGGGAATACAAATTAGACAAGTTTATGTGCAGCACAGTTGTTAATGGGCTTTGTAAAGTTGGTGAAGTGGAACAGGCTCAGGAGTTTTTGGAACAGTCTCGGGAACTTGGTCTTGATGTCAATGCATTTTCTTATTGTGCAATCATTGATGGGCTGAGTAAAGCTGGCAAAATCGGGGAAGCAGAAGAGGTTTTTAGGGCAATGTCAGAGAGGGGATGTGCTCCAGATATATGCTGTTTCAATGCAATCATTTATGGGCTTTGCAAGGCAGCAGAAACAGACAAGGCTATGAGGATTTTGCATGCTATGGAGAAGAAGGGTTGTGAACCCACAGTTTACACTTACACCATACTGATTGATGGGCTTTTCAAGGTACGCAATTTAGAGATGGCATTGAAGCTGTGGGATGAGATGATTGATAAGGGCATTTCCCCTACTGATGTGTCATTTAGAACCCTTTCAAATGGTCTTTGTCTCTCGGGTAATGTAACTAGAGCATGCAGAATATTGGATGAATTAGCAACAATGGGTGTGGTTCCTGATACAGCATATGCTGATATGATCAATGTACTTTGCAAAGCTGGCCGTGTGAAACAGGCATGCAAGTTAGCAGATGGAATTATAGATAGGGGTCGTGAAATTCCTGGAAAACTGCGTTGTACATTCATCAATGCTTTGCGAAAAGCTGGAAATGCAGATCTGGCCTTCAAAATGGTACATAGTAGGATTGGCATTGGATACAATAGATCAGGAAAAATAAAACGTCGAATTAAATTCCGAACATTGGTAGAACCTGCCAGATAGATGTGGTGGTCATATTCTCTAGTATCAGTCCTGATGCTTTGGTGCATTGCCAGATTTTGAAAATCCTGCTTGGTTCATCTTGCACAAAGGTGCACAGGCATTTCACAACTTGTGTAAAGTTGGTTGCGTTGTGACTGCAAGTTTTTGGGTGTCTTCACATGATATTGAGGTTAGATGCACGCAATTGAAAAGTGAAATGTTAAATTGATTTATTCAGGCCGTGCCTAAGATTCTAATTTTTTGAATTGGTTTCTCAAATTGATTCTGTTTTGGAGGTAATGGGCAATGGAATAAAAACCATTTCTTGCCATCACGAATGATATCAGTAGTAATACATATGCTTTTTATTCTTATTGCAGAACTGCAATACTCTCTTAGGAAGGGCAGCCAATATTCTGCCTTCAGGCAGCCCTTACATTATACCCCAGAAGAAAGGCTAGTTCGTGTGAGAGGCCAATATCACCTAGAAAAGCAAGTAAATAGAGTTTCCGAGATTCTCTTTGCGGACATTCAGTGCACTCAAGTACCAGCTGCAGTCACTCAAAGGGCTATTTAATCTTCATTCAAAGGGCTATTTAATCTTCATCTTTGTTTGCAATTGGCAAAGTTTATGGTTTAATTTTTCTGTTCCCTTGCTCATGGTAAGTTTTACTATGTCCAGGATGATAACTGTTTGCACTATAGCCTATATCATTTTTTATGGATTATGGAGACAATCACCCTTTAGCCCTGTTTTTTAAGCACAATCGCTTGATGTCAACCTTTCTAAAACACAATTGATGGCTTGAAAATGTTCTGAGAGGTCCCTTCAAAGGCATGTTATTCTTATTGGTATGTTATATGCCTACTTAGTTGTTTGATTCATTGGTTAACCTTTCCTTGTCATCGGCTTCTTTGTCATATTTGGTTGAAGATATGATACTCTTTTAATGCTAGAGAGATCCAGTTGGTTTATGCTGTTGGTGACCAACGATGCCTTATGATTTGGAGATATGGGGATCAAGTCTCAATGGCAATCGGAGATTATAGACAATCATGCTCCAATGTATTTGAGGCTTTTTGATGTGCTTTGGTGTGACATCGAGCACATACAAAAGAGTAAGGGGGTCATTCTTGTATGTTGTATGTTTTGTTTCTGCAAGCTAATAAATGTTTAGCATATCCTTTTGGCACTCACAAATTTATAGCATCTTGATGTATACCCTAAGGGATTTTCTCATGCCAACATCTCTTTTTCTCCGAGCGGCGGGGGCCCCAGCTGTATTCCAAATTGCTAGCCACTTTCACATAATGGAACAAGGGGTTGAGCAGAGCCATAGTTCACTCGCGGATGAGGTGATTAGAGATTTGAGTTCCGGTTCAATAGTGAATGGCTGCTTATGTCCAGAATTATCACCATTTGGGTGCTACTCCTAATGGTTTGCCAAAAGGATATGCTATATGTTTATTAGGTTGCTTGATGCAAACTAATTTTGTTTGGTCATGGCATCTGCACTTTCTGCTATGGTCAATTTATTTGGATATTGAGTTTTGGCATCTGCATTGTTCAGCTAAGGTCAGTGTTCTGCTTTGATACTGTTTGTGTTGATTACGAGCATGTCTTCCTGGTGAGTAGCAGCCAGAAGTGGCCCTGAAAATCTCTACTGCTTGGTGTCTGCATTTTCTGTGGATAACAACCTGAACATTGTTTGGCTCAGTATTTACCGTTGGACCACGATTGCCGTTAAACCAAATCCCGCAGGCGTTAATCTCCGCTACAGTTGCTAAAGTTAGGATCCACGAGAGGGGGTTAACCCATGTTGTGTTTGTGTTGATTATGAGCATGTCTTCCTTGTGAGCAGCAGCCAGAAGTGGCCCTGAAAATCTTTACTGCTTGGTGTCTGCATTTTCTGTGGATAACGACCTGAACATTGTTTGGCTCAGTATTTACTGTTGGACCACGATTGCCATTAAACCAAATCCTGCAGGCATTAATCTCCGCTACAATCGCTAAAGTTAGGATCCATGAGAGGGGGTTAACCCATGTCGTGAAATTCACGGGGAGCGTTGGACGCACATGCCAACAATCTCCCCCAGCGTTACCCGGGTGAGTTTTGAACTCGAGACCTGTCGCTCTGAGACCGTTTGTTGGACCACGATTGCCGTTAGACCAAAACCCGCAGGTGTTGATCTCTGCTACAATCACCAGAGTTAGGATCCACGAAAGGGGGTTAACCCATGTCGCGAAACTCACAGGGAGCGCTAGACGCACATGCCAACATTTACAGCATTTGATGTCTGGAATGGAATGTTTTTTGAACCTTCTATGTCTTTCCAGTTAGTCTTTAAATGGTTAGTGTCTGGTAAAATGCATCGAATAGCTTCTGCCAAATTTGGTTTTGTATTACTGTCCTTTTTTATAGCGAGGATAACTAGTATGGTCAGCCTCTTGTTGGTATTTCCAGTTGGTCCTCTTGCAAATGACCTTGGTCCAGAACACACCAAAACACAAGAAATTTAATATACAACTACAGACAAATGGTAGTCTTAGTGTTTTTTGTCAGTCTAAGAGAAGCATTGTCACAAGTCTTTGAATCTAAACACTCCAAATTTTATTGCGTGTGGAGGACTCACTCTAGGAATAGTCGAAGTTGATCATTTTGTAGAAGCCTCAGTCAGTTCTGATTTATAGTTTTCGAAGTGATAGTATCAGAAAGTCCAGAATTGCAGATCTTATTTCACTTTTGTAATTTCATTTTTTTAATCAATAGAATAATAACTTACTCTTATAAAATAAGCATCTTGATAGATCATCTGCTATCTAATGAAAATCTAAATAACCCTAAACTCAAATAGAACAAAAAGCTGATCACTCAAATTATTCATGATGACTCGTGGCATATTCTTGGAGAAATATTTGTGTTGCATGGATATCACCGCATGTCAGTCATTGCAAAGTATGGCGAGGTCTTTATTGTGATTCCATCATTCTTCTCTGATAACATTTCAGTCAGTTTTCTGAGCTAATTTTGATCTAGGAGCTTATTCCTTCGGGCACTGCGAATGGAGAGCATTGGTTCTTGAAGGACCTTTTATATCTTATCTTTGCTAAATGCAGACTGGCATGAGTTTATTCAGTAAGAGCATTGTTTATTCATGCAGGAAACTCAAATAAGATTGAATGTCTCTAATGATGGTGGATGAAAGGGTTTTAGAAACTGCTATGCTTGGGAGTTGGGACTATAGAAGAGTGAGGTCCTAAACTGTTACAGCTTGATGTTTTCTCAAAGGATGTGAACAACAAATATCTAAAATTTTAAGCCTCAAAAGCAACCTTCAACTTACAGTGTTGCAACAAAATTTGAATCTTGTGTTCAAGGTGAAAAGAAATACTTCTTCTCCTATATTTGTTAGGTCTTGTATATTACGTGGCATGCACATAGCTCATACTTGTGGCCAAGTGACTTTTGCTTGCAGGATTGTGCTGAATGTGATGCTTTCTTTTTACCAACGAATTCCATTGATGCTGTTCCTTCATGTTCACAGACAGCCTGAAAAATGAGGATTTTATGTCACTTTGCTCATTAAAGGTGTTCCAATGCAAGGTTGGATAAACTATGAGATGAACTACATCATCCTTAACATATACCTTGCGCATTTTATATTCTCACCAGTACACGGTTCTTGATTGAATATGGTATGTTAATATATTTGTCTTCTCATCCATTCTTCACTTTCTATTTTTAGAATTTATGCAGTGAAGTTCCAGATGGATTCCTGAAATTTCCATTGTCAGCTTCATTTGTCACCAAACATCATCTAATAGGTCAAAGCTTCATTTGTAACTAAACCATTGGGCAGCTAGATGCGTTATCTTTCTGTAGAAGTAGGATTAACTCAAGTATGTACTAACTTTGCTTTGACATCATGCCTTTTATGTATTATAGAGAAACCAACAAACATGAATAACTAGTTTTTGACAAATATTCGTGTGATGCATTTGAAACTTTAGGATCAGTATCCATGGTTGAAGTTATCTTCTATTTTCATTTTGTAAATAGTTTTGAGGATATCTTGGAAAGTTCAATCCATGTCTTCCAGATTTTTCTCTGCAGAATTGCAACATAGAATCAAACAGATAGAAGGTTTTGTATTTCAATATTCCTGTAATTAGAGTCAAGACTATGTTCCATTCCATTACAAGTCATACACCTTGTGCAATTATGCTCTGTTTTGTTATTACAGAAGCTTTCTTGTCTTCGCTGGTTCTTTTCTAGTTCTCATAGAAAGTAACATAATTTTAAAATGGAACAGACAGAAGATGCAAATATCATTTACAGACTGGCATCAAAAGCAATTCAAAATTTAGCCGTCTGATTTTAAATAACCTAATGGAAACAATAGCATTAGATGGTACACCGTTAAGGTTGTCCAAACTGCTGCTAAGATTAATGAACAGAAAGAGAGATTGAAATGTCTTGTTTACACTTTTATAAGGATTTTGTGATAGCTAAAAGATATTTTTGATAAAAACCGCATTTTTAGATTTCAGTTTGTCACACTTTGTGTACAATAGTTGGGCATGCTATATTACAATATTTTATGTGATTATATATTTGGTAGAGAGGTGTCTTGCTCTAATTGTGGCATGTAATTCAATTAAGATGTCGAGCCATTGCTGCAGTATGGCAAGAAATTGACAAGCTTTATTTAAGGCTTCTGAAAGGGTATTAGACTTTTGGAATTGTAATTGATGTCCTTGGAATACCTCTGTATACAACTATGACATGATTAGATGAATAATGGACTCAAACTAAATTTCAGTTGCTACAAACAGGGTCCTTTTATGATTTTATCTTATGTTTGAATTTATTCATTGATTTCTTCCAAGTATCCATGGCTACAAGGTGTTTTAAATGCTCATTGGATGCTTGAGATAACTGGTATTATTATCTCTGAAAATCATAATTTCTCCAATTTAATATTTAATTTTGAATATCTTAAGGTACTCGGGTGTGATATTGTGGTGCTGACGTTAGAAACTATATTATTTATACTGTACTTAAGCCTGTCACTTATGTATTTTCCCTAATCTCAACCGTTGCCATTGTGTATACTGTACTTCAGCTGCCACTTATGTATTTTCCCTCATCATATCTAAAGATTGAACATATTTCCATGATGCTGTAAAAATATGCAAGATAAATTAGTGTCAAGAATAGGAAAAACACAATTCAAACTTATGCCACACATTAAAGGATATTTAAGTTTAAAGTTTTCGGCATGAGTTTTGTTTCGCCTTCTTGTAGTTTGGCAGTTTGAATTGGAAATGCTTATATGCAATATAAAGCTTCAAACATATTCACAAAGTATAGTAAAATAAGCAGCGATATAAGTTAGTGCACAGAGTAGGAAATATACAATCAATTATGATGCCCATAACAAGGTATTTGATGTTTCAAAGTTTTAGGCATAAGATGTTGTTTTCTTCTTTGTAGCACCTTGAATTGGAGTTCTTATACAAAATAACATATGGAGTTCAATGTGTGGTCAATTAGGGCAAATCCTATTGTTGGGTAAGTAGTGGTGATGAAAATTGAGCTTTGCTAGGTACATACAAGCGTACTTTTTAGCCGCGGAACCCATACTTCCATATATATTTGAGTATTCCCTTTCATCGGGATTGCACATGGATAAGGTGCTAGCAAAGCAGTAATGCATGCTATGGATGATGAACTATAGTGTCAGCATAGATACCCTCCCTGATAGCTGATTTGCAAATTCAATTTTTTTTTAAAACCCTGTGCATGCGTTGAACCTTGAGTGTCACAGACTCAAAATCATACTCAACAAAAATACCAGTGAGTAATTTGTTTTTATGTTGGAAATATGTTTTGACATAATTGTGGTAAAATGCTTTCATGCCTGGAAGCCTCAACTCCTCTCGTATTTGTAAAATTAAGTAAAATGTTTTCCAATGTCATGACAAAGTTGGGGGTTGCACCTATGTATGAGGATCTTAGTATGTACTAAGATATGCTTCTCTTCTTTACTTTAGGCAATTGAATTTGTTGTCTCCCGGTTGAATTCAATTCTAAATTTAGAATTTTACTCATGACAAATAGGGGCCATCCCATTATTAGAGTTTTCCACAAGCTTTGGAGATGTCTACTATGAGAGCTTATACATGTTTCTAGTTCAACCTTGGATCAACTATGTTTTTACTCTTATATATCTCGTCTCCGGTTGCCAGCTTAATGCGGGCTACGATCTGAAGTGAACTTAAACATTAAGCTAAGCTAATTACCTATATATGTTTAATATATCTATTTCATTAACCATGTTACCACTAATAAGGTCTTGGATTTTTGTAGAATTGGGATATTGATATTAAAATGTCAAAATCAGAGGTTTTGGAGGCTGAAAAATGTGAAAATGTATGTCGAAACTCTTGGGTTGAAAATTCAATGTTAAAATTGACATTGAATTTTTGACGTTCCCTTGGAAATTGAAATTTCAATGTTAAGGCATAGAAATTTTGACTATATTGATTGCTTCATCGGGGGTCCAATTTCCATATGCTCTCATTCATTTTGAAATGCACATGTGCATGGAATTTCTGACATAATTTAGTGCACATCAAAATTTCAATGTCGATTCAATGTTAAAATAAAGAACGAAATATTTCCATACCTATCAAGGTCAAATCGTTGTAATAGTTGTCATCGTGGTTATAGCCATGCTTCACATATTATGTATATATCAAACGATTCAAGTCGTTTCTCCATGTTGTTTCATTTTGCAACTAAGATTGCATTAGAGGGTTGGAACCTTACATAATACTTTAGGATATTTTTTTAAAAATTGACAATGAGAATTACAACAACATCTAAGACTACGAATACAAAATAACCATAATAGTAACACATAAACATCTCATGATTACAATTTCACTTTTCTATAAAAGTTTATTTACTCATCTTTGAGTGTTTTAATTTGTTTGTAAATTTTCGCCATTTGCTAAGCCAATTCTAAGTTGTCGGCAAAATCCTTCTGCAATGACATGTAGAGATTATGCATCTAAAGAATACAATTACAGTAAAGTTTTTGAATTGAAACTTAAAATGGAATTGATGAAAGCATAATTAGAAGCTTATTACGCTGGAGGCGTATACCAGTAAGATAGGCCTGGTTGACTTTGACATCAGTAAGAGTTTAGAGGGCACATATTGAGTTTCTTTTGGTATGTTGAAATCTGACGGTGGTTGCATCGCATCACATTCTCAGGGTTATAAAATGTAAATTTGGAAATGAGAATTTTTTTTTTTATTGAAATTTGGTAGGTCCGCGGACCGCCTTCCCCCATGGTGAAGTGGATAGATTTCTTAGGCTAAGCGGCCAAGGACTGAGGGGTATCCATTCTGTAAAATTCACCTGGTCACAATTCTGGCCTCATCCTTTATTATTTATTATAGTGTATCTCTTGACTTCGCTTGCAGTGAGAACTGAACCCTAGTGGGCTATTTAAGAGCCAAGCATCTTCACCATTAAGTGAATAGTCATTAGATGAAACGAGAAAATTTGGAATCATCAAGTACCCTGATTCTGGTACCCTGTTCTACATTGCATAGTTTTCATTAATTCCCAAACCTTATTTGGGTGCTTCATTATTTTCTCGTTTCCAAATTTGCATTTTCAGGGCTATAAAAATAGGAGTAGTATCCCTAGCTGTTTTCATTAAATTAGGCAATGGTACTGTAGAGGGGAGCTCCCAGATTTTGACTGATGGTGATGCTCATTTGTACTACGAGTGGTCTAGGCAGATCAAATTTCCTACTCGGCTACATTTTTAAGTCGGCTGTGTACAAACTTGCAATTGAAGCAAAAAAAATCTAGTAAAAGTTTACGCTATTTTTTAGCTAGCCACCTTAGCTTCGTTTTCCAAATTGTTTCAGTTTGTAGTTCTTCATCGTTTTCTTCAGATCTAAACGGTTCCTGTTATATTCAGCATCAATATTTTGACGATTAGAATTGTCAATCATATTTGGTTTATGAATGGTTTTGAGCTTTAAAATCTGCGGAATCATTGACTTAGACTCAAATTTGCTTCCGTTACCTTAAATAGGGTCGCTTTGTGAGGGGTCGTGTGCATTTTCCATAGAGTTCCTGGTTAGTTATGTGAGAATTTAGATGAAATGACTTGGTCACGTTAAGTTCTCCTCACGGTCCTCTCATTTCTGTTTCTTAACGGAACCACTTTCTTTCTTATCCTCCTCTTTCTTCTCGTGCGAGTGAAAATGCGAGGACCCTCTGGAGACTTGAGTGACCGACGTTCTCTTGGAATTTGATAGCAGAATGCTCAATTACTGCGTTCAGCTGTTCAACAGAAAATACAGTGTGGATATGAGTACAAGTGCCAAAGCTCTTCGAAGACTGAATGTGAGAGAGCAAAGAGAAGTTTGTCTTGCGATGTCTAAACTGTCATCGACATTGACTGTCTCTATCAGGGAAATGATTTTTTTGCAAAGATTAGGAGAGCCAAATTCAAAGGGAAGAGCCTATCCTTTACGTACGTTTCACACGATAGGCAAAAGTATTTTCCGTCGTGTCGTCGCTAGTTTTGACGGAATAGGTAGTAATACATTACATTGTAACCTATTCTATTAATACCATTTGCGGTTTTTAAGAAAGAATAGGCACCGTATTGTTTCATACATGAGTGTTCAATAAGATGGTGGGGTACGAGAAATGGGGAGTTGCGGTCGCAAGTTCGAGGCCGGTTGGGTGCTAGGACTGACCAAGATGGTCAATATTTTGCCTAGGTTCACATTGACTACGAACCTGCGTGAGGGATAAGAACCTCAAATTCGAAGAGCTCAACTCTGAATTATTTCAAAAGTACATGGAAATTGTATTAAAATGTCTGCAAGATGCCAAGATGAGCAAACACCAAATTGATGACATTGTTTTGGTAGGAGGTCTGTTGCGCATACCAATGGTGCAAGAATTGCTTAGACAAATCTTCGACCAAAAAGAGATTTGTAGAACAATAAATCCTGACGAGGCTGTTGCCAAAACAATTCTTCAAGTATGTTGTTTATTGCGTCGAAGGCATTTGCACAATTTTAAGCGGCTTGCCTCTCTGACAATACAAATTAAATCTCAATGAATGTATCTAATCCATGTAAATTAAATCTATGAGAATTCTTTTGTCTTGCAAACCCCCTTTCCACTATAAATTTACCCCTCCCTGCTAACATTAGCCACACAACGATTTTCATTTCCGTATTTGATTTGAGTGTACATTAATGTGAAGTATAACACAAATACCAAATATTATTTGGGTGTTTCGATTTATGCCATGGAAAAGGTGTGGTGCATGAAGGTATATAATTCTCAATTTTTTATTTTTGACTTTCCATTGTTGTCTTCATCTTATATAACAAATCAGACGTTGTCCAATCAAACATCTTTCAGTCGTTCTCAGTTGGGTTCATGCCCTAGAGCCTATTGGATATTCCCCTTTTTAAATTTTGACCCCAATTTAACTGTGAATTGCACTCGAATGAATAACATAAGTGACATTTAGATGATAAAGTAGAGTAGCAATAAAGAATCTTATTTGGGTCTTATGATTTCAGCTCGACTACCAAATAAATTCTACATGTCCTTCATATGACTAAAAGTTGCAAGGGCTCTATTATCTGATGAATGTTCATGCATCACCTTTTTTCTCGCAATTAATCATACATTTAATCAAGCTTAAAACAAAAAAAATGGTACTCGGTATTAAAAAAATGGAATTGTGTTACGACCCTGTAACCTAGTCAATTTTGTCCATTTCTTATTTTGACCACTTCAACCTCAAAATATAATCACGTAAATAAACGATACTCAGTCTAAAACATTTGTTAAACATTTACAATTTTCCTCAAATTTTTAGTTGGTGCCCATTGAACATATATTGCACTCAAATAAATAATTCGACCAAGATAGAGAAAATTTAGTAGAACACAATGCACATCTCCTCCCTCATAACCCATCTTCTTTGCCCCCATCCTCTCCCTCTTCTTCACTTCCTCAAGTTTTAATTCCTCACTCGATCTCCTTCAGCGTTCCCATCGTACATTTCACATACGATTGCTAGTATTAGCCATATGTTGTAGTTGCAAACACCATGATAGACATGTATGTCAAATGTGGCAACATACATAAGGCACTTGAATAAATTTGACAAAATGACTTAACACAATGTGGTGACATGGATTGCAATAATGGACTAATGGCATATAATTGTATTTTTTAATAAGGCAAGAATTTTAGCATTATGGCTTAATATGTTTATGATTTTAATAGGTGTTGTTCTAATGTCTACATGTTGGTTATGAAATTGAGGGGATTTTTTAGTTGTCGCGGTAGGATATTTTCTAGTAATAATTGCATTTGTTTGTCAAACAATTCACATGGCTTCTATATTCTAGTGCACGTAATCGTCACATTAATTTGTCATATACAATTCAAGGTATACACATCCATCAAACCATGGTTGATAGTAAATATTTATCATATGTTGTAGTTGTAGTTGTAAACCCCATGATAAACATGTATATTGCAAAATGTGACCACAAAACACAAGTGAATGTAAATTCCATCACTACATTCCACATGACCATGTTTTCTCAAAACGCATTCGACAAACTCCCTCAATTTCATTGTCAACACGAGGGCAAGAGATTATGGCCTGTTATGTAACTGAATGTCATAGATATTGCTCTCAATCTATCGACATATGAATGATGTAGTTTTCCAAATAAAATTTATGGCATAGTGCTAAATGTTGACAAGTATTGGAGATTCATAGATGAAAATGATATATATTAATGTTTGACATTTTCAAACCTCTACAGTTGATACGGAAAACATTATATTAAAAATGTAAAAGTAAGTCATAAAATATATTAAAAAATCAATCTTAAGATTATTTCCTATGCACAAAAGAGGGTTAAACGTCCTATTCTCATTAGAAATTTTCTCAAAGCTCCTTAGATTTGGACCACTTTAGTGTAGTGGATTTAAAACATTTCTCATTCAAACGACCATCCACGTCACAATTGTACTGTGCTTCTCTTGTGAAAGTCCAATGATAGAATTTCCACGCATTTTCATTATTTGGGTGTAACAACTCTATATTTTATCATTTGTTTAAGATTGATCATAGTTGGATTCTTCTATTCTTGAATCGCTGATGACATAGTGTAACACCCTCCATCTGCAACCTTTAGCCATAATTCAAAACACTGTAATAAAGTGGAGAAATTGGTATATATGACTGATGATTTTTAACCTCCTTAAGGACATTGATCTACAAAACCCAACCAAGTGTATCGAAAATGTAAGTTCTTTATATCTTCTCTATAAACTCTGATGTTGTAGTTGTTATTGTTGACTCGTGCATCCTTCACTATTTTAAAGGTCTTCCCACCTTAAGTCCCATGAAAAAGAATAACAAATCATAAACAAATTCAAAATATAAATGGTTCAACACGAGACATGAAATAAGAAATCTTGGATCATAAAAATCCAGCGTTTACTGGTTTAGATTATTATTATTATTTTTTTTTGAAAATTTAGATTTACAATAAAATCTCAAAAGCTTTGGTTTAGGATTTCATGAAACCAGTTGTGTTTTTTATTGTTTGATATCATTGTATAAAAGACATGCTTGGAGGAAATGAGTGATACTTTTGGAAGTGTCCATCTACATGTTTCTTTATGTATGCAGTTTATGTGAGAAAATTTTCAGTTTTCATCACTGTTTTCCTCTTGAAGATTTCTCATTTTTGTAAGTAGTATTTTCTTCTTTAAGTTTATTATAGAGCCAACCAGTCGGGTAGGGCAAATCCTCTTGTCGGGTACATAGAGGTGACGTCAACTATGGGTTACTAGTTGTATGTTTATGATGCTCCCTGCGTTTGCCTTTACGTTAGAGCATTTCCCAAATAACGGGATTGCGAGAAGCTGAAACACAATCGTGGCGGTAGCACATGTTGGGTGTAACCCCTAAACGGTTGAGGATCGAACTTGGAGGTGGATATAAGCCGACAAATGCATTGTCCTTGAGTGTCACCTGCTCAAATAAAATTTTTTTATAGACATCTAATTTTGGTATGAGACTAGTTAATTACTTTGATGCTAGTATATTTATGTGCTTATTGATTATTAGTCTATGTTACGCTCTTATTGGTGTATGTACCTTGCGTCATTCGAATTGTTTTCCTTGCTCCCTTGCAACTTTTGACCTCTTCAACCTCATTTGTTTCCCGCTCTTTGCATTCGTGTCTGTCTACATCTGTTTTGTCATCTCCCCTAATTTGTTTCTAAGCCTGTATTTACTCTCGGTCTTAGGTAATGATCATTTCCATGCCCATTACAAAAATGGTCACCGTCTTTTTGGGCCCTTCATATACCTAATTTTGATTTTCTAATATTTTTGGCTTCCTTCTCGGCTTTCCCACCCATTGTCTATTAACTTGCATGCCAATAGGTTCCCAACTTGAATTTTAAGAAGTCTATAAATACATGAAGTGCATTAAGACAATGAGTACGACTTGAATTTGTTAAGGAGAAATCAACTACATGAGTGATATTTAAAATGTAAGAGCGTATTATCTTTTCCATGAGCTATGCCATGCCAAATGTTAAATTCAAGTATGTAGAGAGCATTTTAGAGTTTACTTGATTTTGTTTCATGCATTGAATGATAAGGGTTGACACTTACATACACTAGAGTGTTTACTAACTTTCATCAAGTGTTGGTTGTGATTTTGTTTGTGATATGAAGGGCTTGATAAAACTGGTGGGCTAACACCATCCGCTATTAACATCCCCCAATTTAATGGATCTTCTAAAACATTAAGACCATAATAGGGTTTTGTTGAAGAAGATCAATTTCCAGGTGATTTGTAACAAAACCAAAGAAAATGAGTGAGTTTTTTTTTACTACATGACCAAGTGATCGTATTTGCATATTCAATTTTGTATCTTGTTGTAGAAGACCATTATCTTAACCATTATGGTTCTAGTCAATCATTTTTGTGGTGATTATGAAATGATCAAGTTCATTTTTAAGTCCTATCTTTTGATGGCCAATTTATGTTGTTGTGTAGTCGTATTTTCTATTATATGTCATTAACGAATGTCTTTTAATTCATGTGATATAGAGTGCATTGTAAAATACTATTTTTTATAACATCATAATTATTTTAAAATTTCACATTATATAAATACCCCTTATTTATTCAATTAAATCCAATACACTTGTTATATATCTAAATTGCAATATATTATTAATAAAATACCATTTTTAATATTTACATTTGCAAACGTGTATCCTCTATATTCTTTTATATACATACACCCACATGGAATGTACTCTAATGTTTGTCATTAGTTAGGCAGTCCTGTTTTTTTAAAGATAACAAAGGAATACAACCACCCACAAACAACACACATTAAACAAATTCAAATTATAAATAATTAAACACACCTGGACCCATTTATAAATTTGTTTTTAAAGGAAATGGACGGGCTAGGGACTCTTGCACAATGATGGAAAAAGTATTTTATCTAATCATGTGAAGAATAAACATTATAATTTAAACTTGATTAAGACAACTTATATATAAATCATTGATCTTTACCCAACCAATCTATTTCATTAGATAAAACCTCTTAATATTAAATGTTAAATTAATATTATCCTCATAGTACGAATAAACAATGGAAATTTCTCAGCCGGTGAATAGAGGTGGTCTGCCCCAAAAAATATAAATAATACTTACTCCATGGCCTGATGTCTATGGCCCGAAAGATTACTTCATCAAAACTATATAAGAATCAGATTTAGCCATATACATCCAAATAAATGGCAACAGTGGTATAATGCCAATTAGACTTTATATTTGCTAAACAATGGTATTTTTTAATTTCTATTTGGCGCATGGGAAATATTAAATGACATGGAAGAGAATGTGCAGGCCTGGATGAAGAAAGCAAAACCATACCTATATATCCCTTCAGATTCAAGGAGACCAAGTAGTTTCCTTAGCTAGAGGGATCCTTGGTAAATATAACATGGAGAATTTCAGCATTATTGCATTAGATGGTGATCTAAGAGCAGAGAAACAGAAGTAAGTCTAGTTTCATGAAAAAGAATCTGTGTTCATATTTTTTTGCAATGGTGTCTTGCTTGATAAGTTCTAGGGACTCCTATGTGAGGACTATGTTAGATTGTGATAGAATACCAGTGACCCTTCTGAGGAAATTTATCTTGCAGGGAAACTTGTTGGATGGAGATGGTAATGGTGAGAGGAGGAGAGTTGTTAACAGGGAGGGGTTTGGTGGTTCTGTAAGTAGCCTAAGAAGACGAGGTTCTTCTAAGGCAAAAGTATGTGCAACCATTGATGAAGAAAGACCCTGCTATTTTTAGCAAGAATTGTGACATTTTAACAAGGAAGAACCTAACCATCATGCAGGTTCGTGAGGGGGTCTACCAAAAGGGAACCCATGACTTGCGTGGTGTTAATCCAGAATTTTACCACTCCGCTATACGTATTTGATAGTTCATAATTTGAAAAAATTGAATTTACTTTAATATGCTAACATACATGAGACTTAGGGAAAACGTTTTAACAATATCCAGTGCCTTCCCAAGTAGCCAACACTTGCTCTCACATCCTCAGCAGATTATATCTCCGTGCAAAAAGGAATTGTTATGGAAGCTCAAGCTCCTGTTTCCCTCTGACTGATGTTTCTTCTCCTTTAGTGGCCCGTGAACTGCATCTCTAAATGGTCATGAAAGTTTACACGGTCTCTTTATATCATAGTTTACACTACTGTACAATCACACACTAAAGTAATGTCTCCAAACACAAATGTTCCCTGCACATTACACGGTTGTTATGATTTAATTGTTCCACCTTTGGGATCTATTGTGTACACTACTTGTGTTGTGATCTCTTTGCGAATAAAATGTCGCTTCAGATCATAAAATACACCTCATATTGGATTGGAATGGTTTTAATTATATTCATGAGATGCAATGGTCTATGAGACTACTAATTAGACTAATTTCTTCTCCTACTTAAAGATTTCTGAGGTATCTTTTATAAGATTACTCGTTGTGCTAATTTAAGTTAGCAACACCTCAAACTCTTTTATTCTTTTTTTCTCAATTAGTTTAACTATGGAGCCCACTTTTAACGTTTCCACATACTTGGCCCCTCTGTCTATGTATTGACAACATTCAAGAATGAAGTGCTCATTCATTTTGACTGCGCCACTGGTGGTGCATAAAACAAAAACTCTATCTTCATACTATTCCTTACAAATAGTCTATTTCCCCATCTCACATCTAATCCTGTTAGAGCTAGTCTTCAATTGAGCAATGAAGATTTTTCTCTCCATTTAATTTCAGCTCCTATAAGCATTTTTTCACTATGCTCATGGGTTAGGTTGAACACTAGAATATATTGTTGTCTTTCCCTGGATATTTTGATATTGTTTTCTATTTTTCATTGTTCGAATGACATATTATTTTGGAAATATTAACTATTAGTAACATGATACTAGAGAATTTAATTGCTGTTACTCTAACAAGCACATGAATGATTTTTTTTATGAAATTGCATATCCATAGAGAAAATGTTGAAGATTATTAATAATTTTTTAATAAAAATATTTCAATTAATATTTTTAATTCACTTTACATTTACGAGTTCAAAAATGGAAAAAAAATTAAGGACAACTTTTTGAGCTCTAACTTGATAAATTTCATTTAAAAAAAGTATAACCAATGATGTGTAAATTCTTTAAACATAATAATTTAAAATTGTGATTTGTTATTAGTATTTAAAAAAGTTTTTTGTGATGGTGGAAATATGTTCAACATTTGAAGAAAGATCTTGCTAATTTTAACAATTGATGAAGAAAAGTCCTTATTCACTCTACAACTCTATCAAACAGTGCACCTCCTACGAGTCTCCCCTCAATTCTCCAACTGGAACCAACCTCGCTTCTAGCCAATACAACTAACAATATCCAGTGCCTTCCCAAGTAGCCAACCTTTAGGATCTATTGTGTATGCTGCTTGTGTTGTGATCACTTTATGAATAAAATGTTGCTTCAAATTATAAAATCCACCTCATAATGTGATGGTTTTAATTATGTCCACGAGACGCAATGGTCTATGAGACCACTTATTAGGCTAATTTCTTCTCCTTCTTAAAATATTTTTGAGGTATCTTTTGTAAGTCTGCTCCTTGTGCTAATTTAAGTTAGCAACACCCCAAACTCTTTTTTTCCTCAATTAATTTAAATATGGAGCCCACTTTTAATGTTTCCACATACTTGGCCCTTATGTCCATGTATTAAGAGCATTTGATAATGGAGTGCTCCTTCGTTTCGACTACCCCACCAGTGGTCCATAAAACAAAGCTATGTCTTGGTGTTGCTGTTGCTTAAGAATAGTCCATCTCGTCATCTCACATCTAATAATATTAGATCTAGTCTTCAATTGAGCAATGAGGATTTTTCTCTCCATTTAATTTCAACTCCTATATGCATTTTTTCACTATGCTCACGGGTTAGGTTGAACACTAAAATATATTTTTGTCTTTCCGGCCTCCTTGATTCTTTCCTCCACATTGTTCTCTAAACCTTTTATTCATATTATTTTTATGTCCCTTTTATAATATGGGACTTCAGTTAAATTGATATTCTATTTATTCATCCACTTGTGGTTCTACTTCATCGAAGTGTTCTCCCTTTTGTTCAACTCTTAGTCTTTTGCAGCCCTAGCCATTTGTCAGTCTTCGTGTTTCTATTTTTTTTCAAGTAACATAATAGCTTAGTCGTAGCAATTTCCTCTAAAGGAAATGTACATGTCTCAACAATGATGATTTCATAGGGAGCTAAATCCTTAATTCTATATTTTTTTGTGATTAGACGTTTTTGGATCTTTTTTATTTTCTTCTATTTCTTGAAATCATTGTACCAATAGACCAAACTTCACAACCATATAATACCACTAGAGTGACAAGTAACCCAAAAAGAACCCTAGTGGTATTCCACCTATAACAAACAAGACATGAGTAAAGATTCTCCTATGACATTTCTCATTATCTATAAAATATTCTTTTTTTCCAAAGGATTTATTTTCTTTTATTGAGAGAAACATTTGAAATTTACTATCCTTGTTATTTTACATATCTAATACACAATAAAATAATATTATAACCATTTGACTTTAGCTCTTTGAATATGAGAGATTTTGGGGTGACTAATTTATTATTGAATCTCATTACTCCAAGTTCTTACATCTATTTTGGAGTGCATAAAAAGATCTCTGGCCAACATGCATTCTTTTCATCCTACACATCCCAACTGAGCTTACTATGAAAGTCAAGGCTGAGATACTTGTATTCTAACACCACTTTGAGAGACTCTCCTACACTTTGTGGCTTTGTGACTTTGGCCTCCTTGTGACATGTGGTATGATAAAATGCACAAACACACTATCACACTTTGAATTTTCATATTGGTTTCTTTTATGACACATGGAGATAAAACACACCATCACACTACGCAATGTTTTTACCTTCCCAATGTGCTTCATCTCCTTGTTTAGATGCAATATTTTTTCCGCTCCACATGATGGTCTATGAAATTTATGTTTTTATGCTCACTATGATGTTTTCACTTTGTTGTGGTTTGTGCTCCCTACACAAAAATTGTGTTGGTGCTATGATATTTTATGGTTGTGAAACAAATTGTGATCCCTTGTGGATCTCAAAACAACGTTACGATCCTTTTTGGTTAGTGAAAAGTGTTATCATGAAGAGAGAAACTTATTAAAATAAGAATCCAAATATATTTGGGGTTATGAGGATTGTCTATATGCATGGCATACTCTTACATTAATATAAGATGAGGGATCTAGATGGATGCAATAACAATTTATTGTTAGAGATTTATTAGATTAGTTAGTACATCACAGTTTGATATTTACTAAGTATATGATTCATGTTATTAGTTGTGATTTTGTGTAGAATAGGAAGGAATAACTATATGATAATATCATGATTAAATGAAGAGGCACAAATGACTTGGGTAATAAGACATATATTAAAATACAATTTTACAATATATTTAGAAGCCACATAAGAGAAGAGGGGAAGGTTGAGCAAGCTAACAGACTCATGTTTTGCAACCATTCAACCATTATGTTAATAAGAGAGCCACTTCCATTGTGACAACACTTATATTGGCATAAACACGGTTGGATTAAGGTTTATGAGCGCCATAGGCAATACTGGAGCTAATGCATTTTATAAATAAAAAAATTCATACTTGACAAAATAATTAAACATACAATCAAATACTAGATTACTTGATATGCTATGCCTCTACCATCCAAGAAAAATTTGCTAGTAAATATTTTTGTAGCTTTACTAGGGGAGATGATCCCATAGTTGTGCATGTACCAAAACATGTACATTGGATTTCATCATAAGTTGATGGAAAAAGTACCAATATTTTTTCATTAATGATACTTTTTAAGAGTCAATCACAATGTGACACATAGGGCGCTCGGTTATTGGTACGCTTTTCAAATGCTTTATAAAAAATATTTTTGTAATAAATCAATTCAAAATCCTTTTTTCCCTCCAAATAAATACATGAAACGAAAACAGTGATGTGACATAGTTAATTCTACATAATGATATATTATTTTTGTACTAACGAGGACTCTACATAAATCTATGCACCCCTAAAGTTAAGATGCGTGATTATGGGGTCATCTCCCCTACTTCCTAAATTCCCTAGCTAATTTTCTAACACATAGTCTATCATAATCAGCTTTTTCTAATATCTTTACCAACTGTTTTTTCTCTTACATATTCACCTTTCCTTATCTCTCTTCCCAAAAAAACTTCCAAGACTTAAAAACAATACAAGGCATGAAAAGTACATGAGTACGTGAATTAAATTTATGAATCCTCCAACAAAGACACTTGTATAGGTATCGAGGCTTGTTAAATATCACAATCTTAATAGAATTATTTTAAATTAATATAAATTTTAATGAGCATAATTGAATTGACATATAAAGTTGGCCATTAATTATTACTAGCATAAATGATTATTAAATTGTTCCACTCTTCATAAAATATATAATAAAATAAAATAAAATAAATTAACACCCCTTAAATGTTGGTGTTCTGGGCATTGCCTAATTTACCTAGGATTTAATCTCCCTCTAAGCATAAAGATCATAACATATTAAGATTTATATATTGCCACAAACTAAACTAACTAATAAATATAAAATTATTTTTTTAATTGAATGAAGATTTTTAGAATCATAATAACAATTTCAAAATACATTAAAGAAACCTACCGACTTGAATAAGAAAACATATATTTAAAAACAATTTTACTAATTCAAATGAGAATACCATATCTGCAAAAAAAACTATAACCTTTGCATAGTAGCAAAGCAATTAATTTTATTTTGCTAAAAAATAATTATACGAATCAACAAATTTGATCAGTGTGTTTTTCAGCATTTGCCTTTATATAAAGGTGAACGCATAATCAATATTTTAGACAATTAACGACATGGTTATTTCAAAATTATATTTTTGTTTTTACAAAGGCCTTGATGTCTTACACATTCGTCTTAAACTAGCAATCACATGAGAGGTGTGCGATGTTAATGCCGAAAGTGAAATATTGGTGAGCGGAAAAGGAAATTTAAACAAACAATAAAGCACAATACATCGAACAAATTTGTTGACAAGTGTTTTGAGCGAATGATATGGCAATAGGAGAGTAAAGGAGTTTCAACAATTGAAGCTTGTGGTTGTCCAACTCGTCATCAATTGCTATAATCACTCATAGTTGCTAGGAAAATACATGATTTCTTTATTTTTTGGTTTTGTTTCTTCTTTACATCACTCCAATGCTTCTATTCCTCCTTTTTCTCGCCCTCTTTTCTACATCGCATGGTACAATTAAGGCCTCCATGAATGGAAAACATTTTTTGTGGTCACCATAGATCCAAAAAAATGAGTACATTCTGAAAACCATGTCTAACAATTACCCAAAAGGTGTCTATTATAAATCCATCTTCAAATTTATTTAGGGCGATAACATCTTGAGCATAGACGAGCTAGAGGGAGACCATGTTGTAATTTATCTTGAAAAGAACCCGTCAGTTAGCTAGCTTTATGCACAAGCTCCTGGTTTCACATCTAAAGTGCAATCACCAACTCTTGTTCAAATGAATATGCCCGCTAAGAGGACTGTGTTTGTGGACTCCATGCCTCCGCAAAAATTACTATTGCCATCACCACAATTAGTTGAGCAAGAACAAGACATAGAGCCCATGATTGCCCCCACTTCTGCTCCAAAGCCCATAACCGATGAATTACGAGAAAATTTTCTCTAGCAGGTACATGTGAAAAAAATGATTTATTTCTTATTTTAGAAAAGATTTAATTGTCAAACCATTGGTCTACTCCAAAACCCCTAACCAATGAAATCAGGAAAAATATTCTCTAGTAGGTACATGCGAAAAAATGATTTATTTTGTATTTCGGAAAATATTTTACTGTCGAACCATTGGCATGCTCCAAAACTGGTAACCGATGAATTTAGGAAAAATATTCTCTAGCAGGTATATGCGAAAAATAATTTATTTCTTATTTCAAAAAAGATTTAACCATCGAACCATTGTTTGCCATGTGAAGGCATATGCGAGTATGTGCTTCGTCGACCGATTCATCTCTCGCATCCATGTCCCATCAGTTTTCAGAAGGGATGGATCATTCTGCATGTGCAAATGCCTTTCACCATAATGAAATTTTACTATTTCCAAGTTATATAAATATTTTAGATTAATCCTCATGTTGTATGCTAGTATAAATATTTTCTTAATAGGGCATGTTTAATGTAATAAAATTACAAGTTTTGCAAAATTGCATTTGCTAAGCCCTGTTCAAATGATGTCTTGACAGTTGTCGGAAGGAGTGGACCATTCCGCATGTGCAAATGCCTGACGACATAATGAAATTTTACAATTTCCAAGTTATATAGATATTTTAGATTTATCCATATGTTGTATGCCATTATTAACATTTTCTTAATAGGACAAGGCAAACAATTTAGATTTGCTCTAAATTAATTTAATTTATTGAATATAACAAATCTTAATTAAAAAAATATTATACTGCTAATAAAAGAGTCATAACTCTAACAATTAAATACAAAATTTAAGTGTATAAAATAAATATGTAACTAAATTAAAATTTTAATTGTTCCCTATAATACATATACTTCTAAAATTATAATTAAATTTGAAAAGTATTTGCATTTTCTTATACAATTAATTTTAAAATTTTAAATATGAATTTTATTGTATAATTAATTTTAAGATTTTTCTAAGTAATGAAATTTTCCTTCAAAATAACTTTAAAATATGATATGAATTGTATGGCTTAAAAAATATCGTATCTGCTGTTTGTTTCTCCATGTATTTAACAACTAAATTAAAGTTGAAAAGTAGACCCATGTCAAACAAACTCACCACCCCAGTTAGGCACTCTTCAAAAGCCAACACAGAACATGGACAATGAGGCATCTTAAACAACCTTTCAGACCTGTCATTTTCCTTGCATAATAATACAAACACTTTATTTCAGACCCAAAGGCATTAACCGCCATGCACATAAACATAGGTGTTGACCATGCTGAAATCCGCGTTAACCAATGTGCTTGCCATGCCTTCCATTTTGCCGCCAAGTGTTTGGTTCAGAAACTTCCGTACGTCGTCGACGAATTCATCTCATCCGTCATTGTCGCCATCAGTGTCAGAGAGGGGGGAGCCTTTCCCCAGGGTGAATATGCCTTTTGGTGTAATAAGTGTAATGTAGTTGTCGTCATTGAATAAACATGCTTTTTTAGAAATCATTGCATTCAATGGAACAATATGTGGATGATATAGTTTCCCAAACAATTCATGTTAGTTATATATATAGATTAGGCCACCCCCTATATATGGAATAGAATAAGTATATATCCCCCATAACCTATCGATGCTTCGTTATTAGATTGAGTCCTCCACGAAAAGTCAAACATTCTAAATATTTTGACCAATTTAGGGTGAAAATGGGGTCAACCCCTGAACAAAATTGGGATAAAGTTGAGGTAAAAGCTCAAGATTTGAAGTGAGGAAGTGGTATCTCTTTAGGGTCCACTCCAGCATCTAGGAGTTTGTTAATAAGTAAAGAAACAAAATTAGGGTATATTTTTTTTGTTTGAAACCTGGTAGGTCTTAGACCGCCATATCCTACGGTTGAGGTGGGCAAAATTCTTCAGCTAAGCGGCCAAGGACTGAGGAGTTTCTATTCCGCCAAATTTACCCGGGGCACGATCCTAGCCTCGTGCCTCACCTCATCCCTTATTACGGCATCTCTTAGCTTCGCTTTCAACAAGAATTAAGCCTTGGTGGGCTCTTTAAGAGCCAAACATCTTTGACCATTGAACCAAACGCCATTTGATAACAAAATTAGGATATTTCAGGTTATTTATCTCTCTCTCTCTCTCTCTCTCTCACACACACACACACACCTATTGAGATTATATTAGAGAGTTAATATTTTGAGGTTATTAGATAAGGGTATTTATAGGTTGTATAATTTTGTGAAGAAATGACGATCCTAGCAGTATGACTTAATATGCTTATGATTTTAGAAGATACTTCTGTTATATTTTCATATTGATTTTGAAATTGAGCAAATTTATTTTATATTTTATTAGTATATCTTGCAATCATTATATTAGTCTGTAAAACGATTTAAATACCTTCTTTATACAACTATATTTTACTATTTAGATTATTAAGATCAACTCATTCTTATATGAGAATAATTTTACTTACTTATTGTATTAGTTTATTGAAAATAAATCAAACTTTATTCACTTAGTTTAATATCTCTAAACATATTTTAAACATATTTTATATAATATACACATACATACAAATAATTGTATATAATTATTTAAAAATTTAATGATAATAAAAAAATTGATTTACATTAAATCTAATTAAATCATCCTTGAAAAATAATTGAGAAAAACACTGCACCTAATTGTATACTAACCACCTCAAAATGCGTAGAATATGAGTGCAAGTGAATTGCTCATAAACAATTTGAAAAGAGAAAGTGCACCTAAATTAATTCTGCCAAGATAAAATCTCATTTTGGCAAAATCCAAAGCCTTTGTTGTCTTCAAATTTTAATTTTCTAAGATGAACTCTTCACCAAAAATTCAAGGTGGATTTGGACACCAAAATATTGTAAGGGAGGTTTTGGACTTGAAAAAGAAAGGAAGGTTGAAAATCTCTGGTCGAAAATGTTGCATTAAATTTTAAGTTTAATGAGATGTAGTTTAATAATATTATTATTTAATATTAATGTATAATAGATTTCAGATGCTGGAAAAGAAAGGAATGTTGAAAATCTTGGGTTGAGAATGTTACGTTAAGTTAAATTTTAATTAGTTGCGATTTAATATTATTGTCAGTTAATATTAGTGTGTAATAGATATGTTAGCATCAATTGTGTAGTATTTTTAATGGTATTTCTTTAATGTATATGACACATTTAAATTTGTTTCATCATTTTATTTTGGAAACTCTTTCACTTTTATAATTATTATTATATTTTTAAAACTTACAATTTTATATTAATTATATAAGGTATGATATTATTATTATTAAAACTATTATAATTTTAGATTACAGAAAATTATAACAAACCATAAACAAATTTAACTAATAAATAATTAAATATATTATTAAATAAATTTAAATAATTAAAAATAACACAATTAATTTAAAATTTGTTTCCTTTTTAAAAAATGGGCTATAAAGTATAAATCAATGAGAAATTATCCTATTTTAAATATTAAAATCTAAACTTAACCAAACAAATATTTCAGATTTTGATCTTAATCCAATCTAAATATTTCATTATTTAAAACATTTTCAACAATGTAATTTAAATATTTAACATATAAGATAAACACGTTTGTAAAACCAAACAAATATTAAAAAAAAAAATTAGTTGAAAAACACCTCTTATTAATTATTATATTGAGAGGCGTTCCTACAAAGTCAAGTAAGGTTGTAATGGAGTACATTGTTCAATTTTATTCTCGTCATTAAATTTGACATTCATTTGACCATCATGTGACGATTCATTCATAAATTTGACTTCTATTAGACCGTTACTTACATAATTTTGTTTCTTTTTTCTTGGATAAGTCAATCAAAAAATAGCAATATCATGACAATGTAGAAATGTTTGTGTCTTTTTTCTTGAATAATTTTTTTTGCGATCGATGAACTCAAGGTCTTGGGCTATTGGTGAGTTACAAGTAGTTTGTAATCATCAACCCAAGTTCCATTCCCATTGAGTTTATTGGATGCTTTCAATAAGTGGTCATGTGGACACCATGAGATATGGCTCAAACTTCTCTATATGGACCAAGCAGAACGCTCTAAATGCAGATCGCTCGGCTGACATTAAGAACCCAAGCTCACCCCCATGTCCCACTAAGAGAAAGTGCTCCTCCACCACTCCAGTTCATACCTCTGGCATAACAAAAGCGTTTACCCTCCAAAGTTTTAACTAGCTAAACAAATATATTTAAGACTGATACAATGGTGTAGCTAAATGATTCCATTTGCCACAAATCAACAAGAAATTGAGATTTATTGGTGTATTTCATATTAATATATTTATTATATGTATTTTTAATTCTTATTTTTTTATACTTATATTACCTTTGCATAATTTATTTATTTTTATTGTTAAACACTTTTGCCCAGAGCTATAAACCGGAGGGTTGGTGGGGCCCCACCCTACAACAATGTCCTCAGACAAGATATTACAATTAAGACCAACACAAACCACTGCGCCCACTGAGCCCACACTGACGATGCAATTTTCCACTGCCGTCATTTTTAGAGCCACCAGTGGCCGTCATCGCCAATGCCAACGATGCAAATTCCACCACCGTCAAGAACCACAAGCCGCAACCACAAGACACATCCATCTGTGATGTAACACCCACCACCACCGAACCGCCACAACCAATCGGTGATGCAACACCCGCCACCACCGGTAAACTACCCCGAAGGAATCGCACCCAGCGAGATTTGAACCTGGGTGGATCTGGACACAACTGTCCGTCTTAATCGATCCACCCAAACCCCATTGGCTTACCCTTGCATAATTAGATAGGTATATCTCTTGACATATTTTAGATATATTTATTTAATATATATACTAGTACACACTACTTATTCAAAAATTCTTAATAAAAATAATTTAAGTAATAATTTTTTTTTATGAATAAGATTTTATATTATATTAACAAATAAAATGATGCAAATAATTTTAAAAAATGGGTGGTAAGCACAAAGAATATTACAAAACATGAAGAACACAATAAGAGAAAAATTAAGCCTCTACCTCAATTAAAGATTTTTTTTTTTAATGAATAAGATCTTATATTATATTAAGAAGTAAAATAATGCAAATAATTTTAAAAAATAGGTAGTATGGAAACAAAAGATATTACAAAACATTAAGAACACAATAAGAGAAAAATTAAGCCTCTACCCCAATTATTAAAATAATGCTCTTTCCATGGCGTTTTCGTTTTGGTATATGTCGTCTATCAGAAATATTACACTTCATTAAAATTAAATTCAGGCATATACATCCAAATAGATGGTTCCAGGAATATAATGCCAATATTGACTTTACAATTTTTTAATTTTTCAATGGTTTATGGCAAACATTGAATAATAAAAAAAAACAATGCAGGCCTGGAAGAAGAAAACACAACTACATCTACATATCACCGCATATTTAAACAGACAATTTTCCTCTGCATATGCATTTATACTGATCTTAGATTAATTCTGAGCTAGATAATACACCCATCTGTTGATAAATTGTTAGCCACACCCATCTGTAACATGGAGAATTCTAGAATGATTACATTAGATGATGATCAGCAGGTAGGTCTATTTTTAAGAGCAAAGATTACCATGCAGAAAGCCAAAGGTTTCATGAAAAGAAATCTGTCTTCATATTTTCTTACAATGGGGGGTTGTTTGAAAAGTTCTAGCGACTGCTATGTGAGGAGTATGTTAGATTGTGATAGACTACTAGTGACACAGACTAGTCTAGTACCAGGCACATTCATGGCAGCTTCATCCATACATGATGAGTTGGCTGGTCACAATCAGACCCTTCTGAGGAAATTTACAGTGCAGGGAAACTTGTTGGATGGAGATGGTAATGGTGAGAGGAGGAGAGTTATTTACAGGGAGGGATTTGGTGGTTCTGCAAGTAGCCTTAGAAGGCGAGGTTCTTCTAGGGTGAAAGTATGTGCAACCATTGATGAAGAAAGACCCTGCTATTTCTAGCAAGGATTTTAGAGAAAAGAAAGTCATTGAATGTATTTTGTGTACGTTATTTCATTCATAATCATTTATAATTCTCACATTCTGATGATAGATCACGGAGTATGATTCGAAACACATTGATGCTGAACATTCTTACATAAGTTATCTAAAAATTGCCACTATTATGATAATAATCGCTAGGAAAGGGCACTTGTTTTCATCAAAACCACTGTACCATGCACTGTTTTGATCTCTTTTTAAACTATGGGTGATATCTCTTTCAAATATTTGCCTGGCTTTTATCAATTATTCTACTTTTATAGCAATTTTAGTACGAAGCGTTTTATATAGTGGATCTAAAGATTGGAAAAAAGACCATCTATTAAAAAAATAGAATAACTATGGAAAATAATACTGTAATTTGATAATGTTCGTTGCAGGATTAGAATGTGTGTATTTGATAATTTAGTAAAAGAAGGTTTGGGATGGATTCTAGATTTTTTTAATGAAAATTTAGGTGGTTGTATTGCTGTTGCTGGTGTTATGTGGATAATTACATAGATATATATTCTTTAAAAAATAGTATATTGTGTTTATTTATGTGTAAAATTTGTGAATGTTGTTAGGTTTTGAAATGATGTTGATTTGATGCTATATGATAATGTGGGATTGATATGGATAATGTAGTTATGAACTTATGTGTTATTAATGTATTAATGGGAACTATGGTTGGCCGATATTTGATATATTTGAGATGATATGGAAATAGAATGGAAGGGTGGACAACATATGGAATAGGAGGAATGTAATTATAATGTATAAAATATAATTATAAATAAATGAATTATAAAAATAATATTATGTATAACAAATTTTTAATAAAGGAAATTAATATTCAATTAATATGGGAAGTATGTATGATTTATTTTATGTAAGTTGTTTTTCTGTTCTGACAAAAATAGATAATAATTTTTTAAGAAGAAATATTTTTCATGAAATCACTCTTTATTTGTTTTATTCTTGTTTTTAAATTTGAAAGACAATTCTTCTATAAATTAAATTATTGAGTCTTGTGAATTAAAAGGAAAGAATTATATGTGAAAGACTAGCAATTCAAGAGTTATATAAAATAAAAGTGCGAGTGTGGTAACCTAAGAGGAAAGATTTTTTTATGAAAGCAGAGCAAGAGTCTACAATAAAACACTAAGAACAAACCTAGAGAGGATCACTTCTACCATAGTGTGGAAAAAATCCTTCTCAAGGCCTTTATAGACACTCTTTACGATAATAAAAACAGTTATGCAAGCTCTACAACTTGCTCACTTCCACTTTTCTATCATTTTTCAATTCCTAAAATAACCAACAAGAAAAGAATGACTATGAAACAAGTTCATTGTGTTATAATAACCCCATAAAGTTATATATATATAATAAGAAGCTTATACGTAGGAATTAGGATAGAATTAGAAGAGGAAGAGACATTGTCTATAATAGTTACTTTGCACTCTTATCTTCACACAAAATTCCACTTCGGAAAAACCGATACGAATTATAATTTTGAAAACATGCCATGTTATTTCATTTTCTAGTTTTTCAGACTTTGGATGTGATATAAACTCGAAGGAAAAGGTATTCTCTAAAGTGTTTCAAGTTATATTATTATCCCTCTTGAGAATGGTGTCATATTTACTAGCACTTCATAATTATGGGTGGCTCGACTACCATCTAGATTTCTTTAAGAATTGTCCTTTCAACTTAGTTTACCATTTTTTATGTGCTCGATCTCCTCCTTGACGCTCTTTCCTTCTTTTGCAAAACATCATCTTTATCAACCAACTCCTCTTATCCACTAGGAGTAAGGTCTTCAATAGAAGGTAGCAAAAGGAATTTTTCATCTAGCAAAGACATTTTTCAAAGAGATGCAAATTTTAAACCTCGCAATAAATAAAATCTTTGGATATGGAAGCACATACAATTTTAATATATTCTTTCCCACTCAATGTAGAATCTCAAATGGACTATACTTCAGTGGCTTAAGCTTCTTATCTTTATTTTGGAGTATTTACCTTGGAGTATCTCTTTTCTCAAGTACAACCATAAATTGTCCCCAACATGAAACTTTTTTCTCAATAAGTTATGTTGATTGTGTTTTCTCTGTTGGTGTGAGGGTACACCTCACACATAGTGATGCAACACACTTAGGTGAGTCATAGGTGTTTTAGGGACTTATATGACATTTGACAAATTATGTTATAGAATCTATCATACACATCTTGTCATCCATTTTTGGAGTATGGCACTTTCAAACATGGGAGTTACACAACACTTCCCATATGTGCATCCTTCATTTTGATCTATGAGTATGAATAGACCATTTTTTATGCACAAGTTCCTTGAGATTATTTTTGCTTGCTAATTATTTGGAGCATTTACGCATTTTTGTTTAGAGTGCAACTCCTTTAATGTGCACGCATTTAGGGAGATCTGCATGCCCTCTTTCATGGTATCAAAGTTTGATCTCGATAATCATGCCACTCTTCATTGTTGTTGATTACTCTCAATTTCGTGGTTTTATTAACTCTTAGTGAAAGTTTAGATCCGTATTGGTTTTCATGCATGATTAGCATTAATCTTGTTAACATTTGGTTTGTACGAGTTTTGTTGTTTTGTGGTGTTCTTGGTTTATGTGCATGATACATGTTTTCGAGCTAAATCTAGGTAGTCACGACTAAAGGTAGTAAAGGCTCTAATATACTATAATGTTATACGATTGGCTTTAATATAGATACAAAATGTTGAATATTTTTAATTTTGAAATTGGTTGTCTTAAAGACTTGCCTACAAAATTTATAATATAGAATGGTTGTCAGATTTTTGAAATTCTTGTGTTCTTAATAATTCTTACGGATCAAATTTTAAGAGTTTTTCATAGAAAGTTAGCAAAAAAAGGTAGAATTGAAAACAAATTTAAAATTAAAATAGATCATCAACTTTTAACACAACCAAATAACTTTAATTTTCAATACAAGAAAGAAGTAATAAAATGTCTCTTATACAAATATTTGATTTAAGTTAATAAATAAATAATTAATTAAATATTATATTATTTTATATTAATTAAATTTGTTTGATTTTAATTTTTAATATTTATTTAACATTCCGATTCAAGATAGTGATAAAATAACAAATCTTCTTAAAACATTGAACAATATGATATAAATGTAATAATCAATTAAGAAGAGATCTTATCTTTTTTGTTTTAAATGTCTATGAAATTAACATTTCATGTGTTTATCAAATAACTTATGTAAGAGTTTCATTTAATGTAGAATTTAGATGTTAAAGACTGAGGGGTTTTTAATCCACCAAATTCATCTGTGGCACAATCTTAGTCTCATCCCTATTTACTTGATATCTCTTAAGATTCAAACTTTTGTAGATGGTCAAGCAACACCTTTTACACCATCATACTCATCATTCGACTACAACATATTCGATTTTTTTTAAAATTAAAAAAGAAGTATTTTCTATTATATTTTTAAATAACAAATAATCAATATTGGTCTTCACATTTTTAAAATTAATCGAAAACATAAATTTATGTGAAACTTAGTCTCTCAACAATTTATATCAATTACCTTGAAGATTTAGCAATAGTTAATGAAATTTGAAATTTTTTTACAATATTGATTTTTTAACATATTACAAATTTAAAGTGTTTTTATTTATTTATATTATAAATTGTTAATTAAAATCGCGAGTTGTGTGAATACATTTGTAATATATGGATAAATTTTTTAATGAGATTATAATTCATAATATCACTTAAATACATATTCATTATCTAGTTTTACATATTAAATAGGGTGAATTTTGACACGATGTTTATTTAAATTTTTATAATTAAAAAGTGATTTCATTGTTTTCTAGTGAGTCTTAATGTTTTAAATTAAAATATTAAATTTCTCAAAATTCTTGTTTTTTATAGTGCAATGTGTGTTTTACGTGAATTTTTATTTCTACCATATTGGGGTGCGTGCTTCAATCTGCCTATAAGAAACACGCCACTACTTCTTGCATGGATACAACGGGGTTTGAATTTGGGTGGAGAGCTTTGAATGCTCTCATTTTAATTTATATATAGTAAATAAAGTTATGTTAAAAAGTAGTTTTAAATATTGTATTGTGTTTAAAAGGAAATATAATATTTAATTTGTATCTTTTATGCTGACCCTTCAATTAAAATATGACGAGTCACTAAAACTGGGTTAGTGTCAATACCTGCCCCTTGTAGGACAATAATTCGTAGGGGCAACTTAATCTTTTTGCTTTTGTGTTTTTTTTGTAATCGGATTTGTTCATAGGCTTTGTTGTTGCATAGTTTAGTTCGTGGTTTTAGGGCGTGCTTCCATACCGCCCATTATTTTTTGAATTATCTTGTATCATTTTACTTGTTAATATAATATTAAATCTTACTCATAAAAAAAACTCAATACATGTAGGAAAATAAGACTTATGTAGTGTAATACAATTATAAAATAAGTAGCAATCACACGTGAAATGTATGATGGTAATGTCAAAGGGGGTCTATTGAGGAAGTCAAAGTGGAGGGAGATAAATAAAGGGATAGAAAGAGAGGTTAAGAAAAAGGGGTTTGAGGGTGAAGAAGTTCAAAGGTGGGGAAAGTGAAATGGAGATGCAATGCAAAACTAAACCCTCCAACAACTACATGACATTTTTGCTCATCATTTGAAGGAGAAAAGGTGTGTTGTTTACGATGATGAGATAATTGTTAGGGAAGATATCTTAGAATGTAAGGAGAGGTAGAACAATAATACCTAATAAATGAGCCCCTATAGGGAATGGGTATATGAAAGAAAGGAAAATTTTATACTTCAATTGAGCTTTGGTATTGTTTGATTTTAATTTTTTATGGCATCAATATTTTTTATCGCGCGACATTTAATTTTCTAGAGAAGGTTAAGACGTGTTTGAAAATTCATAAATAAAAAGGTGGGATTTAAAACCTTGCATGTATTGCACCTATTCCATACTCCAGATTGTTTGCACGAAAAGAACATGTACTATATTTGTGCCACTGTATCCTCTCAATCTCACTTACATTATTCACATGAATGTAATTTACAATTAAATTGGTCAAAATTAAAAATGTGAAAAATCAAATTGTTTCAATTGAGCTTATCAAACTTTTGCATAAGAGAGTAGCTAAACCAAAAAGTTCAAAGAATTTTTTTTCACCAAAAGAAATTCAATCCAAACAATTTTTTTGAAAGGACATTAACACCACAGCTAAGGAACTCGAAACCAAGTTATTTCTTGTGGCAACATTCGAGAACCTACAATAAGGATCACATGGAAAGATGGTGATAGGGGTGTCGTTTGCGAGGGGTTGCTCATTTTGCGATGATAGGGATGAAGTGTTAGAGGGGTCTCTTAATCAGGGCCTTAAATGTGTTCATCAGTTCTACAAATGCGGCGTCAGAGAGGGAAACATAGAAAAACGTAGGCATTAAGAGAAAAGATCCCGAATCTTGACATTAAATGTTTGGAGGACCCAAGTTTGAATGTCGCCACTTGTTTACAACCTATCATAATCAACACCATAAACACAAAAATTCAAATAAATTTACACACACCTAAACAAAAGGTGGTGAAAATATAAATGAAAAATTAAATCCCATGAAATGTGTCTAAATTAAGTAAAAATAAAATTCAGGTGAACCTTCCAATCCAAATGAAATTAAAATCAAGTTTGATTCCAATTCAAATTACTTGAAGAGACAATAGAGCAGGCACAATTTTCTCAGCAATACATTATGATTAAAGAACTAATAGGGAAATGAAAATGGAGAGAGATTTCAGAGCTCTTTAAATCATTGAAAAATAAGCTATAATGCATCACTCCATGGGGCCAATTTATTTGCATTCATATACCTCCCAAAAAAACCATAGTTGAAACCGTGGTTGATTATTAAAAAAAAAGATTATGCGAGTAAGGAAATGAATTTGATGATTTGTATCAAAATATGGATACGTACATATTTCAGGCGGATTGGAAGGAAATAGTTAATTGGTGCAATTTGCACTTGAAGGGGACTAACTTAAAAATGGGGAAAATCATTGATAATTGAGTTCGCATTATTCACATAAGTGTAATTTGTGCTTAAAGGTGACAAAATAAAATATGGAAAAAATCAAATAGGTTCCATGTTTAAAACCCTAACGAGATGTTTGCTTCTTAGAGCACTTTGTAGTCCATGTTTACAATTATAAGCTCGAGTAGGTACATGGAAATAGGTGATGTGCAAACAATCATCAATAATTGCATGTTATGTGTGTTCCACTTTCCGCAAATGATGTAAATGTTTTCAATTTGATAGTATTTGATTTGTTAGATAAGACAAAGACATCAATGGAAAGTTGGAAATAAAAAAGTGAAAATTAAATACTTGTTTTAATTACACATTTTCCATGACTCAAATTGTAACACCCAAGTAATACCTAATATTTGTGCTCCAATTTACCAACTTGATCTCACTCACATTATTCATGTGAGTGTAGTTTTCCCTTAAAGATGCTAAAATAAATAATGTGGAAGATCCAATAGGTTCTATGTTAAAAACTCAATCCAAACTACTATTGTTTTTGCAAAATAATGAAGTGCATCCAATTATATTCCAGTTTGAATCTTGAACCATCCAAATTGTGTACTATTTCTTTGCTTAATTTTGGATGCCCCAACCACCTATGAAAGGGGGGAGTCGAAGCCATGGGTTCCTATCTATCTATATGGGTGGGAGTATAGGTATTCAGTGAGGTATTTGCATAATTTGAATTGCTTATAGTGTATAGAGGATGGGAGACATGTAGAAGGAATTTAAAAAAATCAAAGCACAAATAGAAGAAGATGAACAACTGGCATCGCTCATGATAGGCTTACGTCAAGAGAACATCTCTAACTCATTATTTGTTATAGATGATGTCTATCTTCTCATTAAAATAATGTGAGAAAGATTTACACAATAAATTAGAACACAAATAACATATATTATTTGAATTTTACAAATTGAGTTGCGAAAAAGCAGGGTTCATTTTAAGAGACCTCTTGTAAATTGGAGGTGGAAAATACCTGGTGAATATCCCTGGAACCGGTTTCACTGAAAGGTGAATTTTCTGTTTTTTTTTCAGAATTGAATTTTCACCTGCTATTTTTTCAAGGGAGACTGCAAACACTGACGCATAGTAAACATGCAATAGGGAATCATCCTATCATGCGTCAACAAAGTTTCTTGAAGCACGACATGAAGGTTCTCTGTCATGTGTCAGCAAAGTTTCTTGACACGTGACAGGAAGGTTCCTTGTCCTGCGTCAACAAAGTTTCTTGACACGCAACAGGTAATCTTCTTGTTGTGCGTAAAAAAAGTTTCTTGATGCATGATAGGAAGGTTCCCTATCACACATCAACAAAGTTTCTTGACGCTTGACAAGGAACCTTCTTGTCGCGCGTCAAGAAATTTTGTTGACGTGTGACAGAAAACCTTCCTGTTGCGCATCAAGAAACTTTGTTGATGCGCGACAAGGAAACTTCCTGTCACGTGTCAAGAAACTTTGTTGACACGTGATAGGAAGGTTCCCTGTCATGCGTCTTAGGCGTCGAAACCCTAATTTTGTCCTATAAATACCCTGCCACTGGTCATTTTCACGTTTACACTTTCCAACTCCTGAATTTTCTTGTTTACAGGAATCTAGGTTAGGCACAATAAAGCTCAAGGACAGCTACAATGGTGACTACAAGTGTAGCCCAAGACAAAAATCAAGAGGAAAATCTAGTCCAAGCCCTATCCAAGGGCAAGATACTCTACAGGAACCTTTTGTGCCCCCACATCCAGACATTTGTACAAATGAATTCAGAATACAAGGATATGCTCGATGCATGTGACTTTGGTGGTCTCGTTAGGATGCCCCATTTTGAAATAGACCATGACATTATGAACTACCTTCTATCCTCGTACAATACAGAGGACAGACTGTTTACTATTACTGTGGATGATGGTTGAATGTTTCAATTCGGTGTCAACCCAGCTAATATTCATCGATTAACAAGCATCCCATTCAAAAATTTACCCATTGTTACAACGAAGGCAACACTCATCGAAGATGATAAGAAGTATTTGTAATCAACTTGCAGGTTCTATGTTGATTGTAAGTGTAAACTATTTTCAATTTTCATTTGGTATTCAGTTTTTTATTTTGATACAATTCAAATCGATATTAATTCCAACGTTGTTTTGACATTTGCAGCTCATGTCGATAAATACAGACATGGTGTGGATACGCAAGGAATTGTACACCAATTTCTTGCCACTATGATTTCCTTCTTTCAAGCTAGAATAGTTTTGCAGGGTCGCCAAACAAATATACCAAACTAGGCTATTGTATACATTTTTGTAACTATCGAAAAGCAAAAATTTGATTGGTGCACGGTTTTATCCAAAAAAATAAAAAATGACATTAAAAATGCAATGATTTCGAAAAAACTAGTCATTTACTCCACAAACTATCTCCTTGGCCTTTATTACGAGGCTCTTCTAAATTTAAAAGACAAACCAATTCCTACTTACATGGATGAGGCGTTGACAAATTTGTCAATTCAATTTCAAGAACAACAGGTATAAACTATGAAGTTTGTATTTTGACATTAGACTAATAGGATGTTCATCTTGAATCTGATTAAATATTTACTATTTGCAGAGAAGATTTTTGGAGGTCCTTGCTAAAAAAAGGTGGCATCAAGAGGAAGAGGCCAACAACACGCTAAGGCATCGGCATATTCAAATTTTGAAATGGAAGTTCACTCATCTCCGAACCGCCAACTGTTTGAATTCGTTAAACTCTAGAGAAGTAATACCTTAACATTTATTATTTACAAATTCCCATTTTGTATTTTTAATTTACCATTTAAATTTTACCATATTGAATTGACATACAATTGAATGTTTCTGACATTGCAGGGACTTTGGACTATACGCGTACTTCTCAAAGTCAATCGTCTTCACCAACTCACTCAGTTCAGTCGCATGTAATTGTCTCTTATCAACAACCACCTCAGCAATCCCAGCAATTGGCAACTCAAAAACCACCAATTACTATTGCAACACGGCCACCTCAAGCACCATGACAAGCTACCCCTCAACAACAAGGTATTATTTTATTGCTTTAGTGCAAGTTTTGAATAGTACTTTGTATAATTTCGTAGTTTTCGCATAGTTTAACAGTTTTTCATATGATTTTTCTTGAAATTTTCAGCACATTGCAGTCCTTCGCCTTCTGTACAGACAATGGCACCGCCCCCTCCTCCTCCAATAATATTCAAAATGCCAATCAGATGATCAAGGAAAAAGAACATTGGTAAACGCATGCCAATTCCTCCGGCCCCTAGTGGGACACTAAACATTGCCTCCTCATTTCGAATTCCAACCCTCTCTCTCGGTGGCTTGCCTAGTGCAACGAGCATATTGGTTTTAAATAACATAAATTTAGATGAAGATTACTTGGGAATTGATAGCAATGACCCAACAGGAGTTTTCAATACACGTGAGATGATTCAAGGCCAACAAATATACTTCGATTTCAACATAATTTATTCAACTTTCATTACATTTCACTTTATAATATTGATTTATTTTATCGTAAATAGGATCAGGGCACACAAAGGCGGAAACAAGTAGCAGTCGATCAACCCAAAATCCCCCATACCTCTCCAGCGAGATCATCTTCTTCAGATATAGATACCATTATAAAATGTCCCACTTTTTGGTATGTTTTGTACTATTATAAACATGAATTTTTAGTTTCATTGATTTTCTAAAGGTAATAGCCATAAAACCGTACACATTCATGAAATTTCACAAACTAACAAAATGTTGTATTTAGAGTGTAGAATACATATAATTTTTTTTAAAAAAAAAATTACAAAAAAATGGTCTTTTTCTTAATTTTATTCATACGTTGTTTCTTATGTTATAGAAGAGGAATGACTGTCCCCGGGTGGTTTTTTTGAATGAAAAATTATTTTTTCACCATGAAATTTTAGATATATGTTCAAGATTTGAATTTTTAGGTGCTGTCAAATTTTCATATTTTTTGGAATTATATATATTTTTTAATTAATTATTTAGTAAAAATATTTTCAAATAAATGGCGTACAAATGTTTATGCCAATAACTTTTAAGATTTATATCGAAATTGAATTGTTTTTTCACAGGTGAGAAGAAGACTTCAATAACTAGAAATTTTAATTTTTTCAAATTTTTTTGATATTTTTTGCTATTTTTCAAATTGGGTTGATTGTGTACAATCGATTGTCCTAAAATACCATATGTTAGCAAAATATAAAAAATAAATAGTAAAACATATTTTTAAAAAATGAAAATTATATTTTTAGAAAGATAATAAAATTCTGTATTTTGTGTTAAAATTTTGTAATTTTATTCATTCGTTAACCCTATTTACATGGCACCTAAGTGGCACATTTTGGCATAAAATTATCCTCCAAATGGATTTGGAACCAAAATGTGCCACATAGGTGCCACATAGGGGGGTTCGCGCGAAGGGGGTTCGCATGAACCCCCCTTCGCCCGAACCCCCCTAAACCCTAAATCCGCCACCCAAAACTATATAAATATCTATATATAACTCTTTGCCGCCAAAATTATTTGAATTTGAGGGGTTCGCGTGAAGGGGTGTTCGGCGAACCCCCATTCGTGCGAACTAGTTTCTTCATCCTACGTGGTAGTTCAGGTGAAGGGGGTTCACGTGAAAGGGGTGTTCATGCAAACACCCTCGATTTTTGATCCCGCCCAACTTGTTACTCGCGTTTTTGGGACATGAAGTGGGACACAACATTGTGCTTTGACCAATGAATAGTTGCTACCATTTCCTTTAGAGAACTTAATTGGTTATGATTGCCAATCCCATGTTGATTATTTTATTGTACCTCATAACGATCAGCTCATAGAATGGGAGAAAAGGGAAAAATTACTAATCAATGAGATAATAAGTCGTTTTGAAAATTATTGGCAAAGGGATAATTTATACATTGCAATCCAGAATCAACCTGCGAAGATGGATTCCTTACTTACCCAAGTAAGAAGTGGGACTATCATGTATAACAACAACTATAAAGATGACATTTAGGATAAAGCGTTAAACAAATTAGAAAATATTAGTGCTGAAGCCCAAGCATATTTTAACAAATGGTCTAAGGACAAGGACCTGGTAGCGATTGCCAATGCCGAAAGAGATAGAGCGGTTGTAAGTATTATCACTTCAAAATAATATTTTTTGTTAATTTGACCTTTTCTTATTTTAGTAATTTATTTGATTGAGATCAATTTTTTGCAGTTGAAATATGAAAATTTAAAGAGTCAAGAAAAGGTTTTCCAAGTTCACTTGGAAACCGCAAAGAAAAGTTTATCCACAATGAAGAATTTGAAGGAAAATATTGTTTTGGTTAACAAACAAAACAATACACTGAAGTGGATAATTAAATAGCATGGCTTCAACCCTAAAATTTTATTCAAAACCAAGCCAGCTGCAAATCCAAGTTTGCTATCCCATGGAGATGCAACAAAGGAAGAACAAATAATTGTAAAGAATCTAGACAGTGCTGCGGAAGATCTCCTTAGTTTTGGGATTATTCAAGCCATTGGGGAAACTTAAAGGAGTATAGGAGTGGAAGCGATTGAGGAAGGGGGTACAGAAAATCAAGGATTTACAAATTTCATGATTGAGGGTGGAAAGATTAAGGGTTTGAAATACTTTATAATCTTTATTTGAAAATTATTATCTAGATTTAGAATTTGAAACTTCAAATACTTTATAATCTTTAATTTTATATCTTCCTTTATATTATGTATATAATTTGAAATTTATTATCTGGATTTGGAATTTGAAACTTGAAATACTTTATAATATTTAATTTTATATCTTCCTTTATATTATGTATAGAATTTCTAGATTGTATATGGTGTTTATGTTTCATTTGAATGTGATGGTGTTATGATAATGGTTAATTATTTGTTTTAATAAATTTTGGAATATGGTATGACACAGACATCTTAATACTAAGAGTTAAATCTTCTTCTCTCTACTTATAATGATGATTACATTAGATGTGGATGATGACATTAGAATAGAATTATAGATATAGATTATCGTGAATTGTATGTGGACTGTAGATTTAGCTTCAAGCACGATCATGGAATCTAGAAAATTTGGAATGTAGTATGATAGAGACATTAGAATGGATATAGATGATGATGAATGATATAATGGATAATTGTTTTTAAAAAATAAAATGTGTCAGGATTGTTTTAAAATAGATAAATAATTTTTTTAATAATAATTGGAGTGTCAGGATTATGATAGTGAAATGATGACATTAGACATGGATGATGGCATTAATATATATATGGATAATGATAAATTTTATGTGGACGTAGATTTAACTTCAAGCAAGATCGTGGATGATGAATTGTATAAAATTTGGAATGTGTTATGAAATAAACATCTTAATATGGAAAAATCTTCCTCTCTTTGTAAAATTCGATTGTGTGATTTTATCCCACAAAGTTTAAACAATATATGATCCAGAGGATCCTCACAAAGAAACACCGATCTAAGATCTTCTCATAATAAGGTGCAGTCATTTTTAAAGCGCGGAGAAAAATTATACGATTTCGTTGATATCTTGTTTGCAGGAAACAAAGCTCATTTGCAAAAGTTATAGCCCACTGAAATTTTCGGGCAACTGGTAAAATTTGGAGTTTTGTGCAGGTTGGACATGTGCACACTCGCCAAGTGTTTCAATCATATTGCGACACATGGATAATTTGTGTGATGAACTAAAGGTGGTTTTTGGAACGCTGGTCTTAGACACTCGTTCGTGGACAAATGGACCCCGCTATTTACTGGCTGGGGGCCCTCAGCCAGGTTCGACACACTTGATTATGGAGGGGTGTCTTGGCCTCCTTCTCATATTATCATTATACCAACTTGTGTATATATATGCCTCTAATTGCATTTTTGCTATGCATGTGGGACTAATTGATATGCCATTTACACTATGCAATTAAATAACCTCCATATTCCACACATTTTATTTAAACCTCCATATTCCATGCATTGTATTTGCTAAACCATATTCCACACATTTTATTTGCTAAACCATATTCCACACATTTTATTTGCTAAACTATATTCCACGCATTTTATTTAAGGCGTCTAAAACTTGGTCAAAGCATATCCATGCGCCATACCTATCCATCCAACAAGGCGCCCACGTCCCAAGCAGCTAAGGTGGCTCTTAAGCCACTTAAAACATGCACCGCCCAACCTTTTAAAACCTCCTCCTATTTCTCATGCGCCAAATGTGGGATTTTGTTCCCTTGGAGATAAAGCAAATGCTCTGGGAGGATAATGGAACACGGGTAGGCCATGTAAAAGGATAAGCACCCAGCCAGTATGCTAGTGGGCTTGGAAACATTATAAAAGGAGTGTTATTTTATTTGAAGTACCATTCGGGTCTGTGTAAAATATTGAAATGCTCATAACTTGAGCTAGGGAGGAAATTTTGAGATGAAGTAAAAAGTGACTACTGTTATTTTTGGCAGAGGAACGTGATGAGAATATCATATTATTGTAGAAATATTTGTAAAGATTTATTTTCAAGATTTTAACAGATTAGTCCCATTCAACCGGACCCGGAGACGTAGGCCACAAGTGCCGAACTCCGTTATCAATTCTTGTGTCAAATTGTTGGTGATTCATCTCTTTATCTTCTTTTCTTACATAGTACTTTCAGTTTTAATTCTTTTATTAAAAAACAAAAGGATATAATGCTCAATTTTTACATCGAAAATCAATACAAAGCAAAGTTTTGTGTGTGCGCAATTGCTAGTTAAATTTGATTTTCAGATCATTGGTATCAGAGCTGGTTTTGACTGATTTTTAGTTCAGATTAATTGTTTTTGGATTACAAGTTGTGTGTTAGATGTTAACAAGGTCTCGATCTAAGAAGGGTGAAGGAGAGTTAGTTAAAGGAGATCCCAAAATTGGTACCAGACGATCTTGAAGTCCTATAATGCCAGATCGAGAGGAAGAAACTTTCGTCAATCATTCCTACAGATGAAAGAAATGGTGGAAGAAATGTACCAAGATAAACAAAGGGAAAAGGGAACTAGAGAAGGTAAGAAAGAAGAAAGCTCTAGTTCTGATATTCCTAAAAGAGACCCTTTAAAATCTGATTTTCCTTAATTAAAGTTAGATATAAAGTATGAATTGCCAATGTATACTGGAGAGCTAAATGCAGAGAAGTTAGATAACTGGGTCAAGCAGATAGAAGTATATTACAGGGTTCAGAGAATTTTTGATGATGAAGCAAAGATTCATCTGGAAACTCTTCAGATGGGTGGCACAACACTCATTTGGTGGGAGAGTAAGCTTCAGGAAGTGGAAGAAACTAAAGCTATAGAAATCACTTCTTGGTCTGAATTTGTTTCAAATGTTAGGCAAAAATTTTATCCTCTTGGTTATAAGCAATAAGCTATGATGGATTGAAAAACATTAAGACAAACTAAGGGAAAAAGTGTTCAAGAATACACACAAGAATTTAGGAAAAGGGCTCTAATTCTGGGAATTTCCCTAAACACAGAAGAAACACTGCTCAAATATATTGGTGGATTACATAGTTATCTAAGGCATATGATACTTGTTTTAGGTCCTACTAATCTTGATGTAGTATGTGTTCAAGCAACCCATTTGGAAGCACAAGGGAAAATGACGAAGGAGTCCTCTTTATCTTCTTTTAATCAAAAGAACAAGCAATCTGAAGGAAAAGGTTCAAAAGAAAAATGAAAAGGAAAGGGTAAGCATAAAACAAACTCTGCTGTTAAGAAGGAAGATGAAAAACCATTTTGTAATCATTGTAAAAAAAACCATGATGAGTCTAAATGTTGGAAATTACATCCTGAAAAGAAGCCTAAATGGATGGTTAAGAAAGGAAAAGAAAAGAAAAAAAACATTGTAGTGCATGATCTTGGTTCTGATTCAGGTGATGAACCCAAAATCACAGCTATGGGTTTACAAGGTAAATCAACTCTTTCAATTTCCAACAATAGTACTAAAAATGTTACATCTTCTTCTAGTAAACAAACTATACATGATGATAAGAAAAGGAATGAGCTTTTCCACATTAGATTAATTTCAAAGCATACGAAAATTGATACTCTTTTGATAGTGGATCTCAAGCTAATCTAATTTCTGAGGAGGTTGTTAAGAAACTAGGACTCAAAACTAAACCACATCCTAAGCCTTATCCTTTGGGCTGGGTTTGTGATGATGCAAAATTACAGGTAACTAAAACTTGTACTTTCAGATTTTCCATTATAGACAAGTTTATAGATGGGGTTGAATTGGATGTAGTTCCTTTGGATATTTGTGGTGTGATTTTGGGAAGTCCTTATTTGTATGATCGTAAAGCAATATTATATAGGGAAGAAAATAAATATGTGCTTGTAAAGGATGGAATTGAGTTTATTGTTAGAGCTCACCGTGAAAATAATAATCTATCCTTGGTAACTGCAGGTCATATGAAAAGGCTTGTAAACTCAAGTAAAAGTTTTGTGCTCATGGTGGTCAAAGCCAAAGAAAAAGAACATGAGATGGCTTTTGAGACTTGCGATCTGAAACATAAGGATGAATTGGTAAAAATTGTTTCTCATTTTGATGATGTTTTTCAAGATCCACAAGGTCTACCTCCCAAAAGAGGGGTTCAACATGAGATACATTTGCTTCAGGATGCACCTCTTCCCAATATCGGAATGTACAGGTTGTCAGTAGTAGAGAATGAGGAAATCAAGAGACAGGTAATGGAACTTTTGGCTCAAGGTATAATTCATCCAAGTACATCCCCATGTGGTTCGCCAATTATATTGGTTCCTAAGAAGGATGGCACTTGGTGAATGTCTATTGATTTCCGTGCTTTAAACAAGATTACCATAAAGAATCGTTACCCTCTTCCTAGAATAGATGATTTACTGAATCAATTAAAAAATGTAATTTATTTCACTAAGTTAGACTTAAGAAGTGGTTATCACCAAGTAAGAATTGCAGAAGGTGATGTTTGGAAAACTGCTTTTAAAATGAAACAAGGATTGTTTGAATGGTTAGTGATGCCTTTTGGTTTGTGCAATGCACCAGCAACATTCATGAGAGTTATGAATGAAATCTTTAGACCATTCATTGATAATTTCGTCATTGTCTACTTAGATGATATTCTGATTTTTAGTAAGTCATGGGATGGACATGTTAAACACATCCAGAAAGTCTTAGATGAACTAAGGAAAGAGAAATTATTTTTGAAGATGTCAAAATGTGAGTTTGGAAAAACAACTTTAATTTACTTGGGTTATATTGTAGGAAATGAAGAATTGAGAATTGATCCTGCAAAAATAGAGCTTATTGTGAAATGGCCTAGACCCACTAATGTGATAGAAGTTAGGAGTTTTCTAGGTGCAGTTCAGTACTGGAGAAAATTTATTGCTAACTTCTCATATATTACATCTCCTTTGCATGCTTTGACAAGTATTAAACAGGTCTTTCAGTGGGGAGGAAAACAATAGAAAGCCTTTGATACACTGAAAGAGAAGATAAGTACCGCTCCGATCTTGGCACTTCTAGATTTAAAAAATTCATTTGAGATTGAGACAGATGCTAGTGACTACGCAATGGGGGCAGTTTTGATGCAGAACAAACGACCAGTGTGTTACCATTCAGAAACCTTTACAAGTTCAGTAAGAAACTATCCAACTAATGATAAAGAGTTGTATGCTTTGGTTTAAAGTGTTAAAAATTGGAAGCATTATTTAATGGGAAAAGAAACAATTATACATATAGACCATCAACCGCTTCAGTACTTACAAATACAAACCAAATTGCAGCAGTCAAGACATTTCAGGTGGATGGGATTTTTGCAACAATTTCATCTTGTAATCAAGTATAAAAAAGGTATTCAAAACAAGGTTGCCGATATGTTATCTAGACCACCAGTGGTAGTAGCATCTATTCTTTTGCAGCATAGTTCTTTGGCTAATGTTAGTTACAAGGAACAATATGTAAATGATGTTGATTTTAGAGAAGTGTATGAGGATCTAGTAAGTGGGAAAAAAGTAGGAGAAAAAGATTATCATTTGCACGAAGGATTGTTATATCATTCTGGTAAACTTTGTATTCCAGAAAATGAGTGTGTGCATATGATTAGGGAAGCACATACTTATCTTATTTCAGGGCATTTTGGTATTAGTAAGATAGTTGCACATTTACAGAAATATTGTTATTGGCCTAGAATGCATGAACATGTAAACATGTATATTAAGGGATGTGTTCTTTGTGCCACAAGCAAGCCAAGTAACAGGAAATTAGGACTTTACACTCCTCTTCCTATTCCAACAAGGCCTTGGGAAAGTGTTTCCATGGACTTTGTAGGAGGCTTGCCCATGACACGGAAGAAATATGATTACTTATATGTGGTAGTGGACAGATTTAGCAAAATGTGTGTGTTGGTTCCATGTACTAAACAAATAACTGGTGAGGGAACTACGCATTTGTTTTTTCAGTTTGTTTGGGTTCATTTTGGTTTACCTACTTCAATTATATCTGATCGGGATTCTAGATTTCTTGGGGAATTTTGGTCAACATTGTGGGGGTTAATGGACACAAAACTAAAAAAGAACACTGCTTTTCATCCATAAACTAATGGTTAAATAGAGGTTGTAAACCGCACAGTGGTACAATTACTTAGGAGCTTTGGTAGCAAACATCCTAAATTGTGGGATGAACATATTTATTATGTGCAACATGCTTATAATCGTGCCTTACATTCTTCTACTTTGAAGTCTCCATTTGAGACTTGTTATGGATATTTGCATAATTCTCTATTAGATATATATTACGGACATGAAACTGTTGTTAATGGTTCAAGTGATTTTGACAAGGCTAAAATATTTGTGCAGAGAATACAACAGGTTCATCAGTATGTCCATGAACAATTGGAGAAAATTCAAGCTAAGTACATAAATAGGCATGATAAACATAGAACTGATCACAAGTTCAAAGTTGGTGATTCAGTTTGGCTTCACATCAGCAAGGAGAGACTGACAGGTGAAGGTAAAAAATTAAAACCTATACGGTATGGTCCGTTCCAAATATTGGAAAAAATTGGTAACAACGCTTTCTGGTTGGATTTACCTCCATATATGCAAATCTATTCAGTTGTAAATGTTGAGAATTTAAGATTGTATGAACCACCTATGATTGTTGATAATGATGATGCTAACATAATGCCTTCCCTTGATGATTTTGCCCGTGAGTATCTTGATGAGTTGTAGGAAGACATCATTTTGGACAGGAAGGTTAGAACTTCACGAAGGGGTGATATTGAGTATTTTCATGTTGGGTTCAAAGGAAATCATCCAAATATGGCTAAATGGATGGAAACCAGAAAGGTGAGGGAGAAATACCCTCACCTATTCACCAATTAATTTGAATTTTGGGGTCCAAAAGTTTCTCGGTGGGGAGGAATGATCTAGAGGATCCTCACAGAGAAACACCGATCTAAGATTTTCTCAGAATAAGTTGCAGTCATTTTTAGAGCATGGAGAAAAATAATACGATTCCGTCAATATCTTGTTTGCAGGAAACGGAACTCGTTTGCAAAAGTTATAGCCCATTGAAATTTTCGGGCAACTGACAAAATTTGGAGTTTTGTGCAGGTTGGACGTGTGCACACTCGCCAAGTGTTTCAATCATATTGTGACACGTGGACAATTTGTGTGATGAACTAAAAGTGGTTTTTGGAACGCCGGTCTTGGACACTCGTTCGTGGACAAATGGACCCCTCTATTTACTAGCTGGGGGCCCTTACCCAGGTTTGACACACTTGATTATGGAGGGGTGTCTTGGCCTCCTTCTCATATTATCATTATACCAACTTGTGTATATATATATGCCTCTAATTGCATTTTTGCTATGCATGTGGGACTAATTGATATGCCATTTAAACTATGCAATTAAATAACCTCCATATTCCACGCATTTTATTTGGCTTAACCTCCATGAGCATTATTTAAGGTGCCTAAAACTTGGTCAAAGCATATCCGTGCGCCATACCTATGCATCCAACAAGGCACCCACATCCCATGTGGCTAAGGTGGCTCTTAAGCCACTTAAAACATGCACTGCCCAACCTTTTAAAACCTTCTCCTATTTCTCATGCGCCAAATGTGGGATTTTGTTCCCTTGGAGATAAAGCAAATGTGCTGGGAGGAGAATGGAACACGGGTGGGCCGTGTAAAAGGATAAGCGCCCAGCCGGTATGCTAGTGGGCTTGGAAACATTATAAAAGGAGTGTTATTTTATTTGAAGTACCATTCGGGTCTGTGTAAAATATTGAAATGCTCATAACTTGAGCTAGGGAGGGAATTTTGAGATGAAGTAAAAAGTGACTACTATTATTTTTGGCAGAGGAACATGATGAGAAGATCATATTCTTGTAGAAATATTTGTAAAGATTTATTTTCAAGATTTTAATACATCGGTCCCATTCAACCGGACCTGGAGATGTAGGCCACAAGTGCCGAACTCCGTTATCAATTCTTGTGTCAAATTGTTGGTGATTCATCTCTTTATCTTCTATTTTTACACAGTACTTTCAGTTTTAATTCTTTTATTAAAAAAAAAAAGGATATAATGCTCAATTTTTACATCGAAAATCAATACAAAGCAAAATTTTGTGTGTGCACAATTGCTAGTTAAATTTGATTTTCAGATCAATATATCAAAGCATTTGGAAAATATAAAAATAAATTAAACATAATTGTAAAAAATCAAGAAATGTCATATGATAGGGTTTAAGTTGCCTCTTGTGTTTTAGGTGGCTGTGAAAAATCCTATAGAAGGAATATGAGAAATCATCCTTCGTAGTGTGCTAGATCTTTGATTTAAGAAAATTCAACATGAGAAATGAATTAGTAGATAGATGGGTGAGTTGCCTGACATTGTTAGTCCCGAGAAGTGCAAGCTTCCTTGGATGGATGTCAACCCACATTTAAAAAAAAGATGAAATAATTGTATTTAAATAAATGTAAATATATATACTTGTAACGTGAAACATCTTTAATGATAACAAGAGATAAAACAAAATTGGATAAAAAAACCTCCTCAATCAATATTTGCATTTGTAGAGTTAATATGAAATTGGATAAATAACCATAGTTAAAATCTAAGGTGACAAACAATAAAAGTAAGGTCAAGGAGATACCTATTTAAAGTTGAAACAATCCATTATCAATAGCTTCTTCAAACTCGATGTTCTCTTTTGTAGAGTGTGACGATGTGCCAATTCCACCCTCATCATTGGGAATAGTTGTACATGTATATATATTATTCACACCTCTTCTTTCGAAAAGGGAATTCCAATGCGTAATTTCTCTGTCGAAAGGAAAGGTTTCCAAGGAGTAGCGAGATACATAACACCTCATGCAACTTTATGATTTTATCCAACATGTTTCTCAGTTTTGATTTTATAAATGATAAAAGACTAAAAACCCTTTCATCTTCCACATACCCCAAAATCATTGTTTGGCATAACTCATATAATCTAAAATCTTCATTGATGTATTTTTGTAAGATAGAACTTTGATAGATTCCTTGCCATAGCCTTGTAATAGCACCACTTTCAGAAGGTTCATCTAATTTTTTATATTGGTTCCTTGTTGTTGTTGCAAATTTTTTTGATTGAAACTTTAATAAATCAACATTCAGTATACCTTTGATTTCCATACCCTTGAACTCTGAAGTCTTTGTGAAATGTTCCATTATTATACCCATGGATTTATGGAAATACTTTCTTACAAAGTCTGCATGACCACCTTCAGTATTCCAAAAATTAGGATTCATCACACCCATTGCTTCAAGAATTTTATCTTTGGAGAAACGTTCTCTAATTTATGATGATAAGGATTCTGATTTTTTTTAAGCTTTATTCTTGTTTCAACTATAACAGACTCAAAGAGATTACGTGTCACAGCAACATCTTCTCATTCCGATCTTGGAATAGCTTGACGTTTTTGCAAAATGTGCAGTAGTATGTCCCTCCCATTAACATTGATGCAGAGTTGATCGTGGATACTAAATCTCAAATAGTTACTAGGATTTTTAAGATCTAACAAAAATTTTCAATTCTCGAAAATAGGTGTATCAAAACTATCTTGGGAACAGTACAAGACATCAAGACTTTGACATACTGTTTTTCTCATCCGTATAAAATCCACAATATAGATTAATCTCCCATGTGCATGCGCCATCAATGTATTGATCTCCTGCAACATTGGAAGAATACTAACCAATGTAAGCCATGTCTCCAAATCAGTTAAACGGAACAACAAGTCCCTTGCCCTGTTAACTTCATGATGATATTTGTGCATGAAACAAACCAAGGAAGGATAATCCTCGCGAACTCTATATGCAAGTTCATACAAAGAGATCCATCTCATCTCAACATCCTTCAAAAGTTTTTTGCCATCTGTAATTCTAATTGAGAATTTTTGGAACTCAAGAAATCTTGTTGGGTTACTTTCCATATAGGCATGAAATTCTCTTATAAGGTCTTCTACTTTAGCAACATTTTCGTAGTTGTTTACCATTTTATATGTTAATTTCATTCTGTGAGCCATACAATGAATTGGTAACATATATGGGGCCATTGTTGTTTGCAATCTAACACACAACCCCGTTCGGTGACCCTACATGACTGATGCACCATCTACTTTGACACATACTAACTTCGTAGAAATTTCATAATAAGTCATTCCAACAATATCTTTCAAATGAGAAACAACTATTTTATGTAGGTTTTTGGCATTACAGTTTTCAACCATTTTCATAACACCCATCAGATGAGGTGTCCTTATATGATTTTCTAAAGTATAGACGTGGATACATACCCATGCAATGTTGTTGACTGCTATCACTTCATCATTTGAAAGAGAGATAAACTTTGATTTTTTCACATTCTCTTTCAAATCTTCCTTCTCTATCATCGAAAGGCATTTTGCCATTTCCCATGCACTACTTTCAGACCAATGAGACTGAGGTACGTTGGGTACTCCATTATATTGATAAAAAACTTTGAAATCGAGGAAATCTGAAATCGTTCTTCCTTTCTTTAGTATGTGAAATAAAGTAGAGAACTGTAAGAGTTTTACATATAGATTTGTTTGATTCATCTTACCAATTTAAAATGTGATCGTTCCTCCCTTTTCCACGAGATGTTTGCATTTTTTCTGCTCCGCTTCATAATCCATTGTGTATTTAACATGCATGCATTATTTTTCAATTTTCCACACGTATGTTTTGATTTTTTGGCCATTCGCCCTCGTTGTACATTCAAATATTGTTTTCCACAGTGTTTTTCTATAGTGTCCAGCTTCATTTACATTTTTTGTTACTTTCCCAATTTCCACGTACATATTGTACATGTACATTCAGATGGGATCTCTTCTGAATTAGATAGTTGTACATGTTCGATAAACGGAAATTTGGCAGCCCAATCAAACTTATATGTCCTCCTAATGGTCCACATATTCTTGTTCATTTTCAATTTTTTACTTTTTTGAGTAGAATTTTAAGCAATATCACAATCACATGGTTTCCTCTTTTGTGAACCAAAATTTGTAATTAATTTATGTGTTCCATTTTGCTGAGTATTTTTATGTGGGATATCTTAATGCACTCCTAGTTGCACCCTAACAGGAAGAATATCTTCAGGATCTGGCATCTCAACAGGTATATCTTCAAGATCTGGCATGGTATCATCATAGGTGTCATTTGGTTGATACTGTGCAGAATGCATGTCCACCTCGATATTACCTTCCACACAGTCAATATTCTGATTCTTTCTGGTGGCAGCTATATGGTTGTTGGTAGTTGTGCTATCTATATCAGTACAGTTTCCGAAATACTTGAACAGGGACTTCTGAGATTTATTAGTTACTTTTTGGGTCTTCGTATTTTGAGGACTAGCACCTTCCATTATTCTGAATAGAGTTGTGCGTCAACAAAAGAAGCAAGTCATGCGCCAGAGAAAATTGGGTCGCACGTTAGGTATAACACTAAGTCACTTGTCACAGGAAACCGAGTCACGTGTTAGAGGAAAACGAGTCATGCGTCAGAGAAAAACAAGTCACGTGTCACAGGAAACCGAGTCGCACATCAAAAAATTCACTAAGTTACAAGTCTGTAATACCTCCTCTTCACGCGTCAGCAAATTCAATGAGTCACGCATCAACAACCAACCCCTTTGCCGCGTGTCTTCAGAAAATGGTGTTGGTAAGTACTGGTGGTAGTATGGTGCCTGGTGGTAGTATCCTACTCTGTGAATCACCTAGGTTTTTATAGGAGATGTTTTCAAATGTAGGTGAAGCCGACCCCCAAAAAAATATACTATAAATTTTAGGCGAACAAGACACTGACCTGCTCCGAAAAAATTGCCTTTTCAAATTTTCCTAAAATGAAATTTTCACCATATTACAAATATTCACCACTAAAATTATCCCTGCGGAAAAGGTGTTATACATGCAAGTATTTAATCTTTACTATTTCATTTTCATCTTTCCATTGAGGTCTTCCTCTTCCCTAAAAACTCAAATGTCGTCGATTGTGTTGGGCACTGGAAAAATGGCTAAGTGCTGAAGCGAGCGCACACACAAAGGGACTACAGGGGAAATGTGTGGAGTGAACGAGGTGAGTGCATTGGATGGCAGTATCTGTGCACAAGAGACAAAACAGAGGGCACATAAGGATCACTACATGAAGGTAGAGGACTTAGTCAATTTTTGGCATTACGCTAAATATAGACATGGAGTGTGCAACGTGCAAGGGAAGGTTGCAGTCAAGAAGAGTCTATTTTTGGAGGAAGGGAATTAAAGTTCAAACTAAAACATGAGAGATAATAATAGGATTATAACAGGGCTTAACTATAAGTAATCTATTATTAGCAGGGTTTGCATGCTTCCTTAGTTACCCTTGTAACGGCGCATTGCTATTTTGAGCATGCAACCCATTTTGAGAGTGCATAGGCGATGAAGGGAAAGTCCCCACCTCTATATATAAATGTATTGATTTGCATGGTTTTAGAGAAAGACATATGTAGTAGAGTTATGTTGTTGTTTTATGAGTGCACATAGCTTATGACAATGTGTATGTATTCAGTTACTGGTTTGTGATGGATTAATACAATGGATTCTTTGTGGATGGATATTGATTGTTGATGTCTCTATTCATGATTCTTATATGGTAAAAGTAATCTTGATCCTTGTTTAATTCTTTATGCACCATGGTTTTGATCTAGTTTTTGTTATGCTTTACATTTGATTACTTGTTATGGATCTAGAATGTATGTTCTTTCATGCTAACACCTTGGAAAAGCTATTATAAAAGAGAGACCTGGTACCCTTGCACGCTTTGGGTGAGCATTCAGATTCATCTGGATGATGTGTCAGCGTGCCTAGAGCTATGAGTGGTAAATAAAGACTACAAATTGAAAAATATTGACAACATATAACATAAAATTTAAAAATAGGAGAGCTCAACCAACAACTAAAAATCTACTTGGCACTCATACAATTAATCATTGGAGGGGTTCAATTATCAATGATTTTTCACGCATCACCAACTTTCCTATAATTACTCATGCATTTACTTGAGCTTAAAACTAAAAAGTGAGGCTACAAAGTGCCACCTGAAGAAAACAATGTGGTTGGGTTTTGACCCTGAAACATATTGAATTTTGCCTTTTTTTTTATTTTGGCCACTTTAAGCTCATAAAATACTCATGTGAATAACGGAGTCTTAGTCTAAAACATTCACTCACCAGACATGTATGTCCAACCGCTGGACTTAACTATCGATGATTGTTCACACATCATTTGTTCTCCTACACGTACTCAAGCTTAGAATTATAAAGGGTGGCTAAAAAGTGCTCCACAAAGAAAGTATTTCGGTTGGGTTTTGAACATGGAACCTATTGGATTTTACCCCTTTTTAGTTTGTTCCCTTCAAGCGCAAATTACACTCAAGTGAATAATTTAAGCAAGATAGAGACGATGCAATGGAACAAAATGCACTTCTCATCTCTCAAACCCCTTCTTCATTATCCCTCATCCTCTCCCTATTTTTCGTCTCCTCAAGGATTAATTCTTCACTCCATCCCCTTTGGCGTTTCCATCGTACATTTCACGTACGATTGTTAATTTACATTGTTTGAGTATGAATGCAATCCAATAGCTTGGAAGACAACAATACTTATTAATTCCATGTTATCTTTATCCTATCATGAAAGCCAAAATCGAGGAGTTGGATTGTTGTGAAAATATGGAAATTCGATATTATTAAATCTAGACCCATGACAAAACACAAAAGCGATATTCTTTTTTTATCAGATAAGATAATTAAAAAAGATCTGATAACATTTAACATAGACCACCATTTCAATTTTGGCCAAAACACTTTTTTTTAATGACGATCTAAAAACAGTAAAGGGTCGGTTGGTGGGCAATCTTTATTACAGTTGCAATGATAAGAATGGTAAACATAAATGATGATAAGAATCGTCCCTTTGATAGAGATAATTTATTGGATCTTTATAACTGAATGAAATATAATCCCGATCTCCAAAACCTTTCACACGAATTTGTGTCTTTGTTGTACAAACATATCCTCCCCCGATTCCTCTAAACTCGCCAAAGATGGCAACACAACTTTTTTCCCATCTTCCCCAATAGGAAAGTCTCAACCATTAATGAACTCCCCTTGATCTCCTCCTACGTGACAACAACTCACAGGAAGAACCATTAGCTTTACCAATCTCCATATCTCTTCCTTTAGAATTAGCATTGGATGCTTCATCTGATTTGAGCCATATATAAGACTTTACTTCGTCATGTTTAGCGCCAAGAATATCTATTATCAACCATGGGAGTAACCAGAGCGCCCGCCATGGCCACATCTCTCGCAAAGGTGAAATCTTCCAAGGGGTGGGCCGATAGGAAATCGCTTGACAGAGCTACGAATGCCTCTGGTAAAACATGCACAAAATCGATTGAGAGAATGACCCTCCTTGTGAAGCATTTCACCAACGACAACAAATTTTCTATAAATTTGAGAGCCTTGGAAACTTGACAGAATGTGCAAAAAATGCGTTGTACAAATCGAATTGTTAGAATACGTGGTGATGTGGAATTGAAAGATTTATAAACCACATGGCCATTTAAGATTAATTTTGTACGTCAATGACCAAAGAATTATCTCGTTGATATCTATGCATGTGTCAGAACGATAGGCAGTTCCAACCAGGGGGAATACCTTCGACATTAATTAAAAATGTGTACCTACAAAAGGATACTTCCTGAAGGTGGGGTCACAAAATCCACTCGTTAACTTGTTTTCATTTCTCGCCAATAATGTACAAGAGGGAAACAGATAATTTTTTAGTATTTTACGACTACAATGGAATCCACATTGCCCCTATCCGAATCAGATGCTTGAAATAATTCCACACAATCTTCCAATGAGATATTGCAATCTCGTTCATTTTAAGCAATTACAAGATTGACATGCTATGCATTACAAAGTAAGGAATTTGGATAAGGACATCGCCACGTAGCAAGCAAACCACATTTGTCTAAGAGGTTTTTTTCTACACACCATGAATCCCATCGACAACAATAGGTCACAATGCCACAAAATACCTTGCAGTCAGTCCCACCATGTTGATGTCGGGGCATCACCCAACCTTCGTTCCGCTCGAAGGGCTTTAACCTCCACCTCATATTTGATTTTCCATTCCACATGTGCACTCTCATCACTCTTTACTTGATTTAGGGATATCTCCACATCAGATTCTCGCATGGCACGATAAGAGACAAGTACACTATAATATGAAACTTTCATACCACTATAAACACCACGTTGGGTTCCACTTCATAAAAACCCCCCAATGATGTAGCATGACATTAGTATGGAAAAAGGATATTTGAGGTTGTTGGTACAAAACCCTTCTTGATATTTTCCTTATATGCAAAATTTTGAACCATAAAACTTTGGTGCTAAATCAGTAGAGGGACCATACTTGTAAATAATTATTGGGAAGAGAGACTATGTTTGTATTGGCGCTTAGTAATGAAATTTTTTTCCTATAGACACATTCGATTTTTATATCTAATGAAAACGAGGAAGACAAAATATCTATGTTTTGTTGTTTATGGATTGACGCTTCGTAGTAGATTATTTGGCCTTCGATAGCATCTGAAGCGCATCGATATCTCGAGGGTGGATTTCAATTCTATGTGTTCAGTCATTTCTATAACTAATCCACTAATTTCTAATAAAAATGATCAATCCACCAGAAACAACCTGCAACACTTCAAATGCAGAGTAATTGACGTCTTGGGTAATGCGTATTCTGTGTCTGGGTATGTAGGGTCTTACGGATATATAGCGCCTGGTAGGATTCTCTTCTATCCCCCGTTTGTTAGATTTTAAACCATTGATGGTATCAGTAATTAGTTTTTGTTTTCATATTTCAGAACATTGATTTTGTTACATATGTAAAATGTGGCGCAGAGTATGCAGACATATTGAAGGTGTGCAACTATGTTTGATAACTCCGTCAGTGACAGAAAAACGGAGCCAACTCCACCTCCGCCCCAAGCTTTATCGTCATTAACTTGCAGCAACGTCAATCTTAATTCTTTTACGTCTGAACCGAAACAATCCTAGGAGGAAACTCGAACAGGTGACTTCCTAGACAATAATAAATAGTTGCAGTAGAGGCAGAACATCAATGGCTTCCTCTGTAGCCACTACTAATACTTCAGGGCATTTCTTACTGTCCAGCCTTAATCCAAGATTTAAATCCCTTCCTTCCAGGGTTAAGTTGTACAGCCCCGGGGTTAAATTATCTCCATCGTTTTTCGAAGACGACAGAATAATTTCAAGTGAGGAGAAGAGCTCTTTCTTTAACGTGTTTGAAGTGGAAAATTAGACGTTAGAGATGAATTCCGTACGTCAAACCAAATAATCTGCATTGTTAATCTCTTTCAATGTCTTAGAGGGGCAGGCAGTTCTTACCAGGGAGAATGCCTTGGGCATTAATCAGAAATTTGTCATTCTCCAATGAAGTCCACTGTTCAACTATACATGCACACGTTTTCATCATGCAAGCGAGAGAGCATATGGGTATGATTAATTAACCTTCTTGATAAGGCAAGTCCATAAGCTCACGAGTTTTTTTTAGTGATTCATTTAATAAATCATGAGTTTTTTCGAGTGATTCATTTGATATTATATCAAATAGTTTAAATAGTAATATTTAGGATGATCCTCCTCCTTTTGAAGGGGTGGTATGTGTTTAATGTTCTTTGGTTTTATGTAGTTCTTGTGTTTGTCCTTGTGACGTTCTTTATTGGCCCTTTGGGTATTTTGTGGTGACCTCGTGGATTTTTTGTGGGACCGTGAATATTCTAGTCACTCCTACTCTTGTAACTCTCATATAATTTATTTAATATAATGGACAGTTCCAATAGTAAATACCAATATGTTTTCTGAATCCAGTATAAAGTCAAGTGAAATTTTTATACATCATTTTATCTATTGTAAAAAGTAATTCTTGGTAGGGATTACAACTTGTAAATCTAGAGTTCAAGATTTCAGAGTGTCTTATGGTAATTGTCAAAATTCACGAGATTTTGGTCCATCATGTTGTACTTGTCAATGTCATTGTCATTGAAACAAGTCTCTAAACTATAAAAAGAGTATTGTAATTGTTTTGTCAATTCTCAAAGTATTTTTGTAGTCAAAGTGTCAAAATTCCATTAAATATTCTCATTTGTATTTTTGTTGTGAGTCAGAACTTTGTTGTCAAAAGTTTGAAAACTAAATTTTCTTGCCTCTCGCACACATTTTCGGTGTTACCCTACATTCAAAAAATAAACGATTTCACATTTTGGGGGGAGGGGGGAATAAAAAATAATGTGGAAATCATTGACCGACATGATCACATTCTATTGAAGTAGACTCATTGGAAGACGGAGGCACGTGAGGATGGTGGACAAGCAACATCCTCTTGCCAACTGCAAGCGACAAAGCCTCAAAATGAGGTTGTGGCATTTTTTTCAGTACAACATTTTGTTTCAGTGTGCTTTCTTTCAGTTGCAGTATACCTGTCATTGTTTGTATTCAATTTACAGTATGTTCATGTTGTAATAAAGTGAGTAGATTCTTATGTACTTCCCTGATGTGAGAAATATAGTGGAAAGATAAAAGCACAAGGAAAAGCAACATCATCATACTTGAAGAGGATGAACAAAGGCTTATACCTTGGACATGGGTTCATATTTTGATCTGTAAACCTCTACTTTGAAAATTTACAAGACCACAAAAATGTTGTTCCTATTTCCAATTATTTGAAAATGATAGAAACCTGAAAGCTAGTGAATGAATCTTAGTGTTTAGAATTACTTACAAAAATTACAATGAACAATTCAATGCATAACACTAGATTTTTATCCTCAAAACCCGTAATTTGAGGGAAAACTCGAGAAAGGAAATTGTTCTTTCTTCCCACTTATATATTGGCCAAATTAAAAGAATATACAAAGTACAATAAGTTGAAGGAAGATAAACAATGACAACACCTCCCTTATGTACTTGCTTGCTTGTCCTCATACACCTTACTTCTACAAATCAATTCTAGCACAAAATTCTTCTTGCTCACTTCTCCAATTAACCGATGATCCAATTCCACTTGTTCTCTTGCTTAAATAGCTTGCTCCCCATGTCCTCCTGTGCACTAGAGAATGGGAAGAGACACCTAAGGAAGAGACACGGTCATAACATTTAAAATCCACAACCATTCATGGTTTTATTTATTTTTTGTTTCATTAGTGATAAGACCACCTATTAACACAACTGGAAGTTACGCAACCATCGTGGTGGTTACACAACCACCGGTCTATGCCGAGGGGTGGTTACGCAACCACTGCTCTACATAGAGTGGCGGTTCAATAACTTTATAGTCTTCTCTTCATTCTGCTTAATTTATCTTCTGGTACTGGTTGTTCGGATGAAGTGGTGTTCTTCTAGATCTTTATGGATCACACCTCCCCTAATCAGGAGGCTTTTGGTCCCACAAAAGCTTAATGGGGGAGTAGATGAGGAAAACATTCCCTCATTTTCTCCTTAAGTACCACTGGGTTTGCCTTGGTGTCTTCCCCTTGCATCCAACATGCCAAAACTCATGTGGACCTCTCTTTGTTTCTCTAACTTTTTGCTGCAACACTACGTCCTCCTTCAATCCAAGATGCAATCTTCTATGAAAGGTAGAAACTAGCATTATTCTTCCTCATCAAGCATGGATGGTTCATATAGGTGCAAGTTTCCATAATTTACTACTGAGACGTACATC